>OZ017775.1:6504755-7969557 GCA_963969385.1 Philonicus albiceps
GAGGAAATTGATAAGAACGGGTGTTTAACACAAAACATTAAGACAAAATGGCAGAATTCACTGTTGAAGAGTATGCCGACATAATTTACGTGTACGGTTTAGTAGACGGAAATGATAGTGAGGCCTTACGGGAATACCAAAGGAGATTCCCGAATCGGCGTGTACCCGATAGAAGGGTATTTTCAAGGACTTTCAGGAGGTTAAAAGAAACCGGAAGTGTGACCACCCCTAGAGCAGAAGCGCGATCAGGAACTTCGGCCGATTCAGCGGAAACCGACCTACAAATTCTCAACATTGTCAGGAACAGCCCTGAAATAAGCATCAGACAGGTCGCACGACGGTTAGGATTGTCTTTAGGGAGAGTGTGGACCGTTGTGAACCGAGAGGGACTACATCCTTACCACCATACCCCGGTCCAAGCACTACATCAAGGAGATTCCGAAAGACGATTGCAGTTCTGCACTTGGCTGCTCGAGTCTGACATCGAAAACAGAAGGTTTATAGACCGAATTCTGTGGACGGATGAATCGCAATTCACCCGGGATGGCATCACAAACTTCCACAACCTCCATACCTGGTCAGATGTGAACCCACATAGGACAAGGTGTCGGTCCTTCCAGCAAAGATTTAGTGCCAATGTCTGGGCTGGCATTATCGGCAACCAGTTGATAGGACCCTTCATCTTGCCTCAAGTGCTGAATAGTCAGCTATATTCGGACTTTTTGGAGAATACCCTTCCGGATCTGTTAGAGGACATCCCCGTGGCCACCAGAAACGCAATGTATTTACAGCACGACGGAGCACCTGCGCATACTGGGAACATTGTTAGGGCAAAGTTGAATGAACATTACCCAGAGCGCTGGATTGGACGAGGTGGACCGATTCCTTGGCCTGCTAGATCACCGGACCTTAATCCACTGGACTTTTTCTTATGGGGAATGATGAAAGATGATGTTTACTCACAACCAATCAACACCAGAGAAGAATTAGTTACCAGGATTGGGACTGCAGCGACAAAAATACGGGAGAGACTGGCTACCATAGACCTCAAACGCGGAATCAGAAAAAGGCTACTTACATGCATCGAGAGTGGCGGAGAACATTTCGAACATCTTTTGTAGCACATAAGTTTTAATTGTAATTAGTTTTTAAGTAAACAAAATTTATTTTTTAGTTAATTTAAGTATAATTTCTTAAAAATTCGAATTATCCTAATATTTTATAAAAGGATTTTTGTAAATAAATGTTTGTATCCTTTTTCTACCTGTGCATGTTGTACCTTTTTTGAAAGGTAATTAGATAGGAAACTTAAAAACAATAAAAAGTAGGTATGTTAATAACGTGAATTTAGGAGAAAAGTGGGGCGAAAGATGCAAAATCGTGAAATAAAATTCAATTTTTCAACTTCCAGAGGTGATTGTGGCCAAGGGGTTGGGGGTAGGGGGGCGGTGTTGACCTTTTTGGAAAGGGTTTCAGAATAGTGATTTTTTGAGACCGGTTTGGGGTCGCTGCGATGCGTAGAAAAAAAAATAAAAATACAATAGCGGTTCCCATATAAGGCAACATCCTGATTTACGAATCAACCTGTAACTGCCGAACGGTGCGAGGTGACCCCCCCCCACCCATACGATTTTTTGCTTGCCTCGGCCTGACCTTTCACCTCCTGCATTATTTCCCTCCCACCTCTGAACACCCTGTATATACCTACATTTTGAGTTATTTTAGCTACACCCAAGGAAGGGCTCCACCCGATTCTTCCTCTCCTCGTAAATAACCTTCCATTTTTCAAAATTGACTTTTAAGATGGACTTGCAATTGAATTCTCACTTGAGATTGCTCGTTTAAATGTAATTTTGCTGTCGTTCTCTTATTACCTGATCCTGATTTTCTTCTGATTCACTTAAAACCAACGTCAATTTCACAATTTTTAAATTGGTAAACTGGTAATTTCTATTTTAAAATTGGAAGAGTCAATGGCTTTACCCGATACTATGACTTTTCCCGATAGAATTGTACCAAGTCGAGTCGATTCTATTGAGATCGCGATAAGGCCCTTAATCCAAAAATGTATCTGGATTAAGGTTTAAAGTCTCGATGGATACTCGGTATCATGGCAATTTGATGCATTTTTCACAAAATTTGAAATATTCATGTATGTGTGGTTTATAAAATTTAATTAAATAAAAAATCTTTTAGCTAATCTGAACCAGAAAAACTAATGGAAATCACACAGCTGATTATACTTGTTATTTATTCATTAATTTCGGATAGTTTTAAAGAATAAGCTACTAAGGTTTTCTTAGCTCATAATTGGACAAATATTTTTGTTTTTTTAGATCATACTAAATCGCTTTTGACGAAGACTATAAAAACAAAGTTTTTCAGATTTTGAAATTATTAGCAACTATCGCTGCTCTTCTAGGAGCAGGTATTGAATTCTTTTCCTTTCTTTTGGTGTAAATTTCACAGTTCTTGGAGAATAATTCTGTTTTTGAAGAGCTTGTGGGCCTAGAAATCTGAAAAAATAAACATACATGTGACTGATATGCATAACTCATATACTGAATCTTATCGAAGCAGCAGTTAAATTAACAGATTGCATGTGGTTGCGATTTTCCACGTTTTTGAACGACTAGCAGGCAAATCCAGATTTTTTGCATGGGATCAATTTTATAATTTACGAAAGTTATTAATGTGAAGGAATTTCATAAATAAAATATTGGCTAATTACTTACATACCATATGGGCCGTTTACTTTAAAAGTGGTACAAGTCCAAAATGTCGTAAGGCCAATTCTTCTATATTCTTTTAAAATAAAACGATCCTTATGACATTTTGGATTTGCACCACTTTCAAAGTAAACGGCCCATATAATTTTCGAAATTCGTAAAACTATAAAAAACCCAATAAAATAAAACGCAAGTTGTTTCAAAATCGCAAAGACTGTGTGTGATTTTTCGGACTGTGATCACAGTTTCCCGCATGCAATGAGTTAAGAGTATATTGGATAAAATATTTTTGAATTAATATTTAAACCTATTTTACCATCTTTTAATAATTAATAGAATTGTAGGGCGCATTTTATAAGTAATTCAATTATTAGATTAAATTGTTTCTTTTTGTCTATCATACTTAGGCTAATAGACCTCATTGGAAGGAGAAAAATCGAGCGTTACGAGTTACAGTGGTGTATTCCAAACATTTGCAACTAAAATTAAATTTTTTCAGCTTATCACAGAGAAAAGGTTTATTTTTATATTAAAAAACTGCATCCGAATATTTTATTAGCTTACAGGTTTTTGTAATAAGACGAATAAAAGTACGATCTTAATTGCAAATATTTGGCACACCAATGAATATGCCAAAAATATAAAGGAAGGCATAATTGGAGAGCGTTTTCTGTAAAAATACAGATACACATCTTTTCAGACTTAAATCTACAATAATTGAACTATCTGTAACTATTTTTCTGCAGATTAAGAGACATTGGCTTATATTCTAAAAAACTGAGCAAGAGCTCAAACTCGCTTTTGTATAGAAAACCGAATTTTAAATTGAGATTAGACTTCATTGTTCTATGGAAAAATTGAGACTGAGCTTCTTGGATCATATCCTAAAGCATTGTAACATCGACCTGCTAAAATTCTATAGCCAGTCAGATCATACCAGATCCACGAGATAGTTTCTTTATCAATAATTTAATTTAATGACTCTAAAAATTAGGAAATGAACTAAAGAAATTGTAGTTTTATCCAAGTAACAAATGTCTTTTTAAGAATTCAGTTTTTGTCGACTACGCAATTCACGCTTAACACGTTGACGGAAATGACTTCCATTCAGCATATAACGCTTATAGCTGAATTAAAATCATGATCATCAACGTGTTAACAAGAACTTCCGCTAAATTACTGAATTACAAAGTCACCTGCAAAATTTGAATTCTTAAAAGCAGCCAGTATATTTGTAGATAATTTTTGAAGCAATCTTTTAACTAATAAATAGTCTTTTACGTACATTGCAAATCTTGCCGCCTCATACGCCGACGGCTGCATTTCCTGAAGCATTTCCAATTCGTGGCGCAATTGCATTTCATACTTATGCTTCATAGCTTTATACCGGTTTAAGCACTTTTTATCGCTGAAAAGAAAGTCACCCTATTAGGCACTTAATAGCAATCGAATT
Source organism: Philonicus albiceps (assembly GCA_963969385.1). Classification (NCBI taxonomy): domain Eukaryota; kingdom Metazoa; phylum Arthropoda; class Insecta; order Diptera; family Asilidae; genus Philonicus; species Philonicus albiceps. Next base: position 6,508,938 of record OZ017775.1, read on the forward strand.
CTTGCCATAGTCTTCTTACTAAGGAATTTCAAATTTTGAGTAGCTGGGATCGCGACTAACATCAACAGAATCTCGGAATTTTATTTTGTTCGGATCTCGTGCACAAGTTCTGCATTCATCATCAGATATTTCTTGAAATTGCTCAGGCATCAATTCGATCCTATCAGAATGAAAAGGGGGTTTATTTTTTTCCATTAATTTCTTTGCCGCATTATATTCGATCTCTCGCTGACGATTGAGTAATTCCATTTCAATTTCTTCAGCCCTTAAAAAATCTGCACTGGTTTTTGGATTAATTTCCCTCAAAATATGTCCAATACTACGTTTCTTGACTAATTGAACGTTGATAGTTGGATGAAGTTGAGAAATCTTTGCTTTTAGGCTTTTAGGTTTTTCTACATCCCCTTTACTATCAACATTTCCAGTACTAGGAGGAATCGGTGGCATTTTAGAATATTTTTTTGTTGATTTTCGGTGTATTCGACGTAATTCCAATTCGGATGCAGTAACATTCGATGCTGGTCGAAAAGATTGTGTCGTATCAACGAGGGTTCCAACATATTCTAAATCACTAACATCAGAAATACGTTTTCCTGGCATTTTGAAAATTATTAAATAATCAGGGTATAAAAAACTATAGTTATTAAATCGTTTTGGTTATTTAATGCAAGTAATACGCTTTATAAAAATAATAGGAGTTGTGATATTACGATTGATTGGCATTAAAACGACGTGTTACTACAAAAAAATATTTATAATAGTTCTAAACTGAAAATCAGTTAATTTTTATAAGAGAGTAGTTTTGAATTTGATTTAATGTTAGAGGAAAGGACAATAATTGGCATCTAAATCCTCAGATCAATTTCAATTTATTTTTTAATTAACGTCTAACGTTTAATCGACGTCTACAGTAGAAACAGACATGTTCCCAAATGTTAAACCTGTCTAGTATTCTGCAATCATTCTTAGTTTTTAAAATATTTAACAATTGTTTCATTACTGATCACATCGATACCATTCCATAAATTAAAGGTAAATTTATGTTAAAAAAGGAAATTCCCAGAGCTAGACGTATCGCAAAATACATTGACTATTTCCCATAAATCAATTATTTCAAATACATTTTTACTTTTTTAATTCATTATGGTCATTAAATTTAGGTCACTTGTGAATAAATTTTGTATTTATTTCTATTCGGCCCCAAAAATTGCCTTTTTCACATACCTAACTAAAATTAAAATACTCAATAATATGAAAAAAGCCAACCAAGAGTGTATTGGCCTAGATTTGTTTCTGATATGTTTTATTAAATTACAAAAATCTATTTGCTGCAGTATTCGTTATAATTTTCACTGAATCTATTAACATACATTTACAAATTATATCAAATATTTTGCATCGATAACTCACAATTAAAAGGTTCAAATGAAAAAACCTGAAACAATTTTTTGTTGCATCTTAACAAGCCCATTCAATAGGGTTTTTCACTTACCCCATTGTTGTGTACACCTTTCAATCTCTTTTTAAAGAAAAGGAAATAGAAAGTTTACACTCTCCACTAAAGCCGCAATATAAAATAAATAAATGTATTATTTATGTTCCGTAAGATGTTTTGGGTAATATTCGAAACCTTGTGTATTATGTGTGCTGTGTTGCATGTTATTCGAGGGCTGTGACAATTTTGCAAGCACGACTTATTCGCGACTTTCATGAAATTCGAGTACTGTTCTATTCAAGAGATACCTGTATTAAATCTTTCTAGCATGGTTGTAACTCATGATACCACTTTGATTTCTTTAAGTTGTGGTTATTAATTTCTAATCAACGTAATAAAGTTACACTTTTATTTTCTATACATAAACAATATAATAAGAATTTGAAATTTGGTGTTGTATGATATTTAAGTTCGCTGATTACGATTCCAATATCAAACTTAGAGCAATAGTATCAGTTTTCATAACAATTCAAGAATTTTTCTAAATTTTAACACGTTTCCTGCCAGAATTTTGAACAAAGCTTTTGTGAGAGACTTAAATATAAAAATGCATAGAGAGAACTTTCATATGTGTGCCGTTTTCGGTACACGTGGCAGGGAACGTGTTAATACGCCATTTTATATATTTGATGCTAGATTCGTAATCAGTAATCTTAAAAAGCCCTGTATACCAATTTTAACTTTTAAGCCATTTTATATTTAAATTTTCTGATAGCGGATTCGGCATCAGCGACCCCGAAAACTTTTATATTCGAACATTCATGAGAAAATGACGAAAATCTGTGCCTCAAAAGGTTAAATGAATAAATAAAATAATATTAGTACAAAATCAGCCTTATTTTGCAAAGGAGTGTAAATTAATTAACGATATTTGATAAGCCGCTGTAAATTTTCTACAAAGGTAGAATGAGCCCTATTGTTTATGACAAAAATATATCTACGATAGTATCGCTATTTTAGTATATGCCTACATATAATTTCTTGATTGTAAATTTAATCCTAACACAGACCATAATACCTAATTCTAAGAATTTCTATATCAAGTACCTAATCATGAACATATCTACATATATATCTCGAATTTCACGAAAGCCACAAAATAGTGTCAGAAACCCCAAAAAGTGTCGGTTAAGAATGATCGTGTCTCAACACGTTTTATCACAACTATCATCGCTTTTACCCATGAGAGACATACACTATGAATTTTATAAAGAAAGATACCCACCAAACAGCGGGCTTCCGAAGACTACCTGCCGATAAAATAATCTTCACGATCAACTCAGCGATCACTTTACCGATCAGTGACTACGTCGCGTGTTTGCTTTTATTACATTCCTCTCCTGGAGAAGCACGCCTGTGACTCATCAAAGGGACTCTTTGTCCCTTGGGAATTGGGAATGACCAAGATCAGAAAGTATGACTCAAGGTCTACATATTTGAAGATCTGCAGATTTTGTTTTTGTTTTTTCTTTTTTTGTGTGTGTGCATAATCTGGGCATGAGCAATTTTAACATTGCTTAAGACGCTTCACATTTCTTATCCGGTAGAAAAACTTAAAATGCAAGATCAGATTTTTGCAAAGCAGATCAGGTTCAGATTTAGTACGATAAGTAATCGGGGATAGATTGTAATCACAATTGCTTGAAGCTACTTAACCATAGCGAAAGATGCTTAGGACGAATTTATTTACGATAACACTAATTAGCAGGCGGGTAAAACAAGGGTTGATTTAAACTGAAAATCGTTTTTATGCTTCTAAAACACAAAAGTTTTGAATACAAAGGCATAACAATCCTACCTTTTTTTTACCTTACCTGCTTAACCTTACCTTGATTTCGCCTTCCTGAACTTTGAACAGTTTACAAGCCGAATAAATTCGAACCCATATTGCAAAAAAGATCTTTCCGATCGTGAAGTCAACGATCATGTCATAATTGTCTAAACAGCTCTTGCTACAAAATTGTTGAGAAACTTTTTTGTATATCCACTCACAGCCGCAAGTATTGCACTTTTGCAATCATGTTTGCTATATGAATTTATTTATTGCATGTAAAAGTGCGGAGGGCAAAGAGAATTTGTGGTGATCGCGATCAATATGACTCTAATTAGGAAGATATGTAGTTTCAAATTGGTCACAGGTTCGTTTCGTTGCCCCAAGGAGGGGTGTGACGACAGCACCAGAATGCAGCACTCGATGGGTGTGAATTATTGGTACATGTGGGATACGGGCGGTATTTAAAAGGTCCCAATCGATCGATTAGTGACGCCACTTAACTGCAGTGTTAGGAATGTGGCGTAACAAATTATTATACAAATAACGATCAATTGCAATCGATTATAGGAAATTTGTTTTAATTAGAAGGCTACTAGGGAACAACACATATAGAAAAATTTTGTATATTTTAAAATTTATATATTCAATAAGAAAACAATGTTTATTTTCTCGATCATGCCAATCATGTTTATTTCTTTATTAACAAATAAAAAGAAATGGTAGAAATGTAAAGAAATTAATATTTTTTGTAATTCAGAATTTTAAAAGGTACCACTCTGGAGAAATTTTTTATGATGCTAGACTTTTCGGAAACCAAATAGAACATTTTACCTCGTAACTTCGTAAAATTTATATAAATGCACCACTAGATTTCTTAAAAACGAAAAAATTGGTTTTTGAAAATTTAAAATCAGATGTTTTTTACAAAAGTTATGAGTTGCCAACATTTACTATTATTTGATTTCAGCAAAGTTCAGCATCATGAAACCACCATAGCGTAGTGCCCATACAAATTCAAAGTTATTGAAATATATTTTCCTGTAGTTATTATAAGAATACATGCATAAGACTAGTAAAAGACCTATAAGAAAAACTTCGACATAATACTCCAAGAAAAACGTATTACCGGATCATGTTGTTTTTCGTCTGTCTGTCCGGCAAGACCATTTTTATCAGGAACGGTTAGATATATTAAATTTAAATTAATATTAAATATTAAGGTAAAAATAAAAGTAAATAATTCAAGTTTCTAACTCAATATATCAAAAAGGTACATTTTATTTTATATTTTGATACCGACTGACTGACTAGCTGATCATCAAGACCTATAAGATACTTTTCATTTAACTACAATCTTAAAATTTTGTACGAAGAAAGGTCTCATAGCATAACCATGCCAATCGCGCTGATCGTGCCAATTATGTTGGGTTTTTTGTCAAGAAAGAAAACCAGGAATGTAAACAAAACTGTCGCCAAACCAGCTACTGGCTACTCAACGGGTATCACCCACAAGTCTTTTGTTGACGATTCTAGTCATAAAAAATTTTTAATTTGGAATGATCTCCTGAGACATCGAGTGTCGATCGCATCACAGTAGAGCACTAGAAAAAAACAAAATCTTTTGCCACTTTTATACATCAAGCCAAAACCCAACTGGCAGATGTTTTTGGAGGCATCAGAAAGGATCTTTTGTTCCACGATCATGCGACAGATGCACGCGTCCATCCAAAACATTTTACTTGATCTTCGCGAGGCAAACAGGCTGCTCCTATTTAAGTCAGCTGTGGCACGCCGCCTGCCGTCTTGAGATGATTGCGTCGGAGTGCGTTACAAGGACTTGTATCCTTTTCATTAAGGATGCAGGTCTCCTGTGCTACTCCGATGGGATCAAATGAATTTTTATTTATTTTTCTTTTTTTGTCCTTCCCACTTTCTGGACCTTTTAATGATTTTTCTAGATGAAAAAAAATTATATCAGAGCCTTTCGGCAGATGTGATCTAGGTTTTTCTCGTAGGAGCTTAAGAATTTAAAAGAGGAACGTGGAGCAATATTCTGTCTTTTGATAAAGGGATATATATATATTTTTTTAAAAGATTGCTTTGATTAAGTAAGGGTCCAGCAGATGTTGTGATTCACTTTGCTGATACACCTTGACGTGATGCTGTGTGAGGTAGTTTCAGAAATTGAAGCGCCAGGTGATACCTTGAACGGCTGATGAAAATTCATTATTTGTTATTTCAGAGAAAATATAATTTTTAGGCAACAGATTTTTGGGTTATTTGAAAAAACATGATGATCTGATGACGTAACAGAGATAACACACTATCTGTAACCTTTTCCATTACATTCACACAAATCATCTAAATTCTGACTAGAATCTCTTAAACTCTTTTTCTTTTGGGGGTCAAACTTCATCTTAAAAACTGATAACGACCCAAAGACATTTTCGACCCCACGCGCTACCAATGATCTTAGTGCATTGGATTCACGCGAGGGTAAAAACCTGATTTTAAGCCAATGTAGTCTTGATCTTGACCGATCTCTGACTTGGGTCAAGAAACTGCGTGTAATTCCTTGTTTGGTTTTTGCATTGATAAATTACTTTGTCTGGTAGCGCCCGGTGGCTGAGATCACAGACGAGAATCACCTAACCGCTTAATTTTACTGATGAGCTCATTACTTTTGATCGTTACAAGATCTTTTCGTCTTTTGGAGTTGTTTGTTTCGGTGGTTGTTCAAATAGATTACAATAAAACGAAAACACCCGGACTTACTTTCATTCAGATCACAACGAATGACATCACGGAATAAACGTGAATGAATCGACTGTTTGGTTTAACACTAGGAGGTAGTGGAACTTTTTTAGTTAATTAATCAAATGGGGAGCAATGATCGTTTGATCATAAAAATTCTTTGACGACATTTAAATTGCAATGATTTTTTGTTTGTTTTTTCATTAAAAACAAATAACATAAATTGATAAATAACAAATTTTTTCTTCTTTTCGAAATAATCCAGTCGAACTAGCTTCTTTGAAAAATCTAATAATATTGTCTTATGGTGACGTATTTAGTTAGTTGGGCTTTTCCAAAATGTTTTTAAAAACATTAAAATCGAATAGTATAATCTAAAAATGTTTTGGAAATTGTTTAACTGAAACTGAGGATTTAAAATTAATTTTAAGACAAATGCTTTAAAAAAATTTTCAAAATTGATTTAAAGAAATACTAATTTAGCTCTCTTTTGTGCGCGCTGACATGTAACATGCCTGCACTATTTTGGAGCCAACTATCGGTGCGTAGTTACTTTCTTACTTTTGAAATATCGGTTTTATATGTTCTAAGGCACTGGTTATTAGGGAAGCACGCAGCTAAGTAGGGAACTCCTTTCAATAGTCATTGCCCGAGTTACTGAGACCCAGCTAAGAAGGAGCACTAGCAGGGGCTAGATATTGGGTACTGGGCATGTACTTCCTCGATAGCATCAGTTATCTATCTTCCTATAAGATCGGGGAGCTAGTTCTCTTTTTAAACTCCACAGGTTGGCTCTGATCGTAGGATACATCAACTTATTTTACCATCCTGGTTTAATTCTTGGGGCTTTTGTGGTTTCAAAACAGCCCACCTTAGTGCTAATTTGACCCTGATCCAAAGGTCGCCACTTAAACCAACCCTGTTCTAAACGTGGTTAATTCAAAACTAGTAAGGCGATTTTAACCCTTAGCAGGTACAAATATTTTAAATTATATTCTTAATAAATTTACACAATACTAAATACATGTTAGACTTCTTTAATTACTAATAAAATTAAAAGGAAATATATTGGTTAATTTAACATAGCGAACGATATATATGTAGCTCTTTGGTACTCAAAGGGTTTATATCAAAAATTCGTTTTGAAACTTTTTTGAATCGGAAAGGTGATTGAGTAAAAACTATTCAACCGATTAACCCTAGATAACTAAATTTAACTCAGTGTTACTCTGTAACTAATCATTCATTTATTTCGCTATTCAAACCGCAACTTCGGTTAACCCATTCGCTGCCCAGATCAGATCAGATTCAGCCACACATTCAGCTATGGATAACTACGAAGTCAGAGCTTCGTCATCGTTTAACGAATTTCTATTTCAAAATTAAATTTCTGCATTTGGAGTTCCAACTTAAATTTAAAAAGGGTTTTTAAAAGGATAAAACCACAAATTGCTTAAGCATTGATATCTTAAAATCCGGTTGCGCTCAACCTTCTCTTTATTCATTATTTCAATTTATTAATTAAACTTTTCTACAGAACATCAGTGTACCTGATAAGTGCTCAGAATATAAAGAATTTAAAATCAGTACCCACCTATATGCAAAAATATAAATCAAAGTACCCTTTTATAGGTCATCTTAACCTAAGTCTACTCAGATTTTTCAATAGTCGCTTAACATAAGGCAATTTCATATTGAAAAATAAATAAATTTTCTATTTAGCCGTTGCAGCACGATTTAAAATGTCGAAAATCCTGAACAAACTCCATAAATTTTTTTTAGACTTTGAAATCGAAGTAAACCCCCAAAGTAAAAATAGTACAATAAAATTGATCAGCGTTAACCTCGGTGGTATTGCTAAGTAGCTGACATTGATGTGCGCTCATCGTTCCGATCGATCAAGTTCACGCTTTCGAAACACAACAGCGATGATTAAAAATTTTCAAATTCAATTTTCCTACTTAGTCGAACCAATTTCTTAATCGATCCAGCCAAAGTGATCTATGGGGCCGTATCTCATTAGCCAACGATCATTAAATCTTCACGAGATGAGCCCCAGCTGATCACTTCCGATCATTCGCCTTTTAAAAATTGTCTTTTTCCGTTGCGAAAAGAATCGCACCCGCGATTTGGAAACTCTCCTCTCCGGGCCGAAGACAAGCTTTGAAATCTCCAAAGCAGCCCACAAAATTAGGTATGTATGTGTATGTGTGTGTTCAGTCGTAAGATGATCTTGCAATGGTGTAAAGCAATGCCAGCCTACTTATGTGTTGGGCAAGCCGCAGCATTTACACACCCGCAAAAGACATTCACCCTCTCATTCGCTCTCGCCCACAATTGCTCAAGTGTATTTCACAGAGGAATGTTTGCTAATCGGCGACTAAGATTATTGCATTAGTGTGGGTTTTGTTGATCGGCGCTGATCTTGCTTAGCTGGAAGTTAAAAATTTAAAATTTAGCGTTGCCAAGATCAGTGTGATTTGTGCTGTTGTCGGGGGAAGGTCACCGCGTTGTGTTGTTTGATATTTCAACACGTGTGGGAAGATCGTTACAAAATTCAAATTAGGCGGCTTGGCGCGAAGTGAAGATATTTTTATAAATTTTTAAAAAATGGATTCCAATGATATATCATTAAATTTTTGTAATCCAAAAGTGAAATTAAGTGAAATCAGTCCAAAAAAATCTTTGGCTGAAGAAGCTGTTATAAGCCAACCGATCGCAGATTCAGAAGTTTTGCAAGTTGTGAAAGATCGTTACCGTCTAACCGACGAGAAATGTGGAATTACATCGCATTTTAAGTGTTTAGATCTTCTCACCGGGGAGGAGTCTTTGTGCAGGGTCAGTTTATAAAATTAATTAAATTTGTATTTCATATTTTTAACGACATTTTTTTCATTTATGCAGATCGCTCAAGAGAAGTATGAGAAGATCGTTCTGGCCTACTTCAGCCTCCAGCAAGAGGATTCTGAAGAGTTGGACCATCAACTGGTTCGACCCTTGATGAAAGCTGTTCCCATGGATAAGAACAGCACTTATTTGCTGATCCGACCGGCTATCTTCGGAAATTTACATACCTTCATTCGCGATAGGAAGTACATACCAGAAATGGAAGCGAAAATCCTTTTTCGGCAGATAGTCGAAACAGTCGACCTCTGCCATCGTAGTGGAATAATTCTGCGCGATCTGAAACTTCGAAAATTTTTCTTCATTGATAGCGACAGGTAAGATAGATGGACAGAGCCTCAAACTCCTACGCCTCCCACTCGGGATTGCTTCTTTTCTTAGCAGCGTGCCTTAAGCAACACTTTTAAAACTGATGTAACTCGTGCCGTGTGCCCACAGTGTGCTCTCTGTGTACTTCACGTTGTCGAAATGAGTCGAATTATCGAACTCCTCGATTTGCACAATGTTTGTGGATGGCTTTTGCAATTAACATTACTAATCAGGGTCAGTGTGAAGTTTCTCAACTTGAAGCCGAGTTTAAGTTTTAAACATTTCTGTTTTGGGTAATACTTCTCCCCGCGAGGTCGGGATACTTCACCGCTGAACAGTCGTGACATCATGACGAAGCACTAGGGCTAAGTGGTCAGTCGTCAGCTGACATGTCTTCGTCATTGAGCAATGAACGATTTCAAGAGCGATTGCGAGGCGAGGAGTTATGGCAGTTACATTCCGTAAATTACTTAATTTATAAAGTGAACGGAAAGTGCTGATGACACGTTATTTTCATTGTATATTTCAGAACAAAAATTCAGTACGAGTCTCTGGAGGGATGTGTGGTACTCGACGATCCCCAAGATGATAGACTAGTCGAGAAAATTGGTTGCCCTCTCTACGTAGCACCTGAAGTGATCACCTCCTGCTCCACCTTTAGAGGGAAAGCAACTGATGTTTGGGCCCTTGGAGTGATCCTCTATACGATGCTAACTGGAACCTATCCCTTCAATGAGCCGAATGGAGCTACTATGTTTGGCAAAATTATCAATGGAATCTATCATCTTCCAGATGTTCTAACACCTGAAGCAAAATGCTTAATTCGATGCTTACTCAAAAAGAAGCCATCTGATCGTCCATTGGTCGACGAGATTTTGTACCATCCCTGGTTTAAGCAATCTAGGCAAATGCATATGGATGATCTCAACGATCAGCTAGTCCCTGATGTGCTCATGTACGAAGAAAATATGGACTTAACGTGACAAAACTTCGATTTTATGAACGAATTGAATAATTTTGTTTTGAGATCGATATCGAGTCGTCTCGTTGACTAAAAAATAGCCATCAGGAATGGCTAATAGCACTGCTGGACGGAATTCTTAACCAGTAAAACTGGAATTTTAAAGCAGCGTGCTTTTCCAGGTGAAAAGATGAGCTTGAAGTGAAGAAATTGGAGAATTTTTCATTCAATATATTGATTTTATATTTTAAGTACTTCTCTTCATTCACAAAATTTAGATTCGAGTCAATGAATAAAGTATAATTTGAAAATAAACTGGAAATTCAATGATCAATTTAAAAGGAATAAATGGTAAACAACTTGATGAGAATTTTTTATTTCGACAAACCTTTACAATTTTTCTTACAGGTCCTATAATAATACTTAATTTTTTATTTAAGTATAAATTTGAAAAAGTTAACATAAGGAAAATATTTATAGTGATTGGGTTCTTGCATGAAATAGAGGAAAATTATAGCAGAGACCCAAACATACCTAGAACAGCAGAGGTTCTTTAAGATTTTAAAGACAAATTTTTACAAAAGACACCTTCACTTTCACAATACGAACTAAATTAGTAAGAGTAAAAGAGTAGAATAATTCGTAGAGAGCAGATTCATAAGTTTGTTCCAGGTGAAATATTCTTTTTTATTTAAAAATCATCACATTATCACTAGCGTTGTTGCGCCAAAATCAAACATCGATTAAAATGTTACTAACAAAAAGGAGATATTCTAAAATTTTTTAAGAGGCTTTACTTGTAGTAGAGGTTTCGTAATTTTTTTATATTTTTAATATTATACTAAAATTTAGCAACTATTTCAGTTTATAATTTTGTACTATGTATGTCGTAAAAGTTTATTAAAAATTATACGAATTACAATCATTGATAGCTTATATGGAAAATAGACCCTAAACCATCTTTTCTGTGTCCATTTGAAATTTTCTATGGTATACTTAATTTATGCGATTGGCTTCAAGAATTATCTCACAAGCTGACTATACTTTCAAAATAAATTTTGAAATAAATTTTTATATCTATCGCTGTATTAGAAATTCAAAATAAGAGCTGAGCAATGTAAATTGATTTTTCGGGATGGCTTTTCCTGAGACACAAACCGTCGAAAACAAATTGAAAAACATTCATGTAAATTTGCGTTTTTAAGAAATCTTTTTGTTAAATTGTTAATTTTAATAATTACAAAATATTTATTCATTTCCAATATAAAAAAACGTTATAGTAAATAAAATATGTTGCCGTTTTGTTCTTACATTAACCAGGGGGTTACATGGATTATGAGAGTCTAGTCTAGTCTATAAGAGTTTGTTTTTATAGCAAACTAAATTAATTATTTTATTTTAACTTAAGGTATTCGAAAGAGTAACAATTGAACACTATTTCATGAAGTTTTTATTGAAAATTATTGAGAAATGACCCGATAAGGCTTGATCTGCAGAAGCATCTTCGAAAAAGAAGCCTCGCGATAAGCAGGATACCTTGTGAAGGAAATATTTGAATTAAAAACCCCAACGTTTTCTCTTAGTAGATGGATAGAGTGCAACAATTTAGAAACTTTTGCCACTTATTGGCTTGTAAAATGAGTTGTGGTAAACGAAAATAAAAAACCTTCGTTCAATTACGAGTCAATACAATTTAAAAGTAGTGTGCAAAATTTCAGAATGATCGATAGATTCGTTTTTGAAATATCTTGCCAACAGTGCCAACAGAAAGTGCTGTATTCAGACAAATGCGTTTAAAGTTTTACGATTTTATTTGACCGCGTAACTTGTATATTTTCAAGGTAAGTTTTCATATTCCTCCCATAGTGCACTATTATATGAAAAATTATCACAAAAATCGATTGTTTGAAGTTTTAAAGCCGATGTAGCCCTTAAATAAAAATAATGAGAAAACGAGCTCTTCATAATAAACAATAATTTTAATATAATATTGGATTTTTTAAAAGATTTATGTTAAAAATAAAATGTGCGTAAAATTACTCTTGAGTGTAAAACGCTATGGGTCATACATTTGTTAATTTCTTAACAATTATCACATATTTCCTAGAATAAATCGCTTATATTTAGTGTAAAAATAATATTTTACCACGAACCTTTCGTGGAAAAAAGAAGTAATGCAAAAATAACATAATCGTAACATTTTGTATAATCCGCTTAGTGTAAAATTTAGCAGACGCCTTTTAATAGCCGCACGCATATTTCGCAAAATCCAAAGCACGTGGACGCCCCCTTCGTAATTAAATTTAAAAAAATTTCCCAAAAATTTTAGAACCTTAACCATTATACACTTTTGTCCTGGATTCAAATTTTATGACTTGGATTAGCCACTGAGGTTAATTTTTAATGACTACTTCCAGCGTGTGTTGCAGGACTTTAACCATTTTCCTGGAATTAGAAAGGGATCAACGATTTTGGTAGGTCAAAAATAACCTTGTAGTAAATAATTCCTTTTACCTGTAATCAATGAATTCTTAAAATTATGTCGTCAATATAGAAAAGGACTTAAAGCAGGTCATGGAAGAGAATATTTCGATAAATGATCATAGCATTTTGGTGCACTCTAAATAATTTTACTGTTTAATATTATGCCAATTGGAATTTAAAAGTTCAAATAAGAAAATAATGCATGGATGCCATAGGGATTTTTTTTTTTAAATAAACGATATATAAAAAAAACTATATCTTTTACTGGTATTTGAAAAGCTAATAGTTTTGTTTATTTTGAACAATGTACCTCCTGAAAACAAATTACAAGAAATATGAAAATTTTCGCCTTCTAATTATTAATTACTATTTCTTGGAAAAATATAGGGTTTTGTAAAAATTGAAAAATTCTTGATAAATGTTCTCACTCGAAATTATTTATAGAATTCTGAAAATTAAGTAAAATTAAGAAAGTAGAAAATCGCCAATTCCGCAAATTAGTGCTCATTGTTTCGATTTTGTGGGCTCCGAAAATAGAATTTATTACTCATTGTAAAGGAGGCCATGCGCCAAATAATTTTTGCTTTCCCAAAAAAAACACGTTTTAAAGCGTTACCCCAAATTTCACATTGAGAAAACTAAAAGTGATTCAGTGATCTTTTCATGACCACCCTGTGCCCCAAAACGAAATCATTCTCTCGAGTGTAACTGTGTTGTGCGCTTGCTGTACAGCGCGGCGGAGTACAGTCGCGTCGCCCTTGATTGCAAAGATGAATGTGTGCGTTCGTGCGATCGAGTTCAAGATCGCTTGGGAGAAAAACAACTGTTACCAGCCCAGTCCAGAGCAGTCGGAGGAGTGGGGGTCTCGATTTTGCGTGAAATGTGCAAAAATTCGAAGCGGCTCTCAATCTTTGGTGAGGCATTTTTAAAAATATTTTGGTAGCGTCGTTTACAGTCGGTTATAAATCGTATTCATATCTCAAAGTTTGTGCGTGCTTGTCCCAAAGTCTCACAAACAATTTCATGACCTTCTTAATGTGTATTTTAATAATGAATTAAAGATTACTTAAGGATATATTAAATTAACAATTTGATGTTTATTTTATTAATAAAGATGTCTCAATTAACTTATAGAATAAGTTAGAATTTGTAATTTCATCAAATCAACTTATAGAAACAGTCATTATAAATAAGACAAACTGAATAAATAACTTATGAGTTATATTTTGTTTAAATTCTGTACATTTTTACTTAATTCTACATACGTTTTATTATATTTTTATATTTTACTTTTTATTAAATTTTGTTTTAGTTTAATATTTCTGTGTTATTTATAAATTAATTTAAAAACAATTGTTAATTTAACGTTTTATATTTGAAATCTCAATTAAGGGATTAAGATCAGTCGATAAAAAGGAAAATTGTAAGCTTCAGAGAGAGTTTCACAATTAAAATTCAATGAAGACCCACTGAATAAATTATTAACAGAAAGATTTTATTTTTTGAATATCGCCAACTAAGTTCCGTAACGAAGAAAGTCTAATAGTAGAAGCATACTGAGCCACCCCACAAATATCATAAAAATGACAACGCAGCGCATCATCTAAACTCGTAGCGTTCTTCAAAAAATTCAAACTTAACCGTCATTTTTATTTTTAATTTAAAGTGATCAGCGCATTGTGCACGCAGTTTATTTAGCGTTTCGTTGGAATTTCCCAGGAAATTCAAAAAAAAAAAAAATCTTATCTGTTCGCGCACGGTTGTATTCCTAAAAAGAAGAAGTGCAGAATGCGCAATGAAACGCTAAAAACCGGTTAACCATCTTCTGTCCTGAATATCGCAACGCACCAAGTAAGTAGCAAAACCGAAACAACCCTCATTTTACCTGGGAATTTGGGAAAAAGAGGAGCAAAAATCGGAGAATTTTTGCGCCGCATAAACCATAAAAAATCCGAAGCAATCCAAAATCCAGGTGGTGGCGTCCTACGCATCGGGAAAAGGATTCCATACCACCCTGAAATGCGCACTTTTTGTCTAACTTGTCCATCGCAATAGTGAAGGGCTTGGATTGCGTAGATTTTATGTTTGTATGCTTATTTCGTCATAATAACCGCCAAACCGCTAGTTCTTCCCCTGGGATCATAACTAAGCGTAGTATACCCGGAATTTGGTGTGATACGGTCATGGTGGCGGAGGGTGGTTGCATAATGCAGCCTGTGTTCAGCTATGCCATTGATTCAATGCTATGCTGTGGTATGTTCCTGTTCCTGGAAAGGGATGACAACGCCACAATTCCAGGATTCAGGAGGCATAATTGTATGGGTTAGAAGAGTAAAACGCTGTGCAACTTTCCGATGAAGCGTCCTTCTCCACGTGCTTGTTGTATACTCGGATTTGGTCGTTGCTAATTCAAACTTCACGCCGAGACGCTACTGCTCAGCGTCGGATGGATGACGCCAACTTTGTTTTCGGTGAGGCGACTGTACTGGGATCTGGGACTACTCAAGACGACGGGTGATTCCCCTCCCGGTTAGGGTTGCCATACCATTCTAAATTCCCGGAGACGTATTTCTCTACCGTAAATTTTAATTAAAATAAAAATTCTGTGGCGTGCATCCGATTATATGGATAAGGGATGGATGGGGGTTTGCGGGACGTTCGCAGTTTATCTTTGCCTCTGCTAGCGACGGAGATAGTCGAATCCCCGAAGTCACTTTGGCTGCGACCGACCGCGTCCAAATACCTTCAAGAAATTCAAGTTCAGTTTCATGTTGGCTCGGAGCGCCCAAGCTAGTGCTAGAAGGTAGCAGAGTTGGCTCCGGCTCGGTTAGTTGAATGAAAACCGTCGACTCGCAACGTCTGTTCCGCGAATTCAGTCCTAGGCGGATAAAACGGCACGTGCGCTGAGCTGTGAACCCGACTTTATATTTTATATTATATAAAAAAAAAATTTTTATATAGTATAGGTTTCTTGGAACGTCCGCGACTAGAGGATTCGCTGTTCCGCGCGTAGATGTTGCATAGTTCATCAGATAGTGTGATAAAGCACTGTGAGATTCTGAGAAATTCTTGAAAGAGTTCTGTGATAGTTGAAAGTGTTTTTTAAGAAGCTATTTAAGCAGAAAGGTTTAAGTTGGAACGACAAAAAAAAGATAAAGAAAAAAAAATGGATATATCGTCACAGTCGACCACCAGCTACATTAGCACCTCATCTGGAATTCAACATTTAAGTGGGATTAGCAATTTAGGGAATATTAAAACCCTTCTTGCGTCCCCCGTTTCGATGCAGACCCATCAAATGGGCAATTCTTTGCGTGTTGTTCATCAGAAGCGTCAACAAACTGGAAACATCGGTATATCGGTTGCTCCCAGTTCTTCGGGTCCTGGTCAAAATCCAGTGACCACAGCAGCCACCGGAAATGATCGAGTCCCAAGCGTTTCATTTTCAAATGATGCTGAACTGGTTACCGCGAATGCACCACTTCTCGGAGATCGTTATTTGCTCCTCAACCAGATCTCTGGGAGCTCCTTCTATGAATGCGTCGACATCCGAACCGGTGATACCCTCGCGTGCAAGGTGAGCAGAAAATTCATCTCAAGTTATCTCGGTTATCTTTTTAAATCTTTATTCGCTTTTGGTCTGTTCTGCCCGTTTTTGTTTTTGTGGTTTTAAGCCAACAATTTCTGATGCAGGTGGACAACGCCACATCGTCTTAAGCTTAACTTTAAGCTAAATTTCGCGAATATTTATGTAGGAATATATTTTTATATTTTTTTTTTTAAATAAAACTTCCCTGTGCATAAAGACCGGTTTTACCTTTTTGGTTATTTTTTTTTAATTAAATTTTAAACAAACAATCGGACTGTATATAAAACATAATCAGGTTTGCACCAATATCGCCCTGAACTGTGGACGAGATAAGGCCGTGCGAGATTAAGAAAATGCAAAAAGACACATATTCGATGGAGAATTTTCGTTCTTCTTCGTATGGTCTGTCTTCTTTGGCTAATTAGCAATTCAATCGCGCATTAAGTCAAAACGACACAGCGTCGATAGCGTTGATAGAGTCTCCTCTTGAGTTATTGATGTCAGTAAATAAAATGCCTTGTGGCCGCCAATAGGACGTTATCTTGAGGACGTTTTGTTTTTGAAACGTTGGCATATCAAAATCAAGTTTATTTTGTTTGCATTTTTGCCAATTTGCAGTGTTCTCTTTAATTAATGCTGCTGAAAGAGAGTAACTGGCGGAAATTATAGAAGGAGTTCATTAAAAACGAATCGGATTCTGGACTTATATATATTTTTTTTGTTTTTTTTATTTTATTATGAGTTAGTTTGGGGCCTCTGATAGTTCAGTTGTTAGCGCGCTGTCCTACCGTCCCAGAGGCTGTGGGTTCGAATCCCACGAATAACCATGGTCTCCTGCGCTACGTGGTAATACAATGGGCCAAAATTGGCCTAAGTGTGCCTTTCTAGGCAGCCACAGCAACCTAACCTAACCTAACCTAGTTTTACAAAAATGACTATAGCACCGAGTAGACACTATGGCTCTATTACATACCTACATTATAAACTTGTCATAACTGGGTTTTGAGAAAAAATAGCATTAAAAACATAGAGAAACTATCATCTAGTAATTTTTAATAAATATAAAAATCAACTAACTTAACCCCTAGGTAACTAAACTTGAATCATTGTTACTCTGTAACTAATTATTCGACTCATAGAGTTAGTCTAACTTAAGAAATGAGATTGTAACTTTTGATTTAAAAACCAAAAAAAAAATGGTAAAAATTAACGGCAGATGCTAACATTTTTGGGCACATTTCGAAGCTGGCGGGATCCGGTAGTCTATCAAACGAATGTTTAATTATCTAGGGTTAATGCTATAAGAGGTTTTTGCATTTAACTTAAACGAAAGTTTAAACCTTAAACTTTTAAATAAAAACACTACAAATTTCGAAAAATTTACTAGATAAAGCGTTTATTTGTTTAATTAAAAAAATTAGTGATTTATAATACCATTCTTGGATTTCTACTAAAAACTAAACCGGCTACTACAAAAGTAGTTTTAAAAGTAAAATTAATAATTATAGATGTACCCAATAAAAATTTTGAAAAAGAGTTTCAATTTTAAAATCTTACTATGCTTCTGTAAAATTTAGCAAAAGTTTTGGTTTTTAAAATTATTAAAAGACATTAGAAAAGCATACACTTTAAAAAGTGTTTTAGTCCAATAAAAATTTGTTTAACTCTGCTCTTTTCTCTAGTGCATTAATTTCAATAGTTTTAATAATTTATATCTAACTTTTCTATAAAAATTATCTAAAAATATGAAAAGTATATCCTCAAAATTAGAGCTTTGGTAGAATTAAAGCCGGAATTAAAGTTATATTCTTTCAGTAAACGTTATTTGAATTTCTTATCAATAGTAATCTCTTTTGCTTTCTGGTTCTTCTCTAAAACTATTCAACTAGACAATCCCTTACTAGTAGAGCAATTTTTAAATAGGAAATTTTAAAACGCGTTTGTTAAGAGTCTACAAAAATATGCCAACATTATTAATAAAATGTGAAATAGTTGGTCTAAGGTTTTAAACAATTTCTATATATGTATAAATGTGGGATTGCAACGAGACTACGGGTAGCTTAATTTGGTTAGAGAGGATCGAAGGGCTAATTCGAAGGATGAAGGTTCGAGCCTTTCCTCTTGCTCAAAGTTGTAGCTTTTTACGAGTAATTCCCACATGTATATGTTAAGAATTTGTTTACTAATTCTAAATGTAATTCTAGTTACTTCCCAGAAAATGAAGGTTACCTTAAGAATGCCTTTCACATACAATTACATCAAAAGTCTAAAGGTTCTCAAGTAAAATAACATTTCAACTGAAATTTGTTGATTTTAATGAATCATCTTATCTAGAATTCCAAATTTTCCAACTGATAACGTCACGTTTCTAAGAAATAACGTTCACATCTGCAGTGTTTTTCTGCTTCCTAATGAAATGTAATAAAACCTTGCTCATTTGAAAATAAAACGTAATCACCTTGCTCATGCGCTTTTTCAATGACGAAATGCGGCTCTGCAACTTCCGCAAAACACGTCACATTGTTTACATCTTCCTCATAACGAATGACCTAAGTCACTCGTCTTCAACTGACTTTGGATTAGTAAAATTTGTTGATTATTGTTGCATTACGTGATGTTATGCTGTTCCCCGTGATGTCTCATTGTTTGTGACGAATTTCTTGTATGATTATCACTTTTATTTTACCGGGTGACGAGATTTTGTGAATATGTTTCATCAATCTTTTTTTTTCTTTTTGTTATATGGTGAAATGGAAATGAGAAATTTTTGTGTAATTCTTTGAAAAATTATTTTGAAATAGTCGAAACAGTTTGGTAGAAGAATTAAAGTTGCATTTAATGTTGCATAGTTTTGTTTTTTTATTTTTGTGATATGATTTCACGTAGCATTATTAAAATTACTTTTGATTTTCTTTACTTATCCATTTACAAAACGAGTTTTTTTAAAAATAATCGCCAATTTGATACATTTGGATATTTATCTAAATTTAAAAATAGACTTTTAGAATGTTAGGTAGACTAGACGATTTTCTATATTCACCTCTAAATTACAATTCAAAATAGGGTATCGCTAAAATAAATTAAAATTTTGTTGTGACTTTATCTCCAATTTTGTTGAAAGTGCAAATTGCAGTATTTTCTCGATAAATTAAAATAATTTATGACGATAAAATTCAGTTATACGATCTGCAAGAGTCGTCGTTTTTAATTTTAAATTCGACACCAGTTTTGATTAAAAATACTTTCGAGGCTGATTGTTGATCAGTTGGAATTTTAATTCAGACGTGTGTTTTACTTATATCAGGGGTATATACTTAAAGAATATTCCACAAACTCAAGGGAAAAAATTCCAGTCGTTGATTGAATTTTATTGGGGATCAATATAGAGTTAAAGAAGAGTTCCTTAATTTTCAAAAGAGCAATTACAGTCTCATTATTCTTCTTCTGACTATTTAACATGCTAGGGAATTGAAAACGAGCTGGTTCAAAAAATATAAAAATTCTCTGATGCGTGATGCTTTGAGGTACATTATTTTTAGGATATGTACATTTCGTAGCGTGCTAAGTATCTTTTCGTTTATTTTAAAATAAAAGAATGATCAATTTCCTGTCTGCTTAAATTAAGAACAGATTCTATAATTAGCTGTAATATAATTAGGCTTTTTTGCATTTATAATGTAAAAATAT
The DNA here is from genome assembly GCA_963969385.1 of Philonicus albiceps. NCBI lineage: Eukaryota > Metazoa > Arthropoda > Insecta > Diptera > Asilidae > Philonicus > Philonicus albiceps. The sequence continues at coordinate 6,528,895 of OZ017775.1, forward strand.
TCATTTTTCCACTAAAATTCATATTTTCTTTAATTAAAGAAGTAGTAAAAGAAAGAAACGATAAACTACACTGATTACCCCATTCAATTCAAATAAACATGTTAATTGACGTAAACTTGTACCTTACCCTCTTTATTTTTTAAAACCAGTTTAGCTTCCTCTATACCATCACTTAACAATTCACTTTCAGTAATTTTGAGTCAAGTAAATCACCGCGGAACCCCAAAAACGGAACCCCTTTCTCATTAAAACGCACGAAACCAAACCTCCAGAGAAATTGTTCAAGTAGTTCTCGAGGAAGCATAAAACACCAGCATATTTTTTTTGCAGCTAATGCCTCGAACCCCTCAAGATTATGTTGAGCAATTAATATCAATCATATTGAGTTTTTTTTGTATGCTTCCTCCCCGACCTGTCGGTCGGGTAATTTCCGCGTTTGATGCAAAAAAAAAAAATTCACGGATGAATTCTCTTAGATATTCAACATCCGTCTCATATTTATAAGGTATTTTTTTTTTTGTGTTGTTGAAAACGTCCACTCCAATGATTGGGTATGCTGTAGTCGTTTTTTTGTTTTTATCGTTTTCATTTTCTTAATCTCTTTATATTGCAAGTTTATTGTTATAAAGTAATTGCGGCAGAAAATTTCATTTTTGAACTCAATTGTCTTGAGTTTTGAATAGTGGCATAGAAATAAAATGAGTATAAAATTTCTTATGCATTCAGAAGTATTTGAAATGTTTTAGAAATACCTTTTTATAATTATTGAGAAATTATTGTTACGTTTTTATCGAAATTCGAATTTTATCTAAAAGAAATACGTTTTTGTTTTTTTTCTAAATGTTATCATCAAATTATATAAAACGTTTTCTAAGTACACCTCTTAAAGGCACGTTTTAGTGGCATAAACGAGAGTTGTATTTGAAATTTTGCTGTTTTAGTCTTATGTGCACACCTTGCAAATTTTAAATGCGCAACATTAAATTTCAAGTTCTATAAAATTGCGCACGCTTTTTTTTTTTGTCGTAATATTTGCTAAGAACGTGGCTTAATTTGCTTATTCTGAAAAAAAAAAGTGAATAAAGCGCAAAACTCCTAAAGAGAAATGATAACTCAAAAATATTTTCAAAGTGTTAATTTTCGAAAAAAAAAAGAAATGACGCAATTTTGCAACTGTGTAAAATGAGATAATTTGTTATTGAACTTAGCATTCTCGTTGTGCACATAAAGACACTTGGTGTTGGTATTGCATCATCATCTGGATTTCATACCTTGCCTATTTGGATAGTGGACTAATTTTTTTTGTTGGTAAGAAATTGTTTTTAGAAGATATATATGAAATAAAAACCGGACAAGTGCGAGATAAACTCGCGTGGAGAGTGTTGTTCCGTACGATTAATATCTTGAGTTAGGTTAGGTCATTAGGTCACTAAGTCAGTTTTTGGCCTATTGTGTTACCACGTAGCACAGGAGACGATAATTGTGTGTGCGGGATTCGAACTCAAAGCCTCTGGGACGGTAGACCAGTGCGCTAACAACTGAACTACCAGATGCCCTTATGAAATTGTTATCTACCATGTTTTTTTAAAAATCTGATTTTTAGGCCATAGACTTTTATTTTAGTCTCACTAGTTTTGGAGCCTTAAACCCTAAAAATTATTGCAAAGTAAAAGTCGTTGTCTCGTCATAACGATTTCCTGTATGTACATGTACATAAAAAATTATTGAACTATTGAAAATTTATAACATTTAAAATTGGAAGGCTTATTAAGATAAAATGAATTGTTGAACCCTCCTAAAGCTAGCGAACTGAATAAATAAATTTATAATTCGTAAGTAAATTGCTATCATCTGCTATTTTGAATGTCCTTCGTAAAAACTTGTTTTCTTTGAAATTTTAAATTAATAAAGTTTATATTAATTAAAATGTAAATATAGTATAAAAATTATAACAAAAAATTCCTCTATATCTTTTTCAGGCTGTTGGAAATTCCTATTCAAAAATTTTATCAGCATATTTTCGTGTGGATGGTGATCCCCACATAAAACCGCTTCATAAATTGTTGCAATCATCTGATCAAACTTACCTGCTGTTGCCCCCGTCACAATATGGTGATTTGCATTCATACGTGCGAGAGCATAAGAGACTCTGTGAAACTGAAGCACGTCACCTATTTCGGCAAATTTGCAAAACAGTTAAATCGTGCCATCAACAAGGAATTGTTCTACGTGATCTCAAACTTAGGAAATTTGTCTTTAGTGATCGTGAAAGGTAAGTGTGAAACAATACGTTTTGTTGCAACAGGTTTTTGTTGTTTTGTTTTTTTTTTTATTTGCATGCAGTTTTGTTGTTTAAAGGGGTGCTAAATGTTATTTACGTTGTTGTAAGCTACTTTGGAAAATTTATTGGATCGCTGGATGATAATTGTATTGTGCTAAAAGAAACTGTTGTGATAAATGGGAGATAATTTACATAAATTATGGGGGTTATTTTTGGAGCGTTTTCACGGTGAAATGCGTTACAACTATTTAAAAAAAGGCGATTACTATTTGGAAACGATCAAATTTGACGCAATATTAGGACCTCTCTAGCAATACGAAATTCATTTAAGTGCAGTAACTGATAAATATTTAAATATTTTCAATAAGATTTAATTAGGGGGTCTCAAGAGTTATAACTAGAGTCATAATTGAAATGAAGTTGCTTTTTAAAAATCGAATTGTATAACAAATCAGGATTATTTTATGATAGACTTAACTCGCACTTTTCAGTATATTGTTGGAAACATTCACCTATTTGTCTAGGGTTAGAATTTGGGCTTTGTGGATTGCCCCTTTATTTGATTTTATTATTTTTCCTTAATTTTTCAACTTAACGAACGCTTTAATAAGTCTTTTGAGTACGTAAATTGTTAAAAAGACAGGAAAATAATAATTTGATCGTAATTTTGAATTAGGTCATAGAATACAAAAATTATAAAAATACGTTTTCACATTTCTAATACTGAGTACGCGAAAATAATGAAATCCTGAAGCTGGTTGCCATAAACTGATGTAACTGGCTGCATTTTAAGATTTACAAATCTCTTACAGACTTAGGATAAAGAGCTAAGATGAAAAATTATGAATTTAAGAAAATAAATCGATATTGAAAACATTGTAGATAAATATTACATAAAGTTTTCTAAATAGCAGAATTTGAAATGGCGTGAATTCAGCGGCAATCAAGAATAGAAATTGAAATGACGTGAATTCACGTTAGCGGTCACGAATGTGTTAAGAAGTGTCTTCATAATCGGTAAAAATTGGGAGGAATTATCTCGTTATAAGCGGTTGATAGCTATAACCTGCTATAACTTATTTGGATTTTTTGAAACTTAAATGAGAACCCAACTAAACGATGTGAGAAGGTTGCTATAAACGGACTCCACTATATAAGAATATACGAATTTAAGTAAAATCATAATACTTATGAGTAAAGTTATTGTTTAGATAGGTAATATTAATAAAATTAATATTAGTTAACAATTACAAGTATCGTACCACCTTTATGGAAGTGAAAGTCGTTGATTTTGGTATTAAATTTTAAAATACTACAAAAACAGACATAACTATAAAAAATCGACTTATTATTTATGTCATACTCGAATTAACTAATTCAAGTATGAATATGTGAAGTTTTTCTACTCCTTTCAATTGAGGGTTACAAACATTAGTGAAGTTAATTATTTCATAAATTTTTTAATTGACTGTTGTATCAGATTGACTTTTTATAAAATTGTTATGGCATAGACAGACGACTATGGGCATAATTTTTGCTCTTGCTCAAAATATCAAGTGAGACAAAAATGAAACTAAAATTATCTTTCGTCAAAAAGTGCTGGATCACGTCCTCATTTCTTCATAGACCCCTCAAATCTTCATACCTTTAAACACCATTCAACGTATTTGCAAGCCGAAAAAAATGTGAACAGCGCACTTCCGGCAGCACAATTGATTCCATCTTTTCCTTTTACACGGTTTTGCAACTCAATTCCACACCTCAAGACACATTTCTTCTATATGAGAAAAGACTATTTCATTTGAGGAGCCAGAATTCCCTAGTTACGTACTATTTAAGAAAGCGATCGTGCACCATCTCCTTCCTGGCGAGTGACCCATTACCACTCAAGGGTCAATCACCCGATGATGGTGGCCAAACTATTTTTAATCGCTTCCAGAAAATGCACTAAACTGTGAAAAAGAAAACTGTGAACAATGTGGCCCCACAAAACGAATGGGGCTGGAAAAAAAAAAAATTTAAATTGGAGAAAGGTTCGTTCTGGCGGCAAAAATTACGCAAGGTGATGATTTATGCAAGCCACTCATGAACTCGTGGGGAATTTATTAGGCAGGCGTCTGGATGGATTTTCTAGGCCCTACATTTGATCCCCTTTCTCCTTACGTTTCCCGCCCGTGCTAAGGCCTCACCGAGCTGGCGCTATATTCCGCGGTTTTTTTTTGTCTGTTTCGTATTTTAGGCATTCCAATCTGAAAATTTATTGGGTCGTCAACCTTCCTCTTCCGCCGCGGGTGCAGATCGAGTTGGGTAAGGCGTAAAAGTTCATCAAACTCCGATTCCGGCTTGAAATGTTTTCTTTTAAGAAATTGTGAAAACTGATGAAAATGGTGCTGTTGTTTGTTTGGAAAACTACGGAAGCTTTACAATGCGGAAGATGTTGAATATCGCCGATGATGATGAAGATATCAAGTTTTGTCTTGGCATACCGCAATTTCTTTGTGATGTTCACGAACTTTCTTAGCCTCTACATCGTCGTCATCGTGCAATTTCTTCTGGTGCTGCATGATTTTTACTGTCGATGCCTTGGTGAGACTACTGTGGTCCGGGTCATTGACCACTGCCTTTCACGCAATGCTGCGCTTTCTTTTAAGCCGCTCTGCTGAGATTCATTGACCCCAAGCGAAAGCTGGAGATCGGCGGCATATCTTGGGCGTATTGTGCAATTAATCGGAAGTTGCATCACAACAAAAAGGATCTGGGGAAGCACCCATCGAGCGTATGACCGCCTCAAGTAGTTTCAATTTCCGCTAAGGCGATTTTAATTAAATTGCCTTGGCGACATGTTTCATGTTTATGAAAAGCCAATTTGGCAAATTTGATTTGTTGAACGCGGCACTGCTGCCGGTCCTTGACTTGGGCCTCTCAACACAATGACTGAAGGCATAATGCTTACTTTTCCTGCTTTGGGTGCTGTTTCGCATTATCTTAGAAAAGGGAAGAGTACTGTCGTCTTGCCTTTTTGAGCACGTTAGATGTGTAAACCTTAGAAGCCGCTGTGGGCCAAGATATGGGCTGGGAATGATTTGACTCTTGGGTGCTCATAGGGAGAAAAGTATATTTAATTAGCACCGCATGCCGTAATCTATAATTTGATTTGCCTAATAAAGGGGAATACTCGCTGTAATTGAATTTGAGCTGCAAATTGTTAATTCGATTTCGCACTTTAAAAGCATTTCTCGAGGCTTTTGTTATGGAAACTAGATTTGGGGCAAATAATTAACTCAGTTAGGGTTTTAGTAGGTATATATCTCCTATGAGAATCACAGAAAAAATAAACTTTATACGCTCAGAAAAATTCTTTTAACATTTTCGTTGTTTTTATTTATTACTTAGCCATTTCACCACTTCAATAACGCTTAAATAAGTTCCACTCGGATCACAAATGCTTACACAAGTCAATGATTACGAATTCGTGATTTCTCTTCTTTGAAGTAGTTTCAGTGTAATTTTTCAACTTTCGGACTTTACAAACAAAATGATTTAAGAATTAAATTTATATTTAGTATTTCTTGATGGGGAGATATTACAGATTTTAATAAAACCTTAATTTGAGGTCAAACGTGATAAATATGCTAAATATTTCCTGTAAGGAATGCTTCAGGAGTTTTTAAAAATAATTAAATAAAAAGGAAATTACACCGCAAATGCGTGCTTGTCTCGATTAGTTGTATTATTGAGTGTAGCTTTGAGTAAAGTAGTGGCATAGTTTATTTTAATATTAAAAAGTGTCGTTCTTGAATTTTAGAATTTGTTTTTTATTTTTTTGTTACAGAACACAATTAAAGTTCGAATCCCTGGAAGACGCTGTCGTTTTGGATGATTCCGACAACGACATCCTTAAGGAGAAAATTGGCTGTCCCGCGTACGTGGCGCCAGAAATACTGAAACCAAATTCCGATTTTTCAGGCAAAGCGGCAGACCTGTGGTCTCTAGGAGTGATCCTGTACACGATGCTCGTGGGTCGGTATCCATTTAACGATCCCGAACACTCCTCACTTTTCGCGAAAATAGCGCGGTGCCAGTTTGCCATTCCGGAGAGTATATCTTCGAAGGCGCGATGCCTGATAAAGTCCCTCCTGCAAAAAGTCCCCAAGCATCGTATCACCTCCGAAGATGTCCTCTATCACCCTTGGCTGCAGGAAGACGTCCGTTACAGCAGCAGCAGCACCAGCAGCAGTTGTAATGACCTCTCCGCGGATGACCAATGCGTACCAGAAGTGGACTGCATGGATTTCACGTGAGCTCACGGTACGCTGACCAACGTCATGACACCATAATTTCCGCCGGGGTGCCTGGGGCGAGGCACTCTCTCGTTCGGCCAAGACGTCGGGTATCCCGAGTGACGTCCTCTAGTCAATGAGGTTACTAAGGCTGCTGTGGCACGTGCGCACGCCCTCGATCTCGATCTCGATCATTGCGGCTTAGCGAAGTCGCAGCATCTTCTCGGCCGGGTTGGGTGAGTGAGTCACAGCCTCGTGTCCGAAGATGATCATGTGCTGGACTGGATGACTGCTTGTTACCACCTGAACTGGAAACACGACCGGACAAAATATATATATATTTTTTTTCTAATAGCTAGAATCTGTTGATTTTCCTAATTTTTACCTTTTTTTCCAAGTTTTGTTAAAGAATTTGAAAGATAAAAATCTACATACAACCAATTGTGATAAAGCTTTAATAAATAATAAGCTTATTTTATAATTTTATGAGTTTTATTTCTATGTATTTATTAATTCCAGGATACAAATAATCTAGCCGAATGTTACTTGATCAGGTAAGTTTTTCTACAGTCATCATTTTATCTAATTCAATCTGAGATAGTCAAACATTTTTCTTATGAAATATTTTCGGTGAAATCTGTAGATGAAGTAATATGAAACTCTCGAAAGTAAATCGTCACCTACCTGCCCATTACCATTTTACTTTGAATTCTCTCGCAAAAAAAAACAGAAGATTTATTAATAGAAATCCAATCCTATTTATGATCTTAGTTTTATCCTTTAATCTGGAATATAAAATTTAAGTTTTACACTTCTATGATCTTAATTTATATCTCTACAAATTTAAATGTTGACCCTTATTTGCGTTGATGAATAAGAGATTTTTTCTAATATAAAAAAAAAATAAAGAAATGAGCTTCCATAAGGTTTCCCTATACTGGAAAAAATGATTTCAAAATGTGTAAGTAATTAATTTCTGTCATGTCTAAGTGACTCTCTCGCTGATGGTTAAGCTACAAATTTCAAAATTGGAAAACGGTCAGATTAGTTGCTCATTTATTTAATATAACGATCGCGTGGGCGTAATAATTATAATTTGAGGTCGACTGAGGAATTGCCAAATTGAATTTAAAAATTCTCTTCGTTCGCCCCTTAAGAAATAGCTTTGATTTATGTTGTAAGTTGTCGACGAGTTCTTTGAAGTGGAAAACTGCAATATTTTATTAGAATGCGTGTTGTTGCAAATATTAGGTATACAAAAATTTCTAAATCTGCTGTGCTTTTAGCGAACAGGATTTTAATAAAAGATTGTTTTAAAAATCATGAGTTTTTACATATTATCAAGAAGTTTTCTTGAAAATTACGATCATACCGTAAATTAATGTGTAAAGAAATTTTTTTAATATCCTTAAAATGAACGAAGGTAAATGTATTTTTCCACTAATCGACAGTGACAAGCACGCATTTGATTTTTGAAATGACAAAATTGAAATAGTGTAAAATATTCATTTATTTTGATGATTAATTGAGCTGTTTTAATTAAAACAAGTAAGAGTTGTCCGATTGTAACCTTAGTTAAAATTTTATCATAATAATTGATAACGATTTATTTAATCGAGTCAGTAATTTTTGTCATTGTATGTATGCTTTTTTTGGTGATAATTTTCAGTTCATTATGTCAATAATCTCTTAAATTGATTATCTTATGAAAAATAAACTTAGAAGAGAGATTTTTGAAATGATTTTTAAGTAGATATTCTTATTAGGCCATTAGGATCAAAATACAGATAGAAATGCATAAATGAGAAGAAAATCAACGTTTGACCCTTGTAAATGCAAACAAGGAAGACCTTTGTTTTCTATAAAGATAACAGAAATGAGAATCCAATGAGTTGTTTCATTACTGTGTTTAAAGTTCATATCTTACGTGCCGACCATATTAGAGGAATAAGCCAGAAGCTTATGGAATCTTTGAATTCCAAGTAATAATAGTTCATCATACTCTAAAATTCCGAACTAATCTTATCAGTGTTTGAATTGTGACCCAAGATAACGAAATTTTCTGAACGGAGTCGATACAAAAATCACTTAAGCCCCTGCCCACGTCGTCATAACCCCATAGACCTCGGCATCACATCCAGAAAACAAAGAAAGAAGTCAATTACAACCACTTACATCTACCAAAAAAAAAACGAGAATTTTATCACGCCAGGAATTCTTCAGTAATTTCCTTATCACCTTTTTGGCCTTCTTGGTATTTTGAAAGTCAAGAGGGCACAACACCACCAGAGCAATTTGTTTACCCGCAAAAGGAACAAATCTTAGGACGGGATACAGAGGTGAAAAAAATCGTATAACGTATTCTCAGGACGAAAAAATCATTTCCTTAATTGAGCAGACTTTTGTGCTTCACTTTGACTGAGGAAAGGATGTTGGTTATTTAGCTAAAGGTCCCTGGATGCTTTACCAACGGACGTACCACTTGAAACTAAGGGCTGCTGGTAGACGTGGTTAAGGGTCACAGGCCAGGGTCTAATTCTGGAAGTAATGGGAAACCTCTAGACCGGAGACAGGTGGTGTGAACAGAATTCTGGAATTATTTTCAATTTTAACAACAAAAAAAATATTCATTTTGATGAAGCTGAGGATGCAGATGGTCTGAATTTGTTTGTCTGATGATATTTCAGTGAGCTGTTTTGGTTTTGTAGCTCCTAGAAATGGACGGTTGCAATCTACTCATGCTTTCAAGACAGATGTTCTTTAGTGTAGTACATTCATAGTTTTTATTTTTAAGAGTTTAAATTACATTTAAGACAGATTTTAATTTTAAATCTTTAATTCAATATATATAACAACTAAACCAATGTGCTTTATATCTTTATAAGAAACGACTTTAACGCATCTAATCTTAAGAGGTTAACAAGCACCACAAACGCGGTATGCTTACATATTTAAGTTTATTTGCGTTATTTTCTATTTAAGAACCAGTCAGAAATGAGATCACAAGCATTAGAGTAAACACCTTCCAGTACGCGTAAAAGGTGCGGTAATAAACAAGATAATAGAGATCAACGACCTACCTCAACACTCTGGGATTTTTCTGTGGTCATATGATAGACAACTTTCTTAGAATTACGCCTTTAAAATGAAATAAACTATTTATTAATATAAACACATTTGCAAAATTACATAAGTATATTGAAATCTGGTCACGTTGATAAGTAAAATTGATAGGTAAAAAGAACCGAATTTATATAAGGGTTTCCCGCAATTTAGAACCGGATATTCATTATTTTGATCTATCTTTGTGGTTTTTATTTAAATCTCTTGTTTTATTTCACGTTTTGCTTTTTATGGCCTCGTTATCATATAAAAAATTTCCATGCTATTGGAATGAGGAAGTTGATAAAATACCTATTCAAGGTTTTAAGACTGGATAATGTAAAAATAAAAAAAAATGTTAATAAGAATTACAATTAGATAAGAAACAAACGAAAAACGAATTTGAAACAAAAAAAATAACCATATTAAAGAAATTAGTAACATGGGTTATTTTTTATTATATAAAAGCGAGTCGTGGAAGAGGTTTAATTAAATTAATAATTTTTGGAACTTTCCCATACAGTCCGAAATTTTGGCATTATTTCTTTTTATAATAAATTAACGGTTGCGTTTGGGTTAAGGTTTACGTTGAGTTTAGATAATAAAATTATTATATATAAGGTGATATTCCAATCATTAATTCTATATGGTGGGCCTATCTGATTCCAGTGTACGAGCGCACATATTATAAATCTACCCCGACACTTCTCCACCCTTGAATTACATAGTCGAGCAAATGTTATACCAGCTAGCGTTAAACTCATTATTATAGCAAATAGGTCTATCGAAAAATGCGGCTTCTCTGAAAAGGAACTAATCAAACAGCCGGTAATAAGTCACCCTTCAAGCAATAGTAGAGTATAATTGATTATAAGTAATAAAAAATAGATAGTAGTTAGTATATTTGAATCATTGGGTTTTAGAAATTGTTTTCCCAAATTAATATAGTTTATCAATGTAAACTTAATCAATTTGGCTATGTCACTCTAGATATATTTTGTAGATGAATGAATTACTTAATCCACCATTAATCTGTAAACTTTATACTGTTCACATTCTAAACTTAAATTTTATAAACAATAAAGACTTGAATTGAATTGAATTATATTAGATGGTAATTTTTTATTTTTCACGACGTGCATACACGTCAATCGCACCGCAATAGAATTTTAGACGTGTATACACATCGAACGCAATTAACTGGTTAATGGGGATGTGTCTACAATATCGGAAATTTTAATCTTAATTTTAAACAAAAAAGTTTTTATATAATTCGGAATATTTTTTAAAAGGAAAACTTCAAATGTTTAAAATGAGCAAATTACATAAGTTTAAAGCTTAAACTAAAACGGTTTAAAAACTGCATTTCAAATCGTTCTACAGTTTAAAGCTGAAACCTTACATAGTTTAATATTGCTAACTAATAAGTTTTAAAGAAGTTTAAATATTTAAATTACCTTAAAACGTCGGTGGTCTACAATGAACGAAAATGATTGGGATTTTTTTCTATACTATTCACAAAATTGATTTTAAAAACTTAAATATTCTAGTTTTCAAAATTTGAATTTACTTAAATAGTTTTAGAGAATTGATGATAATTTCTCCACTTCCCAGACTACTTGTGTTCTATGTGTATAGAAAAAAATACCAAAGATCATGAATTGCTAGATGTGACACTCTCTATACAAGCTTAAAGATCTAACCCATATGCAACTTCTAAAACTGCCTGGAGAAAATTGTTCAATTAGAGAAAGTAGCAAAGAACTATTCCTTCCTATGCCTTATCTAAATTCCAATAAGAACGAAAGAGATAAGTATAGGCAGCCAAAAATTCTCATCTACAGCACTTACAGTGCAGGTAATAAAATGCAGCGTTTTTTTTATCACGCATTTTTAAAGGCGAGCCAATCTGTTGGGGCTCGCTGTGTGCCTCTGCATGCATGGTGTTAGTGCCGTCCCCAGGCAATGTTCCAGCATAGGGAAATCCTGAATTGAGAATGGGGAACAGGCAGGTAGCACACTCAGAGCATGTATACGGATGCGGGCTGCTTACATTTTTTCACTGTGCATTTTTAAAGGCGAGCCAAACGTATTCGAACGTGTGCGCTGCTTTGGGTGGTGAAACGTGATTTTAATTTTCGTTTCGCCTTCCCCTAAATTTTTGTCTTTCTCTCACGCTTGAGCCCTCTATTACTATCCACTTTTAGCAAAATCTGCAAGGTCGGTAGACTAAGGGGACCAAGGTCGAAAAAAGATAAGGGACTACGTCACGAGTGTTCCATCTAGTAATTCATGATCTTTGAGAAATTATTTGAAATTTGTTATACTTATCTGTTATACAGTCTACTTGAAAAGTTTTAAAAATATGGTCATTTTTATTGGTTTAAAACAAAAGCATATCTTAGACCAAAACATGTACGTGTATGGCATAAATTTTGATAAATGAAACTAGAAAAATTTGCCAAGGAAAGAATTGAACCAATCAAATGAATGAAGGTGTTCAAGTCATTCTTTGATAGTTGCATGCAAAATGTTGTTACTAAAAAACTAATTTAATCCCACGAAACGTTTTACACCTGCCGCAAAATGCTTAATCCCACGCCACACTTGTTCGTGGTACCCGCCCTGGATTGATATCAGGTCCAATTTCGAAAAATTTCACAATGTTTTAACAACTAGGACGGCGCAAATCGATAATCAGAAATCCTTCAAAGCTACACACAATAGTTGCGCTCCACTTTGCACCTTGTTCCCGCGACTGGAAATTGAACTGATAAAAAGGCCCTCTCCTACCTTTAAAAAGTGTTCGCCCCTGTTCCCTGAAATCGCAAAAATTTGCCGTGCTTAAAACAAACGTTCCATTATCGGTGGACATATATCGCGGGCTCAAACAGAGGCTCTGAAGGGGCAATTAAGCCACATCCGTTAATGAATTGGTAGTCGTCGCCACTTCAGCCCGCAGCCCGCGTAATATCCAATGAACGGGACTCTCGCGGCCACCGGTGGAGGCCTCTCTAGCGTTTTGCCTCTAAACCGTGCGCGGGGGTATTTCGAAATATTGCGCAAGCCATTTGCCCATTTGCCAGAGAGCACGTAGAAAACAGCTTTGCGCGTTTTGAGTGTTGACTCGGTCGCGTGCACCTTCTTTCAGGCGATTTTGAATTTTTATTGGGAAATTGTCCGATTCTATCTATCCTATCTATTGCTAATTAATCCGCGAATTTTATCGGTAAACTCCCAATTGTTTAACGACTTAGTGCACTAGGTCACCGGATGTAATACACCGGAAGGTGGATGAGCGATGAGCGAGGCGAGTCGGCTCGGGCTAAGCCACAAAGCATGGAGTGTTTTGGCAGTGGCGGCGTTAAAATTACCTGGAAGAGGTGCACTTTAAAAATAATTTTTATTAACATCAGTATCAATTTTAACTAAATTTCATTAAAACTTTACATTTCGCAAAATTACATACCGTCGACTAGTTACGTTACTTTACCTCTTAGTGGTTACTTTGTCCTATTTTAAATATTTTAAATGGTATTTAAGAATAAACATCTTAAGCTGATACCTATAGCATTGATGTAAATAAGGTTTAGCAAGTTTTAGTTTGATAAGAAACTACAATAATATCAAAAGAATCAAAATTGACATAAAATAACCCCCCAGGGTCGAAAGTAACCCGAATTGACGGTACTGACTTCGAATATACCAATTTTAGAAGTAAAAAATAAAGTTTTCGTACTTACAAAAGAACTTTTAGAGAAGAAATATTAAAATTATTTTTAAAGATTTTTAGTAAAATTCAGAATTTCGTTAAGTTTACCTATATTACCCATTAGCAAGTTTCAATATGCATTTGTTGTAAGTATTACTCGATTTACTCAAAATATCTAGCAAGTTATCTTAAAATATGACGATAACCTTTGTTACTTTTGTGTTTAAATTGCGATTACGAAATATTGTCCATTTTTTTAAAATTACATAATAATCATAATAATAAAATCAATCATGGAACATGATGTAGGTATGTATTACACATTGTTTCTTTAACAATTTCGAGACTTTAAAGAATAACAATTAAATTGTTCGTTGAATTCGTAAAAAGAAAGGAAATTACTACCTTTGTTTTTATATTTTCCATATCCCATTGAATATAGGATGTTCGGATGCTACGTTGGAGACGTTATACCAATAGTATTCCTTGAGGCGCCTTGAGCAAACATTTGTTTAAGGAGTTTCATAGGGTTTTAAAGTTAAAATATAACCTCTTCCATAGCCAAATTTTAAGAAGGAAAAAGCAGGAAAAACAGCCCTTTTTTTAATGAAAATTTCGATTCAATTTTAAATTTGAATCCCCGTAAAACCTATATTTGGAAATGGATCTTTACAAGTGAGATAAAGTTGCAATGAATAAAGAGTTATTCTCTGTTGAATGATCGCACCTGGTAATTTTGATAAGCGGACGACCTTTTGAAAAATAAAATTTTAAAGTTAAATAAGATATAGGCATATCGTAACACTAGAACTAGTAAGCCTAGTCAAATCGAATAGTGCTAAATTTGTCCCTCTATTTAATTACATATATTTTTTTAATTTTCTTCAGATTTATATTAAAGTTTAGTAAAATTAAGACGAAATATTCAAAAATCTTTCTTAATTTTTAATTACTAATAGAAAATAGTTAAAATTAGAGGCTCCCGAATAGTTCTAGTCTTAATGGCAAGGTTCATATACTAAATCAGCAATGTAAAACATAAACAATAACAGCTTCACTGTCTAATGAGTCATATATGACTCATATAACTCTTTTGGAATACGCTCATGAGTCAAATATGACTCATGCTAATAGTCATTTTCGAATATATTTTATAAGTTAAATGTGATGCAGTAGATGCAGAACTTCGATTAAGGAAAATTTGGTGGCATCTTCGTGAGTCACATATGAGTCACAAATTAAAAACAATTGTTACAAATATTGAATGCAACAGAAACGTTTTTTCCATCATATTTCGTAACTTAGAAGTACAACAACATGAGCAAGAATAAAATGCCGAGCGCCGGATGATCCAAAAGAAGATTGGTACAGTGTTTGGGTACAGTGAAGTTGTTAAGTTGATAAATATTGCATAATTTCATAAATACAAATCGTCAACTAGTGACCATATCAGATTGAAGGAAAGGTCTAATTATTTTCTTAAAACTTAAAAAAACATTGTCTTTAAGTATAGTAGAGTTTTTATTTTATATTTATGTGTTAAGAGGTAAAATAAATAAATATTTAAACGAAATTGTATAACGTATTTAAGTAGAATATTTTTATAGAAGAAAGTTTTTATTTTAATGTACTTATTTTATAATACTTTAGTGTATCTAACAAAATCTGATACAGATTTTAATTTGGTTCTACTTCGATATACTTTGGTTTAATGTTGTCGTCATGTGCAATCGATTCGACCCATGTAAATATTTTTAATAGACGATTTTCGTATTCGGGTATGAGCATTTATGGTGTATTTAAATTTTGTGAAAATATGTCATGTGCTTATTAAAGCAGGGGTTGCACGTGTACCTCCGTTCTGGGCGCCTCTGAGCTGGGGCTGACTCTATGTCGATTACATGCGGAATTTAATTTAATCTCCGGGGCAATGCGTGTTTGTGTGCCATGCGTTAGTATATGGTATATGCTCGATTAATCCATCGATTCGCTCTCATGGCGCGAGAATTTCCGCCATACGAAGGCAAGAAAAGACCGATAGCAAATTTAGCTAGAAATATTTCATCATATTGCTTGCCGAGAGGAATACAACTGAACAAAGATTTAAATTGGCCCGGCACTGGTCTTGTTGGAAAGCTCTGATCTTTTACTTTTGCACAAGGCTAAGAATATACCCGCGAACGGGACTGTCGCTAGTATAGAGACTGCGGAGTTTCAACTTCCACTCAAACACACGGCGCACTACCTATGCCTTCTATAGCTTCTATAGGGAGCTCGTTCGGACTCAGTTGATATGGCCGATGTTACTTTGTACGTGTTAGCTTTTGTTCGGTAAACGAAACTTGTGAAATTATTTATTTCTCAATTTTCTTTGAGTGTTTCATCAATTTTGCCGGAACACAGGAATTCGGAAATTGTTCGTGCTGCAAGGGGAGCACCATCGCTTTGGCCAACTAAATATATAATAAAAAAAAAAGTAAGGAGTTTCCCTAGGGACCTTGCTTTGTTTTTTTTTTTGGGTGCAATTGCTTTCTTTGCCTTTCGGCGAAATAAAAAAGAAAATAAATAAATAAAAGCTCATTGAAATAAATCCGCGAGTGTGAGAGAGTTGGCTGGTTACATAGTGTGCCGATATTCTGTCCGATTTCATCGATATTGATTCGAATGAATAGTGCTCAAGTTTTCCGGAAAGTGTGTTAAGTGTGTGTTTCGTCCGATAATCCAGCGGTGCAAGGTAAAATCAGAGTGAGAAATCGCCCTTAATGTAACCCCTATAAAAACACTAGTGCCAAGCTGCGACATCTTGTCCCCAAAGATGGGGCCAACGATAGCAGCTCTCAAAGTGCAAGAAAAGCAGTGCCGTAGAAGTGTAACTATCGATTCTACAAAAATGGGAATTTCTTGTTACCCAATCTTGGATTATCCCAAGAGCTCCAGTTACTATGGCTACGTGCATCCTGGAAACAACTTAATGGCCCAACAATCAACTTTGGATTCAACATTGGGAAATTTTGGTTTTTGTTTACATCATGTCGCTTTCTCGCCACGAGTCATGTTCGGAATTAGGAGACAACAATGACAGCCCCCAATGTTAGCATCGATTCAATTATGCTGCTATTGATTACTTTTTTTGCGAACTAAACCCCCCCCAATCGAAAGGGGGTTTCTTGATTGGAAACACCTCAGACATAAAAGCGTTGGCAGAAGGAATTAAGAAATAGCGAAAAATTCTTTCTGTATTCGTTTAAAAATGAAATAAACGTCTACGATACCTACCTGTTGCTAGGTTGACACTTTCTTGTGGTAAGAAAAAGCTCATTTTTTTTTCTGAGGTAACCCAGTAATCGTAAGCAGTAAGCTGGATTTCATCAAAAAAAAAATATATATTTATATATAAATTAGCCGATAAGCTAGCAGCAGCATGTAATCCGGATGTTATATTTCATCAAAATTCTCTATGGGGCTGATGATAGAAAAGTTACCTAGACTTAAGCTTGTAAATAGTGGGGACCCAACCTCAGAGATAGTCTCTCTTGAGGTAGGGCTTTTAAGTTGTTAGGTGCGGCGGGACCGCCCTGATAGTCTCCGAGTTTGGATTTTTTGGAGCAGAACATGTCTAGACTGAGAATTTATTTGTATACGATCCTATTATTATTAATATAATTACTATGACGTATTTCTTGAGAATTATTTTCAGTGAATGACTGTGCGAATCCGGAAGTGTGAGTGTTTTGGGCTTTTTGTTTTTTTTTTTTTTTTTGATAAAGGAATAATAATTTCTGTGAAAATGATGCATAACTATTCGAGGTAAATTCTAATAAATTTTTCCTGATAACAATTTAACAAACAATTTTCTAGAGCAAAAACAATTATTTACAGGATATCTGAGCTGAGGGAAACTTGCGTTATGTACTTTATGATTTTACGCATCTTATTCAAAATATCTGTAATTTAAGAATTTTATCTTTATGTTTTTATAAATCATCATCAGTGTCGCCATTAAAGTCTATTGAAATGATGCGATCCTCAGAAAATTGTTTTTAATACGATTTTAATTTTTTTAAGACAATAACGTTGATTTTAGGTCAAATACGTGTAACGAAAAAGTAAATCTTGATCAAGAGATAGGAATCGAACCTGCCATCTTCGAATTGGCGTGTTGTTGAATTAACCCAGTGATTTCCAAATGAAAATAATCATAAATTTGTACCCTCTATGTAAATTTCAAAGATAGCCCGTTTGAAAAATGAACCTTGACTATTATTTGTAGTTTTTTATTCCTTTTAATTCAATACTGATTTTAAAATTCCACGTACCGCTCGGGATACGCATATCCAATTTTGGAGACCTCTGCTCTAACCAACTGAGCTATCCGTAGCTATTTGTCGCCGATGCCTTTCGAGCGGTGTACGATCAACCGATCCAACATACATACAGTGATTCAACTTATTGATCATATAATGCAAAATTAATATTTACCTTTATTTATATCTTTACTAAGTAAGAAATAGACGAGTGATGAATGAATAATTACAGATAAAAGTACTTATATTATTTTTAAACAGAAAAACACTTATTCGAAAAATTCATTTTAAAAATTTAATTTTTTTTTGAATAGACAGAAAAACGCATATTTTATTTACTTTTTTGATGCCCTAACTTTAGTAAGGGATTGAGTTTATTAAATTTAATATTATTATTTATTTTATGAATCTTAAATGATTATCTAATAATCACTCTATGATCAATCAAGTTGTTTGTCTCGGATCGTAATCTTGTTGAAAAATTACATCAAGCATATCCTTTCTCCACTGTTACCTGCCGAGGAAACCAATTTTGGGGATACTATCAAAGTCAACAGCAGTTATTCTGCCTATGATTCCAGATCGTCCAATTCTTTAACTCATCATACATCACTAAACCTGATATTGCTTTCTCCATATTTTACCGCCTGCTTAATGTAACGATCTTAACTTACGATTTAATTTCCAACAGAGTGTCATCTTGTGTAAAGTGGTTTTTAAATAATTACTGAACAAAAGGCTCAATGTTATCAGTTTTGGTCCTATCGACTCACCACGAGCGAGGGTCGATGCTATCATTTTTGGTTAAGGGGTTAAAAAGGTTTATTGGACATTTTTTACGTCCATTGCCGGCCATCAGGACCAAATTCGGTTAATTTTGATCTCATCAGACCAAATTACTTTTTCACAATTCCTGGTGGTAACATTTTTGTGTTTGGCGAAATTTAACTATGATGTTTTCTTAGAAGGGATTTTCTTACTTTTAGTCGATCGTATAAGTCATGTTTTTGGGGGATTTTTCTCACGTTTCCACCGAAATGGTTAAGCTCATCTTTTATTGGTATGGCATTGACTGATCAAGTGCTTTCAGATAAATTTTAATGATGAATAATGGTTATTTACGCATTTTCTACTAAGAGTTTTCCAGTACTACCAGAAGACGAGATATTTTCTCCACAGAATCATATTTTAAACTTGATATTCAAAGAAAGAAGAAGAAAAAATAAAAGAACCAATAGTATGAACTTGGCAAATTTAGATACTATAAAAAGTATTAAATAATATGTACTAACTTTGTTATTTCTTAATGTTTAGGTCGCGAAAACCAATCCGATTATCTATAATTTAATTGGCATACGGCATAAATTTTATTTTATTTTTTCTTTACGCAGGATTACAACGTACTAAAATAACAACAACAGTACATGCGGTTTAGCATTAAATACCTAACTATTCTTTCAAATAGTTCCAATAATATACTTAAGTCGATTATCTGATTTTGAAACTTTAACTTTTATCGTTGAGTAAAAACAAAGTTGATTTACCTTTTGGAAATAATGTTACATTTAAAATGACTATTTATTTTATTATTTTCGGCATTAATCATCTTGTAACTTCTTTATAACCCGCGTCTATATAACACGATAGAAGATACTCTGAATTTTCGACTGATTCCATAAAACCAAAATGTTTTTCTTTATTCCTTACCAATTTTTAAATAAAAGGTAATCTGTTTGTTATAGTCTTATTTGGGCTTAAGCTTAACTTAACCCTGCTTGTGTTAATTAAGGAACAAACAAATGCCATTAGAAAAACAAAATTATATTTACTAATTAGTGTTGAAAGTCTTAGGTGGAATTTCTATTGCTCCTTTTATTTGACTGTTAGAAGAAGTTAGAAGAAAAACAGTATGCAAATAGCAGGAAAATACTATGATTAATAAAAAATAGAGAGCTGTCTTTTATTATGTTATTGTCTTTTGTTTATAAATATTTAAATAAGATATAATTCGAGCAGAAATATTTCGAATATTTGTTTTATTTCCTATACTTACTATAAATAGTTTTGCACAAAAATAAATGGGGTAAGTGTAAATTGATTTAAAAAATGTAATGATATTTATGAGTCTTTAGTATTCTTTTTAGGAACCAACGACTTTGCCAAATCTGATTCCAGCTGTTTTAATTTTTAAACAATTAATCTAAGCATTACTTTTGGAAAAATAAAAGCTCTTTTTTCATACTGTGATGCGGTTTTATTTTTATTCAAAGAGATAGTCAAGTATAAAAATTAAATCAATTACAAGATAACTTAAATACGACTTCAAAAATTAGACTAATGTTGTATCTGATAAAAATAACAAGCATTATATCTTAACCGATATCAATACGTTGCTATTTAAAAAATATAAATATAACACATTGATTCACTTCACGTTTTGTTTCCTATAGAAATTATTACTATCCTTTGAACAAGCAAATTTTTAATACAATTTTTATAAAATTGCTGTCATTACTTTATAAATAGGTAATTTAGATATAAAAAGTAATAATTTCGATTAGAACTTCACTTCTTAACACATTTCCTATCATTCTAGTGGAATTTGTCAGTATGTAGTCTAATTTTGTCACTAATGAAACACTAAATAAATCGTTATCGCAATAGCAGCTAGGAACAAACGGATGTTAATTCTACGGATTTCTCGTTCTACAGCTCCAAAAATGATGCATATCATTACAAAGCCGATGTAGAAGATTAGAAATACTAAAAATACGGCGCAGGACAGAATAACCGAACTGCTCGATGATAGCGTTATGGCCATTTTTAAGCGTTCTTCCGGAGTTAGTTTGAAGTAGTAGAGGATTTCGATGTGTTGTTTTGATTTTTCTTGAACCTTGATAAGTTTGCAGCCTTACGAAGAAAATGTAACTTGAATAATATTCAACTGTATCAGTGCATTTGAATTTACTGAAGAACTCGAGAAATGTTCCGTAAACTGGTTCAGCTGCTGGTAATTTACTTTTTTGAGCGGGAAAAAATTATTTTTCAAATCACTTTTTTCTATCAAATTTTCTATGGGTAAAAATAATTTTATAATAAAACTCGCGTATTGTTACATTTGAGAATTAAAATTTTACCGAATTAAAAGAGTCTTGTGATAATTGCGAAAAAATTTCAAAATGTTGATCACGTATAATATAATGATGCTAAACTGAAGCATATCTCTATAGTGGAATTTTTGCGGAAAATAAGAAATTAGACCTTGTTGGTTTATATTATGAAAGTATTTTTTGCAACATTCAAGAGCAAAACGATGAATGAAATATGTTTTTGTTTGTGTTGTAACGCCTTCATCATCAAAGCCATCATATAAAATTTGCTGATCGCGCTGTTGATGTTCGTCAAGGTAAACAATCGATGGCTAAACAGAATTTGCTCATTATTTACGAGATATCAGTGTCATATTATCTTTGCAGTTTCATCATATTTTCTATAAGCTGGGAAATTTTGTTAGATTTGTGTTAATTCATAATGACTAATGATTAGCAAAATGCGCTGATTACGTTCTATGAAACATGTACAGATTTTTATATCAGTCAATGGTGCTAGGTAAAAACATAATACGTTTTTGCTTTGTAATTCTATTTGACGAAAATATTATCAGTTAGAATATTATGAAATCAGAATGTTTATTATAAAATCCATTATACTATAGTTGTTATCTGTATAAAATTATAATGCGTTTCCTATGCAGTAAGATTAGTAAATAAATTTTCCCATAGCTGTTGTTAAGAAATTGATTTAATGACTTAATGATTTTATGTTTTCATTACTTAATTTTATGGCCGTAAGCCAAGACGAGTTAATTTCATTTCATGATTTATGTATTTATGCAATTGGTAACGCCTTTTGTGAAGGAGTGTTCAATTGTCGTAATTTGCTCGAACCTTATATAACTTATTCAAAAATATTTAAACTTGCATTTAATACAATGAGGTCAATATTTATTAATTTGATTAATTTTATTAAATGCCATAAGAATTACTAAATTATTTTATACTTGTTAACAAATTTAATTTTTTATTTTATTTCGAAAGAATTGGCCAATTATTTCTATAGGAATTTTGTCGTAGATAACGAATTTATAAATGAAAATGCCTGGATCCTATTCTATAAATATCGAATACAACTTATCTCTATAGAACTCTTTATATAAGGTGGCGAACAAATTTTTAATTACTGTGCGTTTGCCATGTGTTTTATTCATCATCTATTGTATGAAATAATCAGTTTGTGCAAAAAAATAAATAAAACTGACGTATTATTTAGAAATGTTTTAAATGTTTTTGTATTTTTATATAATAACTTAAGATTGCAACTGTTATTTGAGCAACATTATAAGCTCCTAGATCAAGCTGTTTTTAATAAAAAAATAAATGGCCAAAATACAGCCTTCTATATATTTTTAAACTCTATTTTCCTCGAAATCGTCCGTCCGTACTGTTACTGTAGCTTTCGTTTAAAGGTTCTAGTATTAAAGATCTTCAATACAAATGAAGAATTTCTAAAATGGGTGAAAAAGCGTAAAACATTAATTGGGAAAATATAAAGTCAAAAGGAATTTGTAATTAAGTTACCCTTTTAAATTTATGAAAAGATCATAAAATTACATTTAAGTAAACATTTTTAATCCAATAACTTTTTCAGTTTAGGTCTTTCAGAATTTGGATGGGTAAAAATCATTGCAATTTTATGGATATATTGCAAATGTTAAAAACTTTGCTGTCGGTATGCGGCGATGAAAATTTAGTCTTTTAGTAGTTATTCCTATTTCCTTTAGTTATTAAGAGATGTAAATGGATAAAAATACTTTATGTTTTCTTTATTTATTGTAGTTGCAAGCAAAAATGTAGCTACCAACACTATAGACTGGTTTTTTATTGGTGAAGAGGTATTATTTAATTTAGTTATCGTATACCTAATAACATTACTGAAATATTTCAAGTCTGGTGAATTCCAACTTAAAGACTTTTCGGTAAAGTAACATTAAAGAAAAAACTAAAAAATAAAACTCAAGGATATCTTGTCAAACATCTTAGACTACTTTGATATTTCCATAAAATGAGAAAAACCGAGATTCAACTAATCCCAGACTTTTTTCAATATTATTTTAAAATAATCAAAATCTAACCATGATATTTCCGGTAAAACAAAACACTATCAAGAGTCATATACAAGATAATGATTTCATTTTGAATTTCATTCTATAATAGGTTCACTAGTATTTCACATATTCACGAAATTAATGACGATATCTGTTCCTCAAACTGAAGTGGGATTGTATGAATTTAGCAAATCATTGTGATTCATGGTGTGTGTATGGTGAAGACAGAAAGAGAGTTTTATTTCACAATAAATCATTTCACTTTATATTGGAATTACCCTTCTTGGTCAGTCCGTGTTAATTCATTTTCATTTCTGCATCCATAGGGTTCGTATCGGACATATGTTTATAGGTATGTTATATTATTATACAATTTTTACTTACGCTTCGCCATAACATAAATCAAATTTGTTTAGTATGTTACTTTAAAATTTTTATTATCATCAAAAAGCATACACCTAATTAGAAAATTTTAGAATATAAAAACTTCAGTATTATTATATTGTGTATTTTTTTTATAACATTTTTGAAATTAATTTATATTTCGTGATTTCGCTAAATTTAATCGGTTTTAAATTATTATAGGTCTTAACTGAACTGAATTTTCGGCTTAACAATTCAATTATTCATTTGAATTAAATTTATGGTAGTTTTGCGAATTGGAAAATAAAAGCGTATAAAATATGCAAGTAATTGAAGAATCCTTTTTTCGTACCACAAAATTCAAAACATTAAGGGATTTAAAAGTTTTATGAGAAATATGACTATTTGGTATGCAATTCTTTTATCGCGTTGTGATTTTAAATGTGACATTATTTTTTACCTATTTGTTTCCGAAATGTTTTCGAAACGTAGAACACCAACCTTCGCAGAGTGCTTTTAAAAAATGTGTTAACATTATTGAATTTTAATAGTATGGAAGTTAAAGTAGTAGAAAATGTAAAAAATTTTCCACTGTTAGCGAGTGCGTTTTCCTTAATAATTTCATAAAATTACGAAAGTTATTTATAAGTAGAAAAAGCTATAAATATTTACCCTTAAGATTTAAGTGCAATTGTGGTAATGTTTAAGAACGAATTCATCAGGCATGAATATGACTTTAGATCTTGGTTAGTTTCTAAGATTTTGTTTTTATTATTTATTTTCTCTTTTTGAAACCAATTTTTTATGTTTTAACGATAATTACTTAAAATAGAACAATAGAACGATAAGCTCTTAAAAGAACAACAAATTACCTTTAAGTATAAACAATTTTAAGAATTATATTGTATGATAGTAGAAAACAATTTGTAAACAAAAATAATTTCCTTTGCTTATCTACACAGAATTCAAAAATTTCTATTATTCCTTGCTTTTGCGTTTTATTTCAAGACCAAATTTTAGTTATTAAGAATTTTATAAAATTTTTATTTACAGTATTAAAAACTGCAATATATTTTTGTGTTGACTGCATAGCAAAGTGATTTCGACACTTTGAAAAACAGTAGAAACGCAATGTTTGGAAATAGTTTCGCAGCTGCGCATATTGTCACAAAATTTTTATTTTAATGGCTGTAAAATGCGTTTCCTTGAATGTTTTCCGCATTACTGAT
Organism: Philonicus albiceps; assembly: GCA_963969385.1. NCBI lineage: Eukaryota > Metazoa > Arthropoda > Insecta > Diptera > Asilidae > Philonicus > Philonicus albiceps. The sequence continues at coordinate 6,553,330 of OZ017775.1, forward strand.
AAGATTATGAAATAAATGTTTCATGGTTAATAACAAATAAACCGCTTTTCGTTCTGGATAAAACTACAGGTGTGGTAGGAATGTGATAAATTGTTTGTGTCAAGCAGTACTATCTCAAGAATGAAGCTACTATGGAAGAATTTTATGAATGTTTATTTTTTAAATATCAACGTTGGTTAATGCTACTATGGAAATAAAAATATATTATTTTTTAAGTTATTATATAGTAGTAAATTTAAGTAAGTTTTTAATTTTTTAAACCTATTATCTGAGAAATGTTTCTTTATTTTTATTTTTTTAGATCGAATACAATCTGGCGCCACTACCGATTAGATAACATTATCCAAAGATTCATTTCAAAAATATTCGAAATGTATTAGTTAATTCCCATTGCGACCCCAAAGATTTACGAAGACATCTTACTGCTTCAAAATAGACTACCATTTACCACCTACAAGTATATGTCAGCAGTGCTAACGAGTATTTTAGCAAGTGAATCAATCGTCATAAAGAGATTTAAGTAAAAAGTCAAACGAGGAGATTTTGATATTGAAAATCAAAAATAATATTAAGGATTCGATTAGTTAAAACCTTAAGGTATTTGGAAAAAAATGACAACGGTCCTGGAAGAAGCAAAGCAGAAATATGATCTGGAAGAACCGCGCGTTATTAGAAAAGTGTTTGAAATTAAGAAACAAGATACGTCTACATCGATAGTAATTCAAAAGTTAAGATGGATGGCCGTGAGAAAACGTAAGGCAGCATTGATTGATGAATTTCAACCGAAACGTATCCGGAATGAATTCAATCCGCAAAATCTGGAGAGAGAAACTTTGCTACTTCCCAGACAGGGAGTTAGCAAGTTTATGCAGACTGATTCAAATCCTGGGGGAGTTATTGTGAGTGTTAACGAACTGCCTCCGGAGGATGAAATACCTCCAATGACTATCCAAAGTGAAATTCAATCGTCATCATCTTCATCAAACTCCACCTTGTCTGTGATACACTATGAGACTGAGGTACGACAGGCCGAAACCATACCACAATCGAACTTGAACAGTCAGGAGCATGATTCCGCGAATATCTTTACCATAAATCCAGACAAGAAGGAGGACTCGTTCGTTATTTCTCGCCTCCTAAAAGCGGATGATAGTAAAAAATGCATCAACTTAACTGAATTGGAGTGGAGATTTGTGTTCATCGATAGGATTGAAGGAACACCATTTTTCTACTGTTTTGACATGAAGGATATGCAGCAGTTCTATTGCAAGGTAGGTCCAAATTGGTAAGATGGTGAGTACCAGGGTACCTTTTTTGGTCGAAAATTTTATAAAATTTTAATGCTCACAAATATTTGACATTCGCATAGCTTTCTTTTATATTCGATCGGTTAATTGGTATTACAGCTTTAGTTTAATTCTATTTTGATTTTCAATTAATAACTTAAGAAATATTGCGTTTTATTTGTGAACAAAACTCTAAAATGCTTTACTTCAATTTAATCTTTGCTGCCAAGTTATTATGATCATAAAAAAAAAATCGTAAATGAAATAGACATATACGATTATATTACATTATATTACATATTTAGTTTTTAAGCATGTCAACAGTTTCTCTGATATAATTAATAAAATAAAAGTAGTTTACAAAAATCAAAATAATTGAAAAATTTAAGTTGGCTACGGTGCAAAGGAAAATGTTATTATTGTTAAAATTCATCAAAAACTAATAAATTTCTAGGAGTATAGTGACTTACAATCGTATTCAGTAATAATTTCTTTGAAGTTAAGGTTGTTTGAAATAACTAGGGCTACAAAGGTGAACCTTATTATTCACTTTTCGAACCGTGTTTCTTTTAAAGAGAACCCACTCTTTTTAAATTTATGTTTACCATTAGAAATAAACGGGTAAACAAAAATTAAACTACTCCGAGGTGCTAATTATTTAATGATTCTAAATTTACACATTAATAATTTTGGGTATTGAAAATTCAAGAAACTGTTTTAGATTTAGAGAAAAAAATGAATAGGGCTTTTTTTTAAAATAAAGTCGTTATATTGCAACAATTTATTTTATACCATGATAACTTATTCACTTATAGCTATTTTTATAACGTTTAATTTTAGGCAGATATTGAAAATTGAAAATTTTGAAAGTGACTGGTCATAATAATTTGGCATATCTATGAATTTCCTTCATTTCCTTTGTAATTTTCAAGTTATGTTCAATTGATTTGTAGAGAAATTTAAAATAAAAGTTTAATCTTGATCTGAATAATTTGTAGTAAAATTCAATATGACAATATATTTCTTTTGATCTAATAATTAAGAAACAAAACCAGAAATTGTTCGAATATTTAAAAAAAAACAATTTGTATTTTTCGTTGCAAGCTTCATATACCATATTCAAATGAAGAGATGGGGAACAAATTTGCGAGATCACGTTTGGTGAGCTCTTGTCCAAAAATAATTTTTGTTGTAAATGAAATAACTTGAAGAATTCATGTTTCCTTTAAATATTTTTTATTTTATATCTTCGATATATTTATCCTTGTTGCATTATTTCATTATAAAACTCTTTCCTTTGTCCATCTGTTTTCTGTTTAATTCTCTTCTCGTTTTCATTCGAAGCTCTGTTCTTAATGTACCTTTTCATTTATCTCAGTGTATTTTCTATTTGGAAATTTTACAATACCGCAATAAGAGTTCCTTGAGACAGAAATAGAACAAAAGATCACAATTTTTGTATATCGTATAAGCGATATCTCATTGATTTTATCCCACAACTTGCTGGACTTCTAATAAAACCAGGATTTTTATTGCGATCCCAAATCATACGCCCGTACTGAGCAAACAATGCCCTGTCCGAGGCGCTATAATTTCTGAAAAATCGCATAAAGCATAGTGTCCCTTGTTCCAGCCGATCGTATTTTACGGTCGACTTGTGCGATGTCTTTGTTTCTTAGCACCGTCAGATTTGCTCCTTAGCTCGATATTAGGCTGATGACGAGTGACACAAACCGCAAAATATGTGGTGCCGGCTTGTCTCAATCTTAGTCATCGAAATATTTTTGGGCACGTTCATTCCTATTTGCATCCATTTGGGACAGACATAGCGAGAAAATGAGAATAATGGAAACAAATTGAAATTGACAAATTTTATGAATATGCAAGCGGTGCCAAACCCTTTTCTCAAAGGTATTTTTTTTCTTTTTACAATGAAATTTATTTTGCTTTAATGCTTGATATATTGCTGTAGGTATATAAAAATGTATGAATGTTATTTTGAATGGCTATAACTAATTTTGGTATTTTTACTATTCTCTTCACAGGTATCAAACAGCTCTTGTGCAAAATTGATTGAGGCGTATGAACGTCTTAAGGGCCACAACAATATCAATCAGTTACATAAAGTTATTGCGCTGAATAAGAAAACTTATCTACTTTTTCCAAGACCGCAGGTATGGTTACTATGGTGCGTTTCTTAAATATAAACACCCAAAAATATTATTATTTCTGAAAATCTATTGATTTTAAAGGAATATAATAAATAACGAAAATTATGAAATTGATAAATAGGAAACAATCACTGATAAAAACCAAAAGTTAATTTAATATCTTCTATACGGGAGGAAAAAGGTATTTTATTTTTTATAATTGTAATACCACTTGATTTTCTTTATATACCTGGTGAGCTAGAATTCCCTAGGGATTCTCAATTGAATTGAGGCCAGAATATATGGTAATGTTGGTTACTCCAAAACTTCAATCGAATTAGAAGTGAACCAGAATCTGGTTTCGCGGCTAACATCGATACGAGCATTATTCTGCTGAAAAATTCACTACCTAATTTCATGAATACCAATAAAATGTTCTTTTTCGAAATTTACGAAACTACACACTATCAATACCGATTGTGGAGGGAGATAATACACAAAAAGGTTTTTCGCAAGTAGTAATTATGAAAAAATCAAAAATCGATATTTCCTTTCAAAAAACTATCAAATATAGTGAGCTTTTAGTTTTTACTCAATTTCATTGTTTTCGTCTTATATGGTAAAATTTAATTTAATTTTTTTTGGTGATCTTATAAATATGAAACGAACCTTATTTGGAATTTTATATTTTTGTTGCCATAAGTTCAAATGTTTTTTTAATCAAAATTATTCATAGTTAATAGTGTAAAGTTTTATCATGTAGTTTTCGCCAGAGATAAATTTAGTCCGCGCATATACAAAATTAAAACTTGAGGTACTGATGATATGACATATCGTTCTAAAAGTTATAGAAATACTTTAAATAAGTTACGGACGGTTTTATTAAAATGTATTTGTATTTTCAACATAAATCATCAGTGGTTGAAAATATTTCTCGTTTTAATATTTGCTTTTACCTTTTGTTAATTTCTATGAAATAACAATTGCCTTCAGGGTATAAAATATTGGATAAATCTTTAAGAGAAATGTTTTGAATGTAGTTTTAAAATAAAATGAAAATCCCTAGACAAAGTCACTGATTCCATTTAAGAAAACTCACCGTTACTCAAACAATATAAAAATTTGAATCCTTTTGGTCTATGGAATAAAAGAAAAAATTTTTATTATTGTTTTTACGATCAATCCCTTGCTTTTGTTCCTTTGTTTGGTTGACCATTGAAAGAATGTCCTGTAAACTATAAAATTGCTATTGCTCTCCGCAAGACTGAAAGAGATATAAATCGCTCAAGACAGTTGAATTGAATGCTTTCATCGCGCAATCAAGATTAATATTGTGTAAAAAAAAAAAAAATAAAATGCAAGAACCCCTGCCCTTCACCCTTTTATTGCACTACCAAGTACCTGTACAAAGGTAAATAGTGTTTCTTCCCAAAAAAGAAAAAATGGGTTCAATGACCCCGCGCAATTCATTGCGAAACAAACAGCTCTGTACTTTTCCCTATGAAATTTAAACCACGCGCTGATGCGTGCATTGTGCTCAGGTGATTGTCTTTTAAGGGTGCTTTCACTTCACCCCTTTCGTATTTTTCGCGGATGAGTGTAATTTTATGCGTTTTCAAAATTGTATAGAATCACAATGGGGAGAAATGTTTAATTTTTGTATCCTCACAGTCGAAAATTTTAACGGAAAAAGATTTTATTGAATTTTATAGTCTAGAGTTTCCTAACTAGTTTTGAGGACATTTTAAATAATTTTAATATAAAAATAGTATTTTAATATTTGTAGTGACTCTACAAAAATTGTAATAACATTTGACGGATTAAAGATATTTAAATGGTTTTTAACCAAAATTTTAAGTTTTAACGTTCATACATGCCACATTTGCCAACGTATCGATACATGTGATGTACTGTGAAAAATCCCATAATACATACATTTTATCAAAATCGTACTTGTACATTATAATGTGTTTTGAAAAGAAGTTATTACGTTTTAACATATATGAGCTCACCTCTCTGCACACGTGAAAATGTTTCAGTCCTTAAAAAAGGGGTGGAGGTATTTTACGAAAAAATTGCTCATCATGAACGCTGATAACAAGACTGTAAGGAATCGATTGGCACATGTTAGAACACTTCTTTACGAATTACCCTGTATATAATTGAAATTTTTTGAAATATATTTTTATAGTTAAGGGAGTTGGAAAAAATTAATCCAAATCAGTAATAGGTGATTTTTATAGAACTTGTCTGTAGATCATTTTTCTTTAGTAATATCTATAAAATAATAATTATATTTGTATTTTATAACAGAAACTGAATTAAAATGTTCAATTGAATTTTTTCAGGATAACATGCTTTCGTATTTACGGACCAAGAAATTGCTGTTGGAGGGCGAGGCACGATTCCTTTTTTGTCAGATGTGCAACATTGTGAGATCCTGTCACGATAAAGGGGTCGTTCTGCGCGACCTGAAGCTGCGAAAGTTCGTCTTCGATGATGCTGAAAAGTGAGTACCTTCTGTCCTTTCTTTGAATCTTTTAAAACTCTTTTTTTTTTTTTTTTGTTTGTCTCAAGTGGTGAAAGTATTGTGCGCTCCAAATGTGAACTCGTTTCAGTCGTTTCACGCGGTAGTGGCCCTGTTCGAGTTCTCGAGAAAAAGTGGGTTAAACCGGCCATTCGGTTTTTAGTTTTGCTCCTTTGTAGGGCATTTCGGTTTCTTGCTTTTTGTCCCCAACCATCTTTTGTGCACTTTTGATTCGAACAATCGTGAACTGGTTTAGGTTTAAACACGACTATTTTAGGTGAATGGTGAGAGCAAAGAAAGCTGGACAAAAGGTATAAAAACTAATTGGGATGCACTAGATCAGAATGTTGTGGCATTCCTTGAATAGGTTCATTTTTGTCGCTTTCATTTGAATACAAATGTTCTTTTTTTATTCGTTTATTCGAGTCATTTCAGTCAAAGACGGGAAGAAAATGTGACGGGAAATTGGGAAATCGGAGACCGCACAGTGCACAGTGCGACTTACATTTGACCTTCGATAGCGTAGGAGACAATGAATATTACGAATGCATTATCTGGCCGTTCAGTCACATTACACCGTGGGCTTTGACTCTTTGCATAATTGTTTGTATTATGAATTTTTGTAGACAAAGCAAAAATATCATTTAATACAGCGGTTCACCTCAGAGCTAGAGCTCGTTTTTCATTTTTGATATTATCACAGAGTGCGCCAATTGTTGGTTTTGATTTCAAAATTTTTGCCTGCTGATAATGCCAAGTTTCGTGTTCAGGTGCGATTATTTTATAAGTAAATTAACTGCTGAAGGAATTTTTAAATATTATCTATCTATTAATTATTTTTAGAAAGTAAATAAGTGATATGGAGATTTTGTTTTTTTACGTTTAAACACTAAGATAGTTATCTCTCCTAATTTTAGAAATGCGTTCATTGAATTTTTCATATATGCTCGTTGGTTTAGGTATGCTTCATTATTTAGATTTTGCTCTACGAAATAATTTTATTCCGAACAGATATTAAATTATAATTTCTAAACTTCAAAACTACCTCCCCAATTATGCCGAATAATGAATCAAACTTTTTTATCGTTTGTCTATTCACCACCACTATTCACCTTAGTTATGTTCAAAGTCAATGAAGAAATTAAACTGAATAGAGAGATTATTTTAATTGATCACTGGAGCATTTCAATTGGATTATTTCCGGTTTTTAGCTTCTTATATTTATTTATTTTTAAATATACATATATGAAATTCAATATGCTCTGATTTGCGATCTAAGTGCGAGTTTTAATATTTGTGTTATTATTCGACAGTATTAACTATTTTAAAAAATTTTTATTATAACTAAAGATCTTTTGGTAAAAACAAAGCCAAATTGGCAAAATATATAAGCGTATTATGCAGCTGCAAAATTCTTACATAATTTTATGGAGACAACCATATGCACCTGGTAACTAGCTGCACCTGGTAATTTTTAGTGACCAAGGTTGAATTTTTATTTAATTGTTTTTATATTCATTTATTCGGTGCAGGTATTTAAATTTTTTTATAATCTATTTATATTAAGCTTTGCTAGCTGTGTAAAGATTAGGTAAGACTCATATACCTTTTCTAAAAGTGCTTGACATTTCAATCGAAAATCGTAACGTATGTAATTGTAAATTTATAGCTTCTATTATTATTTGGTATTACTGAATTTAAACGTCCAATCATTTTCTATTTTGTATTCATATGCGTATTATAGTCATATTACAATAATGAATGTCATTTCATAATATTTATAGTGTGATTTTCTACTGAGTAATTGAATGCTCTGTCACAAGAAAATCTAAATTGATAGTGAACCTCAATGATTTCTATTCACGTTGTAAATAGACAGCATTACCTAATTCCTCCTTCAAAATTTCCCCCGTCTTACCGGTATAATCTGCAATTCACCTAAAAATTTTCATGCAAGCAAACCACCTTGATTTACCTAAGAAAACGACAAATCGAAACTAGTTATCATAATTACGCAGATTACGCAGATTATAGTGCTAATGGAACTGCAGTTTGCTCAATTACTTTGTCACAGTGGCTCGACGGCACACAAAAACGTGTTGTATTGGACAATACACCATATGCCCTGCAAAATGAGAGAGATCTTGAAGAAGGTCACCGGTTGATATCAATTTCATCAGACCGACATTGTTTCAAATTTCACTGCGGTAAACCGGTAGCAGCTCTTGTGGAGGGCACGCGCGCAATATGCTCCAATTACCTCTGAGGTCTCTAAACTAAGGTCTGGGGATGTGTCTCGGTCTCTGCATTTATCAGAAAATTATTCTGTGGCCTCTGAGATGCGTGCTGCATTTTGCATTTTGCATTTTGCATCTTTAAGGCCAAGTTAGATCATAAACTCAGGCATCGCTGACGCCTGAATGGAGCAGTTTTTTTGGGCCTCATTTCTCACGGCTTCGACAGTCGCGGCAGCTGAAGTGCGCAGGGGATGCAAAGATTGGCCGCATGGAATCTAGCACAAAACCTTGAAATTTTCGCAGCAATGACATAGTACTTCAAAATTGCCCCAAGCGAAGATCTGGCGACGCTGAGATGCGAAACGATCTGCCGGCGAGTAACTTTTCGGGTAATTGAATGTTGGGACACGAGCATAATGGAATTTTATGCAATTTTTTCGCCTTTTGATTTTTTGCCAAATCGACGACGACGGTCGATAATATGAACCAGTTTCCCAGAGACCGTCTTAATCTGTTGCTCATATAAATCATGAAAAGCTATGGCAACTTGTTTCTCCATGAGACACTCGCAGGCGAACCAAATTACGGGCTAACTTTTATTACTTGTATGGGGGGTTTTTGCTTTTTGCAATCAAACAACTAATTTGGTTGATTGAAAGCCGAATGAAAGGTAAACGGGCGATATAGATAAGGGTCACACCCCGGTGTGCATGGATCCATTGATTTACACACGTTCGAGTGAACCTAATGGTCCTCAATTTGGTGGACATTGAGTCAGCCCACTGTACCGCACCTTAGTGGACACGTCGATTAAAAAATGTTCTAGAGCACCTCGCTGGGCGTGGTGGTAAACGTATTTAATTTTCTCAGACTTTCGAAGGCTTGCCTTTTAAGTTTCTAATTTTAGTGAGTGGAATTGATCAAAGAAAGGAAATTAAAACTAATGTCACTACTTACCTGTACCTAGGCATATACCTTTTTAGCATTTGAATAGTACTATCTGTGATTTTATAATAAAAGTCGTGATACTTTATCTAAGCTGGACATTTTTAAACAGAATTTTAAACATTAAGGATATTAACTTTTGTCGTATTTTTTACTTTATAATTGTATTGTAAATTTTATGTAATTTGTCCGGATTAGAACACACATAAGCATTCTAAAATTAGGTGTAGGTGATACCATACACTGTATGCTGCGTATCCTCACATATTTTTAGTTAAGAAAACAGAAGATTGAGGTATATTTTCGAATTCTTAGAATAATAATAAAAATTAAATCCTAGGTCCTATATATAGATCAATTTCTGCGGCCTATCTAAAATTGATTTACAATTTTTCTAAACAGAAAATGTTGACTATCGAATGCCCTGTTTCTTCGACTTAGAGATTTTAACCAAATAAAGCAACCTATCAAATTATCTTAATATTTAAATTAAACATAACCGTGACCAAACAAATTTCGATTCATGTGTAAAGCAATAAAATTATGTCTATGACAAGATTATCCCAGCAGGAGTGTAGTTGATCATTCACGTATTCCTTGTATAAGGTATCAGTTCCGTAGTGCGTTACATTATAATGTAAAGTGTAATGCTTCCAGTTAAACTTAAACTGAATACATTCTAGTCTGGAATTATGAAATTCTTTTATATTTTTTTGGAAGCCTTCCTTCTACTCTAGGCCAGATGAATGAGTGATGCTCTTGTTTTTAAATATACTCAGTTATCTCTCGTACTGTGCCGGTGCATGATAAAATTTGTCAAAAGCGTAAGGTATACTTGTTGCCCTTACGTCTAATTTAATATTTGTGACAATTTATTCTTTGATTTTATAACAAGGCAACGCTTTTTATTTTTCGTCGCACACAACCAGAGCTCTATGAATTTTCAAAATTCGTCAACCCATTCGATAACTAGTTACTTTTCCTGGGTGAAATGTTGGATTAAAAAGTGACTTATTATGTAATCTTTAATATAATCGAATGTGTAGCATAAAAAGTAAGATATTAACTACAACTTTATACTTATACTGTCTTCAGGTGCTTAGGGTCTCAACCTATTTGTAAGAAATTAATCTTATTATCAGTAACATCTTAATAGTTTTATTCGACAAAATCTATATTGATCAATTATGAAGAATTCAATAATCATGAACAATTGAAAAACCACTTCTCCGGAGAAAGTTCTAATTTTATTTGTTGGAATTGAAATAACAAAATATTTGAATTTTTTAAATCGACTGAGACATTATAAACTTATGGGAGATGTAAAATTCGTTTCCCTTTGTTGAGGGGTGTAAATTTGGTTAGAAGCTACTTTTAGGGAAATGGTTTAAGTTTTCGTTTGCCGTGTTGTACTCGTTTTTAAAACCAACCATCGTTGCAAAAATTAATGAGATTTGATTAAGAAGTGTAAAGTCAACAAAACGCAGATCGCAATCACCTGCAACATGATATGAGAATTATATTTTTTCCCATTATTTATTTTTTTAACGCTTTGTAAAACAATTACTGTATTTGCGTGAATTTGCGCAACAAGTTGCGTCAGACGCAGCAGAAGCGCAACATTGAAGGTGTGTGTACGGAAGGTTGTGACCACCACTTCGGACAAACCTCCGGACCCACTTTGCATACAAAAGTTGGGCGCTGGTGATCTTCACGCAAGTGGTGATAAGATGCCATGTCTTAAGACGGACAGCAAGACGGTGGCATTGCGACGCCACTGATCGCAATGGCAAATCCGTTACCGGCGGCTAAAGCCCCGATTGTTGCATGTGGGGCTCCCCGAGGGAGTGGGGCTCCGCTCAGCCGCCTGCCAGAGTCATTCAGCCAAGTGGCCCTGATCTTTTCAAGGTGCGCGCGGGCTGAGGCAATGGCTAAACACGAGCACACGTATTTACACGTTAAAATCAAGGTAGCTCCAGCGGCGGTGGTTATGCTCGAGTGGTTTGTTCTGCCAGCATTTTGGCGCATAGCAGTCCCTCGCGAAGCTCCCCGCGCCGCATTGTTTGCCGCTTTTCTTCTATTCGAATCTTAATCGCGGTATACGCGACTCCATAGACTCATTTTGGCGGAGAGGTCTGACGAAACGTTTCATGTACGTTCGTTTTGGTAGTTCAAGGTGCGGCTTCAATTCGGTTCGATGTTTTGAATTTTCTCTCTATTTCATTTTTATATTGTACGATGAATTTTTTTCAGTGCCTTACCTTCGATTTGAGGCATTTTAGATGGTTTGAGGTGATATTTAGCAACTGAGAATGCGATTGGGCCTGACTGGGCATAGAACTTGCGAAATGTAAATGTCGGTTATTACTGCATTAAAAATTTTACCGCGGGGCACCGCAGCTGAGACATGAGCATGTGGGCCGCATGGGAATTTTGCCAATTTCCTTCCATACCGCTACTACTTCCTTTTCCGACCTTCAGAAGCATTTTACCTATTTTATTTCTGACTCACTTTTTTTTTTTGTATTGTCTTTGTAAACGAAACACCTCAATGATTACTAGTAGAAGTTGAGAAAGTTACGCAAGTTTGAATGAGTCGTTAGAAGTAATGAAAAATTTCGCCAAGGTGAATGTTGATGTGATTTTTTGTTTAAAAATAATTCTGATTGTTTTCAAGGTTTGCTATGCAATTGTTAACGGTTATTTATACTATCTTTTAGTATTATATACTGCAGATATTTATACAAGGCAAAAGAGTTAGTTCCTCTAACCACAGACCCTGTTTATTTTTAGCATTCCATACTTGAAAGGAAATTGTAGTTCTTATCGTAAACTTGTACTCAAAAATAGTCCCATATTTATGTGTATTTATTATATCAACTAATAGATACAAAATTTCTTCTACATTTATGCTTGCTTAACGTCTTAAAAAGTATCAGATTTATGAAAACTACATCTAAATTTTATAGGTACTATGCTAATATTTCTTATCGGACACTTACCGAATGAATATTGACTTGATAGATTTTATAAATACCACATATAATTCTCTTATTAGTTTACTAGTTATTATTCTCTTTATATAATATGTTTTTCTAGCAAGATGTTATTAAATAGAGGCCCTGAGTCCCTTAAGTAATCTTAAAGACATATAACGTAAAGAGGATATTTGGCTTATCCACAAAAGATTTACTGATTTAACACAGAATATTCGGAATATCCTTAACCATCTGAAAAAAAAAATTGTCATTTAACAATAACTTTACAAGAAAGTTACCTTGGATTACAGTGTTCCGAAGTAGGCACTATTCGTGGCAATAATAAGGTTCAGCTAGTATTATACCTAAGACCTGTCTTACCTTTTACTAGTCATTATTACTTTTTTGTATTCACCCGCAAGGGCGTGAGGCAGAACACCTTACAAATTACAAAACTATAATTCCCAAAGGCATCAATACCGCGTGTAATTCTGATTGTTGTGTATTTAAAATCCGATTTTCATTATGTATAACATGTGTTCAGTCGGCTTCTTTTGAGTATTACTTATTTTGTAATTCTACTATCATTACTTTTACGGCTGAGGAAATTTCAGTGAGTATTATATTTTGAAATTTATAAGGTGAGACAATTTCCGAGAATGTGTGATTTAGGTGTATTTTAAAATACGTCTTTCATAAGATAAAATTAATTTGTTGGATGATGGAATTTAAGTATTAAAAAGAGATACCCCTTTAAAATTATAAGTAAAAAGCTGTTTATTCTCAATACAAAATAGCGAACGAATTAATTTTATAATTCCTTTATCGTTATTCTTAGCATTACAAAAATTTATTAAACATTTCTTATCAATCTAAGAAATCTTAATTGTTGATGAAATTATCGGTTACTTACAATGTGACTAGGCAAAAGACATTTCAGCTTAATGTGTTAAGTCATGTCGTCTAAAAACAACTTTTATAATATATGTAGCTCCATCATAAAATTCGTTTGGTTAAATTAATTTTACCCATAGTTTGATTAGCGAATAAATTAATTTATAATACCTATAAATTTTACATCTACATAAATTATTAGCTAATAAAAATTACTGCAAAGATTATTGGAAAATTTCCTAGTAGTACAATTAATTCAGTTATACAGTTGTAAACTTGTCTTCTTGGAAAGAGAAACAATACAAATTTGTATTTTCTAAGTAGTTTTTAAATTGATTCTTGATAATTCTGTGGTTTAGAAATTGCAATTATTCTTACTTAATAAAATTTGTAAAGAATTTGAGAATTTTCTAAGTTTGTTGGTTATTTTAAAATGGTTTTCTCTTTTTAAAATAATACAATTTGTTTAAAAAGTTGAAAACTTAATATTATTTTATCCTAATGTACTGTACTTATGTTACAAATTTCCAAAATGAGCAAAGTATTGGTTTTTGTACTTTTTAATATTATTTTTCTATGGACAAGTTATATATTTATTATTAGAAATTCTGTGAAGAAAATGGACAATATTTTCATAATTTTAATTAATATTAATACCATAAAATTACTTAAGACGATGAATGATGATCATAATAATGGGATTATTTAAAGAAGAACTTGTTTTATAAATAGTCTAGAAAAAAATTAATTGGCGTAACTTATTGCCTAATGTCTCAATTGTAAGTGCTCAATTAAGACAAATTGCCAATTTAAACGCGTTGCTTTACTGGCTAAAATGCAGTGAGCAAAAACATTCGTATGACTTTTTTATACTTGAATTTTGTATCTGAATACTATCACTATCTTCCCACCGTTATGGATTATGACCTTCTCTTACCCTCTTAATACTTAATGAAATTTTTATACTTAAGTAGAGTAGTGAGTTTCGTCACAGATATTAGTTTTTTTTTGTAAATATTTTTCATACCAATTCTTTTGGTCCTCTAGATTACAAATCAAAGTTTTTGAAAGTTTAGAAGGTGAATTGAAGGATTTATACAAAATTCGTCCGGTCTCAATTGGATTGAGAAATAAATTTGTGATATGTACATATTGAGCCCACATAAATTTTCCGAAACGTTTCACGCAACATTCACGAAATATGTCTCAATTATTCGGTCGTGCACCATTATGTCATCGTGCGAGTAGGTCGAAATTCATTCGTTCTAGAAAACAAATTTTCTGCAAAATTCTCCAGCTACCGATCTTGCCCCTGCCGATGTAATAAACATAGCCGCGTACCGCCCTTACATTCTGCGTGATTAATCAATTTCGCGGCGCAATATATAAACTAGGCATGCGTAATGAGATCAAGAGTGTCAGTACGGCTAAAACATTCTGACTATGATTTGCGATTAATATGAAAATTCTCATCGAATTTGCAATTTTAATGTCCCACCTGACGAGACAACGATCGTGTGGGGGGGCACCTTAACGCACCGCAGTGCGGTTGCGTTGCAAATTCAAACGATCACCGAATTAATTAGAGCATGCAGTCGGTCCCGCATTTGTTTTTGTTTTATTCGCAAAATTGCGCATTTTGTGTCGTTTTTATTTTTATTTTTAATTAAACTTACCGACCTGGTAGGCTGTCTGTCAGGTATGCTAATCGACAAATTGCTCGACACTCAAAAGATATTTTGTCTGTTGTATTCCCGCCAAAAACATTCCTGGCGTATCGCGATTTTATCAGAACCCCAGAGGGGATGTCTCCTGATTAGGAAATTGCACAACGGTGCCAACTCGTTGATTGACGTAAGATTTGTTTCTAAAATTTCGACAAAAGCGAAAATAATAAAAAAAGAAAAAAAAAAATAACCTTTGGGCATTCTCTGACGGCTGCCGCCCACGCAACAGAGAATTGAATAAATTTAGTAAAATGCGGGAGAGATCCCGTGCGTATGATGCTGGTGCGGTACCCGAAAATAGCTTGCGCACTTGCTCATCAGCGGAAATTGTTCAATTCAAAGGTGATTGCGATGGGATGAGAATTGCGACACCGCGGTCCGTCTAAAAGAGATAACGTGACACGCGGTGGGCATTGATTTCGATTACCTAATTACGTTGTAAACATTCGGTGTTGTTACAACACCGCGCTTCTTATCGCAACTTGATTTCTTTCCCGTGGATGAAATAAAATCAAAAATGTTTTTTTTTACTTTACTCTTGTTTACTTTTTTAAGAAATGTGCCTCGATTAAGCAATTTACACGTTTTCCCCCCCCTTTGGAAGATTATTTTAGATTTGTCTTTTTGTTGATAAACAAGCATCAATCATTAAACGCGAAAAAAGGGGCACTTTTCACGAGAGCGACTGATACATATTCTGGCTGTCCGATTAAACCTTCATCAACATGAAAATTTGCCAATTTTAAAGAATTTATGATTCTATGAATGGTCTGGTTGAAATCTGCAAATAGCCGCACTATGAAAGGTATCTAAAATTTTTGTTATTATAAAGAATTTAACGCACCCACGCATCTTGCTAATGTACTGCTTTTATAAAACTGTGGCGGGGTTTACGAATAAATAAAATTTTGCAGAAATTATTTTTGGTATACGGTGGGACTGATTTGCTCTGAGCAACAGGGGGTACTTTGGCACTTGGGCACTTATATGCAATCCGGGGGATAATTTTAGATTGCTTGAATCATCTCAGGAATTTCGCACAGATCTGTCACGCTTTGATCTGTTGTAATTGCTCACTGCACATTACAACTCTGAGGGATGTGCAAGCGGAAATTACTTTGGGAATTGAACCCACAGATTAGTTTGGAATGCTTCGGTTTTGTGTGACTACCTTCAAATGAGGTGGACCAATTATTTTTAGAGACGTAGGGCTACTGTGGGTTTTGTTTGCTACTTTATTAGGTAAGGGATGTATGAAATTTGAATATTATGCTGATACATATTGATCTTAGGGAGATGTTTTTTTTAAATTGATATTTTCGCACTGCTTCGATATTTAAAGAACATTACATTTAATATTTTTAAGATTTTAATCAAACAGCTGTACCTTTATAAAACTTTAACAGATAGAATAATTTTCGAAACAAAAAGTATACTGACTAGACATGCCATAGACAAAAATTAGTGATAGTAGTTGTGGGTGTTGCTCGTTGGTCTGGTAGGCGATATAACCTTTGACAAAGTTCATTCTGCGTTCATTAAGCCTTCACGTTTCAAAAAGAGATCTTCATTTAAATAATTACCAGTAACAATAATCCGTCGTTGGAAATTAGCTTGCAGTCAAATATTTTATAAAATTTATAAAACTTAAAGAATTTTGTAATGAATGTCATTGGACTGACCATTTATTTCTATATTAACCAATTTCTTCACACAATAAGTGAAATTTCTAAAAAGAATTCTTAAAAGTTGCAACAACTTCAATCAATCATTTTCAGCAATCCTTAGTAAATAAGAAACTTTAAAAATGTTTGAACCTAAATCAACATCATGACTAAAATGAGAGTATGTAGTATGTTTTCCATTTGTCCTACTTTGTGCAAATTCTATGAAGTAATAAATATCCCAAAATTTCTAAAGACTGCATCTCAACTTTACTCGCCACCTTTGTCCCTGGGTAAGAAGAAAAAATTTACTTAGCCTTTTACTTCTACCTGAATGAATAAAAGACTTGGTTGTGCTAAATTTTCACTTTAAACTGATCAGGTAAAGGCACGGTAATCGAAATTTGTTTTTTTTTCACTCTCTTCGATTATCGTAAAAATTTATGTAATTTATTGCAACGCTGAATTTCGTCAAAATGTTATTAAAAGTTGCATCTTTGTCAGTCGCCGCATACTATCCCCAATTTATTTCAAAACTGATTTAAAAATTAAAAACATGCGGTCTCAAGAGACGATAGCTTTCAGAAATTCATCAAAATTTTGGCATTACTTAAATTATATCGACTTTCCGGCGATGCGAAAAAAAAAACATCGCGATCAAAATTGATCGATTGAAATCCGATTGGCCTTGACCTACATCAATCGTCGGATAATTCGCAATATGCTGCAAGCTACTGAGCTTGAGTTTGATTTTGATCGCGATCAACTCATTACATTCTGTCTTAAGAAAATATGTATGTATATATAAAAAAAAATATATATATTAAGACGAAGCGGATCCAGCACATCCAAACATTGTGCCAGAGGTAACGGTGGCTCCGCGCCATTGACAAGGTGCCCCAGTGTCTGTGTAATCTTGCATCTTGACACGCTTCCAGCAGCATTAGATCATGCATATTAAGCGGTCGCCGCAGATCGGCTTGACATTCAAATACAATCATTGTCCGTGCGCCCCGGCCTCAACACAAATTTTTTATTTTTTTTGTTTTTTTTCTCAATTAGCGAAGGTATCATTTCATGCATCGGATGAGGCACACCGTTGCCCCAAGATCTCTTTCTCAAACTTATGATCGAATGTGACACGAATTTGGCGCCTCGAGCGATGTTTTGATGCAAGTTAGGGCAAAAAAAATATGACCGTGCTAATCGCAATTAAAAGAGTTGCATACGATTAAGGTTGCGCCCAGTGTTTAGCTGATAAATTTGCTTTACACATTTTATAAATTCTTTTTTTTAACATATAAAGGAACTAGTACAATAGTAAGTAGTAATAATGCAGTGTTTTGAATCGCTATAAAGGTGGCTAAGAGTAAATAAATCGAAATTTTTTATTTAAGTAATAAAGAATTACTTAGAGAAGAGATTGAGTTTGAGGTCTTTGATTTTAATGAAGGGAAGGGATATCTACTTTTTCCTAAAAAAAAAAATTACAGAAGAATTCTTAAAATAAACGAATTAGAATATTCGAATTTTCGATGGTGACGAGCACGCATTTGTCATGTGAAATGTTAAATCGAAGAAATTGAACACATTGTGGACTAGTGACGAGTTAACTCGTTTTTTTTATGCCCAAACGGTGTGGACCGATGAAGAGTTAACTCGTAATTGCTCATGCACTATCAATTTATCAAACTCAGGGCGATATAGAGTATTGCAAAAGCTTTGATGATCGTGTTTAGTTTAGTTTAATGGAGTTTATTTAGAATGTTTTACTTCCACATTCAATTACAAAATAATAGCCGGTGGCATGAAATAGTTTCTGTGCAAAATTCAACAATCAACAATGTGTTAAATGATTTATTTTAAGGATTCTTTCAGTATATTTTGCTTTAAAGCCTTTAGTCTAAGTAAAGTAAGTAAGTTTTATCAAAAACTTGTAGGATAAAAATTTCACTTTTTGAAATTTGTTAATTTTGACTTTAAATTAATATTTCTCGTTATTTTTACCTAAAGTCTGTGAGTTTTTTTTTAAATATGAAAACGTTTTATTTCAAAATACCTTTAGTGCTCTTAATTCATATGAAATAATCTCCATTGATTTTCTGCAACTTTTCTAATTAAAATTTCATCTGGCAGAACTAAATTTGTCAATGGCATCTCGTACTTAATGTGGCATAATTTTCATAGACTCTGTCGGTAAAAGTAAAAGCGATCACAGCGAAAACGTTTCAAATTCAATTAACTTAAATTGAATAAGGGTTAATTAGATAAGAAGAGAGCAAGAGAATTAGAGACTCGGACACAAATCCAACAAATTGAATAAATGTAATTGAATAGAGGTAAATTTAATTTATAATGATGACAAGTCGAGCAAGTGGCACCAAAATCGGATTATCTACCTAACCGTAGAAAAGGGGTGACATTAATTTATAATTTTATCAAACGATAGAAAAGGGGATGCAATGCAAACATGCATCTGAAAAGGTCTAGGCCACCGGTTTGTAGCCGTTGAAGAAACGCTATCTCAATGCTATCACCTAACAGATTATATGAGGGAGGGACTGATTTTGTTCAGAGCAACGAATGCGTCTAGGTAAAATTTTATTCGTATACCTTACCAGACGCACAAAAAAGGAATGTAAAGGTGAAAAAAGAAAAAAATGTTTTCACCTGGTTCTGTTTACACGTATGCAGCCTGTTTTCAGGCAATGTATTTATGCAGCCGGTGTGCTACGATGTGTAGGAGAAAAAATTTCAATGGAAAATGCACATCTTCCCACCGAGTCCTTCAAGGTACTCCTTTGTGTCCTGACTTATTTTTTTTCTTTTGCATTTCGGTACGTTACTACTTTACTCATTCGCACATTGTGTTCGGTGGATGGTTGAAAGAGTCGTTATAAGCGCACCATTTCGTAACATCTGCTGAGTTTTATCCTCCCGATTCTTTGGGATTTCTGATTCCTGCCTGCCATTCGGTGCGTTCGAAATTTGTTGAGCCACTTCTGTGTGTGGATCTAATCTTTGGTGCAAAGATGTGCGATGTGGGTCTTTTTTTTTTTCAAAATCAGACGAATCTTTTTGAGAATAATGCATGAAGCGACAGTTGAAGCGGAAAATAAATTCCGTGAAAATTGTATTTTTACCCGTTTTGGATCACTATCATGTGGGAAAAGGGATGATAAATTAAGTCGACTATGGTGATAGAGATGTGTGCGATTAAAGGGGATCTTTTAAAATTTTTAATAGTTCACTGCTTTCTTAAGATATTAATGAGATGCTGCTGGTGCAGTTTGAGGGGGAAAGTAAATTTTTATTGAATGGATGCGTGTGCTTTAGAATTAATAGCTTGCAGGTATAAAAGAGCCCTGCTTAGAATATGAATAGATCCTGTGGCTTTGCGGTATATTTTGATACAAGACTTTACGGTTTGCGTCTATTCAAACAAATTTTTAGGACTTCTTACAGCGTAATATGTCTTTTGTTGCAGTTTAGATATCGTAATATTTTTAACAGGAAAATGCTAATTAGTTATGCTATACACAAAAATTCCTCCATATCTAAAACTACTCAGGATAAATGAATTCGTACCTTTAGGATTTAAAATGTCATGCCTCAATTTTTCATGGTTCGTTTAAATGCACTATTTAACGTTTTTAAGATTTCCCTTATTTTAAGAATCTTTTTATGCTTCACAAACTCTTTAAATATAAAGGATCACCTGCTGGGTCAATTTGGAAAGTTATCTGAAAAAAGTTTTATGGTTTAATAACATTTTCGTCACTTTTACGACTCACATTGAATTTTTTTTTCGACATTCGTCTACTAAACGAATACTTAAAAACATATGCCTTTACCAGAACGTTAATTTACTACCTTCAGTACATTCGTTGACACGTAACTGGTACTTTACGACTTTGAAATTTTATGGTTTTGACCGCTTTACGTTATCAAAAGGTCAGTTTAATGTAATAAAAATAAAACCAAAAAATCAAATTTTACCATTTTTATTTTGATCTGAATTTATTGGATCGTAAACAGTTTCTGTACCTAAAAAACCTTCTAAATACTTATGCTATTTAGATAATTTTCTAAAAATAATTACATACATATATCTCATGTCACGAGCGTAATATCTTAGGTAGCCAAGTGGTGCAATAATGTAAAAAGAATCTATTTAAATAAAAAAAAAAAAAAAATGGTAACGCCATGATAATAGCGTTGATAACACAACAATGGATCGTTTTAGTGATTAAGATCTCTTCATTGCAGCGATAAGGTAATTTCCCTGATTTGATTTTTTTTGTTTTGTTTTTTTTTTTTTCCTTATTTTCGCAAATTTTGCTAATCGCACTCCACGGAAAGTTCAATGTCAAACTTAAATGATCATAGTCACTGACGCAAGGAAATTTCATCAGTTTATGTGACGCCTGCTCAGTGTAATCATCTTATCTGCAGTGAGATCACACTTAGGCTTTTCAGGGCTAGAATTGCAAAAGCACACGCTTTGTGCGACAAATATTAACGAAATATGTGTTTATTGCATCAGATCGGTGGGAAGTGGAACTGCTTTTTTGTTGCTAAGTGCCTTTGTACTTACAATTTATATATTATTTTTTTTTTTTTTTGTTAGCAAGGTTTTGAGTGGTTTCAATGTCGATTGTTTGATGTGGAACAATTTTTGGAGCACGTTTTCTTTATTATAGAGTACGATAATGATTTCTTTATATATAATAATATCAGTTATATCTGCCTATTAACAAGTTTCAAACTTTTATACATATTTTCTGTTGTCATATAGAACAACTCGACTAGATGATTTAACATTACATTTACTAACGAGTTATTACAAAGATATTCAGTTTAATACAAATTTTTTCTCTCCAAGAAGATTTATGACGTATTTTACAAAAATACTCTAATTAATCTTTATTTGCATATGCTTTTTAAATGTCTATAAAGAAATTTTAAAAAGTCATACCATGCAGTGTGGTTGACGTGTACAGACGTTATGGAAAGTAAAAAATTATCATTGTACAACAGTATCCTTGTTTAAATAAAATGTATCAGATTTCATTTTAAAAGTATCGTAAATCATTTTTAAAGTATCAAAATTAAAAGCACAATATTAGAATTTATAGCAAAAGTACATTTTTATTAACGTACTATTTTTCAAGATTTAATTATAAGGCAAGGGGTTAATATTTCATAAAAATCTCGAACGATATATCTTTTTAGAAGTTTTAGCGTAGGTACTATCTTTATAAGTTCTGGTTAGTTAGCTTAATAGAAAAACAAATAGAATTAAATAAAGAATTCTAAAAACGTTTTATGAAAGCTATAGAATGAAGTAAATAAATAAATAATAAATAAAAATATATTTCCTCTTTTTTGACTTATTTTAAACGTAATTTTTTGATGTTATAATTGAGTAAAGTAACTGAGAACAAAGTTACTAAAACTCTGATAGTTCAGTTGTTAGCGCGCTGTCCTACCGTTCCAGAGGCTGTGAGTTCGAATCCCACGAATAACCATGGTCTCCTGCGCTATGTGGTAACACAATGGGCCAAAATTGGCCTAAGTGTGCCTTTCTAGGCAGCCACGGCAACCTAACCTAACCTAACCTACTAAAATAAATAATGCCTAGGGTTATAATATTGATTATTTTGATTTATTTATTCGCTTACATATTTCATTTAATTCAAGCTATAAAGAATAAATTAAAACGTAAACGTAACTAAAACTAAGACTAGAACTACATAGAACAATGATACCCTTTAATCGTAGAAGTCTAGTCTATTTTAGAGGTACATAAAGTCTTAATATACGTCTCAGAGGCGTACATATAAATATAAATGACAGCCTGTTGGCTAAAATATACCGACTTATGTCCTATTTTTCGAAGAAAATTTAAAGTTGATATATAAACTAATAATTATCAATGAAAACTACAATTGCAGGCGCAGATGAGGCTTTTAGGATTAAGGGATAATTTCAGTACACACTCTACTAGAAATTCAAAGTAAATAATTTCTCAGAATAAGTTAAATACTGAAATAACTACATACCGGGGTCATGCATACTCTGCAAGTTTGACTGCATACAAAAAGTAGCCCAAAACTTAAAACCAAGCTGTTTACACCAGTTAACCTCTGGCGGCCTCGTTAACCTTCTATCAGCCAGAAACTGCTGATGAATTGTTTCGATTTGTGGAGGTGCTGTCGCAGTCTCCCCAGACCTGTGAAAGATAGTCGGCTGCATCTGAGAGCAATTTCACAGATAATTTTTTTCTTTCCCAATTAGGTCTGGGCCTTGTTCATTCCGAAACGCGTTTTCTTGAATGGCTCCCAATAAAGGTGCTAAAAATACGTAATTGGCACGAAATATGTTAAAAACGGGCCGCAAGTGTACACAAAACCCAGGTAACCTTCAAGAGGCGATGACTCAATCGACATCAGACAAATCGCAACCTGTACGCAATCCAAAATTCGCCGTCTCACATGTCACATCCATGCCGTGTGCGGCAGAATCCATTACGAAAATTCGGCCTATCGCAACGAGTGCCATTGAGGTAAAAAAATAAAAATAAAAATAATAAGAAATAAAAAAATAAAAATAAAAAAAAAAATACGACATTTTCCCACACCTACAGTCCGCTTGATCTCGATTTATCCGCGGCGGGCCACTCGGCGGACCTTTCGAAACAAAAAGCGTCTAATGGAGTCGGTAAACAGCTCTTACACCGAAAATTGTTGAAACTCGCCAAATATCTTTGCTGGCGGCTGCCATTCACTTGTAAGCGCTGTGCCCGCGTCGATCAATGCCTTCGACGGTCCGTGCGGTAGCGTTTCTTACCTGTGCAAGATCTTCTAAACCCGCGCACTTACCTTGTTAGCCTCTCAGCTAGTGGCAGCAGCATCTGAAACCGGCCCGTGTGTCATATGCAATCGAATTATTGTAAAACGGACGGACGGAAATTTCAAAAGAGCCCAGCCGCCGAGGCGAATATTTATAGATGGCTGCGGAGAGCAGTCGACGAGGTTTTAACACTACAATTTGGTAATAGACGAAATCCGCGGGTTTACCGTAGACAAGCCGCCCGCGTTATCGCGCATGAATGGCAGTTTCTGCGATTGCGTCTAGTCGCTGTTGTCGTCGGCGGCGCGACGTTCATAGTCTCGTCTACCTGTACCCAGGTGCCTATCTATGTACCACCAAACGGTACTCTTGCGGATGATGACGATGACTTATCTCATAATTGCCAATTTGCGCAACCCCACGGTATCAACTTGACGGGTTCTTTGGGTTCTTCCACAATCGGCAAAAAGCCTTGACTTCATACACTTGGCGCTCTCTTGTTAATGCACCCAATGTTGGTCGAGGGCTCTATCTTTCTCCCTCTTGTTCTCTTCCTCTCTCTTTCCATGTAACCGGAGACGAGATGCAAAAATGAATTTCAAAATTTTGTATGTTTCTTTTTTTTATTTCTAAGGCGCTATCGTGTGGTTTTCTTAGGAAATATCTGCTGGCACTTATGTAACACTCCGCAAAGAATCAAGAATTATGGCTGCAACTTGACCCACATTGAGAATAAAATTAATTACTGATAGGTAGCCACTTTGACGGGACAATCGGAGATATTTTTTTTATTTTATTTTTTTATCTTTATTTTTGAAGTTATTGAGAAGGTAAAGATTGGTGATGATGCACTTTTGGCATAAACTCATTACATTCAAGGACCTTTACACTGTCAGGCTTTGATGATCTAAGTGTGCCAAAAGATATATGCAAATTTGAAGATTAAAACAATATTTAAGAATTTGAGGGCAAGGATCGATAAGGTTTTCGGAATATTTTCAATGCTATGATAACCATCTACCGAAAGTAGTAGTGGGGTACGATTTTTCTTCTAAAACTTTTGAAATAGGTAGAGTTTTATAGTCATATATCTTTTCAGAAGTTTAAGTGAGTTTCTCAAGCGTTTATTTGCTTTTAACAAAATTTAGTATAGTTAGAGTATAACTAAATTTTGACTTAATAATCGGGTATCGCATAAAGTCAAAATAGTAGTTGTAGTTCATATCCCTTATGGGGTAAAAAGGCTAGAGGCAATGCATTATGTAACAAAGAATGATAGAAAATACATACCTTTGGGATGATATGAAAATCTCAGTGTTGTAATAAAACATCGACGATTTTTTAATTTTGTATAGCTTCATATATTTTATTTTGTTACCCCATCACAATAATGTTATTGCAGTAATCATAGTATTAACAAATTTTGCATATTTTATAATTGACTAAAGAAAATATAGCATCAACTTTAATCACAATTTTACATTAATTCAATATTATTAGTTTTGTTAACATTTCATTTTTAAATGATCAGAAAAAAAGCTGATTAACTCAAGATAATTTCATTACCAGAATTATAAAATTTGCTTGTTGAATTCTCTGTAATCTGTCGAGCGAAAATTTGGCTATTTTACAAGAATATTTTGGCTTGCTACACAGCAACCGTTTTTCTCTAGTTAATTTCATTTATCTTTATCTTTATACACTTTCGGGGAAAAAAATGGAATCATTTACACTTTATCCCTAAATTCCTTTCGATTTTTACTAGTTCTTTAAACAATGAACGCTAACTCCAAGACTATTGGTCTAATATTAATAAATATGGTATTGTTTTAAAGCCGAAAGTATAGTCTTTACAACTCTAGTAATTTTATTAATTTTTAAGTTTAATTATAAAATTTTGCTCAGAAAAACCAATGGCATAATGATTAAATTTTATTGTTCGCGAGTGTACCTAGAAAAAAACATAATCTGTTAAGGTCTAGGTAATTTTCCTTGTAATTTTAATTACAACTATAAAATTAATGCAGCATAGTACTAAAAAATATTGAAATTTTGATAAAATAATCGGTAATAAAACACAGAAATGTTGTATCGATTTTTGTTTTGGTTTAATAAAGTACTATAGATCATCCGGAGTACAACACAAACCAATAAGTTTAGAACTTTAAAGCCTCACAAATTTTGTTTGGATAGTTTGGATAGTTGGATAGTTTTAATATCTGAGATTTCAAGCGTTCAAAATAAAATTTGGGGAGCAATATAGCAAAAGTAGTTTAGTAGTTTAGTATTAAACTAATTGCATGACCCTATAATATTTAAAAATATCATGAGTAGTATTGAAGTTAGTCAAAAGTATAAATTTTTAGTTGAAGGTGCGAAAAAGTGTGTGGAAACAACTTAAGCTAAGTTTATAGGGTGCGTATCTATTGTGTTTAGTGACATGGTAATAAACAATTGTAGACAGGAGTCATCAAACACACTGTAGGTACTCGTCTAATGAAAAAGATGAAAATCAATTTATTTTACATAGAAATGTATCATATAGTTTTCTAAAATTTAAAATAAAATTTTTCGTAATATTGCCCAAAAGTCGTAAAATCTATCATAGCTGAAGTTATATTTAATTTTTACGAGTGAGTGGGCAGGCAACATCGAGTATAAAATCTCATAGCACCTTGCTAGAATATCTTTTGCTCGATGCCATTGGTCAGTCGGTCTGCAATCGTAACAAAATTTCCCAAACTCGCTGCATCACATCCGCCTTTTGCGCAACCCTCCTGACCCATCTGAGTGACCCCTCGATGATTAAATCACCTACCTACCTACGGGTCTTTGGCTGCCTACGGATCGGTACGGGAGCAAACTTGCAACCAGGAAATAGGTGCAATGCACCGTTTGTCGTCGCGACGAAATGTAGCTCTCTCTGGCCGCCATCCAAAGGCTCATTGTGCGATACTTTCGCGCAATAGAAATGCACCGAGCCAGCAAGTTACCCCGCACGCCATCGCACATTGTCAGCCTGCGGTGGCGAATTGCTGCGGCAGTTGTTGGGGGGGTATTTGAAAATGCAACTGCTGTTGCAATTCGCGTTTTCGACGTCTTCAGCGACGTCGTCGTCGCACGGTTGCACCAGTGGCAGCAACTATTTTCAAATCTCTCTCTCTCGAAATTGCTCGGCACATGTTGCAACCGGAGGAGCGTGTGCCCACAACGGGGAAAAAATAAAAGCACACCTTCCCGCATTTCGGCAATAGAAAAGCGAAAGTAGAGAAATTTTGCACTTTTCCAGATACAGGCCAGTGAGTTTTGCATTTCGTGGCACACATGGCGATAGTTATTTTATTTGAAAATTAAATTGTGTAATTTGAAAAGCTTCAGCATCGATTTACAGGGCGACTCCTTAACTTTAGATTTTAGATTTTGTAGGTGGACTCACTCGCAAATCACGGCAAGAACGTAATCAAGGTGTGAAGCAACAATCGTCGCAGAAATAACTTGCTAAGATTAAATTGGAATGCTTTGGTTGTTTACTAGCAGCGTTCTCGCAAATTTTTGTTCGGATGCCAAAGCGAATTTTGGTTGAGATGAGGCTTCCTGTCCGAAACTAGAATGGTTATTAATGAAAGGGGAATTTCGGTGCAAACGCCAAAGAGTACCACCTTGAGGTGCATTGTTTGTCGCCACTTACGAAATTCGTCGTGATTTGATAGGGCACCATCAGTTTTTGAGCACTTTTAGATGGTGACTCAATCTTTTGTGTAATAATCCGAAGGAATGGCGATTGTAAAATTTTTAGAAGGATGGTAACAAAATTTACAAAACAATTCCACAAACTTCGCAATGGTAAAGTACGGAGGGTACAGTGCCCTTTAGGGTAGAGTCCTATCGCCTTTGCCCTAATTGGAGATTTGTAATGGAATTGTTGTGCATGTCTTGTTTTATTACGAGGTCTAGAAGACAAAGTGGATGGAACATATCTTCAACTTTGTAGGCACTAGGATAGGCCGTATTAAGGAATTTCTAGAAAAATTCTGCGAAAAGTTACATAAAAAGCATTTTAAAAGTTTCATAAACAAGTAAAAATGAACAACAAAATATGATCTAAATCTCTTTGCTCCTTTAAATTTATAAACTAGCATACGACATGCAAGAAGAACTATTTAAGGCTTAAGATTCTGAAAAGGAAGGGAATTGGTTTACGTAGTGGATTGGGAGGAATCTGTTCCCATAAATTAATATGAGTTATTCATTACGACATTCACCTTACGAATATCATTTTATATCCCAATCAAATAAGTATGCGATTTTATTATTATCTTATAATTTGAAGTAACACCTCATTATTCTTGTTAAGATGATAAATAATCTTGAAAATACATATAGGAGTCATTAAAGTTATACTACATAAAAATAAGTGTATAAAGGATGAAAAAGAGCATTGATTAAATATAAACTTAAAAGAGAAAAACAAGTTCTAGAATTTAAAATTGCGGTTTACTATGTGAGATCATAAGAAAATTTTGTATTAAACAGTTTTATATTGTTTCATCTAAAAGGGAATTTCTTAGATTTATTTAAAAACAAAAAATTGAAATAATGTGCTACTATTTCCAAAACTTTCTAATATTCTTTTAAACAAAATTGATGAGTGCAAAGCATGAAAATTTTATTTTTATGCAGTATTGAGCATATGAGGTCAGGAAAAAATGTTGTAAAATTTAATAAAGGAGTTGGTTTGTACGAAATGAAAAAAACCGGATAAGTGCGAGTTGAACTCGTATGGCTTTTTTAAATCTAACGTAAATTTGTTCGTGGTAACTAAAAAAAATAAAGAATGTATGGTACCGAATTATAGAGGGAGTACGCACAATATTGAGAGATTTACCATGTTATTTTAAGACCATAGACTTCTTATAGGTTTTCCTGTAATTTATAAGTAAAGAACTACTTTCTGTACCTTTTTGTGTCAAAATTTTAGGCTCAGTAGTTTTGGAGATTAGGGTCAATTTTCATCTACTTTCTTAAAAAAAATTAAAACTATTTATTAATTAATTAATTTGGCGCTTATATTCAAAATTCATTTATTAACGTTACACATCCGTGTTTGGGTCACAGAAATTTATATGTGTACCAAATTTCAACTTAATAAGTTTGGTATATTTACAGCAAATTGGCTGTGACAAACGGACAAACAGACAGACAGACAGGGTGCTCCTATAAGGGTTAAATTTTTCATTCGGACATATGGAACCCCAAAAAAATGATAAAATTCGAATTATTTAGGGCATTTTAATATTATGTTAATGAAGTAGTAAGTAAATATGAGTTGAGTGGAAAATAAATGGATATTTGAGTAAAATTTAAGCTGATACTACATAATATGGTATAAAATATGTGTAACAAGAAAATTCATTGTTTGCGTCTTATTTAAAATAGAGAATTTAAGTACGATAAATAATAAAAGATATTATTTACTAAGCCGGCTATATCCAGCCTCAGGGGTCCATGCCATAGTAACAGATGCTATCGCATTTAATTAAACGACTCATAACTCTTTAGCATTTGCATTGTTTCACCACTGTTGTTGTGGGTACGTCAGCGATTAATTTCAGCCGCTCGACGGTGAGTCCATATAAAATCTGAATAAAATAGGACACCCACAGAGCGGCTGGTTGCATCTATTCGCACACTAAAGAGGCGTGTAAACATTTCAATTACAAAACTAAAAATACCGTGCGCGTTCGAAAGCGATTTTCCCGGCTTTTTAACCAGCACGACTGTCAAAGTTCAATAATTCTCACCTCACATACCGCGACTATTCGCTCCGCGATCGATTACAAAATGTCAAGTGCAATCGAACACGCCAGCCGATGCCGCCGGCGACTTTTATGCTTCTCCTTATATTTTGATTTGAAGACAATTTTGGTGCGGCATGGAAATGAAAACGACATAATTCCACGATCCGCTAGCAAAATTGATCCATCGAGCGATCACCTTACCCAATCCCAGAGCCGTTTAATGGCAATTACACATCAAGGCTGTGATTGCATGTAAGGCACCGCGACGCAACAAAATGCAGACAACTTGGTGCAATTATCATTGCACTTGCTCCAACGCGCCAGTTTGGCCAGAGATGCAATCGATTAATCACCCGTGTCGCAACGTAAACGCGCACGCCACAATCCCGCTAAGTGGACTTAATCTTAGACCCTGGGAGACCCGAAGATGTTCGTCGATCACAATCTCCGTAAGCCTAATTGCACTCGAGCAAGATCAGCTCAGGCTCAGACGGAGACTGGACTGATCTTAAGACCATGTGTGATCGACTTCTGATCGCCATCCTTGGGTACAGAAAAGGTGAGGCGGCAGAGATTGCATGTGTGACAGACACATTCTGCACTAAAGTGGATTTTATTTATTATTTTTTTTTTCTCTCCAGAAAACATAGTTTCTTGATATTGTGCAATACTGAGGCACGCTGAGACACTGGTCTTAAATAGTGGGCCAATCGCAAATGTCTGGAGCGCGCACCTTCTTAAACATGTTCACGGTGCGCAGACTGGGCCGCCGTTTTATCAGAAAAACAGAAAGTTCGCGCGATCGATAGTGTTCGGGCGGTACAAACATTTTAATGGGGAAACAAACGTGGACCCGTTTAGCAGTTACATTTTGAATGTTCACATGACTTTTAGCGATGGCAGATCGCGATATTGTCGACGTTTTGACCGCCGCACCACTTTTCAAGCACGGTTTTGGGCGTTCCGGAGACCTGGGAAAATTGATCGGATTTTCTTGTTAACTAAAAGACTAGGGTGGCTTTGTCATTAGGAGAGGACAGTCAACGTATGCCTTGGTCAATATGGGAGTAAGAGAAAATTTAATAAGCAAATGTCGAACTGTCGTCGTAAATTGATTGCCGTAATACACCAAATTTGGGCGGTTAGTTTCTATTTTAAAGTAATGTTTTGCAGAAATGAATAATTAGGGGTCGGGCAATGCTTAGACAAGGATATAAATTATGGGAAAAGGTAAATTGCTTGAAATTGAAAGAGGAACGTTTCATGGAATCGTTTAATTTTGAAAGATCGATTTACTGAGAAAAATTACCTTCTGCGGCAATCCAATCGAAGAACTTTTAACATATGTAGGTTTTTACCCAACTTTTAAAAAGCAGCCAACAGTATCATTTCCTCCAAAGAAAGAACTTTTTTCCATAAGATGATTATTTCATTCAATAGATGGCGAACTTGAACTTGTTCATCAAGATGTGTAAAAAGGTCTGAAAATAGAAATTGTATTTGATATTCCTAGATTAGGACTCAGGCTTTTATTTAAGCCACGCTACAAACTTCTACGATGATAATTTTTTGAAAATATACTAAATACGGATCTGTATTATTAAAATTTTGTATTGAGGTAAGATTCATAAATAGGAGTTCCCAAACCCCCATAGTCGGCTATAAAAACCGAGAAAGGAAAAAATGTTTATAATTTACAGACTTGTGTTATTAAGGGGTTACATGGGTTTTGAAATTTTGGTTTTTACGATTTTTTATATAATAGTACACGATAAGAGGAATATTTCCTAAAAGTTTCAAGTCAATCCGAGCAAAACTGCATGAGTAAGAGACGTTTTTCTCAGTACAGCACTTTCATAGTAGGTGGGTAAGATATTTCAAAAATGAGTTCATCGATCATTCTAAAATTTTGCACACTACTTTCAAATTGTATGAACGCGTGATTGAATGAAGGATTTTTATTTTCGTTGACTACGAGTATAACTTTACAGGTCTATATGTGGCCCAATTTTGCCACGAAACTCTCAAAAATTCAAATTTTATTATTTTTCAAATTATTTTGTTCAGCCACAAACTATTTCTATCTACTAACAGAAAATGTTCGGGGTTTTTTTTAGATTAGTCCTTCTATCCCCACTATCGTGGGATAGTACTCTTTTTGAAGGCACTTTTGCAGATCAGCTCTTATCGAGTCATTTTTCAATATTTTTCATTGAAAAATTTATGAAATAATCTTCAAATTCATTTAGCTTGTAAAAGAAAAACATATAGAAAATATACTTTCTTTTGGCTCTCAAAACCCATGTTAATAGAGAATAAATTTAATTATCATATTAATAAATATCTAAATATTGAGTATGCATAGACGATTTTACTTAGTCTTTCTTCTTTATTGAAAGTGACACATTTTTCTACTAAATTTTATATTTGTTTAATTTACATGGTACAAAATTTGGATATTTGGACCATGTGTGACATTGTTTCTCTTGTGGAGAATCACGCGAATTTGACTTGTAAAGTTTTGAATCAATTTATACAATTTTATCCAAACTCGTTTATAAACATTTCAAAATCTTTAAAAATGTGTTGAAGGCAAAAAGCTGAAAAAAAAAACACTTTGATATGAAACTGATTTACAAATGCAATGAGATATTTATTCCTAGTTTAGCTTCCTGACTAGATATAGGTGTAAATATTCCCCACTTGGTACGCATAGGTAAATAATTTTCATAACTTTACAACATCTTGTGTAACGGACATGCTTTCTCCGTGCAATTAAAGGCTAGAGCCCCACGGATGATGATGTGTTACATGAAATCATAATCATGAAAGCAGTTCATTTGAAATAATACCGAATTCGGTTGGGCTCCAACATCGTGCCAGCTTTAAATTCCTGGATTTCTCAAGATAGCTGGCTCATTACCATAGAATGCACCTATGAAGACGGTATGCATCCACTGCACACGGATTTAAATACCTCAAATGGTTCAAATGTTGAGTGAAAGTATTAAAAAACTCTAACTAACTCATTACGTAGTTCGCGCAAATAGCAGCGATTGATTGAAGCAAAAACTCTTAGATAACTTTGTCTAGCTATCGCCCGAAAAAAGCAAAGAAAATTTGCGGAAATTGTTTGCGCTAGAGTTGTAGAAGTAAAAAAAAAGAAGAAAATATTGTATAAATGATAAAAAAAAGAAATATATATAAAATCCATGCCGTCTTCAACGCAACGCATATCTGGCTACGGGAAAAATTTGTGAAATTTTTTAAGAGAAAAGAAAGTGAACCCCTGAAAGTCTGTTGTCGTTTCGCGAATCCGGCAATTCGCCGATCGCGTACTTCATTGCGTTCAGTCGTTTTGTAAGAGGCAGAAAATTTCTTAGTGCGAATAAAGCCGCTATTCAGTGCATTGAAGACAATCAAAAAATGCCTTTCAGCCCACTGTGCCGGCTGTTCCCGCCTGCCACCCGCCGTTTTTAACAGTCTCAGGGAATTGATGTAATTGCTGCTTCAATTATGGGTAAAATTTCATAACTTGCCGATTCAACGAGTGCAATTTCTCCCCGTGCCCGGAGAAAGTGGCCAAGCCTTGGGTTCACTGACTTATCCGGGAGTTTCTGCAATCGGTGCTGCTCGTTAGCATCCTACAGCCGTCGTCTTGGCTCATATACAACAATTTTACGAACGTCTGTCGTTCACTTGTCCAGGTCTTGCGGCACTTACGGCTTTATTTCGCCAAAAAATGCAAATCGGCAAGATTCCGTCGTCCGTCGCGCCGACACCGCAAAGACAACTATCTCCAGCTGACGCCGTAGGCAGCAACAGATCGCGAGGGACCCGTTAAATCGACTTATCGCAAACAATTGATCCGAACGGGTTAGGTAATCAGCCATGCAAACATCGGGAATTATCCACGAGCCCATCAGCAATTGCGTAAATTACAACAAAGGCCCAATTTCGGTTGGGCTGGTTAAGTAATACACGATCGGTGCCCGATCGATACCTCCAGAATGGGTTCCGCTGCCACCCGTAAACGGGTCCCGAAAATTTGACATAGCTAAAAATTATATCAGGAAGTCTGTCTGAGGTCAATTCTCACGTGTGAGAGCAATCGATCGCGATCGTAATCACGTCGACCGATCAATCGAGGCGAGATTTTGATCTTGTGCAATGGAACACTCCCGGAGCAAATTGTTTTAATAAATCATTGCCCATCAAAGTTCTATCTAGCCGGTATGCAAATTAGTTCGATTGCAAGCCGGAGAAGTTGCTCAAGACTCGCCCGTTTAAATCACGGCGTGGCGGCGGCGGCGGCGGCGGCGGCGGCGGCGGCGGCGGCG
Organism: Philonicus albiceps; assembly: GCA_963969385.1. Taxonomy (NCBI): domain Eukaryota; kingdom Metazoa; phylum Arthropoda; class Insecta; order Diptera; family Asilidae; genus Philonicus; species Philonicus albiceps. The sequence continues at coordinate 6,586,731 of OZ017775.1, forward strand.
GCGGCGGCGTTTGCCGGCTGTGCCGATCGACACCACCACAGCTGATGCAACCATGGCGTAACCGTGTGCGCGCTAAGTGACAGGGCGCGACGTTATTATTCAGAGCAAGGATGCAATTTGAAGACCATTTTGAGACGATCTCAATTGGTTTACGCGTCTTAAAATGGCTGGCAAGATCCGTTTGCGACCGAGACCAACCCCGAGTGACATACAACAGACCAAAATCAGCCAGTGCACTGGTAGGTGACGAAACATATTAAATTTCGTATGCAGTTCTGAGGCATAATTCTGCTGATTTATCGATCTGTGAATGGTGCTCGGCTCGGCCAGGTAAATGATCTTGGTGGACAGTCGCTCGACAATTTATTACGCACTTCAGCGCTTGCTCAAGATCGTTAAATAAAATTTTTGCCCATTTATGTGGTGCAAGAATTCTTTATAAAGCGAAGTCGCCGAGTCACCGCGGACCAGCGGATTGTAGAAAGGCCTTAGCATAATTAGGCCTACTGCCGTGAGGGATCGATGTGTGCATTGGTAGTAAATTTCAATTAATAATTTGTTTGGTTTGGAGCTTTGCTCCGTGATAAAACGAATTTTAAAAGGTATACTCCAATGTACCACTGTATGCTGTTTGTTGCCAAATGGTATTTTAGCAACTTTTACAAAAGCGACTGTGAACGGCTAATTTATTTGTTTACGTAGAGGTCCATTAATTTTATGAAGCAACACTTCTGACTACTTTTAGTTTTAGCTACTTAATAGTTAAATAGAAAATGTTTGCGCCAACAAATGCCAATTTACGTTAATAGCAGACACCAAATTTTAGCGCTTAACTGACATACACCTTTGATACTGACAACATTTTAGTGCGCATTTATTGTATTTCTAAGAAATTTATTGGGACCTATTCTTTAATTTGTTCGAATTAAATCGAAAAACGTTGAAAAGCGCTGAAGAATGCTTTTTTTTAGATAAAGATTATTTAACACTAGACTTACGGGCAGTTCTCGTATGATTGATAGGGATTTTGAAAAGTATGCTTATGACAAATTTCTATTCGAAATGGAAAGCTCGAAACATAAAAAAATACACAAAAGACATATTCTTGTTTTATTGCATCAATTTAAAATAATATTATTTACTAAAAATTAATATATATGGACTCGACTGTAAATTTCAGTACGAAATATGAAACCCGCCAATTTGATAGTGTTAATAAAGTACCTAAAATTGTCACAAATTCATTTCAGTTACGTTTAATTTCAATTAGTTTTTCCACACAAAATTCTAAAATAATTCAATTCGAATAATTTTTACAAATTTGAACTAAAAGGATAATGACTTCATCTACACTACACTGAGCTTGAGTCAATTTCATGAACGTAATCATCACCACTATTGAAACAAACGCAGGTGATGCAGAGGTATGAGGTAATCATCAGTAAAATAAGTAGATACTAAAATTAATATGCTTAATCTAGAGAATTTCCACAAATAATCATTTTATTTTGCTTTGCCATAAAATGAAATGAATATTCCGCATTGATAATTATTTGGTGTTTAGTTAAAATTATATACAGTGATTATAAAAAAAACAGAATGACTTGTTAAGAGTTATAAGTTATGTAAGGCGAGCTATAGTTTTTAATATTCTGTAGAAATCATAGGTTGCTAAGTAATTACCTTTAAATGGAAGTTAATGGCAATAGTAATAGCTTCCGGAAAAATAGTGGAAGATGTGAAATTTTAAACTAATGTTTTTATTATACTTATACCGAGTATAAGTACTTTATTACTTTACGCTTGGCGATATTAACGTAAACCGAGTTGTAAGCGTTACCGGTGTCATCGTTGTTTAAACTAAATTAATTATGTTGGATTTGTTAGGGAAGAAATAAACTTTTTTGCCGTAAAGGTACAACAATACCTTTCTACACTAAGGAGCTAGGCATTAGTCATTCGAGTTAGGTACTGAAAATGTGCCTTTCTAAATTTTTGTAATTATATTATGCCTATGTCTTTTTATCATTATACTTAATATATTATTTATATGTGAAATATTTATTGCATGAATGAATCGTAAGTTAAATTAATTAAGTAAAAAAGATAAGGTTGAGGTAAGGATTTTAAAACAACAATACTTTATTTTTTGCTGAATATGCAGATGGGCTGGACCAGATAATTTTTTAATTAATTTAGTAACTTTCCGCAAAAAACCAGCACGTTTTCTCTAGAGTTGTGAATAATGTGGTTTTTAAATATTCTTAAATAAAAAATATATATAATTTTTACGTTCTATAAATGGACATTTTAGTAGCTTTTTTTCCTTCCCTCCTACTTTAATAAAAAGTTTTAACCCGGCTACCCAAACCCTGTGCAAGGTTTTAGGGTGAAACCACACATAAAAGGAGCTAAACCACAAGTGTTTTATTAGAAAATTCATTATGAAATGAGTTCTTGAGAAAGGGATTGCACCTTTCTAAAAATTTCCAGGTGGCATCTTCACATGTACTCCCATTTCATTAGAGAAAAAACATCATCTCTTCATTCCAGTTCGTCTCGCAACACCTCTTAAGTAAACAAAACGTGAACGCAATTCGTACAGGAGTGGGTTGCGTTTACGCGTTCCTTGCATTGCATTTGAGTCCAGCATGCAGCTTCTTTGTGGTGCACTCGAGCAATGCACTCGATTATGATTAAGCGACCAGTTACCAACACTCTAGGGATTATTAATAACTCCCGTCCAGGTAGGCAGGCATGTTTCCCCAATAAATCTATGAAATTGCAGCTGCGGCGACTATGCCGTCGCTCTCAGTTGAAACAATAACTAAACTATACGGCAGCAATCGATTGTTTGCTGGATATTTCGTTGCAGTTGCAAAAAGTGGTTGCGGTGGCATAGTAAGTACCACGGCGACGATGGCAACATGTTGGCCGCACTGCAATTCAATGCGAAACTCTTTGACTGCAGCAATTAATTGCATTTATCAGTTGCGCCAGTCGGTATTTTTTCTCTCCGTAAAATGAAATCTTTAATTGGGTGTTGAAATGTCGGATTAGCCGAGACTATGTTACTAACTAAATGTTGCTGAGAAAAACCGCTTCATGTAATCCGACTATCTGCCGGTGATTTATTGAACAGATCTGCGAATTGGGAGAACACAGGCGTTGGGAATCGCTTATATAAGCGCATGTATACGCTGCCGGGGTTCTAATAATTGTCGATCAATGATTTAATTTTGAGAATTAACCGATTCGATAATTGGTGGCCTAGCCTGAGGAGACATGTGTACCGTCATAGTCGACGTAAGCGGTAGATACCTGCAATACGACATGATCGTTTTATATTTGTATTTATTTTTTTATTTTTTTTTTTTTTCGTGGGGTCTTTGACTTTCTTGAGTTCGTGGGCCTGCAATTGCCCCGGCTACGCTCTCTGGCAGCGACATAGGCCTCATTGGGAGTGCAAAAACCATCGTCGATTTCGACATTTTTCTTGCGCACACATGTGGTGCAATTGCCGTGACAAAATCAGCCCACAACGACCAGCCATCCAAAGTGAGGCCGGGTTTTCTTCCTCCTTTCTTCGATCCGCATAAAATTTATTAGGCTGGCACACTCGACGACTTTTACCCGGTAAGCGCCTCAGCTTGGGCCTATTCAAATGGTCACCGACCAATTACTTAGGATAAAGCCACACTATACATAAATTGTACTTGTTGAAAAGGTCTTTGAACTGCGAACCGCTAAAGAAATTTTCTGCACGAGCATTCGTTCGACTTTTTCTTGTCTCGAGCCCACGTAAGAGCTCGCGAAAATTTCTTCGTTGTGATTTTTGATTGACGGCGAACATAAACTTTCTCCCCAGCGAACATAAGAAGGCCTATGGCCCTATCTCTGCCAGTTACAATTGAAGGTGGTTGAGTAAGAGTTATTTTGCGCAAAATTTCTCATCGCTAACTTTCCATGACAAATTAATTTCTTAAGATAAAAAAAAAACTAAAAATTTGATTATCATCGCATGAAGAAATCTTAGCGGCTTTGCTGCCGAGGAACTAAGCACCAATTCGTCTGGGAAATGAGCGGTAATAATATAATTCAAAAATTTTTTAATGGTGACAACACTCAGCGGGGGTGTGCCACTTATAAAATGCGGATTAAAAGATAGTAGCAAACCGATTACCTGCTGTTGTGCCCGCTTGTGTGCGTTGTGCGTGCTAAGCAAAATTACCTAAATTTAGTTAAATGAGCAGGTAATGCTTTCGAAGCACTTGGAGTTAGCTTTTTCCAGGTTAACAGTTTGTTACAAACTTTGGGGTAATATTTAATTATGACTTCACCAAGATCGTTCGTAAACATGCGCTAAGTAGATTCTTGAAAAGGCATGTGAAACGTTTGCAAGTCATGATAATAATGAATAACATAAGTAGGTTGCTTGTTGGTACATTGATTTGCATAGTAAATATAAAGATCGAAACATTAATTTTAACTCTTAACTGCCTAGAACTGTTTTTATAATACTCCCCCATAAGACGAAGGAATATTAGTTGAATTTCTAAAGCGTTAATAAGTATGAAAAGTTAAACTAAACATTTAAACTGGTTTTTTTTTAGTCATAAACTCAATATATTTAATTAATTTATAATTGCATAAATGAAATTAATTTTTATAATTTTTCAAAGTGTGATATATTTCGAAGCATGTCCCAGTTTTGGGGCCTTTCGTTTTCTATAGCAAAAGTGTTCTATTCTCGTAGCGGTGTCTTTGGGATTGTTAAATCCTTTGCATTTCAGACAGCAATTTTTTAACTCTTATTATAAAGTAATATTTTATATATATAGATAATATAGGCCCCATATAATTTTGGATTGTTTCGATATAAACAAATTAGGGATTATGGCAATATCATCCCTTTCCGTAAACAAATTAATTCTCTTTATGTTTCAAAATGATTTTAAACTAGACCTGAGTAAAAACAATAAACACTAGCATAAATAACTCTTATCAATTGCATCCAGTTTATGAATTTAGTGAATTACATTTAAAGTAGGTCGTGGAACTAATTAAGAACGAACTCTTTCTAAAGCTATACAGTCGTATTTTCGTAAATAAATATTTTGGTCTATTTATTACTTTTATAAAAACTCTATAGTAATATAGTGTTTCTAAACACAGTATGGTTAGATGGCAGAACCTTTGTACGGCGATCTAAATTTCAGGAATTTAATCTTAAGCATACACGTCTAATAGTCAAATTTGGCGGGGGCAGTACTCGTGTTATGATATGGGGTACTATGTCATAGCATGGAGTTGGTCCAATTAAAAAAATTGAGAGACCTATGGACAAGTTTCAATACACTGACATCTTGCACAGTATCACGCTTCCCTTCCTATGTATATGATGATGTGATGGATCCAAAAAGATAACGACCCCAAGCATACAGCGGGTCATACAAAAATGTTGCGTGTTTATATATGCTTACGTTATTGGATTCATTTAGTCCGGATTTCAATCCCAATGAGAATCTGTGGCAAGTTATAAGAAGTAAAGTTGGCCTGTTAAAAATTTTAATTTTTAACTTTATAAGGAAACTCAAACAGTGTAGGAAAGTATTCCAAAGAGCCTTTGCGAGAAATTATTGGAGTTCATGCCCCGAATTTACTAAGCGGTCATTGACAGAAAGCGTTAATGCGTAAACACGAAATCATTAAATAAAAATGCTATAGTATATTTCTTAATCATTTGTTTTATTCTTAATTATATGCTCGACTAAAACCGTTTAATTCAACAATAATACTGCTTTTTATTTTAAATATTAAAGGCGTTCAAAAATGTAATCATAAATGCTTCACAAGTTAAAGGCCCCTTATAAAGATTACATATCTGAACAGCAATACTATTTAAATACGATAACTGTGTATAAAAGCTAGCGATAATAAATTTAAGTCATTCGTAATTACAGAAATAGAGGAATTGTGCTGTAATTTGGTTTTCATTTTATAGAAAAAAATGTGATTACAATTTTAAAATTGTTTATTATTACATAATAAATTGCTAGTCATTCATACATAATTATGAAATCTGTAAGTTCAGTAGTTCGGAAAATGCCTTTCAAAGTATGGTAATCATTAGTAGATTTACCTTTTCTTTAGGCTACCATAAAAAAATTATCGAGTCATTTTTATAATATGAGAACAATGAAGCTATTTTCTTAAATTTCATAAAATTTTGAGTTTATTTTGTAAGAAAACTTTCGAAATTGCAATTACCGAAATTTATTCATTCCTTAAATTTAGGTCTGCTCAATTTGCATAGATCTGGTTTAATTTTAAAAATTATAAGTGACTAAAATCAAAAGTATTTTTTGTTTTGTTTTTTTTTTTTTGTATTAAACCTGAAACAAAAAAGTCAATAGACTTTAGCCTTCACATGTCAGCGAAAATATAAAGAGGTCTATGTGTCCTACGTACGCTGCGATACAAGAACCGAAATAAAATATGTAATCAAATCTATTTTAAGAGTGATCTTCACAGAGAGAAGCTCGAGACTAAATTTAAAGCGACATTGAAACTCCTCAAGGTTTCGATGATTGCAAAATCTCCGCATAAAGAAGTACGCGGAGCTTGAACGGTGTTCGGTGAAACCTTGAATATCTCAAGAATTCGTTCTAGCCTCCGTTCGAGAAACAAGAAAAAAATACTAATAAAGCGAAATTATAATAATTACGAAGGAGCCCATTGATAAAGCATCCATTGAACCGGGCGCGCTTCTGTGCGCTTCCGGAGTTATTTGAGCTCCCTCTGGTCAATCGTCAATTTTCCGCGATTTATGCAAGACACCTCGAGTTGTCTTGTTGCAAAATCGGCATCTTAGTGCGCTACTAAGCGCGCGGTGGCGGCGCCTTCGCGATAGATATTCTAAGGCATTCGTTTGGAATCTCGGTTCGAACTTTGCCAATCCGATTAAGTGCGCTGCTGCCGCAGATGCTGTGGATGCTGGGTGATGCTGGTTGATGCTGGTTGATGCAAAGTTCAAATGAACGAGGCGAGTACATTCAATTAGCTTGCCCAAACCGATTGATTACAAAACGAGAGGAAAATCTCGTCGTAGTCGGAGGCGCAGGCCAATATGAGAATTAACTCAATTTGTACTTTGGGGGACGTGCAAGATGTTGCAACGGTTGACGCGCGGATTGCGGACACCTCGCGGACTAATCCGCTTCCATAGTTGCTCTCCGTGCACATTCGGCGTGTATCTAAACAGTTGGAGGTAAACTAAAAAAAAAAAAAAAAATAGTGCCATGGCAGAGAATCTTGCGAAAGATGCCCTCGACGGAGTAGTGGCCGCCACGGTGCTGCTTCACTGTCTTAAAGAAGCATACACCGTCGCAGCCACACTCGCCGTAGGTAGAGATTATATTCGTCTACTACTTGCGAGTCGACAATTATTTCCTAACCTCGCTAGAATTTATCTGTAAAAGCTTGGCGAAACGGCTGGCTGTTAGCATTAGCACACTCGCGCCAGAATACGAAACCAGGCCCCCCTCCTATACGTTACCCCGCGATCTGTAGAAACTTAAGGCCTGGTTGAAGAAACGTCGGCCGTTTCATTTTGCAAGATCCCAGCACTCGCGCAAATGAAACGAGAATAGAATTAGAATTTCAGTACAAAATTTCCCAATATATTGCGGGGCCGTGGCGACGCGTGCGGGCCGCGGTATTCGGCTCATAATTGTGCAATTAGAGTTTATCTGTGTAATGAGCGGACAGCGCAAGCGGCATATGGAGCAACGGCATAGCTGCGGTCCGAGGATCGATGTCGTCAATTATGGATCGGTGCGAGTTTGCGGCATGGGCATGGGATGTGTCGAAAGAATTTCTTAGTTTTCATTAATGCGATATTTGAAGGCTGCCAATCGGGCGCGATAAAGGTTAGTCACAGTGGTGGCTGCATACATCGGGATTAAATGTCGCTGTGCAAAACACCTTGCAACTGGCTTGCAGCATCAATGTCCCGTCTTGGGAAACTGCACAGTTTAATATTTCTTGCGCTAAAAATCCCCCCGGGGGGAGTCTGAGACATCGAGCCGAGGAGCAATGCCGCAATTGTAGCAAAACTTTAAAGCAATTTGCGCAACAGTGCCACTCGTGTTGCCTCAGCCCTAGATATCTTTCTTCTATGTCAGCGCCTTGACCTAGAGATGGGTTACCTTCATTGATCTTGCAATCCGCTGCCATTCCACACATAGGCCGAAAGTTTCTTGTTAGACTCTGCGCCTCTCTTCAGTTGGTCGATTTATTGTCTTCTGCGGTACCAGATGTGAGCGCCGCTGACCGACTCTTACGTCATAATCCGAAACAGCCGCAAATTTCGCGTTTCTTTATTTCTTTATTTATTTTTTTTAAAACATCCCAACATAATTAGCATAGATGAGAGCACTTGGCGCGACGTGACCAAGGTGTTTCCTAAGCACTTAATGTTCACTTCGTGGTTGGTATTGCTATCAAAATAACCTTTGAGTGAAGTGCAAGAGCAAGCTCGACTTTGTACTTCGATGTTTTAAAGAAAAATTAATAACTAAATACAATACGAAATAAATCTCAGAACACAATAAAGGTAAAAACTTACTCAGGGCGGAAAAGTAATTCATCAATCTCCAGTTTGGGGTGTACTCGTCTATACACTAGTTGCAAATTTTATAGAACTTTTTCTGTACATTACGAATTTAAAACGTAAACTATTGCTTCAAATAACGTTTTATAGGAAAATGGCTCAAAAATTTTATCTAATTTCAAGTTGGGAGAGGCAATAATCACGGAAATTTGATGTACTTTTTGCAAGTTTTAAAATTTCGATATAGGTGACTGTTTGCAAAAATCAATTCAATGTTTTTATATAGTTTTCTATCAAATGTACACTTAAAACTTTTTGTGGAATATTGCTTCAATAATTGAAGACAACTAATTAACTACAACTATTGTACTAAGTAAATTTTAACTAGATTTTCTCGTTTAAATTAAAACTTTCTTAAAAGATTAATATTCAATTTAAATGTGGGAATCAAAAAGCAAAACCAGAATATAGGGTTTGAACGTGAACCAATTGAGCAATTGGTATCAAATTTATTTCATTGGTTGAAGTAAATCTCAACGTATTTTTTATAGTATACCCTACCCCGGAAAATAAAAAAATCACAGAATATCTAAGTAAAGAATGCGAGAAATGAGGAATTTACAATTGTATTCAATACTTGGCCATCACACTATGACTTTTCTGTAAATGTAGTAGATTAATTAGTAATTTAAATGATATTAAACCTTTTCAGTCCTAATATCTATCCGTAAAATAAAATTATATAAGTAATATTACCCAATTGTAGGCATGTAGATAGTGTTTTGCCACTGATGACCAAAAATGGTCCACTGAAATTTGAGTTAACGTTTTTCAATAAATCTAGCTATCACATTGTTTTTTCTTTTAATTTCCTTAAACTAAACAAATATAAATTATTATAATAGCAACTTACATATACCTGAAGCAATTTACAGGAAAACTTCTAAACTTAAGACCAAAACATGAAATTAAAGTTGTTATAATTACAATTTGTTATTATTTGTTAACATTTTCCAAGTTTGTTAGTTAGTTTGTTCGAAATTACGACTTAGTTTTGCAAATAGCAAGATCTTGCAATTATTTTATATGATGAAATTGAATTTTTCAGGCTTTCAGGCTTCCATAAGCTCTTTTGTGTTTTTTCTCTTTGAAATTGCAATTAAGTTTTATTATAAGAACTTTTTTCTATACCAATTAATATTGAAACGAAAGAACAGCAGTGTTCCAGGAACGATGATGCATAAAATCAATTTAACCAGATTCTGCTTTTATCCTTTGTTAACTCTGATAATTCTGTGCTCAGTTTGCGGTTTATATCCCATGAAAATGATTATAAATTACCATCTAAATTTTTTATTCTGCAGAAAACATGTTCAGCTGGAGTCCCTGGTGGATGCAGTGGTCCTTAAAGATCCTGAGAACGACGTCATTCACGAGAAGCGCGGCTGTCCTCTTTATGTTGCACCGGAAGTCCTTAAGGCGAGTCTCCCATATAACGGAAAAGCGGCGGATATGTGGTCCTTGGGAGTCATCCTCTATACAATGCTGCTGGGAAGGTACGTAAAAATAGCCCTTATTTTCTTGCTATATTTAATTATTGCCGATGCAATCGCTCACATAGGCAGTATCCTTTCCGGTGCGGCATTTTCACATAAACACGTCCCAGGAAATGCAATTTTAAAACGAAAATAAATAATCCCTCAAAAGCCCCTCTCGGACCCTTTTTCATCGATTGCTGTGATGCAACCGGGCAGAGGGCATAAAACGAGCCCATTACATGCACATCGCCTTTGTTGCATCTACCCAAAAATTACATGCACCTGCCGATTTTTTCACATGTGCGGCTGATTCCAGAATACCTGCAACCACCACCAGCATGAGGTGGCCCCGGACAACATATGTCGGAAGCGTTGCGACGGATTAAACGAAACAAAAAAAGAATTGATTCGTCTTGTCCGATAACAAAATTATTAAGGTCAGTGCTGCGGTTGCACTCCGGACCAGAGGCTCTGAACGCTATGTTAATTTTCTTGAAGAGTAATCGATGGGTACGATTGCGTTTTATGATCTCCGCGCGATGGGTGGCAAGGGACCGCTTTTTATGCGCTCCGAGTAATGGTCGTTAAATTTTAAAACCTGATAATAAGCGACTTGCTGCAGAAAATGTCGTACAGTTTCGTTTCCATAACTGGGGCTTAGCCAAATTATGGGTCATAATTTCTATATTTTGCGATAACGCTGCAGACTACGTTTACGAAACTTTCAGACAATTTATAGATACCTAGTACTTTATGTATTTTTCTCATTGAACTTTTTCTTACATTTTAAAAGTAGTACCTGTAGTTGTAATTCATATATATGTACCTATGTAATTTTAAGCTAACAAATATGCAGTACTATACAATTTCCCACTTAAATCAAACTAGAATCCGATTGAACAGATGTTTGATTTAGACATACCAATTATCATGTTATGGAAGTTCGTACTTTACTTACATACTTATGAAAATTATTATTAGTGCTTTTTGAGATTTTGGTAAAAACGAGAATAGCATTTGTTTAGATTTTATAAAGGTAATTGAAAAAAATGTCTATATCATCTTTCGATGATAACTGCGATAATTTTTTATGATGTACCTGGTGTTATATATCGATGAAGTTTAAATTATCCGGTTTTTAAAAGCTTTTTATATTTTTATTACATTATATCATTATTTTATTTCCAGATACCCCTTCAACGATGAGGAGCATTCTCATCTCTTCATGAAAATAACTAATGGAAAATTTTTCATTCCAAATAATGTGTCACCAAAGGCACGGTGTCTTATACGCAGCTTGTTACAAGTAGAGCCTAGAAATCGGTTGACAGCAGATGATGTTTTCTATCACCCCTGGATAATAGCAAATGATATCGAGGAGTATGATGCAAACAAAACCGATCAATGTGTTCCGATGAATGAATATGACCAAAATTAGATACCTTTATAAATTTGATGTGTCCTCGTATACTTAATTACAAAATGAATCTCTTTATGAAAAATAAACATTTAATTGTATTTACGAGTAGAAAGAAGTATTTTTATTGGAATGGGAATTTTGTTTAGGGGAATAAAATTTTGTTTTAAGAAAAATGCTGAGAAATGTGTCGAGATAAATAATTATGGTAACTTATTTATGTGGTAGTTATTTACAAGTTAACAAATTTTTTCTCATTCGATCGATTTTCTTTAGTTAAATCTAAGATCTTTTCAAATCTTAGGTAAACATTTCTGGTTTTCCGTGAAACAGAAAATTACGTAAATAAACATTAAGAAAGTTCAGCATACCTTGACTTCTAATAAATAAAATTGAACTACCAAAATTAAATAGTTGCCCGCCAATCCAGCTACTCAAGTCAGCGTGGAGAAGTGCTTCTCTTGTCTAAAATTGATATTAACTAACACGTACTAATCTTAAAATTATGTTACTCTATGGATTATGACTTTGAATATTAACTATCAATAAGCTAGGGTAAATTTATTTGAATTTTTATATTTTGATTTCAAATGAAAATTCAATCTTAGTACCAAAATGAAAAATAATTCCAACTCTTATTTGAAATGAGTATAGAACCGATATAAAGTTTTTTTTTGGTTTCAGATCCTTAAGTATAATTTTTACAATTTGCAAGATTGATTTTTAGCGTAGGTCAAACAGAAAGGAACCGATATACCGAAAAAAAACATCTTTGTATGTCAAATGTTGAAAACCCTATACATTTTCTAGAAAATACCCGTATATATTTTTTTGTTTAAATGAAATTCATCTCAAAGCCAGTAAAACTACCTACATACAAAGTTGTATTTTATTGCTTTCGAGTTATGATATTAGCCTAGTGGTAAGCTACCATCCTTTAATTGAATCCCCAGTAACCGAGCCTCTTTCACGAAAATTCATAACTTCACGTAAAATCGAACATTGTGCAACTGAAAAAGCAGTTACCACTGATTCAAGACATCTTGACGTGCTAGCATTAATTACCTTTACTCTATACTCAATCTTATCAGTAACTGCCGACGCATTAACCTGCGAACTCATAACTTTAAGTTGCGGCTGATATTTCTCACTAATTTGCTAACAAAATGACTAGCGGCGAGAGTGTGCCCAGTTTTTCGTGATTGTGCTCTTGCAGATGCACATGATCAGTAAGGCATTTAACGTGAAACAGGTATGAATGATGTATGCAAACATGGATAAAGCATGCTGCTCGGATGCCTGAACAAATTCTCACTTCTGTGAGTCGGTTGAGTCACCTCAAGATGACTTATGAGCTCCAAAGCATAGTGCATAAGAATTGCACCATAGTCGGACCCCTGGTGCGTTAGCAGCTGATTTGATCATGCTATTTGCCGGTTTTTAGGAGGAATTTACTACCTTTAATCGGGGTATGCTATAAGTTGTAATTCGAGCTCGTTTTACGATTTTTAGGTACGATACCTACAATGCATTGACAATTTATCAATTGTTATTAGAATGATGCGAGACATTTTCGCGACTAATCGCGCCCAAAAACTTATGGCATAGGGCACGATCGCTGCGAAATCAGTCGCCAATAGCACAAGGACTGAGTCGGCGGATGGCGCATAAATCAGATCGTGACATATCCATCTCTATGCAAAAGATAAATGTCTGAGCGATCTGTTGAAACAGCTCAATTGCAAGAAATTACAAAATACCCCCGGGTGCGTTCAGACGAGAATGGCAACCGGGGGGAGTCGTAATTTTTTTTTTTTTTTCTTTTGCAGAGAGGAAAAAGAGTGCAGAGACCTTGCGCGATCTACTTCACCGATTGAACTGAATGCGTAAATTAAATAAATTATTCACCTCCGGAGTACTGGAGATTGTTGCCGGTACCCGCCGGTTCCTTCACTCGGGCTTTACGCAACTTTACGCAATCGCCTTAAAATTTCAATTCAGATAAGTCACATTCATAAATGGTTTGAGAGGGGCGGGAAGGATCATGGAGCCGCGAAAATATGCCAATTTAATTCCGTACAACTTTGCACAATTCAATAGCATGCGAGGGCTATCCGGCGTGTATGAGCAGTGATCGCGCGGTACGCGGTAATTCAACAAAGAAGAAAGCAGGGCGCGGTATAGGCCCGGTTTCTTATGTCTCATGGGAGCCGGTGTCGGCCCATTACTTAGCCGGCTGGAAAGGTTTCAGCACACAGCCACTAGTGCCCATTAACCGTCGTGTTTTCGTCAAAAGGTACCCGGATTTATTGGCGGGTACTTCGTTCGGTTGGGCCTGACGGTTCGTTGCAAGCTTGTTGCAATTTTCATTGGTGCAGTCGTCGAATTCGATTTGTTGCCGTCTCCCAGTCGGCGTGTACTGCTATTAATCGTGACTGACATCGTGTTGTGTCACTTCACAATTTTCAGCCCGAGAACGCGCCCGTTTTCGATGCACTTTACGAAACATAGGGCATTTTTACTCCCGCTGTCTTGGGCTTCGCTCATAAATACATTAAAAGAAAATAAACTGCCTCGCCATCAGCACCTAAATGTCGTCGAGTTATTGATCTCGACAAATAAACAACAAGTGTTGCACCGATCAAATAGGCCGGTAATTGTTACCTCAAGCAGGCTGCTGCTAGTTCAGTTTGTAGGGGCATGACATGCGATAACCTTTGTCAGATTCTTAAGAATAAGGAAACATTTGTATGGGGCCAGCTAACCGAATCATGAAGGTTCCAAAAATGTAGGTAATTCAATAATATGATGCGATAAAAAACTGATTGATTATAATAATAAATAATAAATTTATTGTTATCAACTGTGGTTAGTCAAGTATTTGTTTCAACTTCGCACATTTCGTAAGTCTGTTATACGTACGAATTTTTGTTAAACCTGTTTTAAATATGATAATTTTTATATAGTTCAGTTTTTCCAATTCTTCGATTTTTGTTTGTAACTAGTTTTGGATCATTTCATGGTGACGGGTGCGACATTTTCACACGTTTTATGATATTCATAAAGCACAAATAAAAATTGTTCTTATGATAGTATTCCTAGGTTTTCTATTTCAATTAAGCTAAAGTAAGAAACATTGATATCTCCCCTAATATTGTTAAATTCAATTTAGGTGACGGGTGGGACATGAATTTCGCATCTCTCTTTATACTTGTACTTGACTTTTTTCAGATCAAAGCTCTAATTTTATTTTAGTAGGCTTCTTAAGAGGTGATTGAAAAATTAATACAAATATTTTCTGAGAAGCTTAAAATGTTGAGACATGAATTTAAACTTTGTTTTTTTAATTATTTTATTATTAACTGGTGCAATAAAATATACATATAAGCATTTTTCCTTGGGGAAAAAATAGACTTATATCCTGGTAAAATTCCACTTATTATTATTATTATTTTGTTTGACGCATGGGTGATATTTTCATTACAAATTTAAAAGTATCATATCTTTATTAACACTAGAAACACTGAAATTTTGTATACTATATAACTACATTGCCCTATAGTAAAAAATACTGCTTTGTGGAAAAATAATTAATGCTTAAAGAAATCTGTCTAAAATTAATTTTTTAACATAGAGGGGGAGGAGGTAAATACAACTATTAATAAATTCACTTATACCATACATAAAAAGTCTCAAAATCATAGGAATTGTATATTGTTTCTCTAAACGAAAATGACTTTTTTGGGCAATCTAGTGTTAAATATGCTTACACTGATCACAAGATAATTAAAAAAATAAAATGGTCGGAAAAGGGTTGTAAACTTTGACAAAACAATCGACCAATAATGGTTAGAGTGAAAAATTCAATGTATAATTGATAAAATATAAAAATAAGAATCATATTTTTTAATATTGGTATATTTCAGACTCCTATGAAGCTTAAAGGATACTTGAAAGTTAAGTGATTTCTGCCAGAATATATTTTATAGGGCATCTTTTATGGACGCCTTAATAAAAGAACTAAAATATCATAAAATAGTTAATGTAAATTTTATTTCTGTTGGAGAAGCTAAAAAATAATAGGTATTTAAAGGAAAACTACTCTGTTTATAAAATGCTGTATTATTTAAATTTTAAAATCGCAAGGTCGATAAAAATCGTTTTGAGAAAAACTATACAAAATTTGATCCTCTTCCATTGTGAGTGAGATGCTTGCTTATATTTCCTTAGGATTTGATAAATAGATTTATAAATTTGTTATAGTAGTAAATAAAATGGTCAGGTTTAGCAGATGATATGAAAAATCTGAAATGTTCCAGGTATTTAAAGTATCTATTAAAAATTGTTAACATGATCACATTCAATTATTGTCCATTTCGTTTTGAACTTTCCTAATGTACTTCTTTAAGTTTTTAAAGCTTCTTGATATTTTCTAAGAAAAGCTGTGAATTTAGCTGATTTTTTTTCTATTTAGACTATTCTTTACCTTTGCGCCAATGTAAAAAAATCAAAATTAACAAAATCGACAAAGGAACGGGGATATATCATTAACTACTACCCGCATTAGCAACAGCAGGTGCACGATGACACCCTGTTGTTAATGTCTTACGTTTTTCAGTTTTGCCTCTCATGACAGTCGTCTGCAGTTGCCCGAAAGGAAGCATGCAACAAGTGCATCTGCAGCAGCCGCAGGATGCATGATAGTCGTAAAAACACGAAAAACAAAAAAACAACGAAAAACTACATTAAAATCGAAGCATCAAATTTAATCACCTCCTTAGGCTACCTTAGCTCCTCTCAAATATTTTTTTCCTTCCTTAGAATTTTATCTCATTTTAAGTTGTCTGTTTTTTTTGACCCGACGTCGTCTTAGTCCTCTTGACCAGTCGAATCCTTAAAAAATTGGAGCAGGTGTTTTTGGCTCATCGGTCCCTCCAAAAATTAAGTAAGGGTCCGGCGATGTTCTGCGCCCTTCTTGTCGTGACGGTTGATTTATTTTGCCAATAATTTATGAGGCGGTCCCTCGAGACGCTGAATGTCTTGAGTTTTCTGTACGTGCACCTCAGCTACTCAAAAATGAAACAATCAGGCAGGTGCAGCGCTGTCTTGATGTGCAATTTGAATAAATTTCGGCCCTGGGCTTGCACTCGTAGGGATTTATTTATCAGTTGAAATCATTCCGCCGGTGCGTAATTCATGCCCCGGCCCCGGCCTCGACGACCTTATTATTGTCTCATCACATCCTGAAGATTAAAAAGCTACGAAAAATGAATTCAATAAATTGCACACATCGCTTGCATGCTAATTAGCGTTGATCCGGTTGCAACTGTGCACAGGTAAAGTGCGACGAGACCTCTTTTAAGGTGCTTACAGCGACACTTTTTCAATGCCCCAGACTAATTTCACCTTCAGGTAAAACTACGCTTCAGGTTTCGAGGTCTTCTGGTGGAGCCAGCTCCCAGGCATCTCCGAACAATGCCCGGTGCCTGTGCAATGAACCAGATTTTGTCTCGTTTTGCTAAATGGGGCCTAGCCCGGTCTAAAGGTGCTAAAGGTGACTCGGGACAATGAAGGGAAAGTCAACCGAGCAGGAATTACGAGTTTTTCTGTGTCTCGATGCAAAACCTCTTAAAAAGTTGCGAGACAGATCGGTCGCAGCATTTCAGGTGGGTCTCTCAGGTATGCTGGGATGTGAAGGACCAGACGAACGCGTTACGAAATTTTCACTCTTTTTGGATGGTAATTGGGTCTGGCCTCAAAACGTCTGCCCTTTTGTCATACATCACCTTCCTCAGTGCGCCCTAATTGCATCGTATGTGGGGACTTATGCAATCTGAAGATTTTTGGCTATCACCTGAATTTCGTTCTTCGGTGGTTTTCTTTTCTTTCGCAAGAAATACAACAAAGTATTTATGCCTCCCTGAAATGATATTTCGAAATCATGGGAAAGATTTGGAAGATGTAATGTCAATAAATTGACTGAAAAGAGAGTAGGTCAACATGGGATGTATTACAAATTTTCTATATTTCAAGATTGCAGGTCATTATTGAACTTTGACCAATCGGATTCTAAGTAATTATTTGAAGTTAGGCCTAACCCCTTGTAAAACATTCATTTCTTTATTAGGTTTAGGCAATTCAATTGTGTTAAATGTTAAGACGGACGTTTTCAATTGAGTTTACGTAAAAAATTTTTGTATTTCATATTACTGAATATTCAAAAGTAATTTAAACGAAATGGCATAATAACATATTTCTTAGTTTTATAAAAAATAATTTTTAGAATTTTCAAAGGTGTTATGTATGAGAAAAAGTAGGTAGGCACTACATTTTTAATATTTGAGTACATTTTTCTTAAACTGGAATTCCACGGATAACGACGGTTCTATGTTAATCAACTATAAAAACTTAATCTTATTTTCAAAAAATTATATTATTACATATCATCATGACATTAACATATTCTTTCATTAAGAGAATTTTAAATACATAAATAATCTGTAAACGCGCGTTTCTTTCGGAACAAATCGTAAGGTAAGGGGTTAATATCACCAGCATTCAAATTTCACCTTTTCTTTTGTTTTTATGATAACTAATCACTAATGTGATATTATTTTGTTGCCATCACGTCATGGTTTTGAGAAAAATATGGTGAATAGCAAAAATTAATCGTACTTTGGACATTCTTTTAATTGATTTTTAAAAAGTAATAGAAAAATGAAAAGCAACATGGCTTAAATGAAAGCGTAAATACTTAGCTAGAATTATAACTACCACCAATCCATAACTCTTGCTAGTTAAGCATATTGGACAACTAGTTTTACAGGAGCGTGCGCTAGTTGTGACTTTCATTAACTATAAATTCTATGAAGTAATCGGTTAATCCTTTCACGCGTTTTTCTGTCTGTCATATTTTGAAAGGGCTATAAAACGTTTTATATGTACAATGTAAATAAAAACTAAAACTTAAAATGAGTCTTAGGATCTCGAAGAATATGATGGTTACCGTCACTTAAGTACCACATAAGTACCGAAGTGAACACATAAATGACGATGATTCAAAAATTGAAAGTATAACCGGAAAAAAGTTATATTAATAGAATATTTCGAAAAGTGTTAAAGCGTCTTATATTTTAATGTAGGATAGGTAAGGATTCAAAGGTTTATTTGAGACACATTACAAGAATTGATTATTTTGTAATGAAGTTTTAAAAATTCCCAAAAAAGCGATATTTTGTACTCTAAACTAGGTTTTTTAACTACAGGGAATTTTCGTTTATGAATTTTAAATTCTATATAATCTACGGAAAATATTTTACAGAAATGATATCTTACATGTTTAAGAGAAAAATTACAATAGTTTAAACTAGTGTATTTTGAAACTGGTAATCTAACTTATGAAAAATTGGTACTTTTATACACATTTTTAAATAAAACTTCGGTCTAAGACAAAAAAGTTGATTGTTTACAGACATAAACATTTGAAAGTATTGACAAATTGTGTATTTCATATTGCCATGCCCGTTTTATATATTTTAAAGGATAATATTATATAATAATATTAATATTAATCATTTTATATGGCATATCCCCCTTTTTCTAGATCAATCCCTTCGTCTTAAAATTTGTAGTGCTTATCTACCAAAGAAAACGAGATTTATTTAAATTCGAAGTGTGAATTATAACAAAGAAAAATTTACAGATTTACGCAATTCACATTGGAAGAATCGTAAAATAATATAGGAGAAATCGTTCAGAAAAAGGTATCGTATTTAATTATATAACACCTTGAGCAAGACTACATTACATTTACAAAGGATCTATCAATGACTGAGAATGTAAGATAAAACATAGGAGCTTGTTATTATTCTTGTTTACTTAATAAATTGTCATATTGTACCATTGGCGAAGCAATAAATATGTATAGCATCGAAAATCGTTTTCAATACGCTTTATAACTATTGCTCAATATGGGTATTTTTGCAATATACGAATATTAAAGTAGGTTGCCATAATTATAGTTTGCTCTCCTCAAGTATTGCTATATGGGCAATTTTGCAATTCCAATTTTTATCAGTGCAAATAAAATATATGAAATTTTTTGAACGAATTGAGATTAAACATTTTACAGAAAGTAAAAGTCTGCAAAACCTCTATTTTGGCATGGAATAAGGTAAACGACAAAATTGCGTTCAAAGTCATTAAAAAAATTTCTTTAAAAATAGAATTTTGACACTCTAGTGATAATTACAAATTGCATAAAAATCATTGGCAATTGCATACTAAACGTAAATTTTTGCAGTAAGTAACTTGAGGCGACAAAAGGTGTTTTCGCTTTTTTTCCTTTGCCATATAAACCCCGAACTATTCAAGGTGAAGTCCAAAGAAACCGATCAGCCTTGACGTAGACCTGCGGTTGGCTGCCTATCAAGATACGCTCGGAGGTGTTCATTCACCTTATCAAAAACTCCAGAGCAGAAAAAAAAAAAGTGAGAAACTGCGGAAAACCGAACGACTGGAAAATGTTAGGCAAAGTTACCGCACCGCAGCAAAACGAGGCAGATTGATCAGACGCGCGCCGCAGCGGTGAAAAGTAAAGATCAGTGCGGCCGGCGGTAGGAGGCAGCGTCGAATCAAACCGCATTTACCGGCCGATCGAATTTTTTTTTTTTTATCAGTTTGACCGACCTTGCGCGAGTTCAAGTGTTCTGGATGGGAAATTTGCATTCGTGATGCGTGTGCTGCCCCGTGGGTTCACAATTCCTGATCGATTCCCATATGGCGGGGGAGTAATTTGCTACGAAATAGGTTCGGCTAGTCCGGATTATGTCATTCGGCGCCGCGATATCATCAGAATTAAAGGCGAAGTCAATTATGCAACTCGCAGTGCATTTGGGTAAGTAGGAAATGCAAAGTCTTCCTGCAATTCATGTGATCGGGTAATTGATAGAAGAGCGGAGGCTGGAACCGCGCTCGCGGATTTGTTTCTTGCATACAGCTCAGCTGTGAGGCAACTCTAGAAAACAGTTAGCCATCGAGACAGACTATGGGACTTGGAGTGGAGATCACGGCACACGATCGCGAAAGAAAGTGGAGAAATGTTGGATTTGTTGGTTGCCATTTAGCCAACTTCCATCGTGTCGCCATCGTAGACGCGGTTGTGTAACGGGCCGCCGAATAGAGCAATCGAAGTAGAGAGAGAGCAGATCTGATAAGAAGACCTCTTGGCCTGCCGCACTGTCTTACTTACCCTGTGCTTGCGCGGGGGCAGACTCCAGGGAGAGACTTCTGAACCAGGAAGTCGGCAGATAGATCGGCGAGTTGGGCAAGATTCGACTTCGCGTAATTTAAGGTGGAATCGGGAGAGCCAATTAAACCTGAGTGATTACTTAAGACCGTCTGCGCTTTCTCTAGTACGACTTAACTCTACCTTAAAGTGGTATTTTATTTAAAGCTGTTTTCATTCATCTGCTTTCACAGAGTATGCTAAGATTTTACTTTATGTTTTTTTCCAAGTTAGTCAGAAATTTACTAGTCCGATTTTTGTTTAGTTAACAATTTACCTTAAAAATGCGAAATGTAACAGCGATTTTGACTCAAAACCTTGTACATGGGCGTGTTATTTTTTGTGTTAGTAAAATGATGGTATTTTATTCAAAATTTAATTGAAATTAAGAATTATACAGACCAACAAGAGTTTGCTAACAAAAACTGCAATAGTAATTTCTGACCTAATTTTCAGTGCTGAATCCAAATCCGTTCGCAGAATTGCTTTATTACTCAGTATTTCAAGGTATTCTAACCTAAATGTGTAAAAAACACGATTTTTACTTTATATTTAAGGTTATATGTAACAAAGTAAGGAAAACATTCATCTTATTTCTCTTTGTTGCTTCGTTTTCCTTTCTAAAGTTTTATCAGTACGGCTATTTTGTTACTTTATAGTACAACTTAGGTCTATCAGCCAAAATTATCAAAATGAAATTCTTCGCTTGCGCAGTTCTTTTCGCCGTTTTGGTCGCCCAGGTCTTCTGTGAGGAGGAGAAAGCCGCCAAAAATACCCATTCTGCTGAGACTACCCTGACTGAGGAGGCCGATACCAACGAGACCGCCAGGCAGAAGAAATCAACTTACGGAGCACCTCCGGCTTACCCAATGTCTATGGCTATGGAAAGCCCTCCACCATGCCTTATTATGGCGGTGGATATGCAGCCCCCAAGCCAGCTCCAGCTCCAGCCTAGGGTGCCAGCCGCTACGCAGCCCCAGCTCCAGCTTACGCAGCTCCAGCTTATGCAGCCCCTGCCCAGTGCCGGATTTACCTAAGACGGGGCCCCAAGCAACCTCAGGTTTTCGGGGCCCTCATTCTAAAATTAACCCCCTCCCCAATATTTTAAAATAATAAATAATATAACGAAAAGTAACGAAAGACACGAAATACGAGCGACCGAAGCGCCAACTATACGCGCGAAATACAGTTTTGAATTAATTTAAATTCGTTTGAGGACAATGAATAATCGATATTGTTTACATGAATTTTTTCATTTTGCATTTTTTATTTATTTTTTTTTTTTTTTAATTTCCGAATGTATTTTCAACATTTTTCAATTTTTGGGGCCCCTGTCCAAGCGGGGCCCCAAGCAATTGCTTCCTTTGCTTCCTGGTAAATCCACTACTGCCCCTGCCAAGCCAGCCTATGCCGCCCCAGCTACAGCTAAACCAGCCTACGCACCTGCTCCAGCTTACAAGCTAGGCCCCGTTTACGCCCCAGTTTCTTACACCTACCCATATCCAGCCCCTTTTGTACCTTGTGGTAAGAGCCTGCTTTTCAGCTGCGCCCCTGCTGTCGCCAATAGCGTGCATGGCAAACGATCCTGCATACGCCCCAGCAACATCTTATGCTTCAGCGCCATCTTACGGAGCAGCCCCAGCCTACTAGGACCCAAGTGACCTGACCTGACCTGACCTGAGTTAATTTATTCTTTTATATATTAACAGTGTCTGATAGAATTTGGAAATAAATTACAAATGCATAACAACAATAAAAACGAATTAGATTCAATGTCTTCTTATGTTTAAAATTTTGATGCTACCAATGAGCCAAACACATTACAAAAACTACTTTACAATTTCAAAATTGTTTGCATCTCAATAAATCATCACTAGTTCAATAGAAAAAAATTATTTTAAATTTCATCATAGTGCCATTCAAATGACTAGAACATTTCGAAATAAGCTTAATTGAAAGCATTAAAATGATGACAACATAGTAAAAAAATTGATTTAATGTAAAACAAGTTACCAAAGACTGATACATTGGAATTCGAAGCATAATTGTATTTATAGAAAATATAAAACCAGATCGTCAAGTACACGGAACTAAAGTTTCTTCTGCCAAAATGAATTCAAGAACGAAGAGATGTTTTCAGAAAAATACCACCATGAACGCAAGATGATCTGTATTATTTTTATGAGGGAAGGACATTTCCGTCATCTCTTGAGACATCAATAAGAAATACTGCGTTATTTAGTTTATCTTATTAATTAATTCATTAACAGATGTGTTTTTGGATGAAATGTTCGTTTTTAGTTTTCAAGTTGTTTTATCTAGAAAATTGACTTCCACCAAACTCTAAAAAGATAATTTTCACGAAGATAATTTTCAATTAAAGCACTCAGGTTGAAGTGGATTACTCACTCAATTTCGAGTGCTTTGGAAGTTATTAAAATTTTGACTCAACTTCGAGTGCTTTTAAATTTCCTTTAAAATTAAAATTGTTTCTTTAAATAAGTGGAGACACAAACCAAATTGGTGTGAAGTTTTCTTAACGATATGCATATTTCCACCGGAGCATTTCTGGTATAAGCTTTTGTCGGCTTTACAATGTGTCCACAGTATGGCTTGTATAAGTTGTCCAGTTATTAATATAAATCAAAATTAATAACCGGTTTGTAAATGTTCTTAGAATGCGCTTGTAATAATTTTCATCTTTGCATTTCACTTTTATTGAAATGGATGAGAAAAGTAATATATAAAAAATTTTTTTTTATTGTTATAAATGATTTATAAGTTAAAATTGAAAAAGATAGACAAGTACAATGATTTTAGTGATTCGTGGGTGGAAATAAGGGATGCGGGGGTGGATTCGCTCGGGAAACACCACTAACTTGTATTGTCACCGAAGTTATACATGTTCGCCAAATTTCATTGAGTTTGGTAAAGTCTAAGTATAAAAATTTTGCATTGCAAGATTTGATGACACGTAGTGTAAGTTAAATAAAAGAATTTAAAAATAGTTGAAAGTCATATAATTCTTTTTATGATTATAAAAATTTCTTTTAAGTTTGAATTTAAAATTTTGAAAATAAAACAGTGCACATTTTTGACTGCAATTTCGATTTACAAAAAATTAATACATGTACATCGGTTTTGTAAAATTGGCAAAAACCTTTTTCAGATATTCAAAATTACCAAAAATTGAAACATATTCGTTATTCAATTTAAAAGCCTTTTATACGAGTATACTTCTTTCAGTGTTTTTATTTCAATAATTTCTGATACGCTTATTTGGGCTTATGAGCTTATAAAGGGTATAGAAACTCATTGATGAGCCTAATAAGCCGAAATTCGCGTATCAGAAATTAAGGTTTTTAAATTAAATAAAAAATTGATTAATTAATAAAATAAAAATTTAAGAATAACTTTGAATCAAAGAGACCTAACGATTTCTTTCAATCATAGTGGACAGATGTTGATTTTTGATTGTCGTTAATTATTTATTTTGAATTTCAGAAAATATGAATATGCCATCAGATAATAAATTAATTTTTTTATATTGATTTAATTTATATATTCAGATTAGCTTATGTTGCTAAGTGTCTAATAAGTCTATATTAATTAATCATACTATCTTACTTTTAATCATAATGAGAATTAAACAAAAAAAGTAACTTTTTACTAAAAAGGAGAAAAAGAAAACAATTTTTAATTCATCAGTGTTTATATCTTTTTAGCGTCATGTATCAATGTAATGCACAATTTGTTTGGCATCAATACGAACGATTTTATGAAACTTTTAAAAGTCTCCCACTTATTGCTGCGACTACAGGAGAAATGCTCATAGTGCTTCCGTAATAAAATCTGATTAGTGCATCGTAAATCCTTTATACGAAAGTAAAGAATGAAAATGTGAAAAGCGGTGCTTTCATGATGGGTATTTTTATCCCAACATCCATCCGTTTATTTCTCAATTTTATTCTGCATTGCAATTCAAATGGATGTGCTTTTAAACTTCAAAGGTGATAGTTTTTCTGTGCTGGTAATTTTAATAGTTTTAGTAGTGCTCATAAAATTTATATAAAGTCAA
Source organism: Philonicus albiceps (assembly GCA_963969385.1). Taxonomy (NCBI): domain Eukaryota; kingdom Metazoa; phylum Arthropoda; class Insecta; order Diptera; family Asilidae; genus Philonicus; species Philonicus albiceps. The sequence continues at coordinate 6,611,664 of OZ017775.1, forward strand.
AAAACCGGAAAGTAAATGATATTTTATATTTTCTTTTTCCGAAGGACGGGAATATCATCCTTGTACTAATTATGACAATATAATGCACTATTCAAAAGAAATTTCTTCAAATTAAGTTTATTTATATTGATTCGATTTCATTGAAAGTTTACAATGTATAAAATTCCATTTAAATTACTTGATATTAAAATTTGCAGATGGTGGGTACTAAATGGTTGGAAGTACCAAACTTATCATACTTATAATACGATTTCAGTGAATTTGAAAACATGGTTAAAATTGGTCATTGTTATACTTTGATTTAAAATGTTCCAGTCTAATCAATATCAAAGCATAGGTAGACCTTATTTTGGATGATTCTGCTTCGCCTTTGTTGATAACAATAAAATATTGGGTAGCAAAGCTTTCCAGAGAGAGCCAGAAATGGTGTGATAGCATATTTAGTATGCATTTTAAAAAGTAGTCTACTTCGGATATTAACCAAAATTTTAAAATATGAAAGCTCTGTGCAAGATGAGTAGCAATCATCAAAACAATGCCGCAATCCACACATACGTTATCGTGGTGGCCCCCGAATAGAGTACTTACCTAATTTAACCCCTTCGAATTATTTTCTCTTTTTAAATTCGAAAAAAATGACTCGGTGGTGAAAAGTTTGCTAACAATTAAAATTGATAGTTATGAATACCTCGACGGTTCCTACTATAAATAGAGTGTGGAACATTGCTGACAAAAAGTGTATCAAGCTAAAAGGAGACTCTATGTTAAGAAATAAAGATGTTTTTTTCCAAAATTGTTATGCTTTTTGTTATGCCAGGTACTTTTGTGATTACCCTCATATGTATTGGATATCGATTGTACTGATAAATGGATATTGGATTTTGTTTTTAACAGTCGTTATTATTTAAATTTGCAAACTCGAAAATTAATTTTTCCACACAGCTAAGATGAATTTTAATTTAAAAATTCAAGTTTTCAGTCAATTAAAAATCGGTCTTTAAGTATTAGAAAAAGTAATCCTTCTACTGGAGGAACGTAGATGCTTTGATAAGAATATTGTTACAAATATTTATCTATGTTAATATTAATTCGATTAATGATGGAATAAAGTCAGATTATGAATTTCAATTTAAACGACAACTGTGCTCACTTCAAAAGGATATTGTTGCGGTAAAGAACAAAGGGATTGTTAACGAACTTTTGATTTAATTCAACCTTCTGAGACCTATAGTATATATTTCTTTTAAATAAAGAAAACTCTTTGATCATTACATTTTTACATTTTCTTTTTTTGCGTATTTGAGGAATTTGTGTAATTTTGCTTAACGCAATTAGTGCGTTTACATTTTTCATTAAAATGAACTTTTGTTTTAATATTATGCAAACCCCGTGTTGAGTGGATTAAAAATCAGATACCAAATCCTTTAAAAAATAAGCTTCTATTGGATTAACTGGGCTCAAGGTCGACTTGAATTTCATCATTGTATGGTTGCAGTTGTGCAATGTGAACATCCTCGACAGAGTCGTGTAACAACGAGGATTAGGGCAGATCCTGTGAGCTGATTTACGACAAACATTGCTCATGCAATTAAAGTTGAACAAAAAGGGGGGGTAGGTTAAGCGCTTGACGGGAAAATCCCTTTTTGTTGAGTTTTAAGTTTCTAAAGCGGAACTGGGCACATCTCGAGATGATACTACAAACCGTTGCGATTTTGTTTTTGGTCATATCCCTTAAGAGAAAATCTGAGCTTTTCGTCCTTTTATGTTGGGTTTATAAAAGGGAAGCTTTCCACCCGCACCAGGAAGAGAAATAATTGCAAAAGTTGAAGCGAACTGCCCGAAAAATTTCAGTCCTTGAGAGAAAATCGTGGAAAACGCACATAAGTCCCCCGGTTGGTTGTGATTCTTTGCGGGACAAAATCGCTGTGTAATTCCTAATTGAAATTGGGAAAATCGATTTGTTGCCTGGTTACGTTTCCTTCATTTTCCCCAATATAATTAAATCGATTCGTTCGTGATTATACCGATTAAATCATAGATCCACTGTACTTCAAGTTGCTCCGTCTTGGGCGCGAGCCCTGTAATATATAAATTTTTTTTTTCTGGAGGGGGGTGCCTTGAAAGACAGACAGAAATTCGTGCAGAATCCGGGGACCATATCCCGGTGACGGGTGAAGAAGGCGGAATAATACCAAATATTTGCCGCTGTATTCGAATAGAAAGTGTTGTATAATTTTCCTACACACTCAATGGTTCCCGGTCTGTCTGAGACGGGATAGGGACTCCTTTTAAGGAGCAGAAAAAAAAAATAAATAATAGTAAAAATAAGAGTCGACGACGACAAAGATTTCGTGTCGAGTTTTAGTGAGTGATGCGGAAATGTGTCTGAGTGCTAGCGACAAATACACGCGTTGATTTTGACGTGCTGCCAGAAGAATCCCAGAAACTGCCTAAGGGGTGGAAACGATTTACCTCTGCTGCTTGTCTCGCAGAAAACGACGAAAGTTCGACAGAAGTGGCGAAGAAAAGATTGAAACCGAACCGAACGGCCGGGAGGGGTAATCAAAGGATATCTCTGGCACATGTCGCTCAAGAAATAGTCAAACAACAGCAGCTATAATCACCGCTCTCTGGGTAATGACTCCTTTTAGATTATTTATCCCTTGTATTCTAGACCTGCACAACGCGCTCCCACCAGGCTCTTTCAAGATAATTGCACAACTTTCCCTCCCAGGATATGTCGTAAAAGAATAACGACAGTTTTCTGATGTAAGACACTTTTTTCCTGTCGCTCCTATTAATTCGATAACATTTTTATATAAAACATTTTATGGAAGCTTCTTAATTATATTTACTAAATGCAAAATGATCAAAGATAATTCATATATACAACATTTTAATATTTTATATATTAGGCAAATAAATATATTTCCCTTGATAATATAAATTATACTCGTTCATGTTAGATAGGGTCTCTGTTTTGGGGAATGTACGCAAATGTTGCCTAATTTGTTACCTGATTGCGGCAAAGCTAAAGTAGGTTTATGATTTTGGCAATCTATTTATGTGTGCTAATTAGTTCCTTTAAAGGTCCCATAGTACTTAACGAATTTAAACAAAAATGGTATCGTATGCGTCCTGGTATTCCTCTTGTTATAGGCTTAGATGATGTTAAATTAAATTCAGTATTACGAATAAATTCTACAAAAAAAATATATATAATATACCATGGTTCAACTTTTTGTTAAAATATTACAAGATATCGTACAATATTCGATTTTATTGTCGCTTATAATATTTGAAAAAGGAAATCATAGGATTTATATATATTAGTCTAGGAAAATGTAACATTAACTTGGAAAAATATTAGATATATTGAGAGACAGCTTGCTATTAGTATTAGAAATGTTGTTTGAAAGTTCCCTATTGATTCGGGTCAAGAGACCGCCAAATATGGGTTTTCACAAATATCTTGCGAATGATTGACTATTCGACAATAAATATAACAATTTTAAGCTGAGTCAATTCTCTATAAGAAAGGTCCTAAGGAATTTCTTTTAGATGTAACCATTTGTACGATAAAGCGTTCTGTAGGATCACAACCGTGCGGGTACTCACTATACCTTACTCAATCTCTAAGGTGATACGGAAGAGAGTGCATACAAACCTTTTTTTTTTGTAGAGAACCGATTCATTGTATTACAAAAGCCCACCACCATTTTCGAAATATTTGCGAAAACCCGTATTTGGCATCTTTTGATCCCGAATAATTAATCGCGCGGCATTTGGATCGATGGTGAGCTTTCACACAACACTTCTGGCAGTAATTACCAAGCTATCTCTCTTTTAAAAGCTGGATCTATTTTACAACTTTAGAGATATTTAGGTTTAATTTTGCTAGACTAAAATATAATAGTACTTGTTTATGGTTTTAACAATTAATTTATTTTTAAATCTATTTTTTTAAAAAGGGCCAAGCTATCGTGTAGTTTTCTTTTTTGTAAATGGTCTTCCCTATTCTTCTTAGCATATATCTTAATTAAATTTTGGCATTTCGTAGCAGGGATTTTGGTCTTAGCTAATTTTTTAGTTTTCTTTTTAAATTAAACCAAAGGTGTTTGTTTAATTAGATTGAAGTCGGTTGCTCTTCGAGCTTTATGTTTCGGATCATTATCTTGCTGAAACATTTTGCTCTCACTACTCTAGCCTTTCGAGAAATGTCTTATGAAGGGTCGCAATATAGTTTTCGGTTGTTATTCTGCTTTGTGGAATATCGAAACCCCTCGAAAACTCATAGCAAGATTGATGCGATTGAACTTTACTATCTGTTGGATATTGAGATCCTGAAGAGGTTCACCCTTTTCTTTCCAGGTTCATTGTAAACCATCCGAACTGTATCGGTTAATTTTGGTTTTCTCTGGCCAAATCAGTTTTCACTTTATATCGTAATTCAGTAACAATGCCGTATAAAATTATAAAAACAAACAAAATTGTAGTTGAATAGAAACGCATTTGCAGATTATATTTTCTTATGCATTGATTGAATAAAATGTATTGTATTTGAGGACGTTGAGTCACTGATAGTATTACATTTAATAGTAGCCTAATTTTAAAAAAAATGTAAATAACTCAAATTAAACATAAAATTATTACTTTTGGTATTAATTGATACCTCTTGATTTTCCATCTTTGCTGAGAAGATTTTCTGTTACAATAAATAGTATGGAGATATTTGAAAAATGTATTCATCAAGGGTAGTTAATTTATCAATAAAGAGATGAGTAAATACGTATTTTTGAAGAAAAATTTTAATTTTATTTTAAGCACCTTGTTCGGATTAAAAACTTGGAGGAGCAGATAAGAATTAACGCTATAGAGATTCCATGTAAATTAAGCCTCAAGGAGAACTCAAGGAGTTCATAAGCTAATTAGAATTTTTTAACTCTACATATATAGCTCCTCGATATCCAGATTTTAGAAACGTAATGCAATCGGCTTAATATGGTCCCAAAGTCCCACATAAAGAATCTATTTCTAGGATTTTAATTAGGATATTTAAGAATCTAAACGTTCAAAATGAAAGTTTAATTTTTTTGTAAAGAAATCGTAATGTTTGAGGTATAAATAGAACTAAATTTTCCATTCGAGTTCAATACGAGTGATTAGTATTATTTGTTTTAAATATTGATAAATTTTAAAAATAATTTTGACCCTAGTCTGTTGTTTTTGTGTATTCAAAAACTGAGACCTTAGGGCACTGTCTAGAAAAAGGCGCATTTACATTAAATAAATTATATTTTCATTATTTTGAGGATGAAGAGCTTAGTTGACTTTATTTTGATTTAATTTACAAAAAAAAAAAAATGCTTATTACCTTCATTTTAATTTTTGTTTCATATTTTCCTGTACTGCTATAATTATTTATTTTCGGTAAAATACGCAAATCAATTTGGAGTCACATTTGAAATTTTCAAATTTTGACTAACACAGGAAATTGCGAATATTTTCGTTTATTATTTTAATCATTAACCATTACCTCAAAAACATTAGCAAGATGTAAGAATATCTAAAAATGAACTTTAGTTTGAATAATTTTCAGATGGGGTTTCAAAAATTCATGAATTAATCAATTTATTATAAATTGGAGTATTTCCTTTTAAAAGTTTCAGCGCTAAATGTAGAAAGAAGTTTTTTTTTTTTGTATATATATTGCCAGTAAAGTACTGCGTAGTTCTTTTAGCTTCTTATTCTATGAAATTTCCCGAGAAAATTTAATAAGTGTCTCTAAACTATTTGGAACTTTTCCAAGAGGCATCTATCTGCATTAGAGGGGAGCATCCACAAAGCAATTTACGATGCTGTTTCAAAAACTTTCTTCTACGAGGAATTTCACGTTTCTGTTGATCGCAAAACTCAGAAGTACTCTTAATTTAATGAAAAACTTCTCTGAAATTTAACAAGAAAATATTACTCAACAATTTGTGCGAACCAAATTCTTATACAGTTTGAAGTTGGGCGTGTAATTTTTTGTAAGTCATACTGTAAGAAGAGCACCAGTGCGGGGGGGGTTAATAAGAAATCATTTTGCGAGAAAGTTCATATTTTCTTATCAAAGACGGGAGGGGGTGGACAGAAGGAAAACTTTTCGACAGACATTATAACGATGATGGAGACTACGCTGACAAAAGTCCTTTTGCCCATTTTCCCCAAACTATATATACAAGTTTTCCAATTTATCCACCCTCCTCTTCCCGGGTGAAAAGTGAATGAAAATCTGCGACACCAAAGGGGGCGACAGGCATTATGCCTTCCGTCTGAATGGGGACCACAAAATATGGGTTAATAAAGTCATTAAGGAAAAAGCCATTGATAACGAACGAATTACTTGAGAGATTAGGCATCGCTCTGATTTTGCCTGGTAACCTTTTACCTTTCTCAAAACTAATTTATCCTTCAATACTCTTGACGGTTTAGGAAGTGACAGTATTGTCGCAGCAAAGGGTCTCAGGATAAAAGGAGTGTAGACTGAAAGAGGGATTTAATTAAGTCGCGTTGTAACACATGCCCTTAAGAAAATTCGTGTTAATTTCCCAAAAACCATCTAAATAAATTTCCATACGACCGGAGAAAATCCACGTACCTTTTGAAGGGTCTTATTTCAGCATTATGTTGAAACGCGAACTAAGGCATAAAGTGCTCCTCGGAGATTTTTCCTTGAAAGAAAACATAACATAAAATTCCCTATGGGTCAATTCAGATAGTCATCAAGAAAGTGGCAAGTTGCGTGACAAGTGAACGTATCTAGATGGAGAAAAGTCTACAATATAAAAAATGAACGCACGTCCATACGTGAGCTGAAACATAAATTACATTCATGATTTTTGTAGTCCGAAAAAGTCAGGCTTATAAATAGCATTTTGAACTTTGATTTGTCCATGTCTATGTGGGACTATTTCCCTACAATTTAATATTTCGTAAGTACGCAACAAGTGCATGTTAAAAAGGGTCGTATTTGATTATTCGCAAAATTTGAAATTAATTTAATTATAAACTTTGATATAGATGAGTGTATGTATGTTATATGTGTCGTCTCAATAAATTGGATGTTAGAGCATGATTTCAAGTGTTGAGTTTCTGGATAGGTTGTTTTGTGACTAGTATCCTTTGACTATTCTCACGACATGCAAACTCGGACTTGAAACTGTTTTACTATTAGAATAGGGTTGATAATTAATTAATTGATTGTCTTATAACCGCTAAATATTGCTCTACTGGATTGTCTCTTGTTTTGTCTATTTCTATATAAATGTATTGCATATTATAGCTGGCAATTTTTATAAATTTACATCTTTGAAAGTTAGTCGATAATAAATAAAATAAATGATATTGAAAAAAATATATACAAGTATCTGCTGTACGTGTAACACATTTTACTTAAGCCTGCACATGAATTTAAGAGTAAAAAATGTTCTGAAAATTATCAATTATAATTTGGTATTAAGTAGTATTTAACATTCCGAGCTACTAACGCGGAAGTCTGTAATTTTAACAATTGTCTACAAATTTCATTCAATGCACTATTAAATTTACAAAATAATTTTGAATATATCGTCAGCATCAGTCAATTAGAGTAGTCTTGGTACTTCTACTGTTAAAAAGAAAAGAAAAATTGTAACTGAAAGAAACGAATTAATAAACAAATAAAACTAACTAAACTCTAACTAACCGAACTAACAGAAAATAGGCAGACATCGCATTAAACTATATAAGCATTTGGATTGGACTGGGAGAATTAATTTTAAATTTTAAAAGGGTTACATTAATTTTTGAATAATTGGTCGTTTTACTTTTTTCTCTGAAATACATTTGATTTTGAGAAATGCACCAATTTCATTTATACTTTGACTATTGTGAAATAAAACATTGAATACTCTTTCCGAATGTTAAAACAGAATTAAAGAAGTTAAAAAATTTGAAAGTATAGGACGTTATGAAAATGTTCGTAATTTATTCAATTAAATCACTTTTACATTAGACGAAATTACTTCATTCTGATATCTTGGTACTTGCTCAAAGAGACAAGATAATTTCTCTTCCTCTTTGCACAGTCAAAAGCTTTAACCTGATGACTTCTTGTACATTTTCAAGATTTTACAATTTAATTTGATGCTTTAAGTTGATTAAGTCTAGGTATATACATACCTATTTGAAATATTAAGATATTGTAGGAGTTCTATATACTCGTATATTTTTATTTTTTTAAGTTTTAATATCACGATGTAGAAAATATTTTAAATTTATTTTGTATGTTAAAATAAAAAGTAACAACTGTTTTCCTTTGAGAGATTTCAATAAGTACGTAATAAGTAAATTCAATAAGTTTAATATAGTAAAACTGGTGTATTAACACCAGAGTATACTTTCATCACATTTGTCAAATAGGACTTGAAATATTATGTCAACTACTATGAAAATCAGTAGTTTTAAGAAAAACACGTTTAAAATTTAGGATCCGCTGCAATTCTGCCGACTTCAAATCGATATAACTTTATCATTTTTTTTAAATTTGAAAATAACAAATATTTAAGAGTTTATATTTCAAAAAAAACTATTTAATATTTGTAATTTGCATACTATAATACTCCACTTACTCTTGTGAGATGTATCATCTGTTTTTAAAATCATAAATTCCAGTATTACGATACATTAACTCTCGTAATTGATGGTAATTTTCTATTACTCAAATAAATATAAATCACTAGATGGTTATTTGACTTTAAGCAACAGACAACCGAGCAATATATCACATAAAATTACATAAAACTGTGTCAGATTATTAGTCTACAACCCCATGATACGAGTTCATAATATTCCTGAATCATTTTATTTTGAAATAGAAAAAAACAAAAAAAAAACTCCGGGCGTCATAGTTCTTCCTTGTATGTCGTTTATCCAAAAATAGTTTTTAGAGAAAAGCAGCAGGGTGCTTAGCTACACATGTGGTAACCTAAATGTTATCTCAGACTCCCCGGTCTTAATATACGATTTCCTTATCTGCGGGAGCTTAAGGGAGTGTCTTTGCACGAAAAATTGCTTTGGACAAAGTTAGAAAGAACCTTAGTCAGATGACTTGAATGGAAAGAAAGAATTTTCCACCCCAACGATATTCAACTTCTTTATAGAGACGTTAACCCTAAAGAAGTCGTGTGAGCTGACATCGTAAATGCAAACAAAATTGTCCACAATCAACTATGCTGAAATGCTGTTGGTTGATCCATATCGGTTTTTTATATTTTCATTTTTTGAAAGTTGAAAACCGTGCACATATCCGGGGCTCCGTCCCTTTTCATGTAATTTAGTCCGGGACCTGTTCCATTTATTTGAAATGCAAATCACAGTTGAACGATTCCTAAAATTTTCCCCAATAACTAGAACTTTTCCTTTAGGGAGAGGTAATGACTGGGAGTTTTTCTAATGTGCTTCCATGGGACGAATTTACATTTCTACTTTTGAACGATTGAGCGTTCTATGCACGTACAACATACGGGGGATAATACGCTTAATTATTTATAGAAGCTAAACTTGCATGATCCCAAGCTTATAGTATAGTTGTAGTTTTCCTCCTCCTTCAAATCCCATTAGATTTCTGGGTTTAATTAGGTTATGGGCAAATCTAATAATCTTTGAGGTTTGCTATACTTTGGAGTATGCAATAAGCCCCTTTTCATAAAATCTAGGCTCATATTTTGGTTGTGCGCATTATCTACACATATAGGAAATGCACGTTTATTTATCAGACGAATGGGATTTTGCAGTATTTTACCTTTCCAAAATTGATTACTCTGGATGAAGTAATGGGACCAGGAGGATTATGTTTACATAAAGTTTAATTGAAGCGCTCGAAATATAGTTTGAATGTGGATACATAGTGCTTAGATAAGAGTAGTCAAAATGGTATAAACTGGTAGTTGGGATGATACTATATAAAAAGGGAGCAATAAAAATAAAAAGCTTTTGGTAGACCAATATCGGCGGTTTGAAAATTGAATGGTAGTAACTCACTAGTGGGAACCTCTGGTAGTGCAATTAGTGCACTTGATTAGCTTTTCAGAAGATAGATAACCATGGTTTCCTGCGCTACGTGGTAAGATACAATGGGCCCAAAAATGGACTAGGCAGAGTCACGCCAACCTAACCTAACTCACAAATAGGCGTATAACTAATATAAGCTAATCTGCGAATATCGTTAAAAATCGATTAAAAAATAAATTAAAAATTTATATATGGTATATCTGAAAGGTTTACGCATCTTCTAATATTTGTCACATTTAAAATTTAGTTCTTAATTAAAATTTACAAAATTATATTTATGAAATATATAATTTATTTACATACGTAATCCTGACTTATTTAAAGAAAATTTGTTATTGCAAATTATCTGCTTATCAATATTTTTCTTAAACGAATTAAATGGATAATTTTCCTAATTTTTTAAAAATATATATACAAATAATCATTTGAGTGTGTTATAATCCAAACCCTTTTTATAAATTTATGATATAAGCAAACAAATATTTCACCGTCAGTTTAATCTAGCCATTGTCTGCAACAAATTCTATTATGGAATTTTGGGATAGGGTTTTTCTTCGAATTCCGGATGAAATTTAAAATAAGCGTTTCTCGCATAACTAGCTTCAGGATTTACTGCCACAAAATAAATTTCCCATTTAGGCAAAATTGCAGTACAATGTCAAGGTAACCCACAGTAATAGAATTTGCTTGTCGGATTTTGCTTAATTAAATTGAAGCGATAAAAATGGGTTGGTACTTTTACAGAAAAATGTAATAAATTACCCTCTATAAAAAGTAGAGTTGAAATGGGCCTACACACCTTTAATTGCTTTCGGCAACTGTCGAATTTTTGCAGTGTTCATCTTGTACCCTTTTTTAATATATGCTTTCGCGGAATGGTGTCTTTCTACTAAAAGGGTAGAGTAATGGCTTTCTTTTATTGCATTCACCGCCTTTTAAAGTATCATCCTGCCTCCGCACTTATTCACATCTTTTCTGGAGATAAGCTGAGTGGAAAAGTTTTTCTTTAGCCAGATTTCATTGTCAACGAATTTAAGGGATTTTAAGGGATATATATTTATCACCTGGCACATTTTCAAATACATGAAAGAAATTTTCTTTTTCTTTTTCTTTTTCTTTTTTTTTAAAATAAAGTGGTATACATTTAATATGAGTTCATCGTTGTCAAAAAAGAAACTTGATATCAGGCGAGAAATATTTAACGAAATATGTCAACAAAAATGCTTTAATCATAAAACTTTATCTTAAAGAGTATAGAAGAGCAAATCAAGATATTTTTTAAAAATATAGATAAATAAGAATTAAAATAGCTAATAAAATATGGACCGTTTATTTTGAAACTAACCTTACAAAATAAATGGGCCAAGAAGGAAATTTAAACATTTAATAATTTAAATAAGACTCAAAAGGCTGAGAGTCTACTAGGCCATTAACAAAATCATGTATAAATATAACACCAGATTCTCTACATCGTAAAATTTACAAGTTTTAATCCATCATAAAGAGAAAGATTAGAAGAAACCCTCTAACTCATTGTAGGGACATAATCGTCTGAATTAATTTTGAGTCATTATCTTTAAGCTAAAACATATCAATTTCGAATTAAAGGAAATAAGTTTTTAATTAATAGACTAAGTGCTGAGGAACTTTAACGAACACCTGACATGAAAGACATAGGTTCAGAAAAGGTGGATGGAAATTTTATCTTAAAAGGACCTTTAATGAGATTTGATAATTTATTTTGAAAAGTCAAGCTAAAAAATCTTTACATGTACTGTTTTAGTAAAATAATAAATTTTACTTCAACTTACGCGAAAAAGGATTATAAGAAATTTTGTGATGAATTTAATTTTCTACAAAATAGGTGAAGACTTTTTCTATTTGTATTATTTCCAGAAATAGAACATCATATAAATATGTTGTGAAAAGATACATATAGTATATTGAATACTCGAAAATTATTCATATATTTTTGTAGAAATAGCACACAACTTTGTCCGGTCCGTTGATATTTTAGCGTTTATGTGCAGAAAAAAATTTCAACAAATATTAAAAAATAATTTTAAGTCAAAACTTGTTAAATTGCTTTTGCTAATATCGCCAAACTATTAACTAAAGTAGAGTAGAAGTAGTTTTCACCTAATTTGCATAAAATTGTTAGCAATCAATTTTCGCGTATCTTAGTTTTTATTTGAGGTTTTCTCGAGAGTAAAAGTAATGAAATTTTATTGCATGAATAACTCACAAATGGTCAAATGGACATCAAAACGTATATGACTATGTACATTTCTATAGAAAATGTTATTGTCTACAACATGACCAATAATCATTTTATGGTAGATCTAATTGTTAACGAGTTTCTTGCAAAAAATCGTAAGTACCATCATTGGTACACTTTATACTTTATAAAATAGGCTTACTATAATAATTTTTATTATTATTTTTTGTTTTTAATATAATTTCACAGATTATGGTTTAGAGTTTGTACCTAAACATAAAGTCGACATAATAGACCAACCAATTAGTGCCTTATTCATAAAATTAATAATACATATAGTGTAGTTATTTTATGTCTACTTAGATTAATGGAAGGAAGATGTTTAATTGAATATTTCATGTGTGGTGGAAATCTTCGTAATGTAGAATAATTTATACATAATATAAATTTCGAAATTGTGTCACGATTAACACAAAAAAGAATCACAAAGTTGTTCTCTTCGCGCCTATTCCGAGACCAATAAAAGTCGTTCGAGCGTATTTAAATCTTTTTAGGTATATAAAAAACAACCTTAAATTGGAATACGTGCGAAATTAAAATAGAAAAACAACTTTTAAAACATTGGTATAGAGGGGACAATCATTTTAGCGACGACGTGCAGCATGTTGAAATTAATTGTTTTATGGGTCACTTCGCCACAGTTCGCATCTTTTGTACGTGTGCTGATTTTAAAAGGTTCCGCATAAGGGTTACCTGAAAGGAAGGTATATTTCGCGACTTCTTCAACCACCCACAATCACTCGCAAGGGAAAATTTTCGGATTCAAGAGAGATCCTGGCGTAAAAGAGAAGTCCTGGAAGCTTTCGAGGACTCTCCTCCGCATAACTTGGGGCCCCAAATTGAACTGCATGAAAGTGTCCAGTCGCGGAGAGTTCTTAAGCCAGTCGGGTCCTTTTCGTTCTGAATCAGCTGCCCTTAATTTCTAGTGGCTTGCTTAAAGGTCCCCACACTAATCCAATTTGCTGTCTGGGCAAAACGAGGAAAATTATCTGAACGCTTTTTACGGATCAATTCTCGATTTAATAGGGTAAAATTTTACGTTACCTCTGCCGAGAGCCCGTTGTGGCCGGGTGCAACAACTCTCGTGTTGAACACAATTGGGTCAATCAATTTGGCCAGTTAATAATTAAGCAATTCTGTGGCATGCAATATCGCGAATGAAATTTAATCGGTACTTTAATTGCGAATTTCGTAACCGCGCTGAAATCGTTATGTTGATGTCGTCGATTGCGTGGAAATTGTTGGCTCCCTAAGGGGTATATACAATAAAATAAAGGCTAAATTATTCCTTTCTTTGAAATAAAACCTTCGTACAAATTCAGGAATATTTCGCGTGTGCGGGAAATCGTCTGTTTGAGGGTTGCCAAAAATAAAATAACAAAAAAGAATAAAATAAAATATTGTGCGCTTTATATTTTGCATTTCCACACATATCCTTTTCATTTATTTTCCAGTCGAGTGGAATATTTCATGAATTATTAATTTTGGGACTTTCTGGAGGATGAGGACTAAATAACTGGGCACGAATGTGGTAAGAATTGGACGAAAAACTGTTTCATACCATTTCATCTCCGGAAGGACTCCTATACTCCCTCCTAACGCCTTCGGCGCCTTCCGAATACTTTTTTTATCCCTCTGTCCAAATTACGCGAAGATATCTGCGTTTTATTAAATAAAAGTATTTTAATATGCGCAAAAATTAGAAGATGTAAAACCCCATGAGGAATGTGGGGTACCTCTTGGTTCTTTTGATGACTTTTCGCCTGCAGCCCGACCTATCCACCCTCGCTTATCTCCCTTCGAGGGAGGGCCGTAAAAATGTAAAAATTGCGATGCTTACACCAGAGCTATTTTAAAGGTACAATGAGTTCTTTCAAGAATTATGATGGATGATGGCATGAAGAATTTATTTACAATCTTCGGGAACATCTTTTGTCGTAAAGATACCAACTGAACGTTACGGAGGAGTGCTCTGTAATCGTTTCATTTGTGGGAGTTTTATTTCTACACCGCGGTATTGAAAGAATTGCTCGAAATTTGCATTGTATTTTTCTGCAGATTTTTCAAAATTAACTAAAAATAAGCACCGCTGTATTTAAATGTTCTAGTGATTGATTGGCGAGAAAGTACCTTTTTTTCCGGCAAGAGATTTTACTTTTGAATTGAATTAAATTGAATTTATTTCCATAGAACACTTATAGACGTTGTTTTGTATTTTTTAGCTGAGTGTATTGGGGAAAATTTGTTGATTTTGTATGGGTTATGGTACCAGGAATATCTTGTATAAGTAAATAGAAACAAAAGGAAATATGTTATTTGTTTAAAGATCTTCAAAGCTAAAATTAAATTTTACAAATAAACGAACTCAAATATGCACTTCTTGTTTGATATGTGTGACAATATTTGAAATTAACAATTTCCCTTTAATCCTACTGAACTGAATGGTAGAAAGATGAAATAAAAGTGAATTTTAATTTTGATTTAATTTAAATATATGTATATAATTCTGGATAGGGAAAAGGTTGGATATTTCATTCGTAACCAAATTAAACTCATTTGGTTGAACTCTCCTGTTATTTAAAATGATATATTCAATGATGATATTTATTAAATTATACCTATGGGTGTCTTTTGCATATAAAATCGAAGCAAGACTTTCCCTATATTGTTCTCATCCAAATGGGTTTTCAAATCCTTTAAGATTGCACAGTGATAGTAAACTACTCACCACTTAGTTTCATTTTGAACTTTTTGCGTTGTTGATCCAAATAGGAATCAAGTGATGGTGATCCTAGGGGTTTTGGATGTTTCTTTGGAAGATTGCACTTTTCAGTTCCAGAAACTGCATCATCGTCGACGAACTGAGGTTTTAATGTCTCTAATGTAATTTTCGTTCAAACGAAATGTATTTGAAAATAATGTGTTACTAGTTCATTTTAGAAAAATATGTTTGAAAATATTTATTTTTAATTTAAAATAGGAAATTGTACAATTCTACATTAATACAAATTTTAACGAAAAAAAAGTATTTAAATTGATAATTATACTTGTAGATTTGAACATTAACCTTTTTTATTGTTGTATTTTATGTGTTTTAGACTTATTTTAAATATTATGTTATTGATTTTACAAGGCTCGGGAACGAATTTTAAATACGTTATAACCAATAAGTCACTCTTTTGAAATTACAATTTGGTATTTCTCTCAGTGTATTCTTCTTACTTTTCATATTCATTATTTCTAAATTTTTCATTTAATATTTATTATTGTACTAACCAATGCTCAGTGCACTCTGCTGTACCGAAACCAAATGTGATTTTTTCAAATTTGAATTTCAATACCTACCTTTCTTGTGCCAAGTCATGTACCATGTTATGTGCCATGTCATGTCATGTGTAATGTAATGTGTCATGTCATGTGTCATGTCATTAGTCATATCATTAGTATCATGTGTCATTTCATGTACTAATATTATTAATTGCGTACTTAGTTACAGTGAATAGCATAAATATTGATTGTGAAATTTTTCAAATCTTTATTAACCCTAAACCATCTAGTGCTCTAGTGCATATAACCCGATAAAATTTGAGCTTAATCGGCCCAGTAGTTTTGGATTCTATACAATTCAAACAAACAACTATTATTATATATATATATATATATATATATATATATATATATATATATATATATATATATATAGATTACTAAATTAAGTTCCAGGCATCCTAAATAGAGGTAAATGAATGAGTATTTTCCTATTGCTATAATTTACTAACACTGTAATTTTATGTTAATGATATGTTATTACGTATTACAACTGAGTTATCATAACCAGTTTAATTTAAAATTAATTGATGGAAATACAGGAAATTACCAGTCTATCTAAATTTTATATTTTGGGTCTTCAAGATATGCATGCACACATATATTAAATAAATCGTTTCATTTGTAATTGAGTAGCAAATAATTAAGGTGGGATATAATTTTAGTAAATGTTGCGCGTTTTCGATTTGATTGCTTATTTACAAATCTTTTAGTCACAAAAATCAATGAAAAATCATTACCCACGCAATTTAATTGTTTGCTCTTCTAATATTATTTCGATTAAACTCAGCAAGCAAAATACATTTTTATTTATAAAAAACAAAGATAATATATTTAAATCATGGAAAATTAATTAAGATAACTGATACTGAGATTTAAAATTGTGCTTTTGTTGGGGGTTATCATTGTATTGGATTGACAAATCTGAAACAAAAAAATGAAATTGATTGATTAATGAATAAACATGTCGCTATAGTAGCTCTTCTTTAATCATCAGGTGAAAAAAGTCTTTAAAATTTCAAGACTTTCTTCGATACTTATTGATCTCTTGATTCTTACCATTTGATGAGTGTAAAATATCTTGAATTTTTGAATAAAATATTAACCACACATTTTTGATAACATTATATCATTAAATGCCACCTTTTAAAATGTTTTCTTAAAGTATTTTTAAAAGAATGTTGTCACAATGTCTCATGAGAATCCGCGGTAGGTAGGTTTAATTCCTGTTCTAAAGAATTGAGAGGAGTTCAATTTATTTTAAATAATAGATTTTTCGTAGAAAAAGTGATCAATTACCGGATGATTTTCTTAAAAGAATTTAAATCGAATTTTTATCGATTTTATATGTTCTCAAAAATACATATGTCTCTTAAATTTTTGCGTTATTCATTTTCAGAATCTACAGAATGGATTGTTTGGAATTTAAAGAGTCATTGATAAAATTATAGTCTTCAACAATACGAGTGGGTTTTTGGTTATTTGTTTTCAATCTTACACTAAGTCTGCAGTTTTCAATATTTTTTAAAATTTTATAAATGATTTTGAAGCAGCAAAATGTGCTGTTTCTAATGTTGAAACTTTGACCAAACTTCTGTTCTTGTAAAAAAGTAAATTTTTCGAAAGAAAATTTGTAAGAAAACAGGAAGAAACCTATACCTGTTTAACGATAATTTAGTTATACTTTGAATTTGAACTGTCATAACTCCTACATTTCGAAACGGATCCTTACAAGTGAGATGTCATTGGAAAGTAGTTTTAATTCACTGCTTCATCAATAATAAAAGTTTATTCAGGATACCCCACGGAATAGATTGATATAGCACTTCTTACGTAGAATGCGAGAACTTTGTATATTGCATTATATAGATATATATAGGCAAGTTTAAAATTGTGAATATTCTCGTATTCGCTTATTTTTTTTCATAATAATTGGACCAATTTGGTATATTGTTACAGTGTCAATATATTTTTGTCAATTATGCCCTTGATTGGTAATGTGAAACACAGATATTTCAGGATGTTTTGTTTTACGCATCAATTATGTTTGTCAGTACATTCGTATTTCGCAGATTTGAGGAACGTATTGAATTACCTTCGTAAATTTCAATCCATTAATTAATCCCAATGTCTCATAGCTGTCTTCAATCAATCAGTCTGAACCAACCAATATTTACTCAATTTAGTACGGATCCCGTGCAGCTAACCCAGTTAATCATCGTTGAGATTAAGTGTTTTCTGTTGTCAAAAACCTTAACCAGATGCCCGACCTCGAGCTTAGATACAAGCCGAGGGCGGCATTTTGATTAGGTCTTTAAAGGAGATAAACTAACTTTCACACAATTTCTGGGATTTCCGTTTTTGCGAAACGTCAGGGTGCTCCCTTTTGGGGCTCGTTTATTTATCTCCAGCTGTGTGTGCGAACATATCCATTTTCTGGAGAAGATGAGGCAATTTTTCGTTTCCTCAACGTGATGTCGACAAAAGACATCCCCTATGAATTTTTAATAAGGGCACATCGTGGCCACGGGTAGTTCTGGTGGTTGCGTACTTCCCATCGGAATCCGCCAGAATTATAAATATTTGCGTTTCACGCTGAGGTACAAGTAGGCACCTAATTAAATCATTTAGGGTGGGCCTTGTCACGGAACTATATTTCTGGTTTTACGGATTGCTTCCATATTTTCTATCCTATGCCACGTGTAGATAATATAGGAAAATACGGGTAACTCGGGAAGAAGCAGGAAATGTCAACCGAGTTATTTATAAGAACTCATATCACTAGTGCTCCTGGCCAGTGAATGAATTATTGATTCAACAGTCATCCGATTGACATGTTTAAATCCCACGAATCGATGTAACACGTTCATGCTCGTGCTTTAGACAGCGGCTTGAATGAATTTCATGAATGCTGGTGGTTAAGTTGGATTCAGTTTTCAATATCAAACGTATACTCTGCCCGTGACATTTGATTGCAAATTGAATGCTGTCGTAGACATACATATCGATAGTATTTAGTTGTTCTGATACATGGGTGAATTCATTGCTATTCTGGGGGTTTGGTTGTATAAGAAATAGTTGTAGAATCAATCAATATCTGAAATGACTTCGAACTAGTTAAAGCTAGCGAAAGTTACGTAAGGCTTAAGTATACTTTCTACTATCTTGAAAATTTCAATAAAAATGTATTAAAAATGTATAGTGAATATTCAGGTCTTGAAATTTTTGCACTATACTGCTACTATATATGCACACTTTCTCTAATAATTTCTATACTAATTTCATTCTTAGTTGTGGGTACCATTACTTTTGTATTACTTAAATTACAACTTAAATTATTCTTACTATTATTATAGAGGAGGAGGCTCATATTGTGGTTACTTTGACCAAATACGGTATTTTATGCGAAGATCTTGTCTAGTGGAGTAAACGATTCGCTACCCTAAAGAAAGCTAGAAGGACCCTTCAGAGAAGAGCTTCGGATTTCAGCCGGGCTCAGGAATTCTTTTTTAAAAGTCCCTCTTCTAGTACTTGTTAGGGCCGGGCAGTCACAAAAGATGTGTGCTGTGGCTGCCTCGTCCTCTGGACATGGTAGAAATTCCTTCTCAACATACAGATCTATTTTAAGTAGGTGATATCTCAACCCATAGTGGCCAGATAAGTAGCCTATCAGCAACCTGAGATCGGTTTTGCCCACTTTACCCCACTTGTCACCTCAGCTTTAGTCGAGGACTGCAGTAGGGTTCAGGGTCAGAGAAGGTACTAATTCTCTAGCCAATTCATTTATTACTTAAGTTACCCAAAATAATTTAGTTTAATTTATATTAGTCAAAAATCAATACGAGTATAATCGTTTTTTATCAAATAAATCAAGAAATCGAAATGAATTAAAAATGTATTTTTTTAAATCTGCAACAAAGTAACAAGAACATCATAACGAAACTGAGGAGAAAAACGTAAAAATAATTACATTCGAATTTTGAAAATGACATTCGTCGACTATGCGATCAATCAAATAACAGTTTACGAATATGCAAACAAAACTGTTCAATTGGATTCCATTTCTAAGGCAAATAAGGTAAAATAGTATTAATAAAAATTAATAGTACATATCATCCAAAGTTTATAAAATTATTAATATATTCTCCCAAATATTCTAGGTACACCTTGATACCAAATTTTTTTCATTTTATAAACCATATTTTTCTGTGTTCGAATAATGGAATGTAATGGTTTACTAGTAGAAAACACTTCTAGTTTAATTAAAAAGGTATTGTTGAAGAAACGCGTACATTAAATTATTGCTATATTATATTCAATAATAGCATAAAATTTAACTTTTAATTTTATATAACAGGAGGATATAAAAATGTACTTATAAGAGAAAAACGTAATAATAGAAAAGAAATCCGATTTTATTTTTAGATACTTTCATATAGCAATAATAATTTTCAAGGGGATTATCATCAGAGAAATTTAAAAACGTATTTATAGGTATATCTTCTCTAAAATATAGCTCTTGGTTTATTTCAATTTTAAACTGGAAAATTGAACCGGTCTATAAAAATCCAATATAAATATATCATATTGACGACATGAACATTTTTGGAACTAGAAATTTAAAAAGCAGACACTTTTTATGGTATTTTAAATTAATATAAAGCTTTTCGCAAAATAAAAGAAAAAAATTACTTAATAATTCAAATTTTCTTCTATAAATTCGATTAATATTTTGTAGGTGTTCTCACATAAAATGATAAATTTTATAAATTTCGTTTTATTGCTCAATTCAGAGGAAATATTGATTTTTTTTATATTCAGATTAAGTTTAAGAATTTATGAAAACGTTTAAAACATAAATTACTTTCACATATATTCCCATGAAGGTATTGACATAGGAAAAATGTATAATCTCTATTTTGATTTTAATTTCTTTTTAATTTAGCTACTTTACTCGGTTTACGTTATGGGCCTGCTCATTAAACCCAAACTTTAACCTTGCGAAATCCAATTATTAAATGCTATAAATATTAAATTTTTTCGTGTTTTATCTGCGGCAAATTGAAATTATCTCATTTCATTTATTAATTTAGCAGGAAAAACAGTATTTTTGGATTTTCTCATCCTAATTTCTTACAATGAAAGGAATTAAATTTTTATAAATGTATATGCTTATGTATTACTTATGTTTTAGGGTAATTTAAGAAAATCAAAAGCAGATTCTAAGAAGAAAGTCAAGAAGCAATATGTTAGGTGTTTCTCTTAAAAATAAAATTTCTTACCCACATTTGTTTATTTTGGAAGGTTTCTCTATTAAGTTAAGATGTGATGTCATGCAGTGTTATAATTTTGATGAAAAATCTGTAGGCTTTTACATTTTATGCGAAAAAATATCTGTAGGCAATTTTAGCTTAGTTAGCTATTAAACGATTTATTAAATTCTTAAAAATTAACGTAAATGCAGGTATTTTGGAAAGTGTATATATAGTAGTCAAAATTAAGATTTTATAGAAGTCGGAATGAAGACATTAAAATTAAGTAATAAGTCAAGCATTCATCTCATCATTTGTCGTAAGGCAGGGCTTTTCTGATCTGCTGTGGGTTGATGTAGACAAATAAAGCTGGGTACAAGTATCTTCCTAAGAGTGGACGGCCTCTTAATTGGAAGAGAGGATTGACTAATAAAACCTGCTGGCAACAAATGAGTTCCTTCAGGAAAATCCTAAACGTCTCAACCATATCCTCTTATCATTGTAAACCGTGATTCAACTCAAATCATTTGAAAGGTAATTAAAATTAGTTAAGATGGTTTAATAATACGTTAGATAGAAAAGGAAGATAATCATTACCTCTAATGGGGTATAAGCCAAATTGTATAGCGATGTTGATAGATAATGTCTTGAGAAGCTCCTAAATCTTTACTAACCTCAGTCGTAGGCGGAGAGTGATACCCCGAAATCCGAACGAGGAGTGGCTCTGATTGTGTCCCATTAATTCAACAAAAGCTCCATGTTGTCATAGGCGTTTTGAGCAAAATCCAGTCACATTCTGTTACCAACCGAGTGCACTCCCTAAAAAAAAAAAATTGGGGCACTCAGTCCCGAAATCACTTCTGAAAATCATTCAATTCACCTGGCCCTCAAAATCAGTCGACGAATCAGCCAAGAAACTTATAACAGTTTTTCTATGAAAGAAAATTTCCTAAGATTCTGATCTCACTGATGCGGGTGAGGATTGAGGAATCGATTTCCTTGTCCCTTGGGAGATAGGTTGCCGGTGTCTTCCTCGCATTGTGCACAAGCCAATGAATTTAAATAAAAGGCGAACCGAAATGAATTTCACAAATGGCTGCGAAAATCCAGAGAAAGTTTCTGCTGATTTCTTTTCCCGGCTTATTACTTCGTTTTTTTTTTCTTTTCCCC
This sequence comes from Philonicus albiceps, assembly GCA_963969385.1. Classification (NCBI taxonomy): domain Eukaryota; kingdom Metazoa; phylum Arthropoda; class Insecta; order Diptera; family Asilidae; genus Philonicus; species Philonicus albiceps. The sequence continues at coordinate 6,633,783 of OZ017775.1, forward strand.
GGGGATTTGAGGATTTACGATTTCTGAAATTACGACTACTTTATCTTCTATCCGAAAACAGCAAATTTGGTGGCTCGGTTTGAGAAAAAAAGGTTCCGTGCCGGTCGAAGAAGGCTCAGGAACGTTAAACTTGCAGCTAGGGGTAGATTAGCAATCACAAGGCCGGGGACCCTCACCCGTAAAATTATTTCGTTGAAATGTTACTGTTTTGTGGCTTTGTTTTTATGCGCAGATAATTCACTTTTTTGTTATAAAATTTCGTTGCAAAACGGTATGCAAATGAGAACTGAGAAAGGCTCTGCGCCCTATTCGACATTTTCTCGATGGAATTTTATTGCTGAAGAATTTTTTAGATAGCTTCAATAGGCAGAAACATAGCTCTTTTTATATATTTCCTTGCAAAACATTTAGTTCTACTATCCAGGATTTCCATATAATAATAAAAATAATTTTTCATAAAGTTAAAGGGTTATCTGGGGTATAAGCTCATCGCTGTTTCTTTAGAATTCTTTAAGAAACTTTAAACAGATTTATTATTTTTTCATATACTTTATGGAACGGAATTACAACGTATTTCCTTTTAGCGTCACATTTGCATCCTTTATTTTTGTATATCATTCAAATTTTAATTTGCTTTTTAAATTGTGTTTATCTCTGTACTTGAGAAAACTTATTTATTTAGAAGCCTTCAAGAAATACATTCGTTGCATCAACTTAAGTTAAGTTTAACTATTCTGGAAAATTCACTCACAAGTAAATTGAAATTCAAAATTATCACACAAATCTTACCTGTATGCATATCTGGAGAAAATCAAATTGTGTAAACAATGTTGTACTAAATTACATATACGAAATTGCAGTATTCCATGCACTTTGCATATAAATTGCTGTTTTAGGTAGATATTAACTAATATTACATTTTGGAACTGACTGGAGCGACACTCAGTGAATTTCCTGGTTTATATAACATATTCTATAGTTTGACCAACGTTAGAAAACCCTTGTGATATGCATCGTGTGCCACAAGTACTTTATCTATTATACATAACCATTGAAAATACATTTTCCTTCAAAGTTGTGTACTTTGGTCGAAATTTATTTGAAATAACAATTTAGAAATAGGGCAAACATTTAAAATTTCACACATATAAATAAAAAAAATTATGAATAAATTGAATTAAAGAAAGTTAGGGCTGAAGTTTATATAAAAAAACTCTATATGTTGGATTTACCACACCCACAAATGATGCAAATTTGTTGATGTTTAACCTGAGAGGTTTTGAGTTTGAAATAAAACTTAAATTAACTTTCAAATCAAATTTTATTCAATTATTCAGTTTATTGGTCGTTGCTTGAGACTTCTGTATATAGTTTAACATTTAAAATAAATTTTTTAGTGACGCAACAATGTAATATCATGGTGTTTTTGAGGTTGCTGATTACGAATCCGATGTGAGGTTTTTAAGCTAAAAATATCATATCAATATAACAATTTAGATATAATAGATTTCTAAAATTCTAGGTAGTTATAATATTTTAAAATTTGAATGCGCATTCGTAACCTTAGAGCCAAAATAATTATTGTATAACTAATTATTAAAAGTTTTTCTTTGCTTAAAAATCCCTGTACATCAAATTTTACAATTTTCTAACAATATTCACAGGGAAACTGTTTGCATCAAAACTTTATTAAACGCCTAATACCATAAAATTAATAAAATCAGTAATTATGTCGGGGAAAGTTATAATCAGATGTAATATAAATAAAGTAATTATGCATATTACTGTGGGAAAGCAGCTCCAATTCCAATTATAGTAAGAAATCTCAATGAAGGTCTATTCATCTTTTCATATATTAATTTCCCTGGAGAAATTCACACGTCTCCTGGAAATCTCCGCAATCGAAAGAAAATGCCACCTGCAGTGGTTATTATCCCCGACATAATTCATGTAAGGGTGGTGCTTATCTCGATGTACAAAATGCGGCAAAATATTACCCAACGCAATCTGGGGCCACTGAGCCCCACTCATCACCTAACTTAGGGTTGGGGGCGGATGGTTGAATCATTGTTGAAAACGCTTTCAAATTCTCGCATTGTAGTGCTCTGGTGCTAGTGCTGCACTTATAAAAGTGAGTATGCACTTTGCCACGCTATGTCCCACTTACCTAGATAAGGGCTTCCGTGCAGTGCACCTGTGAAAAATTCTCCTAGAAATAGCGTCGACTGATTACGAACGAGTCTGAAAATCTTGAACGTGAACGGGTTCACTATACAGTGGAGTCATACAAAGGAAAATATTCGTTTTTATATTTAAAAAAAAAAAGCTTTAAACACAAATATTTTATCAGTGGTGCCATTCTTTCTTTAATCTTTAAATTTTTACGGTATAGAAAGTGTGGAAAAGGTAGTAAATTGTATGCATTTACATATTTACATGTCGATAAAAACAACTGGAGTTGAAGCTTATACAGGCTTTTCGGGTTATTTTTCGTGTTCCAATTATTTAAAAACATTTCGTAAAAATACGAAATATATACGAATAAATAAAATATAAATTTCGAGGGTACCATAGTGTGGGGTTTTGTTTTAAATAAAAGCATTTTTTAATTCACTTAAGGGCAGAACTATGTAATAAAACACATGTATTACTCGCATTTGGTCCTTACTTTTCCTATTTTAAAAACAGTGCTTTTTTTTACAAATATGTAATAACTAAAGATATGTTTTGACTATTCCAAGAATTCTAAATTTACATTGTGTTAAATTACTTGAAAAAGCTACTCATTCTGTTAAAGTAGTGAACAATAAAAACAAATAAAAATAGAGGAAAATTATAAAGTTTTTCAACTGAACTAAAATACTTAATGTATGATCAAGACCAATTCTTCTCATTACATACTAAAAATAACAAAAATATATCCCAATGCTAAATTTATTAAAGCGGCACTAATCGTAATAGGCTAAAAATGGGATTTACTGACTCTTTTCGATACGACGTACGACTTTTAAGCAAATGTAGAGCAAAATAGATATCCAAGTATACATTTTCAATATTTGTCGATTAAGTTAGGAATTCTGAAGCCATACTACAACAAGAAGCAATCCACAGCCTCTCTTCACTTTCCTAACCATTTCCACCATCCACTATCATAAAAGGGGCTTTTCCAATAAACATTTTATCTTGCCAGAGATCAGAAAATTTTTACTAGGTGGAATTTTATTTTCGGTCTATTCTCATTTTTATATGGTTCGGCCGGAAGGCACGTGCACCTGTGGCAAGGTTAAAAGTAATAATGCACGCGTTGAGACGCTGGGCCGTCAGCACTTTATCGATCTAACCCACATCTTCTTCGGCTTGAGTTTTCTTCAAAGGAAACACCTGCCTGAAAATTATGGAGGATAAGATTAAATTGTGGGACGCGTGTAATTTATAATCGACTGAGGCCTCAGATTCGCCAGAATGCGGTTTTAAAGCCTTCTTTCCTTGGTGATGAGAAACATAAATTTCCGTAATTCTAACCGGAAATTACATTCCTAAGACATAGTAACCTGCAGAAGCATAATTTTTCTTATGTTTAATTAAACATGAAACGCGCGGAATTTTTCCGCTCTGTTTAAGGGACGAATCCCCTTTTAAGCTTTAATATCATGGTTTATGCAGAACTCTAAATCCTCCGAACGTTCAAAGGAAATAAATGCGCCTTGGCGTCCTAATTTCTGGGTGTTTCGTTGTCCTATTTCTCAGCAAAAAAAAAAAAAAAATGAAAATAAAATAAAATAAAACAGAAGGAAACCAATTTGTGTAAATGTGCCGTTTACCGTCCCCTCGCGACAAATTGGCGATTTGGTGTTAGTTCCCATTAACGGCGGGGGTGTTGCACGAACTCTTTATAGGCAATCAGCAATTAATGGCAATCGTCCACGGAAATGTGCTCATATTGCTGGTATCGTTTGTCTGAATGACCCCCAACCGATGAAATTTTCCCTTACTAGAACAGCTCCTCTCACATTCTGAAGCGGACTAAGTAATGATTTAAGTGGAGGACAAGTGGCCCCAGTTTCCTCATGGTTTTACTTAGAAAATAATTAATTAATCAGCTGTGGGGCCCCTGTTCGCAATAAACGTTCACAAATGTTTTGTGATTATGCATTTTTTATAGATTCTGCTGCAATATTACACAATTAAGAGGGGTTTGGACAGATTCTGTGCACTCCTGATATAGGGAAAATATATTAAAAAAATTTTGAAACTGAATTGTTATAATTAAAACATATTGGTGAGTTATTTATATAAATTTAAATAATTGAAAAGGATATAAATAAAATTTTTACTCGTACTTACTTATTTTATTCATTCAAAGCTAGTACTTGACAAGAGGCAAGAGTAGTTTCGGTCTTATTTTGTACTGTCTTGAATTTTAAAACAATATTCAGAAATAAGTAGATGCAAGTTAAATTTTTTAAGTACATACATATAATTCCAGTAAAAGTTTTAATTAAGATTTTTAGTCAAAACAATGACAATACAAAACCCTTGGGAGTTAAGACAAATTTAAAATTCACTTCTCAAATTTTTTTGTGGGAAAAATATAATATTTTTATTTGTATTTACTTTTGCTGACTCTTGCGAAGCGGTATTCAAAGCACAAATGCATTATATTTGTATGCAGGATGCATTTGTGCTTAAAATAAGTTTTTATTCATATGAAATAAAAAACTCACAATGGTCGTTTTTAAGAACAAGGTTCTCTTTTTGAAAGGTGATTAGCGATTGCCACATATTTATGTATGAAAAGTGACTATCAGCTGCAAAATTCACTAAAACCTGCTGACTTCAAATTAGGTATCTCTTATCATTTCAGCAATTGTAAAAACAGGACGTTGTTTCGATTGAAAGAAAGCTGAAGAAGGTTAAAATGTACATTGTTTATTTTTGATAAATTGATTATTTATTTGATTATTTATTGCATATTGGATATTTTGTAGATTACACAAAAAAATTTTCAATTCATGTTAATTTAGGTGACGAGTACCGACACATTTTTTCTCCTAGTATAACTCGACATCGATCTATTTAGATAAAATTAATTTAAATCAAAAGTGTCCTTTCAAACCAACCCCTTTAAATAAAATTGAGATGATATTATCATATATAAATAATAAAACTTCGTACACATTATTTGGTAACTCCAAAAATAGAAAGAATCAGGAAACTTTTTACGAATTAAATAAACTTTATCATAGAAATCTGATATTTAATATCCCTAAATATTACTTCGACCTTTAAAAACTTTATTTATCGTGATTTATTTGTAGCAGTCATTCAAATTAAAATTTTGCTTGATTCTGAATTTTAGAGAGAACTTTATTATTTTAAATTATATTTGTCAGGTTTAATTAAAAGCAAAGTTGGTTATGTTTTAGTTCACTTTCATTTGGCTATCAATGCTGATTGAGTTTCAAGTATTATTTTCATCTAGTAATTATAAATAAACTAAAAGAAAAACTAATTTCAAAATTTAGCTTTTGATCTCATTTTCATGTGAAATTCTTATTTGAACTTAAGATATTGTCAGTTGAAAAAATTATAAATATGAATCCAATTTCATTTCAATTTTACAATGAAAGAAGTCTTCATTTATTAAGACATTTAAATTAAAAAGACAATATTAAACTTAAATTAAATCGGCCAAGTTTATTTCGAAACTGAATCATATTTAACGAAACTTTTTACATTTAACCATATTGTTTAACCGATTTTCCATTTACAAAAAATGTTTCATCTCTATTCAATTTAGTCAGATTGGAAGGAACTCAGGAATTTGCTCTTTATTGAGTATTTTTATAAAAAAGACATATTTTCCGAGACAGGGACATACAAGTATTACGCATATGTGCAACTTTTTGTTTACTCAAAAAACTCATTATTAAAATTTTAAAAGCAAATTACAGAGTATCATCAATACATAATTAATTTTTAATCAAATTTAAACAAAAATGATTTTGAATTTGGTTTTACGTTTCCGTTCCTGAAAAAGAAAAACATCCGGAATTTTGCTCATGTGTCTTCTTGCCTACCTGTCTCCAACAATTTTTTTCAGAGAATGTTTAAGATAGAAAGTTGAAATTTAATTTCGCAATTAAGTTTACTGATTAATATATTTATCATTCGAAAGAAACAAATATAGATAGTTGTAGAAATTACTAAAAATATGAAAAAAAGGAAAAGAGTTTCATAGAACTTAACCTCAGACGTTTCCTTAAAACTTTTGTTTAAAATATTTGTGAGAGATATTCCCATTTTCCATGTTAATGATGTGAAAGCTGTTGCGGTTGAAGAAAATAATTTATTTTAAGCCGACGCTGCTCCCTCAACATTCTCACTAATGGGATCTGAAGGATATCTAAATTGTAGCAAATCAATTATTTTTGGAGCGTTGATCCCACGAAGAATTAAGACGCCTTTTTGGGCTGTTTCGAATTACAATATATTGCTTCTTTAAGAACCTGTTGTTATCACAGCGCATTCTCAAGTTACCAGGCGGTTTAAGATTAATCTTATCTCACCTAGAAAATATATTGGAGGTCCAATTGCATACCGATCGTAATGAAAAATTTATTGGGCTTTTAGCAGCAGGGTTGAAAATAGTCTGTCTATTGTACTACCTAAAATGTGTTACACCATCTTTAGTTGTGTTAATAATGTTTAACTCATTTTAAAGCAATTCCTCTTTTTATGGTATGTTGGTTAACGAGTCCCCATAAAGGCGACACTGCGAGTAAATTGCATTTCACTTTTATTTTAATGTAAATGGTTATCCCATCACTGTGCAATAATTGATAATTTTTTAAATTCTTCGTAGTCGATGCTCATACATTAATATTAATAAAAATGCCACTTTTATTTTATATTTTCACCTAATTAGAGTTATGCATCACGGAATTGTCGTAGTTTCTACCCTTTTATGCTCTTTTTAAAGTTGCATATTAATCCTTTGCAATTAGGAAAACATGGTAAACGTTTTATTGCACTCTAAACAGAAATAGCACTAACATTATATTCTCTAACTACCCTGTATACCTTGTGAAATTCAATTAATCTGTAATAAATCTTATCAATATGTAAATAATTTGTTTTACTAAAATGATATTGAACTGAATTTCGTATTACACCAGATTAAGTGATAATTCATTTCAGAAATTCAATAATGTACATTTTCATTTGGAAATATTCACATGCTTATTCATAAAACATCAAATAAAGAGGGTTGTTATTCTCATCGTTGTCCCAGATGAGATAAAAATATTTATAATGTATTGCTTTTATTTCTTTTCTCTTAAATCCTTTAATGGATGGGAATCAAATATTAATTTATTTTAGGACGACAGTTGTCAAGGTTAATGGAACTTATAGAGAAAAATCGGAAATTTGAATTGTGCATATTGCCGAAAATATAAATTTATTTATTTGACACAATAAAATGCTTATTATAACTATTTATTGACTTTTAAATTTATTATTTAAATTTATTAAATAGGTGTTAGTATGAAATGTCATAAATCGTAAAGTGTTAATATTATCGCAGTACAAAATGGACAGTAATTTAATTTGCTATAAATATGTACGGTAGATATTTAAATTGTGCTTTGCAATTTATTCGTATATTTATAACTTATATTTATTGCTTTTTACATTTTGAGTGTCCACTTTTGTTCAATTGGGACTAAGGACTATCAAAAACACTGATTCACACGCAAAATTTGTAATAAATTATATTTTATTTTATATTTTAGCAGTATTAAAATAAATGTCATACGTCTCATATCTTTTGAGCTAAAGCTACCTACGATTTTTATATAGAAATCGCATTTAAAATTTTTTTCCTTAATATTAATGGCGAGAATTTATTTGTATTGTAGCTTGAAATTAAATATTTATATAATGGCCTCTGATGTTACTTTTTTATATTTCTAAGCATGTAGTTATTTTCAAGTGGCAATTAAAATTTCTATTAAAAATCAAATTAATGTTTATCTTTAATAATTGAAAATTTTATTACATTTCCCCTCAGAATGATCTAATTAATTTGCAAACTAATTTTAATTGAAAAATTTATTCTCTGCCACTCGATGAATTAAGTTTTAAATTGATGGGGTATCGCCCGCGGTAATTTCAGTTTAAGCCATAAAAGCCAAAGCCAACATTTTCTCCGGAAGGATATCAAAAATTTTCAAGGATATCGTTGACCTTCAAAGAATTTCTAAGTTTCTGCTTCATTTATCGGGGATGGTATAAAAGTAATTGCCCCCAGTTGCCACCATCCCCGCCTCCTTTCGGATGGTTGGAAGGCAATTAATATAAAGCGTACAAGAGACGTGAGCAGGCCTATAATTCATTGGAAGTTACACTTTTCCACATATACAACAATTGGCCCATCAATTATCCCTAAGACCGTTTCATAAATTTCTCCGGAAGCCGCCGGAGCGGAAGGGATCCCGGGGGATATTTGAACACTCGTCCAGATGCTGAGGTGTTCATCCAACCGCTAAGGCTCCGCCTGGGGGAGGCAATTTAGATTATGATCCCTAATGCGAAGAGGGCTGGGGCTTACCGCCTAGGGGCTGGGCATATAGAATGCAATGCATTGTTAGAATGTGTTACAATTACCATTCCGTTTATATTAAAATCTATTGCAATAAATTTCTCGAATTCCAGGGACTTCCACCCGACGAAGAGGTTGGCCCACTGTGGACGGGACATTAATCAAAATGCTGGCGTTGTCTGTTAGAAGGATCCGAAAGAAACCCAGAGCCAGAGGCGAGCGAGTCCTAAGCCTAAAAGGATCACAGTAGAAAGAAGGACCGTTCCAAAGTCTTACGAAGGCGCCAGACATTTCCTGTAGCTCCTCCAGGGTGGAAAAAAATGAATGAAAAGAGTCTGGCAAACGTAGAAAGTGGGAAGCATGACTTCGAGCAGAACGGGACAAGTGTTCCCGACGGCAACGCGAGGACAACATCAGAAAGTGGCGGAGGAAACATCACGACCGATGTGACTCTTCCCGATTCCGTTCTGGAAAAGTTGTACCACAGCTACTCCATAAAACAACGTCGAGCAGCACTTGTCTGGTTCCTTGTCGCATCAATTTTGTTTGAGTTATGGGCCTTGGCAGTTCCCCAGGGACAATCCCTGGGCGCATTAGGTAAGTTAAGAAAAAGATTAAATGTAGGTCGTGATTAAATCCAACGTGAGAATGTTATAACTACCACCTAAAGCGTTACATTCTGCAACAAAATTATCGTATACATCCGTGAACATTTTCTGAAGTAAAAGACTGATAAACGAATATAGTTCTCTCTCAAAATTTGTAACAAAATTATAAAAAGGAATAAAATAGACCAAAAATCAAACTTTGGGGTAAACAAAAAAATTGCTAAATCAATCAAATTACCACTAAAAAAGGTATTGGTTAAAATCCCAAACAAATAATCCTACGCCGGCTCAACAAGTCAATTAGTAATTTCATTAAAAAATTCTTTCATTACCCTACAATCAATGAAAATGGCTTTAGTGACACCTGAAGAAATGATGAGTTAGAAAATTTTTGAACATTTTTAAGAATATGTTAATTATTGTTTTTCGCTATAGAATATAACCGAAATTTAAGAGATAATAAATTCAAACAATTTTTTGAGAAGTCATCATAACAAACAACGAAATGTTATTAAAATAATAAATTTCAAATAGAATACTTGGTATAATTCAAAAGTTAGTTAAAAATCCCATCGCCATATTTTCGAATAAATTAATTACTTTAATACTTTAATTAATTTTCGTAGAAATCAACCATTCTAACGAAATGCTTCTCAGAGCAGTCTAATCCAAATGTTGAAGATTATGATTCACTGTTTGGGTACATACTTTACTTATCCTACTTAGTCTCTTAATTCAACATTTTATTTCAGAAAAAATTCGGAAATGTCGAATCATTTTGCTCCAGAGTATGTACATTAAAACGCTAAAATGTGGAAATGGAACGTGTGTCTCTTTCGTATTCCCATTGAGAAGCTTCCGTTTTTGCGCCTCTCGTTGGGATCTTTTCTGGCTTTTCCGAAGTGAGGACGTTTACTTCCCGACTTAATGAAAAGACAACAAGAAGACGTCAGGCATGTTGCCCTTTTGTTTTCCTGTGGAGTTTCCATGTCGTCCTGGAGACATCAAAGAGAGCTTGGACTTTTCTATCCCCTATGTCCGTTCTGCTTCTTGCGTTGCTAAATCCCGCCACTGTAGGCTCTCTGTTGTTTAATCCCCTGCAGGGATTTTTATTTGCCCTAGATATTAACCGATGATAGCGCTTTAATGTTCTTTTAAAGCAGTTCTGGAAGTGTATTAATTTGTGGATCGTTGGTTTTCAGGCTGCACCGGAGCCATCCTCGTTTGTAACATTGTCCTGTGCGTGCTCATTCGGTTCTCTGGAGATTCAAGGGCATGGCAGATGATGTGGGAGATTGCACCGCATTTAGTTTGGTTCCTGGCGATTATCCAGCTTGCCTCATATCTCATACTCAAAAGCTTTGTGCTGCCCAGGTAAATCGATTTTAAATGGAACAGATAGCCCTCAAAGGGCAGTGGTTACAAATTTAAATCACTTTATGCTATCGATCTCGGTTTTGGGGTCAGATTATAAAAACCGATGATCTTACGGCTAAAGGTTTGAAGTGAATTTTTATAGAATTTTGAATATATGCATTACTAAACGTTAATTACTTTTACTTATCTACATATTTTGAAAGAACAATGTAAAAACACAATCTTAGATTTCAAAAAGACTCATATATTTCACTTTTTTTACATTTAATAACTTCATCATATTGTTCTTGAAGTACCTTTAAAAATTGGAATATTTTTTAGAGTTTAATACAAAATAAAATAATAATAAAATAGTCGAGCTCTGAGGCAACTCCAAAATATACGAAATTAGAATGAAGAATTTGTCCTTAGGATTATTTAAGTTTACATATATATTACAATGAAAATTGATTTAGTGTTTCTTACTAATTAATTTGATAATTTGAATTCTACAAAAAAGACTTATTTAGCCCCCAAACTAAAATGACCGCTTAGAAGATCATTTACATTTATTCCGAAAATATTCCCGTAACTAAACCCTTAATTTATTTATAGACTAGTTTGTCTACTTCTGGGATCGTTTAAGTTACGTATTATTTGAGTTAGGTTAGTCAGGTAAGTTAGTATGGTTGACTAAGAGGGTGCACTTAGGCTATTTTTTGGCCTATTGTGTTATCACGTAGCTCAGGAGGCAGACCATGATTATGTGTGAGATTCGAACCCATAGCCTCTGCGACGGTAGACTAGCGCATTAACAACTGAACTATCAGAGACGCGTATTATTTGCGATAAATTTGATTCTTATTTATTCAAACTAATATTATAAATGCGAACAAAGGACTACCATATTTAATTCAATTAAACTTGATAGTACAAGTAGTATGTTTGTAATAAAAAGTATCCTATGTTCATCTACATCGTATAGGTCATGTACATGCCAAATTTCACGTCGATCGATTAAACCATCGAGGCGGGAAGGTTGAATCAGCAATCATATTTTCGTTCTTATAATATTAGTAAGAATTGACTATACAAAAGAACCTCATTAAACTAGGGATTGAGTTAGGAAATAGCGCAATATTGCTACTATAGTAAAATAAAAGTTAATTAAAAGTGTACAATATTATTCTTTAGGTTTTATCAAGAATCCCAAAGTATATGAAATAAATAGAAAAGTATGATAAACATTTAAAAACAAACAAAATTTTATAAGTCTTCTCAAATGATTATTGAAGATATTTATCGCGTGTTTATAGAAAACAAAAATTCCGAAAATTATCCATGAAATAAAGGTAGCACTTGTGGTGCTTCTGGTTTTTTAAATTGTGGCAGCTTTTTAGTCAATTTATAGCAATTTCTGGTCGTATAATTGGTTCTATATATTAAAGAGGCTCCTAAAAATTAACCGTTTTCCTTCCACTTTTATCGTTTTTAAACAGGGACTTCCTTGGCTGGGCGATTCTTCTCATTTTCCTGGTGTACGTAACACTTCCAGTGCCCCTCGTGTATACGGGAATTCTTCTAGGTGTCGGCTCCTACACGATATACATGAGTGCCCTAATAGGACTTGCGAAAAGGGACCCTTACTTCTGGGAGCAGGTGAGTTTTTCCTCCTTATCATTCATTATGTGCTCTACAGTGTTTACAAGAATTTCCATCGAAACGTTTTCACCAGGTGTAAAAATTTCCCTTGCTATTTTCCAGTGTTATCTTAAAAAAGCGAAAAGATTCCCTTGCTCTTTTTGCAAACAGAAGATTTTGTGTTTAGGACGGGGATTGTAAACAAACAGAAGGGCGGGGGTACCAAGATACCAGGTATAGGGATCGACGCTTAATTGAGACTGGATGGGCTCCGGTAAGTGGCCCTGAAGGTGCTCCGCAGCCACCGAGCCAAGATTCACGCGCATAAATAGCTTTTGTTAGTGTTGTGAATTTGGCAATTTGGCACACTGCTTGCTTACTTCCCTGCATAAACATAATTTTCTTGAATAAACCACGGAGCCTTTCCCAATGTTTTAATTAGCGATCCTTGAGTCAACACAATCAATCAAGGCCTTTACCCCGGCAGTACCTCAGCTATGCATATCATAGGCTTTTAGGGCCACAGGGGATGTCTGTTTTCATCCGGAAACCTTGGACCTAGACAGACATATACGTTCCAAACAGAAACCGTGTAGTTTTCGCCATATCCCCAAGATAACTTTGTCAAAGTTTAATTTCAATTTGTGGGAGTAGACAGCATTCGTCTTTTATAGAGTGTCGGAGTGGGACCGCTTCGGATGCCCTCTAATTCTACTTAGTTTTAATTGCTAATGGGAGGTTATTTGCTTTGATGTCCCTTAATGAAACGTGCCGTAATCGGCCTGGATTAACTTTGAAGAGTTGCTGCTTTCCACCAAGTTTAATGTAGAAGCTGTTAAATGTGTTCCCCTTGAGGTCACTGAAATAAAAATCTTCTCCCTAATTTCCCTTTTGCTTTTGTTACGTTTATTTACCCATGGGTTCAACCGACAATTAATTGAGTTGAGCTCTTCGAAGGGACTATTTTTAGGCTGGCGAGACTATGCTTTAGGGTTTGTACAATAAAATCCCAAAAATATTCGTCCACTTGGCAAATTCGTTTCATAGCTTGTTTATAATCCCTCTTTTAAGTATCTACCTAACTTATGCCTATTCATAAAAACATTTTCTCGATTAAATTAGAAGATCTTTGGAAATTAGTACCCATTATGTGTTATAAGTAACCGTAGATTTGTATTTTCAAAATGTGGGGACGGACTATTTGGTGTAGAATTATAAATAAAATAATTTAAATTAAAAAATCCTAATCTTAGGTATAACTAATTACGTAGCTCTATTATTACTTTTGAAATTGTTCGAAAATAATATATAAACATATATTTTGATTTTCATATTGAATATTCCTTTTTGATACATTCGTAGTTTTGAACTAAATAGAGTCAAAAACTGGTTACCTTAATGTACATATAACTAAATATACTCAGAGCGGTTTGGTGCTAGATCTTGTAAGGAAAAGTTTTACGTGCCCACATTTTTCAGAATTTTCGTATACATTTTAGTTTTGATTAACAGGAGATCATACCTTAAAAACCCTTAATACAAAGTTTAAGCACAAAGACAAAAGGAGCAGTGTAGCATACCATAAAATAAAAATTTCCAATTTAATAAGAGATTAAAAGGGTTTTGGTTTTAACGAGGAATGCCTATGTGCGGCTGTATAAGTAAAAGATTAAGTTTATAATAAACGTAATATTAATATTTTCTGCCAATCTCCAACATATGGCTAAAAGAGTGTAGCCCAAATTAGTAGTATAGTTTTACAATTGTAACTTTATGGTCTGCCACTTGGTTTCTCTGAAGAATTAAAATTGAAAGGAAATCATGCTCGTGCATCAATCTCCGATAGTTAATGCAAAATTCATGAGTTGAATTAAAATGCAGTATGCTTCTCTAAAATTGCATCAACGTGAATGCAAACAGGAAATCAATTATAAAATTGCTGTCTGTCAAAATGTTGACCTATATACCTTCAGCACTTTGACATGCATCATCAGAGGTACTGAAATCTGGGCCCCAATGAGTACCACTGAACCAGAACCAGAACCGACAAGGGCCATTATACCTGACTTCCACTTTAAATATTTTTCATTTTTCATGATGAAAGTTCCTCGACCGGAAATGTAAAATCGCAATATCAGCGGCGTTGAAAAGTAATTATACTGCTGATCCATTAGGTGAATTAATATCACTTTAGCGGAAGGGATTGCATGCAACCCCTTCATTCACATTCAAAAAACTTTTGCGGGTGGGTTACGTTGGGGTAACCTCTGCACTTCTGTTCAAATCTGTTACGACGTACTAGCTAGCATTTTACTCTTAGAAAAGCTTTTAATTAAAATCCTCGCTAATGGCGATGAGTTTTCTCCCTTTTTTAATCTTGTGATCCTGTTGCGCAACAATGTGATGTCGGCTAATTAATTTTCTACAGCCGCGCTAACCACCAGCGTAGAGCTTCATCCATTCGATGTTAAAAATCTCAAAAAAATAAAAAGTGCTATTTAGAGCACGTGGTGAAGCGAGGAGAGCTGAAGAAATAGAAAAACTGAGATTCATTGTTACAGAGCTCGAAAAGACCTCTTCAAAACAGAGCACCGGCTGCAAAATGAGGTGAAGGTTTGTTGCAACGCTCTAAAGATCGTTATTAGCAAAATAAGAAAGTACCCCTAAATTACGAATTTCTGTCGAAAGGGCGTATTGTTTTCCAACGCGTTTCAAGAATTGCTTTCATTCTTGAGGCAACTTGAAGCCTTGAAAATAGCCGCTTAAATTGGCTTTAATACGTTGAAATTTGCTGTTGACGAATAATGGCACGTAATTTGAACTAAATTGATGGTTTTGTCCAAATGTATGTAATATACCTTTTTATTTTGTTAAATAGCTCACATTTATCTCAAATCGTTATTTTAATGAGTTCGTGTATTGCACTTTATATTAGGAGATTGCCAGGTTGAGTTTCACCTACAAAGCAATTTAATAAATTAACCTTTTTAGATCTGGCACATACCTACTATCGGAGTTGGTTTTAAAACAAAAGTTGATAGTGATAAAATGACTTATCTATAAAATATACATAGTCAAAAATATTTTCTACTGTGTGTACACTACGTCATAACTTCGAAGAGTCAAATTTACAAAATTGTGATTTTTAAGATATGCAAAGGTGAAGTTTTAGGTGAAGTAAGGTAATAATTTCTATTCTAAAAATACCTTCATTAAACAAACGGCAGAGAAATGGTGTACATTGTATAAAAACATTGGGTTGCGTTACCAAATCTTAGCATCCATTGCCATTTCCGACGACTTTGCGCTAGTATCCTGTTGTAAAATGTTATCTTCCTACTGGCTTTTCTTAGAAATTACTTAGCCTTATGGTGCAGGGTTAGTATGAATATAAAAAATACTAATTTTCGCGTTAACAGCTGTTCATAAACACTGTGTTAGTTAATATTACAACGAAAAAAGAATGCCGGGTAAATTATTCATTTTAATAACATCAGCTTTACGTAAAACTCATAAACAGAACAATTGTTGATTATGCTACAGGCGAATGCTATAACTTTCATATATTTAACCGTAGCTATTAAAAGGCAACCTCATACAAACGTGTGGATAACCACAACAAAATTGCAGATATTCTCCAGTTTCTCGTATTTGTGAACCCTATATAAACTGGCAATCAGGAGCTTGCACAACTGCCTGTTCTTGTGTAATGAAATTGTATCTTTCAGCACTTAAGCTGGTACCACATTATCACACCCCCTAGGAATAGAATTCCGCATGCAATACTTTTTGGGAATTATATGTGTGCACGTATTTAAGTCGTGAAGTTATAATTAATGACCGCGACTCTATTAAATAACATACAATAATAATTGTCTCTAATGGCCTACAGCTGCCAGTTTTATTTGCAATTATTTCACATTTGTTTAACTCCGGCCAAAAATTTCAAGTAGAACTGCGACTGACGTGCCGCAAATGTGGCATACGCGTAGTGTTCACATTTTGTGCCTTTCAGCTATAATTCATGGCATGCTTCTGGCAGTTTTTGTCGACATTTATTTAGCCTTATTTTTACAGGCTTATGGCTTCCATTTAGCCAAATTTTTGTTAGAAAATCGAATTTTCCATGCAGAAATGGAAGCGGTTTCTGAAGAGATTGTTAATTGTATTTTCGGTTTTGAAACTTAATACAATTCACACTGAGGTTGAATGTTGAGATTGTTACTGGGGGTTATTTGATTTTATAATGGAAAATAAATTATTACCTGTTTCCCGTAAACTAAATGCAATCGTGATTAATACAACAAAACCAATTAACTAGTGTGGTGGACATCTTTTGATTGAATTCAAAAGCAATTGGGTAATATGAAGCTATTATATCTGATTTTTATCTGCGTCCTCTTGTCTCGTAAAAAATTCAAAATTCGTTCAAAATTATACACTTGTGAACCAATATTTAATTTTTTACGGTATATTATTTCCAACTATTTTGACCCGCCTAGCGTTTTGATAAGGAAAACCCTATTATGATTTATGCCAGATCAGGGTGGACTAGGACAAGTCCTAATATGTAGAACATTTCACATCTGATCTTGATCAGAATTCGTTTATGTCCTGTTTCCTTTTCAAGTATGCCTTATTAAACCTGATCCCTATTAAACTTATCTCCCCTTGATGTTATTGTCTTAGGTATATTAATTTATTATTAAAAATGCCATCCATATAAAGGAAATTTAAATATTAATAATTAATAATTTCTAATTATTATCTATTAGTTATTTTTTATTTTAGGGACTTTGAAATTGATTCGTAAATTTTTTTTATTTTAAAATATTGAGTGCTTATTGTAATAACTTAAATGTTATATTTATTTGTATTTTCTAAAACTAATTTTTATATAGACATTTGGTCCATTCATTGTTTTATTTTGGCTTTGGTGTTTTGCATTCATTTTCTGCAATATGCAAAATTGCTTTAAATCCACCTAAATTTTGCGGCAATGCGACAACAGTCACAAAGAGTTGGAGAGGAGCTGGACTGGTCTTTTCCATGAAGGGAATATTTAAGTGTCTTTACTCGTATTTCTTTTTAATAGTGATCGCTAAATTCACCTTCCTCATAATTTTTAATGAAATAAGTTCTTATATTAATTATTTTTCCCTCAATTATGTGTGTACTAAATTAAATTTATTATTATTTCACTTATCGTATTTCTCAATTATACTTTTTTTTTAATCAATTTCAGATAGGAGCAAATTCAGTGTTAATAATTGCTGCTGCCGTAGTAGGCCTTCTGTATTACTTTTTAGGAGAAGCCAAACAGAAAAGAGCATTTCTCGAAGCAAAGAAAAGTTTAGAAGTAAAAATGGTCATTGAAGAACAGTCAGCTGAACAGGTGAGCAAATAAAACTTTGACTTGGCCTTTATAAGTTTACTGATTGATAAATATCTATGTCCAGTAAATTATAATTGTTTACCTTAGACATTTTTGGGTATTTTCCATAGTAAGCAGATAAATAAGAAAAAAGAGAAAAATGAATGAATGAACAAAACGTGTAAGCAGCTCCAAGCCACTTTTCTGCTTGGATTCCTTACAGCTATGGAAATTCAAACCGTAGTGAAATAGATACAATAAAAGAAAATATTTCCTTGACATTTTCTTTTATTAATCGTATCAGTTGCATGATAAATCAATAAATTTTTCTTTTTGTTATATGATATGACTTTCTTATATGATAAATGGATATTGCAAGTTATTAATATTATTTTTAAGGAAAGTTACAAACGTTTCTTTTGTTTGATTTTGCAAAATATGTTACTAAAATATATGTACTTTAATAAGGTTTACAAGTACCTGCGTTATAATGTAATCTGCAAAACTTTAAACGTACTTATAAGCTTCGACCATTATCCCACTAAGTTAAATTTTTCAGATGATAACATTTTGAGCGCGAAATTAGTCTGATGAGAATCATGCATTATCATCGTTAATAATTTTTCTTTTTAAGTGGTATCAAACACTTAGTAAAATTATGGAGCATAACATTAAAAATAATCTAACCATTTTTGATACTAATTTTGATACAGAAAAATCTATTCTGATTAAAGAAAGTATGAAAGCGGATTTAAATTTTCTTATAAATAATATTTCCTAAATGCTGATCTAAAAGATACTTAGGATTTGTGTACCCTCATTGCTGCCTACAATTCGATTAAAGGCAAAAAAGTTAGAACAAATTTATGAAAATTCGTCTGAGAAAACAATTTCCAGTTGGAATAAGTCGAATAGCTGAAAAAAAAATAGATGAAAAAATTCGCTAATCCTTTGGCTATAACCGTTTCAGATGTTTCAGTCGTTTCAGCAAAATCCCGTAGGCATGGGATTTATCCAAACAATTTCCCGACGCGTGCAAATCCCCCAGAGTCGGACGTTAAAATAATAAAAAGATTACTTTAGTGTTTGCCTTTTCACCTGATGTGTAAATGTGTAGCTCCAGGGCTCTGTGTGTCCTCGCCAAGGTCTGCGATTTCTGACTGGTTTCGATCTCACAATAGGGTTGAAAGAGTATCTGGAATAGGTCGATATTAGCAACGTGTACACATACCCGCATACACCTATTCCAGAAATCTGTTGTGGGATAAACGTGATACCCATTCGACACGGTTAAAGCGAAGGTGTCCCCAAAAATACCAGCGAAGCAGACCAATTTTTAGATACCTTAGAGTGGATTATGCTCGTTGAATTTTTCCTCTCTGATCCCTTCTTTTGGGTTGTTACCGCGATATTTGCACGGGCAAATGCTTCTCATAATTCTTGCTTTATTACTACAAGGGGAATAAATTTATGAAAAATAAATTCATTTTGCCGCGGCTTCCTTACTTTCCAAATATTACATACTAATTTTAAAATTCTTTTTTTGTTTTATTTTCATACGTATCCTTTACAGGAACGTTTACTTCTTTCGGTACTACCTGAGCATGTTGCTGTTAAGATGCGTCAGGACCTGGGTTCAACGAATTCCGAGCAATTCAAAAAGATTTATATGAGCCGCCACGAGAATGTCAGGTAAGATGAATGTACTGGTAAGATAATCAACGAAATATACTTCGCGCTACTTCCTCAAAGGAGATGATTGCCTTGAGCTCTTGCCCCACCGTGCCAGGTGGCATTTATCTTCGTGTAATCACTTTCATTCTAGCTGCGGTAATCTTCTGGATATTTTAAGGTCTTAATGGCCTTGTTGATGACTTAGTTCCGCACAACCAGAGGAAGCTACATTGAGTAGCAGAGATGTTAAAATTTACTAATTGACAAATGGCGACCACAATTTGTCTGCTGTAATCCTTCTAATTGCTTTTGAGTACTTTCCTTCTTATTTCAATATAATTCCATTACCAATTCTTAAGGTCTACTCAGATGGGCGGGCACTCAAATTAAATTGCAAATTGTAAACAGTTTCGACTATCAATTCGTTTTAAACCTTCTAGTAATGTCGCACTGTGAGCGAGAAAACAATCTTTTTTCATTAACAATTTGTAGCATACCTATGTACATAAATATAAAACATAACTTCGTTTTTGAGATTAATTTAATCATAAAGTTAAAAGTTTTAGTTTTCTGTACATCTTCATATGTTATAAAATTTATGAATTTTGGAATTACAATGTAGCAGTTTTTACAACTTATTCTGCTAAATGGTTTACCTTTTTATCTGCCGTATAAACCTTTTTTAAAGTACAATGAATAAATGAAGAATTTTTGAAAAATTAATTAAACAAATTAAGTTTAAAATTCTAATCAAAAATAAAAATAATTATTTGGAAATTCAACTTAGCGAATTTTTATCATTATAAATTATTATTCAAAATCATAAACTTTTATGGATGATATATTTTCTTCCTTTTAAGTTAATAATTCGTAAATAATGCGGCATTTGTAGTATTAAAATTCTAAAAAAAAAAAGTCAAGTCTTATAATTCGGTTGCTTTTGAGCTAGGCGTCAAGTAATTTGAAAGGAAAAGAAATCTGACTAGATATTTGTTCGATTTTGCGAAATATTTCAATATAAATCCTCAAGTTTTCTTTCTTTGTTGAAATGCACGATCTCCCCTAGGCGAAAAATGGTACAAAAGTTGAATTTTTCCATATTTCCCAGCGTTCTCAGAACTTTCTTAATGATAATATAAAGAACCATTTTGATAAAAAAGGAAGTCTTTCTTCTTTCCGTTCTTTTGACCTTTTTGTGATAAGAAAAGTTCTAAATTTTTAAAAATATCCAGTATTACGAGTATGTATACTTTTTAAAGGACTGACATTTGCGATAATAAGGTCGTTCGAGATATATACATGTTCCATATAATATAATATAATACACTATTATTATAGGCCAAGAAAAACAAGTTACAACAACCTACTTCTGCTTTTAAATCTTACTCATTTTTTTTTACGTTCTTACAACGATTTTGACTAATGCATTTTGAAGAGAAATTGCCATCTCATTTCATACATATTAAATTATTGGATATTGAATCACTAACTCATAAAGGCCGCCGTGTTGTCATCTACTATTTTTAAATTTATGTAAAAAATACATACGAAATTAGCGAAAATTCTCTTTCATAGAAATCCTTTATATTAGAAGTATTTGTTGAATTTGTATGCAGATATAATAGTTTCGAAATTAGTGGCTCTGAACTCCAAATTTTCAATAAAATCTCTCGAATTTGGAATACTTTTTGAATTATTATAATATGAAATTAATAAAACTACGATAAATATTGAAAAAACGTCAAAATTTTGATAGTAAATGGGAAATTATATTCACCGAGATTACTTGTGTATTAAATTTTATTGAAATCCTCTAAATTTAAAAACCATCGTTCGCTAAATTGAATTCGGGAACACATTGATTTTTTATATTTAGAAAGCAGATTCTTAATTAGTAATCAATATACCAAAAAATAAAAAAATATATACGAAGTTTTGCTATTTTCTGTCTCTTCGTATAAAAATTAGAAAGTAAACTCTTACGACCGTTTTTTAAACTGTAATGCAATGAATAAGGAAAATGGATATTATGAATTTATAAGTTATATATATACGAGTGTAGGTAGTTAATTTGTATCCGCATTCGAATTCGCATTTGGCCACTGTGCCTTGAATTTGAAAACTTCTATTGTAAAAGTTCGAAAATCATAAAATTGAATAAATGGGCAATATCCTCCTCTCGAAATATCCAAGTTATTCTTGGAATGCAATCAGTCCAGTATCCTTGCAACTGGTAGATACAAGTAGTCGCACAATTCCGCTAAAAAGTAATTGTGGAAGATTAATTCACATTTTTCTCCCCCGCAGCATCCTCTACGCTGACATTGTTGGATTCACGGCGATTTCTTCCACTTATAGTGCCCAAGATCTCGTTAAGATGCTGAACGAGTTGTTTGCCCGGTTTGATCGCCTGGCAGAGGTATAACTTTTATGGTTGTCCGAGCATGTGACTTTGAATTGATAAATCTAATTATGCTTGATTTTGGTTCTTGTTGCAGAAGTACCATCAACTCCGGATAAAAATTCTCGGCGACTGTTACTATTGCATCAGTGGTGCTCCAGTAGAACGCCCGGACCATGCCGTTCTATGCGTCCACATGGGACTGTCTATGGTGAAGGCAATCAAGTGAGAGTCACTTTCATGCTATGGATGTAGATTTTTCCGGATTTTTTGCACAACTCATCCGGATGGAGATGTTTCTCGTTTTATTCAGCACCCTCCTTATCCTATTTGCAGATATGTTCAGCAAAAAACAAATTCTCCAGTTGACATGAGGGTGGGCATCCATACGGGCGCTGTTCTAGCAGGCATCCTCGGCCAGCGGCAGTGGCAGTTTGATGTTTACTCAAAGGATGTTGAACTAGCTAACAAGATGGAATCAAGTGGAAAGGCTGGGTAAGTCAAAAATTGGAAAAAAATAAAAATTAAAAAGTAATTAAAAGCGTACCCTTTTTTGTCTACTGGCATATGGTGTACTCGGTTTAAAGGTATGTCCAATAAATGCAATTAGAGCTGGAATCAAGCGAAAAAAATTGAAATTTCGACGAAAATTATATTTTACGAGCGGGTGTGAACGATGGCTTTTAATAGGTATTGTATCTGCTTGTTAGCACAATAACCGAGGATGGGAAAATAACAAAATTAGCAGAGCCTTAACCCCTAGAGGCGTAAAAATTGATTTATCAGCCCTGTTTCAAGACCTCAGATACGTTGTTTTTATTATTTTTGGATGTGCACTAACCGTCCTTAATTGACCAAAATGAAAACCTCTGAAGTGAAAATTCAATAAAATTTAATTACTTTTTATGATAAGAGAATATTTAATTAAAAATGATGTAACCATCATGACTCATACCAACTTAATTTCACTTAGAGGAAATTTTAACCTTGTAAGACCAAGTGTCTATTCCTATAAACATCACAAAACCTTTTCCCTTAAAAACCAGATATACATACGTACCTACTTTAAATTTTATCTGATAGTAAACCTCTAGAAAAGATTTTATTTGTTGGCTTCCTATGATAAATTTGAATAAACACATGTCTCACATCAGTAAAAGTTGTTAATAATTTCAGATTCCATTATAAAATGTTAGTAAGTGGCGTAGATATTTGAATCTACATCAAATCGATAAGCCAAAAATCGTTATTATTAAGTTTAGAATTTTTAATGAAAAAGACTCAATTAGAAAGCATTTCCATAAATTTTCAGAAAAGGTGATAAAAGTAAAAGAACATAAAACAAATTTAAGATCCAGAGAAAACCATAAAGTGGTCAACATTAATTAAAATTACATAAAACGAATTTGCTTAGGTAGAAATTATTTTAAATTTTTCGTTGCACTAAGGAAATAATGCTTGTTAAGAAAATGTTTTATATTTCGGACATATACCAACAACACATTTTTTCGCACCAACTTTGGTTGAATGTTTATTCATTCTGCAGCACTGAGTTTTGGGAGTTGTAAGATTCTGGCACCATAAATTCTCCTCAATTAAAAGACTTAATCCGCCTTTGGGCAAACGGAACGCAATGAAAATATTTCACAAAAAGGTTTTTTTTGTTTTATAGACTACAGAATTAACTTCTCTTTTTCTTTTCTAAGTTCTTTTCTTAAGTTGATGTAATAAATAAGGGTAATTGAAGAACCTATGTCAGAGTAAAAAGGAATTATCACTTATCCAGGATGTTTACGTGATATTTAATTCATAAGGTTAAAAATACTAATTAACTTTTCTTGTTATTTTATGAATTTAATGAAGCTTAGCTTGAGACTAACATTCAGAAAGTAAAACATCTGGCATTTTATATTATCCGAAGAAAAGCGAAAATTAGTTATTCTGAGGTGATGACAACCTTCAACGAATCTTTTGTTTTATTTTCCTTCGTTCAATATTTCAGATTTCCTTTTATAATTCAAGACAATTTTACTAACGTAAAATAAATCTTTATTCTGACTTTTCTAGACGGGTCCACATTTCGGAGAAAACTCTAGGCTTTTTGAATGGAGAATTTGAGGTGGAGGCGGCATTCGGGGAGAAGCGAGAAGAGGCCCTTCGTATAGCCGGGCTAAAGACATATTTTATAACAAAAGTATTAAAGCCGGTAAGTATTCACCTGGTGTTAAGATGAAATTTTAGATGATTACAAAGTTTGCACTTAATGACACCAGACAAAGTGTCCTTGGAGATACGAGTAATTAGAAATTTCATCTGTCGTCTTCTAAATTTTTGTTCGTACTTTTATGGAGATTATGTCGTTGTTTTAGCAGAAAGTCGGAAGAGCAAACAATTACTAAGATTGTTAGCAATGTCACCGTAATGGAAATTTTAATTTGTCCCATTAATTTCTACTAAATTATGGAAAAAAAGTTGTTGAGTGTAATCTGAGGTGCCACAGAGTGCCCCCGTATACCCGGAGCATCTTAAACTTCATGATTATCGCCTTGTACTTGTGCCAGAGAGGTCAAGTGAAACTCTTGTAGTTGTGCCTCCTAACTTTCAGTAGGTAGTACTTGAGGGAGAAACTGGAAATACCTTTAATTATGCCAGCCTCCCCCCGCTCGGATTGATGTATCTTTAATTATTTACCTCAAACCCTAACGTGAACAGACTTGTTCAGGTCTTTTGTTTAGCAAACAACCAACAACCTATTCTACAGACGACACTCATACGACTGATAAAGCTGACATGCTCCTTTGATTGGACAACAAAACAATTTTGACCCAATACCTGTCCCCTGTCCCTTTTGATTGAGGTCTGATTAAATTCTGCCGTGATTTACAGCACGCTGTACCAACCCATGTGGTGTCCAATTGGAATTCAAACGTGCTTCTGGCAGGTTTTGTTATTTCCAGAAATTCCCGTGACATATTGTTTTACCTGTGGGATATTGCAAATGACCAGCGAGTAATGAAATCTTTTGGATATTCGAGTCACAAGTAATATATAAAATCTGACTTGCTACAGACTTGTCTTCAAATATTTAGATTCGTCTAATAGTCGGAATAGTAGGAAATAAAAAAATATATTTTCGATATAGTTTTCCTATACTTTCTGAGCCATTAAAATTCTACCCCAAAATTAGCTTACGACATTTTTAGTATCAGCTTTTATCTATTGCTACATCAATTTTTTTTAGCCTTTTAATATAAACATATTATCATTTCTGCTCTTTATTTTAAGTCCATTTGAAGACTAAGAATTAATAAAAATATAAAAGTTTGTCTGCAAAAGCCAAGGTCGAATAATTTATCATCATAATATGATTAATTGTTTTGTAAAGCTACTTGATGGAAATACTTTTCATTAATCATTTTAAAATTATGATAACTTGAATATTTTTCGCGGCAAACAATTTCATTACTGATTGTGATTTAAACTGTTTCAATTTATAGGCAAATTTAAAGGTTTGAATATGACATTATCGCTTGAACTTAATAATAACCAAAAATCAGGTTTACAATTACAAAATACTCTGTAGGTTTTCAGCTTACTTAGTTATAATAAATAAATTCATTTTGTTAATTTAAGTTCACTGGACAAATCAACAAGGTTTTGGTTTTTGTTATATGTTAACAAATATCTTTGATTAATATGGTATAACATAAGTTTGTTTTTTAATTTGGACAATTGATATTTTATTGTTTGTTTAAATACGAATTGGTTCAACTAAAAATTAGAATACTTTTCAACAAGTCTTGCTCGATTCGAGAATGTTAAAAATCAAAGTTCGCTTTTCGTTAAATTTATGATCACGGCTTCATACATATGCATCTAATAAAAATATCAAGCATGTAGGATTTTTATGGAAACTAAAATTTTTAGTCTGATCTAATTTCGAGTCTGTTTTTGAAATTTTAAAAGTAATGCTTGCGATCGTAAGTCGGGTTAGTGTCAGAAATTTTTAGAAAACGTAATCTTATTTATTTTACAGACTTGCAGATTTGAAGTTAAAAACCGTAAAAGTTTTTATTTCATTTCAATTTATTAAATATATTTTTCTTAATGTTCTAACTTAATTCATATGTGAATGTCAATTGCATACAGTTATGCTTATTTCTTGCTTGAGTACGAAGTTACAATAATGAGTCTACCACAACACGTAGTTGTCGTCCTCTTTTTTTAATCCATCACTGCAACTGATCAACAATATCCGCCTTTTCATTGTCACGCTCCTCAAGTTATATTTTGTTGAAAAGTTTGCGGCATTGTTCTTGCCTCCCTGCACCAGGGTCTTCTAATTAGCTTATCCTTGTTTGTATCGGCAGCAATTTCCGTTTCGGATAAGAAGTAATTGCAAAACTAAGAAAATGAAATTCGCTCCTTCATTACGAATGTCTTGCGCTTTCAAGATAAAGAAGTTTTATCTGCAAGCGCTTAATTCGCTTTCTACAGGATAATGAAATTGATGAACAGGGGGGAAAATTTGTTGGGATTAAGGGATTTTCCTAGAAGTTGGTGCAGACTGTGTTGGCCGTGACATGATTTCAATAAAGTTTCCTTCTCCATCTTACAGATTTATAAACTCAAACAAAACAAATTTTGGGATAAAGAATATTTTTTTCCACATTCTTTCACAGGGTTTCTTTGCATTCTTTTTATTTTGTTAAATTTCCACCGCGGATGGGAGAAATATTTTTATAAATAGTAAAGCATAAAACACAGCATCTAAGGTGCAGACATAAAGTTGTCCTTGCCTTGAAAATTAAAATAGATCAATTTATAACTTCTAAGATAATTTTTAATGCCTTTGACCTAGGAAACCTTGAAAGGACACTATTTTTGTAAGGGTGTGTAATGAATTATTTATGATGTTTTGATAGACAAAAGGAAATGGTATTGCAACGATAAAGTTGAAGTAGTAATAAACAATATTGTTTTAATTGTTGCTTATGCTCTATATGTATATATATATACATATAGGTTTTTAATAATAGTAGCTCCTCAATAATTTTTACTAAATAAAGTTAGTGCTTTTGCAGTGGGCAGTAGTTTTTAGTTTTATTCCTTGGCAGAGCTTCAAGTATTGAATGGATTCAATGGTTTAAGTCTGTAAAACTTCTTCAACTTGAAGAATATTCGGTGCTTATTTCTAATTTCTAAAACTCAATTTATAAGATTCAGCCAATACGAAAAATTTATGGTTTGAAAATACTATAATGAGATTACTACTTAAAACATACTGTACAGTTATTAAAGTATACATTAAAAATTTACTACAATCCTTACAAATTTTCGCCTTAATTTGTTTGCTATAATCAATTTGAGTTTCTTATTAATATTTCTTAAGATTTGAATAAAATATTCATCTATGCATTAAAAGTACAACAATTTCTCCAATTACCCATCCTATCTTTGGTCTTTCCAAACTTCCTGACGGGAAAACTTCACAAAGTTACCTCTTCTCTGATTTCAATTCACAAGTAGAACGTCAATACAATTATCAGACAATTCGATTTCTGGCAATATTCTGAGAAAACCAGCATCCTTCCTCGATCTCCTTTAAAAAGCAATAGTTATATAAGAAAAAAATAAATATATTTTCGGTACAAACTCAACTCGGACAAACTCAAATTCCAGTAATTACCTAATCGAAGTAAAAGTAAATCACGCTCCGAATCAGAGGAGCACAGAATTGCATTATACCAAGAACTTGAAGAGTTAGGAAACAAACTTAGTCCTTTTGAGGTTCCACAACTCCGTCTTATTTTTCTAAAGATACCCCTCAATAAGGAGGAAGTAGATTGCACAACTGTGCTACCAATATTCATTCAACCTTCGAAGAGTGAGGCAAGCAAAATTGTTGGAAAGATTCCGTGATACAACGCATGAGAAAAAGTTTGAAACTTCATTCAAGAAATATAGAGAAAAATTTAAAGTTCCAAGAAAATGCTTATACCATAGTTTAAAAGCCCCATCCACGTGAGAATGGGGTATGCATCGTTGGGTTTTGCGGTGCATACCATCATGTTAGAAGTCTGTAATTGGACCAATCAAGTGTAACCAAGGCGGTCACAGGAAATTCCTTCCCACTTGATCCGTCGAAATCCCATTTTGAGCGTAAAATAAAGTTAGCTTTGCGGTTCCCTTTATTTGCAGTTCGTCTCAGCCGGAAAGAAAAATGGAACAACGAACACCAGCCCGAGGCCTGGGAACGTCGTCCAGGATGTGACCGACGTAGATTCCGTGGAGATTATTCCGGACGAGGACTCAAAGGTACGTCCACAGCTTTAGTGTTTTGTTCGTCATGTTTATGAGTTTGTTTGCGTCATCTCAGGTCGTGCTAAACTCATAGAAGCATTATGTTGGGTTTAAGTGGGCTTAAGTGTTCTCCCATCCCCCCAAAAAAATCGATATATTGCCTATGTTTTCTGGGTTATAGATGAATTTATATCAAATATAATATTTTTTTAGAAAATTTTCGCAAACTCCTTGGTATTTGTACATGAATTGTTTGAAATATAACAAGTAAAAGAAAATGCTAAAAATATTTTTATTACAATCACTGTAAAGATTTCAATACAGTTGACCTGCCTATAACACAGTAAATAGGTTCCTAGAAAATGTCGTGTTATGGGAAATCATGATATGGGAGACTAGGAGCCAGTACAAAATATGGGGATGCGTTCCGAGAATGTTTTACAGCTCGCAAATAGAAATAAAAACGACCAATAAAAGAATTTTAAAAAATATATACATATATATTTATAGTTTTATTAAATCCGCCAACCTTGAACACTTAAAATACAAGAAATATGTTTCTTCTACTAAGTGCAGGAAATTAGACTAAGCTCAAAACACAATTTAGCAATAAAGTAGCAAACGGTCATTTTAAAATTTTATCGTACATTTCTGTTACTGTATATGCTTCATTAACATCACCTCATATTCATTGAATCAAAAGTTATTCACCGAATTTTGCTTTATTTTTGCCGTGTTATAGGTTGTTGTTATATGAGGGCTTCCGCAATTTTCTTATCGTGTAAGAGAGAAATCGTGTTGTACGAATTTTGGAAGTGGTCTATGTGAAAATGTCACAGGGACGACTTTACCTTAAAAGAATATAAAAAAATTGTCTTTATGTCATTTTGACATATATCAATGCATAGGACTCTAAAACTATATTAGTAAAAGTTAAAAGAAAATTATTATTTGGTGAACAACTCTTAAGTAGAAAAGTATTTCAAAACTTTGTTAAGTGATTCTGAGAACATGTGAATTGAAAGGCAAGTTGCTTTCAGTTTCAGATAAAAGATAACTCTAAAAAAGGATTCAGTACTAGAAAAATAAAAGAAATAAAGAAAGTTATCATTGAGAAAACGTACCTTCCAAATTATATCCTATATTAAATACACCTATTGAATATATTTTTATAATATGAATTAAAGTGCAGAGTCCATAATACTTTGGTTAAATAAATATTCAACTTTATTGCGGTCTTTTCTACTTCAAAACACTGATACAGAAATTGTTTAAAATTCATGTACATATATCCTATACAGATCAATAAATGCACAATTTAGCTTCAGAGAGTACTACATTAAATTGTGCGTCGATTCGATTTACCCTACTTATTTTACTTTTTTTAATGAAATAATTATGAATAAACCACCAAATTGTTATAATTTAAAAAGTAGCTATAAAATAAGATTAAATACAGTGAATATAAAAATTCCGTATATTTTTATGAACTTTTGTGGAAAACTGGATTTTCTGGCTATTTCTTAAACTACTTTGACTTTGTACTGTAATAACTTTTTTATGGAGGTGTTTAAGCTCTTTTTATTGCATATTACACTTCATCTTTTCAATTTTATGGGTTACTGACTATGTCTCTTAAAATATTAAGCAGGAAATGAAATTAAATCTTCAGTTTTCGGTGTGATGAATAATTTGTAAATGTAGGAATATGTACATTAATATAAATATATAATAATAACAAATACATCATTTTTAGACAGTTGGTTAATAGTAAAATAATTACTTAGATAAAACATAATTTTCTGGCATTTCACCTACCAATTTTTGTTGAAAATCTCACCTAATATTCTGCTCAGTATTTGTAATTTACGCAGAAAAAGAGTCTTTTCAAAATCCATCTATTTATCACTTGTTCAACATAAATGTTTTACCCAGCCTGTTTCTATTGTATATTAAAAATGCTCGTCTCGTAATATCCGCTTTTGCTGGAAAATGGTGAAAGCAGCACGTAGCTGACTCCGCTCCATCTCAGTCAAAGTCATTTCCCTCCTTTAATATGCATCCTCTTAGGTAAAGCGGAAAGATATTTCCAAGAACGACTACCTTCTTGGAAATATGTTGCAGAAGGCTTCAGTCCTACATCCACCTTGGCCCTTTGTATTGGCGTTGGTGTCTGAAAATGCGCTCCTCAAATTTCGAGGGAGCTATTAATTCGAATCAATCGTGAAAATGAAAATGAAATGCTTCAGAGTACCGAAGCCTCGAAGGATGCTGTTTCTGACGTAGATGGATGCAGATGAGGTCCTGAATGCGGGAAGGGCGGGTTTATTGAGTTTAGCGAGCGATGGATGTGTGACAAATTGAAAAGTCATTACCACCCGGAGCCATATTCCATTTCTGTTGGTTACTTTATTTTCAGGCGAATTCTGGGGACGAGGACGGAACGGCTGCTGCAGACAAAGAGAAGGAGGAAGACTTTAAACAGCGGCTCAGAAAGGAATTGGTGTCACGAGATGGCCATGGGTAAGGTGTAAAGGTTCAATTGTATCCCAGGGAGGTTAAATGTATTTTGTTTTTGGTTCGTTTCATTTCAGAGATCTCTCCAAGGATACAACGATATTTTTGACATTCAAAAACAATGAACTGGAGGCGGCTTATTCAGCCCATCGGGAACCCTATTCGTCGGTGCCACTGTTTGCGGCGCTCCTGGTACAAATTGTTGACCTTCTCTATTCCGCTTTGATACTGCCAAGGTGAGTCTCTACTTCTCAATTAATCGATTCGGATACCTGTAAATAGCCTTCTTCAGAATCTTGAGTTTTTCAACCATATGAAAAATAACAATGGAAGAAAAATATCTCAATGTTGTTTTTGATTTTGAATTAACTCGAATAACAATAAGTTGTCCTAAATCCTATTTCGGGCTTGGATATCTTTGTTACTTTAAAAATGTTTAGAAGAAAAGAAAATCCATTCACTTAAAAAATTGTTTACAACTTAACAAATTTTCCAATGGAAACGTTGGGGGAAATCTTGATTATACACGTGTTAAAATTTTACAGATTCTCGTAAATAGAGTAAATATAATTCGACTAGAAACTTTATATATTCTGGGTCCACAACAATTACCTTTTGTTGTTATAAAATAGGACTCTAAGAATGACTAGGATAATTGAGTACTTAAGTACTCCAATTTGAAGTATTCAAGTACGCGTAGTGGCTTGGACCGAGTAAAGAAGTAAAGTAAAGAAGTTTTCAGTATCGGAATACTTGCGAGCAAAAATATCCGAGAACAAGATTAAGAAAGTATTTGAGTACTCAATTAAGGAGTATTAGAGTTTGGGAGTATTCAAGTATTTGAGTATTTGATTCCTGCAACTTAATAATTTGTAGACTTTATAATTCATAATTAGTTAGAGTTAGTTAAAGAAAACTAAAATTTTATATTGGTAAAGAAATATAAGTACATTAACATGATTGGGATGTAAGCAATTTCTGTTGGAGTTTACTATATTTTCAGCTATAGAAAATACTGTTTCGAACTTATTAAATTGCATGTAAAGGTGATATACTAAGAATTATTATTTATAACTATTTTTAGCGTTTCTAATTGTCGTCATTCAGGTTCTTAAATAGTTACTAATGAAAATATGATAAGTTTGAAACAAATTTTATTGTGAGTTTTACTCTTTAAATATGATGTAATATATTCTGTAATTGCTTGATTACATCAGATCTGTCTGATATTATTTTAGAGTACACATATCCTACGTATGCTTCTATCTATAATTAGATTTTGTGATTGATTCTGGTTAAAAGGGAGAATATTACAAATTATTCCCTTATTGGGATTTATCGATTTGAAGAAATTAACTTAATTACCTCTGGGGAAAACTAATTTGAATAGCATTTATTTATATGTGTATAAAATAAGCAAATGTAGTGATTTGGCGACCGAATATCTAATATTGATTTTGTCAAACAGAAATTAAGATTTTTTCATGATAACTTCGTAGATACTAATTCTATGTTGTGTATATATTTTCACCACCCACTACTTATATTTTATTCAAAAATCAAATTTCAAATAAGAGTCTTCAAATGCCATTCATACAGCTTAAAATTACTTTTTATGTATGCTATAATAATATTATTTAAGCTAAGTTTGAACTCTAACTAATATATAATGAGATTATCTTGAATCAACTTTATCTCAAGCTCTTTTCCTGCTTAGTCATGCTAATTCAGTGCGATCGAGAAAAGCTAAATAACAAAAATAAGTAAGGCAAAAAAGCAAGAAAATATCTCTGAGGGATTTTGAATTTAAATTTTCGCTGAAAATACTAAATTGAATTTCAGTTCTAGTTCTTTTTTAAGCATAAAGGATATCTTCGGTCTTGTAATTGAATTTCTAAAAATTCTTCAATCCTAAAAAAAGGCAACCTTTTTTCTTCAGTTTGTACTAAATTTACTTGAAAATGCTTAGTGTGTAGAGGAACTCCATCCTAATTTAATATCCCAAAAAAATGTTGCTTCTCCTGAAAACTGTTATTAAAACTTTTTAAAAATAAAAAAATAAAACATGGACAGGTGGATGCCGGAAGATGCGAATGAAAAATTTAAACGACTAAAGCTCTGTAAGAGCAGTGTTCCGGAACTGTGCCGATAAAAAGCGGAAATAAACAAATTTACGCTACTTAAATTTTAAAAAGAAGGCTGTTTCCACGTTGACATGAACCTGTCCTTGATTCACTATGCATGTTTATTATGCTTCCACCCCCAAATTCCGGAAAATTGAATTACTTGCTATCTTTCCCAAATTTTCAGGTGCCTAACCAGAAAACACTTTCAGCTCACTCCAGTTTTACATCGCATATCGTCCCCACACCAACATTTTTCAGGTGTAGAGCGGGAAAACAAATTTATTTATTTATATTTTTGATAAAAGAACCGAAAATTTAATTTTTCTATTTGTTAACTTCCCGGAGGAGTAAGAAACATATTGCCTTTTTTAGGGTCGTAGTAAGTGCGGAAGATTTTTCGAGTGTCAGATGAACCTGTTTCTTTCATTCTTTACTCTCTTCAGACTTCGCATTAAAATTTTAGTGTCACTTGGGAGGATGGCTTTATTACTCAAGAGGGATTTGTAGCTGCTTCATTTTATTTGAATTTCAGCACTCCATAAATTCTACTTGTCTGTCGGTATGAGGGAGGTATTTGTATCTCAAGTTTGTGATGCATAAGTGCGACATTTTTGTATCATTTCTCTGCAAATTTTTATCCAACAAATATTCTCTAGTTAAAATACATCCTTTCCTGCAGATTTTGAATTCTAATTTATACTTTAGGCACTCCTTGGTATATAAATAAGCATAAACTTTGAATGCATGGCTCCGCATTCCTGGCGAGGAAGGACATATATCCTATAACATTAACCCTCAGGGTGATATTTGAATTTATTGAAAGGGCAGAGTCGGAACTATTAGAGGGCGATAATGTGGCTGAAGGGTTTTTGTGGTTTTCCTTAAAGTTATTTTCTTTAAGGGAAAGCTCTTTTCTAAAAATCGAATTGGTTTTTTTTTTTTTAAAACTTCCTATGAGTTATAATGAAAAATTGACATTTCTGAAGACGGTAAGGTGTCCCTTTTTCGCCTATATAGCCCCATAATAACCCTCAAAGTATAATCTAAAGTTAGGGTACATTAATGAAATTTGGCACATTTGGTGCACAGGCAAAACCATTGGAAACTTTTACTTTTTTCATAAAATTTGTTAAATTTAATGATATCAAATAAAGAACTGTGCAGATCTTTGAACATATACTTTGAAAAACTATTTGATTGCTGCTAATTAGAGTTAGTATGCCTAAGGTATACGTATGGCAAGTAATGAAATATTAATTGAACAAATTTATATTTGAAATACGATAACAAAACTCATTAGAAAATACCTAAAAAGATAGTCTTGCTTATCTTAATAAATTATTCATTTTCAGCCTATTAATCTATTTAATTAGATAATTATTCTCTCGTCCGCAATATCTCAAGCATTAAGTATAAAATGATGATGATTTCTTTATACAGTCCATCATAACAATCCCAACACAAATGCTTGACAATATTGAACAATTTTGTTTGTATTTTTACTAATACATTTTATTCCAATAAGTGACATAATAAATTTCGAGTTTCATTTAGAAATGACAGCCAACAATGGCGAAAATGTGTTACTTGTACGTACCGCTGAATCGGCACTTCTATCCATCATTCCCTTCTATCTAGCATTCTGGGGCACGTCAAATGGTCAAATCATTTTTAGAGCTTTTAAGCAATGACCAGAAAATTGGATGAGCAAACGATTTTTCCTGAATGGGGTTTTAAACGATTGAGTAGAAAATGCAATAATTGAGCCTCAGTTTATTTTTACAACCTTTTATTTCGATTTTAACAGAATCAGCAAAAAAGTAATACATGTATTTCGTGAAATTAAGGGTATTAGGAAAATATTGATTGTTGAAAAGTACATTTTTTTTCGACAAAGCGCTAACTCATCATCTTTCTGAAATAATATTTTGTGGATTTACTCAAATGCATTTAAAACTAAAAAGAAAACTAGATAACTTTCCACTCTAGCCATTCCATTTTTCATTTCTGCATTGGGAAAGTTGTCTCATAAAATGCACCTGAATCAACTCTATATCCGTGCTCGTTTGAGTATCTTTCTATTAAAAGTCCCCTTTTAGAAGCTCAGTTCTTTGAAAAGCGATTTAAATAAAATAAATGCGGCATATTCCGTTTTTGTCCATCTCAAGGCTAGACTGTATTTTTAATCTTTTTCCATTTCTTTTACAGGGTATGTTTTCATTACGTAATCATCAGTATTCCACTGCTCCCAATGGCCCTTGCGGTGTTCATTTCGGTGGCAGAGAGTTTTCCATCGGTAAGATGCCAGTTTAAATAGAAAAAGTCTTTAAAAAGTTATCCTTTTCGTTCGCTGGTGGGTCTAAAAGGGATAAACTTGAATTTTTGTTTTAAGTTAAAGGGTTTTTTAACGGAATATTTTGTCTAGGGTTTTGACTTCAAAACGATTTTTAAAAGTCTTTGTACATAATTTATGAGCTAAAACGTAAAAACATTATTTCAAAATACAATACAAATTCTGGGAAAGCATTTCTTTTAAGATAAAATCTGGTAAAATTTATGTGAGCTTATCCCTATATGTTATAATGTAAAGCATCCATTCATATTGAGGAATATTTTTCTTACACCTTTCTCATTTTTCAAAAATGTGTGTGTTATCAGACTTATTTTTTTTTATCTAGCATTAGAGGTAGGAGTAAATTTAATAAACGTTATTTATAAGTATACATTTTCCATTTAATAATCGATTGGGCAGGTCTTACATTCAAACCTTTATGAATGAATTCGGTTGTGGGTATAAAAGTTTATGTTTACTAATTAGTAATAAAAGAATATATTTCATATGAGAATATGTAGGGGATGGTGCGGCAAGAAGGGGTATTTAAGGTTTCATGGTTAATAGAATTTCGTTTTAAGTATATAGAAAATTAATACACCTTATTGATTATCACTCTTCTTATTAATTGCTATAATACGAGCATATCATAAGTAGTTTGAGAACAAATAGGTAAAATATTGAACAAGATACATCAACTGATATTGCCCCACTCAAGTGGTAAGATGGGTTACCCTTAAAGGCAAGGTGTGGTTTAGTATTATAATTATGAAAACACAATTTCTCACTATTCTAAAATCGAAAGAAATATAAAATATAATAAGAATTCAACTTTCGTGTAGAATGGGTCGAAGGGACAAGATGGGGTAAGTAGAATTTCGTCTTTATTTACCTACCCCAACTTTCTTCTTCGGATGATTCTACAAGAAAATTCAGATACCGAAAAAACTGTTTGTAAATATAGTAAAAATTAATTTTTATTTATATAGCCCCTATGAAATTACGCTACGAATTCAAAGTCAAATTTAGGTTAGAACAAATAAGGTTTTTTCTAACACTTGGATGTCTGGGACCTCCAGAGGGCGGATTAGCAACTTATAATAAATATATTACCGATCTGATAATTCTTTTGGTTTTAGGGTACTACCATCTTATCTCATTACCCCGTCTTACCGCACTCTCCGGTATTTACTATATTCTTAAAGTTTAAAAGAAATTTGATTTAATTTTAGATTATGCCATCTTTTATGGTGAAATGCAGCAAACAATTTAACGACGTACTCTGCTTGAGACGGTTTACAGCAATATGTGTAATAATCTTTGTCGGCTTAACTAATTTAACTGATATGGTAAGTTAAAATATGCTTATTTCTATAAATATTAAAAAATAAAATAAGAATATTCCAAAAGATCGCCACCTCTCAGTTGTATAATTCTTTTTTCTAAGTCACAAACTTTGCCCACAGTCTCTACAAAAGGAATTTTAAAATGGTACCAAATACAATTGTGGGTAGGTTCTATTTTTCTTGAAAACGTGAGATGAGAGAATCTCATTTCTCATTGGAAAAAAGGTTGATTGACAAGCACTTTGAAAGTAAATTATAAATTCGGAACTATACCAATTGTATTTGTGTAAAACGACTATTTGTTGTATTTTCTGTAGTTCACCAACTTTCTTTATTATTTTGATATTATATTAAACGCTAATCGAATAGTATCTAGCTTTTATTCAGTTACTAAATTATAATATGAAATAATACAGTTTTTCGATAAGTGATTAAAGGAAAAGTTTACCATGAATAACAAAGAAGTATTATTTTCGAAATTCGGCTATATTTAAAACAGAAAGTTTATATAGGAAATATTATAATAAGTATAATTTTTCCTGTTGTGTGTTAGTTATTCTTTGCAGTATTAGGCTTGTTTAAGACTGACAATTCAACAAATATGACAACAACAGCATCAGCAGCAGCATATTTGTTTTTACCACTCCAATCAAATAATACATCAGATACAGACCCACCGATGGAAACTTTAATCTATCCCTCCTACATGAGTAATTTTACAGTCCTAATTCTGATAGCAATCGCTGTGATCGCCCAACTTACGCACATGCTTAAGTTATTCTTCATGCTTCTGTTTACAGGTAAGTTATACAATTAACTTAATACCTAATGATACCTAAATATTTGCTCTCCTAAACTTATATTGATTTTGGTTAAGAGAAATACACTACTTTTTCCCTAATTTGCAGTCTTTCACTGTTTGGTCAACATATTTATTCTCGATAAGGAGTTCATCTACGAGGACCAACTTGCATGGAATATGTAAGAAAAACTTTCTGCTCTTTAGATTTATTGCCATCTCAACCCCTTTCATGCTCTGTTTTGTTTTCGTAATGCGTTCTAGTGATATATGAGTGAAAAAAAAAATACTTTTATTACCCGAAAAGGAAAACTTTTTGGAAAACATCTGGGAAAAAAATAGCGTAAATTTGTTTTGTACTCCTCTTTGTTATGTATGTGCTTGAAACTTCCTAAAGTTGGATGAGTTTAAAATTGAAATGTTACATGGTAACATAGTTTGGTTCCAATGTTTTCCTTTGGTATTTTAAGTGTTTTAAGCTCATATATTTCCCAGGGCTCTGTACGGTAGTTTTCCAAAGTTAATATCAAAATTCTCCAATGGGAAAACTTGGCTTTTCACTTCTTGGAAACTAGAAATTGTTGGAATATATTCTAAAACGTTTTCTTTATACTGTTGATATTTCATCATTTTATCTTGAGTGGAAAATGTTTCACATTTGCATCTCTTTTACTTTTATATATAATAGAAAAGAATATTTATCTTTATTTTTAAAATGCGATAAATCTTAGCTTTTGAACAATAAACAAATGAATTTTGGTGCAGTACAAATACACTACCCATGTTTATTAACAAACATCATTTGGTTTGCAACTAAAAACTTTTAGAGCCCACTTACAACATTTTTCATAGAAATTTTTACCACACAACTCTATTTTCAATTTAAAGTGAAGTTTTTCTCCAGACTGGTCCATATTATATGGTCCAATTTTTTCGCCAATAGGTAAATATTTAAGATATAGAAATTATCCAAGTTTACTATGCAAAAATAGAGTTTTTCTTTTAGGCCGCAGCTTTAAACGCGTTTTTCTCAAAACCATGTTTTCTAAACTGCAAGAACGATAGGTCTTGATCTACTTAATAGTCTAAATTTTATTTTATTTTAAACTGGATTAAATTTATAAGAGGGAAGACATATTTCAAGAAATTTATTATTAATTTTTCCTTGCCTGAAAACAAAAATAAAGCAAAGTATCTCATTTCCGAGCCTCTTGAGGAGAATTTCCCATTAAACTACAAATTATTTATAATATAAGATAACTAACCTCCTCATCTTAAGCTATGTCACTCAGGGACATTATATTTCTAGAATAATTTTTTTTATTTAAGAAGACATAAGTTTTTGAAAGAAATATAAAGGGAAAAGTGTAAGTGTTTCGAATAAATTAAGAAAAAATTAGGGAAAACTTTTCAAGTTATCATCAGCACTCATCTCAAAGGCTCAAACTGAAAGTCCATCGCTTAAATATGTTTAAGAAATACATATGGTGTTTTTAATGTTTTGATCTGACCGATCTTACTTTATTAATTAGTGCATAATAAAAATAATTTTTTATACATTTACTTTCAGAGGCCTACCGATGAGATTTAATGTTTCACTAATCCTTTTTGTGGCTGCAATATCATTAGGTTTTTTTGCTCGGCATGTAAATGAATTATGAAAAATAACAAGATGTGGTTTATAAAATGATTTTTTTTTTCTATTCAGATGGATAAGGAAGATCGCGTAATTTTTAAATGGAAAACAGAAGTGGCTGAACAGAAAGAAAAAGTTAGTGATATGCGTCGAAGAAATGAAGCTCTTGTCTACAATGTTCTACCAGTTCATGTGGCAGAGCATTTTATGAAAAACAAGAAACGATCGCATGATGATCTCTATTCTCAGAGTTATGCCGAAGTTGGAGTGCTCTTTGCTAGCATGCCTAATTTTTCAGGTATAAAATAAAAAATTTAAATGTTTCAATTCAAAATAAGAAAGTTTTTGCAAAACAATTTTTAATTATTATACCTTAAAATCCGTTCAGATTTTTATTCTGAAGAAAGTGTGAACAACCAAGGATTAGAATGCCTAAGGTTTTTAAATGAAGTCATATCAGATTACGATGCTGTAAGTTAAAATCTATAATATTTTGTTCCAAAAACACACTTGATTTATTACAAAATATTTAGCTGTTGGAATTACCACAATTCCAAGACATCATAAAGATTAAAACCATAGGCTCGACATATATGGCAGCAAGTGGTCTTAATCCATCGAGGCAGGTTAAACCAGAAGATCCTATAATTGTTAGGTGGGCACACTTAGCCCTGCTAGTAGAATTTGCTTTAGAACTTAAAAAAGCCCTACAGGGGATTAATGAACAGTCATTTAATCATTTCGTACTCAAAATGGGAATTAACCATGGCCCAATTACTGCTGGCGTTATTGGTGCTAGGAAGCCTCATTATGATATTTGGGGAAATACAGTCAATGTTGGATCCAGAATGGAAAGTACGGGAAAAGCTGGAGCGATTCAGGTAAATTCGCCTTTTGCCACATTTTTAATTAGTTCTATGATACCTTCGCACAAAATTGAATTTCAAATTAGACAACATGGAAATAAATACTTTTTTATACCTCCTACATTTGAAATTTCAAATTTTTTCATTTAGAAATTATTTTGATTGAAAACTAACACCTTTTCAAATATTTACATTTATATTTAGGTAACTGAGGAGACGTGTCAAATATTACAAACATTTGGATATACCTTTGAACAAAGAGGTTTAGTATCAGTTAAAGGAAAAGGACAACTGATGACGTACTACCTACAAGTAAATAAAATGTTTTTAAAATCATAACAACTAATAATTCCTTAATTATCTCTAAAGGGTAAAATATCTCGGCCGAGCCCACCGTCTCCAATGTTATCCACAGTGAACACAATGGAACCTCTTCCAGAAGTGGAAGAACCCACCGAAAGTCCAAAGTTAGTAACATCAATTGGACAATTGCAGGAGCAGCAAACATCACCAAAAACAAGTTTAACATTGAATTTAGAAAAGTCAAACCCTTTGGATAATGTAACACCAGAAAACGATCCGCGGTCTCCACGGAGCGCTAATCCCCTCCTAAATACGCTAAGTGATGGCTTAGAAAAAGTTGAAAAATTGTCGACATTAAAACAAAATGGCATCGACAACACAGACGTAGATGTAGATGTAGACGTTAAAACACCATTACTTAATCTAAATAGTACTAACTTAGAGTCTAGGGAATTTAGTGCTAGTGAAAAAGATTCATTGATAGCGAGAGATTAGAAATTTTTAGGGAATGAGTGCTCAATTTAATGAGATATAGGAAAAATAAAATACTCGTAGAGTAGTAGCTTGGATGACGATTAACGTTCGTTTGGAATTTTCTATGTTTTTTGTACTCAAAAATAATACAATTTTTTAACTTACAAAATTAGGTAAAATGAAACCGTCTTTATTTAATCCTGATAATATTCGGAAAAAAATGAGTCATCATTATGAATGTTTTCTATAACAGCCATTTAAATTAAAAAAAATATAAATTCAAAAGGACAATCTCATCTCTTGTAGTACAACTCGGAATTGATGAGTTTTCAATAGAAGGACGTATGATAAAAAAAAATTGCTTCATTGCTTTCTTTTCAAATTGTCAATCTTTCAAATTAAGAATAATTCCAGAAAACATATTCAAGCAATAATAGTTACAAAATGAATTAATTGTGCTACTATCTGTCTGTGGTTGAAGATTATATTACTGTCTAAATCACGCAATCAGAGCACGTAGTAAAAACAGAATGCTTTTAGTAGAAAACTTGTCAGTTCCTGAAAGCGTGAAATTTTCAGTTTGTATCCTTAGTTCCTATGGGACCATTTAATTAAATTAGAACATAGTGGAGTTAATCAGGACATTCTTGTTTAACATAATAAACCAACAGAAAATGCGATTTTAATAGATACTTTAGTTAATTTAAACTGAGGAAAACGGCTTCTGTGGAAAAGGGCAGTGTCTGGCTATCGAACCGATGTTGTAATTT
This sequence comes from Philonicus albiceps, assembly GCA_963969385.1. Taxonomy (NCBI): domain Eukaryota; kingdom Metazoa; phylum Arthropoda; class Insecta; order Diptera; family Asilidae; genus Philonicus; species Philonicus albiceps. The sequence continues at coordinate 6,674,914 of OZ017775.1, forward strand.
CATTCAAAATATACTGAAGGGAATTTACGTATTGAATTATATGCTAATTTTGTCGTTTAGTTTATAATCAAAGTGATTGAAGGCGGCTTTGTTTGAGATTGAATCGAATTACCTGACCTGCCCTGGAGGCGTCAAAGATACATGATATTTTCCAAAAGAGGATATGAGGGTATGTAATCCGATTAAAAATTTGATATTGTTTGAGTTGAATGTCTTTTGAATTTTTCCACGGAAGCTGTCTTTTAATAAAATTTTAGTTAGTGAGTTCCCTTTTTTATTAATTTAAAAAATATATATACTCCTTCTTACTTCTTCACATCAAGACAAAGCACAAATTTTGAAATAGAGCGTTAAAAGTAAAATGTAAAAAAAAAATTTTTATCAATGAGTAAAGTAATAGAAGGAAAACATTAATAATAGCTTGCGATTATGGGAAGTTGTGAACTATTGTGATTTATATATATATAAAAAAAAAAAAAGAGAAAAATTCCAAATCAATGAAATTATCACATTAAATGCAAGTGAGTACTAACAAATTAAATAAAATAATATTTGAATTGAAGCAGATTTATTGTAATATAATGTAGCAATGAATGATCAATAAGGAAATATCCTAATTACTAAGAAGAGGGAAAGAAACAAGAAAACAAATAAAGAATAACAAATATTTACGATGTATTTTAATTTACCTGTTAAAATAAATTGTTTTCCTAAAATTTATCATCATATAATATTAGGATTAAACTTTGGTAAGTAGCTATTTTATATATATATAAAAGCCTAATTACAATTGAAAATCAAACATTTGAAAAAGAACCTCAAAAAGTATTTGAACTAATTTTATATTAACAGACTCCCATGTTATAGTGTTGCAAATATTTTGAAAAAAATATCTACTGTAAGATCTTTACTATTAATTTAACAATTATCCAAAGTAGGACTATTTTTAAAAAATGTTAGTGGCAGTTAACATTAGAAAACTAATTTTATTTAATAATTCATTCAGAGTACATTTCATTCACTTCCGCCTGTAATTTAAGTGAGCTGAAGAGTGAACTGAATAAATTGAATGCAAACTAATAACCTTCACATCAATCAAATTAATTGAGCATATCTCGGGAAGCTCTTTATTATTTATTTTTAAAGTTTATTCTGCCATTAATCAACTATACCAGCTAGTCAGTGTGTACGCGTTCAAACAAAATGAGAAAGAAAATTCTTCATATATTCTTAATTTCATTTTGCATTAAAATTTCGATATGTACTACAATAAAAATTGAAAATAAAAAATTTTATCAATTGAAAAAGTACCAACGATCAAATCAGTCTATAGTGGGTCTTGGAAATTTTGAACATATCCAAGATTGTGTGAATATGACGAGAAAATTACGTGGTTTAGCGTTCAATTATTCTAAAAATTGGAAGAGAACTTTGTTTTACAAAGCAGATAGTAAGAAAAATAATTAATAAATTTAAGTTAAGAATGTTACCTGATTATTATATATAACAATTCTTTTAATTACGAAAAAAAACAATAGTAACAAAGTGGAAAAGGAGAGAGCTTCCAATTTTAGACCAACCAGAAGAATTTTACAATTGCATCGCGTTAAAGTGTCCAGAGTACTCGAACTTTTCTACGATGGTAAATGATAGCAGATTTGACTACTACAGCTTATATGCGAATCCAGCACGTAAGAAAATTACGCAACCGGAGTACTATTTGATACTAAATTAATATAAGTAATACAGCTTTGATGAACTTACATCATGGCTTAATTAGATAGTCCTGTTTTACATAGACAGTGCGACAATTAATTTTCAGGATTGGACCTAAAAGGGATATATTTAAATGTTTTGTTTTATTTATTTAAAATAAACTACATTTGTCCTTGCGTCCGTGTTGAAGCTGTTTGCAGGGCTAGATGAAAGCGTTTTGGAGGGTTACTAATCGAATAGTAAAAAATTGTTAAAAAAACTTAAATAAGTACAAAGTCTACAAACTCTACTAAAAATACCACATACGGGTCAATTGTACTTATTTTTTTATTTAAAGTAATTTAACTTTCATAGTAAAAGAAATAGAAAAACATGCTTAAACTTTCTTAACACTAAAATTACCAAGCCAAGTCAAATTGCCTTCAATCATATTGTTTTTAAATTGTTTTTAGACTTATGCCAAATTTTAATAAGAGTGAGAATTACGACATATTCAAAAACCGTTTTCCATTTATAATTACAAATTCAATTTTGAAATTGTATTCAATTAAAGCTCTAGATAATTGTTAAAACAAAAGGTTTACGCACCGGTATTTCTATTCCTAACAATTATTGGCTCTGGGACCTTCAAAATGTTTAATTCGGCCCTGGCTGTTCGGGTAGTCCTGAAATGCTCTTGGAAAATCATCTTTTCAATTTTGTCGATTATAAGAAGTCGTACTAGCCAATTCTGATGTAACATAGGCTTGATTGGAACCAAAAATCGACTAAAAACTATTGCAGTGTGAGAACGTCCGTAAACATGCAAAATTAACAAACTGTCTGGATCTCTCATCAAACGCTTCAATACTGAAAGATACTCGTAATAGTCAGCAGTACTGACCAGCTAGAGTAAATTCTTTGTGGATAATTCTTTTGCTATCAAAAAATGTGATTAATTATAAAATATTATCATCCACTAAAAATACGTTTAGGTAGAAATATCATATCCTTGTTATTTGCCAATCGGTTTGCATAAACTTCGATGCGTTAGAAAGAAGAAAATTTTAACTTTAAAATGAGCTATTAAACAGTCCTAAAAATTAATTATCGACCCATGTATTCTAGCCTAATTTTGTATTCTTAATAATTATTTTTACCTGCAGCTCCTTTCAATGCCACCTGCCTTCCAGGGATTGGAATGTTTCATTTCTACACAATTCCTTCGAATTATTGTACAGCTTTTAAGATTTGTCGCATTAAATCCCGGGGAACTTTAGCTCATGTGACTTCCGAAGCTCGAACTTCAGCAATTTCGAGATATTTGGAGACTTTCCAAAGTAGTCAGCGGGGACACTTTAAACTTGCCTACGTTGGATTAAATTTTTCTTTAGGAGTTAATGGTGGAAATATTTTCACACCAGAAGGTGAAAGCTTGGACTATTTTTCTTACAGAGCATGGGCGCCGGGGTATCCAAGGTATTTATTAACTAATTTTTTTATTACATCATTAACCCATTCGCTATGGGCGTTATGAGCATAGTCGCCAATATGGACAAAAACAACCTTAAACATTTTTCAACGATACTCCAACGTCTGTAAATTAATTAATTTTAGTTTTTTCTCATAGCACGATAATTCCAGACTATTTTGCCAAGATAAACCCTTCAGAACAAAACGCAGAAGAGGTTTCTGAACAGAGTCGATTCTTGATTTATGTACAGCATAAAACGGGCACCAAACAATGTTCCCATATTTAAGAATTGGTCTAACAAGCCGCAAAAACAGAGACTTGAGAACATATGGATCCCTGATTTCTTTCGACCCCTGTCTTATAAATCCTAAGATAGAGTTACTTTTTCTAGTAGCAAACCTAAGTCTTTCATATGGTCTACGTTTGATAATGGAGAATCACCCAATATATAATTAGAAGAAAATGTAGAAACCTTCCGCGAAAAAGTAATAAAATTTATTAATACTTAGGAAATGTTATTTCAATTTTAAATTCTCTTAGAATTTTAATGTTGATACGTTTTTTTTTCAGAGGTAATAGAAATTCTAGTTGTGTCGCAATAACAACTGAAGCTTCTTGGATAGATGTTGACTGTCGACAAAAAAGACCATTTATTTGTGAAATTTATACATCAGGTCCAAGTAGAGAAAATGAAAACAAATATAAAATTTAAGAGAATTTGTAACTATGGGCCCTTTCAACGAAAACGATCCAATCAAATCGAAAGGTGCTTACAAAAGCTCTTTTTGAATAAAATTTTTTTAATAAAGTTCCTACAATTTTCATAAATTCATTTTAATAACCTTTGACTTGAATTAATTTTTACGTTCCAAGTCCTAAAATAATTTAATTTTACTCATAAATGATTTTTGTAAGCACTTCTTGATTCGATATATATCAATTCACATTTTGCAATATTTTAAAAAGGGGTTTAATAAAGAAATGCTGATTAAGAAAAATGTTACAAAACATAGTTGAAGTAATGTTTTTTTATTGTCAAAAATTTAGAAATTCAAATAAATAATTGTTGTGTGTGGGGTTGTTTTTGTATGTTTTTCTCTTGTTCAACTTTATGAAAGAAATTAATATAGCCATTTTTGGAGTGAGGATTAATTTTGTGCATTTGTAGGTTTCATTTAGGCTTTGGCGGCAACTTGACCAGCACTTTTATTTGCAACTGATGTCTCAATTGCTTTAAGGACATCTGCATAAATTGCATCCACGTCTCTTTCAGCATTTATCTATTAAATATTAAAATAAGTATCAATTTAATAAAAATAAATTCATTTTTTTACCGTTGTCGTTTTCGTCTGGTAAAGATTTATAATTTCATTGGTGTTTTTCCTAAATGTTTCTAATCTACATTTAATGGTTTCCTCATTATCGTCAGACCGAACTTCAGCTGATTCTTGAGCTCGGTGCAATATTCTTTTAATCATTGTTTCCTAAAATTATGAAATAAACATTATTTGTTATTTTGAAGGAATGATTTTATTTTTAAGACGTTATATATAAATTTAATACTCACGTCAGAACAATCGAAGTATAAGACGAGATCTACTGGACCAATAAATTTTTCAAATGCTGTTCCTTGGTGTTTTTCACGGGGATATCTAAAATAAAAAATTAATTTTATACTAACATCTTAAATTAACATTGTAAAATATTTGTCGTCTGAAATATCTCCAAAAACATGGTTTATATTGTTTAAAAATGTGTTAGGAAGAAAAATATTGAGCAAATGTGCGGTTTTGTATTCTACAATTGTTTTAATTGAAAGAAAAAGGTCCCTGTTCTTGAATTCGTACGACGCGATTTAAAAACAAAAAAACTCCTTAGTAAAAATTTTAAAATTCTCACAAAATAATTTCAGTTACCTTTGTTTTTTTTTATTAAATTTTTCTACATAAAATGTGCAAATAATTCGATGGAACTAAACTCAAAGGCAAGTGAAATGGAATTGTTAAAAATTTAAGAACTATAGTCTGGAATTACAAATTTTCTAAGGACCCTATTATTGAAAACGTTCCAATCGAATTGAAAGGAGTTTACGAAAAAAGTTTTTAGGTAAAAAATTCCTTAATAAAGTTCTCGAAATGAATTCATGAATTCATTTTAGTAACCAATGGCTCAAATTATTTCTTGCATTCAATGCACTTAATTAATTCGATTAGAAAATTCCGAACAAATTATTTCGATGCTGTGTGAAAAAATTAATTAAAGTCAAACATAACTAAAATAGTCCTAAGATTTTTTTTCAATTTGTTTTGTGAGAATTTAAGAACAGGGCCCAAAATTTGTTAAATAAATTTATTAAAAAGTAAACGTTGATAGCTATATAATTTTAAAAATTTGATACGAATATTAAATGTAAAAAAAAGGATTTATATTCAAAATAGGAGAGAGTAATACCCATCAATAAGGAACCCCTTTGAGTCTTTTGCTGTTTTGTGAATTGCACATTCCAGGAGCTGAAGTACATCATCGTTTGACACGAGTTTTCCCTGTTTCATGATTGCTTCTAGTTCTTTTCCCTTTTCTGAGCCCGATGCAACCTATGAAATTAAAAAAAAATTTATATTACATCGATTTATTTATGAATCTAGGGAACAAGTGTAGAATAGGGAAATATCTCCATTTTTTTTCGATATTTTGTAGCTGCCTTTCTTTAAATGATCTGAAGGAATTTTGTGGCGGTCTTTTAAAATTTCGAAAATATTCAACTTTAGTATTGAAAAACTATCGATATTAAAAGTTGTCATGCTCACATTCAAATATTTTTTATCATCTGCACAATTTCATTGATTTGCGATAATACGACTTTAAACTTTTATCATATTAGTCTCATTAAAAGTCTTTAAAAACCTGAGAAACAACAATGTTAAATGAAAAATACAAACTTTCCTAATTTTCTGTTATCCATATCATTTTCGTGCACAGACAAGCACGCATTTGTGTAATATATCCGAATTTTGATTCCCTCTTCTACACTTAACCTAAAACCAGAAATCTAATCACACCTCAGCTCTCAACAGATCTCCCGTGCTGATGTGTGAGAAGCCGAATTGTTCGACAATCTTGGCACATTGAGTGCCCTTGCCGCAGCCAGGTCCACCGAGTACCCAAATAATAGGAACGTGTACCTGAAAATTTTAAAAAAATTTTTTATATATTCACATAAAGTGTCAAAATATACCCTGGATGGATATTGCATATAAAAAGCAGCCTTTTGAATCACTAACATACCAAAAATTTAATTAGTATGCAGCTGAGGGCAACACAAGAGTTAATTAAGCGCAACTTTAGCATGTTCCTAAAAGCTTAAGTGCTATATTTTTAGCGTTATTATGTCACAGGACGTCGCATGCGACTTACATGTTGACGTCTGGATGCTACCGCTTGCGTTTGATGCTGTTTTTCTTCGGCCTCCTTTTTCATGGCCAGTTGATGGCAGAAAAATAACTATTTATTTTTTTTTTTGTTTTGATTTTTTTTTAAACCATTTTACGATGGATGTTCGTACCAGCAAAATTTGGAGAAAAAGGAAAACAATCAACTAAAAGCTTTAAAAACTTTAGCAAAAATACTAATTAAGCAAAAAAACAGAACCAAAATCGAAATGAAAAAATATCTCTTGGATTAAGGACTGAAACCTTTTTACCTTTTTTCGACATTTACAAGTTTCCGGTTTTCCACAATGATGACCCTTACATTTCATCATTTTGATGTAACTTCTTCTAAATTTCTTTTGTAAGACTTGTTTTAAATAAAACGGAAATTTTGTATAGATTTTTTGATTGGATAATTAAATTTTACCGAAACATATGTGACAACGAAATATGGCCTACTACTTTTTATTATTATTAATTAATAATTAGATAAATAAAATGCTACGAAATCTAAACGATTGAGGAATGGAAGGAGAAAAGTAGTTTAATTGCATTTTGCTCTTTGGTTTATTCTATATGGACAACTTTGGGTTCTAGACTGTTCTGGCCTCGATAACAACTATCTTTTAGTTTAAGTTTAGTACAGGATTAGTAATTGCATTATTAGCTAATACAGTGGGTCCATTCGAATATTTATACGATAGTCTCTAAACTGTGATACTTATACCCTATATTACCCACTATTTGTTATTTATAATTGACTCTTTTTACTTAACTATAATTCATTGCATTGTTAACTATTTAATGTTTATGTATACTTTCAGTATGTTGTATTCTCTTTCAGTATTAACAAATCCTCATAGTAAACTATATTTCACGGCTAAATAAAAACATAAATAAAATTAAGGTAAGTAAATAATTAAAAATACATACTTAGAGTGCCAACAATAAATTTATGAGAAGAGCGATTAATTCAAAGGCATGTACACAGTTAAAAATGTTGGTGCATACGTGTAATGATAAATTAAACTAAAATAATTTTATTAATTGAAATTGAATACAATATTTATAATTAATAAAGCTGTTGATATATTTGCATAGTCCTTAGAAATTTACATCTAGTACGATTTGTAACATATGTCCGAATTATTTATTCGCTAACCCTGTTTCGGATTACTGAAACATACCGCAATTTATGTAAAATGAGAAGGCTAAGACTGATTTAATATTAAAAACATTTAATACGCCTACATAGGTATGTCATAAAAAATGTATTTACCACCGAAAAATTGAAAAATGTTAGTTTGATGATTCCTTTGCATAGAATGGTCTAAAGCAATATCCCTTAATTCCCTTAAAATTACTACTTTCTCTATATCTACACCAATCATTTCATGTAAAATGGAATAATAATTTTCTTTTTAAAAAAAATATTAAACTGTATGAGCATGAGCAATTTCGAGGTTGGTTAAAATATATCCCATCGTGCTCAGAAGCCTAAGCAAAAGGTAGGACAATTTTTAATCCACCTAACCCCAACAAGTTAAAGAGCGCAAACAATTCGGATCTTAGAGAGCGTAATGTTATAGAACTACTGCATTATGCTTTATTATTTCCGTTTCATATTAAGTGATATTAACATCGATCACGACCTTATCTGAAAAATTGCGCAAAGTGTTCAACAATTGAACCAAAATTATTGCTTCAATGATATAATGGATATGGTTTTGTAAATCCAAATTGCAGCAGATTTTCAACATCTTCACTTAACACTTAACTAGTAAGAGTTATGTTTAATAAATGAATATGAATATTATAGCTTCAAATTATTTTAAAAATAATAAAACATACAAAAGAATTTTTCATATGTCATAGTTTTCGGAGATTTAATTTTGTTTGCAAATAGTTTCATTTACTCTTCTTCTGGGCCAGAATATTCCGCATATTATCCTGAGGCACTTGTTTACGAATACCTGAAGCTTATTTGACGTGGTCTTCTTTACTAACCAGGTTTCACTTCCATATAGGAGCACTGGCTTGACACATGCGTTGAATATTCTTAGCTTAGTGCCTCTTGACAAGTGCGAGGATCTTCATACTGGCCATAGTCGTCCGAAGGCCATTCTTGCTTCTTTTAGCCTGTTGGTAATGTCCTCGTCTGCCCCGCCGGTTATGCTTATGATGCTTCCCAGGTACTTGAATGTGGTGACTTCCTCTATCACTTCGTTGTTAATGATAAGCTGCCGTTGTTGGGGGTGTTCAGCCTCATGCTTATGCTCATATTATTTTTAATTCTAGCATATCAGATTTAAGCTAAATTTAAATACAGGCTAACTAGCTAAAACTCTACTGGCTAATTCTTTCCAATTTTACAAATCTTCAAGTAGCAGTACTAAACTTTAGTGTAGTCGGAAAAACATTAAAATTTAACTGTAGAGACTGAGTACCATCAATTCGGGCTATTTTGGCCCTGGGGGTTACTTTATCTTAATATTGATTCTTCTGTTATTGCTTTCTTATTAAACTGAAAACTTACTAAACGTAACTTACCGCAATGCTATATCAGGTTAAGATGTTTAGTCTTAAACACAAGTGTAAATATAAATTCTAATTAGGTGGAAAAGAAATATATTTAAAATAGGACAAAGGGACTAAAGTAACCCTAGTCGACGGTACACAATATTTTCCAACAAGTCTAGTGTAGGCGACAGTGAAGTCTATAGTTTAGTTAAAATTCCCCAGACATTTAATATCAAGAAATTTACAAACATTTTAATCTGTGTTGTATTCTAATCGATGATGTTTTCATATATACGGTTTATTAGCTATATTAGCATTTCCAAAATGTTTAACCGTGTTTGCATATGTTTAATTTGAAAAATAAAACCGAATTAGAAAATCTACTAGTACAAAATCCAAATTATCCCTTTTCCTCCAAGGAAACATTTTCCCATGTCGGGAGGAGCTAAATCCACTTGGTCTTTATTGATTTCTTGTTGACACACATTACCCCAACGCCAGCAGGCACGTGTCCTCCCCTGCCACCTGCCGCTTAATTCCACCAAATGTTTTGATATCAGATGAATGCATGAAAAGCCGCGAACGAAACGGGCACATTTTCCGTCCGTATCTGGCGACTATCAGACAAAATTAAAGAAAAAAGCTCCTTGGCCCTTTGATTGTAGACGGTCAGTGTCGAAAATTGAAAAGAGCAAAGTGCCGTCATTCTGGCGGGGTACGGAAATAACGTGAAATAAATAAATTTTAATTCTAAGAATTAAATTCAGTGTTTCAGCGGGAACCAGGGTTATTTATATGAAGTAAATTGGGGATAAATAGCAAATTAATCGCTAAAAGTAAAGTCGCGACCACGACCGACAGTTGTTGGCTCTTGTGTTGCTCCCCCGAATTGTTTATGATGAACAGATCGGCATTGGTTTTAAACAATTCGCATTAGCATTTTTCAACATTAAGCACTGACAAAGACAAATATTATGCTAAGAATAACATGATTACATAAATCTACCCAAACTGCAAATGATGTTGGGTTAAACTACTCGATATACCGGAGTAAAAAAAAGGGGTTCCGATGGCTAGAGGGGGTCACGTCCAAATTTGAGATGCTGGTCAGCACTTACCACTGGAAATGCCTTGTTAGCGCCACGAACTTTATCTTCTGGGTCAAGGTTAAACAGAAATTATCCATAATCACGCGGCACAAAGGTTTTTGTTGCTTAAAATGTTCAAAGAAAAATCTCGGAAGGAACTAAACGCAGGGAATGAGCTCTGAACAGCACTCACCATGATTATTTGCACTCGAACCCCGGTATTGGACACCAATTCAAATTATTTTCACGACTCGCACCGCCCTGACTATTTTAAGATCCACTGAAGACTGTTCGGGTATAATCTTGAGAGTCAAGAGGACGCCTAACAAACAGCGAATTATGTTCAGATACAGATAAAGATACAGATACAGATACAAAACTTTCGAAGCTCTTGCCAAATGGAAATCACTCGGAGAAGGTTCTAACTTAACAGAAGTAGCTTTCACCTTGAATACCGCTGCAACCGTGGCCTAAAACTACCCTGAAAATGGGTCACCGGGTCAGGTTTGGTGCAGCTTTTACCCTTTCCGGAATTAACCTCAAATTTCTTTTCCAATAACGGTACAAAGAGCTTTTTGACCCATATCCGTTAGTATCTTATGGCCCAGAGAATCGGGAAAGTGAAACGGTGTTTCTAAAATTAGTACAAGAGTTTGACTATCGCAATACTTTTGGCCTAGAGCTTTTTCAAGAGTACAACACTCAAAAGTAATTGAGCCAATTGAGTGACTTATTTACAAAAATGCTCAATGGCTATTTGTTCTGTATTTTCGTATGAATGAAGGCATCACTTGAAATATTTTCCTCTAAGTAAACCATCGGGGTATTTTTCGCAAAATTTTGTATATGTACAATTGGCAGGAACCTATTTCGAATTAATTAAGATTTACGTTGCTAATTGCTGGGATGAAAGATCTGTAATTTTAGTTTGTTATTATTTAGGCAATAAATCATTTATTGGATAGTATAAATATTAAGGTAATTGATTAATATGATAACGATTTTTATAAATCAAGTAAATGAAAATAAATATAAAGCAATCAAGAATAAATGCATGGTAAAAAATATTCCCTATATATATCAGCAGAATATTTACTTAACTGGATAATAACATTAAATTATAAAGATAAAATCAAACGTAATGAAAGACAATTTCGTTTTATATTGTCCGTATATCCATAATTCGATAAGTACTAATCATATCTTTAGCTTATCTTATCGTTTAGATTACAACTAGAGGAGAAAGTTAATGACTCGGTACAATAAATAAAAATATATACAACATTTACACTATCCTTTATTGTATTTTGTTAAACATAAAATATTAGTGGATTTTAAAAAAATATGACTTCTAATGTGATAGTTATAAAAGTTTTAATGTACTAAAAGTATTAAAGTAGTTAAGTAGTCCAATAGAGCAAAGTTGTATGGAGAATAGATGTAGAAATATTTTTATTTTCCCTATCGAAAATTACACAATTTTGCATAATGTACATTTTAAAATATTATTAAATAAAATTTGTAAATGACTTCCTATTAATAATAATAAATTAAACCTAAATATGAGGAAAAACTACTCAACAGGACGATAGATGTATGTAAACACTCGTATATTTAGAGTAGACGTAACATACATATTACATAACGACTTTTCATTGTAACTGAAATGAGTATTGCAACATAAATTAACATAAAAAAATCACAAAGATGCTTTGAATAATAGCAAAAATATGTTGGCCGTATAATCGATTTAAAATGAATAAGAATTTTATTTTTGAACGCTATTTAGGTAAATAAACTCAAATAAATGTATAGGATTATTTAAACAATCATTTATTTTAAGTTATATGGTTAATGCACCTTTAAATTTGTATTTCGAAAGGTAATAGGAGGCTATTTAAAAATTATTATTTTTTTTTTCTATAGGCAATCGTATATGAGGTTAAAACGTAAAATTTCTAATTTCTTGCACTCACGAAAGCTAATTCGAATTGAGCTATTTATAAATATTTGATGAGATTCTCTGTTCCAAAATCTGTTGTTTTTTTTTTTGCAATTTATGTGCAATTAAAAATTTCTTGGTATTTTAAATTTGCAAGTAATGAATTCTTTGCTGCGATTTCATGCTTATATCAGGAATAATTTATGAAACAAGTAAAACCACGTTTTGTATATGATATTGTTCTATATTTATAAATCTTATGTAAATAACAATTCGCAATGTGCAACTTACGTTATGTGTGCTTCTTAAATGGTATTTTATATTTCGTTTCATCAAAAACTTAATTTCATTCTAATCTAATTACACTAAATCTACATTCAAAACAGTGGATGATGCAAAATTTCATCACTTACACGTTTATGAAAATATATGCGTAATTGTGTTGGTATACCTACTGTTGCTACTCTTTATGTTGGCACTCAGCCACTTTATTATTTATTTATTTCTTTGATATTTAAAGCTATAACACGGCCTAACCATTATTGTTCTTCTACAAGTAGCCTCTTTCAAAACATTTTAAAATATTATACTTAATTTACAAAACAAAAATGATGATGACCCCAACAAACTGAGAAATTTATCAGAGATCGCGCTACATAAATGTATCCATGCTGTTTCTTTCTGTCTCTTGCAACATTTGCCTAAAGTTGAAACCCTCATTTGGAAGATTCCCATTCATCTGGGGTTTTCCGGGATGGGGATTATTTTGGCTATTATTATTTCTGAGGTATCCATTAGCTAAGCTGACATGATGACTGATGGTGGGTACTGAGCCCGGTACATTGTCCTCTACATCTTCTAGAACAGTATCCGTTTCAATGGAACCAATTCCTGATGTACCTTGGTCTGAGATTGTTGGATTTTGATTGCTTCTTAGTTGAGTTGTCGTCATTTGCTGAATTATTCCGCGAAGGACTTTTTCAAACTCACGCTGTACTGAAGGGCTGTCTGTATCACCATCAACCTTTGAATAAAAATATATTACATAAATTAACACATAATACTCTGGTGTTTTATAATAGTAAGGAATAACGATTTCCAAAAAATAATTATTTTATTTCTGATTAAAATTTAGAAGATAGTTTCTTAAACTTAAACATATGCTTAAAGGTATGACTCTATTGGAGACTTTTCGAAATAATATAATTTTAATGTTTTTGCAAAAGTCCAAATGCTTTTTAAAATTATACTTACGATTGTTAGTCGATTGTTATTATCAAGAGCTTTGAGCATTGGCAATGTTTGCTCCCGAAATAGTTCTAAACGTCTTCTAAATGATGAAACAGTGTCATCTAAACGCCCTCGACCCAATTGAAGTTTCGAACAATCCAATAGAATAATAGGAGGACGTTGTTTGTACTACAAAATATTAAATTAAAATCATTGAATGCTGCTTTAGATTCTACTTGATTAATAACTTACCTTTTCTTCAAATGCTTTCGCCTGATTAATATTTCTAGGGTATCCGTCAATTAGAATCCCCTGCATATCCTTCTTCAATTCAATATTTTTATCAATAAGTATACTTATAGATTTTTCAGGGACCATTTCACCAGCAGATAAAGCTTCTTTAACTGCATAACTTTCGGTATTAGCCTTTGGGGCTGTATCAGTTATAGTCCGTAATATTCTGCCGACACTGGTAATGGAAATAAATTTAATAATTACCTTCAGTAATTGATATATTTTTATAAAGTAAATTACCTGAAATGTCCCCATCCAGAATTTAAGCCGACTGCCTTCATGCAGAGATTGGCTTTATTGCTACCGGGTCCGCCAATGACCCATATTACCGGAGGTATATCACTGTTATTTATTTTTACTGGCCCATTGCCATAATATGTTACATTTTGTCCCATCAAGGTAGTGGGATCATTTTGCACTGGCTGAAATAGGGAATGCGACGGTGGTGTATTCGCCAATTCTGTAATATTCTTCTGTTGACTAGGTGCTGTTTCTACACTAACTATACTGCCAGGTATATCATTTATTCCTCTTCCCATACCTGTAACTCCATTGAGGATTGCTTCTTGATTTTCGAGTGCCTCCAATATGTCAAGTACGGCAGCACGAAAATCTTTATAAACATCGGATGGTGCACGTTCACCATTTACCTGATTTATTAGAAAATTATTTTAGTTATATTTAAATTTTAGAAACTCGTAAAAGGTTCCTTACCGCAACAAGTAAATCGCTCTGGTCGAAATAGTCAGCCACAGGCATAACGTTCTTGAAGAAGTTTTCCAACTCCATTTTGGCAAGGGATAAAACTACATGCCCCAATTTGGCTCCATAGTCGATTTGCTTCTGCAGTACGGACTGGCGCCAAGATATTAAAATAACTCCATTGACTACTTGTATCTGCAAAGAGACAAGTTTTGAGTTAATTTGTCAAGTAAGGTTATAATTTAAAATCTAAAAAATTTCTCCACTGATAGTCGATTCTATTATTGGATAGTACTCGTAATAATTGCTCAAAATTAACTCAAGAAATTCTTTAAAAAAAAAACTATTCTAAAAACTAGTATGCCTTATATACTCGCATTTTAGTGTTCTGAGTTATACGCAATTGCTAGTTTGAGGCTATAAATATAATTAAAAATACCCTAAGGTCTTACTTTGTTAAAGATACTTGTGAAAAAATATAATATAAGAATCAAAGACTTTCAATCTAAGAAAAATATAACACATTAAAAAAAAAACAATAACACTCCCATTTTCGTTTATTTAGTGCGCATTTTCGGTGGCTTTCACTGCGGTTTTGTGTGAACAGCTGAGGGCCAGCCTTTTCATTGGAACCAGAAAAATTGCTTACAATCCTAAAGAAAAGTGCCAATTTTCAGCATAGTTCGAAACGCTGTGGCTCAAAATATTCCTTTGGGAGATACCCTGTTTTTAATTTTCCCGAAAGGCTTGGCATGTTTTCTTAGTCTGAGCAAAATTTTATAAATTACTAATAAGTTTTAGAGCCAAGAGAGCATTTGCAGTGAAATTAGAGGTTTTACGACTTCAAAAACAAAAAACCCAACTTCTACACCCTGTGGCTGAAAATATTTCCTTCAGGCGTATCCTGTTATAATTTTTCCTAGAAAGTAAAATATATTCCTGCAGTCTGGGTAAAATTTTGGAACTCTGGGATTAATTTCTACTCCCTCTGGCGCAAAATATTCCCTAAGGACCTATATGGATTTTATTTTTTAATGAAAGGTCAACATGTTACCGTATTCTGGGAAAATTTTCAAAAATTATAAATTTGCTTCCTTGGGCAGTTACATCAAGCTAACCTAACCTAAGGATAATATTTCTTAAATTGGGATATCTGATCTGAATTACAATACTTTTTGCTTGAATAAAAATGTACTTTTGATATGAATTCTGATACTGTGATTTTAATTTTGATAATTTTAAAAAAAATTACGATACTTTTAAAATGACATCTTATATATTTTATTCGAACAATGATACTATTGCATTTAAAAGTGTGACGTGTCTCTTGAAAATGATATATGTAAAATAACAGATGCCTTGGTGGATTATGCCTCCAAGAAGGTGGTGTTGTGCCTATTCACCAATTAGGCCCAGCATAAGATATTTAAACAGTTCTGCTGCATATGACTATTAATTGTAAGTGAACTAAGCTATTTTACTTTTGGTATTGGCGTTACCGAATTAAATTCGTTGGCTAGGTAGTTGAGCTTTGCTCAGGGCAAATGATACACTGACATGCGAGGAGTGTTTTATTGTAGTTTAATAAATTTCTTAGTAGGCATATTACACAATTGAAGGGAAGTATACAAAAATGACCTGGAACTATACACTTAACTATTTGCTTAAATTGTTTACTTTAGGATGTTAATTTGCTCGATGTTCATATTTATTATTTATGTGTTTAAATAAAATAATGTGTTACTATGGATAGGTATTATATAACTACAAGTTTAAGTTCTAAGTGACCTAAATTATTTGTTTTATTTTCTAAAAGAAATTAAATATAAGACAATGTTTTAAAAGCCCTATTAAAGACGATATCAAACGAAAATTTGTCCAAGATATAATTAAAGTTCGAAAACTATTAAATTCATAGTTTTAAAACTATTCCACGTGTTTGAGTTCTCAAAGTGTGTAGCCGGCCTACAGTAGAGGAGGATGGCAACCACCCGGGTAAAATAGAACTCGTACTGTTTACTACTCAATGTCTAGGTCGTCCAATCGATATCAGAGGACATTGCGTGTTGCAGTCACAAATATTTCATCAGTTTTATACCTACTGATATATTAGGATCGAATAAGCTGTTAAGCTCCTTCATATATGGGAATAATTTCATATAATTTTGCATTTTTATTCAAATTTCATATCTATTTTTTTTTCTTATGGTTACAACTCTTTTTCTTGGGAATTAGGCATATGTAGCACATCAGATTTGGTTATAATAATAAGCTTCTACTTATACTCGTATTTGGTTAAACAGGTCATCTACCATTAAAGCAGTAAGAATAATTTCAATAAAATAACATGGCTAAAAAAAATTTAATTATAAAAGCATTCATAACTTTTTAACTTACTTTTTCAGAATATTCCACGACATCACGCATAGAACGAGGGTAGCCAGAAATTAAATAGGCTTTTGCAGCTGGCGCCATTTTCATTTCAAGCATTAAAACTTCTGTTACTGTTCTCGAAGATATCTGGGAGAAATCTTGCATATCTGGAAAATATTGAAATATTATTAATTAAAATTTTTTTCTTCTCAAGAAAATGCGATAAACAATCCTGCAAAAACCATCGTTAATCAAAGTAAGGTTTAATAGTTTTTATAAAATTATTTGATTTGGTTTTCTATGCCAAGAATGTAGTTTCGAATTAGAGTTTATTACCAATTTTATTTACGCATCTAAGAAAGTTTTGAGGCCCGAGTTTATGATATGTAGACAATTCTTAAACATTAAATTCATAATACCACTTTTAAAACGAAGGTTTGACACCAGCTTTATCATAATAAATTAATTATCATTTTTGTCATATATTTCATAGAAGAATGCCTACATTGTTTGATTGCGTATTTATCATTTCACAAAAGGGTTCTATTAGTGAATTTAATTCATGTACGCAACAACTGTTTCTTGCTTGATTTGCTCCCACATTGTTAATTTAAAAAAAAACGAAGCTTTCTTGTCTTGGCTAATTTATTTATTAACCAGGTGGGTTAAACAATTTTTACTCGTAAAGAAAAGCTGGAAACGTTTTTCGTTTGTAAAAACACGCAACTTCATTTTTAAATTGTTGCTGCGAGCCTAAAAGGTCTAATTACGAATATAGAAAATCACATAATTATACATTTTAAATTTAAGTAATTAACCCGGAGATAATTATTATGCTTATCCTATAAAATGACTGTTAATTAATGTAACTTGAAGCATATAAGCAAATCAAGTTATACATATACGAGTACTATAGCAACATAAACTTTGACCTTTGGCCTTGTGTAGGCAAAATGAAATCATAATTATGTATATGTATAGCTACAAATCTTTATTTACTGCCAACCGGCGACTGTGACTCTACGTCCATCTATTACAAGCTCTGATTGGACAAATTATTCTCGGTCCTTGGCCTGAACAGATTCTATTAGTGATAATTTATGTGATAAATTACACCACTTAAAGTCGGCATAATTGTGTATAGAAATAAAGTCCATTAAATGAGGAGAACCGATGGTAACTGTACACAGTATACGTACAGGTGACATAACACCTAGATTTTCTTTCAAGCCTAGTAAATGGCCAGGACAGGTACGGATTGTAGTCACGTATACCAATAAAACCGTTTCATACTTTTAATATTCGTTATTATAATTTTTGTGAATACTGAACTAACTACACGTGTATTTTGCTTTTTAGGTATACGTTAGCTAGACCGAATTTGCCTGGCAATGACTGTGAAAAGCTGATACCTACCATTTCCGATTGCGTACTGCTGCAGTAAATCCATCATATTAATGTGGGTTACGCCTCGTTTCTCTTGCATGAGAGTATCACAGTGCGTTACTTTGCCACTACCTGGACCTCCTATTTCCGTTGAAAAGAATTATTACTTTTAGACCACTTAAAAAATTCACCTAAATATAATTGAATTGCTTACCTAAGACAAATATGACAGGCACTTTTGGCGGATCGAACTTTATCCTTCCAACATTCTGCATAAGGAGTGCATTGAGGGGTGTACGAACCCTGCTGGAACGGGCATTCCCTCCACCCTTCCAATCGGCTCCGGGATCCTCCGAATCCTGTGCCGTATTGGCGTCTGGAACAATAAGAAGAAAAAAAAGCAGCATTTAGTCCTTGGACTTTGTGTCTTTTCTTTGCTTTATAAATTATAAATTTATTGAAGAAAAGCTTTTTTAATCTGGTCATTGTTCGGTGCTTGTCGAAAAATACAAAGAAATCTCAAATCAGCGGATACCCCGTGCGGAAAAGGCTATTGATTTTTTGATGATACGTTAGCGGTGACTAGTTCAATCTGCCACAACAAGTCGTTGTCATCCAGTCGCGACTTGGTATAATGAAATTATTCACTAATTACTTATCTAGTAAAACTTTCACTGATTTGCATGTTACAGATATATGCGACTGCGCTAATTTCAATCATAGTCTTATTGACCGTATCAAAGGTTATAAGTTTAACAATTTGTATATTTTATTAAGTAATAATAAATATCGTACCCTTCTATACTGATTCAACTTCTTGAAAACGTGTTTCTAATTACACGTTTTATACTCATCAGCAATTATCGGTTAATTACGCAATAGTGAGTAAGTAGAAACACATTTTGGTCATACTTTCGAATTCTAGATAGAAAAGTAACGAAGCAGAGTAATTTGGTGACACCTTAAATTGTGGTATTACAAATTTTTTCAAATAGAAGCTAAATTATAAGGAGTAATAGCATTTTAAAGATAAGAAACAGCAATAAACTAATAAAGTATAATAATAAAATATTAAAGTAATATAAACAAAAACGAAAATGTCCTTTTAAGACTTTGGACATCTTCTTAAGGTTTTAGTAAAATAATCTACATAATATTTTACTATATGTATAAGCTCGAAACAACTAATTGCTTAAATCCTAAGTGTTATAGAGAATTCAATATTTAACTATATTAATTTTTATTAAAAATTTAAAAGTAGCAATAAAATTATATGAAAATAAGAACAACTTTTAAAATAGAAAAACAATAAATGAATAAATCTCAACGTCTGCTTGAATCAAGAATTTAAAATTATTGCGACGCCTTTTAAATGAAATTTCGGCTTTGGCGCCACACAATCATTTTGTTTTGAGAATTCCTCGTGGCAATAAATTTAGTGTCGAATGTTTGATGATTTCTATAAAATAATTTTTATCATAATAAAAGGGGATAGTAAAACTTTATATAAGTTTTATTTATTTTCTAATTATATTCATTCAATAAAGAAATTAAGTATTTTACGGAAAAATCTAGGTAAAACAATATCAACGATTCCAGCATAAAAGCAAAAATAATCAACTCTGTCACATAATAAAACAAAAGATAATTGAAACTTTTTCTTTAGCCTAATAATAAGTTCCTCTGTTTTAAATGATTTACCTATTTGAAGTAATAATAATTTGATACTATTAGTTTTTAAGTGTATACATCAACTGGAGATATCTCAATAATTTGTATTTTAAAAAAAACAGGTAGTTTGAACTGATTTCAAAGGCAAAACTGTTTCCCATTGCGACTAACAAATTAATTTAATTTCTTTGATCTTTCATTAAGAAAATCATTTAAATGTCATAATAATATTCTAAATAATGTAAAATGGACCAGAATAAACATTTTAGATTCGCAAAGTGTGGGAATAAAATCATAACTTTATATTTTTAGGTACTACTAAGTTACTAAATATTTCATTACATTGATTTCTAATAGTTGTCATAACAATTTACATTAAGAGCAGTAATACTGCATCGTTAAATAACCATACGCATCTATTTAATTAGTAATTGGCATTTGTTTCTTTTAATATACTTCCTGTGTAATATTAATTTAAATATTAATAATACGTTAAATGATAATAGTGAACGAGTTTTATTTTGCTAATTCCATACCTTATAGTTATTAAATATTATGAAATTAGCAAAATTTACCTTGAACTGTGAACTTTTTACGTTAATTTAATTTGATCTAATTACTTACTTCAATCAATTGCTTACGTACATAGTTACGTTTGATAAATATCTAAATGTCTATTAATTTTGATCAGATTGTTTTGTTGCATTTGTTCATTTTTTTTTTTCATTAGCTTGAAAGGTTGCGGATCTTGCAACGCATATATACATCACTGTTTTCATAAATGTTTAGTCAGCATGCGATGTACAATATATGATTAGCATTTAGCAGTAATGTTAAATGTTACCTTATACTCATATGAACAGATTGCATTACTATCGTATTGAATCGCCTTAAGTTCGTGATGGAACCGATGATCGAATTTTTCGTGCCACTTAACATAATCGTTTTCGTTTGAATAGCAATAAGCAATAAAACGTGGTTAAAACATTACTTTCTAATATTATAATTTTCTTATTTTTGCGTTCGAATATAATGAAACTAGTTGGTAGATAAATTATCTTTTATATGTTTTTATTATTACAAATTTATATATAAATTATTTACAATTAAAACAAAGTCCATTTAGATGAATTGATATTTTTTGAAAATTATTTCGATCGTATGGCGGTAGATATAGACTAATTAAAATGTACTATGAAATTTGAAGATTCTTCTTCTATTATTTATAAGTATATACCATAATTTGTCAAGCTGAATGATATAATAATATTTTATTAATTATCTGAAGCCAGTAGTATGCCTGTATATCAGTCAGCATAGTGCAGACAAATTTTATTAGTCAAAGCTCTGAGACTATAGACAAAAATAATTTCATTTTGCATTTTGTTTATAAAATCAATGTTTTTAGCTTTGCTACTACTTTTAGGATATATTGAGCTTCTCATAGGGATTTTAATTTTATTAGTTCTAGTTCAATGCTTGAGAATTTTTCGTATTTTCTTTAACACAATATCTAATTTCCTATATATTTATAATATTTATTTATTATAGTTATATGCAAATAAAACATTTCTTGTTATTATATTATGATCAGTATAATATTTTCATTTTGCTTTATATATAAATGCTATAAACATGCACTTATAGCCCTAACTCTACTATCCCTTAATGAATCTTCTTGTTTTCAAAATTTTTATTAGAATAAATTGCAGCTTTTTGTACCTTCTAAGGGAATTAAACTTACATTTTTAATATATGTATATACGTATGTATGTTCAAATGCTTATTTAAAGTATAGGAGCATGTTTACCTGTGTCTAAACAAATGCCCATCATCCATGCGGTAATAACCAATGAAGAAAGTAATTCTCGGTCTTCTTATTTTAACTAGAAGAATTGTTTGTAACTATTTCCACTTTTTTCATTTTAAATGAAAGTCCTCTTCAAAAAGTTCAATTCAATATCACTAAAACTACTGTTTCGTACATCACAATATCCCCAGTTAGGCACAATATTTATAAAATGTTGATAAAATTTAAAAATGTTCTTAACTTTATTATTCGCATTATATATTTAATTTTCACAGGTACTTCGAAAGTGCAATTTATCGCAGTGCAGTATCCAAGTGCCGACGGTACTGATGCGTGTTAACCGATCAAAAAGTCCAGTCTCACTGTCAAAGTTGATGACAAAACAAAGTTTTTACCTTTATCGGACTTATTGAATATTTTATGAAAATCGGTTACGTTTTTCCTTCCCCCCAAAAACACCCAATTCGATGGTCAGTACATATGCATGCACTTGAAGGTAGTGTTAGTAACTGACCATCGCTAGTTAATGGTTATTGTCATTCATGTTCAAATAGGGTAGTTATTTTCAAGCATTACCAGATAAATAAGAGTATAAAGGTTCCTTTTGAAATAGCCTTGGCTTCTTTTGCGTTTTGAGGACAATTTCTTATGGTGGTACAACGAAACGAGGCATGTGTATCGTTTTCTTATTTAGATGCGCTACAGATGAAATATTTTTGGACGCATCTTAAATATTTTATACTGTTCTTAAATAGATGAAAGTTGGTCAAAGTCGAATAAAATCGGTCTAATCGGATAAGGAAGTATTTATTTAAGAGTTGTTGGATAATATTCAATATAATTCTTGACTGGTAACATCCGTAGTCGTGAAATGGTGTAGTATCTATCACATATATCTACGCGGGACTATGAATTAGGTTAAAAAACGACAATCGAAATCATGCGCATTTCCGCTCCACATATGACGATACATTGAATCCAATAAAACATCTACATTCGTTACAACAATGAATAAAATAAGGTAAACATGAAAACCGGGAAAACCTTGAAAAGGACATGTACAAGTGGTCAACTGACCATGTGGTAAATTTTGCAGCCATATCGAAAGGTAATGACATGTGCTAGGGATTTGCTGGTCGAACTGGAGAAATTATGAATTCCATGTGCACAAAGAGTTACTTTGACAAAATTTCGCCATAGATACCTGACCCCACAGGTGGGTATCCGGCACATATTATCCTCTACGGGGTATTGATCCTATATCGCAGGTGAAATATGTGACCTGTTGCATACGACAATTGCCCTTGCCGCTTTCGCTGACCGCTATGAGAAATAGCGCAAGTGCACTAAGGTTGCTTATAGAGGGCCATATATTTGCATAAAGTCCTAACATAGCGCTTAATAATTCAATTATGACACTAATCGAAAGTGCTCAATGAGCCATCGCTTGCAAGGTTCGGCTAACTTCTACGCTGCGCGTAAATAATTAAGCGATTCTCAAGGGAAACGACGAGTCCGACTTGAATTTCAGTCGGCTTAATGTAATTATATACCCCCTCAGCCACTATATTTGATGTCGCTTAACCCACTTTAAAGTGCCTGTAGTCGCCTGACTCCGGCTGTAGTCCCTTATTCCGGCTAGCACTCTTCTTAGCCGACAGTGGGCCAACTTTAACCACCCCCGATAATTACATGTTCGGTGGCTAGAATTTCGTGGCTTTGAAATATTTAAAATGTCCACAGGATAATGATATAAGGACGACATCGGTTTATTTTCTTTGTTAGGATACCTTCTATCGCTCTCGTTTAGGATGGAGACGAGGAGGCCACACGCTGAGAAATCACGTTCGAGGAAAAACCAGGTCCCTGAAAAGACCTTAGAATGTTCAACCTTCATTATTCCGGTCAAAAAGGATCCCAATGAATTTCACAGAAGGTTGTCTATAAATTTTTCATTTAAAGTTTTGGACAATAGCACGGGGTAATGACACGCAACTTTTTATCTTTTCTCTGTATGAAAATTTACGAAAATGAAATAAGGTTAAGGAGTTCAAATTAAAGCCGCAAAGCATTTAATAACATTTCATGAAATATTTAAAGCTCAATGGAATTGCAGAAGTTTTCTTAGAATTCTTGAATATTTTCTTATTAAGCGCAATTATAGCGCGGTTCTAAGGAAACGCCTTCTACGTTGTGCTTGTGTTTTGACTTATTGTTTGATATTTAATTACTTCGATGAAGGGGCGAATTAGAATGAGAAACTTTCATAAAGTTGGTACGCAACAAAATGGTACCTTTCATGTTAATAATTTTCTTTTTGATTCAGTTATATTATTTTATATGAAAAACAAAAATTATAAATTTATAGGTGTGGCGAGGTGACTTTTTCTATGAATATGTTTCGAACATTCTGTTAGGCATTTTTGGGTATGACGTACTACTTTGTAGTTCTCAAGTTTTTGATAAATCTTATTCTATTCTACTAGAGAAGGATCACCTAACTACCAATGCTCTGAACCTTTCTGCAGTATTGGCTGGACACTAACCAAAGCAGTGGTGGAAATACAATAACCCATATACTGGATTACTCGATTTTTTGTATAGAGATTGAATTTCAAACTGAGATCGGACTTGATTTTTAAATGGAAAGATTGAGACTGAGCTTTGCCGTAATTTTTTAGCATATGAGCATATGTCTAGAGGACTAGACGATCACAGCTCACATCTTGGGTGACTGCCCGGTCCGAGCAAATATTAGAAGAGGTAGAGAGTTCCTAAGTCCGGCTGAAGTCCAAAGCTCTTCTGTAAGGGTCCTTCTAGCTCTCTAGCTAGGGTAGCGGATCGCTTACTTCACTAGTGGAATTTTGGTGCAAAATACCGAAGTGATGGTGGATACTCCGGGGTCGCTCCGTTTAAAAACAATAATAATAATATGCTTTTCTATAACAGGTGCTCCAAAAAGTCTTTATTTTTAAATATTTGGGTTTATTTTAAATATCAATTTTCCTCCCTCGACAAAGTATAGTTCCTGATAATTATAATTGCTGTTCTGAAATTTTCAAAGGATATTGGTTGGTCTAATTTTTGCTATATTTTTTATCAAAGTTGAGGAGGATCTTTCGGTCACGGCTTTTAAATCATATTATCTCGAAAATATTTGCTTTACGTTTTCAACAAATTCAATCTTATCAGGTGGCTATGAAGGAACAGACAGTAATGAAAAGACGAACCATTTTAAGGTCCGATCAAGAGCAACACGGACTCCATTCTTAAGCTTTGGAAAGATGAGCAAATATCTTGCTCCGGTTAAATCAACCTAGTCTTCAACAATTCAAAAAATTCATCAACTTCTCCTGGTATAAGGCGAAGAATCTTCTTTCGCTAAACAAAAATAAAACTAAAAATCATCACGGACCTATTCATCGTCCATTGTCCGGTAAGGTTACCTTAAAAAGTAAGGCTTTATAGTAGTTGTTGTTTAGTAGCAGTTCTGTCTGAACGAATAAGAAACAGCTGAGTACATCTGCGAATGCCCAGCCCTAAGTCGCTAAAGTCTGATACACTTTGGGGGCTCCCTAGTTACTCCGGCCGATAAGGATAAGGTATAAGGTCCGTACAAAAGACCTGGCTAAATTCCTGCCCATTCCTAATAATAATAATAATCTCGAAAATGGTAAAAAGCAAGAATTGAACTTAAATCAAATACAATCTTTTGAGAATTCTAAAATATCCATAAAGATAATGACTTTTTAATTTTGTTTTTAATCATTATTTTCTTAACTGCTTTTCAAAACATTGTAAGGGAAAGGTAGTAGGGCATAGAATTTTAAGAATCATCAACGTATATAAGCATAAAACAAAAATGATCGTATATGATTTCGATAACGCGTATCATATTAAAATATGTAATTTGTTTAGATAAATTAAAATTCACTTATATAATCTTTTCCTTCAAAGTTATGAAGTAATTTCAATTGTTGTACCATATTAAAAAACTAAAGCTTTTATTCTTAACCATAAAAAAGCTTTCAAGAATACAAAGCTTTAAATCCGACGTACAGTTCTAGAAGAAATATTTTATGGCATGTTTGTCTGAACATTTTCATCAGAAGGTTAACTTATTTGCCTTACAGCTTTTAATACGATTGTTGAAAATATCAAAAACCTTTTTTTCTTTCTTACTGCGTTGACTGCGTGCAGATTATTCCTTCCGACGATGAAAATGGGTTAAATTAAATGCGAAATAATGTTGATACTCGCAAAAGTTTAGAATATGTTAATTAAATAAATTATTTACAAAAAACGTTTTTTAAATTTATAATAATTTTAAAGACTGAAGTAGATTCTAGTGCGATTGTTTTAAACCAACATCAGCATAAAACTGAGACTAATTAAATCAATTTTGTGCCAAATTGAGCTAAGTTAAAAGTATAGGTGCAGTGAGTTTTACTCGTAAAAACAATACGTAATCCCTTTTCACATCACTTCATTTGTTGGTATATCATTATAACATTAGAATTAATAAAATTAAAAAAATAATACCTTTTTATTAAAAATAAATTTATCTTTATTTACAAAACATTACTTTTATTTATGCCTACCTAAATATTTACAAATGTTTAATCTAAAGTTAATTTAACAGTCTAATAAAATTCATTTTGGTATTTTTTCCATACTACCATCAAAACCACGATTCTCATACCCATAATTTCCTAAAACCATTGATATTCCTGATGGTGGATGAGTGACTACAGTTGAACAACTACTTGAAATTGGTAGACTATTTCTAGATAGTATAAATCTTTTATAAATAAGAATACGAATTTTATAAATAATAAAAATTATTATATATAGAAAACAGGCTAATATTAAGAGTGCGAGAAGTGTTGTTATTGTTTGTCCTGGCTTTGTCCAATCAAGTACTGTATAAATATAAACGGATCCATTTCTAAAAGAAAATAAATTTTATATTACATTTATATTGAAATAAAGGGTTGGTTTTTGAAATATTTATACGTACGGGTGAAGTCCTCCACATAGGTAATAAATAATTGTGAAAAGAGAATAAATAATTCCAAATAAAACTGGTAAATAAAAGTGAAGCAGTCGCATGGGATAGGAAACAATTAAGAAATCCAAAAACATAATTGCCGCGTTAAACGCATGCGTAAGTACATTTGTGGCAGTCAAGGGTATATCACCTTTAAATAAAATAAAACAATTTTTTAGGTTCGGCGCTCATCATCTTATCAATAAAAAGTACTCACTTGTGTATAAGATACTCCAATAGACGATTGTGATTATAAGTGAAGAGATCAAGGTTGTTATGTGCATTATCCAGTAGACCTTGAAGGCTCTTGGCATCGAGTTTGAATCCGTTACGTTATCTTAAAAATAAGTCAATATTTTTATTCAAAAAAAGGTATGTATTTTATTATGATGTACTTGAAAAGGTAGAATTAATAAATATTCGATATTACAATTAACTGAAATGATGAGGGATGTGATGTGGTTTTTGAATCAACTAAGATCGTTTTTTATTATAGTTATATTATTATTAAAGTTTAATTAAAATATCTGCGCATTCATGTGTAACTGGGTTATAAGTTTTGAATAAATGAGGGTGATTTCTTTAATTACTTAATTGTTTTTCGCTTTATAATTTTATTGCTTATTGTCAATTACACGTGAGAAATGCAGGTAATTTCGAATTTGCTAACTCAGGATAATTAGCTTCTATATTAATTCATAACCCATAATAAGAATAGTTCTTTTGAATGGTGGATTAATGGTCAACTATTGAATAAATCAAAATAATTGTTCATGAAAGGTATGAAGAATTTTAAATAAAAAAAAAATAAAAGAAAAGAAGCATACTTTCGAAAAGAATATATTTTTCCGCAAAAGTTGTATCTTGCCATAGATAAAATAGTGTTTTGGCTAGTCACTCAATTATTTTTATCCATAACTCACCAGCATATTCGGGATGATAATGCCATATAGTGACCAATATTGCTCCAAGCAAATGGGTAAACATGCACATCAAAATGCCCCAATTTGTGAGAAATATAAAATAGTAGCCATCCATAACATGGTCAAGCATCGAAGTCAGCACCACTCCAATGAAGAATAAAGCGACAAGCCATCTGTAGATTAAGTAGATGACATTTTTCGTGCAACATTGCCACTGAAAATTTAAATTATAAACATATAATCACTTTACAAATTATACCGAAAAGACGTACGATGATAATAATGCTCTTAAGGTTATATTAAAATCTAGACATATATATTTTTTCTTTTCATTGGTCTTAATCGTTTTTTTTCTTTTGTTACCTTAACAAAATTTTCCTACCGTTTTTTCATATTTTTATATTTTTACAAAGATTCGACAGGAATAACAAACAATGGAACATACCGTTCATACATTTAGACTAGAAACAATACATTTTTGCACAACAATTCCTACACAAATTTGAAACTATTGCATCGTTTTGCAGGGAATAACCAATTTGCCATATATTTATAAATCCTGCCAAACTAAATACATTAAAATTGAAGTATAAAATAAATATAATATTATTATTATTAGTTAGTATTAATAATTAACTATGCTAATAGTACTTTGTAGTTTATTAGCTTTTAATCTTCCGTATAGTAGGTGAAAAAATCTTCCATTCCATACTAGGTGGGATTTGACGTAAGGTTGATAGTAAGTAAAATGAAATTAAATCAACGAATTAAAACTATTTAAAAAATATATATATTTAATAGCTAATAATGAATAAATAGCACTGATCAGAACGGCGTCGCATTTGCAGCTATTGAGTAAACGAACTCGCGTGCCTTTATTGTTTATGCATTATTACGACTTTTTTAACAAATAGGGTATATCATATCCCATCTAGTTTACGGATATTAAAATATTGAATAAATCCGATTCATAATTCTCGGAAACTGTACAAAAATTCGTAAATAATACTATAGTTTCGAAAAATATTTTTTAAGATTCTTTTAAAAACGTTGAAAACGATATCGAAACTCAAAATGTAACTTATGTTATAACAAGCAATTTAAATAAACTTATTGATAAATATAACGCAAAACAGTAATACTGAAAACCTACTATTATTTTATAATACAATTCGTAAATTTTAAAATTTTAGAATAACCAAGTAATGTTTAAGTTTACTATTATTAGGAAATCAAGAGTATTAGTAACGAAATAGTTTGTATACAATGCTACGGTAATTAAAAATATTAAGGTTAATTTATTAACCAAAAGTCCGTGACGTTAGTCCATTTTTCTGCATAGTTTCAAAATTATATTGTTCATTTTATCTAGTGAAAAACAAAAACGACTACGCTAATTGCCATTACATGGTATTTTTAAACTACCCTCGTAATTGGATATAAATTATATCCATTACATAACATATGTATGTCGATCCAATATTACTAAAAGCAAAAAATAACATTAAACTCGTACACTTTCTACCATTATTACTAAAATATTATGTAAAGTAATTTTTGCAAAACATAAAGTGTGAGTCATGCACGATTTTGCAGCTAGTTAGTTTAAAATTATTAAAGATAAAATCAAGATGACAACGATGTATGTTATATATTTTCTCCCGCGGACGTGTTACATCATACAGTCTGCTTGGATTTTCACAGTCATTGGGTCAACGAATTATACGGAAGTATCTTCAGCGTAATGAGAGTTTCGTCCAACGGTTGGGAGAAGCAATATCATCTTGAGATTATTACGAAACGGCGACGTGAAAAACGTTCGCATTATTCAATCTCAGCCGTAATATATTCAAAAAGAAATGGCACGCGTCTTTGGTGGTATTTTCTATCTATGGTATTAGCCCCGGTCGCCGCGTCGCCTTACCGTGTGGGTGTGAATGGTGAAGAAGTTCTTTGCGTTTTCCATTAGCCCAGACATGGCCAGCGGCTACTTTTTAGAATCACAAACCGAGTCTGGGTCGTGTTTACTATTCCATGAATGTCTAATGCTCCGGCTGTATTCAGGTGATCACGAGGTAAAGCGGTAACCACTGTCGGTTATTTTTGCATTCATTCTTTGTACCTGACAACTTCCTACCGAGAGCTGATATCCACGTATCTGAAAACCTTTTGTACAAAATTTTATATGTCGCTTAGGGCTTCTCTGTGGTCTGAGGTCGTTCGCTTCGGGTTCAAGGGATGTGGAAGTGGTTACCAACTTTCCCTTGCAATGCAATTTAATAAGGTGCATAGTGGACACAGAGAGGAGATTTTGACTTTAGGCAATTCGCAAGGGCGATTATATCAGCTAAATTAGGCAGAAAACAGTTTTAGCTTAATACCCACAAGAGAGCAAGAACAGACTTCTCTTGTCCTCCACTAGAATGGCGTGCAGATAATTGTTATTGTACTGAAAATTAACATCGTAATCATGCAAATTATGTTTCCAATAATTTACCATCAGACTAAAGGATGTGCACTAATAGGCTAGGCATTGAATAAACTTGACACGCTATTATAAACCCTATAAATGCTATTCAAAGTGACCATATGGTCAAGTGACCGTACATTATACTCTAGGGATGTAAATACATATTTACTTAAATCGGTTATATACTAAAATTACAGGTGAGACTAGATTAATTATGATGGCACAAAACCGATTTATCTGATGTTGCAAAAATAACAATCGCTCCAAAAGCAAATTGTTTATTCACATGAGTTGCGATAAGCAGAGGCTGCAATTGTTTGTCAGCAAATGGCGTAATACAACCAGAAGGTATAGCTTTACCTCAATTTCAGATGGATTTACGACAGAAAAATTCCAGCAGTTCTCGCAGTAGTGCATTGCGGTTTTAAATGAGAGAATTGACTAATTGACGATCGTATCGCATCATCGATTTCGGCATTGGTCAATCGCAACAATTCGTCGGGGAAATCGTAAATAATAATAATAAAAAAAAATATATAAATAAAACAAATAATAATAAAACCGATGGTATTCATTCAGTTATGCCTCTGCGATAAGCCCGATCGCACGGTGCAGAAATGCTGCAAGCTGCCCCGCCGATGGGTAATCTTTAGTGAGAAAGACGATGTTTTATAATACCTTTGCTGTCTTACCTGCGCCTTGACGAAATCACTCGGCTCTGTATGGTCAAAACCGCAATTTGTTTTGCGAAATTCCTTTGAAACTGGCCGAATAATTTTCTTTACTTGCAGCATCTTTCTTGGGTATTTGAGTTGATGTTTGTCGGAATATTGGAGGAATTCTTTGGTGATTTTTGAGACTCAAACTGTGCTCTTTGGAATATTTCGAAGCTCTTAAATTAACTACGTCCGAGGCGTACAATTTTAAGCTTCACATCTTTTCTTTTCAAAATTTATTGGGGTTATGCCTTTCTTTTAAGCGATTTTTCGCATTGACAATGATCAAATCTGAAAGAAAGAAATATGATTAATCAGAAATACAATACACCCTTATTTAAAGGAAAGTTTAATAACAACTAAAGTTTTAAGTATCGCTTCAATAATTTTGAAAGTTAAAGTGCAAATGTATAATGACCTTTCTGATTTGTGGTTTTTGGTTGTCTAACCTTGCAACCTTGGGCATAAATCTATAAATATAATAAAACAGAAAGTTGTGTTGAAAGTGTCCATGTAAAAAGTACTTTTTAGATTAACACAAGACTTTTATAATTTTACTGTTCATGATGGACATACATAAACTATAGTTAAATTTGTAAACTGCTTGATTTTCAGATTTAAATTTATTTTTAAACAAATCTTAAAAAATCACCGTCGTCAAATTTTTTCAAAACATACTTTTTTATCGTGAACCTAAAAGTAGACCTATAATCTGGGTAAAACACAAAAAAGTCAATACATTTCTACCTCTTCAAACTATACCGCGTAGTAATAGTTCATGAATTTATTGATAAATTTGTTTAAAATTCAATACAGGCGTTTAATTTATTTTTTTAGTAATTAAATTTGTTTACTATTCGACTACGCATGCGAATGCGCATATTCTAAAATTTGCATAACATCGAAATATTATGTAAATTTCCTTATAGGGGTATTTTTCTAAATTTTATCATTTCTAAAAAAGCTTTTAAATGAAAGACTTATTTACGTAAATCATTTTGTTTACTCAATTCCTTTATTATTGATGTTAATAAACTGCTTGATCTTTTTGTTTTTAGTTTCTGTTTTATAAGTTAAAAGTTTATTCAACTTAAGACTGTATATATATTAAAAGAGGATAAAAATGTTCCTTAAATTGAACTAGGAACTGGCTACATTACATTCATAAATTGTGTGTTAAAAGTTCGGAATATTTCAATGAAAGACAAGTTTTTTTTTTTTTCAAATATATTTTGGATATTCGAACATACTCCGTTCATTTAACCTTGATACTCTTGAAGACAATCACCCGATAAAACTTATACTCTTTGGATTTAGCTTGGATTTGTTCTGAATGTTGTATCTTAGGAGCCACTGAACTTGACGTCTGAGTTACGTTTCACGCCCAGTAGACAGGAGACCTTCAGAACGGTGAGCAGAGCTTGATTCGCGCCAACTGATATTATTTAGATTTTCCATTGAGTACCTGCCGTAACCACAGCCTGTCCAGTGGGATCGGGCTCGATAGAGATGTAATGATTCGATAATTAACTGCTCGCTCGACTAGAAAAAGAGCTGACTCTTCTGCTCACTTACTTACTTACTTACATACTTACTTACTTAGTATTCAGAGTGGCGCCTTGGGTATCTAGCGCACGTTAGCATAAATCTTTCCCAAAAGTGTAATTTTGCTAACCATAAAAACAACTGCAGCCCGGTCTGGGCACATTGCAAACGTCCAGTTTGCGGCGATTACGCAATAATCTTCTTACTAACTGTAGGTCTTAAGGTGCACAATAAGTATGCATGAAACGGGTTTTGAAATTGCTATAAACTTTGATTTTAAATAGGAAGACTATAACGAAGGCCGCTTTTCCCCTTTCGCGATAGTTATTATCTCTAGCATGGTGAAACCATTAAAATTTTAAACCTATACTGTTGCACCGGCCACGTGAAAAGTTTGCGTGTCGCAATTAAAATTTTTAAACTAAATCACAGCAAACAGCTTATGGGAGGAGCATAAAAAAAAAAAAATAATAATTACACAATGGTCCAGTTAACATCATGTGGACTTTGTATGCAACATAAAGCGAAAGAGATTATCGCGCAGGGTAAACTTGAAATTTTTTTTCCCCCCCATAAAGTATGTAGGCTCTGTAATAAGCGAGGAAAGTCATTCGATTGTTTAAATATGAAAAATGTCTCGCTAAGGCGTACGGTCGCCACCATAATGTTCATTTTTTAATAATTAATTGTTCTTGGGATAAGGCGACAGCTCTCACGCAGGTCAGGGATTATGTCTTTGGATGAAATCAAAAATGTTGAGAAGAATTAATTTAAATTTAGGAAGTGTCTACTTATTCTTATTGATTTTTGAGGATTATTTCTTATTTCGTGAATATTTTGCAAATTTGTTTGACGAAATTTGTAAAATTATGGCTTTCACAACGGAAGGATAGGAATATTCGATAAGTCGTCTTCAAATAAAGATATGTCTTATTTTATATGACTGTAAGAGTGCTTAAGTACCTATAAGAGATTAATAATAAAAATACCAAAAGAGTTTTGAATATGCGAAGAAGAAAGAAATACAGAGGTTTGTAAATAGTCATATTTCTCATTTTTAGGAATCCAAGTATAAATAATGATCATAAAATTCAAAGAAACCTTTCAAATGATATCTCGATAATTATAAAATTGGATAAGGTAATAGTAACACACAGATAGTACTAAAATAATAAAATAATCTTTATCTTAAAAATTACATAACAAAGTTTTTGGTTTTGTATGATTAAAAATAAAAGCTCGAGATGCTCATTAACTTAAGTTACCTTGTCATGAAGTTAAGGTATAAATTGCTAAAAATACATATAGAAATAGCACCTCCACACACAGGTTGGTGTGCAAAATTAGGTGTCGAAAACATGTTTTGAGTCGAATCGATTGATCGCGTTTATCATTAGAACAAAAACTACTCGAGAAGATATCGGTGGAAAATGGCCACGCGCAGCCTAATTAGTTGGAGGAATGAAGCGTTAAATTAAAGGTCACAGTCTCAATTCATGTACTTTGGTCAAATTCATTACTTTTTCCACTAATTTAGTATGATATATGAGCAGTTTATTTTCCGAAATATCGTAGGGTAGATTTTTATATATTCTTTTCAAGTAAAATCGACCTTATGATATTTTCGATTTACGCCACTTTCAAAATAAACGGCTTATTCTAAAATAGTGGTATAATTTAAATTTTTTATAAACTCACAAAATTGAGGTTTGTGAACGTTTGGGAAGTACTAATTTTAGTTTCAAATGGAACACAGTACCTAAAAGTATAGTCTTAAAAATTAGTCGGTCGATACATGAATCCAAGTATTTCTGAATAATAGAAATAAATAATAATAGTCTTTTTCTTCTGAAATTCGTAAATTAGTAAAACATTTGGAGAAAGGAAAACTGGGTAAGAGCACTACAAGTTTAACCGAGCAATTAACTTCTGTAAAAGACTGACCCTTCGTATATGAATGTCCTTGGTTTGTTAAATCGTTGCTGTCACAATTTAAGCAATGTCTGTAGAGCACAAAATATTATTGTTTTTCAGATGAAATAGTGCGGGATAGTAGTTAAAACTATAGAACAGCATAAAACCGGCAAAAGTTCCTATAATAATTGCTGCCGTTTTATTACAGAGGCATTCACTTAGAAAGCTTCAAGAGGGAACAAGTGCAACACAATAATTATAGAAATTGCTTTCCTTAAGAACTTCTGGTGCAGCGATTTGCCAGTTATTTACGTAACATCACTTGGAAGTTGGCAGTTGACTCTAGGTTTGCAATTTACCAGAGATATGATACATACCCTTATTTTGTAATCTTTTGTTGCACCGTAGCGTGCAGTTTTGGGCATAAACCTTGAGCTCCTTTAAAGATTTCGAAATAACTTTAATACGTTTTTAACATATTACAAAATTAATATGTTTTTGGTATACCATTTTCAATAACATTTTCGTTTACTGCATTGCAATTGAAGAAATTCAATAATAAAAACTACAAAAATAATTAGATCATAACTTTATGAGAAGTTATAAGTGGTTTAACAGCTGAGTAACAACTGAAGCATATGAAGTTTGGCTGCTTTCAATTCTCATTAATAACTCTAGAAATGGTAAATTGCCAGTAATTTAAAAATGAATTAATAAACGCTAATTAGATTATGAAGGATGTTCCGTTTAAGGTCGCAAGAGTTACATACAAACTTAAATTTTATAATATTTAAACTGATTTTTAACTATTTCTTCAGATATTTCATATTTCGCATTAAGAACTTACGATTTTTTGGATTATTCTAGCTTTCTTAGTTAATGTAATCATTGATAGACGTTTTTAAAAAATGACACTGTTTCTAAATATTTTTAAAAATTCTTCCTGCTCTATTTTCATTACAGTCACTAATCTTGTTTTTATTTAGAAAATCTATTATTACTTAGCTTCATTTTGTAATTATTTGTAAGTAAAGTAAACACTGAAGGAAAAATTTAATTGATTAACTGAAACTTAGATTAATTGCACCTTGATAGTCACAGTAGTTCTAAGCTAAAATTTTATGTTTTATCATAGTAAATAAAACCCAAGATCTTAATACGAAAGCTCTGTATATTATTTATAAACCCAACTATATTTATATTTATTTTATTACTTTACTATGTATTTTCGCACTCAAAAGTCAGGTAGTTGTTTTAATTTTTAATATTTACTATTCGTAACCTTTATGCAATATTTATTTTTATTATATTTTCACTCTTCGTGTGTGCTTTTCGCTTTTAAAAATAGGAAATTAGTTAATTTTTATACAAATATTAGATCTACCAGCATTTGCTGATTCTCCTCCAAGGTGATGAAATTTAATCATCTCTAGTTGAATTGTCTGGGCGGTATGCACTTTATTACGCTTATTTTGCTCCTACGTTTGATTGATTATGAGTCAGAAGAAGATGCGCCGTGATATGACCTTAATTTTCAAGTATGATTTTTAGTTATTAAAAGTTAAAATTTATGATTTTAAATAATTTTAGTAGAGTATACCTATTTAACAAAATCGCTTACGATAAGAGTAAAAGCAGAGAATTTTAAAATAAAATTGTTGTTGTACATAAATTGTAAGACGAATTATGCTATCACGCAGATAATTTTTTATTTTCTACAGAAAACAGGAATTGTTTGAATGATGCCTCAATAAAATTTTTGTTTATATGGCTTTGATGTGAAGTTAATTACGCGACATCGTTAAGTAATACATTTTAACTTTAACGTGCGAAAGCGTTATCATGGTGATACCGCATAATTTTATTATAAACATGTTCCGTGCTTCCAGTTAATTAAAAAATTATATCTAAAATGTGACTAGACATTAAATTAATTTACTTAGATAAAATAAATTAATGAATTAAACTACTAAAAATGAAAAAAAATTGAACCTTCAACTTGCAAAAGTCTAGAAAGCGATAGCGCATATTACAGCCTTGAGACTTTGATAAAGCGTTCAAAATTCAAATTTTCGGCGAGACATCAATATAATTTAGCAAGATACATACCTAAAGATCGCTGATTCGGTATCTCCTTTCTCTGTGATGATGTCCTATATATTTTACAGTCGCCAAAAAACCAGTTGTAAATGACCTAAAAGCAACAACGAATTTTTTTCACTTTATCAGATGAATTCGACTGAAGATCACTCTGCACAGAACTCAGATGCGTCAAGGTCAATGTTTCTCTTATCGTAATAGTGAAATTAGTAATTTTAGGTAATTCATCGGAAACAACCGAATGCAGTCTGAGGAGCACCTGCAAAATAATTCGTAATATCGCGCTGAAATTACTGCGATCACACCAGGCACTGCCCGCTGAAGCAGCCGATCTTCACTGACTACCTGGCTGGCGATTCGCGGCTAAACATCGGTTAGTTAGCTTGCTTAAGGAGACTGAGAGTTGGCTACTAGAAGCTCAAATTGAGTCTGTACCATTGATCGACTGAAGAAGTGGTGGAACTGGATTTTTTAGCCAAAATATATGCTAAGTGCGATCACTGTTTCTTTTAAGACTTTATCTCAGCATTCAGCGAGTTTATGATCGCTACAGCGCTGTTTTAACATTTTTTTGCCCCTTTTCGGCATTGAGGGGTAAACGTGTAATCGGAGAATACGTCATGTTCGGTTTCTATCAGCTCAAAGTGACGTAGAGCCATAAAACCCAACTAAACATTTTGAGGAGTTTCTTCGAATTCAGATAAAACTTACAGTCAATTGATTGATTTTATATCCAAGTAATTGTTGATTCATTTTGTAGCTTGTTAATAGAGCTCTTCAAAGCCGGTTTTAATCAGAGTAATGAATGCATTTAAATTTTTTCTAGATAATTTTAAACTGTTTTAAGCTTCTATAAAAAAGAAAAACTGGATGAGTAATATGTTTAGGAGACTTAATTTTGTAGAATTTTAATTTTGAAGGAAACATTCGGTTAGTTAAGTAACATAAATTATTCTTGTGTCATTATGTTTTAAAATAAATTGACGTTATTCATTTTGCCTACCCATGGCGAGTAAAATGAATACTCAGGCACTTTATTCATACAAACGATAATCAATTAAAAATAGTAAGTAAAAAACTAAAATATAATATGATATTTGCAGGTCTATTTACAGCAAATATACACGTTTTTATTTAATTACATAAAGGTATCAAGAAATTGAATTTTTGAACAGTTTTGGGCTTCATTCTTTCCAGAATTTTAATTTGAAAAAAACAAATCCTACATTTTCTAATATGAGGATTTTTTGACTTTTTAAAAATGGTCGATACCGACTCATAAATCCGTAATATCAATCTTTGGTGGCTTTTCCCTGCTCTTTCGAACCGTGTGAATGGTATGCGATACAACAATTTTTAATATATTTGAACGCCAGACATCGAATATTGTTCATGGTTAGTCCAAAATTCATCTTCGAGCATTTGATACTGCATACATACTGCAGCAACGTATGCTCTCGAATGTCCAGTAAACAGCTAGACAACTAATTAATTGACAAAGATCATTAGAAACAATTTAGTAAAAAAACATTTACCAG
Organism: Philonicus albiceps; assembly: GCA_963969385.1. Taxonomy (NCBI): domain Eukaryota; kingdom Metazoa; phylum Arthropoda; class Insecta; order Diptera; family Asilidae; genus Philonicus; species Philonicus albiceps. Next base: position 6,712,783 of record OZ017775.1, read on the forward strand.
CTTTGTACCAAAAGAGCTGTTTGATTTAAAACAAAAGCCACGAATTCCTCGTGAAAGACTTTAGCGAAATCGGGGAATTTCTCATTTGTTTTTTGAATGTAGCCATTCAAAGTTTTAAAGGCGAGTTAGTGGCAGTGGCACGTTCTGATTTTGTTGTCGATTTTCTCTAAAAGACTTTGAGGAATTTATCACAGTCGAATAGATTGGTCAGACTTTTCTTAACATAAGTTCGTACCATGATGCTTAAAACATACGAAAAAATTCATAAAAGCATTTCAAATGCACAAACATTTCAATGAAACACAAAGAATAGCGTTTTTGTTGTGAGTGACATTACCCTATTAAAAGTTTGTCACATTCCTGTATTTTGTTTTTCCAAATTGTTGGAAATGGTGGAGTTGAATTTTAAATATTTACACTTTTAAAATAACGAAATTTATATCAAATACAATTAAATTAAAATTCTAAACAAGCCAATGAAAATAGTCACCTTTTTAAAAATGCGTACAATAAATTGGCAATTATTATTTAAAAAAGAAAATAACAAACATTCTTTAAGTTATTTAGGTTAATTAAATTATATAGAAAATTCGTTTTGTTAATGATACGTTTGCATGACTGTTCTTAGTTTCCTATAGCTTTAATTTTTAATCAAATTAAAGATTTTATCAACTGTATACCAAATTAAATAGAGGCATGCTTGCGCATATTTTTTTTTTTTATATATACATAAGTACGAAATGCGTGTTTGTGGCTTAGTTGCATATTGGTGCAAATTAAAATAATTAATAGTGTTTTCCTTTTTATTAAATTGAGTAAAACGGTTTCATACCATTAACATACGCAAAAATATTCTTAAAGTATAAATCGTGTGAACACATTCATTTGGCATATTCTTGGAATATTTTATAGGATTTGTACAATAGTCGGAGTGTTACCTTTATATTACGACAGTATTGAAAAGCGATTTAAAAACAATAATTTTTATACCATTCAATGTATAGCGACGGTTGTTGGTTTAATAATTTACACAATAATCCTTTTCAGATTTTTATTATTCGATCAGGATTTCCTTCAATCTGTGGTATATGTTTTCTTTATAATTATGATTTTTTCACTTGTAGCTGCATATTAAATTGCGTTTTTTCATAATATTAAATATCGTAGTGTTTTGATGAATAGTTTTAATGCAACAATTATAAAGCTTAAACATTTGTCTGTGTTAATAAATAATGAAAACGTGCTTACTGCATCAATATTACTCTACATGGGAATATTTGTGTTGATTTTAATAATTCCACTTTCTATAGAAATATTAGATTTATATTTAGTTTTTGACAATTTAAGTGTATTCGGAAAATGTGTGTGGACTACTTATATAGTTCTTTACTTTTATTCATCACTATTCACTACGATATACCTATCAGTTACTGTTGTAATTACTCAACAGTATGATTATCTTCACAAGCATATAACGTATACATTCCAAAATATGGAAAATAGTGATAAATATTGTACCATGCTAAAATTTTATGAACATTTAATGAATTCTCTTTGTTTTCATAACGATATTACTAATATACTTTTGGATTTAAAAGTAATTTTTCAATTACAAATTATACTAGGAATGTTTAGTAGAATTTTTATAACAACTTTGACTTTTTATTTATTTTTTTTCAATCCTCAAAAATCTCATAATGTATATTCCCGAAATACTTCATGTGATATCTGAGCTGACTTTGATATGTTTAATTTTAACTGCAATAGATTCTACTGCCGTAAAAGCTAATTATGAAGTTTATAACCTTTACAGAAGACAATTTGTTTGCTTTCAAAAAGGCGACAAAATTGTAAGTATAAAAATTATTGGATCCTAAATTTTGTGTTTTATATTTATTTTCAAGGATTTTTTTAATTTTGGAGCAAAATTGCATGGTGCTCGATTAAGAAATTTTGGATTAATAGAGTTGAAAAGATCATCATTTTTTACTCTTCTACAGTTTTTATCTACTAGTTTAATGTTATTAATGGAAAACATCGAAAAGCCATCTGAACAAATATCACAATGAAAAACAAATGATTTTTTAATAATTGTATTCTTTAAAGAGTGAGTTTAAATGTGATATTTATATAGAAATGATTATTTTTTTTATAATATAAAAATAAATACTTCGTTTGTTTTTAAAGTAGTATTTTTGGTGTTTTAATTCAGACTGATTTTACTGTATCTTTTTTGAGAAAAACATATTTCATAGGAATTTTATTGATACTTCTGGATATGCCTAGATTATAAAGGAACAACTGAAATATTTATTAATTTTTCACATTTGTTTTATCAGTGTCACAATTATAGTGCAAAATTAAATAAATATAGATGCATTGCAATTTATATGCTTGAAATAAAATATTTTATGTTTTATATTTAATGTGTAAGCAATTTTATTCTAAAAATAAAAAATTTACCACCGTAAAAAGAATTTTTTAATAAATAATAACAAAATCTTTACAATAGAAATCTTATTTATTCAGTCTTTTCCATATAAAGTAAAATACTAAAGACTAGTTCGTGGAATTCCGTCATTATGGAAGCCATTATTTTCGAATGAAAATCGATAGGATGGAGGTAAATCCATTTTACGTCGTTTATATCTGGTATAAATAAATACTCTCAGCTTGTAAAGTAAAAATAGAATAAATGGATATATCGCAAATAGGATAGCAACTAGTCCCACCGTGATCATTGCTTTATCAGGCTTTGACCAATCCAAAATTGGATAAATGTAGTGATTACCTTTTCTGAAAAATTTTAAATATTAAAATTTTAATCTAGATGATATTATATTATTATAACGTACATATCGGTACCACCAGCAAAATAGAATATAACTGAAAAAATTGCAAAACATATCACAAATCCAACTGAAAGAAATATGTGATAGATTCGAAGAGGGAATGCGACAATAAATAAATCGATTATCATCAGGATTGAGTTGAAGGCATGCTCAAAAATGTTTAAAGCATTAACAGGAATTGTTTCCACTGGAATAAAATTTATTAATGTTAAATGTAATAATAATATTTGGTATATTCAGGAAAACTCACTGAACATGCTGTACAAAATTCCCCAGTATATAATTGTAACCGTTAAAGATGTTGATAGTGTTGTTGTATGTAGAGCCCAGTAAATTCGAAAAGATAGAGGAGCCCCGTCTGTTGAAGTAAACATCTCAAGTTGTTCTGAAAATCAAATAGTAATCATAATACAGCTAAACATTTATGTTTGTTTTATTTTAATTAACGCGACAGTTTTAAAATGTTTCCAAAGACGAAGTATTATTTTCATAAAGTAAAACTGAAAAAAAATTGTATAGTTGTATAAAATTCGTCAAAGTAATCAAATAGTAAATAATGAAATAAAAGGCACAATAAATATAAATAAAAAAATGAAATATTTGTTTTTCTTTATAAATACCTGAGTATTTTGGGTGAAAGTACCATACAGATACTAAAATAGCTCCAAAAAGATTTGTAATCATACAGAGCAGTATACCCCAGTTTGTGAAATATATAAAAAAACGTCCTTTCATCCAATATAAAGCCATTGATGTAACCACAACAGCAAGAAAAAATATTGCCACAATCCATCTGTATGTCACATATGCCACGCTTTTTGTCCGGCTTTGCCACTAAAATAAAATAATTAAAGTTCGATTTACTGTGGAACACTGAACATTTTTAGTTTTTAAATAAAACTTAACTTATTAGTAAAATTGTACATATTTGGAGATAAAGGGCCAATTTATTGTATTAAATTTTGAATTGTGTACACACTTCTCAAAAGAATTAAGGGATTACTTAAAAAATTCAAAACTTTAAGTGATTTTTAAAATTGCTGTATATCCGCGAAAAATTATCGTATCCGAATTATCTTGAGCTCATTTCAAAATTAATATCTTGTAGTTTTTTAATCATTAGTTCAACCTATTTTATCATCATCCAACTATGGTACTCTGTGGGGGGTTAATTGGAGACTGATTATTATTTTCAACTTTTGATTTAACTTATATTGAATGTTTCTGTAGATATGAAGATGAGATGAATATGTAAATAAAAATGCTTAATCATCTTAATTTTTTAGAAAAGTGAAATAATAAAAACCTAAAGACATAAACATTTATTTGCCTATTTTATAACCTTTTAGCGTGATTTATTTGAAAGTCTGAATCTTATTGGGGAAAAGTGAAATACCATTCATATATATAGGTTAGGTTAGGTTGCTGTGGCTGCCTAGAAAGGCAAACTTAGGCCAAGTTTGGCCCATTGTGTTACCACGTAGCGCAGGAGACCATGGTTATTCGTGGGATTCGAACCCACATCCTCTGGGACGGTAGGACAGTGCGCTAACAACTGAACTATCAGAGGCCCCATTCATATATATAACTTTTCTTTAATCTATTATCATTTATCGTATGAAATAATTATTTTAAGAATATAATAAATTTTCAAGAAAAGTTTTAAAATGTTTTGACTATTCTAACAAATTTAATATTTTCCATACGCTCACATTTTTCCTTCTAACAATATTAAGATATTTTCCTCATGATATTGAATATTTTATACCATAAATAAATTAAAGAAATATCAAAAAGCGTTCAAATAAGCTGAAAAGTCGTTATCTTATTGTGTAAAGTCCAAATTATTATTTTATATCCAAAAAAATCGTAAATATGACATCGTATAACTCTTCTAATTCAATTTTATTTAGAATACAAAATAATTTTTACAGAAATAAACATTGTTTTCAAAATAAAACTATCCAACAAATAAATAGGCTCATAAATTAATCCATAAGACAATTTCATATTTGTAAAGTCTAGTGTTTGATATTATAAATGTTATTAAATTTTGTTTAGTATTTAAAATCGATGGTTTTTGTAAAATAAATAATTTTTTATTTTTGTTATTCTTCATTTCCTATACGGAAATTGATATTGAGTCTTATCACATCAAAAAAAAAACACGCGAGTATCTTTTCCACTGTCTAAAGTATGCGAAATGCCCTTATCACCTGTAAATGACGCAATTACTTTTTCACACAATCTTATTTACCTGTATTACTCAATGCAATGAAACGGCAAGAAAAGAAAAATATTATTGGAAAAATGTAAGAGAATTTTTAAGTTTTTATTTTGTTAATCTTTGTATGCAATATGGTGAAGAGGGATGCAGGGTTTCTTAGTGATTCTAAAACAATTTCGCTCTTTTGATAACGATAAAGATAAATAAAGTTAAAGTCTGTTATAACATCGTTAAAGTGTTAATAAGGCAAAATATCTTTTTGGGGGCTTTATAATCTCGTATCACGAAATTTTGCGTCAAATATCTCATTTGAGTCGTTTGTGTAGCTTAAATTAGCTATTAAAACTGAAGGTTTGTGCGATAAAAATGTACGTTGTAGTGAAATGGAAAAATTGGAGCTTCACAGTTTTGATCAAATTAAGATAATTGATCTTTAGTGACCTATAAAGAATAATTGAGCTATTTCATTGTATTGTACCCATAGTATCGATCTGTAATCTTTTGAATTTTTTAAGATTTATACAATACATATAAAGTAAGGAATTTTTAATTGTTTTTCTCGATATCATTGTCTTCTGAAAGTTACTTTTTGTAAAAAATAAAAATACTAAGGTATTTTACCTGTGACCTTAAGAAATCATCTGGAGGGCCATGGTTGAATCCACAATTTTGCGTATGGAATTCCTTTCTGATGGGCTTTAAAATATTTTTCACAGTAGGCATTTTAGGAACAGTTTACTAAGTAAATTTTGTATTTTTTTAATATAAATAAATTAATATTAAATTTTCAAAAAATAGTAACTAAAACATTCACAGCATTTTGTAATTTTATTAACTGATAAACATCGGCCAACCAACTAGCCCACTATTTAACGAAACTGCACAATTCTAATGAATTCACTATCAAAAATATTGATCAGGCTATTAAATAATAAATCAAGTTGCGTGAAAAGAAACGCAAATGAGAAAAACTTTAACGCATCACTTGCCACCACCTGTAACCGTCAATGTTTCGCGCTCGTTCTCAGTCCAGCCAGCTTGAATCAACTAAAAATTCAAGGAGTCCCCCCGAAAGTGAATAGCGGCTGCTGCGACCCACTGATAACCGACCGCCCATCTACTTCACTCCAATGTTTCAGCGACGATAATCGGCCAGTACAATAAAATTAATCGAATTCAATTGATTGATAAAGAATATTTTACCGGCGGGGGCCGGTAGAAAGTAGTTCGTCCACGATCAATTCTGATCGCGCCCCCTCCGCCTGACCTTTTATGCTAATTTCAGTGGGAAAACGATGGGCAACCACCCCGAAGAATTCAAATTAGATGGGACCCCCTCGCCAAGATTAAGATAAAATCACACTTTAGAGGGATGTCTTCAGAAACTACCATTTTACTGGGCTAATTGAATTTATTTGAGCGGGCTTATGTTTTACTGATTAATTAGTGCAATTATTGGGGAGGCAACTGGTGATGCAGAGTGAAAGTAAAAGTGAGTAATTTCCACAGAATTCTGTGAAGAAAGGGTTTGTTACAATTGAATCAGTTGAGTAATTTCCTAGTGCACCAGGGTGTTCGGCCTGGTCGCCTTGGTCTTTTTGGGCACCGGAAAATATTATTTTAATTCAGAACAACTGGAGTGGAAAGAGTTGGTAAATTGTTTTGTCTTTGACTCATATTGGAGCAACGATAAATTAATTGAATAATCATGAGCGCAGCTCGGCGAATTCTATAGATTATGATAAGTCTTTTATAAGATCTTTTTAATTTGTTCGCTCATCCCCTCTGTTTTTCTATTTTTTTATCTTTAAGATCAACTAACGTTTGCTTGCGTTGGAACCATAAACTAATAATTTTTAGCGTAAATAAACCGTATACATAAATACAATGAATTAACATACATACTTTATACGGTGAACTCGCGGACGGAGTCAAATGATGCGTATTTAAAAAGTTCGGTAAAAGTTTATATTACTTGTATTATATGTAAGCTCTGCGCTTTATAAAAATTTGTACGCATCTAAATAAATTTTATTTTATAGAAAAATCTAGTTACTATCCGAAAAAGTACACATTTTTGTAGCTATTTAGCAAAATAGTGTAAAATTAATAATTGTTGCAAATTTTATGTAATCTTACACTATGTTAAGGGATTCTACGCAGTCAGGAGGCAGAAAAAAAGCGACTTTTCAATAATTTTTCGTAGATAGACACTTAAATTTATTAATATAAAAATTTATGTACATATTGTGGTAACTGTTATAATAGTTGTTTAGAATTTTTTCTCAACTCCTTGATATACCCCCTATGATGATAATCTAAGCTCGCTCACCATGAAACGCATCATTTTATCCTGCCTATTAAGATGTTTAAAAATGGTCAAATAAACTGATAACTCGTATATTTGTTATCTGACTATTAATTAATTAACCCATATTATTTGACCCGATTTTATTATTATAACCCTTAAATAATCTAAGCTCATATCTTCAAGAATTTCTTGTAATTTTAAAAAATTCTATTAGATTAAAGCGTTCCATTTGAGTTTCTGCTATTAAAACATTTAATTTAAATCAATTAGTTCAATACTTATTTTGATTAAACTTTCCTCTGGTAGCTGACATAAATCTTGAACATGTTCTCACTCATGGGATTAGTGAAACCACAGAAATAGCCACTTATTTGTAAATCCACTGACCAAACCCTAATTTACTGAAACCAACTGGACTGGATAATGAACGAACGAAGCACAATCCAAATCTATTTCTCTTGCGTTTTACACTATTGGTGGATGCAGCTGGAAATACTTCCGAGTTTGTCAACCCCAAAAATTAAATCTGCCACCAATTAATCTGGGGTCGAATGTAATTTTATCATGTTCGTGTTGTCCTTGAAATAGCAAGAAATTTAGGAGCCCATTATAACCTGGTTTGACTTAATTTATTCGGACCTGAACAGTGATCAATAACATTTTACCTTCAATATTGTTCAGAATAATATTTAGGAATTATGATTACCTTCCTGCTATTATTCTGAGCGTTTATTATTTCAGGCCTGATCGATGTTCCATATTTATGATATGAATGGGGATAATTTTGCATCGTACATCGATTGAAAATTACTGGAGTGGATTGGAGGAATATAGCAGGAAGAAATTGAAACAACATTTTCCGAATGTTATAATAATTTATATTTCATGTTTTAATTACGTGTTCATGTTTTTTTGTTTTTTTTTTTTTTAATTGTTCATACATGTGAATGAATTTATTTATTATTGTTTTTTTTTCAAGTTTAAATCTCGTTACAATTTTACTTAAACTGTTTTTTTTTTTAGAATTCCCTTTTTTCAAAAATTGTTTTGTTTGTCTATACAAAAATAGTACTCATTATACTTTGTGTTAAGTAAAATATATATATATATATATACTTTTATTTATTTATTTTTTTTTGTTCTCGCTATACACACTTTGTTTTTTTTTTTCCTTTAACATGATACTGACAAATTTTTGTATTTTACTTAAAATTTTTTAATATTCCTTTCTATACAACCATTGGTTGCAAACAATACCTTTACAGAAAGTGTTCAACTATAAATGAACTCTGTGTTACATTTTGTATTCCTGTGTGTATTATTTTATTATTATTATTATTTTTCTTTTTTTTTTTCTTTTCAATTGAATATTTGAGAAAAAGTTTCTGAGTAATACTGTGTCGTTATTCAAAAAATTTATTGCTAATATTTGCCAAAATCGCATAACTGACGTGTGTATTTAAAAATCGTGTTGTATGTCTTTATTTTCTAATCTGATTCACACAGGGTATTTCAAAATATATATCGTTAGAGTAAAAAAAAACTAAATATTTTGTAATTCTGTTAAATTAACAGCTTCTCGTTTATTTGTTAACAATTAAAAGCACAGAATGAAAAATCTATATAGAGATGCATAATACAAGATAATGCACAGCTACACACAGTCAATGAAATTATAAGCGTTAATCACTTACCCTGTGTGATATATGAGAAATAATTAAAAGCAAAATAAATGTTTTCATCTAAAACCTTCAATTCTCACACTACATCCCTTTGGTTTGGTACCCTTAATATTGCTAATTGTTCTCATTTCTCCTTAAAATATCATCAAACCCTACTTACACTACGAAATTGAAACTAAACAACAATGCACTTAACACAATATATTCTGAGATATGTTCACAGTTTGACTATTTTCTATTCACTTGTTTGTGTTTTTTTTTTTTTTTTTGGTTTTCTTTTTCTTTTTTTTTTTTTCTTTGTTTTTTTGCCTCTATATGTGTAAACATTTGCCTACAATTACATGCTGCTTATATGAGATAATATCATATCCACGCATTAGATAGGTGAACAATTTTCCATAAGTTTAATATGTTTTCCTTAAAAGTAAACACTGAGCGGCTTCAGAAATGAACACATTTCATTAAAATTATACAAAAATTATTCACCCATGTAATGGATAAAGCAATTGTTGCTCTTATTATTTATATATATATAATTTTTTTTTTTTTTTTTTTTTTAGAATATTTCGTTTCTTTGTTCGCGGTGACTAATTATGTAACATTAACTCCATTTTTTTGGTTTTGTTTTGGTAGCTACGCCCAAAAATTAAACAGCCTATATATTTACTATTTGTTTTTAATTTGTTTACAATTAATATCATTATCAGCTAATTTTAACTGAAAAATGAAATGTTTCTTCTATTACATAACACAGAGACAGGAAATTTGAGATATATTTGCGGCTGGTGAATTCCGCTCTTCACTATATCACATAATCTATTAAATACAAATAAATAAGCAACGGAGGTAATGATTGCTTCTTTTCTTTTTTTTTTTTTATGCATATAATCACCTCAAATCATTCATATATATTTGCGCGAACGAGTGCTTTGAGCATGATGCATCATTACTTCGGGGCTAATAATGCTTTTCATTGCGATTGTTCGAATGTTCACGATATCATACTTTGCAGGTTAACTAAATTCTATAATCAGGAACGATAACAATCACTTTGTAAACGTACTCAAATTGTTTTAATCAATGTGGTCTTTTAGATAGTGGAAATAGAAATTTTATAGAGAATTTTAAGATATTTAGTTTAATTTTTGTTAAAATCATATTTGAAATATTTTATACAGTAAACTTAAATGTTATATATATTTTCGCACTTAAACAAATATTTTCTGTCTTTAAACGTTTACGAGAAGGTTTAATATTTTGGAAATTGTAAGATATAACATTAAAAATCTTAACAATTACCTGTACTCTACCCCATTCTAATTTTATATATGACGAATTCTTTTTATACAGTAGGTGGCCAGTTCATTATAACCCCGTGCAAAATTTCATTTTAAGATATCTAGGAGCATTTTCAAATTGTTATTTCTAAAGAAATAATATACCATTAGTTAGGTATATATATGATTTATTTAATTAAGCAATTTACAATGTTGTTTTATTTGAGTTTCAGTGCCTAAAGTGATTAGATCGTTGGGTTATATTTGCAGAAATTAGAAAAACTATTATTTCTTTCCAAATTTTATATTACAAAGCATCAAAAAATTATAAAAGTATATTTTTGATAAATTTGTCCTTTTGCTTTTGGATGTAGCGAATTGTCTTTTTTGAATTTTTAGAAAATGGGAAAGAAATCAGAGTTGAAAATTTCAGCTATTTAGGTATTAATTTAAAGCAAAAGACGATCTCTTCGGGAAATCGTTAGGTTACAGGGTGTCAGCCATTGCAGTGTAGTTAAATTGGGAAAGAAATACCGGAATGATAAAAATCAGGTAATCAGGTGATTCGGTCGTTCGGCGACCTTTGGTCGTTAAGGGACCCCAAGAACAGAACGAGTAATAATTAGTACAGTTGCCGCAAATCGCTCTTTACCATTAAGGGACATCGTTGTAATGAGGCAAATTTAAAATGTTTGTGACCCACAAAAAAGCTTAGACTGATTCCAAAAATGGTAAAAAAAACCGAGAGTATCCTTTAATAAGGCTCATCGGCGCTTTAGAGCGGATGACTGAAACAAAATAAGTCTTTTAAAAATAAGCTTTCTTTTTTTTAAGCGGTGTATTAATTTAAACATCCAAATTTTTATTGTTTCCCAAATTGTTTTCAACGATGATAAAGAAATACTCTACGTTCGCACTACCTCAACAAATTTTGTGCGGAGAAGGCCTGAAGAGAAGCTTCAACCTTGCTTTATCCAAGAAAGGTTGAAGCATCTCCCTGGAGTCATGTTTTGGGGGTACATAAGCGAAAGAGGCCTAGGTCCTCTTTATACAGTAGATGATACAATGTGCCAGGAGTAGTATATAAAGGTCTTAAAGAATATCATATTGCCTTACATCATCACGACAGGTCTCATACGAGAATATTGCACCTTCCAACAGGACAGTGCACCGGGCCATTCAGCTAAATCTGTTAAAAATTGTATGTCCAAAAATCATCTTCCTGCCCTTCTTTGGTCAGGCAATTTCCTCAAACTAAACCCCTATAGAAAAAGTTTGGTACATTTCGAAATCCCTACTTTAAAAAGGACACAATTCTTCTATAAAACTCCTTGTTTAAAATATCCTTGAAATATGGCACGGTGCAGACAAAATATCAATGTGGTTATAATGAGCTGGCCACATACTGTAGACCATTTTTATATTGATTTGATATTAGTTTTTATAATTGAGAAAGAGTGAAAATTTCAAAACAATTTGTATAGCATTCGTCATATTGATTTCATTTTTTTTATTTGTATATACAAACATTTTTATGACGTATTCATTAGATCTTCCGATTCCTTGATGATGCGGTCTAGAGTCAACCACGTTTAAGTTGAAAATATTTTGGTTAGCTGAAGATTAAGAGGCTTACACAAAGGGTAGCATAGTACATTTTATATCTAAGCGTAGTTATACATAAATTTTTTTTGTAGCCACAGAAATCGCTACTATCAAAGAAAATTAGAAATGGAAAACATTTAATAGAAAATAAACAGCTTATTTCTAGCAGTTTGGTGCAGTTTGAAAAAAATATTAATATAGCCTTCTTTTATATTACATCCTAATTAAAGCGCTAGTTTTGAAACTTAATCAAGGTTACATTGAAAACTACATTGAAATAAGTATACGGAATTCGGCATATGGAATCGACATTTAATTAAATTTAAAAATTAAAATATTATTAGTACTCGTAATACCAATTTTTAGTTATTGGAAGAATGGTGGAGCCGAAGTACCCCTTAAATTAAAAATAAAACTATAAAGTCTTAGTTGTACTACCACATTACCCTAACATTTTACCATTAATTGGCCTTTAAAATAGTTCTATTACTTTATAAGTATGCTTAAGTCGTTCAATAATATCGTAATTGTAAGACATAGTAATGTTTTAAAATTGCTTTAAATTAAAGTCTTTGCAGGACATCTTTTACTAAAACGTAGGAGACGTTTTGCAAATACAAATAAAATGGAAAATTTAAAGCTATAACAAAGTTTAAGCAATAAATAACAAATAATTATACTCTGGTTACATTTAACTTATTGATGAAAATGGCGATAAATCATAAGAATTTAAACTACATTAGTCAATGTGGAATGATCTTATTTTATTATAAAATCAATAAATGCATTAAAGGAATAATGCGAAATATCCTTAGATTTCTCATATTCAAGATTACTTTTGCGGATTCTAAACTATGCAATAGTGGAAGCCCGATTAAAATCCGTTTAGGTATCTTTTAATTTATGCAATTTAGTTAATAAAATAAATCTAACTATGCAAAGATTAGCGATCACAAAACAAGAAGATTATAATTCATGAACCAAGCTTTTCATTTCATTTTTCACTTATTCTTATCAAAATCACAAGCTAATAATGAAAAATCGTTTAAAGTTTAAACAGCTGAAATATTTTGGTTACTCACTCGGAAATCCAAATAGTCATCATTGCACCGTTCGACGTCAGAGTTGCATATTGCAGACTATATAAGACTTTAATATTATGCAGAAAATATTTAGTAAAGAATTGAACATTTCGCGGTATGAAGTTTGTAGCAATATTTCTCTCTCTGGCCATAGCCACTGTTTCGGTACAAAATTTTGCCAGTAACTATTTTGAATTATTAAAATTCGGAAAGAATATTCTATATGAAATTCAAATTTATAGTAAAGGTGCTGTAAATATACTAAAGGAAATTAGAAAAGTAACAAAAAAAGAATATCTTACAGATTCTTTAAAACTGCAAAATGAAGTAAACTTTATTCTTCGAAACACAAGTGGAGGATTATCGTTGGATTTAATTTATCAATTAAAAAAATTGCAAAATAAGGCTATAAATGCTTCAAACAACTTATTGATTAAAACAGAATACGAGATGCAGAGGATAATGGCTGAAGTCAACGAAAAGTTAAATGATATGGTGAATAAAACGAATTTGGACTTAATGATGTATTCACAAAATCTTCAAAAATGGAAAAATTATACACTTCAACCATACAGAGGAAAATCACAGTTCGTTGAAATCGAAAAGATAGTCCAAGATTTTGTTAAAGACAGAGAAGAGAACATAAAAACCTGTGTTCAAAATGTAATCAAGCCTCTTAAAAATCTTCAGGCTAATGTAAATGAAATTTCATTTAAATCTATTTATGAGGCTCGGAAAGTAGTTTTCTTGGCGCAAAATTGTACTACGTTAAGGGATAAGGCCCTTGAGGATATTCTGAACTGTTTAAAAAGTGTGCCAAATTCAATATTCGATACTAACGTCTTTATTTCATTAAAGATTTTATTTATACGGGAAAAGATGTTGTACTATGATATCAATTTTGTCACTTTTCCAATATGTATGAAAGCGATGAAAAATTTTACTAATTTGGGTAAAAGTTTAAAAGAAAAACAACTTGGTTGGCATCAATTTTTGAAAAATGAAAAAAATAATTTTGTGCGTTAGTAAATAAATTATTAAGTGCTTAAGTTTATTCAAATGTAATAAATTTTACATAGAAATCTTGTTCTATATTTTTAATAAAGTATTCAAAATAGTACAAAATCAAATTCAACATTTATCTAAAAAATTAGGTGATATTTTGAAGTTTATTTAATGTAAGGAAAGAATTAGCTATCAGGAACTATTTAAAAATTGCATACATATCCCTTTAAAAATGTTTTCTTTCCTTGTTCGAAACGATTTATGTAGGTATATAATAATACAAAATATATTTAAATTTCATTCAGGTTTTAGTTTACACGCATGGAATGTCTGCAATGAAAGATTATGGACAAATTTTACCCAGAGTGCATGATGCAGAATTATCGAATATTTAATTTAGCTGTTTTAAAACGTAAACATAAAAGAAGTAAACATCAACCTACTTAATTTTCTCTACCCACGAATGTACAATATATTGGAGATTAGTTTCATGAGCAATAGTGAATTATTGAAAGTAAACACAAGTTTGCTATCAGCTTAAAGTTTAAAGGTTTATTATTTTATAAAGTTTTTATACGAGTGCGTTTATTGCATGTGGGATATTACCATAATTTGAAATAAATTTTTTCATAATTTTAATGAATTCTCCTCTCACTCTTCTATTTGGTTACGTTTGTGATCGTAAAGCTATGAATCGAAATCGGGTCTTATAAATAGTTTGAGCTTAGAAACTTCGTTCTTCAGTACTAATTTAAAACTTAGTAGTTTAGTTAAACATTTTTTACTATTCGTTCTTCTTTTAAATTAGTGTAAAATAAATTGCAATCATTTTTGTGATTCCAATATCCTACATCAGTTGGATGTACAAGAAATGCTTTGAAGACTTCGGAAAATGTTTTATAATTGAAGTGACGCACATTGCAGTTATCGACAATAATTTTTTCGATATCATTTTTTAACTTCTTCCCAAATACCTTAATCATAGTTATATTTTAGGAAATCAATTGCAAATTAGACAAAAACTGAATAACATATCCTTTTACTTATGTACTTCTTTTTGTATTTGGTTGGACAATATAAAATTTGACAGAATGAATAGTGTTTTAAGTGCGAAAAATATTTACAATTTTAAAAAAAATTTATTTTATTTAAATTGGTTTAGAAGATCGCCTTGTACACATTCAAATTTTTCCAAAAACGAATAGCCTCCGTAAAAATCACAATATCCATACCTAATTCAATAACATTTTATCTAATTTGGCTTACGAAGCCGCTTTCTTTCAACTTTCCAGGATGAAAAGTAAAATCATTCAAAATTTGGCGAATATACAAAAATAAAGATTTATAAATAAAAGTGAAAATTTCTCGAAAACTTAAGTTACAATCGAGAAAATTATATTGAGCATCGTCAAGGAATGTTCACAGTCCGACAACTAACGTTACGAGTATCAAGTTATCACTAGTAATTCAGTCTACCAATTACGAATATTCGAGTTACATATGAGTTCACCTTTTGTTTTTTTGTAAAAATTGCAAAACTACGACTGTTACACTTTTAGGCCTAAGGTTACTTAAAAGTTAACGTGAAAACTTTTTCTTAACGACTACTTACGACTATAGGAAAAAAGAAAACTCGAAATACTTAACTGATCCACCTCGGACCAACCGCCACCAAACAAAAAAACCGGTGAGGTCCCAGCCAGAGATTGGAATAGTAAAAAAAATGACGCCGGTATACAACATACAGCAACAGCTCTCTGGATTTATGTTTTACATCTTCAGTTCGACAATGGAGTTCGGATTGAGGAACTGCTCTCGCTGTGCGGCCTCCAACGCCGATACTGTTCGACTTAGCGACGTCATCTTCCCCTTGTTGTTATTGTCCAGGTGCTGTTGGTAAATATGTTGCGAAGGTTGTTGCGCGGCCTCGGCGTGCTGTTGCTTATCCGAATTCAGGTGTTCGCCGAGCTCGGCGTCATGGTGACTGCCTTGGTGTCGGAGGCAGAGTTTCGTGAAAAGACACACCCTAAGGCGGTAAAGACAGTAGACTCCTACGTGGATGATGAACACGAACAGAATGGCGCATGCCGTTACTACGATCGCCTTCCCGGGCTTTGTCCAGTCCAGCAAAGGATATATTGTTGCTTTATTTTTCCTGGTGATAAGACATTTATAATCATTGTATTTAGTGTGTTTTTACTTATTCGCAATGGAGGTATTATAGATTTTTTCCCAAGTCCAGCACAAGCAAACATCTTAAAAAGGGGGAATAGAGATTTTTGTAGAAAATGTAATGTCTTATAATTTTCATAATAACTAGTTTTTATCGAAAAGTCCACCGTTTTGGAAATAATAAAGGTATTTTTCAAAATTTCGTTAGAATTCTATTTTAAAAATCCCCACAAAAATGTGGGTCTTTCAAACATTTTTGAAATTTAGCCCTTATACTCGTACTATCACTGCCATGAGTCAATTTTATGAGCGCTTTCTCTAATAAAAATTAACGTTGCGTCCTAATCAAAATTTCTTTCAAAACTTCCCACTCTCAAACCACTCCTTCACCATTTTATTTAAGAATAAGTTAATCTCCCCAATTTACCATCTTTGAATCAATGGCTTGTATTCTAAAAAACTGACCAAAAGCTCAGACTAGATGCTTGTATAGAAAACAGAGTTTCAAATTGAGATCAAAAGTCGGTTTTTCCATATATAAATTAAGTTTGAGCTTTTACTCACTTTTTTATCATATGAGCAAGTATCTCATTTATTCAAAACTGTTCGATGGACCATAGTGTTTACTTTCCAACAAGTTATTACTTGCGGTTTGGTGATAAAGTTGACATGATTCTTTGCAAGTGTAGTAAGTGTACGTACTCTTGAAGAAAAACAACATTTTCAATTTTAAACAAATGATAAAGGATTCGTTTTAGGGTGATGTTGGAACAAACGTTGATCAGGACACTTCAGAGAATCGGATGGCACTTATTGATTCACATCTTTCTGAGACACCCTGTGCAAAGGGGACAATTTAGAAGTTTTTAAAAAATCATATCTTTTTAATCAAGGTTTTATGTATTGCTTTTTTAATATTTGAACTAAAGACATTCATCTTAGTAAAATGTTGCATAGAAAAATAATCTTTGGATGCCGCCGTAATCACAACATCATTAGTTATCTATTTACCGGCGTTGTTCTCTTTCCCGAAAGTTCGGTCAGCTTCAGTCTAAGAGTTTTCTTACAGTGTAACTATTTGAAATTTTCTTAAAATGATAAAATGTTCAATAATTTGATTCCTAGCTATCATTTTCTAAAGCCAAAAAGTTTTCAATTTCTTGCAAAAAAAAATAAACTAGGCATAAACATTTGCACGTGCCTGTAATCGATTTAGATTTCAGAACAGATAAAATTAATAAAATCAAAATCAAATCATTCAATTTAAACAACTCCATCGGAAATTGGTCTGCCTTTGAGGAAGCTTGGCACGATAACAAATTTAATCTACCTCTAGCCAGCCCTTGCTGAAATGGCCTTCTACAATGTTTCTGTTATATTTAACGACTATTTAAGCTACAATTACTTTTAAATTTTACTTGAAATTAACAAATAGAATTGGGAATGTATGCGAAATTAAAGGTTTACTTAAAACTTACTTAAAACGAAGTTAAAAATCCTGAAGATGTCGTTAAAAATGATGCGCTGTTTGGGAAAATATTCAAATCTGCAGATTCGATAAAATCATCTACCGATATCAAGATCACTTCCTTAGAAATAAAACAACACCCCTCAGATATACATAAACTTTGATGAACAGATAGATAGAGGTTATGTACGCAGAAGAGATTCGAATGCTGAAATCTCACGAAGAACATAAAAAAATATATAAAGCTTCTTCTAAACTTAATCCTAAAGTTATTGCAAACACTTCTTCTGTAGCTACGTATACAACGTTTATCACATACATATAACATAGACTTTATTAAAGTAAGTAAGCCATTTTTGCAAATACTCAGACGAACCATAATACAACAATCCGGTGAAAAACTGAAAAATATATGAGGAAATCTGTCCTAAGACGAATTTCACCCAGAGAATACTTATATAAAAACATATTACATAAAATCCAATATGAGTGTGTTAAGACCCTAAATTAGTTCCAACTTTATAAGAGTTTTAAGAAAAGCTAGCCTAACTATTTTTTGAGCAAAAAAAATATGTTTTCTACAAAATCAAGAACAATTTAATTGATAATCTCAACCATATGTTCAAAATTATTCATAATTATAGCTTTACTAATCCAAAAATTGAATGTTTCTCCATAAAGTTCACCGATGTAGTAACTGAAAACAGTATGCAAATTCTGTTAGCTGCTCAACTCGTTTTTAAAATATTCGTGGCATGGATGGAACAAAATCCAAATGCAGCGGAAAAGTAAAATAAGATTTTTGAGGAATATGGCTTAAATGTTGAAGACTCATTAATTTCCTTACTTGAGATGCATGCGGATAAACAAGAGGTGCCTTATAAAATTATGGTTACTGCAGTCGAAAATTCAGTAGATATTTAATTGGAACTAAATTCCATCTGGAGAAAATATTAATTGTAGATTTGCATAAAAAAAAATAATTAATTAGTTGTAGACTTGTTGTTTTTTTAGTTGTAAGTTTTTTATCTCATCCGTTTTGAGTTAGCGAATTATATACAATGAAATACTTAATATTAATTATATCCATTTTTTTTCCTATTTTGATTATTTGAAAACACGCATTGCGTTGGATTTTGAACTGTCCAGATAAAAATACTTTTAAAAGCTGAAAATCTCAAATTATTCCAATTTTCTTTAAAACCAGTTATATAACTCCATCCTTTTAAGATTATTTAAGTTATTTGAATGATTTTTGTTTCTTCCATTTGTTTTAAAGACAAAATACTATTTCAGCATTTTGATTATGCTTTTCTGTAGTGTTTTCATATCAGGTTTAAAATGTTAAAAGAGTAGTTGTACTCCAATAATAACAAATATCCAAATTAATGTAATAACAAACAACATACTTTAAAATATTGGAGTGCACAAACTTGAAATTGTACTATGTGTCTTTTAAATTATATGAGATGCCATACCTCCTCCTACTTATAAAAATCTAGAATGCTTTTACCCCTACGCATAAAATAACTCCAAAAATAGATGTAGCACCCTTAACAACATAAAAATTGTATTTTAAAGTAAGTATAAAAAGTTCAGCGATATAAAATATTCCCAAAAATGCAAGGATCATCGTTATCACAAAATTTTAGTATTTAAAATTTTATTACCTATCGGTTCCGCCAGCCAAAAAGTAAATTCCAGTAAAAATCGCATACACCACACCAATGCCTGTGGTCCAATAAGCGTGACTCAGCTTTATAGGATGTCCAACGATGGCTAAGTCGATTAGCATTATCACAGAGTTGAAAACATGCACCATGATGTTAAGGGTGTCCACTTTGTGAATTTCTGAAAAAAAACGGAGAAAAATTGTTGTTTTATCTTTTCATTTAGACTAAAAAAAAAGTGGTGAATGGTATCGTTAAATTTTAGAATACCTGGATTATGGACAAGTGTCCAGTAGCACATGGTGATTATGAACGAGTATACCGTTGCCACTGTATACATAACCCAATAGAGGTGGTGTAGACGACTTTTTTTCGCTTGACGAACTAATTCGAAATCTTCCCGTTCCACCATCATTCCTTGAGTTACTATCCAGGCACCAAGCCATGCTTGACTAGTGCACGCCAAAAGTCCCCAGTGGGTTAGATAAATCCACCATTTTGCGTAATGGTGCTCGAATTGTTCATCGGTCCGACCGATATCCAATAGTGAGCATACTAAAACAGCTAGGCATGTTATAGCTGTTAACCACCTATAGAGCAGGTAGATGATTCGCACCTGGGTATTTCGCTGCCACTGAAAACAGAAAGAATATATTTCTCATGGGTATTATATAAAATTAATTATATAGACGTTATATAGGAAAAGGAATTGAAGCTTTTGTTCATACTTTATTTCTCAATTAAATTCAGAAATATTGGGGATAAAGTCGTATTAAGGATAAGTGCCAAACTGTTTATAATGAGGATGGTTTGTTCACAACAAGAAACATTAAGTGCAGTGTTCAACCTCATCGAGACGAGAGCTCTCTGATGAATCTCAAGTGGAGCGTGGGTACCATGAGCCAATCGAAGAGGAATCGATAGGAAATTAATAAAGTGATGGAAAGCAGCTTATGTAGTGAGGGAATTTATTAAAGATGCACTCTCCCGGAAACAGTTTTGAGAGCCCTTTAGTTTCGAAGGGCATCATATCCTGCGTCACGGGAAAGAGTTTCATCAGAGAACCAAATGCAATCTAGAGGGCAAATATATTCAACTTCCTCCTCTGATGAAGAATTATTGCTGACCGGAAGGCGTTATGCAATTTTTATGACGAATAATAAAAATACCATCGACAGGCCAGTAAACATAACTTCTCTATAGCATTTTTGCTAGTTATGTTTTGTTTTTCTTTTCTGAAAAAAGAAGGAAAACTCATAGTTGACTTTTAAGTATTACTTCAGCCTTAAAAAATTGCGGTGAGATCGCATATTGCGCACTTTTCGTAAGTGAAGTGAAATACTCGCATTAATAATTGATTCAATATTTTCCCCTCATTTCCATATCAGGGCCACCCGCCAAAAATACAGGTGAAAAAAAAAATGTTCGAAGCTAAGCATTATAATTTCATGGGAACGGGGTGGTATCCATAGGGTTCATTAATGACTAGAGGGATCATATGCTCTACCCTGCTGGCTGAATCTGTCCAAAAAGATATCTCGGGCGCATCATGAATATTTTAAAAACTCTCGAGCGCTATGTAATTACTTTTGGTCAAATTAAACGATAAACGAGAAAGTGTTTGTGCCACGCGATTAGATCCAGTTCGCGATGAATTATTGCGCAGTAGATCGCACCTGATTCAATGTTACCTTTACCTTTACAAAAGCTCGGTATCGCGGGAAGAACAGTATCAAAATATACTCTAAAATTTATGAACGATCCAGGGATTATACCGAACAAATTTTCTCTTTTAAGATAAATATTTCGAGAATCCTCCCAACAGCTTTAAGCCGGAATTTAAATTATTATTAATTCTATTTTTTTCCATTTTTAATAGCTGAAGGTTGTCTTGTTTCTGGAACAATTTTCTTGGCCCTCATAAGAATTACACCTAACCCCTTTAGATGAAGTCCCATAGAAGGTTTATTTGACAAAGCCAAAAGTCAATGAGATTTTTGTTTGAAATATTAAGGGAGATGAAACTCAATTGTGAATCAATAACTCGATCGTGAGAAGTTCTTGACACTGGAGTTAATTGAAAAAGAATTTATCAAAGTGCAATTAAGGCAAGAAGGTACGGTCTCTGCAAGTGACTAATGGAACACTCTTTTTTGTATGGTAATCATTAAATATTCCCTTTTAGGTAGAAGTTAAAAAACTATGGACATCACTTATTAAATTATATTTAAGTGTTTTAAGTGTTTACTCGCCTTTATGGCGTAATTTATTTTGAATCTATTTGAAATTGTACAAAGCAGATTAACGTGTACATGCATAGGTATATAAATCATATTTATAAATTATTTGAGGATGAATGTGACCTCTGAATTTTCAGTATTGTACTCTTAAAAAACACACTTGATTTTTATTTCAGAAATCTAAAAATTGGGACCTTCGAGCTCACACAACAGTCAATTCTATAACACCACATTTATAATTTTTCATCCAATTTTAACAAGTATTAAATCAATCAAAGGGATAAATGGATTGTTAATAGGGTAATCCTATATCAAAAAATGTAACATACAGAAGTATCCGAACACTTTTTTGAACAATAATTTAAAAGAAACTTAATATTTTAGCCCTATCGTTATCCTAACAAAATTGAAACAACAGTTACTGATAGCACACAATAACAAATTTATAAATAAAGGAGAAAATGTTTCTTTAATTTAGTTAAAATACAGAACACTTGATGCACAAGTTTAACTCATACTTGGCCAGTTTTATAAAAGCGAAAATGAATTTGAATGCGAAATGCATATCCGTAAAATATTCCACGAGGACTTCGTCTTTTATATTTCGCGTTACACAAATGAGTTTCGAAGAATTTTTAATATTGTAATAAAACGAGATGAATACTTAATGATGGTGACTTTATAGATTTCTTTAATCTTGCTCTTAGATAAGGAAAAAAAATGAAAAACCCTTAGAATTTAATGAAATCGCTATGTCGCTGCTGTAAGTCTTCACAAAAATCAATAAGTATTGGGAAATCATAAAAATTGATATTAAAAGGAAATGTATTTAACCGAAAAAGTACTTTGGTTTCATTAAATTTATGACATTATTGCACCTTAACATTGTTGATGGCCCTAAAGTATTACGCTAAATGATTCCAATATGAATAAATCGTTCGTATAAGTTTCGAAAATAGACGTTATAACTTTGGAGGGGTTTTTGTCAGTCGCTTGTATTTCCTAAAGTAATAAACATTAAAACTGATGATTTTCCGAATGCTCTTGTGAAAATTATGGAAAATTATTTAATTGAAAATGTTTTTCTTTACTTCGATTTGCAATTTTATGAGACAAATGCGTGCTCGTTCGTAATTCGTAATTTTAAACATCCTTGAATAAGTATTTAAAATAAAAAGGTGGTAACATTTTTAATTGTCAGAGAAAAATAGTACTTATCGCAATTTCAAAGTCAAATATCTCGGAAAGTACACGCGGCCGATAAATATCGTTCGTATATTAGTCATTTTTATTTATTTATTTAATTTAATTAACATTCGTGCAAAGTTTTATCAAAATGCATGAGGACACCTCAAATTATTTTAAATTGAACATGGCTATAGAATGAGTAAAAGCTGTGATATGTTACAGAGCACTTTTAGTAATCATTCTTTTGAATTACTACCCTTTTAACATTTAGTGATTGTATGGAAGTTGATTGAATTTTTGACCCTCTTTTTCAGTTCCACAATATCTTTGGCTTTGTTCCAATTGAAATGCTCACAAGCGGGAAGCTCCCACAACAATAACATTTTAATACAGATCGTTTCCATTCAATTTAAACAATAATAAAATCTTTATGAAAATAATACTAATTTTTCAATTAAACTAATTAAAAATTCTTTGATCACTTGGACATTTTCATTTCGTTATTGCAATTTGTACAATGTACTGATCCTAATGGAACTAATAACCAGAATAATTTGGTACCGACCTGCCTCTTTGTAGTTACGTTTCATAGCGATGAAGTGAATTATGATAATGCCGACAATTTCAAAAAGATGAAAAGCGTCATTCGATTTGAATTGGATGTTCATTTCTCTGAAATAGCAAAGCGGAATAGTTGTTTCGCCTCAATTGCCAATTATCGATTCGAATACGGAATACCAATGGGTCAAGGGATATAGACGACTATAAAATTAAATTGTATTGGTTGATATCACTCACTAGGTGCTATTAAATGCTCCAGCTCGAAATTATTTGCTTCCATTGTACAGGCTTTATAATTCACTCAAAAGAAATTATACAAGAAATAAAATCTGATTTTGCTACAATTTCGTTGTATTTATTTTTAAATTTATTACAAATACCTTGAACTTTAAACGGCTTTTAGTTCAAAGTCCCTAGTTTTACCAGAAATTCAGCGATAAATTTCTGGTGGTGACAGTTCTTTAATTAGACAGAAATCCCCCCTAGGACAATGGGGTGAATGAGCAAAAATTTAGAAATACAATAGCCCTTCGAAATTTAAGAGAAACTCAGAGGAGGACGCCAGTGTTCCGCTCAAAAGGGGGAAATTTGATAACGTCAACTTTTGTGTGTGACCCTTTTCATTTTAGTCCCGCAGTTTGTTAGATTCCAAACATTTTTTTGAAATAATCTGTGTCTTAGCATGATTTTAGTGTCCGAGTTAAAATAATTTATGATAACACCATTGAGTGATACATGGGTTTATTTAACTGCGTTAAGGAGAGCATGTATTTTATGTTTCAGCCCAATACATTTTATTTGAGAATATGATGAATGAGACCGGATTATTTTTATCTTTACTCATTACAATATCAAGTATAATCCTCCAAATGATGAATCACGCTGAGAAGAATAATTTTAAAAGTTATTCACCATTGAAAAAGCCGATGCTTAAACGGAAACATTGTTCGGAGTGGTTTTGTAACTGCAGAATTAATTTTAACCAAATTAAATTTAAAAACTGAAAATACATGCTAAGCTAATGATTTCATTCAGATATTTTGCACAATAGACAGGGTGAGAACGATTTAATGACGACATTTTGAAAGCAAATATTTCATGATTGAAGAATTAAAATTAAAAGGCGTTATTTAAAAAAATCCTTACTCAGGGTAACTAATTATTCTATTCTAATTATATCCACTAATTATATAAGAAACAAAAGGTAGTGCAGACCTATTAATTTAGAAGAACTTTATATAAATATGTTGCATCGTTATTCTTAATTGGCAATTAAAATTTGATAGGTGCTTCAACATAATGACCAATGACCAGAAACACACATCGAAGATCTGTAATGTTATATGGGAGCAGAGAGGCCAAGTGCGGTCATCATTTCAATCCAATCGTATCAATAGGATTGAGGCTGTCCAGCGTAGGTTCCTTCGCTTCGCTTTACGTGACCTTCCCTGGTCTGACCATCAAAACCTTCCCACCTACGAAAACCGCCTCTTGATGATCAACTTGCAGCCCCTGTGGTAGCGGCGGGACCTTGCTGATATTACCTTCATTCATCAGCTGCTTACCGGTGAGATTGACTGTCCTTCCCTACTCAAGCGGATCTCCATCTACACCAATCCTCGTAACATGGCACCTCTCTTTCGACCTGCTTATCACCGTACCAACTATGCACTTTCTGAGCCTCTCACCCGAATGCTTCAGAAAGCCAACTTCCACCCCTTTTTTGATTTCCACCTGAGTAAATCTTCTCTCAGGAATGCCCTTAATTGTCCCTCTTAATGTTATCTCTCCTTTTTCTTTTTTTTTCTTAGTTTGTTATTGTTTTCTAATTTATTATATTATTTAAGTAAACTTTTTGTTTTTTTAGTAGCTTGTATTAAGACATTAATAAATAAATAAATAAATAAATAACAATTGCTTTATATTTATTTCTTATTGCAGGGATAGTACAAATAATAATTCAAAATAGGGTAGAATATGAAACTGAGATTAGTTGCTAGAACAAAATTTTATTTACTTCACGGAAAAGAATGATTTGCTAGTTGAATCAATTCTAAGCCTCTAGGATAGAGTCGATAGAAAAAACATAGGTTTACTTATTGTAAAGATAGGAAAAGTTGTATATCAGAAAATAAGATCTTAAATTATTAAAATTACAATTCATGAGACATGCTGAAACATGGACATCGTTTCGTTAAGTAGAAAAAAACCGTGCTAAATTAATAAGAATTTCTGTGACATCACATAATCCTTATTCGTTATATTTCCTTTGATTTCATTCTCGTTCTTGTCGTTTACCCTATTACTTATTTTAGTCTTAATTTTAATTTACATTTGTTAATTTAATTTAAGGTTGTTTTCTTTTATTCTTGTGGCTTATACTAAGCGAAATAAATAAATAAATTCGCCATAAAGGGGAATTTTAATAAATAAAAAATGGTTTTAAGAGCCAAATGTGCAAAGTTAGTTACAATAAGATTGTAAGAGCATACAAGAGTGATCTACGTCAATGAGGTCGCTACAAGGTAAATTTCATTTTTCACCGTATCAGTATTATTATGTTTAAAAAATGAAAAGATAAATTAGTTTTTTAATTTTATAGATAAACGTAACATAATGTGATGATAGGAAATTCTCAACTTCATCAAATTTTCTAAAACCTTGGTAAAAACGAGTTTCCAAGGTCACTGATTTTGAATTCGTTTTAAAAATTTTTTTTTAAAAAAGCATTGCATAGGATGCAATTCAAAACAACTAGAAGATTTGCTCTTGAATAATTTTCTACCTAATTTATTATAGAACGCACTCAG
Organism: Philonicus albiceps; assembly: GCA_963969385.1. NCBI lineage: Eukaryota > Metazoa > Arthropoda > Insecta > Diptera > Asilidae > Philonicus > Philonicus albiceps. The sequence goes on from OZ017775.1 coordinate 6,738,933, forward strand.
CGTTTCGGCTTCAGCTAACAGGCCTATGTGTCACAACCATACTGAGATATGTTGCACATTATTTTGCACTTGTTTTCTGAAGTTCACAAATCAACCCTCAGGGGACGACCTAATGAACGTGTAGTTCGGCATGAAAAGAATGCCACGGAGTTGTCGATATGGCAAAAATCCAGGGCGAAATCAAATGATGAATTGCTGACCCAAATTATTGTCTATTTAGATGTCCCTGAACGCAATGCAATCACCTTGCACCAGGAAAAAAGAGCTCTGCGACAGAAAAATCTAAGACTTGGCAAGCACGGACTCGTGGCCCCCCCTTCTCTAGAAGACTGCATATATTTGCGGAGCACTAATTTGCCTGAATGAGAGATGTACGTGTACAGTAGAAAAATCAATGGAAAGACGTAAGGAGGGAAACTTTAGCCTGAAAAATAAGAGTTATGATAGCTTTTAGCCACTTACCTGGCACAGGTAGAAGTTATGTCGGTGGACTTGTTGCGATGAGAATTCTGGAAAGCAACTGTTCCAAATTTTGGTCACCATCATTCTTTTCCTGGGTCCACCGTTTTTAGAGCGCCAACACCCGACAGAATCGTGCCCGGGCCCCTCCTCAGCTCCGTCACCGGCGGTCGGGTCCTTCCCTGGGCCGTTGTAACCAGTTGTAATTCTGCTGCCAGAGCTGTAACTTTCGCTCGCTCCGTCCGCTGGCTGGCAACTGTAGAGTGAGTAATCCACCTCTGCCCGCGTGTACTCGCGCAAGGGACTCTAGAAACTGTGCGCTCCAGAGCAAAGAGCCCACCTAGGATGGTCCCGGCTGCTTCGCCTGAAATGACAATTTTCAGAATTTAATAGCGGATTAGGGCTGCACCCGAAGGGCACTACTTAACGAGCCTAGAGTGCGTCTTAAATTTACGAGAAATTGTCCTAATCCTCGCCCCCACCTTCGATATCGATCTTGGCCATCGTCGACCGCAATTAAGATATAGGGTGACCGTGAATGCGGGAAGTGGAGTTTTCTGCATTTTGTGATCTGGCGTCATTGCGACACCGCGGACACTGGCACCGCACTGGCCAAGCGTGACTAAAGTTGACGCAAATAATCAAGAGAAACAGACCCAGCGGAAGCGCATACCTGCCAGACCGGGGAATCCCAAATGTGACACCTCTGATGTAATAAATACACTTTGCATTTTCAGATGAAATACAAACGAAACATTGGACTGCTTTAAATTGCCGACGTGCTCTTGCCTTGCACCGGATGAATCATCGATTGCATTTTATTTCTTTTATTTTGTTTTAGTTATTACAATTTATTGTTTTTTGATAGTGGGAAAGAGTTCTCCTAGTTTTTATCAGTAGCCTCTTGCTATAACCGATAGTGAAAATTTTGATTTACTTTTATTAGTTAGAAACTGATTTTCAGCCAGAGCGGATCAGTTAGAAACTGACCTTCAGTCAGAGCGGAATTACTATGAGGTAGCCAGAGAAGAAGTTGCCATAAATGCAAACATTTTATAACTATACATTTTTTTTTGATTTTTAACTCTTTCATTCCGAGTATTTTTTGTTACTTAACTTAAGTTAAATGAACTTCTGTTTTTTATGGTTTTAAAGAAAATATAAGCATGGCGCAAAACAGACGTCTACGGAGTACAAAGAGTTATTTAATTATAACAGGATATATTGAACTGAACGATATTTTTATCCTATGTCTAATCTCATTTTAATACTAAAACTACCAACACCAGTCAAATTGACTGGTCTTCAATTTATCCCTTCATTTTAATTATACTTTTTTTCTGAATCCTCTTCAGAATGACGCTAAAGTTAAATAAGATTGATAAATTGGAGAAAATTGTTAAAAAAGGCTTACGCGTCGGTAGTCCTTAGTTGAATGATTAATAAATTTAATTAAAATCAATAAACACATGATGATTCGAATGAAGCGGTACTAATCGCATTTTTGGACTGTAGGGCCAAAGTAAATGCTACGAACTACCGCGAAATGGTTTTGGAAGCTAATTTGAAACTCTGAACAATTGAACATTTCGGTGCTATTACCGTGGACATTCTAACAAGATTCGGCACTATCACACAAAGCGATCCTCACTCAGGGATAACTGAAAGCAATGTTTCGACGTTAATTTCTTCTAAACAATGCAAGTACAATCGACTTTTCGTTTGATCATCATAAAATTCCTCGTACTTTCAAATTTTCCACGCAAAAGGAGGATATGTTGAGCAATGAATTAATATTCCAAAACTATAATATGATATATACATATATGCATTCAAAATTCAGTTTTTTAACTTTTCTCCTGCAATAGGTTTTTCATTTTTGCTGTCAACTGCATATTAATGAAAATATGGCCAAAACACTTTAGAAACTATTCAATAAATATACTTCAAAGTTCAATAATAAAAGATGATATTTGAAATATATTAAATTTTATCCTTAATTAGTTTTCACAACTTCCATGATCCACAGTAGGCCGGAAAATTTGGATAAAAAATTAAAAATTTCAAATTGTTTACTCTTACATTACTTTATAGAGTACATATATGATATCATACCTTCTGGGATACGAACCCTAGAACCCTAATTTATTTTAGAGGTACATGAAGCCTTAACATTCGTCTCAAAGGCAAACATATATAAATGACTGTCTGTAGACTAAAATATACTTACTTATGTCCTATTTTTCAAACGAAATTTAAAACTACAATCACACAACAAAACAAAAAATTATGCTTATATTAAAACTAAAAAATCAGCGAGAGCGTGTATGGTTCGCAGGAGTAGTTAAGACTTTTAGGAATAAGGTTTTTGAGGAATAAGAAAAACTATACCCTTTTTTGTAAACATAGGTCTTTTAGCTAGTGTACAAAGTTGTTCGCCTAAAGTTAAACTTTAAAACTGCGCCTTATAGTAAAAACTTAGTGAAACAGTGACAAACTACACTGTTCGGCAAAAGTTTGCCATAAAATATATCTGCGACAAACTTATTTTCTTTTACTTCTACCATTCAAATAAATCTAAAATTATATTTACAGAATAGAGGCATCAATATCATAAATTGAAAACATTTTATGAAAATAAACACAGGATTTTTTAGTAAAATGACGGTGTCTTTAAATTTTGATTAAATAAAGAAGGGATATATCTTAGATACTGTTACATCTGGGCATATCATCAAAATATTTAGAGGCACGTGTTTGAAAAAAAAATCCTATTTCGTTTTTCTATTAATATCCTATGATGTAACCATTACCACAAAATTACTTTGCTTTTGGATCTGTTCTCGTACGACGACGCTAATCCTGGAGATGTTCCTTTTGGAAATTTAAGACTCTTCCACAACATTAACCGCATTGCCCTAGAAAATATCGTGAAAGAAGCTCTCAGCTATGTCGATTTTACTCCCTCGTGAAATCGACGTAAAACTACTCATTTCCCGCAGACTTAGCAGCAATCAATTTTCAGAGCAATAAAGGGCAAAACTTTAACACATTATTTTTCCATTAAATTGAGTAAAAGCAAGTGGGTGCAAGAATGTCGCCCCGTGGCGGTTTTTTGTGCTGTTTCAAGAAAGTCTAAGGGAAAATCCTTTGAAACCCCTTTCGGGCAACCAGAAATCTCGACGTACAGGTCTGACTTTTGGGAAAGTTGCTCTAGACCAGATGAAAAGCTCTTGCAAGGACTATGACTCAATTTCACAAGCAGAGATTTTTCACAGGATATTCGCAGAGGGGAATCCCTATGACAGGTTTAATTCCCGGAGAATCCCAGCACAGATGCCCCCCGGGGCAGACATGAGTTATTTGCCTTTGGGAGCTATGCGATCGAAGCACAGCTTTATTTGCTCCTGGTCGAGATACAGCGCCCACAAGTAATAATGGATTACATCCGGGAAAATATGAGACGACGTCACGCCTTCTGATTGTCCTGTCGCCCGGGTTGTAAGACATGCCCAGGCCTAAGTGGAAGGACTTGTTCGGGCTATTTGAGTAAATCAGAAGAGGTTCAGCCAGGGAGTCTGGCCATTCGTCGTGTCCTTTCCTGCAAGGAAAAAGAAAATTGTTTTGTCTTTGACAGAAATTTTCTGGAAGGCACCGACTACCCTAATTGTTTAGCACACTTAAGTGGCCTAACAGGAACTTCCTAGTCCTTGTGAGCCATTTTTAGTAGCTGTCTAGGTTCACTTCGACGCATGATAAAGTGACGCTTTACAATAAAAAGGAGTACTTCCAAGGACCTCTTCAGCCTCGTAACCCTTCTGCGACCTTGCATTTTTTGAGTCTCAAGTGGGCACTTAAGTTGACTCTGTATTTCACGTAGTATATAAATAAAAGTTAGCTCGAGATGCGGACATGTTTTTGATTTTATTTTGTTTTTTTTTTGCCGAGCAGAAAACTTGCAAATATTTGACTATGCGAAAGTAGAATGTTTCGTCAGTCGTAAATTGGACTCGCATTTCATTACCCTCAAGGATATTTCTAAAGAGATGGAATAAATTTGCTCTACGGCCTTATCGTGCCTGTATTTTATCTTAATCCCAAACAGGAGTACAACGGACGTTGTAAAATCCATCAAAAAAACAATTTTCTTTTTCTTTTTTTTTTATTCCTCTTTGTTTGCGTTTTAATATTTGCCCATTTTTTCCCGTTTCATCCTGTTTTGGATGAATTTTTCTTAGGTATGATAAAAATCACCGGGATACAATAGCATTCGGGAAGAAGCCTTTCAGGCAGGGGAATTATCACGCCGCCATAAAAAGCGCACGAGCTTGCTACAAAGTGTTTCTCAGTCCTGTTTTTCCAGGACGGTCGGATGGCATCGTTGCTGCTATCCCGATTTCTATAGAGGAACTCAAGTCATCTTCAAAGTTTTCAAGGACATGCGATGCTCCTGCCTTTGCTGGTGAAATCCTGTAATATGATCGTAGATGTTGTTGTACGACAAAATGAAAAGGTAAATCATTTTCCTACCCTCAGCATTGGCAGTGCATGCAACTATAGTTCATCAACAGTTTTATATTGCTGAAAGGATATAAATTTTCAAATAAATTAAATAACTAAATAACACTGCATTAACAAATGTTTTATAGCCCCATATTCCACTAGTTAGAGCAAAAATACCCTATGGTTGCAAAAATATGTTTCCCCCAATAATATTTTTCTTTAAACCTTTTTTTTTTCCTTGTTTCCTTTTCCTTTTCTTTTCATTTCCAATAACTTTAATTATAGTAATGTGAATCATAAAAAATTATTACAGCTATTGTATATCATCCAAAATTTCTTTAGTTGTATTTATTTATTTATTTACTTATTTGATTAAATTTTTAGAGATATTAAATCTTACAGATTAGAATATACATATATGGTAAATACAACAAGAATACTACAGAATTTAATTTTAACTTTTAAATTAATTCCTAACGTCCTGTTTTACTTTACACTGTCCTTCTTGACATAGTAAAATCTACAGATTCATCTAAAAGGTTAAAATTGAATACATAACAAAAAATGGGTTCTGTTAGTCCTGTGCAAAGGAACATACAGCAAGGGTATTGATCGAATTGTTCTCTCTGGTGCATACAGAACAATCAGCGATAAAAGTTTGGAACATTTAATTCTATAAGACAGAATATCTTTAATAAAATCGTTGATCTAGTCTACTTTGATCAGAGAATTTTTATTTATCATATACAACATCATTAAGCAGCAACAAAAGCAACGGTCATAGTACAAAACACATTTTTTATTTAAACATATTGAACGAAATTACTTAAATAAATAACGAACCATCTAAAAATTAGAAAATGAAGTTTACAAATTAAACACGCTATATTAACCCTTTCGAATGTTATAGCGAAATCGATAAAGATAACATTTACAGTTCAGTTTTGTGGGCAGATTTTAATACATTCCCAATTTGCAATAGTAATGTCATTTATAATGTTCGTTCATTGCTTGATCTTGATGATCATAATAAGTTATTATGATAAAATTTCACATGTCATAAAGAACGACGTAAAGTAAAAATGCCTGAAGACCTTGGCTATCTCTGAACAAACTTTAGTTTTACCACTTTTTACTTTTTACTTAATTACTGTGTTATTTGCACATCGGGTCTGGATTCAGATTAAGAAGGGCTTATTGTACTGAATTGAATTTAATATTTTTTTATTTCGCGAAACTAAAATCAATTATTATATCAATCAATTTTTTTATTTTCGTCAAAATCTTATGTTTATTTCATGCGGCACCCATGGTGCGACCTAGGTTTAGGTAGATAGATACAAATTTATAATAAAATTTGGACATTTATAATATTAAAACACATTCCTTGAAGGAAAATCAAATTTTCGAACAAATTAAATCGTAAAATAAATTTAAGATTTTTCTTATTGAACCAAATATTTAAAATTTCACACAAAATATTAATTCACTAAACTTGACAAATTTTAAAAACTAACTGCCCTTCAAGATTTTTCACATTCTTTACCTTTCTGAATTACTGACTGAACTGTTGCGCAGATAATCTGTAAAGTCGATTTTACTGAAAGGAGTAAGACAACTTTAAATTGATTTACACATAGCACACATTTTAGGTAGTCGAGTAAAAAATTTGAGCAACGTCGTTTGAAACATAAAAATTAGTTTCTTTTAAATGCTGGTAAGCACCATTGTTTATGTATGCAAATAATTGAACGCAACTAATTATTGAGCTTATCAGTAAGGGTTTTATGACAAACTTGTAAAGACCAAAATACGTAAATAAGACGTTAAAATATTTGCTGATGACGCTTTCATGTCTTTAATTTATTACTATGAGGTGTATACAAAGCAAAAAAGATGGTTTAAGATGAAAAGAGTACAAAGAATAAGTCGATATTCATCAGCTATTCATGATCGTACATAAGTTAATTAATGCCACTTATATATATATATATACTTATATTATTATTTTTAAAACGAGTTTTCAGAGAAAAACAACAATGAAGATAAAAGTCAGCAAACATATTATGCATTGTGTATAAATTTGGATACTAAACTATGGTTCGGTTTAAAAATTTCTGATATTGAATTTTCTGTTACCGTTGATAAATACAAATTGATGTTTATAAACTGTTTTTTCAAGACTTAGGATTTAGAAAAAATTGTTAATTTATTTTATGATTTTCAAAAATTTATTTTTTGTTACGACCGTAGATGTTAGAATGAATTCTAAATAATAATTTTGACTATGTTTGTTAAAATATGCAATCAGTCAGTAAAAATATACTAAATTTTATTTAAAGTGGGAAAAAGTAGGATATAATTTTTTACTTAACGACTATAATCGATGTCATTGATATTTCGCAATATGTAAAGATTTTGAAATCAAAAGGCTGGTAAAATTTGTTCGTTTATATTTAGTTGTGAATTGTAAAGTACAAAATATACTTGTGTTTTCAAACACAAAGGGACCTTTTTCGTTGGCGATTCATACATGATCGTATTTTTTGTGAGTTATACACTGTTCTGAATTTAAATATGTGTAAGTTGTTCGTGTAATTAACAATGCTAGCATGTCGTACAATTTTTATAAGAGTAAAGTAACCACCGCAAGCATAATTCGCAACATTACAATTGATACCGCCGAGACATATCCTTTCCCTAAGCACCAAGAATACCGCATTTTCAGCATATCTACTCAGATTTAAGTTGAGCCCAACAATCAAATCCTAGTGGGATTTCAGTTCAAACAATGGATGTTGACCTCGAAATTTTTAATTATTCCTTCTCACAGAGGCATTTCATTGTCCCTTAAACTCAATAGAACCCATAAGTGCTGCTTGTTAAATAGTCGACAGAACACTTTCCGGCGGTGAAGGGGGTCTCAGACAAATCGTGTATGCACATTAAACCCGAGGCTTAAGCCCCAGTTGAGGAGTTTCCTATTTATTAAGCTTTGTGCACACATTGCGCATAATTACCCGTATTTGGACGCATACACTGCCCGGCGAGCACATCTGCTAATCTTCGCTAGCAAGGTCCTGTGAAAATGACACATTGTTCTGAACAGCCCCCCAGGCAGCATCCAGTGTGGGGTAGAGCGACAGCACACCCCGAATCCGAGCCATTTGGATGCATTCATTCATCCTGCAATTTGTCCCACTACCCAGCGCACTGGGGAGCAGGCAAAATGTGCACCCTCTATTTGGGGTGGGTTCTGAATATTTTATTACTTCAAAACGCTTCTGAGGATATAGGAAAGCTATAACGTTGTCTAAATGTGCATTTGCAATCGGCGGCAGCCACTGAGAATTGGGCGGGGTATAATGGAGACGTTTTGGAAGAGGTGGGTTTTGTTTACGAGCGCTACCTTCCAGTGACTGTACTGTGACATGCCCGGTAACGTGCCCTAAAACGTGCATTCATAATTGGACTTTATAGAGCTTATTGTTATTACTAATTAGAATTTTACATAATCAGCTTTTTTCTGTATCGTACCACAAGAAAGCGGATCAAACTGCTTTTCCTCGAAGGATTTTCTAACTTATTCATAATTGTCCAATGTTCCTTTAACGTACAATTGCTTAAAGGATTCTTTATCCTTTTCAGTTCATAGCTGGATTAATCAGAATAGACGCTTTAAGCCGATAAATCAGCTAGATAGTGGCAGATTTGAGGGCATATTGACAAATATTCTAGGAGAAACTGTTTGTGAGATATCATTCTGATATGATTTTTGAACAATTACTAAATCGATTTATTTTATGTAGAATGATTTGAAAATTTACTATGCGAAATTTAGAAAGCTTGTTTTATTGAAATCACTATAGGAGAGACAGGGGCCCCGCCGCCGGTTGAATGCCGTGTAACAAAATAGTGCATTTTTGCAATGATTTATATACGTAAACGGGATTGAATCTATTTTAAATGGTAGCATATTCCATTTAGTATCATATTTTATTTTCATTCTACCGTAGTATCAATGTAGTTTTCTTAAAGAATATGAACTTGCAATAAAACTACCTCCGTTGAACGTGTTAATAAACCACATGCGCCGTAGAAAGTACAAAGCATATGTATGATATTTTTATTAAAAATAATAGACAGGTAGTTGACGCTTCATAAGATCTAAAAGTTACATCTCTAACTAGTTTCATTTCCGTGAAATCAATAAAAAACTAAAATTTGTTAATAGATGCTCCTGGCTCTCCTAAGGTCAGAAAAATATATTAAATACAAATATAAAAATATGTGTTATATAAAAAAGCATATTACTCTCATTCGTACTACATGTTCGTATGCATTTTATTAAAAAATATACATATGTATATAAAATAGTTCAGAAATACTAAAATCATAGTGATAATTTATTTATTTCGCTTAATACAAGCTACATAAAGTAATCGTTTTGATTTCATTGCTTCCGATGTTTTGGAACTAATAATGCTCTAAGTCATTTTTCGATGTGCATACGCTTTCAGTGCACTTTTTAAGACATTAATTTAATATTAAATTAAGCATCAAGCGTTTAAACGAGAGTGTATCCTTAAATCTTATTTTATTTAAATTGGAGTTATATGTTGGCGTCAAAATTAAGTTATGTGGTATGTTATGACTATAATTTATAGCTGAATACTATAAGCCATAATTATACCTAGTTTTTTAGTTTTTAAATTAAAAACAGCAGTATATTCTTTACATTTAAAAGTATCCAAATATATTGCTATTATACAAAAATCGTTTTTTAATAGGTCTTAAGTCGACTTTTGCGAAATCGATTCCGCGAATAATCATGATATCGACGAAAATCGGTGACCTGTACTCACAATTAGTCAAATACAAACCTATCATTGATTCAGTTGAAAGTTTAAACATAAATTTCAGTGGCCTATTTTGAAGATTGTTAATATTCAGGATCGATCACTGGAAATTTCATTAGGTGATTATCCATAGGTCCATGTAAAATCATAGAATACAAATGAAGTGGTTAAATCTATGAATCCTTGAACGGCTAGTGGTAGTACGTAAGGAGAAATTGGATAGTGGAAAGGACCTGCCTTTAAATTATCTTTCCAAAAAGCAATCAGTGCGGGGCTGCCACATGTGGAACTTAATTTACAAGTTAATTTTCCAGGAGATGAGAAGTAATGCAGTTTCCTAAACGTCTGCATCTGCTGCATTCGAACTGGAGATATATTTTGTGAAAATGAAGACAAGGCTGTTTTAAACTTTTACAGAGTATTGAAAACTTTACCGTTTGGTTTTTGTTCTTATTTGGAGGAGAAACCTTCTGGGTCTCTGGATTTTTCATTTCCGACAAATTTCCCAAAAACTTTTAGGTGAAACCGTTTTTTTTTTCTTTTAAAAAGTCATCGAACCAATAACAGTTCATTTCAAAGTTTTAGCATGTGACAGGTAAACTAACTAGGAAACGCTTTTAGCTGCCAAAATTGTTTGAAAGTATGAAACTGTGGACAGGTTGTAAAATTCCGTATATTTCCTGAATATGAATAAATTGCATAACACACCATAAAAAAAAAAAACTTTACTTTTCGTATGCAGACATTTTTTTAAACTAGATTTTAAATTGTCCAGCTATCTTTAAATGTAAATTAAAATGTAGCTATATAGGATTAAATGTACATATTCATCTTTATTATCATTATTTAAAGAATATTTTTCCAAGTATCGAAATAGTGTTCGAAAACTGATAGAGTGCACAATTTTATAATATGGCTGCATATGCATTACTTCAGAAGGATAATATCTTTTATCATAAGGTTTTTCTGTCATATAAGTAAATAATTTACACAGAAAAATATCGCATATGTTGGGATACCATCCTGAAAATTATGACAATATGCTTAGTAAATTTAGAATCACAGATTTTGATTTCGTCTTCAACTTCACAAAACGATAGTATGCAGTATACATACAAAAACATTTATTCTCAATATTTTGAAGTAAATAAGAATGACGTTAGCAATGCCCACTTGGAAAGTGGAAAACAAAAACTTTTTAATAAATATTAATGTCATAAACAAGTTAAAGTTTTTTCGATTAATTCCATCCTTGGAGATAAAAATTCCAAAACAAAACACGACAGTAATACGCAGTTACAGCAAAATTCATTTTTAAAAAAATCAAATCATTAAGAACACCTTTAATAACAATGGGTACTCCCTTATATTATTCTCTAAAAGTAGTTGAAAAAGGGAATATTGTATACCTTTTAACCATCGTAAACATAATGAAGTTTGAAACAACTTTTAGTGGATTTAATAAATGGTTTAAATGTTGTACAGACGGTCAAACGATAAATTTTTATAGTGAAGACGGATTTTCTCATCGAAAAATCTACCCAAGAAAATAAAATTGAAGAGATTAAATGCTTGGCCATATGCGTGCAGGTAAACCAGACGATTCGATTTACGATTGCAGATTATTCCACGAAAATTTACCTTTCGTCGTCGAATGCTATTGAGAAGAATGGCAGTAAAATTCACAGAGTTTTATGGGATACAAAAGGTTCGCGGCTTTTCGGTCTAAGCTTTTCAGGTAATGCAAACGCTAAAAAAATTATATTTTCAAGTAAACAAGCACTTATGGTAGAAGCATGAATATAGGGAATCTTGTATTGAATGTTAAAACTTAAAAATAGTTTATGAAACAATTTGTAAAGTTTTGGTATACTCATAAATAGACGCTTTTGTGTATAATAACGTTTTGATAGAACAAAAATTAACTGCTACAAACATTTAACATCCCCAGACAAGATTTATTGTACAAAAGGGGCATATTTTTAGTGTTTAAAGGAGGCACACTTCATTATTTTACTTATTATTTACATATTTTGAAGAAAACAAAAATGACAACTAAGACGGGCCTTGTTATTGTATTAATTTGCTGTGTCATTTAAACCGAAAGACGAGGCTTTTTTCATCATTATTGTAATTTGTTTCATCTACATATAACATAACTTTATATTTGCATAAGCTTAAAATATCTTTTACCTTAACAAAATGAAAATTTGAATTGAAATGCAATGTGAGTTTATTATGGTACTTTACGGAAATTAATTTGTTAAAAATCATGTTTATTGTTGTGTTTTTACGTCTTCTATTTTGTGTATTTATAATGGCTCAAATGAATGAAGGAATTAGTTGTAAACCAAAAAACTAAAAAACCTCTTTTTTGCTATTGATTTCATGCAAAACTTGTACGTAGTTTGGATAAAACATACGGCAATAATTTAAGCATTTAATTACTAAACTCAGTTTATTACTAAAGTTAAGATAATCTAAAAATACTCTAATTGTAGCAAATCTAAGAAACAATAGAATTTTATTTTGTGTAAGAGAGCAAATTATAAAAATAATTAAAATCTCTTTTCCAAGAATTATTCATGGTTTTTTATTAATAGCAAAAAAATTCAGTGCCTTAAGTAATAATTGAAAGCAACATGACGAGACAATTTATGTAAAAATATAAATAATAATATTAATAATTAAAATAAAACAAATAAAAACAAAAGGCAAGAGCAGACAGCCGCCAAAACTTTTGCTTAATGGGCCAGACAATGAATTTTACAAATTATTGCAAAACTACAGGATGCCACCACCCTCCTATAAATAAAGAAACTTTTGACAACATCGTAAATAGGCTAATTATTTGGTGAGACAAATATCCTTGGCCCTTTGCCCTAGAAAACTTGGCCCGTCTCCGAAGGGGACCTTGTAAAACTATAATTACTACCTTTGCTGAGTACCTGATTTTTTTTTAAGATCCTGTGAGTACTTAAAAGTGTCAGAAGACACCTGGCAAATGGTACTTCCGCCCTGATCAGTCAGTATTTCATTCGAGCTAACCGAAGAAATAAAGAATTCTAGAGACTCAGTCTGGAGCTGTTATGCACACTTATTTCTACAAGTTTTTCAAAGTACTTTGTTTCAATCAAAGAATATCCATTTAGACGGAAGGAAAACAGCCACACTAAGAGCTATCCGACCCCTCTTTAGTTAGGTCGCAAAAAGAGCATGCGGGTGGAAAGTAGACTATTTTCTATGTCTATCTAGCTCGTAAGGATGAAGGTGGTACAAATGGTGACCGAGTGAAAACATCCCTCGTTAGAATAATAAAGGGATCTGGACCTTACCACTGTTCCGCTGGGTGATTTAAAGTACAACACTGGTGTAGCGGAAAAGGATCTCTTTCTCTGTAATAATATTTCCCTTGGAATGTAGGCTGGAGACATTAATTAGGTTCATTTAAAGGATATACTCCTAGTTTGGTTTTAATTAGAAATTTTTGAAGGTGCCCTCATCTACTATGCTTATGAAAGCTTTTTCTGCTTACTTTTTCATTACATGGTTTTGCGTGGGGATTTAAAACTGATTATCCTTGTGTAAAAGTTTTTCCTGAACTTTAAGAGTATTCTTCAGCTATTCAGCTTCATTATCTTTATAAAGATATCTGTATAAGATTTAGAAAACGATTTGTTTTAAATACTTTAGCTTGATCTTATAAATGAATTTGTAAATAAAATATATATAAAAATGTACATACACTATAAGGGGTACATAGTTTTTGTGGGATTGAATCGAATCTGCCGCTGCCATGGCTTATAAAAATAAAAAACGATAATAAGATTAAAAATCCAATTTTATGCTATCATCTGTTATGATATTTAATTAATTTGTGACGTTTTTACGCGAACATAGATATAAATCGGAAGCTACGTTGAATTGAAATCAGTTTTCGCAGAGGTTATACACAAGTTAATTAACATTTGTAAATTAAGTTTTAAAAAGCCTGAATTTATCTGTCAATAATATGAGAACTATTGAATATAGACTTGAAATGTTTCCTTTCAACTCATCTCATTAATAGGTTTTATTGCAATGACAATTTTTATTTATATATGTAATCATAATCTATAAATTCGGTGCTCTCATAATGATTTACTCTTATTAAAGATGTTTATTTGATTAACGTTATTAAACGATAGTACAAAAGTACTGAATGAAAGTTTTAAAACAATTTTGAACTTTTCTGGATTAAAAAGTTGTCTTCCTACTACGACTACTTTTCAAATTGTATGAAGGTTCTTATTTAAAAAAGAAACTAACCTTATTATAATCCTAATAGTTGTCGCTATTATTTGAATTAGAATCATGAAGAATTGTTGATAAGGAAAATATAATTATGGATCATGTAAACAAATTTATATTATTCTTTTTTATCCACATTATCACATGATAGGCACTTTTTGAAATACGAATTTATTAATTATAAAAAACTTGTTTTCCTGGTGGGTTCAATTACAAGTCTAATCTTGTATTAATAGATACGACATTCGGCAAAACATGTTAATTTATTTTTAAATTATTGTTTAATAATTTTCTATGAAATTAACGTAATTTTTCGTTTTATCGGAACAAGCGTTCTCCCGCCGTATACTTTGATGTTGAGTTGGACTTAAATTCAGATATTGAATATACTTTGTTCGAAGAGGTGGTAAAAAGTATCGTGAATTAAAAGGATAACTTCTTAGGGTAATCTTCAATGAAAGTCGTTTTTGAAAACGGGCTTTAGTTTGTAACCTACCGCAAGTTTTGTACCTAATATTTACGTCTTTTACATAAGAGCCAAAGGAGACTTTTTTAAAATTGAGACCACTTTGTTTTATAGATGTACTGTGCATTACCACTTCACAGATTTTAATATACATACATAGAAAATTATGCAACAAACCAAAACTCGTTCTACATTTCAAATGTGCATTGACATAAACCAATTTACTCAATGAGAAGATATAAAATAAATATGTTGTGAAGTTTATTCTCCTTATCAAAGAAAGCTCGAAAATTCAATATAAGCTACTTCAAAGTGAAAAGGATAAATTTATTTGTTTTCCATTTGACCCATTCTTAATATAAATAAAATTTACATGTGTTCCCTGAATTTGATTAAGCCTCCACACGAGGCTCCGAGACTCAGTTCTGAATATAACGAAATGCTAACAAAATTCTAAGGAATGATTTGTAAAATGCATTATACCTTGTCATGGACCGGAGTGCATTTCTTGATAAATTCATAAATGCACTACAAGTCTGCAATATGCATTACGTTAGGCATCTCCCTTTACTTCATTTGCCTGTCGGTATCCTTGGCACGTTTACGTCTTCCTTCAATTTGTTTATACCTTTCCTCCTCCGGCCCCCTTGACTGCATTTCTTCCTACTTCGACAAAGTCCAACAACGAAAGCTACCAGGAAAATTATTTTCCAATGCCCCGGATAAGTCCCAACACTGTTCGTGGTGATGGTGGCAGACTTTTTGAATAAATTCCATTTTGTCGCCGTCCCACGCTAACCCGGTGGGCGTCGGAATTTACCCCGCATAATTCAGCCGGGGCATGCACGAAACGCTGTATGTATGCAAATTTGCTTGAAATTCGGGCGAATTAAATTTATAGGCCACTTCTACTCAGCTTGGCTGAGGACAATGTTTGCAAAATTGTACCGGAAGCTTGTACGAATGCACCACGAAGCCAAATGAATTTACTCCACCTGCGCGTTAAAACCGCGGAATTTTTTTTTTGTTTTTTTTTGCTACTCTTAACCACCCACCCGATTAATCAGCGAACCCCATCAATATGTCTCTCAGGTGAGCTGGCTTCTGTTGGACTCCACTCATTAGAATACGTGTGTGTGTTGACCTTTGATTAAATCAATGTCGCATTGACCGTAAATTGAATCAGCTCTACGCGTGTAGTTATCAATTAAATGAAAAAGGCTTAAGGGCGTCGCGACGCCATGACTTGGCGTGGATTAAGTGCAATCACTTGGGGTGATAGACTTGACTTGGTTAAACCAGCATCAATAATCACGAAATTTAAATTTATATTAACTTCAATGTACCGAACTGTTTCAGTAAATTAAGTAAAATCAAGAAAGGCAATTTTAAAATTTGTCATGAAACTGAAAAATAAAACTAAAAATAATAAAAAATAAAATCAAAGCAAAACAAAACGTAGCTTGTTGTTATTGTTTATATTAGTTTCGATAATATACATAGATAGTTTATTCTCTTCAAAATTTGCTAAGGTTTTTTTTTAACTATATAAAAAGGCAACAAACCGCATCAAAATCTGTAAAATAATTTTTTGGAAATTTTAATTAAGCCAGAGAGCCTACAATTAAAAAAATTAAAGAAAATATATAAAATATTTCTTCACTTTATTTTCATTTTGATATACGTAAACATTTGTCAGAAGAAATGAAGTGGGTCAACTTAAGCTGGTGTCAAAAACCAGAAACGGAAGCAAAAATAAGAAAACGGATCCTTATAGTAAGCCCGAGGTTAATGTTAAGAATTTAACCAATAGCCTCTTCAGTGGAGAGAGGTGGGTTTGTCAGCAGGACTCTGCTTCAGCACATAAGGCCAAAACGACCCAGGAATTGCTAAAGAGTTATATTGGTAATTTTATAGTAGCGATGACCAAACGTTGCGTGCTGCATTGCTTAATGTCCAAACCGTTTAATCACTGCAAAAGGCAGTCATTATGAACACTTGTACACATTTTTTTTCTATAAACTGCTATATGGTAAAATAATTAAATCATTTTTAATATCTAAAACTTGTATAGCACTTTAAACTTGTAACAAAACATAGGACGCAAGACTAGGTATATTACACATGCTTCACGAGAAGTTTTCAACATAAAATTACCCACTAGCCATTGGTAAATTAACACGATACATTCCATTCAAGCCCTTCTGTGAATTGTACAACAACGAAATGTAATGTTAGTTCAAAGTGCTGAAAATCTCAATAAATCCAGTGTGGTTACACAACATACCATACCACATGAATTAGTTTCCACCTAGAGATCTATTATTTTTGCGATCCCACGTGAAAATTACGCTCTGATGCAGCGACACCTTAAAACTGCAGAGGTCAAACAATGAGAGGACTTGTAATCACCACTCTGTTGATGTAGGTAGATCTGTGGTCTTGGTTCCATTGATGAAAGGATTCCAGGAGTTCATCTACAAACAGGATAGTGCTCCCTGATGGGTTGCAGCTTATTCTTATCTACCCACTTACTTTAGCCCGTTCTATGATAAGTAACATTGGGTGCCCCATACGGCATGCCTCCAAATGGAAGCCTCAAAGGCTGAATCGGCACAACTTCCAACAGTCCAGCTGTTGAGGCTTTCCATATCAATTAAATCCAAAATGGACCTTCAGACTCATCTCTGAAGTGGTCACTGCCAGTTAGCCTGTCCCCATCTGTTTTGACTCGGCCAAGATATTTTAATTGAATCCATTCAGTCGGCCTCTTCCAGAAAGGAAGCTTCTAGGAGGCGTCTGCTGCTGCAATTTCATTAGGAGAATCAGATTCAGCGCAAAATTTTTTTTTTTTTTCAATGAAATGAATAGGGCAAACTTCTTGCTGCTTTAGAGCCCCCCAGCAGGAGTTTTATATGCAAAACTTCGACAGCTGGTGCAACCGCAACGCCAGAGTTTTAGTGTGGGAGGCTTAATGCAGACAAAGTCGAGATTTTATTGCTCTGCCACTGAGAAGTAATTGAAAATTTTTAATTTGTCTGCCCTATGGGAAATTAAGGAAACATTTTTTGGAGTGCTGAAACATCTAATGAGTTTGGGTTTTACGATAAATGGTTAGTTTTATTACAAATGAAACATTTTGTAAAGTAAGTGTATCGAAAGTGTCGAAGTTTTTTACTAAAACTAAATGTTATAGTCTATTTATATAGTAAATGTACACTCTAAATAATTAGTTGACTAGATCATAGTAAATTTGTACTAATGGATATTGTAAAATGTAGTAAAATTAGAATTACTAGAAATCTATTGAAGCCAAATAACGAAGTTCTAGTAAAAATTCTTTATTTTATAATATACTCGTAATTTTAACTTACTGAAAATCTATAAAGACAAAGATATCCTTTTTAAGTAATATTTACGGAAATTCCAATTCTCATTATTGGAAATCTATGAAAATCGAATAGTTTTTCTGAATATTTTCAGTGGTTTCTTAAAAAATACACTAAATATTCCAGTCCATTTGTTTCTAAATAAAAGAATTCATAAATTTATTAAAACATCTTAAAATGTAAAAGTAAAACCTTTCCATAAAGTTTCAAGACACGTAATTATTAGTGGGTCATACATACAAGAACAATTCCTTAAATAATGGTACCACACCGAAGATCATAGTAGCAACTTTTGTTGGATTCTAGAAAGGTTTTGTTGATGGCTACAATTCTAATAGGATTTTGATATTTAAATAAAAATTAATAATTAATTAAATTATCACTTTTTAATAGTTTTAGAATAATATTTAAAAAAACATTATGAAAACCATTTACCAGATATACTAGAATAATTTCTTAATGTGTACATAGGATGAAAGCTTCGCACTAGTTTATTTTGAAAAAAAGGAAAATCTTCGGTCAATTAAATAGCTATTATCAGAAAAATATTCAATCGCAATAAAATATTTCGTATAGAAAATCTTCAGTTAGAAATAACTATTTTGTTTAATAGCTTGAAATCGAATTGATAAAAATATTTTGATAAAATTAATTGAAACAATTATGAAATAAATGAAATAAACCAGCATTTCTTTGAAACTTTTTATATGTATGGTGTCTAGGACAGCTAATTTTATTATGAACCTCAACTATTGAAAAATGTTTTCTTCAAACTCTTCTATTTTCTTTTATGTGAAAAAACTTTTCTTTAAAGACTTTAAGTAAATGGACATTCGAAATACCTACCTTATAATTTTTTCCAAAAGCACCTTTGCTTTCTTCAATACGGAAATATGTTTCCATGTTTAAGGGGTATAAAATATAGATAACATTTTGACGCCTATCGCTTTTATCAATTTGGACAATAAAAAAATTTAAAAAACAATAGCATATCTTTCTTGAGGTATTAAGGCTTTTATAGCGCAAAAAAAAAACAAATAGTAATCATAATAATAACAATTTAATGAAGACTACAGAAAACAAGAACAAACAAGGTTTGTATATTTTAGACCGTTTCCTTGTAAATGTTCCAAATATGTTGGTAGATTAAATTCGATCCCATTTTATTTTTAGTTTCTGTACATTTTTTACGAACGGAATCTTAAATGTGGGAAAAAGCGTTTCGTTTTTATCAACAAAATCCATTTCACCTTAAAACCATAAAAACGTTTGCGGTAATAAAAGACGCAGCGGCTGACAACAAAAAAATTCAAACTCCTGTAGAAAAATCGAACATGCGCCTTCGAAGAAACTAATTAAAATACAAAAGATTTATGCTGCCCCTGGCTTCCATGGACCTCGAAGGCTATTATAAAATCAATCACTCTAATCCAGGTCATTCCTCAGAGCCCCGCCATCTGAAATGGGTTAGCTTGCCCTTGAAGCCCGCAGCAGAAAGATTCGCCCCATTGGGGCACCGAAGAGGCAGTAGAGGCACCAAAAGGATTAGAATCTGCCGCATTTGTGCGAGTGTGCGAGGTGCTCTCGCGATATAATTTTATGCGAGGAGCTTCCGATTACATCACCCAAATTCAGGCAATCCTCCTTGAATGTACGAAACTTTTCCACTTGAGCCGAACTACACTCCGGGAGCCGGGTGTTCCCGAAGGGTTCTACCATCCCAAAAATCCAATACGGGCCTATAGCACACGACTTACACAACTGTGCTAGTTTCCAGTTCATAAATTCCGTAAAATGGCTTTAAAATTAGGACTGTGTTTTATCTTCTAGGAAGCAGAAGAAAGTGGAGGACAACACCTCGGCAACCGACATCTAGTTGAAGATTGTCGAGGGTCTGGTGAGCGGTGCCAAGACAGAGGAAATCAATAGACCGATTCCCAGACTCTCAGCCAGGACCGTCTCAGGATGTAAGTCGTGGAGAAGCAGTTGCCGAACATTTTTATGAGCTCTGTCCATCTGCGGCCGTGCTTGTGATATGCCATGTTGGAAGCGCCCTGATTTCGGTCCATGTCCAACTGCACAGCAGTTGTCGCAGCCAATTTCACTTAAGGCACTATTTTGAAGGGATGTCGACGACGACAATGACGATGGCGCCCAGGACAACTGGGTGCCCGGCGAGAGACTGCTCCGAAAGCAAATAATCTCAAGTAGACTGCATTTTACGCCTACGCCTCCTTTAGAGGGATGCTGCACACCACCCCTTTTGGCTGTCTCGAAATTTAAGCCATTTCAGTGGCTAGGGGCGGACTTCCAAATGAGGCGGCACCGATCCCTCCACCTTTCTGGCTGTGAGTTATGGCAGTTGGCACTTATCTCGTAAGCCCATTTCACATTAGAATTAACGAGGCTGTTACGAGCTACTTATTGGCCTCACGTAACGAGATTTGGAAGAATCACAGGTGACCTTGGTAGGGCTGTTGCCAAGATTGGGATTTGGTTGGAAAATAAATCCTGGCCAGCTCTCCCTAGAGGGATTATTTTTGGACAATCGAAAATTTTCGGAATCTGCTGCTTCCTTTTACACGTCTCTAACCAGACCAAACCTTGGTCAGGTCTGCTTAAATTTTAATTGCAACGGAAACACGTCAATTTGAGTCGAACTTCGATGTTGTGAGACCCGGAATATATCACATTAGGGAGAAATTTTTCGGAATTTCATCCTAAAACTTTGTGTAATCGTATATATGAGGTGAAATTCGAGTTTCCCTATATAAGAGGGATGTTTTCCAACCCTAACCTAGAGAAATCAAGAATTTCAGGTATGAGAATGTTATTGCGTGTTTTACCTCTCGTTACAAAGGACGGAATTTTTGTAATTTAGTTCAATTAGTGAGATATCTTAAACTTTTTGAGAAATTATATTGTTTCAGGGTTTCCGGATATTGATAAGAAAAAGAAGTTTTAAGCTAAAACTTTCCTGAGAATAATAAGAATTTTGTATCAATTGAAAGACAACAACATCATGAACATCAACATTTTAATGAACCTTGATGACTTAAAAGGTTTTAAACATTTTAAAAACTGAGTTAAGTTGTTCCAAAAGGTATATTCTGAGAATAATATACATTTTTAGTTATAGTATTATTAAAATGAATGAGTGCTTACATTTATATTTCATGTGAAATTATTACAATAATATAGGATTACCTATATATATAATTGTAATTGATTATCTAAATAATCTTGAGTATCTCAAGCAAGTTGATTGTGCATATACTGACTTCAATAAAGCCGTTGACAAACTTTCTCACTAATTTTTAAATAGTTACGACTTGGCTTTCCAATAACACAGGTCCGTATTTTGGCCAAATTATTAAAAAATAAAAGTTTATCATAGAAGTTTGTGATGTCGCCTAGTCTTGGAATATCGAATGCAACTTATGTTTACAGATCTTTTTACATATCTTGATAAACAAATTTTTCATTCGTCATCTATTGGAAACTTATTCGGAAAAATAATTAAAACTGAGTGTCCTTAAAATAACACTTTGAAATAATAATATTGGAGGGATTCCAAAGAGTGATAAATCTTACAGATATATAATAAGCTTTACGGTTAATATCTAAAGAACTCTACAAAAATTGGATTTCTGGAGCAAGAGAATGAAAAAGGGTAAGGTTAGAAGAAGTATACAGCTACCACTAAAAAAAGAAACATGAGTTAAACCAGCAAATTTTACAAGAAAAATATTAACCTGCCAAAAATTATGATGAAGGTCTTTTAAGATTAAAAGTACCTACAGAGAAATTTCACGTCGATACCAAAGTTTATTTATGTATAAATCTGCTTTCTGTTTTCCTTTCAGCATTCCTTAAGATAACATCAAAGAAATTTCTAAGTGAACAAAAATGTTTGGAATTAATCGTACACCTGCCGAAATATCTGGTCGGTCCCTCGGTTTTCGAAAGTGATGGGCCACTTGAAAATCGATACGACTATTAACGAAAAAGATCCTTTTAATGGATTCAGTAAAAAAGGATATTAACAACTCCCTAGGACTAGGACCTTTAGTAAATTGAAGGGTGTTAATTGTTTCAAAGTTAATTGGATCTCCCCTACGCTTGTTAAGAGAACAACGAAACTTAATATCTCCAAAAGCATAAAGAAGCACAAGGGATGGAAATTGCCCATTCTCCCATTTCAGTGGAGATGATTACTGATTAAGGACTGGGCCAATTTTTCATGAAACTTTTAATAATAGGACTCCTGATAAGATTACAGAGCTCATTATGATTTTCCAATTAGGTTAACTGATCAGTCAGTATTGTAAATAAGCTTATGAGGTTTCCTGTTTTATAAAAAGGGAGAAATCGTGATAATTAGGCACGTAGATTGAGGGATAACAGATAAAGGATAACTAATTTGTTACTATTTTAAAATTACGAAGGACGTATTTCGGTGTTATAATTTCGTAATAAGCGAATAGTGCGGCTAAAAGGCAAAATCTAAATTGTATGTTTTTGGTTTTATCCCCTTAAAAGTTAGTACATATGTTTTTGGTCATCATCTCTAAATGTTTCACTATCGAGTTAAAATTTGAGGACAATTAATTTTTCAAGATATGTACAAATTTTTTGTATAATGTAAAATGTGCATTTTTCGGAAAAAAAAATCTCTAAGTGATAATTTAAAGTCGTCGAAATTAAGAGCGATTTCCTCAGTTTTTGGGGTAAAATTACAAAAGCATAAGAGAAATAAAAACTTTAATTTTCGGTACTGTCGAACTAATTTCAACAGCAGCTGCTAAAGGCAAATTGGATGCACATTTGATTCTGAGCTGTTTTGACATTGAATTTATTGTGAAATTTGTTGTATTTGCAGGCGAAATTTAATTTGAATAAATTTCGCACTTGTGCTGTTCGTGTAATTGGCTTATTTTTATGTAAAGTTTTAAACTTTAGTATATGTTAGTTTAGTTAGAATGAATTAAGTTGCTTTAATGATTTTATTAAATTCATTAAATATGTAGACTATAGATAGATTTAGAAATAACAATTTAACTTTAAAAATGTCTATCTAAACGCGGTAGTATTACTTTCCGAACTAAAGGTATGTTTAAGTGCCTCATTTAAAGGTATACCACCAATTTCCTTTATTTGATTTCCCAAAATGATGTTCGTTCAAAGTTTCTTCCCTATCCATACAGGTTTCATCACGGCCAATTAACTGCAGTCGCTTTCCCCCAAAAATTTGGCTTCAATCATTCCTTGAAATTCATTCGTTCAGATGAAATGCGTATTAATACAATTTCAAGATTTCAACGAACATCACCACACACTCTCTTTCGTCCTCTTTCCCGCAGAGTTTCACCTACATTTCCGCTTCCCGGGATTAAAGCCAGTAAATTCCCTACATACCCTCTTCAACAGGGTTTCGCTTGCATAGGGCTAAAATCCCGTCTTGTTCCGGCCCACCCCGCGGACTCAACATTCCGGAAATACTCGAAAAGGTGGCCTAAGTCCCATGTTTTCCTCTCACTGGGAGCATTTTAGCTTTTCCCAACACAAAACTTGGATGCTGGAGCAGCAATGTCCTTGGCAGGGCTGTAAAAGATGTATGGGAGGAGGTTGACAAGAGGGTCGAAGGGAAATGTATCCGGCTTACACTTACATGCGAGAACGCTCTTTTGGCATTGAATCTTTGAGTGCTATTCGGCTAAAGACAAAAAGGGAAAACAGCTCCCCCCCCAAGTACATCTACCCCGAGCTTCGAAGGGCTCCATCATGCTAAACTAATACGGAAGGACAAGTCGAACATTTTTGACATTTTCATTATATTTAGCCGCCGCCAGAGGCAATTCTAGAGCTCTCCATTCCCGCTTATGCCAACCTGGTTCCGCCACCTTCGTGCACCAGGAGAAACAGAACCAGCAGTATCCTGAATTTCTGGCACACTACTGCGGGTATTATGGGCCCAGCAGGGTGACATTGTGAACATCACTTCTACAACGTAAAAGATGAGGAGGTTATGGGGGCTGATGTCTAGAAATAATAATAGATGAAATGGTAGGTAAACAAAACCTTATCACTTAAATGGAGAGCATTTTTTGGCGGCCTGTATCCCAGCACTGACTAGGCATTTCGCCGTCTTCTGCAGGATACACCTCGACTCTTTTCAATTCTTTTCCTGTGAGCAAATCCTCCTATTCTTACAATTGCGAAAAGTTTACTCTTGAAAGGTTTTTGATTCTATTCAGACCACTCGCCCCTGGGGCCGCACGGGTTGGAAATTTCTACAATAGCATCTCCGTGACGGAACTGGGGGAAAATTTGATTTTTGTTCCATTTTTGCCGAGGATTTAAGGCGAGTTGTATACGTTAAAACTTTAATCATAACATGAGGTGCTTTTGGTATACAACACTTCATAGGAAGTTTTATCTTTTAAGATAGATATTTCCATGTTGTTACTTTAAATTTAGAAAAGGGATGTTTAGACAATACTTATTGGGAGCTCGTAGAAAGTTAAACAATCGCTTCTATTATCTATTTATTATTGACTATAAGTTTATCAACTACAATAATATATGTATTAGCAAAGATTATATAAAGTAAAAGGTGCATAATCACATATCAAAAATATTGCGTGATTTGCTTCCAACTATGTGCAGGGACATTTATGTAATGTCTTACATGGAATAATACGCTTTGTATTTTATATCAGATTTCATAGCATGTTGTAATAAAATTTCTTGTCAGCATCGTTCTAGTTCGATGTTATGAATAAGAGTTCTCTCTGCATTCTCAATGCTATGACTGTGTGGCGCGCCCCGGGAAATTCATATATTTTTATGTGCGCAGAATTGGTTAAAATTATCTTATCACATCGTATCACAATTTTCAAGAAAATATAAAACTGTGTATTCTGAAAATTTTTGCAAATATATAATATTTATTGATTAATTTAAATGTAACTTTAAGCCATAAGTACAATATGATCCCAGTAGCGATAGTATGTACATGTAGAAATGATTATTCCACAAATGCGAAAGTAAGACCCACATTAAACGTAATATAAATTACTGGATGCTTAGAAGGTGACAACGTAATAAATTATATACCAATCCAATAGAATAAAAGTAATGTACGGAATTGAATGCTACGAAATGCTCTATTGAAGGAATAAACAAAATTAGGAACTATGCTAACCTAACCATTAGGTGGCACAGTGTGAATTCCGTAAGTTTTCATATTTTTGGTCGGTATTTCAAAGTGACTGGTACAAGTAGTATAAATTTATCTATTTTCAATTTATTAGAAATCTTACTGATTTACACATTATTCTAAATTTCGCCATTTTTACTTTAATATTATATTTTGGAATCATAATGACATAAAAGCTTTTCTGAAAGCATATGCTAAAAAGAAGGCTGAATTTGACCACCCCAGAAAAAAACCGTTCACTATAGCTAATATACTGGTATGTCATATTTGATACAATGAAGTTAAAAACTACTATTGTACTATTTTTTTTAAATTTACAAAATCACTGAATGCTTACTATCACTCAGCGGTCGTGGTAAACAAACAGAATTTTCAAATTTGACTCAGATATCAGACAGGCAGGTATATCAACTACAAAGGCATAAAATTCGATAAATCGAATCGTTATTTTCACTTAACCTAAAACTAGACCCGGAACTCGATAAAAAGAACGTAGCTTTTCTTAGATTAGTTTAATTTTATCTCCATATTCAAGCTACAGTATTAAGCGAACTGAATAAATAAATTTATTAATTTTTTATTAAATCTCTACTACTATAAAAATTACGTTTTGTTTAATTTGGTGTAAATGCCTCGGTAGTTGGGTAATTTAATCTATATAATTATTTATTAAATTGAATTTATTAAATTTATAGATTGACTTAACTTAAGTTAACTTAAGTTCAAAGGAAGTAGCTATTTCTATGTAATAAATGAAGTAAAGTTGTAACTTTTAAATTTTAATAAACGAAATAAATTTGTCTGTATAATAACTGAAGTAACTAATTTCGGATAATAACAGGGGTAACAAATTTCTTGCTTATAACTTGCCAATGATAAAGTAAAGCATTTTCAGCATTCAGGAATATAAAAGAATAATGGTTCCTTATACGTTGAAGCAATTACAAAATTGATTACCCAATGCGTATTATCTCTACTGCGATTTAGCAGCGCTACCACTACTAAGGATAATTAATAACTCCATTGAACTACCATTTGTATTAATTAAACGAAATATTTCGTATGAATATTCAGGCTTTACTAATTTTTATGTATTATACAAAGGATTATTTATTTTTTTTTAGATTTATAAGACTACCATCAGAACCAACCAAAATTAAATCTTTATCATCTCTACGAAATTTATAGTTCACTTGAGACTACCAAACACTAATTGTATAAGAATCTTTGAAACTTTCTTAATGTATGTAATATGTAATGACACTTTAATAAAGTTTTAAATGTTTCTGACAGCAACCTGCAGAAAGCGAAAAACTTCGCCTTAATCTTTAAAAGATTCTGAAGAAACTCGTTCAGTTTAAAGATGGGTTATTTTTCTAAAGGCAAATAGAATAATTGATTAATTCTAAGATTAATAGTTTAAACTTTCAAATGATAAATGGGTTGAATGTGTGTTAAGACCTTCTACGTGGGCAGAAAATAAATTGAGCTAGACAAAACATAAATCATGGACAAAATAATCAATTGAATATTATAAAACAAGAAAGGATATTACTTCAACAGTGTAATCGGCCCACATACGATTATTAAGAAAAGAAAAATGAAAGAGAGAAATGTCTCGTATTGAATTATAGTCAACATCTTCGAATATATGTCGGCGCATTGCAGATTAATAATTAATATTTTTTTGTCCTTTTAGGCTTAGTCTACTCTAGCACAATAGACTAAAAAAACATAACAGGGTAAGACAGAGGGTTTGACTTTGCTACGGCATTGAGTTGATAAAAAGAAAACTAATCGAAAGCTTTATGTGCCAGTGATGTTTTACCTTGATGAAATGTGCGTTTGATAATAATTTTTTGTTATGTATCGAACTAGTTATCATATAATTTTTAACTGTGATTCTTAGTTATCACATTATCATTAATTTTAAGTTACTTAACCTTTAAAATCAGCAATATGATCTAAATGAAGGTTAATATTTTGATTCCTGCATTTTTGTTGCAATTATTTTTTAGAACCTTTTCAATTCCAATCATTGCTTATTTTTTACTAATAATTTGCTAGTTAGCTATTTTTGTGTTTATTGCGCTTAACATTTAAGATACACTTAACACCTCAGATATGTTATTTATAAAATTTTACAATTTTTTGTAAAGAAATAGTCAAAAGTTAGGCAGATGGATAGAATTAAGCTAAGTCAAGGTCGGTTTATATGCGCGTAGTTCGGTTTGGGTCAAGTTTGGTGTCATTTAAGATAGATTTCTACGCCTTTCAATTAATTTATATTATATCATACTATTTATTCCAGTTTAAGGCCAATTTAAGCAAAGGTTACCTTGCTTGAGCTAGAGTTGGAGATTAAGTTTACTGACGTTGATGAAACATTTCTACCCACAAATGGTCCTTTAGAAATCAACATGTGAATGAAAAACAATATAAAAATGACAATGAAAACTTAAATGTAGATTAAAGTTTAAAATTAAACTTAAAACACTTTAAATTAAAGTAGAATTCGCCGGATGGGCTTAGGGTAGAAATCAATAAAAAAAATGGTTTTTATTATACGCCCCTATCTATAATGAAGCCCTAAAATCATTATTTACATTTAAGCAATCAGTTGTCATTTAATTTAGCCTGATATAAAATCGGAAGTAGCTCTCAATAGTCCTCAAAGTTACCAATATTAACTGACCCATTTGCAACCCATTTAACTGAAAAATTGCGAATCGTTGATGCAATTTACATCCCTTAATCAAATGCAGGATGCAATGAGCTGAAACACTTCTCTGAAAGATATTTCTCCGCCCGTTCGAATTGAATTTATCAAATCGAATAAGGCGACCTATTTGTCACGCAAATTGATGGCATAAAGAAATGGAGTCACGGTGGCTGCACGGCCAAGCGGCTGAATCCCTCTGCGCCCCCCTGCCACCCCGGAAAGTATAAAGTCTCGTTGTCTTATCTTTGAGCCTCCGACTACTCCGTTGCCATTAATCATGCTCAAGGGGAGCCCGCAGGAATAGCAGGCATGGCACGGGAGATGTGATAACGAGCGGGGGCTAACTACACATTCCGGGTAGCACTTAACAGGGATTCACACAGACACTCCACGATTTATGAGAGTTCTCCCGAAAATTTAAATGAGGTCATATGTCGCCAGAGGGTGGGATTTTTGTGTCCCCATCGTACTATTATCCCGGAAGCGATGAATGCTTAACGAAAACTTTCTCGAAATGTCTTCAGTGATGCTTAAACTTCATCCAACCATTCAATAGAGCCCTGGCGATAGTCGTTTTGGAACGATTTGCGATTTTATTAGAAATCCAAATAGATAGAACGCTCTTTTCATTGTGTCATTAAATTTCTTCGACAAATCCACTTAGCGTGATTACTGAGTCGATATTCGAATTCAAAAATCGATTTATACTATATACATGTATTCGATCACGAAAGTTTACCTCATTTGTATGACACGAGAGTTTGGCGCAATTATGGAAAACTGGGAAGTCGAATATTTCTCCCGTAATGAGGTACTTCAAAATGTTTATCTAGCAACTCTACCACAGCATCGACTAAACTTTTGCTGGAAAACAGCTACACTAATTAACGAAAATATGAGATGTCATCTAACTACGATAGAAAGTTGAAAACCAACAAATAAAATTGCTAATGCCGGGTTAAGCTCGAGGTAAATCTGGTTAGTTTCGAACTATAATTAGTTGTCCTTGCATTTCGCAAGGATGTATGACTGCGCATTTTCATGTCCTTCCTCTGGATGCGTATCATCGCCAACGCGAAATGTGGCTTATTAAAATGATAAAGCATAACAGCGCTCCTTGCCAACTGGAGTGCGTAGTAAATTTTCCAAAACATAGAGGAGGTATCAAAATATGTAATTAAGTGCCACCCATCGAAGGGCAACATAAATAGCTTCGATTGGGTATTAACAAGGCATACGTGTCAGGAAATTGGCAGTTCGACAAATTGGAAACTTAAAGTGTTGATTATGCAATGCGGTTGCTCGCATTCGTTTCGGAAGGGAAATGAATTGATTTTAAAGGAAATATCTCCTGGTACTGTTTTTCCTTTTAAATTGTGTTCTTTTTTTTTTTTTTTTTGATTTTATTTTTATCCCATCTACCCGTTAAATTGCAAAAGTTGTGCCATCAGGTGGAGCATGTGTTACGTTACTGCTCAATGCATTGACATTTTACGGTTGTCGATTTTGTAAAATTGTAAAGTTTTCCAATTAATCCCACGCCTCACAGCCATAAAACGGATACATTACATGCTTTTTTTTTTACATAGTTTTAAGTATTTTTGAATGTCTTGATATGCATATCCAATGGCTTTTTCAGAACGTTATCTACGATAATTGTGAAAAACTATATTCAAAAAATTTTCTGTTCTAGGTTTAGCAACATTTGTATTTTATGGATAAAGTAATTTATAATATTTATGCTTATGGTATCACCATATATGCCTTAGCATAGTCTAAAAGAATTAAAAAAAAACATCAACAGTTAACAGTTATAACCATCTATTATATCGCACGAAGAATAGACAAAAATTTACCAATAGCTCAGCAATCATCATCCTCCTTTATCAACAGTATCCCCTTTAATTTTCTTCCCTTATATAAATGACTCACCAGAGCATAATGCAACAAAAATTAATTCAACATTCAAGAATTTTAAAATAATATCTAATAAAAAAACACTCTTATTTGATTAAATTAAGTTATGATATCATAAAGTTTTTATAACAGTTATTTGTGATTTTATGAACTAGAAGTTTGTGTTAAATTAACCATAACAATAAAATTTATATTCATGTTATACGCCATAAATTAAATTCATTATTTCCGTTTTCTTTTAATTTATTACGCTAGCATCATTAATTTTTGAAATATAACAAAATAAATGCTTCTGTTTTGTAATTGTAAGTATTAGAATTCCATATTTGATTTCTACTTTGGGGTATAACTAAACTGTAGCTTAACAACTTCACTGTCCCCATACACTGCTCTTTCTGACCATTCCATGCTCACCATCTTTTTCTTGATTACATTGTTGACTATACCTCTAAGTAACGAAATGACATAGGAAAAACGTTTCTGTTACTTTTAATATTTTTAACATTTCTATAATTTCTAACTCGTATGTAACATTTAGAATGTCAGATTTGACTCATGAGCGTATTCCAAAAGACTTATATGGGTCATATATGATTCATTTGACAGTGAAGTTTTTAAGCTGAGCTTATTTGTACAAGATTAGCAAATATTCCTACAATTAGTTATGTGTATAATATTTTTAAAAATTTTAAAGTACATATAGCTATTAATTTGTTATTTATAAAAAGGCAAAGACGTGTAAAAACAGAGTCATTACTAACTGGCCTCATACATACATATGTCAAGAAAAAACTAGTCCAAAATTATGGGACAAGTTTTTAAGTAATACACCAAAAGTTCTTGTAAAGTATATTAAAAAAAATAAAATGAAAAGCAGAATAGACATTTGGGAATTAACTTTCATATTTCTGACGTTTAAACACAGTTCCTAAAACTTATTTCATAATTTACCCAAAAAGCTCTAGAAGGACACTTACCTTAATGAACAAAGTTATCTGGAAGGAGCTCAGCATCACATTCGTAGGTTTACACTATAAAATGCAAGGTGAGTAGGAGGCTTGAGATGCTTCATAATTTACGTTCGTATCGTACTCAATTTTTTATTCAACCCATCGAGTCACTTGAATTACTCTCCGAAGAACATTCCTAAGGCTATACATATTTCTTTATTTGATTTGAGATTGCGATGCGATGCTTTCCCTGAACTCTTAGCCTTGCTTACGGCAAAGATGCGTTAAAGTATAGCATACAAGAATTTATTTATTAGAGAGCATCTGGCTCGCAATTATACAGTTTATTGCCACGTAGACGAATTAATTAAATGTTTACTTTAATGAAAAAAATGTTAGAAATTTTCGGAATGTTATTAAATTAAAATTACTAACGTAATTTCTCAGGTTACAAAATGATCAGATTAATATCATCAACAAATTATACTTTTTATTAGTTTTTCAAAATAAAAATCGTGCAATTCGACGTATACATATCAAACTTGTATAATTGAATTGTTCGTTACAATTCTAATTACCACTTAATTATTAAAAATTGTTTAAATTGTAATTACTAGTGAAAATTACACATTGCATTTGAAATTGCTATTGCGCAATGATATTTAAGATTCTATTTGTTTTGTCTCCTGTGAAAATATTTATTTATTCTGAAAATTCAGATAAATTCATCAAAACCAATTTAAATCATTGAAGAATATTACAAATATTTTGTTCTTTAATCCATTAGGAAGTAATTCTTGGGAGACCAAAAGTGAGAAGTAATTGATCGTTATGAAAAGAAATTTCAATAATGAATGAAATTTTATCTCGATTTTATTTAAGCTTTTTTAAAATAAATGATGATTTTTTCAGAAGAGAAACAAAATCATTGCGCAATTACAATTTTAATGTAAACAGGTAATGAAAGTTTCACTAGTAATTAATTACAATGAAGTAATTGAACCAGAATTACCTTTATAATTACAATTACACTAATGGTAAAGGTAATTTAAACAAAATTTCATTATTGATAATGGTAAAATAGTGGATAATGATAGAAGTAATCATTGCCAATATAATTCATTATTTTACAAATCAATTTTCATAAAATTTATTGTGTTTAAACTGCTGTAATTTGGGATATAATAAACATCTTTATAATTATAGCTGTTCAATAATTTCCTAGTTAACTAAAATTTAAAGTTTCGGAGAGAAATTTAAAGGCAAATTTAAACATTTCCAGCAAATAAGAAATATTATCAAAATTATGGTGAATGCTTTTTTTCCTTGGCTTTGGAATCCAAGAAAAATGTGGGTAATTTTTTAAAACTTATATTATAAGTTCAAAACTCAAACTCAAAAAATATGTATGAAGTAGCAGATTATGAGGCTATGAGCAACCAACAGAAATTGAAGATTTCCATTAAAATTGTGTTCTTCTAGAGAACTCTAAAAGATATAACTGCAGTGGACACTTACCTAAAGACTTTCAAGGATGACCCAAAGCGAAACTTAAATAATATCTAATCGCAGAAAAGATTCACTCATTAAAATAGAATTATGCTAAAACTAGGGCAGAATGAGGTGTCTTTAAAAATTTCTAGCCACCCCTACTCGACAGCTATGTATATGCAAGAAAACATTTCTCACAGCACTTTCGAGCCGTCCATGTTCAGAATCTTCCATCGACCTTGGACGTAGAGAAACAGCAGAGCAAGCACAAGAGGGAATAAATATTTTCCGGAATATTCGTGAAAACTGGAAAACAAAGCAGTTAAAAAAATATATATATACTACGTATTTTCGGCACTAACAGTTTCTAAACAGGTAGACATTGAATTTATTTGGCTCAGTTGTTCCGTCTGGCCTGGATATGTTTTTCGTTTATTCTTTTCGCGTGCGCGCCAAAAACCCAATGAAAGGAAATTAACAATTCTGAAAACATGAAAGTTCCTGTTCCTCAACATCATTTCCCCTCTGAATCCTGCCCGTCTACCTAAAAGGAAAAGCCTTGCAATCAACTATTTTGCAGGAAAAGTGAATAGTGGGAAGTGACGGGTCGTTGCTTTTACCTCTGATGCATTTTTCATATGAAAATGACTTTTCCTACTCCTCTTACAGCTGCATAAGCACGAATGTGCAGCCAAGATTAAATGCAAGGATCAATTTTATAGTTTTGCTTTATTTACTGAAGGCACAATATTCTATGCCTTAAGATTTGTTGTAACAGAGCGCGTTTCAATTTTGCGATGCACTTTTCAATTATCCGAGAGCAAATTGAATGCCTATTTCATAGCTAGGGCAAAAAATAATGATACAAACATTTTGGCACTATATGCTGCTCCGAAAAGAATATTTTCTATCGCTTCATCGATTTTGAAGTGTATTGCAACAGTAAAAGTACGATCAATAGATTTTTATTAGGTTTTCTCTTCTCTCGGCAACTTTTATTAAAAGATATGTAGTCGAATTACAAAAAAAAAAAAAAAAAACAAAAGTATGCTTGTATCATATATACATATTTAAAATAAAAATTATGGTAGCACCTTACTATATCAATGGTTTTTGGCGAATATCCAGCTGTCCTCTTAATGGTATTATAAATGAGACTTGAACTTGAGATATTTTAATTCAATGAACTTAAAAGATAACGATAAGAGTAAATTATGGTAAAGTGCATATGTTCGTACTTGAATATATTTCACTAAACAACATACTTCACGTCACCACCAAAAACCATAATCTTAATGACAATCATAATCAGCAGAATAGCGAAAGGTCTGTGAAGTTCGCAAGTATTTTTTGCAATCTACTTTCACACACACATAATAAGCTATATACTTTTAAAATGAATAATTTTAAAATTCTAAGAAGAATTCATAAATATATGATTTTATTTTCATTCGAATAATATATTTTAAAATATATTTTTGTTAATAAATTAAAAAAAATTACGCTGAAATCTAAAATTATTGATATACACAAATTTTGAGTAAATATTTTGTATAATGCATATGTATTTATGGCTTAAACTAAAAGAATTCGACTAAAATAATTTGGCCGGATAAGGATAATGTAAAGCATGTAATGATTACTTAAATCTTGACAGGGATTGCCTGATTTGGCACTGATAATGTTTTCCTAATCAAGTTTCCCACTACAAATCCAAGTGCGTTTTTTTAACTCACATATTTGCCACTTTTTACTCATTTATGTCTGAAAAAGTATTATATGTTTATTTACTTATAGACAGAAGTTATTCTTTACAGTTTAGATATATTGATTTTGCAAAATAAATTTTGATTACTTAATTACATGAACATAGACTTAAATCTATGTACCCTAATTTATTACTAATTCTAGAAAACCTGTATTATACTGCTAAAATAGGCAAAGTTTCCGGATCTGACTGTTTAGAGCATTAGGCACTCGCATCTCATTAAATATTTCTTTTTTTAACTTCTTCAATTTATCTTCAATTGGATCAATAACTACCATCGATTGCAATCGCCTAGTTGAATAGTGCCAGTGAAGGATTGAGTATCATCTTTTATATTTTGTTTTGAGCGATTTGGAACTTATTTTCGCACAATTATGTATATCATACTGGTGGTCCATATGCTACGGATAAATAGTCTACTTTCTACATATATTAGACGCTTATTGTACAGGCTTAGGGTTGATTTTCTATTGACGAAGGGATATAGTATTCTGGTTAACATATTTATATTTATGTATTGTGTGCGAAATATATCTTTTGCATATTAGAGTTATGTCTAAAGTAATGCCAAGATATTTTAAGGGTGTACAAGCTTATTTTCATATTGTATTGTATGTTGTTATATTTGTGAACATTTTTAAATTATTAAAAATATGCCCATACTTGTTGTAGATGAGCCAATCAACCCTGTATTCTCAAAAAAAAAAAAAAACAATTCAAATCAATCAAATTAATTTCCACTTCTTATTCTTCACTTCCCATTCCTCCCTTGTGTTCGATTCACCTAAACCCGTGCATATATGTGTCCGACTTAACAATTATTTTAGACAATCTCTTATACGAGTATACTGGGTCGTGAAATTCTACAGGTAAATTATATTGAGTAAACATTTAACGAACTTATTTCTGCCAATTTATGTACTACTTTAGTTTTAACCAGGAAAACCTTACGCTACTTTGTCCATATTTACAACTTAATTAGAATAACCTCATGGTGCTAAGATTAGGTTATCATACTCTAGATCTAACTTATTCCTGAGAAGGCATACCTTAAATACGCTTTACCATGTCCTGATATTTACTTAGAAAAATTCTAGTCGGGAAATAATCTGTTTTTGTTTTTGTTTAAATGGCAACAGTTTAAAGTAAACCTCTTATATACGCAAATATTAAAACATTTAAGCAAAAATGAATGAAAACATTTAAAAATGCTTCTACAAAGCTTCATCAAAATTTCATGTTTTCTTTTAATCATGTCTTAAATGTTTCGTTTTTACTTGTTAAAGTTATAAATAAGTGGCTTTGATTTTGTTCATGGATTAAAAGTTACGCATTCATTTTCAACATAAAAGAAAAAAAAACGATTTATTGAAGAAGATTACACAACAAATTGTAAACATATCTCAAATTCTTCAAAAAAAATAATTATGGTATTAAAGAAATTAATTAGAACCGAAAGTTACTAAGGTGTGTATGTTTTTGCTTTCTTATTATTTGTTTACTTCGTAATATTTTGTACAAGTTCGTAGAATTACATGAAGGCTAATTGAAAATAATACGAGGGGATACGCACTAAATACAAAATTCCGGGAATTTACCTAAATTGATTCCGATTTATTCGGATACAGCTAATTTAAATGTTTCTTAGCAAATACTTAAGTTTAATAGGAAAATTTCTTAAGGGCTTTTCTGTAGTAACGTAGGAGAAGTTTGAAGACTTTAAACAATATTTAACAGCCCAAAAACAACTATACGACACATTTACCAAAACTATTTATTACGTGACACCCACAAGCGTGGTACTCATCTTATCTTCCCGATTCGGCGAAAAATCGATATAAGGAAATCTGAAGTGATTAAGCGCTATCATAGCTTGATATTTAGATAAACTGCATTACTACGGTTATTAGTTCTCGAATAGATGAGATCTCCTGACTTGTTATTAATACTGACAATGAGCATAAAAACTTCTAATTAATCGTTACCGCTACCGCTACAACTTTCTTGTAAGCTGAAAACTTTGGCAACAATGTTTCTAGCTGACAATCTAATTATTTTTGTCAGAAGACATTTTTCTCTTCGTTAAGCAATTAACAGAAAACGTAATACTGAAATCTATTGTATGAAAATTGAATCCGTACGTAAAACGAAAAATTACGCCTCGTAGCGAAATAGATGCGGCTTCAGTACGTTTCTTTGTTCTGAAGACAGGCGATAGCCACCTTTAAAAAACCCCGGAAGTTTATTACGCTCCCCCTTAGATTAGAACCGATGCCGATGCAATTTGAAAGAAGCTCCAAAGTAAAAGTATTAAATTAAGGAAACTCGAACTTGGCGCCACAACCGCACGTCTGCGGGTTTAATTTATCTTTCGAACACGTTCGTTCGTTTGCCGGTTCAGTTCGTCCGGTTCGGACTACCAGGCACCAGGCATACCCCTTCAGATGTTGTGGGGGTTGGTTCTACTTTTCCAGGTATTTGCGTTTAATTAAGTGGTAGTCGTGTTTGGGGCAGTATATGCTTTTCTCAGGTGATTGCTATTTTAGTCAAAACTGTTTTCTTGCCGTTGCAAATTATTACTGATTCAAAACACAATTTCGTGTTCACTACATGTTCAGAGGATTGTTTTTAGGGGGCAATTTTGAAAATGTTACAGTAGAACGGAGTACTTGCAAAAAGGAAAAGTTTACAGGAACTGTGTAAGTACAATGGTGAAGCACCTTGCCAAAACCCACAAGCTTTCTCCTTGAAGTTTCAGTAAACATTTGCAAGTCTTAACGTTTGTTAAGTGAAGAAAGTAATTTCCTTAATCTCATTTCGAAATCATTTTGCAAAGTAGGTACTTCCTGTGCGCATGTTTTGCGAGTACCATGCCAAGATTGCATTCTTAATTTTGTTCTCAAATTGAGTGCGGCATGCAGCAGTTTTGTTGACCGAATGCAAATTAATATAGTCTGTTCTAGTAGCTTTCTGAGTGTTTTATTTAAGCTCGCGCTGCTAGTGAAAATAATTTGGTATGCAAATCACTTTGATATATGCAGCTGTTCCGACATTTTCTTTCCCCCTATAAGCTAAACTTTCCACGATAATACCGATTTAAACGTTAGATGTTTTTTGATTTCAAATTTTCCTGCATTATATACAGGTGCAAGGTTAAGATAATGCAAAATTTTAGCGCTTATGAGCATCATTACCATAAAATAAAATTTCTTTTGGAACGATGTCTAAAACTCCAGATGGAGGAATACAGTTTAATTTTAATTTTTCGTAATTTCAAGTATGTTTATTACAATTGCTTAAGATAACGTTAACCAGAAAAAAATATTGTAATACAATTCATTATCATTTAAAATGATTTTAGTTTTTAACAAGCCCAAGAAAATAACTGAAATACAAAAATAACTCAGCTCATCCAAAAAATATTCTACGTTCTTAGAATAGTAACTATAAATTGGATATACAAAATTAAAACACAACTCAATACTTAAGATGAATCAAGGTCATCAGTTTATCTCCTATTTATTTCGATTTCTGAATACAAATGAAAAAACAAGCAATTTTCTTTCTAACAAAATCATCATCCATTCCCTTTTATATTTATGCGAATAATAATTAAAAATAATTTAACTTTATAGTTTGATAAATCTTTTCTACCAAGTAATTAGTTGCTGAATGGGTAACATTTTCTCTTTAAAAAATAAATTATAAACTTGAACATTTTTATCAGTTATAT
Source organism: Philonicus albiceps (assembly GCA_963969385.1). Lineage (NCBI taxonomy): Eukaryota > Metazoa > Arthropoda > Insecta > Diptera > Asilidae > Philonicus > Philonicus albiceps. Next base: position 6,776,702 of record OZ017775.1, read on the forward strand.
ATCCACCATGCATAAAATATTTGAGTTCATAGAAGAGGAAAACGAAAATTATAACAATAAGAGCAACATCTTAAAATGTGAGAAGAATGACAATATCAAGCATTATTTGGTATGCATCTCAAAAGCAATAATACCAATGCTTACTATTTGTATATAACATATAAGGAAGCAACGAATTGAATGAAACATTTGCAACAAAAATATCTACGAACAAATAAAAGGCAGGAATACATCGCAATACTGTTTGAATTGAATATCTTTGGAAATCGAAAATTCACCATAAATATCCTTTTCCCAGTAGGATGGGCCCAAGGTATCAATAAAATATTCTTTTGAGGTTCCCATATTGTCAGTTGAATAAGAATTGTACCAAGCAAACCGGAACAGACTTTTCATTTGAATACTTACATGGATGCTAGAGATTTTTTTTCATGAAACATAAAATTCGAAATAAGAAATGATAATCCTTTTATTTCCTGTTAAAATGAAACACTAATCGTCAATTTAAATATAAATACACTGATCTCAAAATATACATCAATTATCACATGATTGATGCGATAAGTTTTTAATTTGATACCGAGATTTATGTAAAATAGAAAAAGAGTGAGCATTGAATATTCGCAAAATAAGTTTGCATTATTTAACCTATGTTAATTAACTTTTTGCTGAAGCATTAAAGGAATAAGCAAATTTTGAGATAAAATCTTCATCTTATTCTAGAACTGATACTCGGTATTTTAAGTTCTTTAGGATAGTATGACTATACAGTGTAAGCGTACAGAAGGAGCTAAGGGTTTTTGTTATTGTTTATCGATTTAAAAAAACAAAAAAACATTGGAACCATAAAATTTTGCTACTTTGCGATTTAGTTTAATTAACCATAAAAGCCTAAGATGTACATAAAGCCTTAATATACGTCTCAGCGATGTACATATATAAATGACAGCCTATAGGCTAAAATATACCGACTTATGTCGTATTTTTCGAAGGAAATTATAGGTTGGGATATAAACTAAGAATAAAACAAAGTTATATCAATGAAAACTAAAATCGCATAACAAAACAAAAAATTATGCTTATGTTCAATCTAAAAAATCAACGATTGGATGTACGCCTTGACGTAGATAAGGCTTTTAGGGGTAAATAATAGTTGCAATTTGTAGAAAATGCAACATTAATCAATTTCTATTGTAATAACGCAGACATAATCGTTAGCAACAGCTAATTATTATAAAGCTAGTAAATAATTTTATGTATGTAAATAGAGTGACCCATGACCCATTTTCTATGTATAATATTATATTCTCCATAAGCCTTAATTTCAGCCAATTCTAATGGTTTTATTATAAAATATTTGCATTTAACTGAAACCCACTATATGTGGGCAATATTGCGGGCTGTTTTAAACCAAAAATTGGCAAGCAAATACCCTGAACGTTATGTTCTCCCTCCAAATATTATTAAATTTCCAACAAATTTAGAATATATCAATTGGGGAAAACGTAAAAGCTTAATATCCTGCATAGCCTTGGTGGGTAAAATCGAGAGGAGAGTATGAATTTTACCGAGATACGAGGCGTTATTAGCGTGAAAATCAATTTAGATCCCATCCTCAGTGATTAATTCGAACACGAAATATCTCATAAAAGCAAACGGGCAAAATTGGCCGCTGCCGCAATGCCATAGATTTGCGAAATGACTGGGCGCTTTGGCGCGCACCGCGCATCGCTCGAATTCAATTTTGAAGCGCGATGGCATGACCGTTCCACCGCGAAACAAGTTCCCGAATAAATTATTTAATTTTTTTGTTTTTTTTGTTTTTTCTCTTTTGTTTTATTTTTTCTCGTACGAAATTCCCGCGAGGATATGACGGTAAATTTCGCGAACGTATGTTTCGAGGTCTCAACGAATCATCATATCCATTGAGGTGCATTAACATCGGACTGGCAGTGGCGCGATCTTCCACAACGTCACAACCATCCACCGCACAATGTCGACATCGACAGCGACGAATCTCGATGGAGTGGGGGAACACTTTATGACCTCATGGAATAGAAGTGAAACGGCTTGACGACAGCGCAAAAGGTTCCCGCATGAAACCCTAGAATCAGCACACGGATTCGCGAAGTGATTGCCGATGAATAAAAATGTAATGAATGCTAAACGGTATCATATTTCGGGTATATCCTTGCCCCAATATTGGCCCCAATCTAAGAAGGCACTTCGGAGACAAATGGAAAATTATCTTTAGGCTGAGCAGAGTCCTGTTCCAGATTTTTATCTTACAACCGAAAATGAACTAATGAAGAGGAATGACCGCAATTTCTTTCTAAATGTTGGCATTGTTGTTGCTAACTAACTTCCACTTTTCGGTTGTATCAAGTGCTTTTTGCTCTCAGGTGCCCAGGGCAGGTGAATGCGACGATGGACAGAAACTGAATAAAATGAGCCGTTTTGGGGGTGGTTCAGAGAGCTATTTCTTCTTTCGCCCTGACAGAGCACAATTCATCCCCTCGAATTTTTGGTTGGGAGCAATACAAACACACGCGAGCAAGGACATGGCCATCAGGAACCAAAAGAACAACTCTGCACACTCTGGCGAGCACTATACCAAAGATCCAAGGTTACAGGGCTGAGAATGCCTCCCACTCTATTTGGATTTGTGCCCCTCCTTTAAAGTTTTATTAGGTTACGTTTCGCCGAGCAGAAACGTGCAGGAAGAGGGTGTCGTCTTCGCTTTCCTCAAACAAACAAAACAAAAAGAAAAAAATCCCCTTGAAAGACTGGTATGAGATACACTCACCTTTTTCGATCCTGTAGCCTGGAAAATCCTATAAAAGCAATTCAACGGAAGCACTACGGGCGCCACGCATTTACACGCACTAATTTTTTTTTTATTTTTTCTCACCGTCACTTCCTAAGGGACACAATTTTATAGAACAACCTCCTCCTCACTCACTCGCTGGTGTGATTGCACAGTAAAAAATCACGCACTCTAAGCTGGACACGGCTGCTGTGAATATCTTCAGAGCACTAGTCCGACACTTTTTCGTTTCCTATTTATTTGAGCTGAGTTGGATCGTCGTCCGACGACGAATTATATCGCGACGATCTTGAAAAAGATCTTCAAAAGAATTCACAAGAAAACCCGACACGAGACGTCTTAATTGATGGTCAGTTGCAGTATACAGGCGCACTAAGTGCCCGGGATTGGGCTCCCAGTTCGATATAAAGGTACAAGTTACAAGTCGCAATCGCCTGGAATGAATGGCACACCACCACCTGCACGAGCTGAACTAAATCGAATGAGCCACCGCCAAGCAGCTGCCTCCGAGTTCTCCTCGTCGTCCAGCCGAGTCAGACGATTTGGTACCAGAAGATGATGACTGGAATCTCCCGGAGATGACGCCGATTTTTGCGAGTTTCCTCGGGCTCACAGTTTATTCTCCCAGCACCCAGAACACCGTGACGACACGCAACGACAAACCGGCTTTTCACGGTGTGCGTGCACAAAGTGCACATGAGCTGTAGACCTCAATCCCGTGAAGGCTTCCCCAGAAACGTTCTACGTTTCTTTGACGTTAAAACGAATTCTATAGCTGGGTTCGAACTCTTCCAGAGGAGGGGTTTGAATGGGGTGGGTTTCACCCCAAATGCGCCGGTCTTGACTGGAAATGTGAGAAACTTGAGTGCTTTAGCGTTTTTTCTACTATTCTACTGCATTATTTTTCTAATTCTTTAACATAAAAAGCCCTATTTAAAATGATTAAAACTATTACTATTATTTCGATTTAAAAACATAAATAGGTGAAAGTAACTCTTTAGAATATAAGTTAACACCGCAAATATCACAGCCCCAAATTTATTTATTTCCTAACACGTTCCCACTCAGACCATCAAATCGCTGACACCAGTCTGATCAAGAGCGTTTACCCCATTGATTGCAGGTGACAAATAATTGCTGACACAGGTCAACGTGAGCAACGTGAGCAACGTGAGCAACGTTAGCAGGCTAACTAATAAATAAAACATCTTTCTGTAATTAGTTTTAAGTTTTGTTCTGGTAATAAAGTCGTGCTGATCAGATCGTTAATCTGATCAATAAAATAAAAATGTGTTTTTTTTTAGAGCGTTGAACCCGTAGAAAATTAACTTATATAATAAATTTTACTATTCCTAACAACAAAATTTACTCAACTAATCCAATCCAAAACCCTGATTATTTAAAAGACATATGCATGTAAGTTACACTATAAAATTTGTTAGAGCAATTTTACTATTATTATACCAGGCGTGCAATTGTCTCATTTAAAAGTAGTAAAATTACATCGACGAGTAAAAAGCATTTAATTACGCATTTCCTGAGAAAAAAATTACTTCTCAAACGATATATTGTAATTTTACACAGGTATCCAAGTAAATTTATAAGTGGCTAAACTGTAATTTTTTTATACTAAACGAAAGTAAAATAAAATCAATCAAGTCGATACAAATAATAAATATGTGTATTAATTATATGAAGTTCAGAGAAAATTCGATGAAATGGTAAATTTTAGGAAAATGAAAAAGATAATTTCTACTTTTAGAATTGAGTATACCTGCCAGTGGGTGGTGGTGGTGAATTAGATGTTGTTGCGTTGAGTTATATCAAAAGATAAAAATAAAATAGCGATGTGCATACCATAGAAAATTGAATTTTACGTTTCACCCTGTAACTCCCAAACGGTTGAGATAATCCCTCTCAATGTCATATAATTTTTTTTTCGAAATCAGATCTTTCATTCTACTTATTTTGCCGTATGATATATGAAACGCCCTGTATATTTTGAGTGCGATCACCAAAAACGGTTGTCACACATATTTGACGATTGGTACCGAACGAGTTAAAAAACACCTTATTTACCAAAATATGATGAATAGTTTATAAGCTATGTGGAAATATTATACATGGATAAATTCACATAGGCTACTAAAATCATACCCCTTGACTTTGCCGTAGTCGAATAAAAATACCTTGCTTTTTATTTTACTAAAATTATAATCAAGTTTACTAGTCAGCGAGGAGGACAATAAGGAGATGATGTCTCAACAAGATGCCTGTAAAACTCTACTACTAAAATTATAAAAATAATTAGATGATGCCAGTACTAAGCTTGAAATCAGAAGCAGTAATGGCATATTTTATTTTTACGCCTAAATTGAGGATTATCACTACAAAGAATTAATTTAAATTAAATGTAATGAGTTAATGTATAACGATGTAAAAAATTTCGAAGTTTATTAGAGTAGTTATATTTAAAAATAACATTTTAGATATTATTACAACTTTCATAAGGAGACCTATATCTTAATAAGACGCATTCTTTATTTTGAAGAACAATTTATTAAGTGTTAATTGTTTGTCGTGATAGAACAGTTTACTTTATTTTTAAGTTTTTTACTCGTAAATCTAATTTATCTTTATTAGCTATATGCAACTAAGATCACACAAAATATAAAAATTACTGACAAAATTGCATTGATTTTGGTAAAATTTCCATATTATCATGTATAAAGCAAAATTTAAAATTATTATGATAAACAGTTCAATAAAACTTTCTTTTTTAAATATATGGTAACTATTTGATAGAATTAAAAATAACGAAATTCTTAGAAAAACGGAAATTACATTAGCAATTACGTTTTGGACGAAATTGTTAGAATAAAACTTTTTAAATACAATAGAAGATCTATAGATCGTTAACCCCTATTTAGACAACTTTAATTTTTAAAATCTATCACTATCAATTATTAAAATATTAAATTGTATTTCTGTAGAGTGAGTTAACCATGTCCATATTGTATAATTTTTAAGGCAGGAGAACTATAAACAAAAAGCATATTAAAAATTCAACTAATTAGTTATTGGTATTATTTGGTTGAAAGTTTTGTTTTTGTTTAATATCTCTTTATTCAAATTCATTGTTTAATTCAAAGAATTGTAATAAAAGACTGCATATAAATACATATGTAAATAAATCAAAAATATATATAAAATTAAAAAAATGAAAAGTGGGATTATAGCAAATAAAGCAATTATGAAAATTTGACTTGCTAAGCAGTCTATAGATTCGAAAAATACTGAAAGCTGCAAATGCACGTATGATAATTCAAGTAATACTTAGAATATCAAAATTTCAATTTAATTTTGTATTTTATTCGCATTTAATAAAAATTAAATTTTAATGCATTATATAATCAATATTTGCATAATAAATGAAAGTACATTGCTTGTATCATAGTTGAATAAACTGTTCACTGCAAACGGCTGACGTTGCCCGTACAAAAACAAAATTTCACAAAAATTAGAACTTGTCTTCACTTAAAATATCACGAGCGATAAAAATTCTGGAAAGAATCGGGCAAAGAAAAACGTACAGCAAATAAAGAAGTCACAGTTCAAGTGCTCTTGACTTTACTATAGATCCACTGTTCATTTTTCACACTCCAGAGCAATTCGCTTTACGTTGAATCTCTTTTTCTATCTTTTCGTCTAACAATTAGTCATAGGCGATCTTCGCTTTCATCAAATCACGATCGGCTGATTCACGTGGATATCGTACGATATGAGTAAAAATTTTAGTGTCGCTTTTTTTTTTATACCTGTTTCATAAAACTTGGAGAAATAACCGGTTAAAGAAATTTCAAATTATAACGAGAGATATTTTTGAAATATTTTTAATATTGTGTTAATAGATTGTTATTATAAATGGAAAGAGAGTTGTAATTATTAGCATAATAAACTATTTTTATTTAATTTCTCAATTAACTTTAAATTAATTCTCTTATACTAAGTTTCAAAGGTAAAAACCGGACTTTTGTGCATTTGTCTGATTGCCTCTTAGAGTCTATTTTGAAAGCATGGTGGGTGCAGATAACTAAAATTATGAAAAACTAAATTAAATACTATTATGTATTTTTTTACTTCTACATTCTAATTCTATTGGGTAATAAACAAAAACTAATAGAATATGCAATAAGTATTTTTATGGTAAAATCAATATAACTTGCCTATACAGTAATAAAAATCCAATCCTCAATTCTGTAATATTTACGCACTCGTCTTTTCCAAATATCAGCGGTTCTTGCATCATTATGATTTCATAATAATTTGATAAATATTTACTAGTAATTATTTCAGTTAATTTCAGGGCGTAAAAGTATGTAGATTGAGGTTCGTTTTTCTTCGATATTTTATTGATTTAGGTTCCTAATCAAATGGTGGCTGAATGTTTATTACAAAATTAATCAATTCCATTAGTTAGATTAATTCTTCACTATTATAAAAGCAGTTTACAAACATGGTTAGCCGAGTGAACTTCTGCTTTATGTGCATAATTTTGTTTACATTCTACTCTTGCAAATTTCTGTGTGTGCTTTTATTAAGATTCAATAAAACTAGCAGAAAATTCGAAAGATGTATAATATCAACTGTATGCTATGTAATTATATTATTTTTCATCACCATAAATGGACCCGATGTTGTGGTTTATGCAATGAACGAGTGTTACCCTGAGAGTAATTTCAAGTTCCTTTTTGAGGCTGGAGAGACGACTCTTTTAATTTCTTGTCTTTTTACATGTTTGTTACAATTCATTTATCGGAAAAAGATAATCATCCTTTTTAATAAAATGTTAAGAAACTTCGAAGAAATTTATCGCTTAACAAATGATGCTAAATTAATTGAAATGAAATTCTTAATTTTTACAGTTCTAAAAACTTTTTTGTTTAGTATTCAAGTTTTAATAGATTTTAGTTTAACATGTAATAAATTAATATCAAAAGATTACTTCGGCTTATATATTTACATTATATTTAATTTGATTTACTATGTTACGCTTAGTGTAACAAATTTGTTCTGTATGTGCTTTTTAATATTGAATGAACAATTGAACAAAATAAATGGTTTTATGAACGAAACGTTTCAAAAGATTACAGAAAATAAAAGTGACCAAAAGGTTATTGAATACTGCCAACTTATAGATAGACTCACAGAAATACGAACAGATGTTTATAGTTCGGTGCAAAGTATTCAATTAATATTTCAAACAAATGGATTGATGGCTTTATTATCTTCTTTTTGCACAGTTGTTATACTCGCGTATATAAATATTTTAAGCTGTGAACAAATTGAAAATAAAAGTTATTTCGCATTACGCGCTTATATGATTGTACAATTTGCCCATAGCTTTCAATTTATTTTAGCCCTTGGTATTGCTGCACGAGTCTCGTCATATCCAACTTTTATATTTTGGAGAAAATGTCCAGATTGTCAAAAAACTCTCAGCAGAAGTGTAAGTTGAATTACAATATTAAAGTACGTATTTTTCAATTCATATACAAATTTTTCTTCTTGTTATTTAGATTGACAGATTTATCATGGGTATGCACTTACAAAAGTGCAGTATTCATATTTTTGGAATGTTTAAAATAGATAACAGATTTGCGTTATCGTTTCTGTCTACAATTATAAGTTATATAATTACGTTGTATTATCTATATATACTAAATAGAAATGTTTAAATTCCTTTTATGAAATAATTCTTATTAAAAAGCAAATCATTTTATCAAAATATTCCAAAGCCGATTCATTTATAAGGTATGTAATTAGAAATTAATTAAATCCAAAAATATTTAACCAATTCGATTAACAGAATTATTTTTCCATCTTCACAAAAGCAATTCGAAAACACACTTATTTATGTGAACTCCTACTTTATTTGTATTATTTTATTGAAAATTACCTTATGGAAATTCTTCCGAGGGCTACTGTTAAAAAACAATAAGAAAACGCAGAATATTAATAACCACTGATATTTTGATAAGTTTGATTACAATTTCAGAACCTAATATTAAAAATTCGCTTTTAGGACATATGATAAATTTATTCACCAATTATGTAATGTCAGTGTAAAGCACTTCATTAAATAAATATGAGTATTAATGCAAATTAAACCCTAAATTCAACTAATATTGCCACTTCCATCAGCGAAATTACCTTTTATTAATATGTAAATTTCATGTTGAAAGTAGTTGATAAAAATGTCTAATAGAGTGAACTCCTATTTGCTTGTCTTCATATTTTTACTAACGTACTATTCGTCTAAATTGTTAGGTGTACTTCTGTTGAATTTTAACAAAAAACTGAGAAAATTCGAGCAAAGTTGTTTATCTACTTTATACTGTGCAATTATATTCACTGGTCTTATAGTTCTTACGCCCAATATTGTGTTTTATTCGTCATTTGAAGAAAGAGAAGGAACTCATGGTTCTGCGCATATTTATATTTATATGGCGCATTCAACCCTAACAATTTTAAGTCTCGTTACCTGTCTGCAACAGTTAATATTTCGGAAAAGACTTATTAAGTTCTTTAACAGATTAATAATACTATTTGAAAATAATTTTGTTAATACACAAGACAGCAGTTCCATTAGTACTAATTTATTAATTTTTATGTTTTTAAGATTTTCTCTACTAATTTCTCACATTTTTCTAGATGCATATTTAATGGTTTATGGCATACTACAAGATAATTTTAAGAGTATATTTTTATTATTTAATACAATATGTTACTACACAATTTATATTTCAATTAGTGCAATAAATATTTCCTTTGTAAGTTTTTCACTTCTTACTGAACAAAAAAATAAGTTAAAGTGTTTTACCATAAAAACATTTGAGCAAATATTAAAACATAAAAATAATCATGCAATTCTTAATAATGTGTATCAAAGTGTAGATAAACTAACAGAATTACACACAGATATTTGTGAATTAATAAAACTATTTGAAGTGTTGTTTCAAGTGCAAATTGTTATAAGTATGTGTATGACTTTTTCGGGAATAATAACAATCTTTTATTTACAATTTAATTCGCTTTCAACAAATATCATATTCTGCATGTATATCTACGATTTTATTTTAATTTTCTATAGCTTGCAGTTAATTATACTTTTTGGCATCGCTGCACGAATATCACCATATCCACCTACCTTCTTTTACAAAACTTGCACGGAATATCATCAAATACTTAGTAGAAGTGTAAGTTATATTTAAACAAATTTTTTGTAATTAATTTTGTTTATCTTAATAAATTTTCTTTTCAATTTTTCAGATAGACACATTTCTCATTGGACTAAAACTAAAAAAGTGTAGTGTTAGCATTTTTGGAATGTTTGAAATGACTAACAATGTTGCGGTTTCATTTTTTCATTCAACTTTAGTAAACATAACTTTTTTATATTACATTTACATTGATAATGCATATTAAATAAAATAGGTTTTGTATTTCCCCTTATATCGTTTTACATGTATGTAATTATATACAATTATAACTATGATAATCGATTATTTTATATAAGTAAATCTAACAAAACAAAATAATCATCTAGAGATATTTTCATGAACCAAATTATAACAAAACTTTTGTTACAAAGAATATGTATAGTAAGTAAATTAATTGAAAGTGCAAACAATTTTAATTTTCTAATTGAAAAAAAGTGACCGAACTTTTAAATGCAAAGTCAATAACGTAATTAAAAAAGAAATAAAATTCTAATTTTTTACAAAATAAGTCTCCTACTTATGTATGATTAAAAGACACATTTCTTTCAGGACGAATATATGTACATATGTAGTGATAGCTAATTCAAATTAAAAATAATCGCACTATTGTCATATCAATTAATGAAATTACTCTTAGGAAATATGTAAACTTTGTATCGAAAGGCACTTCGCAAAAATGGTTAATAGAGTGAACTTCTTTTTCATGTGCTTTCTACGATTCACGTACTATTCATGCAAACTGTTGGGTGTACTTTTGTTAAACTTTAATAATATACGTAAAAAGTTCGAACAAAGCCGTTTATCTACCTTACATTGTGCAATTATTTTTGTTATTAATATTGTATTGGCGCCCGATATTGTGTTTTATTCATCAGTCGAAGAAAGACGATGGAGTCATAAATCTGCACATATTTATATTTATATTGCACATTCAATCCTGTTCATTTTATGTCTTATAACTTGTCTGCAGCAATTAATATTTCGAAAAAGGCTTATGATGTTCTTTAACATGTTAATAATTCTGTTCGAAGATACTTTTCATTTTACAAAAGATAGAACTTTTATTGGAACTGATTTATTTCGTATTACAATTATTAAATGTTTTCTTTTATTATGTCAAATACTTATAGATGTTTATGCCATATACTATGCATTTATACATTACAAATATAAAAATGCGCTATACTTAACTTTTCTGTATAATTATACAATTTATGCCCCACTTAGTGTTATAAATATTTCATTTGTATCCTTTTTACTTCTCACTGAAAAACGGAACCAGTTAAATTGTTATACCTACGGTATCTTTGAGGAAATACTCAAAATTAAGAATAACCATAAACTTCTTAATGATTATTCGAATTTAATAGATCAAATTTCAGAAAAACACACACAAATTTACGAGCTGATAAAAATGTTTGAACTTTTATTTCAAACACAAGCACTTATAAGCCTATCTATAACATATTCAAGTGTAGTTACATATTTTTATTTAAGTTTTCATCCTTCTGCAAAAAACTGGAATATATTTTCAATTCTACTATACATATACATTCTTGTCCTATGCCTTCAGAGTTTACATATAATAAATCTTTTCGGCATCGCTGCACGGTTATCACTATATCCATCTACCTTTGTTTACAAAATATGCCTGGAATATCATCAAGTGCTTAGTAGAAGTGTAAGTTATATTTAAACAAATTTCTTGGTATTAATTTTGTTTGTCTTAATTTATTTTCTTTTACAATTTTTCAGATAGATACTTTTTTCATTGGACTTAAACTGAAAGAGTGTAGTGTAAAAATTTTTGGAATGTTTGAAATGAATAACAATGTTGCAATCTCATTTTTTCATTCACTTTTAATAAACCTAACTTTCTTATATTACATTTACATTGATAATATTAAATAAAATATGATGGTTATATTTTCTGTTATATAGTTTTACATATGTGCAATATTAGTTAATTTTTAAAATTGTAACTATGGTAATCGGTTATTTAAAAAAAGTAAATATAAGAAATCGTAAAAAAAACAAATCTATAGATATTGCTTAATTAAAGCAAACAATTTTAATTTTCTAATTATAAAACACCTACATTTTTAAATGCAAAATCAATAACGTCATTGAAAATTTGAAGAAAAAATAAAATTCTAATTATTTCCAAAACATCTTTCCTGTATATGTATGATTAAAACACACATTTCTTTCAAGACGAAAATAGGTAGATGTAGTGACGGCTAATTTAATTGAAAGCTAATCATACTATTGTCATATCAATTAAAGAAATTACTCTAAGAACATATGTAAACTTCTTACCGAAAGCATTTCGCAAAAATGGTTAATAGAGTGAACTTCTTTTTCGTGTGCATTCTGCAATTCACGTTCTATTCATGTAAACTGTTGGGTGTACTTTTGTTAAGCTTTAATAAAAGACGTAAAAAGTTTGAAGAAAGTCATTTATCTACAATACACTGTGCTATTATACTTGTTATTAATATTATATTGGCGCCCGATATTGTGATTTATTCATCAGTCGAAGAAAGACGTGGGATTCATAAATCTGCACATATTTATATTTATATTGCACATTCAATCATGTTCATTTTATGTCTTGTTACTTGTTTTCAACAATTTATTTTTCGAAAAAGAATCATGACATTTTTTAACAGGCTAATAATACTATTGGAAGAAAATGTTCATTTTACAAAAGATAGTACTTGTATTGGAACTAGTTTATTTCTCATAACACTTTTAAGATATTTTCTTTTATCAATTCAAATATTTTTAGATGCTTTAGGCACAAGCTATTCATTTTTACATTACAGTTATAAAAATGCTCTATACTTAACTTTTGCATATAATTACACAATTTATGCGCTACTTAGTGTTATAAATATTTCATTTGTATGTTTTCTAATTCTTACCGAACAACGGAATCAGTTAAAGTGTTATACGAACGAAATCTGTGAAGAAATATTAAAAAATAAGAATAACCATAATATTCTTAACGACATTTCAAAACTAATAGACAAAATTTCTGAAATGTATACACAAATTTACGATCTGATAAAAGTGTTTGAATTTTTGTTTCAAATACAAGCAGTTATAAGTCTCTCTATAACATTTTCGGGAGTAGTAACGTGTTTTTATTTAAGTTTTAATCAAATTGCGGAAAATTGGAGTAAATTTTCAATTATAGTATACATATATATGATTATTCTAAGTCTTCAGAGTTTACATTTAATAATCCTTTTTGGTATTGCTGCCCGAATATCACCTTATCCACCTAACTTAATTCAAGGAAATTGTTCGGATTGTCATAAAATGCTTAGTAGAAGTGTAAGTTGAATTTTAATAATTTATTAAAATTTAATAAAGTAATCAAAAATTTTATTTCATATTTTTTAGATTGAAACTTTCTTTATAGGACTGCAACTGAAAAAGTGTAGTGTTAATATTTTTGGAATGTTTGAAATAAATAATAAATTTGCGGTTTCATTTTTTAGCTCAGCACTTATGAATATAACAATTTTATATTACATTTATATTGATAATAATACAAGATAAATTGTTAAATGGCATACAATATCTCATTTTATAAGTATATAATTATTATTTAGAAAAGTTTGCACATTTTTTCAAAATTGTGTTTTTCTATTATTGTAAAAAAAAGGATGCAAGCTTGCAAAAAACAATAAATTAATTTTAGTTGGTACATAGTGCTTGAAATTAAACTTTTTTGTCGAATATTAGAATGTTGTATCTAAATAATTTCTTTCTAAATTAATATTGAATATATTTAAGAATTAAAAGATAACTGAGTAATATTTAAGTATTAATATTTTCCATTGTAGTTTTCTGTTGCAAATAAAAATTTATAATAATAGTAATTATGAAATTACTTCGTTTTTTATTATTTCAAAATTAATTAATGTATAAATGGAATTGGTAAATAAATTTTATTTAAATCCTTTTGAACAATCCTCTTGATAGTCCATAAATTTAATATTCATATTTTGCGAACAGAAAACCTTTATCATCATCTTTTGTGCAAATAATTTTTTATTCTCTCCTATTAAGGTTTTCAAAATTACTTAAGATTTAAACTCGAAAATAAAATTCCTAATTTTTTATTATGATTACACTTTTATGTTTCATCATTAAAATATTGTTTTATATTTAATTTTATGTTTTATGTTAGAGTTCGTTTTAATTTATACAACATATTAACGTCATTTGCGTTTGGTTCTTTTAAAAACTCTAAACCTATAATAAATTAAAATCATTAAGAAGTGTACCTTTTTGACATCGAATTTCAATTAGATATGTCTTTAGCATATTGTTCGGGTTTTTTATTAGTAAAAGTTGTAAAACGCAGAAATTGAAATATGTAAAAACTTTAATTAATTAATATTCAATGCTTTATCTATGCTCGTGGTATCTATAAAAAGGCAAATTCTCTTTATAGATTGAACTATCGTGTTGAACATGCAATAAAAATTTACACTATTTTATCTTATAAAATTAGTAAGTAGTGCGTATTTAGATTTGTACTTTGCTTAGGTCAGCTGCGAGTCCCCTTATACATGATTTAAAGTATATCACTTGCCACCAACAGCAAATTCATTAGAGTGATAAAATCGACGTTCTGATTATGTAAATCAGACCACTTAGCTGGCAAGAAACTCATCACAATCATTAATCGTTTACGAAAACAACAACATCCATCCAAAGAACCAATGCACTTTTAAATTATTGCGGTAGCCGTTTCCCATGGCCGCTAAACGTAAACATGTTTTTTTCCCATCCAATCCTGCACCATATTGCATTCAAATCGAATTGAGCCAAATGCGAACATTGCATTTCGCCAATAATTGTTCAATAACGTCAGACTTTGATTTTTGAGCAAAGTTGCATACACATAGCCAATTGCGCATGCGAAATGCTCACCCCGAACAGTATCGAATAAAATCGAATTAAATCATAAATTGAGTATGAACAAAAGACTTGTCTTGTGTGTCTTGCTTGTCTGTGAGAGGGGTTTGCTGTCATCAATTGATTCAATCACTTCAATTAATAAAAACGGTTGCGATGGCAAAGTTGATGGCCCATTGCGAGGCGTAAAGAGCACATTACCTGCGATCGGGAATTCTACTGAACTTCTGCTCCCGACGCACTTAACGCATGATAACAAATATTCAATTGCAAGAAAATTTAAAAGAAATTGATCTTTAATGGGTTATAATTTAATTTAAATTGGAGTTATCGTCTTGCTATAGAATTGTATGCTTCGATGAAAGAGTAAGAGACAAACAAAATTTGCTACAAAAAGGTGGTACTATGGTTCATTTCCAGGTATCTGGAGAAAAACGTACTAAAGAGAAATTATTGCGCATGTATCTTTTCCAGGGTAAGAAATTAACCGGAAAGATACGACAAAGGTCAACAGCGACTTACCAAACTTTTTACGTTACTATCGAGTTATTATATTTCCAATAATTAATTATAATAATTCTAACCTTCGAATTCTGTATTATTTTATCAATCAACCATTTAGTAAAATATTAAATCAAACAAAACTTTAATCACTCCAAGTACAGCTAAAAATAATTGTTAGTATTATTACTGAAAAAAATCCATTGCTTTAACCAAGGCCGAAAATAACCGGTATTTTCTAATTTTAAAAAGAAAAGGTCACATTCAAAAAGGGCACTATAAAATTTATTTTTTTGAATCTATTTCTAATTAAATAAATAGATAAATAAATAAAAGGGGTACTACACAATAAAATTCCATTTTCAGGGCACTAGCGACATTATTTTTATGAAAATCAAAATGTCTAAATTTTATTATAAATGATTAAGAGACCGGTAAAAATTTAATTCGTATTTATTATAAACATAAAAACAAAACGTTTAAAATGAAACGGTTGTATAATGTTATTATAGTCGTACACTTTTAACCTTTATTTAACAAAAGACACCGCTCCTGGTTTTAACCAAATTAAATATATAAAAGAATTAATAGAAATGATAAAGAAAATTATAACTTTAGACACATATATACTTTATAAGAGGAAATAAAATGATCGGAAACAATTCGCTATTAGATTTCTTAAAATCGAAACAATTATGTAGTTTTTGCAAAATTTAAAGCCAAATAACAAAAGTTATGAGTTGCTAAAGTTATTAAATCATACTAAATCTTATATTTTTGTACTATTTTTTTTATAAAAGAGAAATAAATACTCGTGATACATTTTAAGAGTAATTTCCTACATAACATATCAAGATCAGTTTATTTCCGTTTGTGACATATACCTAAACTTAATCATTCGAGAAATTCCTCTTTCGGAAATAGAGTTTTAATTGAGTTAATTATTTAATTGGGTAAAAAAGCGCCGATAAGTTTCATTCAGCCTGATGTACTCCCGCCTGTTAGTCTTCGCATCTCTTGGGAAGCGCTAATTTTAACTGAGATCACCTGTGAAACAAGGGATAGCACGCAACCGGAGCTTGTCATTTTTATATAGTTCTATCAGGGGAGCAATGTACTCATCTACAATAAAAATTAAATTGTTAATTATTATCTATCTGTCATAGTAGCTTTTTGTAATTCCAATGAAGCTGTAAATTGTGATTAATTGATAACAAGCAAAATCGTGCAGAGTTTTATGCAACGAAATATGTGTTCATGCGATATATTTTTGACGAATGTACATTAATAGTTAAATTTTTCTACGTAGGTATGTAATAAAATGCAATAATAATTGCTTTTAAAATTTTTTTATAATACTTATGTCGATATTTCGAAGAATACTGACTTCATTTATTTAATTTAAATCTAACCATGGTGGAATAAAGGTTAAAAGTGGAAAAAGTGGGGTAATTGAGAACATTTAACTTACAACACTCCAAAATTACTAGGTTACTAATCTATTTACAGAACAATAAATTTATAATTCTGGGAAATAAACTTTATCCAAAGATTAAAGAAAATAAAAAACATTTTCGTTCTTATTTACCCGATACCGTGTGGGGTATTTGAAATCAATCCGCGGGGGATTGTTTTGCATAGTGAAAATCTTCAATTTTATATATCAGTGTAGTTTTTCTTTTATAATTTCTAGGCATTTAAAATAATTTCTAACGTTAGAACATTTTTACAAGATCAATCTACTAATAGGGGGTAATTAGGAACGTAACATTTACCCTCTTGACGCCGATCCTAATTACCCGAAGTAGACAACTCAAATCAAAATGACCGTTTCTCGCAATATTACGTTTGGTAACCTTAAAGTTACAAGGAATTTATAAACAGATAATACATGTAAAATAGTAACAAAATATGACGTCTTTAACCTCGAAATGATGCTTAATACATTGATTTCTACATACGACAAATATTGTAACATAACTACGTAACCTAAGTACGTAAGCATGCGTTCGTCCTCTCACTCCCAATTCTACGGGCACTCTAAGGAACGCCAGGCTCGTCTATTTAAACGTGTGCGGACAGTGTAGTACATGGGGAAGTATTTGATATTCAATTGTTCCTAATTACCCGCCGTTCTCAATTACTCAACCTTTCTCTAAATTTTGCATTGAACCTTAGATTTTGGTATACGATAGATTTTGATAAAACATTCCAAATCAGAGACGCTGGAAACCCACAAGCAAATATACAAGAAAATTATAAATTTTTCATTTTTCACTAATCAGCGATCCCAAAGACCTCTATGTGACACGTTTTACGTAAAAAATAATGAAATGAAAAGTAGTACTTCAGAAATAAAAAGGTATCCTCCTCCCTAAAAGTAATTTAATTTTGTAGTAATCTTAAATAATCACATCTAAAGGTTTAAATAAATGTTATCATATACAGTTCTTTCCAATCTGTAATATTTGCTTAATTTATATAATCAAAGAAAAAAGCTTTAATATGCTTTTGACGAAAATTGTGCATGAGGAAAGTCAACGATAATTTTACGTGAGCTTTTATATAAAATCATATAACCAAAAGTCTTTACCTTCTTAAAAGCTTCAAGCTTTTTAAACTTTCCATCGAATACAAATTTTAGGACTTTTTGCCACTGTTGCCCGATTATGTTTTCTTTCGTATACGAATGAATTTAGCCTATATACAGAATATTAAGTAACTAAAATGAGAATACCACGTCAAAAAATATATGTAACTCCTAAAACATTTTGTTGAACAATTTTGCCATAAGTGTATGCTAGTTTGCTACCTCATGCATCTTAAATGTTTAATGTACACTATATACTTTTCACAATAGGTTTATTAACAAATAAGCTTTTCTTACATTAGGTACGTATAAGAAACAAGTTTTAAATTTTATTTGATACATAGAAATAATAACAAATCAGGTCCTTCGATTATGAGTGTTCTATTGTACAACTGTTTCATATTTATTTAATAGCATACTATTAAAAAACGTTACAGATCCCAAGCTTTATGAAATTGTACCAAAAAAATAATGTAAGTCATTGCTGAATCCAAATATGACAACGTTAAAGTGTTATCTATCTCAAAAAATCCAAAAATAGATACATGTATCCTCCGCAATTTTATATTGAAGTGAAATTCCTCAACCTTTAAAAATTTTAATAATTATTTTCCAACAATAGTGAAAATAAAAAAAAAATATAAATAACAATTAACTTACACATTGGTCAAATATTTCTTGACAATGAGTGCAATCCACTTGCGTTAGACAAATTTCAGCGACAGGCCTCTGAACAGCATGATCAGTGACATTGATGAACATAATTATGTTGAAAATTTCAGTAAGTACGTATAAAAAGCCTACAACTGATACATTTCCATTGTCAGCATCTGCATAGTAAAAATAGAATGTTCCCACTGTTGTTGTAAATGAATTGTACAATGATATAATTGCCAAAATTTGAAAAAATCTTTTGAAGGCTAATATCGTATCATAGATATTATTTTGAATTTTAATAACTTTTCCAATGTTATCACAACATGTAACAAATGTATCGTGGTTTTCTTTTGCCTTCAGTATATCGTTGAAAAGCATATCACTATAAATATTAAGATGGTATATCTGTTCAGTAATAAGAAGAAATCCTGCAAAGAACATGTTGATAAGACTGGTAACTGCATACCATATATATAAAAGTATGATCCACATAACAAAAGTCTCTGCCGATGCCATTCTAGGCCCTATAACTACTGGGATGTCTGTAAATAATTGAAAAGCACAAACCCAGAACCGAATCGTGAGTAACACAAGTGATTTTAATCGAAAAAACTGTGTATTTCTCGTTAATCTGTAAATATTTTCTGAATTGATGATGAACTTATTTATAACATCTATAAAAGGTTGTCTATAAAACAGTTGAATAAGTTGAGTTGCAATGCATGCTATCATAAGATTTGAATTTTGCACATATGTCGCAATATGAACAGATGGATGAACCATTTTATTCATAAATATTGAGGCCGTTATCACAAATTTTGGTGCAATCAAAAGCAAGCCAGAGCAAACAATACCACAGTACATGGTATATATAAAACTTGGTATAAATCTTCTACGTTTTTTATCTACAGCAATGGGTAATACTCCTAGCATCCTGGTGATGTAGAACATAATCCAAAGAATCCACAGGCACAAGGAATTCACTCGATTTAACATTCTGATAAACTGGCAAGCTTCCGCAAAACAGTCCTACTTTTAACATCTGTTGCTTGCCCCACAGAAACTCAATTTGCTAATGGGTTCGGTTACACGAGTACATTAATATCATTCAATCGAAAGTGCATTTATTGATTAGTATTATTGATTGAGACACGTGTGTTAAGGGAGCGTAAAATCTAATACATTTGTGGCAAACACCCAAAGATTTTGGAACTATTGTAGCAAAAAGATATGATGGAATACTTTTTGCCCTTCTAAACTTTTATTTTGATCCGAAAACAAATCTTTAACTTAAAATATTACTTAAATTAAATCCTCCACCCAATTTTGTTCCTTAGTACCACCGCGAACTCATTTAAATAAAACGAGTTATTTCAAATTTTAAAACAAGTTCTTATTCAGTAGAAGATTACAAATTATCTTTATTACGATTAGATTACGAGTCCTGAAACGATAATATCTGTTTATATTTTTAAATAAATACCTTTAAAAAAAAATGATAAACGATCCGTATTTTGGTAATTTTCTAAATTTAATTTATTAAGCTTTATAATCCAAACATCCACAAATTAAAAACGACAATCACAGCTTCAGTCTAGACTCATACGCAATTTTATCTACATTACTATTGGATTTATTAAACAAAAATTAAAAATAAAACATTAAATGCTCTAAATGCCTACTAAATTAGGTTTCATAATCCTCACTTTAGTTAAACTCCTAACTCCAGGTTAAGTGCGAAACACAATGGGCAACATAAAGGACAACATTATGTCTATGTTAAAGGTGGGGTCACTCAGTTTACTTTTGCAACTATAAATCAGCCGAGGAAATTGAGTTTATGGGCCGTTGAAAATAAACTGGCGCCCAACACAAGTCTAAATCAAATGGGCGACGGGAAGGGCACGGAAGACTAATTCCTTTATGGTTTAACTTGCTCTTTAAACGAATAAAAGTCTTTCGGATGTATAAACAGGTTAGTGGTAATTGCAATAAATAAGATAGGCAATAAAATTGATATTTTGGTTTGGATTTGAAAAGGAAAAGCATAACTTATGCGGTTTTCAGACCACATATGTAGTACTTCATACTTCAAACTTGCTAAAACTTTACGTATAGCGGAGTAAAATTATAGATATGGATATATGTATACAAAATTCATAAAAAATTGTGCAGTCAAACTTTTCCCATGGTTTATGAATTCATGTTTATTTTATTCCATTAAACTAAAAACATAACTTTTTCGAAAGTAATATAAAATTATCCCTTGCAGAAATATTCTGAGTATTATCACATACTTTGGTACATTAAGCAATGAGCAGTCATGCATTGCATTAAATGCATGTAGATAAACGATAAACTTCAAAGTATTTTTGCTTTTCATATACTGAAGAGCTACTTTCTCTCGAGAATTAAAATCGCTAGAACATACAACACACCTAGTGGTAAAAATACTCCTAACCTGTGCAGGAATAATGGATTTTTATGAATTTTAGCAGTACAATTATTTTCGTAATTTAAAATGGAATTTATTTGTACTCCGGAAAATAAAAAATTCCTTTACCATAATGGTATGGATATAAAAATATATTTTAGGGAGGTAAAATGACTTGTTTTTTACATTAGTTATGTTAAATTTATGTGCTTTTAACACACCAACTACATCCTTTAAATCTGTTTATTTTTTGCATTGCTCGGATGAGTTTTCATCTATATGAATTTATGTGTATTTATGTAAATGATGTAAATCATTTATGTAAATATTTTTCATTCTGTTCAATAGTAAATACTTTATTCACGGAAATAACGTAAGTTTTTCACTCGCTTTTATACATAAATAAAGAAATTTAATAAAATTTTGGACACTTGAGCTGTGTGAGTTAAAGTGCAAAAAAGTTTGCGTAACGAGGTTTATATACACATAAAATAATTTCTGCACTTATAAATTTGTAACTTAAGACAGAAAATCGCACTTTAAAATGTAGTAAGGCAAAAAGGAAGGCATAAGTGCATATTGGGGAGAATGGAATAAAATGGGGTATTCAGGTAAAATAGTAATCCTCTAAACTATCCTAAACCAAAAGAACTACGAGATCCATAACATGTTTATCATAAGTGGCCAAACTGCCCTTATCAATGCTGTAGATGACATCGAAGTAGGAGGTCTCGTAGATCCATGAGTTAGACGCAAATTTTTTACTCTGGTTTTGGCTTTGAATTCATAACATGATTTATTTATAAAATAAGAAGTTTTTGTGACAAGCTGCATTATTTTCACAGACCATATAAATAAGGTATTAAAATAAGAATTAATTTTTGTAATATTTACAATCAATTTTTTAGGTATATGAATATTTGTTTAGAATTACCCGAAGAAAAAAGATGAGGTAGGTAATTAAAGACATAAGAATTCTTGTCCTTTTCGGTGATACTATACGAAAATTTAATTTTTGTTACATTTTTTTATTTCTTTTAATTTTAGAATAGTGAGAAATTGTGCTTACAAAATTATAATACTAGACCTTACCTTGCCTTTAGATGTAATCAATCTTGTCCCTTACGTGGGACTCTTTGGAGTTAGGTAGGTTAAAAAAAAGTCCCACCTTTTGCTTAGCCTTTTATGCATGATGGAATATGTTTGAACCCACCGTGAAAAGTTCAAGCTAGTCATTCTCATACGATTTAATATTTGTTTTTAAAGTTATTTTTTTATAAATTAAAAAAAGAATCTGTACAACTTAAATTTCAGATTTTCTTTAAAATCATGTACCTCAAAGAGTTAATCTTCTTTGGAAATGTCCTGAAAATATCATATTATTTTTATGGGAGGTACCTGAGAGCGTACGCATGTTGAGTTGAATTTGTATAAAATTTCACAATTTTGATGAAAGTGATTCATATATAAAGACAGACAATTATATTGTGAAATTTTCTATTCTTTTATCCTAAGTACGATATGTAAGACTTGAAATAACCAGTACACTGAAAATTAACTAGTAATCGTGTTCTCGTATCTCTTAGTTTCTATTTGAATAAAATAGAAGAAATCTAAAAATAAATTTTATATGAAATCAAAAGGTATCACAGCTAATTTCTTTTTTGATATTGCCATTCTTGTTCTATAAATTTTCGTAAGTAATTGGATCGAAATCAATGAAATAAACTTGGATGCCACTAACTAAACTAAATTATGCAACGAAGCGATAACGAGGTAGGGATTTCAATTGAAAATTAATAAATGTCGGGGTCCAGTAGTTTCAAAACGACATAGAAATTAATGACTCGGTAAATAAAAGGCTTATCATCCTGGTGAACTCGCACACATCCACCAGGATCCCTGCAGCCCTAATCGCCCCCAACACTGTCGCCTTTATCACTGCTTCCGGAAGGGATCAAAGCAAATAAAAATCAATAGGCATATTGTTGAACTCTCGACACGTAGGCAAATTTCATTTTAGTCCTATTGACACGTTCTTAGAAGTCATAATCAGGTAATTTACCTCCAGGGGATGATTCCAGCACTAAAATATGGTTTTACAAGAATTTGATTCCAATAACTGCCGGAAAGTACTTGTAACAGCTAAATTGACAGAAATCAAATCGTATTTAATGTATCATGAACCCTCATGAGAAACGAAGGGTAGCTATTTAATTACAGGGTGACTGGTTGGATGGGCAGTTTTTAATGAAAACTCAGCTCATGCAAAATAAATGTTTACATTACAACGTTCCGGGAAAATCGGATTACAGACTCGGTCCCTGGTTTACCAAAGAGATTTTTGAATTTCCATGAGATGAGTACTAGCGCCAGAAGAGCGAACTTTTGTAAAGTTAAACATGCAAAAATGGTTAAGAGTGCTTATAACCAATTTTTCGATGAAAACATAGAATCTGTTCTCTTTAAATTTCCACGAAAAGCTTTCCTAAGCTGGCTTCTGATGCAAGCTAAAAAGTGTATCCTAAGTTTTCTTATTCATTATTACCTCATTTTGCAAGACAAATTACGAGAAAACAATTGCAGTCTAAATTTTTAACATTTTTATGTAAGTTTACAAAAGAAAAAATCAGATATTTAATAAAATAGCCTTTTTAAGTTTTGGAAGTTATAATTTAAATATTTAAAAAAAAATTATATGATAGTAAGGTAATTTTGAAAATTTAGTTATTGAAAATGTTTGATCAAAATAGAAAAATATTTACAAGAAAATGTATTGTTTTATAGGCTTCCTAGTAAAATATTACAATAAATTAATAATCGGTAGGCTTCAACCAGCAGCACGATTTTTTTGTAAGTATAATGCAAAAATTTATCCGTAGCGATATATTTACATATTGAATTGTAATTAAGATCTAAAATTGCGTGTTCAACTGGTATAAAATCAAAATAAAAAAGAAACCCATTAAATATACATTGCGATTATAAGCCAAAGTTCATCAGTGAAATTAGGTTTCTTATTAAATTTCAGTTTAAAAACATGTCGAACCGAGTGAACTTCTTTTGTGAGTTTATGCTTCGAATAATACTATACTCTGGGATATTCTTTGGTATTATTGTATTTAAATTTAATGTAAAGCAAAGAAAGTTTGAACGAAGCATTTTATTAACTGTGTATAGTGCCTTTCTATTTCTTGTTACGACAATAAACGGATATCCATTTCTGTTTTTTGCGATGAAAATGTTAAAACATAATATAAACAAAATAGAGTTTTTTTTTTTTAGTATCGGACATGTAGTCATACTATTTTCCGGTCTCGGCATTCGCCTTTTGTTATTAATATACCGAAATAAGATCAATGAGTTTTTAAACAGATCAATAAGGAACTACGAGGAAATTAGTAATTTCACCAAATATAACAAATTAGTGGGAATCAGTTCACTAATTTTAACATTTTCAAATATTTTTTTATTCATAATACATATTTCGCTAAATATAGCTAATTTATTCCATCATATTTTAAATAAACACTTTAAAAATTCATACATCATTCTAATAGGGATCTTCATTACTTATGCTCCTTTAATTACAACAAATTTTTTCTTAGTGTGTTTTCTAACAGAAATTGAAAAAGTGAATAAAATAAACTTCTTAATGCGAACATTGTTTGAAAAACTATTTCAAAATAACAATAATATCGATCACAAATTTATTTTTGATACTAGTCAAATTGTGGATACACTTACAAAATTATTAACAAAAGTGCACAAACTAATGCAAGAGTTCCAGTTTTTATTCCGAGCAATTGGATTGATTGTTGTGTTCTTTTCTTTTTGGAATATTATAATTATATTTTATGGAGAAATTTCAATATTTCGATTTGGAAGGCATTTTGAAGAAAAAATTTCTATTATCTTACTGATCTTGTTATCACTTCAAATTTTATTCATATTTATTATATTTGGGAATGTTGTGCAAACACCAAGGAAAATAGCTTACCCGATTCATAAAAATTGTGCAGATTGTCAAAAATTAATTGACAGAAGTGTAATTTGAATTTAAAGTTTTTTTTTTTTCAAATAATTTAAATTATTAATTTTATATATTTTTAGATCGATGTCTTTTACATGAGTTGGAAATTGCAGAAGTTTACCATCAGTATTTTTGGAATGTTCGAGCTGGAAAAGAGTTTTACTTTTTCATTTTGTAAGGCAACTATAAATCACTTACTTATTTTGATTTCCTTTTATTTAGCATTCACCTAACTAGATTTTTATGTTATGTGAGAAAATTTCAAGTTAGTAAGTTAGTAACTGCATTAAATTGTATAATACTTGCTGTAAAGTTGCATACATGCTACTTTCCTCGAGGTATAAAACAATAATTTAAAAGCATTTTTAAATAGGTAATTAAAATTAATATAGTTTAACAACAACTTAGAATTGTTAAATTATAAGGACTGAATGTTTATTAGACATAGAAATGAAATCAATATATTAAAAAAAGTTATGTAAAAAGTAAATTTATATTAAAGATGTTAAGTGTAATACATTTGAAGAATATTAGTGCCTATAAAATGATGGAATCTATAAAGTTTTAAGAGTATAGAAAACTTCCTCTTTCCTCTTTCTATCGCTATATGCAAAACTTCACTTAACTTATTGAAGTAAAATTGATTCAGTTATTAATTAATTTGTTCATTAGGTAAAAGCCAAAAGCATTGCAATTTCCATCAGTTCAAAATTGCCTTCAGTTTGAAAAAAAATGGTTAATCGAATTGACTTATATTTTACGTACGCACTTCAAGTAATATTTTATGTCGGAAAATTTTTTGGTGTAGTATTGTTTAAATTTAACAAAAAACGAAAAATATTCGTGCTTAGTCCACTTTCCTCTACGTACAATACAATTTTAATCATTATGCTCATAATATGGGCAACAAAAATATCAGCAAAAATAAATTTGAAATTTATCCTTACGGATACGTTTTTAAAATTAGGAGAATTAAACATAATATTCATTGCATTTACCACACGCTTACTACAGCTGATGTATCAAAAGAGTCACATTACATTTCTCAACAGTTTACTAAGGCAATTTGAAGAAAATTGCGAATTAACATCTAATTTTAATTTAATTGGAATCAAACCCTTAATTTTAATGTGTATAAGGCTTTTCGCTTTTGGTATTCAAATTTTACTAGATTTAGCTCAATTAATTAATGCAATTATACTAAAAGATTATTCAAAATTGTATACAATAATATCAGATATTTTCTCAGCTTACCTTCCAGCTAGTGTAACAAATATTTATTTAGTTAGTTTCTTTCTTCTAACTGAGCAATTGAATAAGGTCAATAATGTAATGAGCAAATTATATCAAGAAATACTAAATCATAGGAACGATCACAAATTAATTCACGATTATTCCAAAATCATAGATAAACTTACAACGATGAACACAAAACTTCAAAAGTCGTTTCAAAATTTTCAATTATTAGTTCAAGCTCCAGCATTGCTGAATTTATGCCTTTCATTTCTTGAAGACGTTGTAACTTTATATGTAGTCTGTATGAAAAAATCGCAACGAAATTTAAACTTAACCACATATTTTTTTTGTATATACATGTTATTAAATTGTGTTGCAAATATTACTTTTATTACAACATTTGAGACAGTCGCACGTATATCACCCAAAGCAGTCTACCTCTTTAATACAAAATGTGAAAATTGTCAAAAATTAATGGACAAAAGTGTAAGTTGTGTTATAAAATCTTGTCTAGTAAATCAAAACTTATTTTTTTTTAGATCGATAGTTTCATCATTGGTTTACTTTTGGAAAAAAATAGTATTAATGTTTACGGACTATTTGAACTGAATAATGGGATTGCTCTTTCATTTTTCAATACAGCTCTAAGCTACGTATTTCTTTTGTATTATCTTTATATTGTGTTTATTTAAAACTTTCTTTTACTGAAATTGAAAATAAAAGCTCATCAAAAATGTCATAATATTATGAAAAACAAAACAAATATTTCTTGTTATTGTTCACATTAATTTAATCTTTAGCGTAAATGAACTGTATTTAAATATCTTCAAGAAGTATAGATAATTTGGCTTAATAGGATATTTGACCGTGAATATTGATGACAGCCAGCAAAATGAACTCATTACGTAAATTACTACTGAATAGTCATATTTTAGTGACTGTGCAAACAGAAACACATTTTTATAATTAACTCATGATAGGAATTGGAAGGATTTTCCGAAGGCTAACTACACAATTTAAGAAAATGTTGAACCGTACAAACTTAATTTTCATTCATCTACTCCGGTTTTTATATTATATAAGTAAAATATTTGGTTCTATGCCTATTGTATTTAATAATAAAAGTGGAAAATTTGAATCAAGTTATGCATCAAGGATTTACTGTGCAATTATTTTGGTTTTTCTAGTGTTAATATCAATAAAATTTGTGCCTATAATGGCTTACGTTCATAACAGGGATAAACTGTATTTTGTTATTCGATACGGAAATTTTTCGATATCAGTTATGCTTATCTTTTCTTGTATAATTACTTTTTTATTACAATTTATTAATCACAATAAACTTTTAAATGTTTTTAATACAATTTTGATGAATTATAAAATAATTTTCAGTTTAACCAACGATAAGAACATTATTCAAATTAAGACTCTTTCCTATATATTTTTTAAACTGATCATATATAGTTTACAAATGCTCAATGAAATACCAGTTTTTGGGTTCCAATTTAAAGCGAAATTAATATTTGAATATAAGGTGGTATGGTTGTTTTCTTGTTTTATATGGTTTAGTGTGGGTTGGGTAACAAATATATTCTTTGTGGGATTTTTGATTTTATCCTCACAGTATAACCACTTAAACAATTTTTTTTGATAAAATAATGAACAAATTATCAAATAATTTGGATAGCCATACCTGTATAGTGTACTATTGTAAAAATATTGATAAAGTGAATAAACTGCAAATGGAAATCTACAAATCACTGATAGTTTTTAAAAGACTGTTTCAAATGCAAGCTACAATATCTCTAATTAATTCATTAAGTACGGTGATAGTACTTTTTGTGTATATTTTCATTAACGCTGAAGAAAATGGTGCACCGGTTTTAGTGTTTGGTATCATTTTTACGTTAACAGAAATATTTAATAGTTTACTATTAATAAGTATTTTTGATGCAAAAGAATTGAAGCCAACAGAAGAAATGCACAGTTTTTTCTCATCTTGTCCAATTTGTCAGGAAATGTGTTTGCGTAGTGTAAGATTTTTATTATAAAAAATATTATTAATTAAATTTTGTGTTATTAGGTGGAAATATTTAAGTTCAACGTTAAACTACACGATCTGGATGTAACCGTTTTTGGATTATTCAAATTAAATAATAGTTTTACGACAGCGTTTGTGAATACATCACTGAGTTATATTATTCTCTTGGTTCAATTTCATTTTGCTTATAATTGTTATTGAAATATTGTAAAACGATTGTAATAGGAAGAGTGGTATTAAATATTTCTTATTATTTGTCATACCTCATTTAACTAAACCCATGACAATATTTATTTATTTATCTCATTTTTAGATTTCAATTGAGGACACTCTCGCTAGTATATGGCATATAATACGGATTTAACATCATTCTTAAAAGAATTACTCTTATTTTAAGCTTCATATTATGTAAAAAATAATATAAAGATAGATATGTTGTAGCATTCGTTAGTCCTACATAATAACTATAGTATTTTCCTATTTGTATTAAGTACCTATCCCAAAAAAACTGTCTAACTATAGTAATATGTCGATTACTTTGCACTAGCTTATCAAATAAATGTCGACAGTAAGAGTTTTGCAATTTTCTCGATTCTCTTTACTTCAACATTTTAAACAATAAAGACTGCACTTGCATAATTTTATTTATAAAGCACTTATTAAAAATGTTATAATAAATGGATATCTGTTTTTGCAGGCAACTACCATCGCACAAATTATTCTGTAATAATATCAAATTTTCTGTCCATATACTCCTGCAACAATGACCATACAACAATTGCCTACTTAAATAATTCAAATCTAATTCAAAAGAAAATTGTGCGCGTGATACCAAACAATTAATTGTGTCCATATCATTACGAGTTATTATCATGGTTACACATATTTAGGAAATAAGTTTCTCCTATCCATGCAGTTCGGAAGAATGGTTAATCGAGTGAACTATTATTTTTTTACAATCCTTCGGGTAGTTTTCTACTTATGCAAATTACTTGGCGCTCTTCCAATCGCATTCAATAAAAAACAGACAAAATTTAAGGAAGATTTTTTGAATACATTTTGCTCTTCGATTATTCTCATTATTCTAATAGGAAGTGCATCTGAATATGTGATTTACTCATCTGAAAGTATTACCAATAGTAGTCATGAAG
Source organism: Philonicus albiceps (assembly GCA_963969385.1). NCBI lineage: Eukaryota > Metazoa > Arthropoda > Insecta > Diptera > Asilidae > Philonicus > Philonicus albiceps. Next base: position 6,806,393 of record OZ017775.1, read on the forward strand.
ATATTTATGTAGATGTTTATATAAAAAATTCATCATCCATAGCAGCATGCATCATTACATTGTTGCTACAGCTTATTTACCGAAAAGAGCTTATACAATTTTTAAATAAAATTATACAAAATTTCAAAGACCTTTGCAATTTAACAAAAAATGTGAATTTAATTGGAAAAACCTCCTTAGCTATAATAGTGATAAGAATTTTATTATGTGCAGTAAAGTGTTGCCCGAACATACCTTGGATAATTAATGAAAAACCATTTTATGATTATCGTAAAATTTTATCTGGTATTTTTTACACCTATATAACATATGTTCCACTTACTGTACTAAATATACTTTTTGCAGTATTTTTACTAATTTCTGAACAGTGTAATCAAATAAATAGTTTAGTTAATAAAATATTTAAAGAAGTACGAAAACATACCCATAATCATAAACTTATATACCACTATTGTCAAAGCATAAATATACTTACAAAAACGCAAACAGAGATTTGTAAATCAGTCAAGACCTTTCAAGTTATATTTCAAGGACATGCTTTAATATCACTGTCAAGCTCATTTTGGACACTGTCAACATTTTTTTACTACGAATTTGTTAACAGCAATAAGAAAATGACCACAGAATCATCTCATTTATATGTTTATATATTTTTAGAGATTATTAGCACTTCTAAATTAATTTTCATATTTAGTGCAAGTGATCAATTACAACCAAACATATTTGGTCTACTTCACATTGATTGTATGCAATGTCAAAGGATATTTGATAAAAGTGTAAGTTTTAATTTCAATTTTCTATTTTATTTACCATATATATTAAAATTCTATTATTTTTCATAGGTAGAAAAATTCATCATGGGCCGAAAACTAGAAAGACCAAGTGTTCATATTTTTGGTTTATTTGAATTGGAAAATACTATCACTATTTCATTTTTTCAAACAGTTACAAATTATATAATTATTATTGTTTATCTTTATATTGCATATGGATTATGAGATCTTAAACAATAAAACCGGTGATGCTAGAAATAATGAGTTTTCTGGTTATAATGTATTTTAGACAATTTTAATTAATCCCTCAACCCCTAAATATTCTATAGTAATTATAGCTAAAATTCCTTTTAAATATAGTGTTTTGTAATTCCAAGTATATATTGGCTATAAATAGTTAATTTTATATTCGTTTTTAGTAAAATTAACTATATTTTTCTTTCGGTGTATTAAAAAAATCAATTTACTTCAAATTCTTCCAATGTCTTTCCATTCCTTAAAAATGAAAAATCAGTAAGTAGTATTTGGATGTGGTGGCACAATCTCCCTCAAGTATCTCTTAAGACTCAGGTAAAACGAGTACTTTTTTCTTTCGTTTTGCTTGCGGGGATACAAAAAGTAAAAAAGGTAAATCACCTGAAAAAAGGACATATTACCCTTTTTCCTTTCATTTAAATGCAAGTCTCATCGGTTTAAATATTTTTCTCTATCAAAAACCAGGCTAAAGGGATGGCTTTTATTAAAATGCAAGGAAGCTTCTCAGAGATTAAAAGTGCATGTTCTGTCTACGATTGTTTAACAAATGAAAAAAAAAATTGTGAAAAAAAACCGAGCACTACAGAGAACTCCTGTAGTTTTGATCATAGAGCGAAAATAGTCTGCCTTACGACAACGTTACATTTCTTTAGAAGAGTGTAAAAGCTGTGATAATTAAAAAAATATTAAATATGCTTACAGTCTCTTGTGCAGTTTTTATAGAAATAAGTTTTTCAAGTTTGTTGTGGTATTAAAAGTCTGACATATGAAACACGTTCGCGCTACTTCGTTTGAAAACTATTTTATGATGTTAAATGAATGGACACATGAACACTTAACCCTAAAAGCTAACTAAGCATAAAATTAACAAGTATATTTTCTAATGAATGAAATAAAGCTTTTCTTTGACGAATTTCTTTTGAACAAATTCATTAATTAAAAGGCTTATTTTACCACTTCAAAATAAAATTATAGGTAATATCAATTTATATGATGGACAAAACATTTATCAGTTAAAAGTAATAAAAATCTTTTCCTCTATAAATTTTACTTAAATGCTTAAGGTTACATAACGCTTTCTAACTTTATTTATTTATCCATATACGTCTCAAAACAAAAAAATTATATATAATATATCAAACTTTAAAAATGCACAAATCACACATTTCGATTAAAAGTCAAAGTTTAAAAGTAACAAATATTCCATTATATACCAATTAATAAATATAAATGGTATAGTTTGATCTAAATATTTTTGAATTATTATATTCTACATATATACATAGCATCTAATTAAAATAAATTTTAAAACATGTATAAATAAAAAACGATTGTAAGACACGATGTAATAAAACAAATATGCATAACAAAATAAAGTCTATAAAATTCTACTAAAATACTAGTTTCTCGATACAATAACTATTTCAAAATATTTTATTGCCAGTTAACAGTTTCAATACACATTTCAATTATGTACAAAATAAAATTGAACCAAGAGAGTTATATAGTTCAGTAGTGTATTTAAAAATGCAGTCATAAAACCATTATTCATTTCGAAGAACCCGAATACGGTTGATCGTGATTCTTGTAGTTTAAAGTTAAAAGTCAATGTTTCCATCTAGTAAAATAATAAAAATATTAAAATTATATAACATTAAGAAATAAATCTTACAGTTCGATCAAATATTTCCTGGCAATTATTGCAAGATGTACGAAAAGTATATATTTGATTGGGACATTTCCAAATCTTTTGATCAAATATAAGCATTAGTAAAATATTACTACATATTTCTGTAAGTATGAAAATAATGCCATACACAATCGTTTTCATACCATACCGTTCACCGTGTATGTATATAATTAAGAAATATATGACCATGATTAAAAATGAATTAGTCATAGTTGCAAATACTTGCAACTGAAAAAGCATTTTAGATGTTTTTATCAAATTGTATATTTCTGTCTGATGCCTATTCACTCTATTAATACGTTCACAAAAATTTTTGATGAGTTTATGATCAACTCTATTTTGAGGTAATTCTTTAAAAATTTTATTAACAAAATAAATAAGATGATTGTGCTGTTGGGATAAAATAAAAATTCCAACAAGATATATATTCGTAGCCCAACCCACACTGAACCATAAAAAAATAGCAAATATCGATAAATAATCAAAATTAGAATTATTTTCGGTTTTCGATTGCAATATCAATAAGGGAATTTCATTAATTACTTGTAAAAAATATGCGAATAATTTGAATAACACAATAAAGAGGGGCTTTAATTGTACAAAGTTTTCATCTTCGGTTAATTTATAAATATTTATGGAATTGTTTAGAACTTTGTTAAAAATCTGAATCAGTTTATTTCTATCAATTAATTTTGTTATATAAGTCATTAAACCCGAAATAATCAATGAATATGTTAATAAATAAGTTCCAATAGACACAACATAACCTTTATAATCTTTTACAAAAACATCAGCAATAACTGGTAGAAATTGAACTGTGATTATTACGAAAAAAATAATCATAATTGCACAATGTATCGTTGACATAAAACTTGATTTAAATATTCCATTTCTCTTTTCGAATTTAAGAGGAAGTTGTCCAAATAATTTACTTATATAGCATACAGAAACAATAGTAGTTAAGAAAAATGCATTCGCACGATTCAACACCATCGTAATTTTTATAATATGCTTTGAAGTAATTTCTACATTAGGTTTATCGAATAACTGCGGTATCTATGTTTAATACATGAAGTATTGAACTCTTTGCATTCAAAGTAGCTTTCAAATTAATGAAAAATAAATTTAAGTGTTCTCATAACATCGCATCACATAATAGAGTTTAAAGTACTTAAACTAATTGAAATTGAATACGTTGTTTTTGCACACCGCTTAAAGTCGAAATTCGAATAGTCTTAAACTTAGTTACAAATATAGTTTAAAAATTTATGATAACAACCTATGTGCGCATAAACTTTTTTTAATATATTAAAAAACTACAAATATAACATTTATTCCCCTAAAAATATTAAACTACATATTTTTGCATTAAATCTTAAATAATATTTAAATTTGTTTAAAAAATATCAATTTTATTAGCATACTGATAATTGTTTACTTTTCTTATATGCTTCTTGGGTTTTAAACTTTCTTTATATGTCTTATACTGCATCATATATATAGTGAAACTGCACTAAAAGAATTATATAGCTGACTGATGTATGCATGAATGACATAGTAAAGCGATTATTAAGTTCAAAAAATCCAGACAGATTTAAATGGGTCTCTCTCAACTTAAAGTTTAGATAGAATGTTTCCACCTGTAAGTATGATATAAATTTATTAAAGAAATTCAAAACATATACACATGAAACTTACACTTCGGTTAAACGCCTTTTGACAATCAGAACAATGTAAAAATACTCCATTATTTATTATATTGATTGATTGTTCGATATCCATCAGTTTCGATTGAAGAATATTAAATATGTTAATAAAGAGAATGATATTTAATAACTCTGTGATAAAAAATATATTTCCAATATATATTTTCATACCATTTTCATTGTTTGTCATAAAAAAGAATAATACAAAAATTATACCAAACCATGAGTTAAAGAGCAATACTAATCCTTGAAATTGAAACACATTTTTGAAACTTAGAAACGATTTATAAACTTCGGTTTGGAGTTTTGTTACTTTATCAATAGTTTTACAATAATCTTTAATGAGTTTATGAATGTTTTTATTATTTACTAGAACTCCAAATATTTTTTTATTAACAAAATATATTAGAACATTATACTGTTCGTATATTACTAAAGCTTCCAAATAAAACACATTTGTAAGCCATGCCACGGAATACCAAACAAATAAGTTAAGTAACATACTGTCAATAAATGAAACGTTTATTTTTGATCTACTAGGAGATTCTAAAAAGAAGAAACATATATCATTTACTTCCTGGACGAACAATACTAATAATTTCAAAACTAGAAACAATAGAGATTTAGGTTGAATTAAATAGTCATCTTTTATCAAATAAAACATATTTTCCATATTTACCAAAAAAGCATTAAGAGTATTAACAATTTTTTTTCTATTATACAATTGTAACGAAAATGTAAGTATACACGCAACTAAACAAGTTATCAAAAGTATATAATTTCCAAACAATCCAACAATAGTAGGATATTCCATAGTATGTAATTGCACCATATTAGTCACAAATTTTCGTGACATTAGTATTAAAACTAAAATAATTATTGCACAAAAGACAGTTGAAAAGAAGCTCTGTTCAAATTTCTTGCATTTTTTATTAAATGAAAAAGGTAATAGACCAATCAGTTTGCATGAATAATATACAAACAGAGTTATGCGGAGAAAATATAAGTTAATTCTATTAACCATTTTAAAAACTGTTGTCAATTTTTTCTATTCATGAGTAAAATATCTAAAGTAATTTTTATAATTGGCTTTTATCAGTGCATAACATCGATCTGCATGTAGCATTTACCATAAATAATAAACTACATATTACTAGAAGCATTGTTCTATCGGAAGATATTTAAACGATTTCAATAGAATACGACAGTAGATTGATGTAAATTGACATATAAAACACACACATAAAATGAAGGTATTTTTAAATAAAATAAAACCTTCGAAAATCGACGAATTATATAAATGTCAAATAGTTCTAACGTATAAGATAATATCCAGGTAAAACTAAAGTGTTTGAAGTAGCGTATAATTTCTTATTGTATTTCCGAATAATTTTTCCATGAATCATTTGTCATCAAAAAGTGTGTGATATTACGATTATGATAAATTTAGTAAAAAATGAAATAAACAATATTTTTAGGAAATTACACAATCCTTCACTATTTGCGTTTACCTAATCAACTTTGGCACAATCAATTAACTAATTGATACGATATTAATTTTAAATTTGCAACCTTCATTTAGTATCTAATTACATTAACAAAATTTTACTTGAAAGGCAGTTGAAATTTTATCTGTTGCGACAAAATGTTCAGTCGAGTTAAATACGAGCCGCCATTCATTTTAAGTTTAATATTCTGGATTTGTAAATTTATGGGTCTACTGCCTTTTACGTTTAATAAAAAGCGAGGAAAATACGAAGGAAGTTTTCTGGGAATTCTTCATACTGCAGGAAATTTATTTTTCTGTATAGTAATATCAAAAAAGTTTCTAATAGTTTCAAATGAAATTCACAACAAAAGTGCACCAAGTATTGTAATCGAAGTTTGCAATGTTTTTTTCGACTGCACTCTACTATCATCGTGTATCGCAACATTTCTGCTACAAATCTTTAATCGAAATAAACTAATTGCTGTTCTTAATTTAATTTGGAATAATATGCGGAGTATTATTGTCTTAACAAAGAAAAATAATATTTTTAGTATGAAATTTAAAATTTTGATCTTCTTAAGATTACTTTTGTATTTTGTTCAAACAATTGTTCTTTTACTTTCCATGAAACATCATCTACAAAATGTAAAACACCTCTACGATAAGTTGTTGATGGGTTATTTTATCTATATGTGGTATATTTTATGGACGATTGCAAATTTAATATTTGTGTTATTTTTAATTTTAGCAGATCAGTACAATCAACTTAATTATTTTATTAAAATTAATTTTGAGAATATTGAAAAAAATAAGGATAATCATAGTCTTATTTATGATTATTGCGATAATATTGATAAAGTAAACGAAATTCAAATAAAAGTACATCATTTATTTTTGATACTCATTAGGATATTTCAGCTACATCTACTTGTGTATATATTACTTTCATTTATTTCTATTGTTATAGTTTCAATTTTTTATTTTGTGTATGCTTTAAAGGGTGGCGAAGGTCCTGGAACTGGATTTAGTTTTGCTGTATTGCAAATTGCTAATATATTTTTACTAATTTTCATATTTGATGGTTCTGTAAGAAAGAATATAAATACAAATTCTGTATTTAAATTGGATTGTTTTTATTGTCAGCGTACAATTGAGAGAAGTGTAAACATTTTATTAAATTTACATAATATTGATATAATATGTTATTTCTTTTTCAAAGGTGGAACAATTCGAAAGGACTTTCAAGCTGTGGGAAGTAAAACTACGCATTTTGGAAATGTTTCAATTAAATAAATTTTGTATAACTTCATTTACGAATACCTTGTTAAACTATATACTTTTTATGGTTCAGTCTTATTTAGTGTTTCATTAATAAACTTTTATAAATTATTATTTGGGGTATTCAATAAAGATATATCGTTTTCATTTTCTTTTAACCCAATTATACTACCTTATACTCATATAATTTCAGCATAAGCAATTTTTTTTAGTTGAAACCCGATAGTATAACGTAGAGCTATATGCTAGTAAACATATTTATATGTATTCACAGAATAAAACTAAATATATATTAGTAAATAATCAATCATTAGATTAAGGTTCCAAAACATGTGCGACCTGCTCAATGAGATGATAAAAAATTTATCATTTCATTGAAAATACTGAACCATTTCAATAACCATTAATGTAATTGGGGATTCTTCTGATATACCCTTCCGTAAAGAGCTTCTAAATAGTTTGAAAGAATGTTTAACCGAGTGAATTTATACTTTATCCGATTTACCCGCTACATATACTTTTTCTGCAAATTACTTTTTGTACTCCCTCTGAAATTTAATAGAAAATGCAAACGTTTCGAGCCAAGCAAATTTTCTACATTTTGTGCTGCAATTATTTCTGTGGGTCTCACAATAACTTCAATTCACTTAGTGACCATGATGGTGAATATTCAAAGCAGAAAAACGAATAGCATGATTGCACAAATATCAAATTCTATAATGGCATCAACTGTCGTTTTTCTAAGTATTGGAACAATTGTGTTGCAACTAACAAATCGAAATAAGCTCATTAGTGTTTTAAACATATTTTTAAGAAATTCTCGAGACATTTATGATATAACAAAAAATTTAAATTTTTTCCAAACTAAATCCCTCGTCTTGGTTTCAATGAAATTTTTTATATTTATCATTCAATTTCTTATAAATATTCCCTCAATGATTCATACAAGTTTTCATATGCATAGTCCTTATGAGATTATAATTTGGTTGTTATCATCGTACGTTTGGCTGATTGGAGAAAGTGTTGTAAATGCATTTTTTGTTGGATTCTTATTTGTTGTAGAGCAGTGTAATCAACTGAATTATTTTACTGATAAAATATTTGATGCTCTACAAAATAATGCAGGAAATCATAAGTTTGTGCATAATACTTGCGAAATAATAGACAAATTAAATGAAACTCAAACAGAAGTATTCAAATCGTTACTTACATTCAAAAGTTTATTTCAACTGCAAATTTTAATGACAATCTTTCATTCGTTTGCAACAGTTGTATTAATTTTATTTTTCTATCTTATCGATTATGAAGAGGATGGTGGAGGTTATTCTTTCGGTTTCTTCTACGTATTTTTGGTGTTATTAAATACATTACTACTTATTCTTATGTTTGACGGTGCCAGTCAAAAACCACCAAATCCAATATGTGTACTTGATGCCCATTGTTCTGATTGTCGAAACATTTTTGACAAAAGTGTAAGAATTTAAATTTTATTATAATGTTATAATGTTTATTTTTTGAATTTTATTTCTTACTTAAAGGTCGACCGATTTCTTATTTATCATAAACTACGAGAATTACATGTAAGCATGTTTGGATTGCTTGCAATTGATAATGGTTTAACTGTATCATTTCTGGATACCTCATTTACATATGTAACACTTTGGTCTCAATTACGTTTAATTTATGATCGGCTATAAAGATGAAATATAAGTAGTATAGGTAAAATGAAGTGTAAACATTTTATAAAAATATTTTAAAAATTTAATATGTGTTTTTTACAATTTTTAATGCTTACCAAAATTAATAAAACTTGTGAAAAGATTAAAAGTGTAAAAATATTTAATTACATATTTGTTATATTTTGTAATAACATAGTTACAAATAAGTACATATGTTTCAAATCTCGAACATTACCATTTTACAGGGTGCGGCATTATACCATTGACTAGCGTGTTTTCTAATGAAAATTTTATAAACGATTAAAACAAAACATAAGACTTCAAAATGAAAGGAACCAATCTTTATCTGTAAGCATACTTAATTAAATTTAAAATTGTCGCCTTTATTTTTAATGCACAGCTTCAAATGTTTCGTAAAATTTTTGTGTTCGCGCTGCACCTCTTCCACCGATATTTTGTCCTATTCCTGGTGCAAAGATTGCTTCAGCGACTTAAAAATTTAGTGACGCATACCACAGGCTTTAAGCTCCAAAATGGACCGTTTTACTTCCTTGTGCCACCAAAACTTCGACAACTAAGAATGGATTTTTCAACAGGACTACAGGCCTTAAGGCAAAAACAACACAATAGTGGTGCAGCAAAAATTTTCCAAGCCTCATTAACTGCTGCAGAATGGCAGCTATACTCTTTGGACCTTAATCCTATGGATTATAGCATATGGTTCATTTTTAAGGTCAGAGCCTGTGCTACATATCACTAAAGTTTGAAGCCGTTTACAAATTATTTTGATATTTAAAAAAAAAGTTTATTTTGAGAAATGATCAACATTTCATTCTTTCGTTTTCAAATAGTGTTCTTCTACCTCTAAATTTCATAAGTGGCACTAACTTTTAAATTATTTTAATTAATATTTAAATATGCTATTTAAATTAATAGAGTTTTAAAATAGATAAGTATGTGTAAAAATGTGTTAGCTCTTAAGCAAACTGCTTTCATTATTAAAAATATAAAAATGAAATGTTCTATTTATTTATTTTATTAATAAATTTCAATAAGGCTAATATCTCGAATATACTGAAAGACTTTTTAAATATTTAACTATTGATTTTCCTAAGCATTAAATAAAATTCCATCAATCTCTCCTTCCTCATATTCTACTCGTATAATATGACTCTAATTTTTTGAAAACAAACACAGGCATCACTTTGCTTAGGGAGACGGAACGATTCCGAATAGGATTTATTTTCATCGGATTTTCTCTAAAGTTAAATAAAGTTGATCCTTGTTTGTGCAGGCACTCGAACCAGACACGTCAGGAATATCTCGCCTGAGAAAATAGCTTCGTAGAGCGCAGACATCTCTAAAACATGGTTACACCCCATTACCCTGCATACGCACTGAGTGAACATGACTCAATTTCCATAAATTCTGAGTGAATCAAAAGCTTTACCAATTACAATACAACTTAAAGGCATTAATCTAATCTGCATCGAACATTGCATTCAATCCCCATAATGTACCCTGGCTATAGGTGGTCTGCTCGTCACCTATCCAGGGTTAATCCATCAATTTTGAGGAGCACTATGTAAGGAAACCGCTTCATATCCTCACATGTGCTGGATCCTAATTTCTCTATATTTCTGCTTCGATCTGTTTCCGTACACCGCACTGAACTGAACTAACTCCAAAGTTCCAAAATATATAAACAGAAAATAGAGGGTCCCTATGTTTAATGTTGGCCACAGTGCGGCTTAACGTGACTTCTAGCAAATCACGTACCAGTTGAATGTTTCTCGGCTGTTTGTTTTACGGACATCAAATTATTGTTCAGAGACACCTATAGAAATTCATGTGGGAGGAGGGAAAGGACAGTAGGTCTGGAGAGGCATAGAAGTCCTTAGAAGTCCTTTTGTGACGAGGAATAAAACTACTCGACTATGTCGACTAAATGGGACTGGGAAATGTAATAACATCGGATCAGCTATCTTGTTGTAGCTGCCGTTCTTAATTTGTCACTTCGTGATTCTTCTTCATAGTGGTGGGTTAAGTGGCGAATTGAGAAAATACTGAACACAGAGAAGTACCTAATAGTCCTAAAACCTAAAGTGGAAACAGAAGAAATTCCCTGACGAAAACCACTTGGGATTCAATTTAAGTTCCCCCAATCTTAATCTTGTGAGGTAGTCTCGTTTAATCTTGTGAGGTAGTCTCACTGAAATTGAATAAAAATAATAGATGAAATTTCATCAAACTTGAAATGGATTTTGTTGTCAGGAGAACATAAATATATTTTTGGGAAAATACTTTTATTTAGATTACATACAGAGCGTTGCAGTTCTCTTCTAACTTCACGTGCTACCTAATTTCCGCATCTGGTGAACCTCAACTTCCGGCTTTTATTTAAGAGAAAAAGAACCTATCTGAAGAGAAATATACCGAAAAATAAAAATTAGGACATGCATGCGCAGTAAATTGTCTCCCGGGCTCCACATGTTGTCCCTTAGTCGGTAGCACCTTATTAATGTATAATCGGGACAAACAGGGTTAAAACCGGATACTATGGACCGGACTAGGAAGGCGATGAAGCACAACGGGTACAAACGCCTACCCCATTATTAATATACCCCCGCCCTCTTTGTCCAATTACTTTTGGCTGTATAATACACGTATGCCTTTGACGTTACAAGATTTAATAGCTCATCTCCCACAACTAGGACCCTTTTCTCGGCAATCAATGTCAAATTTATCATAAACTTTTGCCGGTTTCACCGTATTCAAATAGGTCCTAGTCTGAGAATGGGCACAGAACATTTACCCTGTTAAATATTATTCCTGCGATGTGAGCCTTCCTTTTCTATAGTACAGAAGGCGATATCCATCAATCCTGGCTCCACATATAATGCATATTTTTCGCCACACAATCCCAGCTCGACTTATTGTCGGTTTTACGGCTGAAATTTATGTTTTCGCATTTCATTTCGAATGAACGTAAATTTGGTAGCTATATGTTGAACTGTGCAATTCAAATTCTCAGCGATGTGAGGTTAGCTTCAAGGGAAATTACGAAATTTTAAATGAGGTCGCAACCGATAAATAAGTTATGTTCGAAATATATTCGAAGGGAAGAAGGAAGTAACGTATATTTGGAATCTCTTATGTAAAATATAACAATTTGTCAACACATTTCAAAGTAAGATGTCAAAATGTTTGCTATCATTTAAGGAATTATAATTTTAAATACTTATGGTACACAGTTAACATTAACCAAAAATAAGGATAATTGACTCATTGTACCAAGAGTGTGATATATGGGTACCTGTGACCTTCGATTTAACGCCTTGCTACTCTAACAAACTGAGCTAACATTGTAAATTTCCACCGGATGCCTTCTCGAACAATTTTTGTTCTGATGAGACCGATTCCATGCTGAGTAAAATAAGCCAAACATTTATAATATAAATTTCTTTAAAGTTGTGTGTAATCAAAAATCAGTAAAATGTAATTTATAATAGAGAAGTCTATTTTTCCTATTTTTGCGACATAAAGGTTTAAAATTGTTGAAAATAATCTATACAGGGTGATTCATTAAGAAATGTTCAAACATATGCCAATCAATGCACAACCCTCCTTTTCGTCTTAAAGATCTTATAATTCATTAAATTGTGGTCATTTCGAACACCTTCTACATTAATACTTAAAGGACCGTGCGAACTAACATGCTTTGAAACACAAGACATCTCGTAAGAGGAATATCACTTAACATTAAAGATGAAAATTTTTTTCCAGTTGAGTATTTTGGTGACTCAATGAAAATGTTAATAATATTTAACGGACTAAAGATATTGAAATGGTTCTATTTTTATTTGAAAAATATCTTAAGGGTGCATTTTTCTTGTTTTTTAAACCTTATCCTTATTAAGGAAATTTAAGGACGAGGGATAAAAAGGTACATTTTTAGACAACATTTTTAAAATCTTTAAGTTTTAACGTACATACCTAAAACACTTGCTAACGGATCGAGACATATAACTATTAAAAAGCTCATAATTAATACTTTTTATTAAAATAATAATTGTTATCCTTCTGTGCTTCGAACATATAGGCCAACCTACCTAAACATGGGAAAATATTTCAGCTGTTAAAGAAGGGGTGAAGTAGGAAAAAATTGAATTGAATGAACACTGTAAGAAATCAATTGGCACATGTTAGAACACATCTTTACAATTCACCCTGTATATATGAAAAGAAATTATTGTATAGACCCCAACATTACTGAGCTGTTTGCGCACAAATTTTGCCTTTATATTAATTTCGAGTACGGGATGTTTTAGGGTTAATAAAAGGTTAGAAAAATTCCCGATAAATTGAAAAGAAAGTGTTCAAATTCTGAGTAGTTAAATTCAAATTTAAAAAAATAAAATCTTGTTGTTGCAACAAGGCATCGCTCACATAAAGATCTCATAGTGTAAGCATTATCCAGAAACAATCATGTGTTTGATACGAACTTCTCACTTTTGGGCAGAACAAAACATCACGTGTCTGATACGAGCTTCTCATTTTAGCCACAGAAAAGAGATCACGTCTCCGTGACGTTGTTTTAAGGCATAGGATTAATAAAATATTTCCATCACTCAACACATGAATGCGTCTTTACTACAAAATTTCCCCGTAGTCGAATATCGTAAAGCTTTTTGGTATTTATTAAAAAAGGTAAACAGATTTATCGTAGACATTAAAATGTCCCTTTTTCATTTCAAAGTTTCGAAAGCGGTGTGTTTCCTGGCAAAGAAAACTCATCTACGAAATGCTGCTGAATATGCTTCAAAAGAAATTCATATTTCGACAGTATCCGATATTTAGCAGAGATGGCGTTGGATGTGTTCAGTTGGAAAAACGAACAAGCATTTTCTGTTGGTTCGTTTCTAGTTTCTGTTAACGTTTCTGTTGGAAAAATTTATAGCAATTTCTGCAGAAAATTGAGACTTATAAATCTAAACGAAACATTTAACTTTCTTGTTAGTAACACACCCATGATTACAAAATTTGCTGAAATGAATTCAGTTGACTTAAAAACTTAAAATAATTTTTAAATATTTACATACTATCTAAAATTGTGAAGAGAGGGCAAATATTGAGCTTGACATAAGGTAGCGATAGTAAATCGCCTGTTAAACTAATCCAAATGCCTGCAGTGATAGTAGAAAAGTCAAAGCTTAACTGGCGCAATCGGTTCTTTTCGTCTCAGCAGAGCTTCCAAAATAAAAGTCCATTCTTTTTGTGGTGCTAAACAAAAATTCTCCGTATTTATTTATAATGATCAACAAATTTAAACCCAAAGTGTTACTTGTTACATCTCTTGACAATTTCCTACGTCCCAGCACTGGCCCTCTTCGCATTTATCCACGATTTATGCTGGGCACTGCATTTGTAGAGTGTGCAATTTATTGCAACAGGAGGCCAAGCATAACATGATCAATTTTTCACTTATTTTGTTTTCAGGAGTATTTAAGATTTACATCCATGACATGAAAAATCTAGTCTCACTTTAATTACCTTCCCCTCTCCTCCTCACTCTGCGAATCTTAGTTAGATTAGGTCAAATGCCTGTATATTCAGTCATATGTGATTATAATTTTTAAAGTGATTTAATAGTTTTTTACATGTTATTAAAACTAAAATGGGTAGATATCAACAAACTTTTAGCTTTTACTTTTTCTTCTTAACTCCTCCTAATATCTGCAGTATCTTTATTTTAAATATTGCGTACCTTTAAATGACTTACTGAGTAAGAGTGATCGAGTTAGGGAACACATCCAGAACTAATATTCTTTAGGGCTTCTTTATTGTCTTTATACGTATATAATTTTTTATTTACTTACTTTCATATATAAAAGATACTATTCTACTTTTAATGTTTCATATCATTATACAGTAAATTAAGAAAAGTGAAAGAAAAACGGACATTTGGAAGCTCAGCGTTTCTTTTTCTCAAGATATGTCGTAATTTATGTACTCACCGAAAATGATGTGTGTACCAACAGTGAAAAAGAGATCCAAAATGTGCCACAAACAAAAATATATAAATAGGATATAAGCCATAATTAAGGATATCTTATCAAGAGGTTTTTAGCATTTATAATAAATTGGAAATCCTGTAAAACTGCCCTCAATTCAAATATGTATCATATTTTTAATTTAAAATATAATGAAACATATGAATAAAATTACATTACTTTAATAACAAAACAACATCTTTAGGGATACTGAGACATATGTGCACGTTTAGCTTTTTAGGAATTGAATTATTCAAATTGAAAAGGAAATATTAAAAATTGTTACGGAAATTTACACTGTATGGTCTTTCACCAATAAAGCCAAAAACTGTGTAGTATAGCAGCATGGATAATATTTTATTCTATTTTAAACCCACCGTTTTAAAACCATTTCAAAGAAGTTGCAACTGATTGTCGCAAGGTTTCTTTTCGTTTATTGGAAAAATACTGTGTATATTTAATAAATAAATTACCAATTGTATAAAATTTAATTAGTTTTAATTATTACTTTATTTTAGAAAACATAATTTGTAAAATTAGACTTTTTATTTTTGTATAAATAGTGCTCTACTACCAAATGTGTGAACTTAATTCATTTTTATATAGTATAACTAGTGGTCTCGGACAAAAGTTGTCCTGCCACAGACCGCCTTCTATGTAGACCGCGTTTAAGCAACATTGAAAACTTTTAACACGTATTTAGTCGATATATTTCATGTTATTAAATTCATTAAATTCATGAAAATAAAGTAGACAAACGCTGCTAGCAAAGATAGAAATGACAAAATGAATTTTCGTAAACGTAATCAACTTAAGAAATTTAAAAAATTTACTAAAACCACCTTGTTGACTTCGGTAGAAATCCTGGCCTGAATTTTCCATGGACTATGTAAAATTCAAAAACTTTAAAATTCCAACTGGCACTATTTTTAATTGCGTAATTAGAGCAAAAGCTGTTAAAACCCTTCTACCCATTTTCAGACTTGTCATCCACTTTCATCGGTTTCGCAATTGTTCCCCATAACCGAACAGAAGAATGCAAGGAAATCGCCTCAATAATCTGACGAATTTGCCGATTTCGTCACTCTTTGATTTATAGCCCACTTCATTGAAAAGCGCCTGGATGTTAACCAATTTCCACTGCGTTTACCTACCCGACCTAATACCAGGCTCTGTGAATCATCCCTCAGTGTCGGCTGGTAAAAAGAATCCTGCATGAACCCACCGCCGCACCGGGCAGCCAGGCAGTCCCGTGAAATTTGCAGGAATATTGAAAAGTCCTACCCCAACGAAATCCTATTAAATGGATTACCCTGCTGCCAGGAGCGCGTCATTGGCAAAGGGAGGCAAAGTACCTTTGCCACGCCATATAGTCTACGTGCCGAGATCGAATCGCATGTGTGTGCTTCAACTATGCCTTGGGTGCTGTGTCTCTGAGTCTACATTCTGAACCCAACCTGACACGTTGTTTTCTAATCGTTCGTTCACCCAAAGTGCGTCGCGTTCACTTTGGTGGATTGCAAGGAGCCGGGAGGACAACGTCGACGTCGACGTCGACATCGACAATGACAACGGCAACGACAACGACAACGACGACGACGACGACGACGACTATCCTCGACCAACTGCCTGGGGAGAGTCTTCCCTCCTTGTTTGATATGTTCCAGGCCACGTGAAGCGGCCTCTGTTTCGGGACACGTGCTTACATGTTGAACGTGGGCCTTTTCCTTCCCATCCGGCCGTTCTTGGTGGTAATTTTGGATGGGATAATTCGTGGGTAAAAAACGCCCCAGGCAATAGTACACACGGCCGCATTTATATACCATCGCTTTTTGCCAGTCAAATTTTGATAGATTGAGAGCTTCTTACGACTTCTTGAGTGCTATTTCTTACCCTTGGGGAGGGACGCTTATACCTTCACACAGTCAAGACGGTATTTGAGCATTCAGTTGGCTTATAGTCGAGGAGGATGTGTCCTTCGACTATTCCTTGAGGCTACTTCAATATGGAGAAATGCATAAATATAATTCGAATCTTCTTGGTTAAATTGATGCTTTAAAATTGGGGTCCTATTTAAAATTTTTTGGTCATCTGTCCGATTTCTCAATGTCCACCAAATACTAAGAAAATCCGGTTCACGATGCATACAGGTTTTATCCCCTTTAATTATATCTCCTGGACCAAAAATCTTGTTCTGGACCAGAATATTTTGGACTTTTGCTGACCAAAAGATTTATTATAATTTTCATTCTAGAACCAGTTCCTTTTCGGACGTTAAGTGAAGATTGCATTAAAGACTCAAGTTTCCCAGATAGGGATGCTGGCTCAGAGTTCATGATCTCTGATCTTTACCAAAAAATCTCTTGGAGACAAGAACTTTACTTATTGTAACAGCCATACTGCATAACAGTCACATTAGCATCTTCCTCAGAAAAGTTACCATACAGGATGGACTGGTTCTGATTAATAATACTTTTCAATCCTGTAGTTTCCGAGATTAAAAAAAAAATCTTACCAGTATAAACAATTTGTATATTCGATATGTATCCAATTTTAGTGCTGATTGTTTGTTTTTATTTAAATTACACTTAATATCATTCCACAATTTATTAAATGAGGCTTAAAATTTAAAGTTTTCTTAATGAAGCGAAATACGTAGACTTAACTATTTAATAGGGTATTATGTGAAGTAAATATGAAATATGGTTTTGTTGAATTGGAGTATTAGAGTTAAAGGTCAATGCATTTTATTTGAATCGCTTGTGTTCATTTGGTTCAAAATTTAACCTGAAATAATAGTAACTAACTTCCATCAAAATCTTAATCTTCTCATTTAGAATAACAATTTTTGGAGCAAATATTTAAAAATATACAAGTATTTTTATCATTTTATATAGTCATATAGTTTATACAGGGTGTAAAGAAGTGTTGCAATATGTGCCAATCAATTCCTTACAGTGCTGTGATCAACGTTCTGTTTTTATTTAAAAGATATCTTAAGGGTGCATTTTTTTTGTTTTTAAGCATACAAGGGAATTTTTAAGGACGTATGATAAAAATGTACATTTTTAACCAAAATTTTAAGAAATTTTAAGTTTTAACTCCTGACACATGCGAAAATATTTTAGCCGTTAAAAATGGGGTGAAGGAGGAATATTACGAAAAAAATAGCTCATCGTGAACGCTGATCACAACACTGTAAGGAATTAATTGGCACATGTTGGAAAACTTGTTTACGAATCACCCTGTACAGTTTAATTTCTAAATATCTGTTATCATTCTCAGTCAATGTATTGGAGGGCTTTAGATTAAAAAATTATTCTACAGATAGTTGTGGATAACAACTCTTAAAGTTTCCGGGAAAAATTTCTTCCTCCGCAGTAATAAAGTAATTCCGCCTGACAACAGAAAATCATGCGAGCAAACCCCCCAACTGTTCATTAGCATTAGCCATATACTAAGGTACCGTTTCAGTTGAAAACAACTGAAGCACTTGCACCCACCCCGACTCGGGGTATAGTGGCGTTAGTCAGATTTTTGCTCCTTCTTACCACCTTTCCGGGTAACGAGCATGAGCCTCTGCAAAATTCATTAAGAGGAGGAGATGGGGGCATACCGAGAACAGCAGCATGCCTAATTATGGCATAAAAGGACGTTTCTCCCTGTTTAACATGGACCATGAGCAGACGTCATTATACCTACGCTTCTGTTACTTTTTTCGAAATGCAGTGTAATGGAGAGTGAGGGGGGGATATGTCATCCACCGACCCACAATCGCTTTGGGATGCGTTCCGCATGGGTATACATTTGCATACAGGCAACTAATTACGCGAATCAATCGAAAAATAATAAAAAGGCTTCTTCGCACTGCAATCACCACGTCGCAAATTTGTAATTAATCGGGATGGGTGAGGGCGCTCGGTGGCAGGTGCAAAATTCATAAACACAAGGTCGGCTAATGGCGGTTCTAAACCGCGGCTTAATCTGCCTACGGGGCCGTGATGGTCCTGCCGTGATGGAACCGTGCCTATGCCAACGCTGCATGTGCACAGAAATTGAGCGATGTCTATCCAAGCCGGAAAAGAGTATGGGGTGTAGGGGGCGGGTTTCGAGGGTTGGCAACGTGTTAGGCCGCGGAGTGCATTCGCTATGCTCTGGGTCCGGGCCAGAGTGGGTCGCATCGCAAAGCAAAGGGTTGGGCGCCACATCACTAGGATGTTGAGTATGAAACGGGATAAGAAGGTATAGGGAGGTCGTATAATTTATGTGTGTATGTAGGTCCACTGTCTGCCACCCCCGGGTTTGTCGCATCCAGCGAATTTCTCAGGCCGCTCCAGCAAGGACATCGCCAGCGGAAGACACTTCAAAAGTGAAAAGAGTGGGTATAAAAAAAAAAAGCGAAAAATCATAAAAAAACTGTTGGGATGCCCGCGCACAGGGGCTGAGGGGTGATGGTTGGAACGAACTGTGGAGTGGGTGGCCAACGGCAGTTTTGATGTGTCACGTGTACTCATTCAACCCTCGGAGGATTCAACCGCTCCGCTGCTGCTGTTGCCGCCCCCCCCCCCCTTCCGCCGTCACCCAACCGCCCGTGGGCCTCATCCAGTCGCATCCGAAGGCAAGCGCTATTCGATATCCCTGGGCGTCCCTCTGCCCAAAAACGTAATGAGGGACTCTTTCACACAAACAACCCTCCGGCAGCCCGGCAGCCAGAGAGCCCCAGCAGAGTACTGCTGGTCGCAACGACAGCAGTTCTCCCGCCCCCCGCCCTGAACCCCAGCCAGCGTTGTGCCGCGCCGCCCCGAGTCCTGAGTTCCATCCCATTCCCGGGATATAACCCACACCCCCGCCATCCCGCCCATGACGCTACGATCCAATTTTTTTGCACCCACGGGTGTGCTCCACTGACATGCAATCCCACTAGGGTAGATCGTTAGAGCCCTGCGGGGTGTGGGCGGCGGATGAAATGGGTTTTGAAACTCGGGAGCGGTGCCTTTTTTTCTGTGCTTTTGGCTCGTTCCGGGGGCGAGCGAACGCCCGTTCGCCCCGGAGGGGTATGGGGATTGAGTTGAGGCCGGGTCGCATTTTCATGAGTTACTTTCGTTGTTGTTGCTGCTTCTGCTGCCGACTGTGGCTGCTCCTCTGGCGGCAGAGGCTGGCTAAGGGAAGGGGTAGAGGCGGCGGGCGGGTGCCACAACCCGACAGGCAGCAGTCCCGGATGGTGTATGGGGGTGGATTGCGCGCGTGATGGGGACGGCATGGTGGGCGCTTCTGTGCGCCTGGAAAAGTTCAAGCCAGGGTGGTCGGGGATTAATTTTTTATGCGTGAATATTCATGTGCGGATTAATTTAGTAAATTTTAGGGTTGAGGAAATCCCTTGTTGGTGCTCCTAGCGGATGCCCCGCTCGGTTGCTCACTCACTCGCGCCGCCCGCTTGCCCGCCACCACTACCGGTCGCGAAGCCCGACATTTTTTTCCGTTTTTGTTGTTTTTTTTTTTTTTTTTGTATATCCCCCGCGAGTTTCAGCAGCACTTCAAAGTGATTGTTTTCGGGGCTAATTGGGCGAATCGGTAGCCTGGTGGTGCATTTTGGCGTCCCGGTTACACGAGAAAAATAAAAACAAAAAACGAAAAACAAAAAGCATATATAGAACGTATACTAAAAGTAAATAAATGGAAACATTTCCAGGACACATGGCTGCCGCCGGCACATCCTGTTTGCAAAATGCACAGGAAGCATTGCGAAAGAGCGGGCCCAGCACGGACATAACTAGCCCGGCGGGCGGGCGCGGTGTAGCAATCAGCCGGGCCAATTCCCGTGACCCACAAAGCAAATTGAATTGGCTAAGTGGCACACGACGGCCTCCAAATATAAATGATGCCTTCAGAGCAACAAATCAGATCTAATTCATCAAGGGCCTGGGCCTCCCGGAGCTTACCCGGTCCGGAGCCGAGCTCAATGTCGAGCCCGAGGCTTCTGTGTGATTCGGTCCTTTCACTGGCCCATTCGATTCCTGTCGTCAAGCCGAAGAACCGGGAGAGAGATGGCAACCAAAAATAAGTACAAGTCAAGTCCCCCTGCCTATGTTAAGGGGGTCCCGTGTCCCGATCCCGATCTCGGTCCCGGTCCTGGGCTCCGCCACATCCGGATTCAATGAATGTCCTGTCTACCCTTCTCAATACCGCCTGTCTTCCCATCAGGGTCGTACGTGA
Organism: Philonicus albiceps; assembly: GCA_963969385.1. Taxonomy (NCBI): domain Eukaryota; kingdom Metazoa; phylum Arthropoda; class Insecta; order Diptera; family Asilidae; genus Philonicus; species Philonicus albiceps. The sequence goes on from OZ017775.1 coordinate 6,827,529, forward strand.
GCCTACAAACACCCAGAGGGGATCAAAGCTCCTTCTTCATCCGTTTTTGTTTTCATGCCATCACAGCCCTCCAATGTCTTGGGTCGTTTCAGTTGTGCCATCGTTGAGTTTTTGCGTTACAAAACCCTCCACCCAAAACTTCTTTCTTCCTGGCACCTACCATCCCATCCACCCATCTACCTACCAAACCCCATGTCACCGTCGTCACAAAAGATTGTTACTGTACGTCTTTGGGGGTTACTCGTTCGCGTCCCACACGACGCCGCCGACGACGATGATGACGCCCGCCACCCGCCGCCAAAAGGAAGGACTAACGTTGAATGGATGGGAATGGAAGGCAACATGCTCCAGGGCTTATCGTGCAATAAAAAGTAAGTGCTCCTGGAGCGGGAGACATTGACGATTTCTGTGGCTCCAGACTTGTTAGTATGATGACATCTCGATGTTTATGCCCCACGCAGACAGTTTTCAGAAATTTTTATGAAATTTTTTTCGGCGAACGTCGCCAGAGTTTCGTCAATTAGGCGATTTTACTGCGCGAGATTAGCTTCGGTTCGCACATTCTATTTATATATGTATGTATGTATAATATATATATATATATATATATATATTTATCAGGGAATATGCTCCTGTAGGTAGCCTTCTACTTGAAGGTTGAGGATACACCTTTGCGACAATGATGCCGTAAGACCCGAAAATGATGCTCTTTAGAAAATTACTTAGAAATCGGTATGTGGCAGAAAATTTGTTTACATTGTTACATAAAAATTGTATTGAGTTTGTCTTTTACAATATGGGGTTATAAATTCAAAATTAAGATTAGCGGTTTTACCATCCACTTTCTTAATTTTTACTTCAACTTTCGTAAAATACGATAATACTCCTCAATATTGGAAAGAACCAAGGCTGTAACCTTTTAATTACACAGCTTTTGATTTTTTTTTTTTTGAATTACTCGTAGTTTAGTAACTATAAAATAAAAGAAACCAAAACTTTATAAACTTTACCCTATCCTAGAACTTTCGTTATTAAAGCCACAAAGCCCACATATTGCAAACAACAACCTTATTAATATTATTATTTTTCTAAAATGAATTTGTTGCTTCTTTTTATATGCGTTTACTGAATTTTTTAAAGGAAATTTCAAACCAACTTCATTTAATATTCTGAACTAAGAAAAAAAAGTTTACAAATCAAAATTGGTAGTATATCAAAAATTCAAATTGAAGACAGAAAGAAAAATAAGAAAAGCATTTTTCAACCAAAAGAGCCAAATTGAAACCGCTTAAATTTAGGTTAAAATTATTGAAAGTTGTTGGCATAATTTGATTTTACGTTTGCATTTTTTTATACCTCGTATTTTTATAATATACGCAGTTTTATTACTTTTCCCTCTTAATTGTGTAACTAATTTTTGGTATTTGTTATTTGAATCAGACTGATTTAAATAACTTCAAAGTAGGATACATATGAATTGTTATTGTTAAGAAAACCCTATCTAAGTGATTCAAATAGGAAGTTCATGGTGACTCGTCGTCTAAGACTCTGATAGTCGTGAATTGTAACGTGTATCAAATCTTTTCCTCAAACTGTAGCATCGTGTCTTACTTAAGAAAATCCTAAGGTAAAAAGAATTTTTCCAACCCCATGACCATACAAAAGAGCATCTGCCACGGACAGTTTATGCATTTTTCCTCGCAGCTTGTGTCAAAAATAGCAGACTCTAACATTTCATCAGATCCTCCGACTGGTGGGCGACATGGGTGTGGCGGGGGATAAATTTCTTGAGGGTGGACTTCGTCCCCATCGTAGAAAAATCTTTTTGAAGCCTCCCTCATCTTTTACGGGAGGAAACCATTTCCTGCCATAAGACCCGAACTCCTCCACGTCCACAGCAGAGCTCTAATAGCATGACTGCTCCTCGCTATCCCCGGGAAGCCAAAAACATTCATCTTTTAAAGCTGTTTTGTTTTTCGGGCCAACGGTGCGGAGGCGAAGGTTGTAAGACCTTCCCATAATATTCTTCCTGCATCCCCCGGGCGATTCTGTGTGCGGGAGGAAAACAGCAAAAGCTTTCAATGGACCACCATCATCCTACGGGGGATCAAGCTTAGATGCTCTGACTCTGATACTGGAGGAGCTGCTCCACCCACCGGGACGAAGCCACTCATTGTAACTTCATTTAGATGGGTAAACCCAACCCCGATGGCAGGGCAGCGAAATGAAAAGCGGCTATGCGGCCCGAGGTGTGTGCCTTTGGCAAAGAAAATCAGTTTGGCTTGCCACCGAACAAAAAGACGAGACGAGACATGTCAAGGAGCATTAGACGACGACGACGACTACAAAGATAACCCTCCTTTGGGAGGACTCATCGGAGGTGTCGTAGTCATCGTTGTCGTCGTCGTCGTCGTCGACGTCGTCCTTGCCTCAGATTGATCTACTAAAGGATCAGACTGATTGCTTGCACAGGCCGACGAGGTGACACGGAAGCCAATTATTGGCACAATAAATAAATCAAACGAATCTTAAATGAGTTCAACAGTCCGGTGTCGGAAAAGATTCAAACAAAAATTATATATACTTTTTTTTAATCAGATTCCTTCCCGGGCCCCATCATGCAGATGTTTTTCTCATCTGAGAAAAAACTTGAATTTGCTGATGGCAGGATAATTGCGCAATCAACTGCTGCAACTGATGCTGGACACTGCCATTGACCAAAACCAGTTTTTCTTCTCAGTAATGATTCTCTATTTAAAAAACGAAAGGGTTACGGGGTTCATGTGAAAACCGCAGTAGGGAAAATTTCTTAGATGTGTTCGATGAGAAAAGATTTTAACGATTTCCTTTTCCTGGTAGCCAAGATCTATGACTTCTATTGGTAAGGCTTTACTATATTTCTCCTATGAATATTCTAAAACTTTTTGTAAGTTTGCATCTACATGGAATTGACTTTCTTAAAGATATTTCAAACAAACATATAGGAAAATTTTAGAATTCTCTTTAGTAAGCAGCAAGTTCAAAGTATCGATGTGCGACACAAATTTAATCAATGAATAAGTTGGCTTTAATTTAGTACCACATAAGAAGCTCGCACAGTAAATTTAGATAAAGTTTACCCCTCAAGAAATTATTTGAAACTTTATAGGGTGTCCTGTAAATACGAATACAAATTTTAAATAAAAGCATTTACCTAGCACTAAAAAGTTATGTTTCCAATATTTCGTTCATAATATCGAAAATTTTCTTGAACCCATTTTTATGAACTGAACCTTAATTTCTTTTCATAAATATATGCATTCATACATGCCATTTATTTGCAACTAATTTAATGCATGCAATCGTTGCTAATAAGACAACTTTTATTTTGCTCTCAAATTTCTTTAATAAAAATCAAATTTTCAAATTTTGAAGGCAATCAGACAATATTAACCCTTTGTGATCGACAGATTACGCTTTTGGAAGTACCATCAGGTTAGTGAGAATTAAGCGTTTCGCAATTACTTTTCCGTACAGGATTTAAAGTCAATATAAATATATCAAATAAGCAGTATTTGTTTAAACTGATTTATTGTGTTTATTACTTATAATACGTAAAAATTAAAATTTTTAATTTCTGTAATTTTCTAAAGTATGTCCTCGTTAAGAAATTAATTTATTAATCATCAACATATTTAACAGATTGAAATATGTGCATTTAATTTTATCTGTTTGCACCTGTAATGTATGGCAGGATGGAAAATCTGGTTTACTGTTCCGTATTTTAATATTTCTATGTCATAAATTCAGTAAGAATCGCATTGTATTTAAACATTTTGACAGACTTCATGAAATTTACAATAAAAATTAATTCACATATTTCGATTTACTAATTCAAAAAACTGTTTCATTTAAGGAAGGCCTTATCTTTTACATTTAGTTAAGAAAAGTATTTGAGATTGATATTTTTAAAGTTGAAGTGTATATTTTTATTTCTTATTTATATGTATATATTTTTAAAAAAATTACTTCTCTGTATACTGCGAATTTATGTGATAACTTCTAAACATTTAATATTTCAATTCGGCGAGGGCTAAGGCGGTCTGCCCTTTTGCAAAAATATAGTACCACTAATGTACAAGCATTAGTACCGCCAGTTCATCACCTTTTTTCCAAGACTATTCTAAGAATGGTCAAAAACTTGTTTAGAATATTAAAAATAATAGAAAATTAATAGAATAATTTCAAGTCGTATTTAGAGCCTAAATTTTGAAAATTCATTTGACTCTTTTTACAATGAACCTTTTATATAATGAAATCTTCCACACATTTTACTTTCTACATACCTAAGCAAAATTCTATAAAATTTAAGTAGCTATTTAGCTATTATTATAATATTTATGCAGTATTTTGTCTATTTAAACTTAACTTTCCGCATAACAAAGTGATATTTATTATAACTTACTTCATCAAAATTGATCCGGTATATTGTAAAAAATGTACTATAATAATAGCTGCAAAATAATCTTTAAAACGAAAGTAACATTTACACCTTGTATCTAAAAGTACAGTTTAACTTATTATATTTATCACTTGCTACAAAAATAGTTCATTTATTTTAATCATGTAAAAATCATTTTCAGTAGGGATTTTTTAAATGTTTTAGAACGTAAAAAGAACTACTACTGTTGATGTCAAGTTCACACTGTTCTAATCTCATCAGGCGAAAACGGTCATGGATCAGAGAATATGTTTTTAGCATAGTAATCATCTTTTACTATAAGTTTATGTTATAAAATAGTCAAAGTTTTTGATTTTATTGGGACATCATTTCTTTTCTAGTGTACAAAATTGCAGTTTCTATAGACATCGAAGTAATTTCTTACACCGAATTACTAATAAAGTTTGAATCCTTGTAAATAGATTAATGCCATTTACTCTGCAACGTATTTTCATTAATTTTGTAATAATAATAAGAATGGTAAAAATATTTACAAATTTTTGACACAAAAACTTTCAGTTACATTTCAAAAGCGTACTTAGAGTTACTAAAATGGTAAGGGTTAGCTGTTGACTGAAATTTTCAATAAAGAGATCGCTCTTGCGTAACGAACTGTATGTAGCTACCGTCCCAAGTAAAATCATGTTCTTTGTTAGGAAAAGTTGAAAATTTTTGGAGGTCTTTAGTAAAAATTGAACCATTGGTGCTGTGTCCATGAATACATTAGCTGGCGACAAGCTTGTGCAAACAAAGCTATAAACGGAAGTCCTCTGAAATTCCAAACAGAGGAGGAGTAGTGTTGTTTTTTTTTTAAAGGAAACTGCCCTCTATATTCGCCGGATAGTAACCGAATTCCTCTTGGATAGGGGGTAGAGTGAAACGAGGACGAGGTAACCTCCTACCGACAATGGCAGGAAACTAACACTTTCGCCGCTGCCGCTCAAAATTCAAAATCGACACCAGGCACCTATGTGTCGGTTGTTGGCGCCCATAAATTCCGAAAGATTTAAAAATGCATAAATCAATTCGGTTCGTCAGGGCGATTCAAAGTGGGACACACCTTCTCGTTGCCCCGGACCCTGTCTTTTAGTCGGTTTTATTGCGGCGACATACTCATCCCACCGAAAATGAGGCCGAGGAGCCTCCCTTCTGCTCGCCTGAAGGAACTGAAGGAGAGGCCGCACATATCCCGGCCGCATAACTCTTCAGCCCCGGCTAAGGGGCCACGTCGGGGCTCCGGGGCTGTGTGGCCTGGACCTGTATACCGTACGAATGCAAATAAGTGAAAACTTGAACTGTCCTTGCATGAACCCATCCTTCTCGTTGCAAAAAAAAAAAAAAAAATATATATATATATATATACATATGTATGTATGTAAATATATAAAATGTGTGTCAGTCACGCACACATGTCCCGGCAAAAAGGCAGGACTCCCTGCTCCCGTCCCGTCGCATGCAAGCAAATCTCGCCTCGGCTCACGTCTGTTGTTTTGGGGCACACTTTGTGTCTCATCCCAAGGAAGGATAAATCCTCGACAAACCACGTGCCGGGACGATTTATGAAAACTCGACTCACGTGGTTTTCTGCAGATTGCCAGAAGGACGTCCGCCGCACACGGAGCCCCCGGTTTAAATTGCGTCTGAGCAGAAGGTATCATGTAGTCGTCTTTTTCCCACTGCCGATCATGGAATAGAAAATATTGAGGTAGGACGGCAGGCTCCCAGCTCCCAGCAGCAGCGCTCCGGTTTTTTGCGAGTTGGCTGCCGGTTTGAGTTCCCTCCAGGAGCTCCTTCGCAGGAATGCCGGACGGGAATATTTTAGTATAGCTTCAGTCTGCTTCTGACATTGGCGCTGTTATGGTCCCAGTTTGTGTCCTGAATTTAGACGCAACTGGTTAAATTGAAACGGAACACGTACATTTTTGTGTGCTTCCCGGGAATATAGTTCCCATCAACAAGTCCTTCGGGATGTCCAATCGTTTAAGGAATCGGGATGCCCTACGGAACAATTCGAGCAAGTGCTACGCGATGTTCTTTGAGGAAGAGGATAACGGCCGCACCAGATCCCGGAGCTCCCCGAAGAAGCGGGAATCCCCTAAAAAGAAATCAGCACCACCCACCTCTGATGCGGAATCTTCTCCGCGGGAGGAGAGTGTCGAAAAACACGTGCGTTTTGTTAAAAGTGAAAGTAGTGAGAGTGAGGCGGAGAGCGGCAAGCGCAAGTTCTTTGCCTCGCAACATGACTCCTCCGGGACTCCACCACCGCCGGAAGTCCAGGCGAAGAAGCTCAAAACATCATCACCCAGCGAAAAGGATCAGATGTTCGAGGTGCGGCCCCAACCATTAATCATCCACCCCCCACTTCACCCAACCACACTCAACTACCCACCCCCAACTTACCGAACTTCAGCTAACTCCTTGTTCGTTTGCAGCTATTCCAGCCGTGGGCACTGAAGACGTACGGGGATCAGGCAAAAACGAAGACGATTACGCTCCGTAAGAAGGCTCGGATCCTAAAGGCGCTCGATGGGAAGGAGCAAAATAATCCGGACAGCTCCAAGTTTAGATTCTGGGTGAAGTCGAAAGGTGCGCGTCTTCTTTCCCCTCCCCTATGCTATCCTCCTTTAGGACACTCCCTTTAAAAACGTAACTCCTCCAGTCTGACCTGACTCGTCTCTTTGTTAACAGGATTCACCACCAGGACCCCGGAGTGTTTCGCATCCGGCCGACAAGCCACCGCCGCCGCCCGTCACGAGACCGCTCAAAGGGATCATGTGGACCTCTACGTGGCCTCCACCACAAAGGTAAATGTTGCGATTTTTATCCTCAAAGCGAGACTAAGGGGCCGAATTGGGCGAATTTTAATGAGCACTAGGGCCCCGCATGCCTGCTCCTTTGCAATTCTTTTCCATTTTTTTTTTTTTTTTTTTTTTGAGAAAGAGGTCTGATTTTTTCGAGGATGTTGGTGGTGGCGAGTGATTTCGTGATTTCAAAAGTCACAAAAATTCTCTCCTTTCGGGACGCTGTAATTAACGGCCTTTGTACGTTGCGCCGGGGCGGTTTGATTGCATCCGCGTCTAATTAGAGGACGAAAGCAGAAACTCACTCTGTGTTCCCGCCACCCAGTCTTGCTGAGTCGTGCTAAGTCCTGTTGGTCCACGATTTTGGACTATTCCCTTAATTGTAGGAAGAGATGACCTCTCCTCCCTTTTGGACTATTACTTTTATCTTTTTTCGAGCACAAAGGCTGCACCACCATAGAGCACATTAGATACGGGTGTCTATTAAACCTAGAAAGGGCTCTTTGTCAAGTAATCTCAATAGAAAATTGAGATTAAATCTAAATATTTAAGTTAAAACAATTCGGAAGCTATTATTCTCGTACAAAATACTCGTAGTATATAGCAAATAGGAAAGGAAACTGAAAAAAGAAAACATTTTAAAATGTTCTATCTTTCCGAAGTATGAAATTGAAAAATATTTGAATATTTACAAAAACCAGTACGAATCAGATAAGCGTGGAATCAGTCTCCGACTCACTTGCATCAATACAATTATGATTCAATGAATATTTAAATTACTATTACCATAACAACACCGGTAATTGTTAATTGTGGTTCAATTACTACATTGTAATTAATTACTAGTGAAGTTTTCATTACCATTGCACATTGCAATTGAAATTTTAATTGCGCAATGATATTTAAATGTCCACTACTTTTGTCTGTGCTGAAAAGTCTCTCTTTTTAATAATTTGTATTTCTGGGGAAAGTGGCTAATTGGTGAATATTACAAATAGTTTTTTCTATCGGTAGAAATAAATGCTTTGCAGACAACTAATAGTAATGGTAATTAAAATATATTTAAAAAACTCGTAATGGCATAGCTAGAAACCATTTCGGAAATAGCAGATTTTAAACAAGCCGGTTTAGAGCTACAATGCCACAGAGAAAGGCTTATAAACTTATAAAATTCTTCGTTTTGTACGATAGATTAAAAAATAAAATATCAGAAATATAACTCTTTAACTTGTGTCGATATTAAGAGTTCTTTAAAAACAAAAATCTAATTTTGAATAATTTTTATGAAATTCCTTTGATACAGTTTAAAATTTTTCAATTAAAAATAGCGTTGTTAATGTCCAAAACTTAAGAGTTAATATCCCTCGCGTAAACAGTCCATTTTAGTTTTTAACTTGGAATAAAAACTTAAAAATTAAATAAAAATATACTAAAATTATTTACATTAAACGTTGCCGTAGTATACCTCAATATTTCTTTATTAATAGTTTTTTAATTAAAAAGATTCGTTATCGGATAAAATATTTGAATGAAGTTAAAAATGATACGGTAGTAAAATCGTTTGGTACGTGCATATTTTATGGTTTTTGGAAAAATCTGTTTTCATTCTAATTAAGTGTTTTTAAGCATTTTAAATTATCTTTGGAAACAATATGAAAACTAAATTATGGGCTCTGTCATTGAAAATGTTCCAATCGAATCGAAAGAAGCTTACAAAAGTACTTTTTTGGATAAAAATTACTTAATAACATTCCTAAAATGTTCATAAATTCATTTTAGTCATTTGACTTTAATTAATTTTTTAATTAAATAAATAAAAATAATTCGATTGGTTTCTAGTCTAGTCTAAATAGGTCTAATCGAATTATTTACGCCCTTGGAACGGGAGAATTTATTTAAGTCAAAGGTGACTACAATTTAAGTATGCCGTTTGTTACTAACAAGTTACTTCATAAAATTTTACTATATACTTAGGATCGGCGCAAAAGCTATCCAAGTAATCAGCTTTTTTTCCTGGTATTCCAAAAATTATAATTCAAAATAAAATTGAAAGGATTCAGGAAAACACAAGAACAGAAAACTGAAAAATGGGGTTTTAATAGTTTATATGCGTACGTGGTAAACACTTGCTTTTAATTTAGTCTAAAAAATCTGATAATAAGAGATTTATTAAAAAACCAAAATATTTGAAAGCAGTAGATGGTTCTTTTATCAAATCAAATCTTCGTCGCATAAAAAACCTATTCCAATTCCTTTATTATGAATCAGCTCGGGCGAAAAACGAAACAATAGAATTTGATTCAATTCAAACTTTTTTAAGTTTTTTTGTTCAAATAATCAAAAATACTTGGTAGAATTAGAGTGCGATATTTACGATTACTTATTTTCTTAGATTAAACATTAAGAAATTAAAATCTAAATTACTTTTCCTACTTTCCCGCATTTTAAAAAATTGTGAACTGATAGAACATGGATTGAATTTTCTCAATTTGTACCTGCTCAGATTAAATAGGTCTGAGATCAAATCTTAAAAATGGACAAATAACATACGATTTTTGATTAGGTCATTGAATAAAAGAGCTAGTTAACCGCTACATTTACCAAGGAGTTATTTCGAACATTTTCAGTTTAATACAAATTTATTCTCTCTATGAAAATTCATGAGATATTTTATGAAAGTACCCTAATTAATTTTTTTTATTATATGTGCTTTTTAAATGTCTATAAAAGCATTTTACGAACGAATGGTATGAACTTTTTGGAAGAGAATAAACGCAAAATAATCTGAAACAGAAGTCAAACTAACTCCCTTAGTACATCTGGTGTTAAAAGTTTAATTGATATGAATTTTCTCAAATGGAAATTAGGAAACAAAAATCAAAATCAATTCTAAGATATAAATTATTTCAATATGTTTTCTTTTTCAGGACTTTGGTGAACGAACATATAGAAAAGTAGCGATCGTTGAAGAATTTTTCAACATTATTTATAGTGTTCACGTTGAGCTAGGTGGCCGAAGTGGAAGACATGCCGGTCAGAAGCGTACTTATCGTATAGTAAGTTTCTTAAAATGAAATTATCATCATAAAATTAAAATCTAATTCAACCGTTTTGTTTTTGTTTTCTTTTAGATAACCGAAACCTACGCTTTTCTGCCACGTGAGGCTGTTACAAAATTCCTCTCAGGCTGTCCAGCTTGCAAAAAAAATCTTCGGCCATTTTCTCCGAGTCGCTTTGAGGAGCAATTCACCGAAAGTTCATCAGAGTTTGAGGCCTTGAATTATTCATCGCATAATGAGAGCTCAGTTGATAGCACACATTTGGAGACACTCAAACCCCTAAAAGTTAAAAGGGAAGAGAGCCAATTGGCAAAACCGAATGCAACAGAATTACCAAAAGAAGCAATAAAACAAGAAACAGATATTAAATCTGAGCCAAGCTTAAAGCCTGAAGACGCAACATCTAAAATTAGCGAATATTGGAGCAAGAGCAATTTGGTTCCAAACAATTTAAAAGGTGATGATAACATTTTACATTACTATCATTTTCTTAAAAAATTTTGCGCATACCCATCATCAGTTAATTGGCCAAATTCTGAGCCGAACCCAATTCCAAATCGAAAAAATTTATTAGAAGCTAGAAGAGCTCTTTCGTCCAGTCCGAGTATTGGTCGAACAAGTCCTTTTGTACAAACATTTCACACCAAAGGTGTTTCTCAAGAGTCTGTAAGACAGCCTGTTCAAAGCAATGAATCTGTGGAGTCCTCCATAGACCTTAGAATAAAACCTGTTGACAAATCATCTTCTAGCATAAATATAAATATTGAAAATTCAATTAGTTCTACCAGCTCTAATTTAGCTCCATCAAAATCACAAACTCCCAGTTCTGATTCAGGCATTTCTGTAGATGTTTCTATTAACATGTCCAATAACCTGAACGAACTAAAAATTTCTTGCAAGACAACCCCTCCTAAAAAAAGGTATAGCGTCTACAGGCTCGAATCGGCTGAAGAGCCTCAGAAGATAGAACAAAAATGTGCAATAAATCTGAGCAAAGAGTTTAATCGAATTGAACCTGAGAGTGGTGCTAAACCGGAAGTAATAGCAATAGCTGACACAACTTCAATAAATTCAACAACGAGATCCCAAAATGTGGACCTTACTAAGGTAAAACCGATAACATCGACGTATCTTAAGATGACCCGGAGCATGGGGCTAAGTGACGAGGACGCACTAAAAATTGACGATTTGGTAAGTAGCGATTTCAAATATACATTTTAATGAGAATTGCACCTTTTATTTATTTACCGTTAATTAATTTTATTTATTTAATTTTTGTTTTTTACTAATGTTTTGTTTTTTTTTCTTTTCACGCATGCTACCTGCGAGCAAAATCCGCTTTAGTTACCTGTTGCTTTCCACATCGCTTTCATCGGCTTTATTTGATTTTAATTTTGGAGAAAATTGTTTACACCGTTGTTACACTTTTTCAGTTTAAATTACATAATGTAATTTGTTCGAAATTAAAGCAAAAGATATTTAAAATGAAGTAAAAGTATGCCAATCATGTTTCATATTAATTGCAATATATTTATTTTAATAATTTTTAAAGTAAATTTTCCATTAAATCAAGTTCCTGTTCTTTAAATTTGGTAAAATCTATTAAATAAAAATACTTTAGGAAAAATAATGAATAATTCTTTAACGTTTTGACAATTTTTATTTATTGATAAAGTAAACATTTTATAAAATAAATATTTTTATGTTTCACACAATATTTTAGGATTGTTTACGTTAAGCATACTTATAAATTTAATTTTTTAACCTTTGCGTTAATAGCCAACTATACCGACACAGTTTAGCACACAAGGTACCCGGGTAACCATTTACTAAAATTTTTATTATTTCAATAAAAGAAAAAGTGTTTTTAAAATTTGTTTCTTTTAAAATATACATTGCTATCTAAATAAGTCTAAGAAGAAAAAACGCAATGATTGCTTAAGTTTATAACCTTTTTTTAATACTTAACAATTTTATGTGACCAGAAACCAAAAAAAAAGAAAACTAAATTTTAAGCATAGAAACAAACGGGCATATTTAACTACATCAATTAAAAAGTAAATGTCTAAAAGAATAGTTAGTGAGAAAAGCTTAAAATTGAAAATTTCTTTATCGCTAATTCAATGAAAGAATATGAAAGAAAAGTTTTAATGAAAAAAATTCGTAAATCGAAGTAATTTATGATAACTCACATATTCGAAAAGAAAAACGTTTGCCTATTTCAAATCCAAACTTTTATTTTAAATTATTTGAATAATCTAAATTAAAAAGGTAAGTACAATTCTCTTTAACCATTGCTTTAAAAATTTAGTACAAGTTGAAGATAAAGTTTAGTGGGTGTATTTTACAACTGACTATTTTCTGAAAAGCATCTAAATAACTAAAAACTGTTCTTATTTATTTCAAAAGCTCTGTATTCTATTAAGAAAAAAATAGAATAATTATAGAATTATCTGCTTACTTGAATCAAACCGATGAGTTTTCATTATTAAATTAATAGTGAACGCTTAGTTATATCAATCCCTAACTGATATTAACACTATTCAATTTTGAAAATAAAATTAGCAACGTTTTTTGAGTCTTTTACGACTCAGCGCGTATACCCTGCATTAGTATTATTTTTAAAATATTGAATAAACACCAGTAAGTACTGGATAACCAGTAGTCGTCAATTTTAAAGAATAAAAAGCTTGTCCCAAAAACCGAAGATGACCGAATTTCGAGTGCCTGGAGTTACCTGGACTAACGAATTTAAATACTTACTTGGTTTTAGTAAAAATTGCATATAAATTATATAAAATTGCATTACATTAATATATTAAATATGGTTTTTAATCCGGATATTTATATTTCTGAATTATTATTTTTTTTCTAAATAGTGTAGGTAAAAACTTTTTATACAAATTCTTTATTATAAATTCATTGTTTTGTAGTCTTACAACCATAAGTTATTACAAATTTTAATGTAATCGTTTAACCAGTGCTAATTACGCCTTGCGATCTTTATGACTACTCTAGACAATTAAAATCGGATCCCCTTTCGCCAATTATTCTCTCCTAACATGTTTTAAATTTTACCAACCAACCAATTTATTATGTATATATCTTTTTGACTTACGTCTAATGATTATTATTGAAAAAACATTTTTAATTCGATAGTATGTAAATTTCATGTTATCTGTTTGAAAAGTATTTTAAACTAGTTTCACTGGATAATTTTAAACTATATTCTGTATCAAGTTTTCAAAGAGCAAATCATATTATTATTTTTATTTTTAAATCCGCATCAAACACAATATTAAAATATTATTTGAATAGTATCTGAAATACGAATCTTTTACAAATTTAAGGCTGTTTTGATTTAACTTAGAACAAATTACGTGCCTGGCCTCTAAGGTCAAGAATACGAAATTGATGCCATCATCAGAAGTCTTATTCGAGAAAAAATATGCAAAATGATTTAAAGATTCAGCTTGGAATTTGTGAGGGGAGGAAAACATGATTTCCCCAATAGGAAAAAAACGGAAAAGCCGGACAAATGTAATCACACTGAAATGGGAACGATTGCGAATTTGTCCTTTCTAAAAGTGTCCCCGTTTCCTAGAAGATGAAGAAAAAAGTTACATTCGAAATGAGAGGGACTATAGCATCGCTAATTTTAGAACTGGACATAGAGGAGCCCGAAATTTTGCGTCCTGTAAATAATTCAGTTTCATCGCCAGCTAGCACGATTGTTTTGAATACTTTTGCGGGAGGACGGAAATTTAGATTTATTAAAGGTGGAATTTTTACAGACGGCATTATGTGCTTCATCTGCCGAATGATAAAGGAATATGTGGGGGGGGGGAGGGACCCGAGCGTTGGATAGAGCTCTAGAAATCAAATGGATTTCCCATAAATCTCTCGGCAACCCACTAAATCCCCCGAAGGATGCACAAGGAGCAAACCCTTTAGCTCACAATCCTTCCTACCATCCTACCACTCACGTGAAGGTGTGCCCCCTGGCACTCCGGCAGATGTGATCAGATGGAGGTGAATATGGCGCTATGGCGCACACTAGCGAGTTTAAAGTGCGCCACGGAAGCAGCGACAGGACGTTTTTACCCCAACGACAGGAATCAGTTTCGATCTGCATTTTATATAATTCCCGAAAATGCAATACTCCTGGAAGTTCGCCCCATTACTTTCCCTTTGAGCCCTTGCTATTTTATACTTTATTTTATTTTATTTTATTTTTTTGTGTTGGCGCGAATCGTCGACGGTCCCCAGCGCGGTATAAGCGGGAATTGAGCTGGAATGGGACTAGGGTTCGGTGAAACTTTTTAAACCCAGAATGATTTCACCCGTACCATCCTAACTTAATCGCCCGAATTTTCAATCAAGTAGGTTAGGGCTGTCGAAATCCTGTATACCCTACAGAACCCCTAAGAGCAAAGCTGGCCTCGGGAACGTGGCCCCGGCACAAAGTTCCACTCTGACATCCCCGCTCCAAAACAGAATGTAGCGAATTAGCAAAACGAGGAAATAATTTCCAACCACGGTGAAAGCCGGGGAATACCTTTTCCCTTTAAGAAGTCTTCTGGTGAAGTTTCGGATAAGTTAAGGGCGGGAGGATGGCCGGGCCAGAGCACCCGCCCGCATACCCAGATCTCGACCTCCCCCCTTTTGACGTATTCTAAATGGAAGAAGACATCTTCCCTTACCCCGGTGTGCTAGTGAAGTAAAACGGCTCGCATAAAGACGAGTACCCCAGACGTGTAGAATGGGACTAAAGATGCTGGAACGTAGGAAGATGATAATGGCAGCCCGTTCCCTCCTCCTGGTCCTTACGGCCAGGATCCAGGATGCCTAGTTATAGCTCTGACATAGCTGTGTATAGCGTTCGCTGTAGTAGCTCGATGGCTCGGGCCCCCGGGGGTCGGATTGCTTCTACTGGTGCTACTGCTGCTGCTCCTGCTCCTGCTTCTAAGCCTTAAACCTTCGTCTTTGCCTCTGGTGGTGCTCTGCTGGCTGGGCCCACCCCCCCGTGTGGCCCGCCTGCTTGCCATATTCAAGTAACATCTTGAGAAGGGATCTTCAAATTAAACACACTTGGGTCCCGGCAAGTTTAAAGGACGTAGCAATGAGGTTTCGGAACCGAGCCGGGGCCAGAGGCACTCAGCGGTGGGGTGAGGTGGGACTGGGTCTGGGTCTGAAAGGGCCTGTGGAAAGATGGGGTATGGGAGCTAGTGGGTGACAGCCTTCCCTTTCCTGGCCACGACGAAAATTTAGAAAAATTAATTTTGTCTGGTGGTTGTGTCACAGTTAATTTGTGTCACTTTCTTTTTTTTATTACCGCAGCGCGGCCCCAGCTCTAGAAAATGCGATAATTGTGCGTGGAATAAGGGTGTTTCCACGTTTTCCCCGTTTAATTAATGATTTGACAGGGACTCAAGGGCTGAACAAACATTTTTTTTTTTTGTTTTTTTGTTTTCTTGTTTGTCCCTGTAGGGTGACACGGGCTAGGCCCGTCAAAAGTGGACGGATGCTCAAAAATGCAATTTGCCTTTACCCCTCGTTTTACGAGTTTACACTCCTTTTTTTGCTCCAATTTTATTGTTAAAAAATGGGAATGTTAGGAGAAAATCAATTGTTACAAAATGTTTTCAATGTACCATACTAGAACTATGCTAGATGCTTCTACAGTGTCTTCAAGGTTTATTGTTCACAACTATAGTAATAACGTAATAAGATTTTTAGTTCATAGTCGAAATTTTAAAGGCGCATATCTGTCCTTTTTGTTTTAAGTAAAAGACAAAATTAATAAGAGTTACACCGAGAGAAAATTTTAATAGCTTTAACTATTTTATTATATTTGAACGGTACAGAGGAAGAACAAAGTAAGTTATATTTTTTTTTCGAAATCGAGATAATGATACCATTAAAATAATATAGAATAAAATAATTTAATTATAAGTAATAACAACCCTTAAAAATTCAAATAAAAGTTATTAAAGTTAGTACTTAAACATAGCATAAAGGCTAAGAACACTCTAAGCCAACAGTTTTTATGAAAAAACATAGTCCGTGGACGGCAGAAACTTTCATAAAATCAAAAAGATATTTTGTGTTGTCCGCCCATGACAAAATTTGCTACTTACTACTTCTAGCAAAATAACATAATGCCCCTCTTAGAAATGCCCTTTTTTTAGCTATTTTGCATACTATGTATAGTATACGAGTCAGGAACTCACATTGACCTACTGTTTACTAGAATTTTACTTCATACTATTGCCGGACTAATGAAATAATTCGAGCTCACTGATTTTCTCATTTTCATCACTTATGTGTTGAGTCCACGTTCAGTGCAAAATCACCTAAGCGAGTGTTTTGTAAAATCGACCGCGAGAGCACTGGGCGATATTTATCGGATATGCTTGAGGTAAGAAAGAGTATGTCTGTGGAATTTTAATTAATTAATTAACACCTTGGATTATGTTCGGAATGAAAGCTTTAAGTGAACATTACCTCCGGAGTAATGAACACCAACAATAAATAACACAACAATCATATAATGGTCCATGGAAGAGTTCTATCATAAGAAATAGAAGCTCCTTAACTGAAATTACCATTCGAACTCTCTTAAAATTGTACGACGAATTTTTGCCAATGTCTACAACAAAATAAAAAGATTTACAAGCTTTAAAAATATACTGCCGAGATGTGGCTCAACTTCTTCGAAAGGTTATCTCATTATTCAAATAATCGAATTAATTACTATAATTAAACTTCTTTCCGCATTATATAAGACTTGAACTGTTTATCTCTTCCTTTTTTGAACTTACATTGATTTTTCTTTGTACGAAATAGAGTTTTGTTAAAATATTTAAATTTTATTTAATGTGAATGCATTCATTAAATATATTTGTTTGAATGCTTCTATTCGTCGGAAATTTGCTAAAAGTTGGATTGGATTGTCCTTTACGACTGAATTAAAAGTCTTTACATTTTTAACTTTGATTATCTCTTTTTTTCGAGTAAATATGACTTACATTGTTCTTCCCCTGTACTCTTCATTTATAATTACTATTTACTAAAAAAAATTTATATTTCAGTTGAATGTGAAGAGAAATTATTAAAACTTACTATTTTTATAAGCTCGTCTATTTAGAATTTCTATTTTAAAGTAATAAATTTTAAAATATAAAACTGGATTATGTGAAGAACAACATCAGAAATATTTCGGCATAAGATACAACATCTGGTCTGGGAATTTTGTCTATAGACATTAATTTGATTTTAGTATAATGTACTTGTATACTTACAAGTATACAAATTTATGCCAAATATACCACCAGCGATTTTTTGAATATTTTGGGTAACGATTTTATATTAGAAAAGTAAATTTAAATATTAATATAAGTTACTTTAATGTAAAGATTACAACACTACTAGGCATAGGCAACTCTACTATTTTAAATGGTTATTTTCATTTTGTGGACTTTTATATTTGACTTATAATAATAGTGAATTTTACCATTACTTTCACATTTAATGCATAGTAATTGTGAACTTAATTATCTCAAATAGCAGACGCAACGTTATTGAATTAGTTAAAACTAATAAACAATTATTGACTTAAAATGAAATTTTGCATTCGTTTATAGTGAAATTAACTATATCTTTCTTTCTGGAAAAACATCCCGACTAGAATTAAACTCAGGAAATCGTTAAAATATATCCAAAGTATGACCTGATCTTGGTACTCTAACGATTTTTTATTTAGGTCCGAGTATGGACCAAAATAATATATCCAGATCATTAAAAATACTGAGTAGCATTAGAACGAAAGTAGTACATATGTTGCGAACATTGAAAGATAAGCAGTAATTATAACTATTATTTATCTTTTTGCTGTTACTTAATTATATATTATTTAATTACTATAACGACTAAGCTACACATAATTCGTTAATAACAATAAGAAAAGTAATATTTATAGCTTTATTATTATTTATTAATAGTAATTTGGAGACTTTTAGCAAAATGTGGATTTCTCATTGTTTTATATTATTAAGTCAATAAGTGTCATTTTAAATGCATTAATGTTATTAATTAGATCAAGTAAGAACCGTTTTTGAAAACGCTAGATATTCATTAGGAGAACCTTACTTTAATAGTTGCGCATGCAGATATTTCTGATCTAAAGAAACTTATTAGTTCCAGATATAGTATTATATTTCCGACCAATAATGTATTCCTGATCAAATGAATCCATTTACTACAAAATCATACAATCCTGATCAGAACCAGAGCAATATTCTGTGTACTACGCTTTACAGTATGCCCGACCGGGTCCTAATTATGCTCAGGCAAATTTTTTTAATTGGAAGGCACTTCTTTTAATTTTAATTCTATCCATTCATAATTTTATTCCAATATTCGTTTTGCAAAATTATTTAACGCCTTAAATTCCTATAATTTTACGGTTTCCAAATATGTGGTAAGCATTATTAAATTTAAAACGACACACTGGAAAATTATAAGCTTTATTTAAATTGTTGCGAAACTTTTAGGCAACAATATAATTTTGACTTTCTATATTGAAATTTTTTTGTTTTTAAATAATGCATTAAATTAATTCTTCTGCAAATCGAAAATATACTCGTAGTTGAATAAATAAAAGATTAAGAACTATAACGAAATAATCGACATGTTTTAATAAGGAAAATCAATTATTACTTACGATTATCACACTATTCAGTTTTTTGGCAAGAAATTTTGAGAGGCAACTGGAAAATAACATTTAACATGTAAACGTTTGAGTTTCAATAAACATTCTGACTAGAAAAAGTTGTCCGAATATAATCAAAATGAGATAGGGCATGCCCAACGGGGATAATGTAAGGCACTAATTGGAAATAATCGGATTGATTTAATCAAAAATACCTTATTATTTAAATGTTATAGTAATTATTATAGATAACAACAATAAGAGAGGTAATATTTCTTAATTACTTTTTAAATATAAATTTAACTTGTCAATTTTTTAACGAACGATTCGGTGAATATCTCAACCATAATTTTCAGAATAGTTTTATTCCCTAATGGATTCACAAGTTCTATTAATAGTAAGATTGTACTACTTAGACCTTAAAGTGATTTGTATTAACGTCTGGATATCCTACTACATTTTTATCAATACTCGAACGTAAGTAAAAAAAACCTCATGGTGCTAAGATTATCATACTCTGGGCCTGATTTATTCTTTAAAAGACATATGTTTGGTGATAAACCTCAAAAATGACTGAACAGATCCTAATACGTTCTAATAATTTCCTGAGGTTAATTTTAATCGGGATAAAAACTTAAATTTAATCATTGACAAATCGAACAAAAGTATAAATCTTATTTTTAATACAGGAAAATACGTTCCTGTTAATCCTCACTCCTGATGTCCAGTACACTAAACAAAGTTGATAATTTTATATGATAATATGAAATGTAATTTGATTAATATCTAACTTTTTATAATTGTGCAGCACAATAAATATCTGTAGCATAAAATAGTATAAGCTACATTAGCCAATTGTATACATCTAGATAGTGTTTTACAATTGAACAATACCACATTGTTAGATACCATTGAATATCAAACCTATTATAACATTTTTATTCAATATTCTTTTAATTTTGCTGTTTTAAATTCAAAAAATATAAATTATTAAAATGGGAATTATACCTGAAACAATTTGCAAATATTTTGGTTACATTTTCAATATCTAAAACTTTAATACTTAAGATGATAACATAAAATTAAAATTAAATTATTTAATATTTTTGTATTACAAATGATATACCCGAAAAGGCCGAAATTGGCATATAAGTGAAACTGGAAAATTAGTTCGTTATAATGAGTGTTTACTGAATATTGAAATATCGATTTTTAAACAGAGAAATTTTGTTACGTATCATTTTACATTTTAAAACTTGTACTACATTTGTAGACTCTATAAACCTAATTGGTATGTTGGTGCGTTCCAATACTGATTAAAATATCTATCATCTACCGTAGGTATTTAATTGTTCTAGATATCTAAACCCTAAACCTAATTGAGGTATAACAACTTACTCTCCGTGTAATCGCAACCCATCATAATTGTCTAAAAGTGGTGTAAAATTTCACCTGTGCCACGTTAACTTTCCGTGCAATGGGTGAGTGCAGCGAACCGCTTTTTCTCGCAAATCAAATCCACTGCAAGGAACTTCACCTGCCTCCGCTGTCGTTGTGCTGTCATCCTCATCGGAGCAACCCTAGAGAAACTTCAGCCTTAAAAAAAAAAAAACTACAAACTCCATCAACGACGACTACGACAGAGTTGTCGAAAAAACACGCGCGACAGTGGGCCCCGCAAGTGCCGAAACACGTGAACAGCTTAACTGCGGCCAATTCGTGAGCAATTTTCGCTGATAAATCCATTCTTCCGGCTGGATCTAAGCATGGGTCCGCGGGGGTAAGGGGATGTAATTTCATTAATATCGCGCTGTGTCTTTTTTTAATCCAATCCATCCCCTCCTGCCGGTTTGGTGCGGCTCTGCTGCTCCATGCTGGTTCAGCAAGAGTTCTCCTTTTGCAGCGCGGTAGATATTAGTGAATGGTGGTAGCATGTATTTATGCTGGGGTTGTAAGGGAAGGAGGGAAACTGTACCCTGACAAAAATTTTAGCTCTCATGCTGTTTTAAATTTCCCTCCTGTGCTCCCACATGCGTTTTGAGGCAAGTATCAATCTCGAAAAATGTTAGTGGCGGGTGAAAACCCATTAACATGTTTTATATGCACACGAGAGGATGACTAAGCGCAGAGGTGCCGGGTCCCGGGTCCCGGGTCCCAACCATGCGGATATCTTGTGCAATGTACCCTCTCGCCCCATCCCGAAACCCCTTTACACACCCCAACTAAGACCCTTCGTGGGCTCTATGCTCCCGGTGGTGGTAGTGGCTTCCCGGAGCATTTCATGTCAGGAATATACGAGGAAGGAAGATGGTTGATGACAGCTTCTACGAAATTCAAACGCCGCCCGAAGAAATGACTTGGATTGAGGGTTGAGAACACCCCCCGATTTATGCCCCCCACCTTGCCGCTGCCGCCACAGAAGCGCCAGGGCTTTTATAGGGCCTCTGTGAGCTCCACAGTACCCAACCAAGTAAACTCCCGAAAACGATGCTCCGCTTAGATTTGCAGTGGGTAACAGTGGGCACAGTGGGTGGGTTCGGTAGGGATCTGGATGGGTAGGTTCAGCGGGTTTTCAGTTCGGGTACAAGGGGTAGGTAGTCAAAATGCTCCTGCCGTTAGTAATACCGGAGTTAGGTCGCCATTCCCTTGGAGTCAAAGTGCTCCATCGCAGTGGATGGTTTGTTCGGGCATGGAGTTCGGATTCTTGAGGGTTGGGGGATAGGGAGAGGGTTCGGTCTGTGCTGCTGCCGTTGCCGTACCTTTCCCAAAGCACCCTCAAAAGCCCTGGATTTATGTTTGTGCGGATGTGTGTCTGAAGCATTTTCTCGTCGCCCACCTCCAGCACTTGCTCACTTCCTTTTGTACATCACGGCCCCAGCTTTAATAGAAGCGCAGATCATTTCGGGAGCTGGTATAAGCTCACGTCGGTGTGTGTATGCACGTAAAGGAAAGCAAAGGAAAGGAAAGGAAAGGAAAGGTTCTTCTACCGCCGGAGCCGCCGTCGTTCCGCCACCCATTTACCCAAACCTACTAAAAAAAAAAGTCCACCCATTCACCCACGCTCACACTCATCCAACCACCCCCGCCCCCAGCGCTACCAATTTTTTTTTCCTCCTCTGTCCATTTTCCCTTAGACTTAAGATGATGTCTTCAGGGTAACCGGATGAACGAGAAGGTTTGGACGCCTCCACGAGGTGACTTGCCATAAGGTCGCTTGAATTGCAGTTAAATGGAGGGAGAGAGAGCACTCTGGATGGCGTCCCCCCAAAAAACATGAGGGGGCGCCTTTTACTATTTCCTTTAATTCCAGGGTATGATGGTGCCCAAGCTCATGTTTTTGGGTTTAATGTTTTTCCCTCTCCGTCCGTTTGCCTGACATCCTTTATGGAAATGTATTTTTTACGAGCAGTTTATGTTCGCTGTGGAAAGATTATGGTTTACTAATATTTTAGAGGTACCGATATTCTTGAGATACACACAGAGATTCTGACACTCTTTTGGGTAAAGAGATCGGAGGGGTAGACGAAAGGGCATCATCAGCGACCCACTTGCCCAACTTATTCCATCTCCAACGACCCAATTGCGCCCCGTTGCGTTTATACGGGATCGCTTAAAAACCTACGGGCAAGCCCCACCAGCGATAATCTTACGTAAGATGTGGGCAGGTAGACCTAATTAACATTACATCCGCAAGTGGATTAGCGCAAAATGTGCGACTCGCTGAATCGAGAGAAATATTTTTTAAATGACCTAAGCGCAGATATTCAGGGATTGGTGAATGAGCGTCGATTTAAGCGGGAACGGATGGTAGAGTCATCGTCGCATTCGGGGAAATAATTTTAACTCGGTCTCTGATTTGAATATCGATTTGAATTTGGGCTGATACGGGCTCTGAGGGGATCTCCATTGTTCCCGCCATGCACCTGTAGACTTGGGGACTTAGGCTAGCTTTTAGTGGGATACCCTTATCAATTTATCATTCCCGCTTCTGCCGGGTGGGGGGATAAGCATCTGGCTGTCCAGCACAGTGTCAAAGTACCTAGTCGGGATTCTAATTTTTTTATAAATTCTCATCAAATTGTGGGCAACCCCAAGGTGATGGTCTTGATAAATGTGCGAGAAACATTTAATTACCTGACTATCATGATAGTGAAAAGGTATGTTAATTGTAGGTAATTTAGAAAATTAGAAGGTCTGAAGGTACTTTAAACACCTCCATTACAAACTTATTTCTAACATTTTATATGATGTGTGAAATCGGCGCTACTTATTCGCAAGGGCAGCATGAAAACCTGCTTTTAATAAGTTGTTAGGGTATTATGTGAATGCGAAAACTAAAATCTTGCAGTGATCTTAATTCACTATTTCTATGTGAAATAAAATGTTTCTAAAACAATTTAATTTCTTGTAATGTTATCTAAAATCCCTTACTTAATGAAAAATTATTACACGGCCCATACAGATTTGGCGAAATCATAAGTTTTACACTCTCAAGTAAGCAATTAAATACTTTGAAATTTACTAAAAATGAATATAAACAAACCTATTTTTATAAAATTATGAATTTGTATGAAAAATAATATTGATTTATAAAATAAACCCAAATTAATTTTAACACTCCTTCGATTATGGCGTAAGAACTTTTAATGCGCGGTTAATCGAAAATTGCGCAAACGCTTTAAACCCTTATAGAATTAGCATTTCCTGAATTTTCATTCCCAATTTGTTTCAATCAGATTTAATAAAACAATTAATATTTACAATTTCAATTAGAAGCGCTTAACACATTCGCAACCGTTGACGTGAATTCACGTCATATAAAATTCTATTACTGGTTGCCGCTGACGCCAATTCAAATCATTTCAAATTCTATTCTATATTTTCTCTATTTTTTTAGATTTTCTGCAAAATACCTGCTACTTAGAAAATTTCTTGTAATTTATTTACAATTTGTTAATAAACTAGGCATTTAATGATTTCCTTTTAAATTCAAAATTGTTCGCCTTTAGTCTTTATTCTAAGTCTTGTTTCCTAACAATACAAGTTTGTGGCAATCAGTTTCAAAAGTTCATTATTTTCGCCGGTACTCAGAATTAGAAACGTGAAAAATCTGCCGGTCTTCGCGAAAATTTCAAAAGTAGTGTAAATATCTCTCTAATATGTAAATTGCTCTTATAACTAAAGTATTCTGAGGAAACTATAACACAATAATTTTTATTATTTATACCAAATTTTAAATAAGCCTTGTTTCGATATTACAACAAGGTCGTAAAGTTTTTTCACACTATACCCTAAAAAAGAGCCCTATTCAATCGAATCGAAAGGAGCTTACGAAAGCATAAAAATTTCATAATAAACTTCCTAAAATGTTCATAAATTCATTAATACCTTTGACTTTAATTAATTTATAAAAATTTTAGGAACTTTATTAAGGAATTCTTATCCATATGCATCCTTATGCATATTCATTTTTTAGAAGGCGAACATAGCTATTTTTCTTTTACTATTTATTCTGATATTATTTGAACTGGTTAGGTACCTAATTTTATTAACAACTAATCGTATTTTATGAATAATGCTAATAAGTTTTGTATTATTTTAACAAGTCTCAGGCGTTCAAGAAGTTTGTTGATATAAAGTTTGCTCCACTACAATCATTTTATATAAAAATCTAAATCATTTTATTTTCAGCATTAATATAATTAGTAATAATAATAATTAGTAGTAAGATACCTACGAAACGTTGTAGTGACAACGTAAAATATACCCATAACACTTAACTTTTATTCTTAAATCAATGTCGTTTAGTAGTGATATATTTGTAATATTTATTATAGGAAATTGAAAGAAATTTGGAAGGACAATTGGGGATGGTAAGATGGGATATGCCATGAAAATTTAATGAAATGGAGAGGCATATACTGATTTAGCCTAAGAGTTAAAATCTAAAACTGTCCCTGACTAAAATTCAATTGTTTTCAACTTGTATGAAATAAATAGATACATATGCAAACAAATGAGCTAATATTATATTATACCTTATATTGCTTTTTTTGTGTGGGTATGTAGATCAATTTTTTCAAACAAAACAAATCGTGCATGAACGGAATCAGTTTTTGAACTGAGTCGATTAGTTAATACTAATAATTAGTATATGGTCTTAGAGATGTATAATTCATTTAAAATGCCTATTAACAATTCTTACTGTCATGTTTTCTAATTGTAAACAACATTGTCGCCGTGAATTGCTTGGTACCAAAACATTCATGTTTTGAGCATGAGGCAATGATTACAGATTATTAAGCAAAAATACCTCGACTACAGTTTTATATCGAAACATACAGCTATAAGTTGGTTTTACCTGGACCCCAATGTACGTAATTATTCGTTTTTCATCCCCTTGTATTTTTCCTCTTTACGATTTTAAGTGAGGTGTTATACACCATGAATTTTCATAACTCTGCTCACACCTTATACATACAGTGTTTATATTTTCTAATTTTTATTGGAGCAGGTCTCTTTGTCCACAAAAAGTGGGAAATGCCAATAAACTCAGAACGGACATTGCCAATTCCTTCAGCAGCCCGAACCCCTCCTCCTTGAATTAGTTACCTTGGCCAAATCGAGAGTGCTCCTGCTGGGACCAATTTGTAGAAAATTAAGTTTCATAAATATTTTGGCAAGACCGATGGAATTGAGGGGCGACACAAACGGCAGAACGAAAAAGAAAAAGGGGGGCACCCAAATGACTCTGCCCCGGAACAGAAGTAAGCTGGCCGCAGGCTTCTCTCATTCGAAACGAAACCGGGGCGCAATGCAAAGTAGTTTCCAGTCGGCCAGTGGCCGGGATCAGGAAGCGGATCTGTGACATAATTGGGCGCTTAAATTTCGAGAGCAGCTTGAGCTTAATTGAAAGAGTCAGCCTGACGACGACGCCAACGATGACGACGACGACGACGACGACGACGAGGACAACGACAACGATAGTGCCCACCCCCACACTTCTATTCGCTTTTTAGCCCCATCGTTGAGGAAACTCCAAAAAGATAATCAACTCCCCACATGTGTCACCATGATGGGGAACTATCGCCGCAGAGCTGCTAGCAATTCTGGTGATATTAATAGTCCAGTTACCGAAATGATAAACATTAAAGGTGGAGAGGAATTTGATCCATTTTGACCCCACAACGCCACGGCCCCAATATAAAAACGAGTTCGTTTTGGTGACAGGTACCCGGGCATGGATCTGCCCGGCTCCGTCGAGGACGAGGCCAACCTGAGGCGAAGGCAAAAATGGTGGCAGGTGTGGGAGATCCTGAACAGAATGAAAGGCCCTCAGCAGTTCAGAAGTTCAGAGGAAAAATTTTTGCTACCGTTCTGCTTTTGTAGGAGGACAGGACGGGGTGTGGGTAGAGGGCGATGTTTTGGTGTGGGGAAGGAAAATTAATGGGAGTCGGGGTCTGATGGTCGCTACGAACCAACATTCCAGCCAGCTACGCCGGAGAGACGGTAAATCTATAAAAGCGAAATGGATGGGAGGAAAATGATCAAGAAAATTTCTTAGCATTCGCCCCCTAAGGGAACAGAAAGCAAGAACCGGTGGGGTACCCGAGCTCGGGACGAAAATGAATTCTGAGAAGAGGGTAAAGGCGCCAGTCTATCCCGCCACCCACGATGGAGCCCGACGCTACGAAACGTATAAAACTTTGTACATAGCTAGAGAGCTCTACCGACAAGGCCTTTGCACCAGAACTGACAAACACTTTGGCTTCCACCCCCGCCCCATCCAGGACCGGCGCCCGTCCTCTTCCTGCCTCCGCTTGTGCTCCTTTCGACGACGTGGCATGCTACCCTTCCCAGGAGCCCCAGAGCCTCCGCAAGCGACCCGAAGGCATACACATGTGAGTTTGCTCGGAGTTTAAGCAAGGACGACGAGGTTGGCTGGGCTACGGGGGTGGAGGCCTCCCAATTTGTTTTTGTTTCTATTTTCGTGTCAGGCCAAGGGGTACTAACATCCCATTCATTCAATACCCTTAGTTTAAGGATGTTTTGTACCCCCATAGTCATGCGACTTTCCTTTCGTACGTTCTTTGAAAAGGATTTGAAGGGTTGAAGGTTTCAATCCATTCCTGTGGGTGTGTGCGTTTTCCCTGTGATAAGGGTGTAATCCCGCACTGTTCTCCCGGCTGCGTACCCAAGTCCCGGGATCCCATTCCCGAAAACCGAAAAATTTTGCAGTACCCTGGGTGTGAAGGGATATCCTTCTATTTAACTACTCTCCGAGAAACACACTCGAGCAAGACCCTTCTTGGGTATTTTAGGGAACAAAATAAACTTTTTTTCGTCTTCCATTTTTCCGTTCAAAGGTTTATTAGACCCAAGACTAACCCTTTTTTGTTCATGACCCAGACCCAAAGGTAAAATGATTGTGGGCCCCAACAAGGGTTCTCTACTCGTTCCCGATTCACCAGCCCGGCTCTCAACCCCTCTTCCATTTTCCAACCCTCTAATGAAGATTTCACAGGAACGACAGAAAATTAGGAATGCGCTGCTGCGACCCGAACCCGGCACCGGCCTGGGCCGGGGATCCGCCACTCCAACACACACACCTCAAATTATAAAATAATTTCGTTTGCCAGGGTAGCGCCCGAACATCACAAAAGGGGCTTACTGGAAGCCAATTTCTGATTTTTTTTTTTTTTTTGAAAAAAAAAGAAAAACTTTTACTTACTTTCCCAGAATTTTACAAAATTGGAAAGGTCAGTACGAAAATGGTGCAAAAAAATTATTCAACATTGCGCAATGTTCCGCTTTTTTAATTGCGAACTTATCATTTTCCACAGTTTCCGGTGGGCTGGTACTTTTCTGGAATAACAATTATTGGAAATTCTAGAAAAACTGCAGGTTTTTCACTCACTGTTATCAGCGGGAAGCAAATATTTTTTTGTAATTCACGTTAATCTCACTGAACAGCTTAAAATCGTATAGTGCACAGTTTTTGGCTGACAGTTTTATAATAAACTGCATAAAAACAAAATTCCGTGGCAAAAGCTTTACCATTGTTTCGGACATAAATTGCAATAGAAATTGGAAAATGAAAAGCAAACTAGTTATTGCTAATAGTCGATGTTTCAATAACTATTTTCTATGAAAACTGTTGCATATTTAAAATACCAAATACTGTTACTTGATCAATTCAATTGTTCTAAAATAATTATTATATATTCTTTATTATAATATTGCAAAAATTAATAATCTAAAGGAATTTAAAAAATTCTCTCTATCATCATGTGGTCTTATTGTATAAAAACCACTGAAAATCTTTTAAATAGCGAAAATTAAACTTAAATATCAAAATCGTTATCATATTATTGTCAAAAATAGTCGATAATATCGAATATTTAATAATTTATCTATTTTTTCCAGGTTTATTTTCCACTCGTAAAACGAACAAATATTTCGAAAGTTTATTTTGTGTCCTTGTGCATGTATGGTATATGGTTTCATCTTTATGAAAATCTAAAGTGATTTGCTTTGTTATCCAGCTAATACCTAAAGTATACACGCACATGCGAATATGAAGTGCCTACCTCGCACAAAAGGTAGTTGATTTTTGGCGTCAGCCTGAAGAAGACTGGCGCCTCGTGTTTGATACAGTGCATAAAAATTGCTAGACATATTTTTCGATTGTCTATTCCCTCAGAAAGTTTAGTTAGTTACTTAAAAGTAGAAATAATTTCTAAAATAGTTATTAGCATTTATTTATATTTACTGAACATTATTTTTATATTTTTATTTTACATAACATCAGAAATTGAAACAAAAGAAAATTAAACAAAATATATATTTGTTATAATTTGATATAATATTGGAAGAATAAAGTTAGTAAGAATTTAAATCTCTGATATTAAAATTACTCTAAAAAAACAGCGGCTTGTAAATAGAAAAAAAAGCCTTCTCTTTTTTATATTTGTTTTGTTTTCAGGGAGGTGAAACAAATCAAGAAAATAAATACATAAATAATCCTAGTTTAGGTTGTAGAGCGAAGTGTAACACAGAAAATAAGTGTTCATTCATTAAAATCAATTGATTACTTTTTAAATTATCCTGACAGAAAGTTTAAAAAAATAATTTTACATGAAACACGTTTAAAATGCGGAACCCAGATCAATGTTTGGCGGGCGCGCTTTTGTCTATCTAACTCTCGTAACTTGAATGATTTGATACGTAAAGAAATGATATAGTCGCTTTTACGTATATCATAAGTTGACAGTTTATTTCGTTTTTAATCGTCAGAAAGATTATTTTTCAATTTTAGCATTATTTTAATTTGATGGTTTAGAAGATAACTTTCCCCTTTTCCATATTTCACTTTATCTAAGAAATCACATACTACGATTTCACTTAAGGAAATTCCATTTCTAAAACATCGATTTCCGAGGTAGCTTTACAAATTTTTCTTAACTTAAACTAGAACGCCAAAGAAATTCTTAAAATGTATATTGATGCCAAACGTTTGAACTAAAATAATGGGTACCCTTTGCAAAAATTACGGACCATATTTTTTAAACCAATGATAATTCGCAAAAATCCTTTTACTCTAGCTGAGTTTACAAGGTTAATACTTGTGTTTAGATTTGTTAGATTGGATTGAAGTTTCTGTATTAAAAAAATCAAGTATTATACATATGTAGATTATAAAATAGAGAATCGAACAGAGATTACAAATTAAATTCCACCACAAAGTTGATAACGAAAGCAAAATAAAATAAATTCTGTGTTTTTATTTCTATTTAAATAATTGTGGTTTTCTCTTAAACTAGTCTAGATAATGCACATTAAATCCCTCATATAAATAAATGGGTTCATTTAGAATTGTATTTCTTAAAAAAAACTTAAAAACAGATTTTCTATATACATTAGAAAAGAAGTAAAGAACGAGTTCCTACTGGGAAATTACTGGAATGATAACTTCATGTGCCAGGCTTGATATCGAAAGGTTGGTGGGAGACTTAATTCAAGACAAATTTTAAAACTTCATCTAAAGTTAATATTAAAACTAAGTCTAATACGCTCTAAATCAGATATTCTAACTTAACCAAAGGCTGACTAAACCCTGGTCAAAGACAAGTTCTATGGTGTAAATCGAGCACACTTTTCAAGTGTGGGATAAAGGCTGGAAAGCCAAAATTTAAAACTATACCATGCTTAAAGCTTAGTACAGCTTGGACTTGCATTGAATGCCACTTGAACGTAAACTAAAAAATCCAGAATAGGCATTCAGAGACTATTGAATCAAGTAACGTTTTTTAACCCTTGTCTGAGGCTTGGGTCAGCCTAGAAAAGCCAACACTTAGTACCTCGTCATTTGGCCAAATTTAACTGGGTATTTGGGTATTTATAATATTTGTACCGTCAAGGAATAGAGAAATACTATTTACAAAATTTTAAAAAAAAAGTAGGTACATACGTATGTTGTCCGCAAAATCTCTGATAGTTTTAATAATAATTAAGGGAAACCTTTAAACTAGGCCATACTTGGTCATTAACCGAATTTCCATAAACGAGTTCAGCGCAGGGACACTAATTAAACCGCGAAAAGAATAATTTATTCAGTGCGATTGAAACTCCATAAATCGTTGGGTAAACTCACACGTATGCAACGCTGCCGTGACAAATTAGGGCGCTTTCGGGCTAATAAAACTCCTTTTCACGTCCTTACGCTGAATAAACGGACACCTGTTGAGCGGGCGCCTTCTAGCGCGTATCTAAGCGCCGGAAAATACTTAAACATTTACAAATTGACAACTGCATGTACCGAAAACTTAAAAGTTTCCCGCACCCACACACGCCCACTAACGGTAGCCTTTCTGTGTAACGGGATCTCTCGTGTTTCGGAATAAACAACAGCCTCAGCGAGAGCGGCACGATTTCTTTGCCGCTCTCGGACGCTCCGAAACGCCGCCTCACTCCTCCCTCCTCGTCCCTTCATCCTACCACTGTGATGCACAGTTTTAGGCCGGTAGATGCCACCACTGCGTGTGCATGTGTTTGTGCTAAAGGTCTCCTTGGGAAAATTTTCTCTGTTTTTCCAGGGCATATCCCTCCGCATGCAACGAAAAGTGAACGACTTGCGTATACACTCCTCGCTCGCTCTCGCCGTTGCGTCTCTCAATTTTTCCGCCCCCCACCCTGTAATCGTATTTTCTCTTAACAATTTTCCGCTTTTCCACCAAAGAAAACAAAACCCTTTCTAACCGAACTGACCTGATAATCGGCGGCTCCAATTGAATTTTCCCAAATCAGCGTCCAGGACACGCAGCATGGCACCTTAACCGCGCCAATACCGCTGATACCCTCAGGAGAACCACATATCCCTCCCACTCACATCCCCAATCGCCCCCCCCCCCATCCCTCCTCTACTCCTTTTCCTCATCCCATTTACCGCTTTCCCGACTTTCCCAGCTTTGCCGCGCGCTGTCAGTCACATGTGTTTTCGCCTGCCATCAGCTGATTTTGTATAACTCTCGTTTCATTTGTTTGTCTGGCTGTTGGCGCTGACCTCGTTCTCCACTCCACTCACGATTTTCCTCGTTTTTCCACGGCTCGCTAAGTAATTTGATTTAAACGGGATTTTCCCTTTTGTCAAATCTTGAGGTGAAACCACTTGTAGAGCGCTCGCAATTGTTTTTCTTTCATCGCTTCCGAGAATGTTATGGGGGGGGGGGGGGGGGCAGTGGGCATTTTGAACTCGATTTGCTTCGGCTGATAGCGTCACAACGACGACTAGAAAGGTGGCTGATGAATTTCAGCCAATCACTTAATATGCAATAATTGTTTGCGGCTGCAAGGGTGCTTCGCCATTTCTGCCTGGTTTTAGGTAATTGGGGGGAGGGGGTGGTATCGTCTTGTCCTGAGAAATTGAGCAATTGAATCTCTTCGTGCTAATGCATTTTGAAGTAAAATTTCATCAATATTGTCTTGGATGTTTTGTCATAGAGTCATTTTATCTGTTTGTTTATTTCCATTTGTTTTTTGTCTGAGCACTCTTATAACTCGTAACTTACGTAACCCTTACTAAAGAACCCTAAACAGGGTATATAGAAAAATATATCCCAATTGTGTCTTTAAAGTAGTCCCGAGTCGAAAAATAATTTCTGAATTGGTTCTGATTAAGTTTAAATTTTATACTGGCTAAGCAATATGTAAACCGAATTTAGGTCTGTATAGTTGCACCGATATCACCCATTATAAAATTGTAAGCCAACTAGATTCAAGCCCTGTACTAAATTTGTTTCAAAAAGTAAGTCGTTTCCTTAGTAGAGTAATTAAAATTTTCAAGCTTTATTCTGATTTCATCCTATTACATATTTAGGAAAATGATTATATCAAGCAGTTACTTATGAGAAAAAAAAAACAATTTATAATTTAAGTCCTTACGAATGGCTTTATTCTAGAAAACACCTGTTAAAATTTAACTTCAAGTAAAACATTTTCTTCAATCTAGCTTAAAATTTTAAGCTACAATTTTGTGTTATCCCATTCAATTATCATTGGTTCAAAGTTGAATTAAAAACTGGAATTGTGTTTCACCCCTAAGAGACATAGAAGGACGAAATTAGGTTTAGTTCTTCTATACAAATATGAGATCAGACCGAAAAAGGATAAAATAAGAATCTAATGAGTAAATCATATGAAATCAGTCTTATTCGAACCTCGACTCTGGTCCTGATCAATATTTCTCCTAAAACTGGGGTTTGAAATGTATTCTGACTTGTTATAATAATTTTACCACTTTACTATTCTCAAACATTTCTAAAAAAAAAAAACAAATTTCCGAAAACCTTAGTGTTATTTACCATTCTTCTGGTAATGATTCGTTTGCTTTCCTGTTCTAGACTAAATTATTATCTGTTTTATAGTTATACAGAATGCAGCCAACAACCGAAACTTATACCTTTAATCAAAATCAATCTTTTTATATGACCGTCACGAGACAGGTTAGTTTTGCCCTTCTGATGACAATTTTATTATGCCACTATTCCTGCGTAGTACGAGAAGAACCGCAAAACGACTTTACTTGTACTAAAAAGTAAAATATGTGTAACTTACTTTAAATAACGAGTTTTAATACTATTTTTATTCATATATTGAAATTACTTAAATTTTTTTATTTATTTGGTAGGTATTCAAATAGACAATTGGCGGAGGGTTAAAACAAGTTATACAATTGGTAATACATATAAATTGATATATTAAATTTACTCCTTTTCGAACCACAGGAAAATTTCGGTAAAATAAATTTTTCATTTGCTACAAAACGCTACAACTACTGTCTATGGAGTTGTAACATTCGAAAAATCTTTATACCATATATATATGAAAACTCGGTCAACTGCGAGTGGAATGCATACACCAAGAATTAGAAATTAATAATTTTCATTTTTCTTTTCCTTAACGCATGCCTTTCTTCATGCCAAATTTAAAAAATTTAATTTAATGCATAATACCCTAAAGGTTTTGATCATCAGTGTGCCAGTATAAAAATACGCTTTAAAAGACTGCATCTTTTTATTACATTGACTTAAAACCATAATTCTGAATTCTATAAACTACACTTATGCCTATATGGTAGACATTAGTATTTTAGATCGATTTTAACTTCTCTAGCCTTTCTGAGAAAGTGGTCTTGACGACAATAACAAAAGTGATTCAACAAGGAATCAATTTTATTCTTTTCCATATAGGAGAGGGGAAGAAGAATTTTGCCCGAGCGCCTTAGTCAAATTCTCAGAATAATCAATGTATGTATAGAGAAATACAATCATAAAGGCATATTATATGCATAATACAAAATAATAAATGTCTTATAATCAAAAATGCAATCTAAATTTATTTTTCTTTAATGCTTTCATATAGTTGTAACAAAAGTATTTTATCTAACTACTATAAAAGTTATAACTAAATATAGTTATAGCACATTAGTATTTAATACACGATCCAATCGAAACAGTTCTAAAACCAAAGGGTTTTCAGAAAAGAGGAATTTTTCAAACAATTGACTTCATATTGTATTTGGGTTGGAGTCATTTTATTTTTTGTATTGGTATTTTGAAAGAATATATGATGCGTAACTAAATAGGGTTTTTCGCCCTCCTTATATCGATAGAAAATATTTTTATTCGTTGCATCTATGTGATCTATTCAGCAGATATACTGAGAGAAAATTCATTGTAAATACGTTTATAAAATGAGAGAATTCATAGAGAATTTTTGCAAATTCAACAATGAATATATATAAGTTGTATTTTTAAATGGAAATCTATACAAAATAAAAAGAAATAATGTTAATTATATATATATATACCTCTTAAAAAATCCACTACTAAAATACTATAACTATAATAATAGAAAATGTATAA
Source organism: Philonicus albiceps (assembly GCA_963969385.1). Taxonomy (NCBI): domain Eukaryota; kingdom Metazoa; phylum Arthropoda; class Insecta; order Diptera; family Asilidae; genus Philonicus; species Philonicus albiceps. The sequence continues at coordinate 6,862,004 of OZ017775.1, forward strand.
AAGAAGGTATGTCTAACTGATTTTATTATCAAAACTAGATGATTTTATATGACTATTTTTAATAGTAGATTCTATCAGGTATCTACATAAATAAAAAGAGTAATATGTACCACAGTTTTGTAATACAAATAATCCCGAATAAATAGCCTGTATTGAATAATTTTATATGCTACAAATTGCCACAAAGCATTTATTCATGGGGGCATTCAATCTATAGTATGGATCACAAAAATTTTAATATTAATCTACAATATGTGATACTTTGGCGTATTTTTTAACTCATAAACTTGACGCACAGTTTCAATTTTCAACAGAATTCCTTTGATTTGTTGTGTTTCCAAGAAAAAAAACAAAGTACTTTAAATATTTTTTCGTAACCAAATGTTCTGGATACCTTACCTACGCCACATTGGCGTCACACCCTTCAACAACCACCACTATGACATAAATAAGCTCAATCACCCCCATCACGGAAGGGAATCTGTTACCAAATTTCTGTGCGCCAAATGCGTCACACAGACAGTGGGTAGTTAAGTGATGGACTGGTGCTTAGTTCTCTAGGCTTGTTTTATCTTTGAAGGATATGCAGCAGCATCTGAAGGTCTCTCCGTAGGGCACAATATATTTATTAATTAATATCGACCGCAATTGATTGTATGACTGGTGAATGTTTCGTTAAGCAATATTGAATGGATTATAATTTGTAACGAAGTGTGATCGGTTCTGGCACCTATCTTAAGGTTGGTTTTAAGCGGAGAATATGTCACACTATTCGTTCTAGCTGATATTCAATTAGAGTTGGCCATTAATGCATTTTAATTGGTGTCATCCTGCCTAGTGCACTTCCTGCCCTCATAGACTCACGGAAAACGGGCGGACAGAGGGCGACGCGACGCCTGGCGGCTGATTGGAAGAACTAAATTCCCTTGCCCTTCTGTTAAATTAAAGGGGGATGGGAATTGGATAGGATCCTTACCCTCGGCAGCAATAATAATCTAAGGAGGCAACTTTAATTAAGACGTTGCCGATCCCCTAATGTGACATTGTATGGGGGGCCTTGCATAAACCGATGATGTATGTATGCCAGTGTTTGTACATAGCTGCTGCCATCGCTCTTATCAGTGGCCACCCCATGCCCTCAGGACACTCAACGAAATTATCGACCATGTGCCCAGCCCGGCCTCGGCGCCCCATCGAATGCCTCGGGAGCGCCCTGGCCCGGCCGATGTGCAGGGGTGATATTACTCTACCGTCTTCCTGTTCCATGTTCCGAAATGACAAAGCGTATCTCTCTGCCCTACTGAGTATCCTGTTGATGGCATGGGTTACGGTTCCACTCCGAAATGAAAGCATCAGAAAAATCGAGGAGAACGCCAACAACAGCAACTCTGACGACGACAACGATGGCAATAAAAGCAGCAGAAGCAGCAGCAGCACCACCAGAGCACCAACATCAACGGCGGTTGGGGGTGGATAGGGTCGGTATGAGGAACGAAAAAAGGGATCCGACCCCAGCGCTCCATCTCGAATCCATCCAACCCCCTAAGGAGGAAAAAAAATGTTTGAAATAAAAAGAAGATCTCCAGATATATTTATCTACATCCCTCCCAAGACTGTATCGCCACGCTGGGTGGATGTGCTCACCACCCGGACAGGGGTGGCCATGGGGTGGGTTGTTATTTGTTACTTGCAATCCAGGGGCCCCAAGTCCGTTCATTCGTCCGTCCGCCTGCCACCTCTGCCGCCGCCACCACCATCACCGCCAAAGCTCCCGGGGTGCGCTATACTGTACTATGCCATGCTATACTTATGCTATACCCTCGCGCCCGGCTCCCCATGATCTGGCAGACCAAAACTTACTCAACCCCTGGGACTTGAGACACGCCAGCAGCGCCCGGGTCCTGAAGTCCCAGTGCCGAACCCCACCCTCCTAATCAGCGACGGGTGCAGCTCTGGCGCTGCTGGGGCTCCTCCGAATTATATCCCAGAAAACGAAGAAAGGCATATACTCCCAGAACCAGAACCACTCCCTTATCCGCCTCTCCCCTTCCCTATATCCCGAGCAGGTGCAGGAACGGAGGAAAAATTATTACCGGGACGATGGATGAAGCGCGGCCCAGAACCGGAGCCCCCGCCTGCTTACGTTCGATTAATGTGGAGAAAAATATTCTTGGCCGGAAGTGGATGGGGGTCAAGCGAAACCTCCCCCCCCTCTCAACAATATACGGGGGCGAAAGCGGCATCGCTTTCCTTTCGGTACGAACGGGTATAGGGGAGAGGGGAGGTTAAGGGATTTTCCGTGCCAAGGATAGACGCGCGGCTGGGCCGCAAGCTAATGAACTACAGCAACAATGATTGGGGGCCGAACCTACATTACTCCGATGACTGGAAATGAAATCTAGGCAAAACCCAGTAGTCCCTCCTGGGAGAGTGACTGCCGCAGCCTTCAAAAATTTTAAAAGAGTCCCGGCCCCGGCTTCAAACTGCTGCAAAAAGTGCCATGAAACTAAACTCTCGCCAATAAATTCAAAATTTGAATTTCATTGAAATTTTACCGAAATACTTTTAGTATCATAACTTTAAATGTAACAAATTTCAAAATAATAGGAATAATTTTTACATCATACCCTTGTAGGTTTCGACGAAAATTCACCGGATCATATCTATTCACTATATCAGAATTTAAGCCAAATAAAATTGAATCCATACTTTTCTGCCTTATGTGATTTGTTTAAATTTTAAAGCTTTATCTATCTACCTTGTAAAGCCGATAATATTTATCGAAATGATGAACCTAAAATGAAATAACTTTGATAGAGCACTTAACGTAAATAGACATAGAACACATCAAATACAATGCATATGCCGAGAATTTTTCTAGGAACAGTATTTTTCTATAAAGGGATTAGATTGCAACAAAGTCCGAAAAAGTATTTGTTGGTAATAGTGGAAACTCGAAATTGAAAGCAGATAAATTACAAAAAAAAAAAAAACTATTTGCATATTTAGTCTGAAAATTAAACTGCATTTTTCACTCGGACACATTCCCACCCAACCTCAACAAAAATTATTAATTTTTCAATCTTTTGAAATATTTTTGTAATAAGTCCTCTATCAAAATTACCACTTCTCTTTTAAATTAAAAAGTAATTATTATATAATTTTAAATTCATTAAATTTTAATTTCAACGATATTCGTAAAAGTAAAAGATTCATTTTATTCAAAATTATAAAGAAATTAATATTCCTTTGGACATTTCGAAAGAAGCATATAGGGATATATTTTTTTAAAAATTTTTTTATGTTAGAAAATAAGCTATTTTTATAATGTAAATACTTCTAGAAATTTCTTTATATTTTACTGGAAACATTGTCATTAAAAACAAATAATCCCTCATCTGAAGAATCCTCAATAAATAAAGATTGACTTAGAGTTTACGAGGAAAGGAAACAGTGGCTGTTCGAATCGTGTAGGGAAATAGAATATGGAGAAATGAAACTATTTATTTTCGGGCTAGATGCAGCAATAATCGTCTATTTCTCCGATTGAGAAAATTATCACTAAAAAATTGAATAATGGTTTGGTAAGTACTGCGCTTATTTCCTTCAGAGAATAACCAAAAAGTAATTTCTTTACTTCCCGAAATAGGGCAACAAGCCTTTTCACCAGAATAATTTTTACTTATCAATACGTTTCTATAAAATATAAAGGTTTCTTTACTTTAAAATGGTTTGATACTCCATGACAAGTTACTTCAAATAAACTAATTGTTTTCTGTTACGAATTCTGTTGTAAATCTAAATATTATTTTTTGATTGATTGCCTTTAAACTAAAGCTAAAGTACTAAGGTGTGAGTTCAAAAACTGCAGAAAATATTGTGAATTGAGGAAAAGTGAATTGCTTGAAAAATCTCAATGAAAACCGGGCACAAATATTTGAAAGTGTGACAAAACAATAACGTCACCCCACACATTGTTTCAGTTTTCAAGATACGTTTGTAGTCAGTGACCCTACCATAGGACACAGTATGTGTTCTTATTTTTATGTAAATCGAATAAAATTTTGATTTTCGATAAGGTTTTACCACATTTTCTTCCTGCTGTGACACGAATGTTACGGCACACGTTTTTGGTACTGTAGGTTCCGCACTCAGTTCAGTACGACGTAACTCAAATTTAAAGTTGACAGGAACAAGTGAAAAAAAAAAAAAAAATGATTTTCTCCCCTGTCTCACAGCGGGTTGAAGGGCTTGGGGCGGGGGATTTTCGGGATGATATGGCCTAAAGACGATGAGCAAGGACTCGACAGCGTTCACCATCAAAACAGCTAGCACACATCCTCCGAGCGCACGAGGAAGTGCTTAATAGTTCACGTCGTGATATGTGCTCGTATGTCGAGCCACAGATAGGACACTTTACTTAAGCACAGTGACTATAGCCGCAGCACGTCACGTATATACGTCTTGGGCCAACCCCGACTGTATGTAGCCCACTATCCATGGGCCGCAACCCACCACCCCCACCAGCGTTCCGGCGCTTACTGATGCGTCTAAACGGAGTGGCAGGGGACCCAAGTATGTGCGGAGACACCAGTGCTATACGACGGAGTATAGCATGATACCGTTTCGGAGGGAAGACGTATCCAAAAAGCCGTTCCGTATCCTTCAGAGCGCTACGTAAGGCTCTTACGTCCCATACCACAGTACCCGAAAAAGGAAAAGCACCCAACGGTGCCAGCAACAAAAAAGGTCCTTCGAGCACATGTCCTCGAGATTGTGTCTGTGATGGTTTGGGTATATGTGGGCCTCTCCTTTATATCTGTTATCTATGCCCGGCTCCCAAAAATAAAAGAACGGGAAGAGTTGGAACGCATTCTGTGTGCTATCCTCTGCTACTGCCGCTGTATGCCTTTGTCCGTCCGTTTTTCGGGAGGAAAACTACTTGGCTGAGAAACAACTCGCCCGCTTTGTTCCGGGGACCATTTTCACAGAGAGCCCTTCCCACCCCATACCTTCCCAGTTAACCGTCATCCACCCACCACCATTCATCCACCCAACATCGCCGACGCCGTCGTAACCGTATCCTACTGCTGACACCAACTCCCTTCTAAAAGGGAGGAGTGTGGGCGAACGAATTGGCCTGGGGCCGTGGGACAAGTCCCTCATACTTCTGAAAGCAGTATGAGATCGGTTGGCGAGAGGTAGGGAGGGGGATATATGTGAACATTGACGTACGAGTTGCCGGGACAAAGAAACCCGTGGGTTAGGAGCACCCTGACTTCATGGGGGACTTATTTATGCTTTTATTACAATCACTGGCTGCCGGGTCCTCTTCGGGACTCCCTGACCGCGACTGAGTCCTGTATGCTCCTGCTGCTGGTGGTGCCGTTTCCCCATTCCCAGCCGTAGTCTCATCCTTATCCACAACCGACGGTACTCCTCTCAAGCTCCGGCTGACACTTTTGTAATATTTGGATAGAAGGGAGCGAGAACTGCCCACCGCCGCCGCATGCTAATGTCCCGACAACTGGCGTGGAATTGCCTTTGAAAATTTTTGCCCATTACTTAATTAGCGTAGGGTGATGCTGCTGCTACTCCTTCGGGCGATTCTCTTTTTCACAAACTATCACAGGACAGCTCCGACTGTTTCTATGAATGATCAACACCTCAATGCAGCCACTGCAGGTTTAAAACCTATCATATATTAAAAGTCCTCAAAGGACCAAATATAACTCGATTTATATAATATTTTTTCCGTAAAAGAGAACTTATTCTACTTACCTAAATCCTCTTCCTTCATTATTTTTCTACTTTTAACGAGGTAATTTTCGAAACTTCTTTACAATTTTATTTGGATTTCCGCTTCAAACACCTTCATACACCACTCGTAGCTTAATTTATATATACTTTTTATCACAAATCACAAAAATGTCAACATATTTTCGACGTAATTTAAAGGAAAATGAAAAGATATCCATGCTAATGAATCCTAAACTTCTCGATTTAATAATATTATTGATATTTAGAAACAGATTTAACAGCGCTAAGTTCCATTAAAGTCTAATAATTATTATAATTATCGTAATTTGTCATATTAAGGAGTTATGTGCAAGTAAAAATTTGAAAAAATAGACATTTTCAAGAATGTTTTTTTGAACTGTTGTATAACGTTTTTTTATTTAAAACATAATACCAAGTTCTTTCTCTATATTTGAAAAAAAACATTTACGAATATTTAAAAAAAGCGATATTACTTAATCTAGGTATCTCAAAAACTTGATATGATCGAGCATTTTCTTATACGAATTCATAATCCACAAAAAATCCTATAGAAATGATGTACCAATTCTTTCGAGGGAAAAGTTACTGTTGGACAGGATAATTTCTTTACAAATATTTAAAGTATTTTTTGTTCAAATAAACAAAAATAATTGTTTAAGGATGGAGATCGCTAAAAATAAACTACATAGTTTCGACCCATTTTTAGGGTTCTATACCTCAAAAGGAAAAAAGGTACCCTTATAGGATCACTTCGTTATCAGTCTGTATGTCTGTCTATCTATCAAGATCCTTTTTCTGTAACTCCATTCTCAAAGAAATATATCCGCTCATTTAAGGAAGACACAAGATTTTTTTATTCACTTTTTAGATTATTTAAAAAAATTTTCAATTACAGTCAAAAATGTGAAAATACAATAAATGTAATCGATAATTTAAATCTGGTTGAAAGAACATACGAGTATATTATATAAAATAATAGACTAGTTAATTTAATTCACTAGTCATAAATTAAAGAAATATTTTGGGAAATATTTTAATCTATTTGTGATTTTCATAATCAATAACTTTACGTGAAATTGCTTTATTCTGATAAAACGATTATTCCACTTTTATTAATTCTTAAATAACTTAAAATTTTGAATTATTTTCTTATTTCTATTGGTTTAAAACAAAAATAAATAAATAATTTTCTGATAAGTGTAAGATATTAAAAAATATTCAATGAATAATACTTTGCTAAGAAAATATCTAACAATGCTTTTAAGCTTTCCAGGATTTTCTTAAATAAGTAGAGCTTAAAAATTCGGATTTTTCGGAGTACGCGAAATAAAATAGCATAGATTGGGTAAGGATCTACTAAAAGTATCAAACCCCAAAGATTTTCATATTGTGTTCGTTCCAAGTCGATTCTGAATAGATTTTGTGTTCCGTGATATGAAATATTACCGTGCTTCCCCTTTTCGCAGTGTTTACACGCACTTTCTTCCTGCTCCCGAGGGTCTAAAGGCATGCATAAAGATGTTGTGGGGGGCTATTATCGCTTTAATAAGACAAGTGTGATTTGCTGAGTATTGTGTACACCTAAAGTAGAATGTGGGCCGCAGCACCCGTAAATCTAGTTGGGACCTGGGCTAAAAAAAAAATCATAACAAGCAACTAATAAGGAGCTCTTGACCATTCACCCCTGCAATGGCATCGGGACAGTGCGACTTCCTATTTCTCACTAGCAGTTGTCCTGTACGGTAGAGAGGGTCGGGATCCCGGGTCTTGGTTGTTCGATTTTTTTTTTTATTATTTTTATTTTCCCCCGCACACACATGGCCCAGACCGCTTCACCCCAAGTGCCCAAAGCGAGACAAGTTCCTTTCATCGGTTCCCATCAAACTACGAAAAGTGTCACACGAATTTTTCCCTGATTTTTTTTTTTATCCTTCCTCGTCCTTTTTCGATTTTTTCCCTTTTATTTTATTTTATTTTTTTTTTTTTTTGGAACGCTCCTAAGCAACCAACCAGCCACCCTTCGCTTCATCCAAGCATGTAACGGGTCCCTTCTTTCGAGTGATCCAAAGATATCAACAACCCCCTTTGGGTCCTGTCTTGTGTGTACCTTTTTCGTCCTTCTTTCCGAAAGAGGGTACCGTATCCTCTCAGGATTCTCCCGATCCTGAGTCCCGAGTCCCGAGTACCGACCCGTCGGCAGAGGAAAACCTTCTATGTATGAGTGTGTCCTTTCCATTTGCTCCCCCAGAGAACCATACTCGCTCCGGCGACAGACAGACACACGACGAAAATTACCACCACCATAATGCGATGGTAACACAACAAAAAAAAAAAAACAAAAAAAAAAAACAAAAATGAAAAAAAGAAGAAGCAAGCCACCCCTAAGCCAGAAATATCCTCACACAAGCCGCCCGACAGAACGGGGATCCGGCTCTGTGCCTGTGTGCGTCACAGGATTCGAGTCGTTTGATTAAATACAGCGGGGCACGTTTCTGTTTTGGTCAGTCAAAAGTTGATTCTCGTGCCAGCAGCATCGTCCCGAAGCAGCACACCGAACGACTGAGAAGGACTCAGCCTCAACAGTAGGACACAGGGACAAACAGGACACTTCTTAAGATTAATTAGAAGACCTCCTTTGATGAGACTGCTGCAAGGCACCGACTCCGCAACATTTAGGGATCCCTTCTTTTGAGAGCATTCGCCGCACCGCCCAACACACAGTGTGAACAGTGCTTTTGAATAAATGCGGTGTCTCGTGTGTGTAGTGCTAAACATTTTTGGCGGTTAAAAAAAATTTCTTTTTTTTTTTTTTTTTGTATAAGGACAGTGCCAGCGAATAGGACGATTTATCAGTTGTTTTGTGGTAACTTGGACATTTACACTTTGTGGACTATTTAACCACTAAAATTAAGAAAATAATACTAAAAATGGCTGCAAAGAGGAAGGCATCGGTACTGCTGCACAAGGTACACCAATTTCTTACTATCCTCAGTCACATTTCAAAATTTTTCAAAATACTAAAACTTCAATATTGTTTAAAAATTAGTGAAATCAGTTCAAATAAATTAAGTAGTGTACTTAACAATAACTTTTGGTTTTTTGGAAAATTTTGAAATGATGCTCTTAAATTAAAATACATTTTCGAAAAACAAATATTGGTTAAACACTATCAAACTAACCTAGTTAAATAAAAAAAAAATAATGATAAAGTAAAAATCCAAATAGAAGTTAATAAATCGCCATCAATCAGTGCGTGATAGGTGCAAATAGGTTTATTTATTTTATATTTTGCATATATTGTTAAAATAAAACCCACAAAATATCTCGCACACTTTTGGCCCTAATTGAATGAAAACAGGAAAGGTTTCAAATCGGATATGGGCAAAATCAAATAAAATTACGCACAAATCACATTAGTATAATTATGACATTAATAATAAGTAAACAACCCCCATTCACCCGATTGAGGGCCAATTGAGCCATTTAACTGATTTGAATAATGAGTTCCTGATTTCTTTACAAGTGTTTTTGGTACTCCTCTGGATTTTGTGATTGTGGGACGGTATATTTTTTTCTTTATTTTTCATTTTTCCACTTTACTTTCTTTGTGATATTATCTTATATTTAAAAATAAATATTTTATCCCCTTTATTGTGGAAATAAAAGTGAAATCGAATTTGTGTACTACATAATTTTACTTCATTTTTATAAAAATTAAACTAATTTTGAAAATTTAGTGTATACGTTTCGTATTTTATTTTTTTAGGAAATAAATAACTGCTAAATTTTTAAATTTCTATATACGTTAAATATTTTATATATTTTTGGTTTAATAAGAAAACAAGTTATATTTATTTGGATTTTCATGTGATAAAGATGTCTTATTAAAATAGATTTTATATCCGCCATTTTGAGTTTCTACCGACATTTTTTATAACTTACGGTACTGTAGATCAGTTCTAAAAACAAAAGTCTTGAACTTTACTTTCGAAAAACAGTACAAATTAAATAAGTATTCAAAAATATTGAAGGAAAATAGAAATTTATAATTTGAATTTTTCTTTTTGGATTTTAAAAAATTCATAAAAATAAATAATCTCATAATAATCAAATAATTAAACCTTTGCATTATTGCGCAGATCATCAAATTCATAATCAGATAGCTACTTTTTGAGATTCTGCTTAAAATAAGCTATTAAATCATTATTTAAAACTTTTATAAAAATACTGAAAATTATGCACGATGGAATTTAATTTAAAAAGAATTTTAAAAAAAAATATACAATTACTACATATAGAAATTTAAAAATTCGAAATCTTATGATAAAGCTAGAAATGAAAATTTTGATAAACTAAGAACTTTTTACATATAAACCAAAAACAAAATAACAAGTTTTGCAGTAAGATTGAAAACTGAATCACAAAACTAGTGGATCCGGGCAAACGTTGTCTTACCACAGACTGCCTTCTATGTAGACATGGTTTAAATCACCATTGAAAACTTTTAATATGTATTTTGTCGATATATTTCACATTACTTTCATTAAATTCATGAAAAAAAAGTATAAACATTCTGCTAGTAAAGATAGAAATATAAAAATGAATTTCCTCATTGTGTACTTAATTTACTGAGCAAATATTTAAATAAAAAAAACTTATCTTATCCTATCTTTCAAGCTGGAATCAACTATTCCCACTTACAAAATTTTTTTGAAATCGATTAGGCAATTACGTGTACGAACACAGTGATACATGATTTATACATATATATTAAGATAATAATTTTCATTCAAAATTACCTAATAATCTCATATAGTTTTAATTATATAAATTAAAAACTTTTCTCTGTTTAGATTTATCTTTTATATCTTCCCCTAACTCTTTAGAGTTAGGTGGGTTTAAAACAGTTCCACTTTTTGCCTAGCCTTTTATGCATGATGGGATATATTTTAACCCACCTCGTAAAGTTACTCAAAGTACTCATGCTCATACAGTTTAATAATTGTTTTTAAAATTATTTTATTATAATTGAAAAAAGAATCTGTGCTACGTGGGTATCAGTTTTCTTTAACCACTTAAATGGAAATGACGGGCCTCACCCGTCAAGATTTTCTGTACTAAATTCGAACTTGACCGGTGTCGCCCGTAAGTATATTTTAATATACCATAAACTATATAAATTTCTTTAAACTTGTAAAAATAAAAAAAAATAAATTTTATTGTTGCACATAATTATTTCTCTTATTCCACGCATATAATTGCGCTAAATTTAATTGTCGGCACGCATACTATTCACCGAGATTTAATCATAAGGGGGTTAAGATCATGATCCTCAAAGAGTTAAAGGGTAACACAAATATGAAATGATTAAGGAAAATATCGTAAATAGTAAATAGGAAATTTTTTAAATTATAAAATTACAAGCACCGCATTTATAAAGTGAAGTATGTGTGTAGATTCAAAATTAACATTAATTATTATTCACATTTTTAACCCTACATAACTAATGTTAAAGCAGTGTTATTCTTTAACTAATCCTTCGATTCATAAAATGCAAATTAAAAACATGTTTATTTGTATATTTCTATATTTCCTTTATTTAAAGCAAATTAACTTAAGAATTAAGATTTTAATTAAAAAACCGAACAATTGCTCGTTGACCTCACATGAAAAAGGTTTCGTACGATGAAAATGTTATCCACGATGCTTTTTTTAATCTGACCCAAATTTGTTTGTGGTAACTGAAAAAAGTACATATGTATGGTACGGGATTGGAGTAAGAAATTACTGAATATATTATTTCAGTTTGTATGAACAATATTGAGAGATTTACCATGTTATTTTAAGACCATAGACTTATAAGTTTTCCTGTAATCTATAAGTAAAGAACTATTTTCTGTATTATATTCAAAACTTTTAGGCTAAGCAGTTTAAAATTATAAAAAAGAAATATATTTGAGAGCCTCACAATAAGCCCTCTCATTTCATATGTCACACATTTTCTAATTTGTCCCCCAAAAGTAACTCTCATATTTAAAATTCATTTATTTATATTACGATACGACGGCTAATAAGCCTACGGCCCGAGATAGTTAACGATGATTCATTATCTCACTTCTGGTTATCACTAAGTGCGACACTCCTAGGTAGTATAAATTTAACATTTCTTTTGATAATGAGATCATTAGAAAATTATCTGTTGAAGGATAAACATCATCATGTCATCCGATTCAACTAATTTTAATGAAGTAGATTGTACAAAGCCAATTTGAGGGTAAAGAAAAGGAATATTTTTTTGGCGATTTAAAAACATTATACATCAGATGTGAGAAATGTATTGTCGGTTGAGGTACACTATATTGAAAAATAGAAATAAAATACTCATATTTTTCCGCGGATTTATTAGCCACACCTCGTACATGTCCGTATTTGGGTCACAAAAATTCATATTGTGTACCAAATTTAAACTTAATCGGTCCAGTACACTCGGAGCAATTTGGTTGTAATAGATAGACATAGATAGACAGACAAGCATAGGAGTGATCCTATAAGAGTTTCGTTTTTCATTAGGACATACGGACCAGAAAAATAGAAACGATAAAAAGATTAGCGTTTGTAATCTTGGCGGAAATTAAAAATGTACGCAAACATATCGAATTCCGGTAGTCTATTATACGAATGTTTTAGTTAAATATGGTTTAAATAAAATAGTGCTGTATAACATTATTCTTTTAGACAACATTATTCGCAGAGGTCAAAACGCTGTGCAGGATTTCCCAAAATTTGTTGTATATAAAAAAATATATAGAGGTTGTAATATACCCAATTTTAAGAGTTATGAAATTATAAAATTATATTTTTATATATTATAACTATCTAATTTTTAATAATTTCAAAAATGGTATTACTACCTCTTAAGCTTTATTCGCTTACCTCTCCAATAAAACTCCAACTCGCCTTTATTGAGTACGAAAACTTGCATTTGAAATCAGAATGATTCCTGAAAAAAACAGAAAACGACAAAAACAAAAACGTAAAATCCCCTTCCTAAAAACTGCAAGTTGCCTAAAAAAGCGAGGAGCGCGTTCTATAACAAAAAGAAAAAAAAAAAACTCCAATAAATTGCCGACGACATCTTCATTGGTCCAGAGAACAGAACAGCATCCCGTCGTCGTCATCGTCGTCGTTGTAGTCGGAAGCAAAAGAGTCACCCCAAAATTGCGGGCATGAAGTGAATGAGTGATTTGCTGTCCCTGTAAAACGCTTAAAAATCCCACGCAGCAACAAGTGAATTAAAAGTGAAGTCATTTACGTAGTGGGTCTGGAGGAAAAAAAAAAAAACATTTTATAGAGGATGAAAAAAAAAGGAAAAAAATGCGAAAAAGGAAGATAAGTTGCTTTCTTCTTTGGCTCACACCCCCACAATCTAGGTTTTTAGGCATACATCTGAAAAAGATCCGAAAATCAGAGAAATAAATACCCTAGACGTACTGCGTCGCCTCTCTGATGGTTTCGGGTTGGTTCAGAACGAATGAACTGTTCGCCAGGTGACGAAAGATATGGCGATGCCATGAATTATTGCTATGAAAACTTTCGGTAAATCGCAATTTTCTGGGAGGCGGGGGATAGAAAAAAAAAAAATACCTAGGAGTTTCTCAGAGATTTTTTTGGGTGGATTTTTGTGGTATGGAGGTGACTAACGAAGAAGAAGAAAAAAAAAGGATATAAAAATAAAATCGGCTTGGCGACGAATATCCCGCCCAATCGCACCCGGGCGCTGGACAACAACGACAACGACGACGACGGGCTAATTCGGATCTCGTGATGAAAAGCCACTAGCGCGGTACCGGGGACGTGCCGGGCTGCCTCCGCATATTTAATAGATTCCTCGGGCCGGCAAATAACTTACGGTGCCTACATCAATTTGAGCAAGAACCTCTCCTTTATTGTCTGACCTCGTCATCCCGTTCCTTAATCCCTGTCTAAGTTGATGAAGAACAGTAAAACGAAGGGAGCAAATGGAGTGAAGGGACGAGGAGGTACTACAACGACGAATAGAAGCCACCACTACCGGAGAGGTAAAGGAGGCGACGACGAAGGCAACTAAGGCACCAGGAGGCATTGACGAGGCCCGAGCCCTTGCATCAGCAGGGATCCTGGATATTTTTTTTTTCGGAAATGGATGGGGAACGGGAAGGGACACAAGATACAGCAGGACCCCCAGAAAATGGGAAAAAATCCTTTCTGGTGCCCACCACATATCATTTGGTCCGATGGGCCAGCAGAAGCAGTAATGGAGGTGCTGGAGTTTGATAAACTAGGACAGGCCAACCGTCGTGGAATGAAATTCATTTCTTTTGGGCATTCATTCCCCGAAGGGAGCGCACGTGGGAAAGGGACCAGACAAGGCCGTCGATTTGGTACACAACCGAGCTCAGCGGTGATGTCTGCCCACAGGGGAGAAATGGCAGGAACAAAAAAAAAAAAAAAGGAAGAAGAAAAAAAAATGTAGAAAAAGAACTCTGGGAGGATAACAAGACGAAAGTCTCGAAGAAGGATCACTTTGCCCAAAAAGGAAATTCCTCCTGCTCCTGCGGGTGCCGTTGCTGTTGTTGTTTTGTGCGCCTTCTTCGTTCGCCCAACATTTCTTTTTTCTGCTGCCTGGCCCGCCTTTCTGTATGCCCGTTCATTCCCTTCGACTTACAGGAGTGGGCGGAAGTTCAGAAGGGATGGGTACCGGGCTAGGGCCAGGATGGGGTCGGGATGATGGAGCTGAAGGATAACCTAATGCCAGCGCCACCTTCTCCGGGCTTAACAGTCTTTGGAACCGCACAGCAGAGCCGAAAACCCAGAAAATTGGCGCTGGGGCCTGGCTTCCCTTCATCGTCATCGTCGTAGTCGTCGTAGTCGTCGCAGTCGGCCGGGATGAAAAAGGTGGGATAGGATAGATCTGGGCCGCGCCGCCCCGGGATGGGCGAAGGCGCCTTAATTTCTTTTCCTTCCCACTCGACCCCCTGCCATTGTTGTTTCCTTTTTATATGGGCGCTCCAAGAGGTTGCCCGGCTCTTGTTTTTGTTGTGTTGTTGTTGCCGTTGGTACCAGGGCTCGTCCCTTTGAGGGATCATCCGTTGTCCAACTGTGCGAGGGTTTCCTTCGAAGTCCACTGGTCGCCCCGGTGCCCCAAACTCGAAAGTCCACCCTACCCTTATTTTCCTCCCCTATTCCCGCTCTATATAGCTGAGTGGTCTGTCCAATTTTTTTTCTGCTCTTTCGTTCCTTTCGTTACTGCTATAATTTCGGCCATGGTTTCTTAAATTGATGTGGTGGTGGGACTAGGGCTCCTGTGCTGGTCCGCACCGTCGTCGTTGTCGTTGTTGCTGCCTGCTGTTATTGGGTAGTGTGATGTTTTTTTTTTTTATTCTGTTGGGGGGCTCCGCTCGAATAAAAAGGAAATTTATTTATTTTTTTTTTTTTTGGTAGTTAACCTCCCTACAGTTGGGTCGCGCCATACCGCGCGCCGTGAAACCTTCGGTGCCGGTTTTTAGCTTAATTAGTTTAATCATTCTAATTGGGCCGGAGGAGCTCGCTGGCACCAGTTAGACAGGACAGATAACGAAAGTATGCACTGGCAGACGACCGACCGACCAACCGACGATGAGAACCACGGAAGGTGGCGACAGGCAATGAAACCCCCTACGACAATGGGGGCTCAAGTCGACTCTTTGCCAAAGTCTGGTAATGGGCTTGCCCTGGAAAATGTGACTTGCGATTTCAGCAAATATTTTTTAGTCTAGAAACGGTCAAAAGACCATCTTTAACTGAATGGTCTATTAATGATTTTGGTCTTACCATCGTCAGACTTTTGAGCTAACTGATCTAACTCTGGCACTTGCCGCTGATGTCTTCTCGAACAATTTTTGTTCTGATGAGTTTTGGTTACGAATAACAAGAAATATTTGTATAAATTCCAATAGAATTGATCTTAAACAAATTTGATATAAAAATGTATCAAAATTAATTTCAAATTTCATCAGGATTGCATACTTAAACATTTTATTGGAAAATCATACTACAATAAATAAATATAAATTAAAACATTCGAAGTTTTACTGTGCAAAATATTAATTTATTACTGGTTGCTGATAGTAACGTAACAGATAAAATTTTAGCCAGACAAATCTATTTGATGTATTGTTTTTAATTTCAGCACTTATAGTCTTTGATAAAATATCTAACAGCTAGCTCTGTGAATCGAAGCATAAGCATTGAAAAACAAGATTATTTGATGTACATTAAATAAAAAGGAAAATTACGTAAAACTAATAGGAAAGGACATTCTTATGAGTAATCTAATACTAAACTTATTATCATCATATTCAGTAAAATAGTCTGGGCTATTTCTAAGCACTGGACGCGATATATGGTCATAAAAATCCTTTAATGATTTAAGATCTCAAATAAATCCATTTAAATACGAACTCAATCAAATTCGATGAACATTTTACACTAATAACCTGAATCTGGTTACAATGATAGTTAAAAAAGAGCAGCCACTTGATTCCGCGGATAGTTTATATTAACAAATTTATCCATCAGACAAAGTAATCAGGCACTTGAGAAATAATAATTTGTATGCTATCTGCCGGATAACCTCCGAAGTCAGTGAAAGAGGCTCTTACATTTTAAATTATTACTACTAAATTTTAGATTAAAAGCTAAATATTAACTTTACAAGCTGCCTATGTATTTTTGAAATGTTAAATTTAAAATCATAGAGTGGTATACACCAATTTACATTAAATTAAAACGACAAGTAGTAAATGCGAATAGAGACTTATTTACTTATTATCTATTTAAAATCGTGAAGCAATTTTGTAATCGATGCTGATTTGTGGTAATTTGAAGTATTATTAATTTAAAAGATAAAAGCATTTATATTTATGATATCTGCTAAAGTTTAACAGTTTTCGTTTGTAATTTATAAATATTCCTATTTAAAATCATGCATCTATGATCACAAAATCATATGAATCACGTTATTTAGTT
This sequence comes from Philonicus albiceps, assembly GCA_963969385.1. Lineage (NCBI taxonomy): Eukaryota > Metazoa > Arthropoda > Insecta > Diptera > Asilidae > Philonicus > Philonicus albiceps. The sequence goes on from OZ017775.1 coordinate 6,878,831, forward strand.
TTTATTATTTATTTATTTATTTTTAAGAATTCAATAGATTTATTATCTTATTGTAGAGGAAATACCTTCAGATAATTTATGGAAAATAATAATTCATAGGTTGATTATTTTATTTTAATTCTTAAATTATTTTTCGAAACTCTCCTCAGACAAGTGTGACTGATGATCAGTTACTGACTGATACCACCAATATTTTCTTCTGTCGATATTAGAGGTTCTACATTTTGTTATCAATTAACATTCCAATTTGACAAACTATATTTACGGATTTTATTCTACCATCCGCTTAATTTTTTGTAATTTCTGCAATATAGAATTTCGGAAATAATTAAAAATTCAAATGGGGTAATACAAATTATCAAGAAACACAGTTCAACGAGTATTAAAGTTTTTGATTTAAACATTTTACAATTGCTATGCAACTGAGAAAATATACACGCAATTTTAATAATCATTAAACATAATATTTTAATTTTTAATCATGTAATGTTTCCTTTTGACTTTTTCAGTACAATAATTTTTCTCAATTTGAATAAATTAATTTTATTTTAACACTGAGTTCTATAAATATAAAATAAGTGTATTGTTACGGAAATGTAATCAAAATCTCATTAAATAACAAAGACAAATGAGTGAGATATCTGAAAAAGTGTTCCTAGAATCAACGAACACTACAACGTACTATGAAAAAAATTCTAAAATTATATGATTTTATGAAGTGAATTTTCCGAAAAAGATGATATTAAGAATGAGACTTTCATATGATCATTCGGGAAGGTTATTTTTACACTTATTTACAGACGGAAGTTTTTATTAATTTTACTTTGATTAATTCCTATTTTTTCAATTTCTTTTTTAAACTAAAATTTTCTAATATGTTATACTTTGTATAAGTAATTTGCACAAGCAGTTTTCTCCTTTTACCGCTTCCATTGGTCTATTAGATTTTCAAATTACCCAGTTAATCTTCCAAAAGTTGTTCTTAACACGCCACTCGTAAACTTATGAGTTGTAGGTGTCTAACTAAAAATGCTTTCAAAGATAAACCTAACAAAATTGAGTAGAAGAGAAAATATATGAAATGCCTCATTTTTGTGGGGGCTGTAGGTTTGTAGTGAGATAATTGAATAAACGTAACAAGCGTGAGGTTTCCTACATAGACGAAAGTGCCGTTCTGGAACAAGATCTTAATTAGACCCCATAGAAACTTTTTAAGTTTTTCGGGTAGGAGAAGATGAGTAAAAAAACAAAAAAAAACCTGCATACGACTGAGAACCAAAGTCAATCAACCTAAATTCTATCGCGGGTGTATACTGTAATACTTTTATACTTGTCCGCCCATCGTTTTTCGCGAAAATAAGCGCGCAGAACTAATTAGATGGGAGCATTCTTTGGAACGTACCCAAATTATATAAAGGAAAAATATCGTATTGATGAGGAGCCTAAAAAGCATCCAACGAAGCGGGGCACCTCTAAAGGCGAAATAATTTTTCGGTATTATTCATTACTCGCTCAGGCAGACTCATTATATGTTTTTCATATTTTTCGTAGAATGTGTTTGAAAAGAGTAACCAAACGGGAAAAGTTTCTTTGGTCGCATCCCCATAAAAAAAAAAACAGAATAATCACCCACTATGGCTTACTGGCTTTTATTAGGACAGGGGGCGTACAATCCCCAGCAAAAATGTTCCGACCATCATTTAAGACGTCATTTTACAGAAGAACTCTTTTTTTCACATCTTTAATGAAAGTATATTTGGACTAATTCTTATGTAGGTAATTGCGCATTTGATTTTAACAAAACAATTATATTGTGGTTCATTTTAATATACATATAAAGTACTCCAAGTAATCAATGCCCATCTAATTCTAAATTAGGATTATTTTGTTGCTTACTATCCAAATAAAATAAAAATATGTAAAATAATGTTAAATGTATTTCTTAATAGAATAACAACTTTAAAGCATTAGTACTAAAAATTTACTTACTTACTTTAATTCGTAGTATAAATTACCAAAAACTGCTTTTGACTATCACGTAGCAATTACTACGTGTGATATCTCGTCAAAGGCCTCTACTGACACAATATAAAAGACGAGATATTTCGTGATCCGGTTAAATATGAAATGGTAGACTAAAATTAGTTTTTCCTGCTTCTACTCCTTATTTTCATGAAACGAACATGTTTGTCACAAAAGAATATAGTTTTTGATACTCTAGCTCTAGACAAAACAGACAGACAGACAGGCGAATTTTCTTACAGTAAACGTTTGATTTCAATTTCCATTTCTTTTATTAAATCTACATCTGGTATGTAACACATTACCAAACCTACAAGTTTTGATTAATTAAATTTAAAAATGCCATAAAATTGTTTAGGTGATACGTAATACGATAGAATTCATTTCAGAATCATAACACTTGTAATTATTGTTCTCTAGGGTCATATACATAAGTACTGTATTAGCTATTTACACCCGGCATATAGTCGTATACATGTACGCATATTTTCTTTTCAGTTTCGTTTCAAAGTGACGCAATCCACTTATCTTAGGATTTATGGCACAAAAGCCAGTCCAATTGCGATTAAAAGGACTTAAACGCACTCTGGCAGAGCGCACGTAAATGTGCACTCCACTCGGAATAAATTGATTCTTTTCGATAAAATTGGATACCTCATAAAACTAAAAGAGTTTTGAGCGCGTTGTGGCGTTCATTGTCGCGCCCTTCCTCATCCCCCAATCTGTAAAGTAAAAGCCGCAAAGCGTCGTCGTTACTTACCCATCCCCCGAAGATCGTCCCTATTAAGATATTTATTACGCACGCAGTAATCGTGACTCCAGACGCAAGTTTCGCTCCTAGACAATTTTACATAAAACTTTTTATGCGAAACAATACCGACAGCTCCCCCTATTCTTTATGGTCGTTCTTTGTCTATTGAAAGCTCCTCAGGAGTTAGACTGCCTCATAAAAGATGCAAGTTCGCACGCATTATTTTTTTTTTTTCTCTTACACAGCATCCCACGGACCAGGAACAGGAGCAGAGCCAGTCGACCGAACGACCAACCGACAGGGGGTTCTTTCTGTTCCTGGTGCCCCGATAATGATGCCGTCGACTCCGAACTGAACCCACCCCAGATTTGGGGTGCTCTGGCTGCATCAATTACTTGAATTCACCACCGAATGTCCTGCTTCTACCCTCCCTCGTCTCGTTTTGGTCGATTCTGCCGCAGGGTCGGTAATTGTTATTTCCTAAGATAGGAACGCCGCGTGCCCGGAGATCCCGATTCCGCGCCCTCACCCCCGTGCTCTTCATCCTTGGGTGTCCTGCCGCTGTAAATTTATAATGAGAGTGCGGCCCCGTAAGTGGAGGTCTCCTAATAGCCCAATTAATTTGAGCAATTTTGCACCGAGCGCCATTTAAATAAGGAAGCTGCACGCAATTTTAAGGCGTCATCACCGGCAATAATATGTGAACAGGTCAGTGGTTCTCCGCAGTCCCCCAAGGATTAAGCGGAACCATACAAAACAGTCCTGGCATGTGGAGCTAGGCGGTACTCCCTCCAGCCCGCGTCCATGTCCACCCGGGACGCCTCAATTCCACCCTATAGTATGCGGGCTGGCACACAAAAGCGGGAGCTTTATCTACTCATTCCCTACTCCTTCAGGACATAGGGTGCGTTCACGGCACGGCCGTCTCATACATAAATGCAGAAGAGGGTGGGGAATGGGGAAATACGTAGGGAAGGAGGACGCCAGTGATATAGGGCAAGCAGTGAAAAGCTACTTTTGAGCAGCTCCCCCGGGTCAACGGTCTGTCTATTGTCGAGCCGGCCGATTATTTAGTATGGCCGAGGGAAAGTTCTTAAAATTGCCAGCGATGACTGAAACAGTATCGCATCTGCGTAGGGTGGCCCAATTTATGCCGCATAATTTCAGTTCGGGCAATCTTTAATTTTTCTTCTGCCACTAATTAATCAATCATCCCTGGACGGGGGGCTCCCGATGGTGGACTCTGATATTCCTTCGGGGCTACCTCCCGGGAATAGAACACCACCACCAAGACCAATAGCAAAGCGCCAATCCTCGTCGTTTAGTGCTGGGGCCGCAGAGCGACCCACAAAACTACGCACGAGGATATTTTATGTCCGGGATGGATGTCCGAATGATGTGTAATTAGTTCGAAAGAGGGGATCGGGAGATGGACGAGACTCGGCCCGGCTTCGGAACGATCGAATGACCGAACGACCGTCGTCCTCCCGGCCGCTAACTTTTTCCCGGCCGTCTTTGCCGCATCGCGCCGTGTGCACCAGTTTTGTATATTTTCGCAGTATAGCGCTGGGATTCCCACAGGCGCGCACGGTACACAGCACGTTATAGCTTGCGTTTCTGCTCCTGGTCGGAGCGCTGCACCCTCTTCGGTTTTGTATTTATCATGAGAAGGAATAATGCACTGACAAAAAAAAATATATATATATATAGATGAAAAGAAAAATAGCGAAAATCAGGGTGCGTCATCGCAGTCCCATACCCCCTTTTACCCGTGCAAACAATGGGAAGCCATGAGACCGAAAAGCCCCTGCCCGGGCGAAGGCAAGCGAAGGCGGGCGACGACGGGCAAACGGCAGGCGAAACATCGGTAGTGTGCACGGGCACGGGCACGGGCACGAGCACGCACCCCTTTTTCACTCCCCCCAACGGGTTCGCCCGCCACAGGGTGCGCTGCCCCGCTTTTGGTTAACTCTGAAGTTTGCCTATGAGGCTAGGCTATCATGTAGAAGTGCGGTATGTTGGATGTGCTGTGCGTACGCTTCAGTGGCACAGTCGGGCGGGCTGCACCCTGTGGCACGCACGCATACATCCAGGTATGCCGCCTCTCGGGAAGGGAAAAAAAAATATATATATTTCGGTCGAGAGGGTGGTCCGGGTAGGGCAGGCACCCGAGAGGACCCGGGTGGCTAGGAAAATGGGGGACAGGGAGAGCCAGGGCTGAATTCTGTCATGCGAATATTCTATACATTAAACGCATAATAAGGGCATGGGGTGGATATACTTGCTGCTATTGACGCTGGTGAAATCCAAGGATATTATGACCCACAGTTTAATGCAAATACGCACCTGCGAAGAGCAAGGAGAGATAATCGGAATGGCTTTAATACGCCTTAAACTGCTATACGCCTTCTGGAAATAGCTCAATAGCGGTCGCCTCCGATACAATTAATAATAGTGGGCCAGGGCATGCAGCTGATGGGTTGGGATTTGGTGGAAAAGGGCCTGAGGACTGAGGTCGAGTGGGCGGCCGTCCATCCAACTCCATTCTACCCCACCTCAACAACCCATCCGCCCTTATGCCCAGGGCGCTGAGTTTCGACACATTTCCCAGGATTTTCGGTATTATCCCAGCCGACATTAAAGTTATTCCTGGGAGCGGTGCGAGTGTGTTTTAAAATATGTCCCTTCCCTGACCCTTCCGCTTCCTCCAACCCACCTCCTTCTCCTCCCCCACACCCTCGATACCATACTGTAAAAAGACGCACGACCACTCCGCCTTCTGGGTGGATCAATACTGTCAGCTTTTTTGGAACACAAATGATATACGGTTCGCCCGTGGTCGGGCACTTTGCGGTCATAGTAATTATAGCACCAGCATTTTCCTTAAAATTACTTGGGATTGCTATTCTGATAGTAATCCGATTTAAAAAATTTCCCTCAATATACTGAAATTTTGAAAATATTATTTAATAGTTTAACAATTCCAAAAAAAAACGCATTACTTTAACTCGACTATGTCATGCTCTATCAAATAAACCTTCACTCGAAAAAGACCAATTCTTTTCCATTATTTTAAGCTATTTTAATATATTGCATATTTTGCATTAGCATAAAATCTTAAACTCTCTTACTTAAATAAAAATTATCACTAAAGATTATTAAATAGCTGAAACCCAAATAGTAACATTTGGAAACACTTCTAAAAATACAAATTACTTCTCACGAAATGTCTTAGTCAATAAACAATAATATTATTTCGAAAGGATGAACCCTTTACCGGATTTATTACGCTTTTCAAATATTTGTCACTGTGAAATATTGAAATAATGTAGAAAGCTAGAAACACTAATCGTACCACAATTTGACTCTGGATCAACATTTGAACTTTGAACTTAAATATTTTGATTATTTCATTTAATATTTCCGAAATTTGTTATTTAATCCTTAGTTTAAATTAACACTAAAATATAAATGAATTTAAACATATAAAAAAAACAATAACATTTTAATTGTTATGGTATGATTCGTTATAAAAACAAATGGTACGAATAGGGTTAGAAATTCAACACATTTTCTCTATATGAACTCAGTTTTACTCTTTCTAAGAAACTTTTATTTTATAAACTGACTAAGCTTCGGACTTATAAAATATTTCCATTTTTTTTTTTAAATTTATGCTTACCCATCAAATAACTTTCAATGTGTGTCATTTAAATACCTTAGAATGCTTTTAAAATTTAAAAGTATTTCCATAAGTCCAGCTAAGCTTTGAATGCGGACAATTTTCCTTTTACTTAGGTTTGAAAATTTCAAAAAATTGGTTTTCGCAACAATTTTTTTATAGTGCAATAGTGCACCATGAGAGGAATATAAGTATTCCCTAAAAGTATCAAGTCAATTCGAGTTAAACTGTAGGAGTGAGATACTCTGAAACTCCTTCTAAGTAGTCAATTTTTTACTCGAAATCCTTCATTCCATCACAAGCTATTGCTACCTAACGATAGTAACGAAATAGTGTGTCACTTCTATTGGTGTCCAGCTAGTTGTCCCTACGTTGATAAAGATTTACATGATTATCATAATCTGCTAACTTGTACACGATGAATTTAATTCGATTCACTAATCGGTTCGTGAACTAGTTGTAATTTATTAAATTATTATTATTTTCTCATATAACTTTAAAACTATTTATTTTAAAAATTACGATAATTATCCTCGTTTTAGTATTTTAAAACCCACATAAGACTACTCCTAATGCGGAAAAGGTGATAATAAATAAAAAACCTTTAAAATAAAAGTGTTGTACCATGTTTGAACTAATTTAAAAACTTACTGAAACAAAATGAGGTTTATGTCATAACGCATATATCATGCGTTATACCACCTTCGTTAAATTCAATCAAAATTTGAGCAAATCTCGCAAATGACGGCTTAATGCTGTCCAGAAATTAAAGTTAAAACAATAAAATTTCGCCCAAATACAAAAGAGCCAGGGTGCCGAACTGCCGGGGCTGTTCTGGCCGGCTCCAGGCCAGGACCGAGTTCCAACAGGAGAAGCAGCAGCAACACCAGAACCATCGGGCGCCCTATGTAGCCCCGCGCTAGTGCGGGCTTAACCCACCCCCACACGGACGCCAGTTTATGATCCTTTTATATTTGTGTGAACGTTGCGAGATATTTCATTTCGTAATTTTTGATGACCGAAATTTCGCTGAAATTCATGTGCTCCCTTCGGCGGTGGTGACCTCAGTATCCCTTGAACACTGCTGTAGATGGGGATGATGGGTATGTGGGTGTGGGTTTTGGGTATGGGTGTATGTGTATAGGGTGCATTATGCTGGCGTACCATGCCAACGGATGCATGTTGAACACTTTTTGTCGTTTTGAGTGGGCGTAGAGAGTCCTGGCCCCCCATCGTAATATAGGGCAAGTGCACATCGGCCATGGTTGTGTCGTTACACCCCACTGCTGCCACCAACCCGCTCTTTATGAGCGCACGAACTTTAAAAAACAAAAAACAAAAAAATAACAAAACAGGACACGTATAAAAAAGAATATAAAATACAAAAATACCAAAAAATGAGAAAAAAAAATAAAATAAATAAAAAAAAAACCACCGGCAGAAGTCCAACGGACACCTTTACCATTGCTGGGGCGATGGAGCGCTCCCACACACCTCGCGGCCGCGCATAATGAATATAAGTAGGCCGTAAATATCCGGATCTCGCGGGCGTATAATGAGCGCCCGGCACGACACGGGATTCGGGAGTGGTTGGTAATTTTTATTTATTTGTCCCAATACCGTAGCCTCCACCGACCGACCGACAACACCCGTTTACAATTTGTTGATGGCAATTGATTTCCAGGGAGATGTCAATGATGATAGGCGACCTGCCCCGCCGACGATAATAAATCAGGCACCGGGGGCTGCACTTTAAACCGCAAGATAATCCCTGGCCACCCATCATCCCCATAGCGGCGTTCACCCCACCCCCATCCAACTACCACCCTCGTTCCATGTCGCTCTTTAAATTTCAGATACGGGGCCCGGCGGGCATTGTGTAGCCCTGGTGCGATAAGCCCGGGTTTATGGGGCCCCATCATCTGTTTGGATTTTGAGGCGCGTATATGCAGCAGGCGCCCACAATGACCCCAGCCCAGGATATGGTCTTATGTACAAACTTGTTAGCCCTGGCCCCCTGCCATCAAGAACTCAATTCTAACCTCAAATGTCTTGGCAGTGTGTGTAAATCAATTGACAAAGGTCTCCTTCTCTTTGGTGTTGCCCAACTTTGGGGTGTTCCGTAGACCTACCCCGGTACAGCCTTACCTATATAGCCCTCGACTATCATTTAGCTCCAACCAGTGGCGAATCTGCCCGTACCTTCGTACCTATCTTTGTTGGACTCCTCTAGGATGGGGTTGGGCGGCTTCACCACCGTGTGGGAGTTGGGGCTTAAGTCCTTAAGAGGGCCAGAAGATGATAAAAAGGCAGCACACTGGGTCTATGTGATGCATGTGTATGGGCTACATTGAAGGAGGATACGTCGTTCTCGTCGTTTTCCATCGTCTTCGACGTCGATGTCGACGTTGTCGGCATCGTCTTGCAAAAGTTTTGTGCTCCTTGCTCGCTTGCATGGAAAGTCTGAGGAGCTCGAGGCCAATGCCGGTCTAAGAACATTTTCTGGCGAAAAGGAGCAGAAGAAGAAGCGACACAGTATAAAAAAAAAACCTATATATACATATATATATATATATATATAAAAAAATAGCAGCAGCACCATCGTCACAAGGTTGTCTTGAGCTGTGTTTGATATGGGTAAGTCATTTGGCAGGGCGACTTTAAGGGATGTGTGCTCATGAATGAAGAAATAAATACTCTTGAGTAATGGGTACGAGGGCCACTGGCGCTCCGGCAGAACGAATGAACAAGAGCAAACCCCACCAGACCAGGGATCCAAACCAAATCCCAAAAACCGCTGGTGTCGCGGTGCGGGGAATTAATCAGGACGTGTGCGGACACGGTATGAGGGCTATCGACTTTTTCCGCCTTTGTCTTATTGCCCTTAATAGTTTTTTTCTTTTTTTTTTGTTGTTCCGGTAAGTCCCGCGTGTTTGGGCACGGAGGATATTTAGATAAACAATATTTTGAAAAAGGTTTCAACTCGATGGGATGGTTTTTTTGGGAGATAGAATGGGTTGAGATACTTTCTCGGTATAGCTGAATGGGCTCTTGGAAAATTGAGTTTACTTGAAGTTATTAGAGAATGTAGGCATTGTTCCTAAAAGGTAATCCTTACCCTTGTGAATTTAAGAAAATATATTTGTATGCATGCTTAATACTTTAGTAAATAGTTCACTGTCGAATACACTCGCTAATTACATGCGTCATCTTTTAGTCAGATTAATTGACAACCATTCCTAGTAAATATTGAAAATCTTCCCTTACTGGAAAGATAATTAGTTAATTAATATTAAGTGTAGACCTACCGTGCATTTTTCGAGTTATAAAGTGATAGGTTTATGGGTCTATAGAATTTTTCTTTCCTTGTTTAAATTCATAATATAAAATTTATTGAGTTTTTGGACTAAACAACTTAATTCTCTTTTTCTGATTCAGTTCTTTTTCGAAAACACCTTTCGTTTAGTTAAAAAATATAAAAAATGCAGGCTAATTACTCAAACACATCGTTTATTAAATATTTAGAGGAGTTTTGATACAATTTGAAAACTTATGATTTACGAATTTTAAAGTTTCATAATTTAAAGATGTGTCTACATGCAAATATTATCGATGAAAACAATGGTCATTGTTGGCACATATTCCCTAGTATAATAAACAGTACAAGATTGAATTATAAAAAGTGTTATATTAAAATATAACTAGTCCATTTTGTCATATAATGAGTAATTTTACGCGCTCTAAATTTTTGGCTCGTTAATTTCTACGCCCTATTAATTTTTTTTGAAAATCTTCGGTATCTTTCCATTGCAGACTCTTTTCTATTTCTCAAATATTAAATCAGTGACCCCAAAGAACTCCTATGCACCAATTGTTATATTGGATTGGCAACTAAGTGATTGCGGATTTTCTCAATTGGTGGTCTTAGCACATTCTTTTGTTTTATTAACATAGTGGAATAAAAAAAATTGTTTGTCCAACATTAAAAGAGAATTTCTCGATAATAAATGCAACTAGAATGAATTAATAATTACCGACCGACCAAATTTTGAATCATTCTACTGAAACCAACTTACTTCCACTGACTTGTCTAGTCGAGTCTATCTTTAGAGGATGAAATAGATAAATCTAGAAAATGTTCTACTAGATTTCTAAAAAAAGAAATACTTCCTTTTTTAAAATTTAAAATCAAATAATCGTTGCAAGAGTTGATAAATATAGACAACTAATTTTGTTTATATAAATTAAAAAAATTTAAAAACGTGCACCACTAGATTTCTTAAAAACGAACAAATTAGTTTTTGAAAATTCAAATTCGGATGATTTTTACAAAAGTTATCAGTTGACAAATTTTTCTATTATTTGGTTTCCATAAAGTTCAGCATTATAAATAATGACCTTCAGTAACAGAAACATAAAACCCTGCGACATTTTACACGATAAGTTAGTTTAGATTTGTGTAGATGCCTAAAAAAAGGCACAACATTTAGGCCAATTTTGAACCACTGTTTTACAACGTAGCACAGAAAACCATGGTTAAGCGTAGGATTTGAACCCAGAACCTTTATGAGGATAGTCCAACGTGCTAGCAACTGAACTACCAGAGGTGCTAGAGAACAAGTTGAAAATTTTTATTTTAAAGTTTTATTATCCTCAATTTAATGATTATAAATTTTTGCTTAATTAAAATAAAATCAGAAATAACACATATAATGATATCAGTGAAGAAAATTAATAAAAAGTGTATTAAAATTAAAATGTTTTTTTTATTTTACAGGAAACTCTCCCGACAACAGGATCAGAATCAATGCCCGACCAGGCCGGGGACGATTCATACGCGGGTCTGATGAAGGACGCCGACAAGCTCAAATTAATGTTGCTCGCCTGGAACTACCAAAATTCAAATGCTGTACGAAATGGGACAGACGCCCCCGACCTCGGTGTTGTGGGTGGACTCTGGGCGCAGTACCAAAACGCACTGGCTCTAAACACGAAACAGAGTTCGCCCGTCCACCGGCCCGAACAATCATCGCCCATCGAGAACCAGGATGAGACAAACTCATCTGGGCAAAAGGACGAGGACGACGGCTCCGAGGACGACTCGGACGATAAGCTGGATCAGAACGCTCAAGACCCAGAAAGGCTTAAAGCGTTTAATGTAAGGTTCCTTAGAAATTTCTAAGGTTTTACACTCTACCCCACTCTAAACCTTGTCACCCGCTACATCATGTGTCCTTATCTAACCAGAAAAATTTCGCATTCTTCAGATGTTTGTGCGGCTGTTCGTTGACGAGAACCTGGACAGAATGATTCCAATCTCGAAACAGCCCAAGGAGAAAATCCAGGCGATAATCGACTCGTGCGCCAGGCAATTCCCAGAGTTCTGTGAGAGGTCGCGTAAGCGCATCCGGACATATTTGAAATCATGCCGACGGAACAAGAAGGCCAGGGAGGGATGGGATAACACCGTAAGTTTATAATTTTATATTGTAAAAATCCTTTTACACGACTCCTAAGAAGCCCCCTCTTAACGGCAATTTGTATCTGACTTAATTTACAGTCCCGGCCGACACCGGCACACTTAACTTCTGTGCAGGCCGAGCAAATCTTGGCGATCGCCTGCGAGAACGAGAGCATGAACGCGAAGAGAATGCGTGTCGGTTTGGACCCGATAAGTCAGGCGATGCCAATTTCATCTGGGGCGGCGAACCCGATCGAGACTATAGCGCCATCTGCGCCATATCCGAACTTCCGCACAACTCCGAACGCAACGGCCAACAGTACGGCTGAATCAGATACAACCACCCCCTCGACGACGGCACAGACCGTCAGCACGGCAAGGAGCTCACCTTTAGGACTGAGCACGGGCGGGGGGGCTGAAGTGAAGCCGCAATTGTCTGTTGCATCGAATATAACAACAAACAGCCAAGTGTCGAGCCCCCTGTACCGCCCCGCCGACTTTGCGTCACCCTCGTCAACAACTTCGCCGTACACCTCGCGGCCTCAGACATACCCCCCATTCTTCCCGAACACTTCAACGAGTCTCGGTGAGTGAACTTTTCTTTTCTCTAACTCCTCGTCTGAACCACCCCTAGCAGCATCCCCTAAACCTCCTATCCATCCTAAACCCTTAGAGAAACTTCACGCTTATATCGTTATCCCCAGAGCAGGCCCATATAAATCCCGAAAATTTTCATCTGCAGCAACTCCAACGGATCTCTCCATGAAGCAGCACTCCCAGCAGCCGTCACAGGGGCTCCCGGCGGCCGGATCTAGTCCCACATCGCGGCCACCAATTGTGACACATAAATTGAGCGCTAATGAGATAACCGCAGCCAGGCAAGTAATCACCGCGTACCGGGAGAGTGCCGCCTTCCTCCTGAGGACTGCCGACCAAGTTGAGCAGCTTCTGCTGCAGCAGCAGTAGATGTCGCTAGTCTCAGCTACACAGGGTGTTCCTAAATCATATTATTTTATTTTATTTATTATTTTTTAATAGCCATGCACGGCGCTGCGTGTGCAATCAGCTTGAGCAGAGATACTTCGCATAATTTAGTAAATTATTACTAGGCAGAGAGAACTTATTTATTCGTTACTACGTTAAGAAAACTACAACACAGGGTGATAAATTCAAACAAAATTTAACGTTTAAACAAAAAATAAAAAAATAAAAACTGTATAGGGTTAGTTAAATTCCTTCTGAACGAGAAACTAACTTGATGAGTACAGCTAGTAGGCTAGTCATAAGAAAAAGGTGGGTCGCGGCACTACCCCGCCCCTGCCAAAAAATACTGAAGAAGAAGCCAAAGAGTCTTTATATTGTAACTTCCTAATGTGTATAGCGCGTAATGATGAATTTTTTTCTTTTAAATATCGATTATTATGGTGCGATTCGAGGCGATGATTGTTACTAAAAAGCACATTTATAGATTTTATTTTTATTTTTACAATTTATTTTTGTTACATTCTTTTTAATATTCTACGTTTTGTTTACATATTTAAATTTGTAAATGAGAAATAAAAAGACAACAATATAAGAATTCAGGGCACATTTTATGAGATTTTAAATTAGTTCGAGGTAGCTAGACCTAGGCTAGTTCTAAGGGTAAAGTGAAATTAAATTATAATCAAAAGAGGTCAATAAACAAAATTAGAAATTTAAAAATGTCTTTCCAATATTTATTAATTTTAACATTCAGGTCTCGCATTCGGTAAGTACTATTTAATATATTTTATTTACATATTTTTAATTTTTAAAATCTAAATACGTTTTCAAAATAAAAAGAGTAGAATAATCTCGTGCTGAGATGAAGCTCTCTGTTTTCTCTTTTAAAATTTTGCAACTAAGCCTGCACATGGGTGATGTCTTTCGGTGATTACTACTCAAAGACTAAAAAACATTTTGATGCAAATAAAAGGGGCAAATTATGAAGATGCCCAAACATTTTTATTACTCTTCTTTTCCCTGATTAACTATTTTAAAAGTCGCAGGCGCAAGTCATTATCCGAAAAGTTACCATAAATGTGGCCTGGATGTAAACGTTTTTGGGTTTCAGAAAATGATTTGTAATAAAAAAAATGCTTATAATGAGAGTTATTAATAATAATCGAAAGGTTATTTCACCATTATCAAATATAACATTTATTAAAATTTCATTTTTATTAAGGAATGGTATTTTTAATTGATTGATTAATACAAGAATATGTCTTTTGTGTATTTTTAAAGTTACGAACTATCCATTTCGAATAGAAATAAGTTATAAATACACTTTTCAAAATTCCTATCAATCATATGAGAAATTCCCGTAAATCTATGCCAATTGGCAATCCTGGATTTGAAGAAGTAAAAATACAAAATCGTTTTTTTCGCTATATATTTACTATACCTATCTCAATATATACATAGCTGAGAATTCTTGATACACAAATCCCGAACAAAACGAGAGATTGAACCTGAGACATTTGAATTTACGCTCCAATGTCCTGACCGCTGAGCTAACGTAGCGACGGTTGCTAATGATTTTAAATAATTTTAAATTTTTATATAGAGAACATTCACTCCAATTTCCTAATTTGATATATGATTATTTAAACAAATTAAATATTTAAAGCTCAAAATTATAGTTGCAGGAACACAAAAGTTTAAAGTTAGGTTTCGTAACTAATTGGAATATTTCAATCATTTTTTCATTTTATATTCTTAAAATTATCTCTACACACATATATAGGTATAATATCGAAAGTAGGTTTATTTATCTATTCAGATATTTGTTTTTCAATAAAGCTTAAAAAGTTAGTTCAATATCTTTCAGTTGTTAACTCAAAAGTACTATAATTTCCAATATTTTTCGTAATTTAACGAATTTAAATGAAAATTAATATTAAGGGTATACTTGAGACCCTAATTTTGAATTTGCTATCAAATATTAGAAATATAAAAGAGAAATACTGAGGGTATTTAGTGGGAATCGTTTACGAATACACTAAAAAACTACGCATATAACGACCCAAATTTCTCGATTTCTAACTTAATAAACACATTGATAAAACTGTAAGAAACACAGGAGACCGAAATAGTAAAGAAATTTTTGTATCGTATATTCTTATGGATAATTTCAAGCTTTAGGAGGATCCATTCCTAAACTTGGTGAAAATACCAAACGTGACCAGTCATTAATTAAATAGTTGGTTTTTATAGTACACTAAGTAAAAACCAAAAGCTTATATAGTATAGAATAAATATCAAGCTGTTTTTGTTTTTGAATTTTCAAAGTAGATTAGATATGTACCCTTTTTAATGTGTGAATCTTTGCTAAATATTTTCTATAAAATTTTTTATACTCAGTTTCTGGAAAGAATTGTTTTAAAAATGTCTTCCATCTGACACAGTTAATTGAAATTTGATCTCATTATAGGCCGAAAGCCGTACCTGAAGCTTTCACCTTTAGAGAAAAACGGCGCGTGGCTGCCACCCGAGCAAAGGTGTTTCCTTCAGAGAGGTTTTTGTTGTTAGAAAAAAAAAAAACGAAAATACGCACAAAGTCGATATTTTTCGCCCCCAAAACAATTTAAGCTCCTCTGCCTGCGGCATTGGCTACCCACCCGTACTTTGTACCTTAAACCGTGCCCGGAGCACTCGAAGCGCGCCCTAAAAATAAAAATAAAAAAAAATAAAAAAACAGCGCGCGTAAGTACCCACCCGAGGGAGAAGAAAATTTAGCCCGGTTTTTCCCATCGAATCATCAACCCTCCTCCGGTCGACATGGATTGGGGTGACGGCTCTGGGGATAATTAAAAAACAAACCCTCTGCCCGGAGACACATGTCTACCCCCGGTGGTGTGGACCGGGTGAACGATAGCAGCCCTCGGTTTATTATTAATTTGCAGGACCGCTGCGCTGCACCATCTCCGTGGCAGTCAGTGACCCATTTCTTGGCCCATACCATCCAAACTTGTCCTTTTCTATAATTCCATTCAGTACCTTGAAGTTTTTGGAGCCAAACGACGACGACGACGACGACCATTCTCCTGAGGGTTAGACGGAGTCCAAGAAATTTTTTTGCAGGATGCGAAGTTCCAGTAGACGAAAACAACAAAAAAAATAATGTAAAAAAAAAAGGGAATTCCAAAAAAAAATGGGAAGAAAGATACGAAGGCAAGGAAAATTTTGCCTCCTTGTACTTGGATCCGGCCTCTCTGAATTTATAGGTATGTACGAAGGGTATACATCCCTGTGGGTGTTCCATCTCTTAAATCTAGCGTCCTAAAGCCTCACGGAGCGCTATATACAGCCCGTGCTATAAATACACGAAAAAATTATGTACGTAGGGATATCTCAGCTTCTCGAGCCACCCAGAAGCAGGAGTGTTTGGGAAAAGCGTCGGGTTCCAGGGAGCGAGTCAGGAGGAGCAAGGACAAGATTAGGGCATGCTGCAGACCCCTAAACTTGCTTTCCTCATTCTTTGGGTAGGGAATCAGTTGAGTGGTTGCACCCGTTTGATTGTGGGACTAAGTCGTGGTGGAGTGAGAGGTTAGGGGGGGGGGATGGTTTGGAGTCGGACAGAGGGTACCAGAACTGAAGAGACCCACCATGGCGCCGCGGGGGTGGAGGCTTAATGTAAGCCCCACATAACGAAGACCTACACCTACCGTATGCCCCGGTCCCAACTTTTCCAGATAAAGCCACCCCGGTACGAGCAAGTTTCAACAACGTTTTTTTTTTTTTATGCCCTATTCCTTCGACGAGACCAATGGACTGTGTGGGTTTTTGGAAATGAATGAACGGACTTTCTGTGGGTCGGAGGGGGCGGAAACCTTCGGGGGATGGAGGTAGTCACAGTGTCGGTACCGAGAGATGAGTCGGGTAAAAGGAAAGAAACGTCAAATGCCTGAGGAAGGTTGACAGCCCTTTGCGGTGAGTTTTTTTTTTTTTTCCTCTTTTTTTTCGGGTATGTGGAAATGAAAGATGGGAAAAAAGGAACGAATCGGCCCTACGTTATAACTAAGGGTGCCAGGGGGTGGTTCAGGGACGCAACGTCAGACGGGTATAGCCGCTATATACAGCTGAGCGGAGGAGCGCACCAGCAAAACATATTAGTCCTCCGGCATGAAATTAGACACTGTGCAAGAGCGCTTGGATAGGTAATTTTTGCCAGGAAAAAAGATATTTTTATGGATGTGGCGACCTTTAAGATGCTTCCATGTTGTTAATATGTGCGCCAGCATCCTGCCTGAGTCTTCTTTTGTTGTCCCCAAGGAGCCAGAATTTTTGCGGATTTCTTCTTAGAAACCTAACAGAGGGAGGGGGAAACGGTCTCACTATCAATTGTGATAGGCTTTATTGATTACGCTAGGAAATATTCATTATCTAACGGAAATTTGGATCTTCGGTGCCAGAGGGGGCCAAGGAAACAATTATTTATTTTTTTTTTTTTTATATATGTATAGAGGTAAGATTATAAGATACATACATAAATTCAAGATAAATTCTGGTCAGTATGTCTGTTATATCTGAAAAACTGAAATAAATCAAACGATGTATGTATTACACTTAAAAATATCTACACTAATAGAAAAATTCACTTAATAGTAAAGAAAACCAAAATAATTAAAAATGGCAGTATAATTAAAGCATTCAAAAAATTAATCTTTTACTATATAAAATAGGATAGATAGTTCTTAAGTAATACACCAAAAGAGTGGCGGGAATGTTCATTCTTAAACTATTCAACCGATCATTATGAAATTATCATTATAGTTTTATAAAACCAAAAACAACAATACAAAGATAAACAAGTGCGAGTTGAACTCGCGCCTTGAGGGTTCCGTACATTTACCTATATTACCTTACCCTAGCTACATATGTCACGGCCAATTCTCTAATTGGAAATATAAGTTTTTAATCGCAAATTGTGCTGTAAGACCTTGCTCCTTGTCAAATTTCATGATTCTAGGTAAACGGGAAATATGTTACCCTATTGGTTTTGATTTATGTATTTGCGAGTGCCAAAATATGTGGCATTAATGGCCGTATTTTTTGATTACGCTGACTTAAAAGATTGATTTTTTTACAACTTCAAGGAACCATAGACCTAAGTATTTTGTATTAATTTCAACTTGAGCACACGTTCCTGAGTAAAAGGGTCTTGATAGACAGACAGGCGAACAAAGAAGTGGTTCTATAAGTGTTCCTATTTTCCTTTAGAGATACGCAACACGAAAAACAATCACAAATAAGGTAGTTTTCTATTAGTACAAAAAATAACAAAGATCTACGATAAATAAGTCTCATTTTTTAATGAATTCGTATAGATTTTTATATTGATCCCAAAAATAGGACCCGATCACGTAGCATAAATAACATCGAAAAACATAACTAAATATTTAAAAAAAAACACAAATCAAAAAAGCACTAATTGAAAGAGACAAAACAAGATCTAGAATCTAAAATTCCGTTTTAGCAATCAACATTTCAAATTCAGTAAAAATGGCATAATTTTAAATTTTATACACTCAAAAAATTCCCTCCGTACAAAATTTATTTTACGGGTGTTTGTGGTTAACGAAAATTTTGTTAAAGCATATGTGATAAACTATTTGGAGAGAATTTTTTGATATTACAAACGATAATGCTCTACTATAAGTTGACCCACCAACTTTTAACCAATTAGTACTGTACTTATAGACAAAACAAAATTAAATCAAATGTTATCTTTTCTACGATAATGAAAAACAAAATATTATATTTAGTTATAAGCTTAATAATGATTAATACAAAACTAACAATAATTCATCATTTACCAAAAAATTCATTAAAACTTAAACGAATACTTCGACCACCTCCAAAATTAAGGAAAATATTTCGCCCGTATTAAAAATTGAGTCGAAGAGTCACAGTGATTTTGAATTATAATTTCAATTCTTTCTGGAATAGTACTTACTAACTGTCGACAATTCTCCGGGTCTATTTGAAGGTCATTCCATATAATGAATATTATTTTCTAATAACGTAAAGATGTCTTTAATAACAACACTATCAACGCTTCGAAGTATCACAATAATCTGCAGGTAGAACATTTATCGACTTTCGTATGACCCTTTTACCTCTTTGACTAAAGCACAACTTAAATTTATACTCGTCATTTCAAATTATGGACTGCAATTGCTTTATAGTCAAATTTTCGCAGCTTTACAGGAAATCCACTTCTTCTTTTGTCTTCCATTTAAAAAAGACTTTTCCTTTACCTTAAAAAGATTATTCATAACATTATCTTTTACTCCGGACTACGATATCATATCTTACAAAACCTATATACTTACATTTAAGTGGTTACAAGTATCGATAGAAAGTTTAGGCAATTTATTTTACGAACATCTAAAGGTACCTATTTACTATACTAAAGATTGTCGACGAGTTTTACTACTTATTTTTATTACAATAAAATCTCGAAACGAAAATCACGATATCTTTAAATTTTTGGATAAATGAGATGCAGATTTTCTCTTTTTATAATCGTTAACGATAATTTTTCTAATGTCCTCACTTCGAAGAGACATTTAAAAATCACTTCAAACAAATCACATTTTGTAAAATGACTAAAAATAATTTATTCTTCATTATACTAGAAAATACGACATTTCACTATTTTTTTACAAGTACTCATTAACACGTTCCCTGCCATGTGTACCGAGAACGGTACACAAATGAAAGCTCTCTCTCATCAAATGCATTTTTACATGTAAGTCTCTCACGAAAGCTTTGTTGAAAATTCTGGCAAGGAACGTAGCGAATTAGCGAACTATTCTGTATCAGAGTAGTAAAGCATTTTTAGAAAATATGATTAAATATTTCGTAAATTCCATTAAAAATTAGCAAAACTCTATAAAAGCGTATATCGCTTTCGAAGTACACACACAATCAACTGGGTGACATCAGAATAAAACACTTTAAGCGTTTTTAAATAATACACTCAGACTTATAGTGTAGAAAAGTTTAAACCATAGACACAACATTACAATAAATTAATC
Organism: Philonicus albiceps; assembly: GCA_963969385.1. Lineage (NCBI taxonomy): Eukaryota > Metazoa > Arthropoda > Insecta > Diptera > Asilidae > Philonicus > Philonicus albiceps. The sequence goes on from OZ017775.1 coordinate 6,898,813, forward strand.
CATTAAATTTGATTTGTAATTTTTATAGCTGTTATAAATGAGAATTACGACTCGTGGATTAAAATTAATTTAGATTAACCCACGCTTTTGGTATAATCATAAGTATTTTGCAAATCATAAGATTTATTTTAATTTTTTTAGATTATAAGTGTTATTATCAAAATTTCATACTGCTATTGGGCGTGTAAGTAGTTTAAGTAATTTATGAAAAGCTTCGATCGCCTACGATCAGCTTAAAATTTCGCATTCAACAAAACAAGAATTAGTTTTAAAATTTTCTATTTTTATTTTTACTGTTTTACTACCCCCAATTCAATATCTGGTCAAGTTTCATGTGATAATCTTACTCTCCATAAATGCGAGTATTTTTGTTACCCCTCTTTAGGGGTTAGCATCCTTCGAAGTTATAAAATTGATGTGGTCCGCTGGCCGTAAAGAAAAGGTTAAAAGCAAGCCTTAAACCGCTCGGGGGATAATCGGCACTGAAAGACATCGAGAATTCAGACAGACCCCTTTGTCTGTCCAAAAAGGACTGTTTGAATCTTTGATGTAAGAAACTCTAAAAGCCTTCCGCGGTATTTTCAGTTCAATGACGCAACTAGAGGGTGGTTTTAAGGATGCCTGGTTATTTACATATTTACATATTTACGATGCGATATGTATACATAGCCTGTAGAAAATGCGGTCGTATTTTAAAAAGTAAGTTTTTTAGTTACACCAATGTTTTGCGCTACTATGATTTCTCAATATTAAATTATTGTTTTCCGACTATTTACTTATGTAAAAACTGTTTTTTTTTTAAAACCGTGTAGTATCGGTTTCAGCTAAATTAGTTCAATATAAAAATGTATATAATTTTTATATTTAAGAAATACACAGTCATCTTTTGCGGTTTTTAATTTAATGAATTTTAAATTTTTCTGAATGCTCAAACAAATTATTTAAAACTACATCACCCTTGTAAAATACTAACGATACATTTTTATATTAAACTAGGGGTTCCGGGCAAACGTTATCCTGCCACAGACTACCTTCTATATAGACCTCGTTTAAAACAGCATTAAAAACTTTGAATACATATTTTGTCGATATGTTTCACGTTATTTTCATTAAATTCATGGGAAAAAGTAGAAACACACTACCAACATCGAAATGAATTTCCGCGCTATGTACTTAAAGTACTACAAACAAAATATTTCAAAAAATTTCCTTAAAACCTATCAAGTAGAAAAGTATCCTATCTTTCAAGATGGAATCAACCACTAACAAAATTCCATTGAAATCGCCTGGCCAATTTCGGAGATTAACCTATACGAACACAATGAGACCTAATTTATATACAGTGCTACCGAAAATTTTAGAACCAAACGTACACGAATTAAAACAACATTTTATAAAATAATTAAGGACAAAGATTTTAAGTACCCTCGTTTTCAGCATCCCTTTTCTCCTTATCCACAAGTAATGGGCTAGGGAATAGAATATATGCCGAAAATAAACGTTTCGTCCTAAAATTTCCGATAGCACTGTATATTAGGATTATTTTTAAATTCATAGATATGTGGTTTATTTTGAACAAACCTAAAGTTCGTAATATCTAGTTTTATTTTATTTAATTGCTTTAGAACTAAAGATATTGCTATCATGTATTTGAAATTAATAGATAGTGCCACTTTTACAGCGGCAGTAACTGATGCAAGAATATTATACACTTTTTTTTATAAAACCTGGAATGAAAAGTGCGGTAATCTAAAGGTTTGCATTCAAGGACTGCTAACTGATATCGTTTTTTACGACGCAAAAACCTGACTGATTTCAATGCCAAATAAATCAAGATAAACTTCAGTAAAATCGTACGATTTAAAGTAATACTGGAAGATTTTTAAATAAAATTATTGCTTAGTGTTTGAAACAATTTGGAGGAGGTTCTATGTTAAATTAGAAAAGATTTTATTTTATTTTAAAAGATCTATGCAATAATACAACACTCCATGGAACATTCACATTACCCCTTTTTTAATACTTTCCATGTTAAATGTCAGTTACAACTCATATTAGTAATACAAAATACAAAAAAGGGTAATATCATGTGGTTATTTTCTTTAAAAATTATTTTTTATTTGTTCGCTGCCAATCACGAAAATATTCGTGAATGAATATAAAAATACATTAATAAATTTAAATCGAATTTGAATTAAACTCAGCTTCTTAAAAAGTTCTCGGTTACATCTATGAGAAAACAGCATGAAATTTTCTTTCTAAGCATATTCCGCCACCAAACAACAAGTAACCAAAAGTTTTTCTATGATGCATAAAAGCGATAAAAGCTTATCCAGAACTTCTACGGAGTTTTAAATTTCCTTGGAACTATTTACGATAAATTTTTTTTTTTTTGTATATTGCGTTTGGATTGTGTCTCCACTTAAAAGCACTCGAAACTGAGTTAAAATTCTAAGGGAAATTTAAAAGCACTCAAAATTGAGTGAGCAAACCACTTTTAGGTCGACTGAATTTCAAACGAAGAAGAATTTTGTCATAGTTCATGCAATACGGGATTAAAGAATATAAATTTAAATCTGGAAACAGAATAGTGTGAGGCCGTTTCTCTTATAATTATTTGAACATTTTTTAAATAAATTCAATACACTGAAAAAAAAATTTTAGCCCAAGCAATCGTTTATATTTCTAAAAGCCTATCTTTTACAGGAATCAGGAAATATTTATATAAGTTCTATGCAAATAAGCAAATATTACATAAGCTAATTTGTCAAGATCAACTGCCTATTTTACGTTGTCATGCTCGTTATATTTTAAGGGATAATATCCCCGCCTGTCCAGAGGTGGAAGGGGTAGGAGGAGAAAGCTATAATAGTTCAGTTGTTAGCGCGTTGCAGTACCGCCTAACTAAAATTCCCTTTCTAGGCAGACACACTAACTTAACCTAACCTATCCCCACCACAATAATAGGGATACAAGCATTGAAATCCAAATGTGAATTATAATGAAGAAAAATTTATAGTTTTACGCATTATATGTAGAAAAGCAAAATAACATAGGAGCAATCGGCCAGAATATGTATCTATTTAATTATTTAGTAGCCTGAGGAACACAAAATTGCTAAAGGTTCCGTGAATAGCTTGGAATATGTGATAAAGCATGAAAGCTTGTTGTTATTCTTGCTTATTTAATAAATTGCCAAATTGTAACATTGGCAAAACAATAAATATCGTGTAGTAAGTAATATTTCCGTTTCGACAAAATACTTTAAATCTATTATTCAGTTATTTTTCGTAACTAGCTCCCCGTGCCGGGAGTGGGTAATTTACGCGCCTGCTGCCTTCCTTAGATGTGGTCCAAGATACTACCATCAATAGTTGATAGGGCAGACATTTGAAAGATCTATCGTCGGTACATGACCATACGATCTGCAAATTATCTAGAGTTCAACCATTATAACGATATTATTATTGCTAATAAATATCGCTTGGTTTTAAACCTAATGCTAATAAAAGCACACGTTCCATACAAGGGTCCGTTTTTATCGATCTAATAAACCATAACTGATATAATGAGCCTTTTGCGGTTTCACTTTTAATTCGTTTGTACTTAGATATGCATGGCTTAATCTTTGAGACAAGCATATAACTACTGCCCTACTAACCCTGTATAGGTGCTTTTGCTGCATACTCATAATATTAAGCAGGTTGCTACAATTGTAGTTTGTTTTCCTATAAAATTCATACAGTTGCTATATAGGCAATTTTACAATTCCGATTTTTCGCATAACCCTAACTTCGTTCTGTGCCTAATTTGTCTACTTATTCTTTTATCATTTGCCATTAATGTCAAAATTTCTCTTATATATTTTTTATATGCAATTTACGAGCTCAAGCCAACACATCATTCATTTCCGGAAGAATTTCACCGCAACTGTGATGCTGCTGCCAGTGCATCAATAAATCATGATGGTGTTTTGGATGAAGAACAAAAATTCGCAAAAGTACCAGTAACGTTTCCACGGAGTACCACATAGCAAGAGAATTTTTACCCTCGGTAATAAGATGGAAAAACATTTCGTATTAATTACAGGGAAATAAGAAAAGCCTTGTGACATGAGAGTTCTTTAGCGGATTATCTCTCAATTGCTCCGTATATTTTGCCCTATAATAGGAGGATAATGGGAAGCTGCTGCTCAGGCAAAACAGAAAATTGCTCATGTTGTCCAATAATAAGCGGCTAAAACAAAGAAATTAATAGCGTGGTTGGTCTGTCGATGGCAATTATATGAGCATTGTTTTCCTACCATATTTGTCCTTCTTAATGAGCTCTTCAAAAACAGATTTAGCTAATGTAACGACATCCCTAATAATTTCTTAATTGGTTTTTCTCACTTTTGGTCGCTTGTAATTCATAAAGCTCTTTATTAAGCACGATATTTAGATGTGTAAGTTATAATGGGAAAATAGACAAACGGACAAAACAATTCCTAATAAAACAAATCAAATAATCACCTTAAATGCCAGAAACAAAATTTTACACTAAACCTCTTCTTAATTCCTTCCTTTAAAAATACACAAATTAAAACTATATTTTTAGAAAGAATATTTTTTTTAAAAAGTCTCCAAATGCAACTATATGTTTTAAAAATAATAATTGTATTAACGACAGTTTACTATAAAAATCTCAGTATTTTTAACTTCGGTATTAATAGGTCATATGTTAGAAAAATACGCTAAAGCATAGAAGAATTTAGTCCGATCTTAATTAAATTCTAATTTTAAAAGCTCTAAAATCATTGAGCATGTTTTAAAAAATTAAAATAGAACTTTATCGTAACAATTTAATTCTTATTTGAACTGATCCCCGTTTTTGTGTGAGTGTTTTGGGACTTGTGTTATTCCTTTTTATACAACGGGCAAGAAAAAAATCATGTCTCTGAACAGACAATTTTCAACCATAAAATCATCTGTTTTCTGTTTGTTGTAGATCAGGTTTTTACTTTTCGCCCTATGGAGAATGTAAAGTTGCACCAGGAATTCTATCTTTTGTGAAACGGCCCTTCAATTTTATTTAAATCAGAATGTGATCCTGGAGATCCTATGCTGAGATCTTCAGAATCAAATTAGAGTTAATATGCCATTCTAAAATTCTAAAATCGAGACATCGAGGACCTATATGTAGAATTTCGTTCTAATTATGTACTGAAGACTTCTAAAATGGTCGTATCTACGTTTTGGGAATCAAAATATAATTTAATTTATATAGAATCTCTATAGCGTTAATTCTGTTTTGTTCCTCCAATTTTTTAGTGAGATCAATTGGCTTAAAATAAAATACAATAAATTAATGATTCGGGATACATGGTAATAACATTTCCATTTAATGATTCCGCGAAGAGTATTTATACTTTGCCTTCCATTTCACTCAATATTGTATCTTTTCACCTCTACAGGATAATCATTGATTACCATTGACTTTTACCCTTTTCATTGCAATTTTCCAATATGATCCAAATCCGAAAATCCGCTCTTTGGCGAATCAATAACCAATAACCAAACCAATATTCTGTGCCACCAGTAAAATGCAGGCGTTCCTAATTAAGATTATTTGCTTGCATGTGGAGTACCAATCAGGAGGCGCAGTTGGGAAAGGACTAGAGGAACTCTAATCCCTAATACGAGGATTAGAGTTGAATGTTAAACAGATACAGGGCTTATAAAATCACTGTAGCTATGCAAAACACACTCTCCTGTGTCTGGTCCTTGCATCGTTGCTATTTCTGGGCTTCTGGGCTAATGCCAGCGATTTATAGCACACGGCCGTGGCATAAACCTGAGCCACATATGTACGAAAACGCAAGATAGAAGCATAAAATTTAGTTGCATAGGGAAAAAATACGCGATGTTTTATGCAAATTGTAGCGAACAGCTGTAAGGGGAATGGAATTGCTCTGTTCGACAGTCAAAACGAGATTAGAATTTGTACAAAAGGTTAATTTTGTAGTCGATTTTCATCCTTTAAGGTGGATTAAATTTAGGTATTTCAATATTGTCGCTATCTATTGTTCATACCGAAAAATAAGAGACACCTGCCTATCAAGCTGAAAGATATTGAAAATTACGCGACCCCTTTTTATTAAAATTTTTTTTTTTGGTTTTATTAAAAACTCCCCCTCTCTGATATGTGCTTTAAATCTTCAAACGTAACGATTTTCTCTACTATGACCTCACAGAATTGAGAAAGTCATGGCCTTAAGTCATTCCACTTAAATTTGTGCCATGGAAAAGGGCAAATAGAACCAAGTGGCCGGCGATGGTATTTCATCGTTCGAATTCCTCCAAGAGTAGGGCAAACAGTCCTAGCATGGAACATGTGTGAGTTATGCTGCGATTCATGTTCTGCGGAATATTCCTAAAATTGGCGACATGTTTACAGACTATTGTGGACGGAAGGGATTTATTTTCAAACACTACAAAAACAAAACGTTCACAGGGAGAATTGAAAAAGTTTAATAGAACGCCTCTGATGTTTGTTACCAATTTAATTATAAAATTAAATACCCTTTTACAGCACAACGAATGTAGTTATGTATAACTGAGGTATGCTATATTCAATAAAAATTTGGCAATATCACAGAAATTAAAAATGTTTGTAGCTAATTTTATAATTGCTAAAGAAAATATAATTATAAGATTGATGGATCACGAGAACAGTGCGAATAACTTGAATACTATTTATTTCGAACCATTCGATTCGAAAATATAATTTACTATTCGATAGTTGAAATAATTTGAATCGAAAATTTTGTAATAATTCCTCAATTGCATTTTATTTATTAAAGAAAATATTTGTGAGAATTATTTAAACTCAATTTCTTATTTATTACACTTTCTATAGAATTTTATCCATGGCTTATTAAATGAAAACGCTCAATCAATATTACGAATTATTTTAACCATATGAATAGATTTAGTAGTTTAAATCATAAATCATACTCCAAATATTACTTAAAATTTACTGTTTCCATTTTTAAAATCAAATTCTGCTCATTATCAATGAAATTTGAAATTAAGTGTTTTTTAAGTACCAAATTTATTTAAATTTTTGTTTAACAAATAGTAAAACTAGTTGAAATTATTTCATTTTGATCTGCATAAAGTTTATACGTAGTTTCTTCGTAAAAGCTGTAAGGGGGGACTTCAAAATCTTAAAACGAAGTCATCCAGCAATAGCATTTTTTGCAATTTCTTTCACGGGAAACGCTTTCTTCACTTAATAAATGTCTTTTCATAGATTATCATAATAGAGAAAAAAAAATTATACCAAACCCACAAAAGCAGGACCAGAGGAACAAAGTGAAAATTTCCAATCAATCAACTTAATATCATCCACTCGAAGTTGTCATAAATCATTCAAAATTTCCCTTCAGAAAATTTAAACAAAAATGAAACCACTTAATGCCCGCGCCTCATACAAGTGTCGGAATGATTGATACCATCCCCACATTGCACGACCCGAAAAGCTTTCAAATTTTATATTTATATTTATTATCTCCCGGGGACGAAAAATTGGAGCGCTGGAGGACAAATCTGACAAAGAGGACCCTAACTTTTCTGGGTAATGTCAGGCAGATTTCTCGCTTAAATTATCATTCAAAATTATCTCAATTTTAGACGTACGCTTTTGGCTAATGACATCGAAACCTGTGAACTTTTTGCTGACCTTTTTTGAAAAACGGGGGCGGTAAGTTATCTCAGCAATGGAGATTTTGTAGACCAAAACAGAAAATGGCACGTTTGTCATTTATAAGTAATTTTGAATCAGTAGACATGTACATAAATTTATACAGGGATCTATCCGAGAATAAATAGGTTTTAAAATATTTTTTATTTTGATATTTATTTTTTTCTATATAAATTAAGATTGATATTTTTAAATTTTCCATGAATCTATAAAAAAAAGAAAAAGAAAAATTAAAGCAATTGAAGCAATGAATTTCTTCGAAAACCAATCGATTAAAATTTCGCACAAAATAGCTAATACTCAAAATTTCGCAAGTATTAAATTTTCACAAAGCTTTTCGTTGAAAATTTTATTTGAATTCCGTTTCGAAACACAAAATATGGAATTAGATTTTCAAATTCTGTTCCCACATGCAGAGTTCGGCAGTTGCATTAAACGCAATGAAGCATCCCACAGCTGGCACCAATTGTAATTAGATCAGACCCTGACGTAGAACGACTCACTGTTTTAATTTAGGGAAATGAAACTTTCCATATATGGGAAAATGAACATATGTATTTTCTATGGGAATTATAAATTAATTTATTTTATTATGGAAATAATAAAGCTTATTTAAGCAATAAGGGAAATGTTACAAATGTTAAGATATTATTGGTGATTTTTAGAAGAAGAGCTAAAAGAAGCTTCAACCAAATAACAACACTATTAAATTTATATAATAATTTTCAAGTTTCGAATGTATTGAAAATTTAAATTATTAATCAATATCAGACAATTTACGTTAAGACGGCCTTTAAAAAGAAAATCTCTAGCCACAAAACAAACTTGTCCTATATTATCTGCAAATTAAGAAAATTATGTCAGGTCTAGTCTAATCTTTAAACTTTGTAATTCTAATAAAAGCTAGTGCTAATTGCGTAATTTTTCGCTAATACTTAAACACTCAATATCAAATTTTTAAAACTATCGACTCTTCTCCTTTAACCATGCTAAAATAATCGACATGGTAGGCAATAGAAAAAACGCCAAAATAAAGGAGGCATGCCACATAATAGAAATCATCTCGTAAACTTAAAAATTGACACAGAACTAATCAATAAAGAGTACAAACACATTATAAGCAAATTTATACCATAGCATAACACTGCAAAAATCTGATCACTTACATATTCCAACGTCTAAGGAAACTGACCTTTATCATTGTTTTTATAATGTCTAACGTTTTTGCTATTAGAGTAACTTAATTAAAAAATTGTGATTTCGTTATTTCTTTTTTGTTTTTTGGAATTTTGTTAGCATTTAAAATATGTGAAAAAGGTAAATTATAATTAATAATATATGTAAAAAAATCCAACTCCTGATGAAGAGTAAACATCAAGACCCGAAAGGTCGAGCCATAAAATAAAAGGTTTATAGAAAACAAGATCGGAGTAGTTCCTTAAAAGAAAACTAAGGACGATATTTAATTTTATTTAAGATGCAAAGCCGTCTTGCTGGTACATATTCTAGAAATCTAATAAAATACCGAGATAGCGTATTTTTTGGGTATTTTAACATATTTCACGTAGCTTTTCGATTTCTTTGCAATTTAGACAATTCATTCAAAAGTTGTAATTATTTAACAAACTAACATTTTTTGACTAATAAATGTTAATTCAAAATATTTGAACATTTAATTTCGTAGTAGTTAATAGAAGATATAACAAGGTATACAAAGTTTTTGAAATAGTGTTGAACGTAAGTATTAAAAAATGCATTAGACACATCGCTGAGAGATATTAAAAATTGTCCGCGACAAATGTGCATATATCACTTGAAATACGGAACATTTACCTTATCCATTTTATGACTAAATATAAATAAAAACCCATTCAAGTGATAAACTCTTTTCTTTTGCAACAGGCGATGCTTTACGCAAAAATTTTTATTACACACATAAAAACGTGACATGCCTTCAAAATCATAAACTAAAAATTTATTTCAGCTCTTAACCAAGCTTATCATAACACAAAGGTATGCAATTCAGGCTAACGTAGTAGAAATGTACCCCTCAAACTTTTCCCCATAAAATCCATGAGTTTTTGCATCTCAAACATTTCCTTTAGAAAGGAAAATATAAAATCCCATCTGCACGTTGCTGCTTTATTATATTACAGAAATTACACCACGACGTTCATTTTCATTTTCAGTGACAAATTGCAAAAGTTTTCAATTTTTCACAGAACTGGCTTTTGTGCGAGTATACTGCTTTCCGTCATGATCGTAATGGCTCAAGAGTTTTTCTACTTCTGTTGAGCTTCTTTTACTTTTTCCCATAAAAGTTCATTTAACTTAAGAAGTCTTATGGGTAATAAAATAAATTTTCCAGAGACGAAAGATATAGTTTCGTGTGGTACTTCCAATGAAATCAACAAATTCAAACTTTTACGTTAGAAAGTACTTTATATTTACAGAAAGTGGCTACGAGCGATTAACTTTCGTAAGCAATAAATAAACAGCCAGTGATGGTATAACTCTTCCTCTCGGAACTAGAAGAGCACCCTAAAAATGTTGGAAAATTATTCCTGATATTTTCCACATATATCTAGAAAATTTCCAACCTTCATCAGAGTTTCTCCTTTCAACAAGTCTAGGGCCGGGTGTTTTTGGGGAAGAACTTGTGCTGAGATGCAATTTATATCCTTCTCAAAGGAATAATGAACATTCTATTTATACTCAAATAGTTAAATTTTTATAGGAAATGGTTTTTTAAATGTTAGAAAACTTTTCAAGATCTCTATCCCATCTCCAGACTGACCATTAACTCTACCTGAAATTGCTAAAACGTAATTGGGCTTTTCGTTTGCTAATTTTCCTGAAATTTTACGACGAACATAAAACAAAATCATATTTTTTCATAATTACCCTAATTTGAGCCAGAAAACTGAGCCCATTAACCCCCCTCTATCCAAAGTTCATCGAAAGGCGAAACCCATCAGCAGAGCTGCTGTGCATTCAAAATTTCATTTAGATGCTATAAAACCGGTAATGACACTTCCAGGCTCCTATCTGGGGCTCGTTATTTCCCCTCGTCTAAAATATCTTCTCAAGTTATAAAATTTAACTAACCGTAGCTGGTAGCAATCATTTGGCGCTTTTATTACTTTTTGAACAACTCCTCTCGGATCCTGGAAATATATGTTTAAGGGATGCTCATACCCGTGCCTAGCACATGTGCTCCGGATTGCCCCATTCCCTGCAAAACATTCCCCGCCCAAAGGGTTCCCTCAATGTATTGACGGCTCTAATTTATGGATGTACTTCCTGTACTCGAAATGAGCAAATAAAAAGAGATAATTTAACGGTATTTAACTTGGTAGGGTTTGTTTTTTTTTTTATTTGAAAGCTTTCCTGACGCTAATCCCCCTTGATCCTTAAATGAACTTATTTATTCATTGCTTGGCGGAACAGGTACCAATTGACCGAGCAGTTTACGAGACAATCTTCTCGGGGACAATGCTCGTTGTAAAATCAGGAGCTCATTGGTAATGCACAAGAGATGAGACTCCAGAACCCTCGACAGAAGCACGTAGTAAAAATGTTATAAATTCAGCGCCATTGCTTCTTATTTGCAGTCAATGTAAATTTTAAAACCAAAATTAATGTTAGACCAGCAATTTTGTTTTAATGGACTAAATCATTAAGTATTTAAGAAAACATTTTAGAAATATACGGGCTTAAATACCAAAATGCAACATTTACTTTTCTTTTATATCACTATAAAGTGAACTAAATTTTTATATATGCTACTACTTAATACTGAAAACGGGGTAAAGTGTTTCATTTGGAATTTAAATTTTGCAATGTTATAAATAAACTACCTGATTAACCCGGTTTCGCACGGTGGACGTAAAATTCAGTAATTGGGTCTAGCTAGTATTAAGTCATTCGTACAAACATACAAACCAACAGACAAAATTTTTAAATATGGCCTTCTTGTATTTTGTTAGCCCTTCTACTTAGGAGGAATCCCTATGTACAGACACAGCGTTTCTACAGTTTTATTATTATAGTTATACAGTAGATGACCAGCTCATTATAACCATGTGCAAATTTTCATTGTAAGCTCTTTAGTGGTATTTTCAAACTTTCATTTCTAAAGAAATGAAAGGCAGCTGATATGTTGCTTTGAGCTTAGGTTACCCGTGAAAATTCGTCTAGTAGTTTCACAGATTAGCGTGTACGAACAGACACAGAACATTTTTAAAAAATTTCTTTTTGTATTCTATTAGCCTTTTACATTACCCCCCAATCAGTTTTTGGAAAATATTCTCTATTTACAGACACATACTATATGATCACAATTTTGCTAAAAGTCAATTATGGAACTTGTTTGGATATTTAAAACTTTGACTAAATTTATTGTTTTTAAAACTATAAATTAAAATATTGTACAAGTACATTGTTCTTTGAGTTATGTTATAATCCTCTTTATCTGTTCAAAACCGAATTAAATTGAATCATAATAGGGACTTAATTTCTTTGTAGTTTTATTGGTTTAATAATTCCATTAAATAAATTAAAATTTAGTTAAAATTTGACCATAATCAATTTACAAAATACCCATGATTTTGTTTCAACTTCATAATCTAAAGCTCTAAAAGCAAAACAATTAATTCTGCCCTAATTCCGGTTATTTCTCACACCGCATAATGTTATAAAGCAAATCGAGTCACACTGCATAATTTTTATTGATTTATTTAAAATGCATCGCGTGTGGAATTTAAAACGGAATCAATACCCCGTAAAGGGACAATACCAGAATCTGCCAGAACCCGATAAATTCATTCATTTTTTTTTTCTATTTCATTTTTGATTCCCACTCATCGCAATGATGGGACGGAAATTAATTCACCTGAATGTCAGGTCAACGCGGTATGATAAATTCTCCGTACTGGATTCGCAAAATTCTCACAGCAATTTTTCTTTCTGCCAACATGCCAGAGCTAGACAGAAATTAAAATACTTGAATTATTGTGGTGAATTCTCCACTGCATAAAAGATAAAAATGTGGTGGAGCAGTTCCTAGCACAAGAACTCCAGATTTGCACCTGGATCATAACGAATAAAAAACCAAAAAATTCATTGTGAACGTAGCTCATTTGCATCTGGTTGTAGTGCATCGCTGTAGTGCACATGCAAATGCAAACTAGCCCAACGAACTCGTTTGGAGACCAGGTGCAATGCGAAGTTAAAAGAAAAATCATAGTATTCCCCCTAAGTCCAGAAACTGCTTGTGTTCCAAACTTTCTGGGAAACTTTTCAAATATCGCAGGGCTCAGGACGTTCGCAACTTTTCATGAAATTAAAATAGTTTTAAGTGAACAAAGAAGACGGGATCGTAGGGCAGAAGGAATGACACGTAAATGTCCTCACGCTGCAATTTCTGCTGTCGAAATTTTCAATTTCATCCCCCAAAATATTTGAAATGAGTCCCTTCCCCCAAAAAGAGCAAAAGGAAAGACTGACTAAATGCAGTCAAACTTCTACAGGACTATATAAATGGAACAGAAGAACAATTGTTAGGAAAGGGATGTGGTGAAACCACTGCACATTGCATCCCTTGTTACTAAACTCTATTGAGCAACCGCACCATTTATGTAATTCGGATAATGTATCGTCCCGATTTCGAGAATTGGTGCGGAAAGTTACGACGTAAGCAACTCGCGTGCGGGCGTCAACTCGTGACGACAGAATGTGGAAGGGATCAGCATCATCGTGATTAATAACAGCGTCCAACAACCGCTGGAGTGATGTTAAAGCTCCCGTAAATTGGCCTTTATTGTTTTATTGATCCATTCTGCGTAATTGGACTCTCGCAACCGTCTCCCCGCTGATTGACCATGAGTTATTTTGATGATGATGGCACTACACGTCGACAAAGAGGATAACGAATGGAGTGGATTACACTTCCTTTTTGGAGGATACCCATCGAGTCCTTTGCGATGTGGGTATATAATACATTCATAATATGTACTCGTTTACGGAAGTGCTGTTTTTAGGTAGATTTCATATGAAATATGTACTACCTATTTCAGTCTATCTGATAAAGCGATTTCGGAAAATTAATGATGCCAAAATATCATTTTAGAGGCCCCCACACACAAATGTTTATAAACATATAAAATATATTTTATAGAAATATATAACGAATATTGTGAAAATGATAGAGATTGCATTTTCTTAATCGATTTTGATAAAACATTGCCCATACATATATTTCGGCTAAGTTTATAAATGGAGAGAAATGATCAAGGGATGAGGGATAAACACTACATTAATTTCTGTAAAAATTATTTGAACCCAATATCTTTCATATGACCTGACCGCTATTAACCAAACTTAGTATGAAGATTCACCATATATCATTCTAGTCCAAGTATTAAAATTGCATTGATTGGTAAAGTGGGTGAGGGGTTACACGCATTTTAAAAAATGATTTTGTTACCGCGATAACTACTTAATTTTTTAATTGAATTTTGATCAAACTTTAAGTATGCATTTATGGGCTCATCTTCACATCTAGATCACGTTAAAATAGCAGGATTTGGGGAAGAGAAAAAGGACTTTCAATTTACCATATATTTTTTTTAATTTTTCAATTTACAATGCTGCCGACAATTTTAGGACCAAATGTTGATTTTAGGCATACATATATTCTATTCGCTAGCCCATCACTTGTTGATATAGAGTGATGACCTCTTCATTTGACCCAAATCTCTTATCGCCCAGACATTTCTTCAGGTTTGAAACAGAAAATAGTAGAAGGGTGCTAAATCTAGGAAATATGCCGAATGGGGTAACAGTTCATAGTGCAATTTATAAATTTTTACCATTATGATTACACATAATGCTTAATCAACACACGAAATTCACTTTTTTCCCATTTTCCTTCAAATTCACCAGGTTGTCTGCTTTCAAACACAAGCTAAATGATGCAGCTTGCTCAAACTTTAACAGTAGTCTATTAATCGATGGCAGCTGACGGGAGCAGTGTTGCATTTAAAATTACTACACGGCATATTAAAAAAGTCACTGACTTATCAAACTGCCCTCATATCAGAATACTTTCTCCTAAAAACTGCTTTGAGGCAGAAGGATAGTAATAAAATATTACAAATAAAAAGGAATATGATTTCAGAACGCATATATCATTTGATGACGTTATTATTGTAATAATTTAATTTGTCATACGGAACCGACAGCCTGGTGTAAAAACCAAATCCATTAAAACTTATATAAATAAATATTAAAAAGGACCCATTTATTATGAAAAACTAAATTTATGTTGTTTCTAAATTCATAGCTTTAATTGCTTTTCTCTTTTCATATACCGCCTACAGAGAGAGTAATAAAAATTTTGTTGGGAAGGGGGTAGTTTTATAAATTAAAGGAAGTAGAATGCGCGTAGGCTATTCTCATTTAGCTAAGAGGAAGAAAACGGCAAAACTCACTCAGCGCAAAAAAACATCTTGACCCATTTCCCACTAGGAAAATTATTTGCACTTTTCGCTTAATTACATTTTGTGCCTGAAGGTTGTGTCCTTACACAATTTTTCAAAGGGAAATTCTTATATTGTAGGTTCCATCCTCGAGCGTCTGATCACGAATAACCTAAAATCTTGCATGAATAATTGCGAGAGAAATTCCTTTTGCCTGAAGTGTCCAAAACAAATAAAGTCACTTCGAACCTACTCCTGTCTTTCCAAACAAACAATAGGGAGGGTTCGGAGAGGTTAAGCGACAATGACGGGAATGTTGCTACTTTTTAATAATCTAAAGGTGACTCTGTTCTTTTCTCTTCCAAAAAAAGACATCAGGAAGAAAGCGAAGACGAAGATTTCCCTACTACTACCGAGAAAATCACGGCGCTGACAGCCTTCACAATTGTAAGGAAAATCTTTTCATCCCCAGGGAGAACCAGCCCTGGCTGGAATGAATTGGTGCCATCTATTACACGGTACGATGTTGCACTGACACTGGACTTATAAGTCCGTACATAATGAACGTAGTTATGTAAGAAATTGGAAGCTTATGCTATATGCGCTAAATAGTGGCATGGGGTCGGGTTAAATTTATGGACTCAACGTGATTTATTGCTAGCGAACGGTCCTGATATATAGACAATTGTGGGTGTCATCATCTGGAATGCGTTTATTTGGTTTAATGGAGAAATTGGCACGCCCAGGATTCAAGAGTCTGCAACGGAAGGGATTTCGGTATAAGAATGAGATATTGATACCTAACGACTTAAGATTAATTTCAACAATCTTTTTTAAAGTGCTTTACAAGAGGTAAAAATAAGTCTGGGAGCTTTTTAAAGTAAAATTCGGTATTTCTTATACATAAAAATATAATGAATAATATTTAAATAATATTTAAAGCCTCACATATTCACACTATCTATACAATTTTAAGTTTCTTTAAAAATTTAGAAGTGAATTGCTTCCATACTTTTACCTTTTTCACAGCTTCATCAATTTACGCTGTCTTATAATATATTAAGATAGAATTTCTCGAAGGAACTTATTTGAATTTTTCCATAAATTTATTAAAACTCTTGCTAGCTTCGGTAAAGAATTTATTTTCGATTAAATTGCAACGCTTTTCCCCCTATCGAGGCATCATTACGACTTCCACGTTATTCTAAACTTGTGGCGTTTGATATGTGTAATTTGTTCCCCTCTATACCTATGGAAAAATTTAAAAATATCTTATTTAATACCATCACAGAAAAAATTAATTCGCCTGACAAAGTTAAAGATCTGATAAATTTGAAACATGTCTAAACCAAAATGAAATTTTCTTTGACGGAAAGATCTATACATAATATAAGAAAATCAGACTTCTCCTTTCTTTGCTGAATATTTAATGTCCTATCTGGACAGAAAACTATATATATATCATCATATAATCAATTATTGAAACATATTTTGGTTTGGTTTAGATATCTTGTTGATATATTTTATATATGAACCGGATGGCTAGATATATTTCTAATCACAATATTAAATAAAATTTACAGTAGAAGCTTAATTTATGAAAAATTCTTTAGAGAATCTTAAATATAAATATGAGATATACCAAATAAAATGTAATTACTGTCTGGAATGTATGTCAGAAAAGCCAAAAGAAACTTAAAGACAAGATTGGTTGAACACGTAGTAGGAGCTCGGAATATAATGCCAGAATCTTCAGCACATAAAAGAAAGTTAAAATATAAACTCAGTTAGTATTAAATTACTACATAGGATAGATAGAGGATAAATCTTATGTAGAGCAAAGATTTTCGAAATTAAGAAAGTCAAATACATTGGACAAAGCATACTTAATGATGAGTTAGACTTCTTTAATTCTTTAAAATTAATGCGTTATTAAACCCAAATAATTTTTGTAACCGTTGAGAGTAATCAGGATATAGCCTGCTGATACCTCGAAATTTTTTACTGCAGTAAACAAGTGTATTAATAAATTATATAATATACTAAACTAATATTAAAGTAAAATTAGCAGTTTTACAGTGTAAATTTATCCTTTTTTATGAAGCTGTTTGCGAGTGAACTCGTATCTCCGAGCACAAACAATAAATCAAAAATCATTTTAGATCTATAAGCCAAAAGCTAATAAGCTGCGTATGATTTTTTGATGGTGCGTACTTAGAAAAAGGAACCCGATTTTCACTAAATAATTTCAAATCGTATTACATTTATACGATAGAATTTATAGAAAAATTAAATTAATCACACCAAAATTCTTTACTAATGGAAGAGGAGATTATGATGTCAAAAAACCCAACAGAATTATGAATTCATCAAAATTATAAGTGTTGTTAAATCAAAAACGCGTTAAAATTGGTAATTTTTAAAAATAACTTAGAAATTTAAAAAAATTTCATAAAAACACCATTTTCAGAATCTCGGCAATAGAAATGTGCTTTATTAAGTATGAAATTATCATATTTCAAAAGTATGGTAATTAAACAAAATACTCTATAATCATTGAGGAGTTAATTTGTCGCAAGGTTCGCAAGGTTTGTAGTTCATCGCAAATTACTCTGCTAACTGATGCGATAACTTTAACTCTTAATCGTGCTTGAGCACTAAAAAATTTTATCATCAAAATCAACCGAATGGAAAAGAAATGTTCCACATGAATAACCCCTAAATGAGGTCTTTTAACGACAACGTTTAAAATTTTATTAATTTTCCCTGCAACTCAAAGTCGAGCAGAGTAGAGGGATAGGATTAATGGTTATGAGTTTCTGTATCTGCGATTAAAGAGGAAAATGTCAACTAATTGTAAGCATATGTACCTAAACTTAAATTGAATTTTTTAACTGTTGTAACATGCAAAATATTATCAAATTACTTTGCTTGGTATCCCAGGTAAACCCCTGTTTATTTTCGTTAGTAGGTTGCAAATTTAGAAAATCCCTCCAATCAGCGTGTCACCGCTGTCACGCCACAAAATAATAATATGTAAATATCACCACCAAAATTCACAACATTGCTGATAAGGCAAACAAAACTTGGAAATTAGCTGCTAAGGCCAAAATTGTATATCACATCGTTACTGCACGGAAATTTTTGGGAGAATAAAGGACACGTCCAAGAATTGGCGAAAACCTCAATTCGAAAAGCAAGTGCCATTCGCACAAAAGTGAATGACGACGACCGGCGACCAATTTGAAATTCAAATTAGGTGTCCTCCAGGAACGTGGGACAAACAATTGAATTACAGAAATTACCCGACACCATCTAAGGAACTTGCAATCCATGCCGCACGTCCTTCCCGCCAAAAAGGGCTAACTTTTTGGGGCAAACCTCTTTTTGTCTTCCGTCACGATAGGCCGCCTCTAGAAATACGAGAGGCTCTCTGGATGCCCACCCCCAACACTCCCGCCCCCGTGAATTAAGAAATGACAATCGCACAATTGTCCTAGTCGAAGAGGACTTCCAACAAGAAAATGAAGTCCTTACAATATGCAAATTTGCCAGAGTTACTTCGGCTCTGATTAAATTGGTAGCCAACCATCGAGAAGCCAAGAAGACTCTCGCCTTGCGATGTAATGTGGGTTGATGCCACGGAATACATTTGGGGGTTTGAGAAGGATTTCCATTTCTTTTTCTACTATTACGGAGGGTGGATTAGAGCACTACTATGTGTGTTTAAGCCCCAAAAATTCTCTAAATTCCAGGATTCCAACTGGCGCTAACAGAACAGTATTAATGTTAAAGATTCTTCTCCCCTTAGGGATGACGAGGATAAAGTGATTCTGGAAACTGGAATGGGATTTTAACGAAAGTGAACTCCTTGAAAAATTTATCACTTCTCAAAGAAAAAAGGAAAAAGGTCATGAATCTGTGATGAACTTAAAGCGTATTCTTTCTCCTCTGCTTTTATTTTTCTTGATATTTATTATAAACGATTCTCGAGGGATTTGCGGTGTGCCTGATTGCTAGTTGATGAATTATAAATTTACTCCAATTTAAGATTGTATAATTGTCATGATACACAATTATTATAACCATTATTTGTAATTTACGCAATGATTTTTAAGTTTCCACTACGTGTCTCCTATGAATATTCTTACTTATTTTGAAAAACTCAGATAAAATCATAAATATCAAGGCTTATAAATAAAATTATGGAAAATATTGTATATTCCTAAAAAAACCAAATATTTTATTTATATCTTTCATAAGCTCTCTAATATTATGAGTCCCGATTTCCTTTTGATGCCTATTATGCTTTTTCTCATAGAATTATAAATTATGGCATTATTGCTCACGGAGCACCTTACTTTAATTGTATAAATCTTTTGCAAAATCACCAGGAAAAGCTTTTAAAAATTATTAATAAAAATAAATTGAATGTCTTTGAATTTAGACCACCTATTCTTTTAATGAACTAAAAGAAAAATGTTTAAACTCTAACATCACGAGAAATAAAAGTATTCAACTACCTAAAACTATTAGTAGTAAAAATAGGATAATAAAAACCCCTATAATGAATTCAAGATCATATACAATAAATATACAAGAAAAGCTAAATTAAAGAATTGGATTGCACTAATTTTATAATGAATAATATTGTTGTTTTTGACAGTATTTTAAGACATTTAACTATGTTAAAATTATAAATTCTATTGGATGTTTAATTAAGACTTAAGTATTCAAATTTTTATAATTAACAAATAATTATCAAGTATTAACTTCTTTTACCTCTGTGGAATTTCTATAATAATTATTGTAATTGTTATATAAGTTTATAGATTAATAAATAAATAAATAAACATAGTAGTTTATGTATATATTTTTAATTTAAAATTTATATCATATATACATAGTGTATGCATTTTTAACTGAAAATAAACTTTTACTCATTTGAGTATATTAGAAATATTTTCAAGCCGGGCAAATATTATTATTATTAATTAATATTATAAAGATTTTGTTTTTATATCGATTACTTCTTAATGGTTATGAGATAAGTTTAATAAGTTAGTCGTTTTAATATCCAATTTCCATGTTGTATTTGAATATACATTATAATGAAATTCTATCTTGACTGTTTCAAATTAAATGACAATTTTTACAGGAAATAAAAGTAGTAGAAATTTACCATTGCAGTAGTAATAATGGTAAGTTACAAAAATAATTTAATTACTAGTGATGATAATAGGAAGGTTGACATTATTTTACAAGTAATTTTATCGGAACAATGTTGCTTCAAAAATTTGATGTTGTCAATTACTCATTTCAGTTTTGATAGTTTAATCATATGTACATATTTTTAATTAGTGAAAATAATTCAATCTAATCTTTTTAAATACATTCTTATTATTCTAGATATTGCGCCATAGCTTTTAGAAAAGATATACTTAATTTAGGACAATTAAAAAATATTCAGAATCCACGACTTTAAAGTAGAATATTTATTTTAAAGACTAACAAAAATTTGCAGAATTCAAGCTAGAAATTTACATTAATTTTCATTACGACTACATGCTACTATCCTGGAAAGCGTACATAACTGAGAAAAATGTTATTATTCCTCCCACAAAGCCCATCTTCTCTTTCACAAAATTTATTTTTGGTTTTTAAACGACAAGAAAACAAATTCGAATCACCGAACAGCCATAGTATAATAATTCCGTGATAGATTCACTCGTTACAGTCTGATTGGGCATGTACCTGTTGAATTCTATCTCCCGTTGAAAATCTCTTGATATTTTCTAGTTATGGTAATTTCGACAATAAATTTATGTCCAAAATTCCGTTTCACTTTGCTTCGACAATTCTTTTTGCTCTTCTCTGAAGTCGTTTCGAGGGCGAAAATCTTCTTAGAATTTCTACATTTCCCCTGAGCATGTCCAAGTCAGGACTGTGATTTATAACCGCCCCGCCCAGAGGGAATTAAATAATAAAGCGAAAGAAAAATTTTGGATTTCCTCTGTGCCTCATAAAATTGTTGAAATACTTAAGAATCCTTAAAGTGGAATTTAAGAAGATATTTCTTCTGTTATTTGATAGAAATTTTGAGTGATTTTCATTAACTGTAGGTAGAAGATAAAATTAACTCTGGGTGTAACATTACAGCCTTAAGGCATTATAAACATTAAAAGGAAATGTTCTCTGATATCTAAGCTCTTTTCAAATTTCCACCTTTAAGTACAATCTTTAAATATTATACAAATGTAGCAAACTGTAATTTAACACTGATATTGATCCAAATATTTCATCTAATCTTACACCTTCTTTCTGATCTTAATGGAAGAAAGAATTATCAGAAGTCGAAACGATACAAATATTACAATTACATTAACCGGAAACCCACCCTATTTGGTTTCAAACTTCTGTAAAATTCCACTTTAGGAACTATCGATTTAGAAAATCACCCCTACAAATGTGGTCTGGCATGTGGCAGGATATATCTTTTGGAAACCGATATCCTTTAATTTAGTGAAATTTTTTGTTTTATTACTTTGGCTATTGTTCACATTTTTATCCCTAATTTTCCACTTAATTCAACACGATTTAAATTTAAGGGTGGTACGTTTTAATTAAATAAGTTAAGTTTTATATAAGAGATATTGATTTGTAAGCTTAGCTATAATTTTTGATGTGATGTACTATAAAAAATGTGTTCTAAAGTGTATTTTTGCATCATTATTGTTAAAATAATCCTATAATTCTTAAACTTAAGAGTGTAAACTGGCGTAAGCCAACTGTAAGATGCTCTGATTAGATTAGATTATAATTAGATACTTTGGGAGGCGATTCCACTCCTTTAAAAGGCAAATTCTCCAAAAAAAAGTACATGTACCCTAGATTTTGGTGAAGGATCACAAATTATAACAAAAATAAAATATAAGTTAATTAAAATTGAATTCTAAAATCACAACAATAAGTATCACTTGTATAGTTTTACAGAGCAAGGACGAAAATAAAATGTTATAGATTAGTGTAAAAATATACAACATATACAACATATGGCAAGAAATTGCAACCTTGTCCAGCCTTAATTTGACCATATGTGTTAAACGCAATATTTGTGTAATTTTACCCTCACTTTGTAATTTTAAGCAATAAAGCTTACTTATACCATTTTAAGCGTTTTGAAATAATACACTGAAGTTTACAGTGATAGTTTCCAAAAACATTTCTATTTTAACTCTTGGGGTTAGGTGGTTTAAAAACATTCCCACTCTTTGCTTAGTATTTTATGCATGGTGGGATATATTTGTACCCACCTCAAAAAGCTCAAATTATTCATATTCATACAGTTTAATATTTATAAAGTTATTTTACTATAATTAAAAAAATAATATGTTCAACTTGACTATTTTATTTCTTTAAACTCATATACCTCAAACGGTTAAACGTTTTATTTTTATCTTTAAAGGATTTTAAAGAGGAAAGGAAAGGAGGAAAACAAGTTGTTGTGTAAGAACTTGTGTGTTCTTAGAAATTCTACTCCCTACTCTATTGTTTAGTTAAGAAATAATATCTGGGATAGTGCTTCCCATCACTCCTATCAAGACCATTATCAAACACTAAATATCCCATAAAATCCCGAAGACAACAAAGTATCTTCGCCCATAAAAACAACTTTAATGGTAACTCTCATTGGACATTTTCTGACTATCATATAATCGTATAGAGTTCATTTGTTCCCAAAAACTCATAAAAAGGGGAAAAGGAACATTTGCAAGTCCTAAACTTGACCGATTCTATCAACCACGCCCTATATCTTTGTACAGATCTTATGAGAAGCTTATCCTTACTAAGGTTTTGCTAGCAATAAATTAGTGTGTTGCCCTCAAACGGCTAGCATATTGTAGGAAAGAGTAATAGTCCTTGACGTTTATATGGTCTGATGGTAATTGCTCCGTTTTTCATTTCTATTCCAATGGAGGAAGGAAATTGTTTCTAAAGTGCCTGGCATTTATCATAACCTCCTCTTTCCGCTTCCCTGCCTTAAGTGAAGTTTTTAAAGATTTCATCGTAGACATGAAAGCATATCATACCAATGGAGACATGGCAACGATTCCAAAAAGTTTAGTATTTTCAATTTATTTTTTTATTTTTTTTGTTTTTCTCAGGAAATATCTGATTTATTGATGATTTTAACTGCAGAGAGGGTTAAGAACCAAAATTACTCAATTCGAAAAGGAGGTCGTATCGCATTTATAAAATCGATTACTATCAATATATTTCAGCATTGACATATTATCCAATTTACCAATTTAAAAATCATCTAAAAATAAAACAAACCTAAAGGCCAAATATGATAGACTGACATGGCAGGTATATGCCACTGAGTCATAAAAAGTAATTGCTTGTGTAAATTCAAAATTGCAAGAACTGCAAAGTATTTTTATATATTTTTGTGTAGATATAAGTCATATATTTTGGAGTATGCATGAAGAGACTCACAATAGATTGAATATCATACAGTGAGAACTTTAAAACTTCCTTTACAGATTAATTATTATTAGATAAAAATTTTGCGTTTACCTTAAAAGATTTACATCAGCATTAATTACAGCACAATTTATGAGTTTGATAATACGTTACGTGCCGATGACTACCGTATTCGTCCTAAGACTAATTCTAAGTTTTAAATTTTATTTATTTATAAAGTTACACAGTCATCAAAGAATTTGATTCAAACTATATTTAAAAAAACGTGACTGAAAAGGTTAAAATCTTTAAAATATCAATTCAATTTTAATTATATAATTAATAATAATTGGCAATAGCCAAGCCCCAATTAAGAAAAATTAATTAACGTTGATAAATGTCGCTTACAGAACAGAGTGCAGCCAATTTTAGTGTTATTCCGACCAATAAACGACGTGTCGCCCGACCTCTACAGATTATTATGCTATCACATCAATTACCCACGAAGTTTATATCGATTTTCAAATAAGCTCTAACAAATAGGTCATTTTGCAACGCTCCAGAGATTCTGGCGTAAATATGTAGAAGGAAAAGTGGACGCCAAAAGAGTAGACTAGAATGGAATAAGAGAGCAACATTATTATCCATCTATCCTTTCCCAGCAGGATTATCGTTCTTCCGCGATATCTCTGGATGTATTTAATTTGAAATTATCCAGACACTCTAGGCCTATTATATAGGCTACTTACAATTCCCAAGGCCATTACACAATTTCGCAACCAAACAGTCTCATAATTGAAATTCCGCAACCATTTTTAATAGATCCTGATGCACCCACAGGCTAGAGAGGTTAGATTAAAAAAGTTTCCTCGTTAAAATCATTTGTACAAAGATCGCGGCAGCAATTTGTATTAAAATGTGAAATTAAATGAAAAATTTACCCCTTAAATTTCCATTGTGCGAGATTGGGCTGTAGACAGGAAAGGGGCCAATTAACTGAGCCGTACCGCACTCGAAATGGTTTCGTCCGCCCACGAAACATTTCCTCCTAGAAAGTTATCAATGGAAGATAGAAGGAAGATTAGATCCAGACCCTGTGCTCGTGAGGATTCTCATTGTCTGGATAAATTGAATTTTATTTCCTTTTAACTCTTACTAAATTGAGGAATTGCGGAAGAGTTATTTAACTAAGTTCTGAGTATAAAACCCTTTGTATTCAGTTTGCTGCTTTTACCCTATTTTAATGCTGTTGAAGAGATTCCCAAGAATTATTATACTTTCACTGAATATGAAATTGAGCCATAAAGAAGTATTTTTTTATTATTTAAACCTCAGTTAAGTTCAGTTGGGATTTTCCCTTTAGTTTTAGTTTATGTACCAGCGTACAACACTTAACTTGTCTGATTCACTTTTTACAACTATTAAAAGACCAAAGGGTTTATTAACTGATATGGAAATTTTATATTCTGGTTTATATTACACTGTTTATATCATACATGTCATGTATATTATACAAATCTTACAGCTGTATACCGTTTCCTCCCCAAAATACTTTAATGATAACCTTCCCCATATTTTTCTTTTTCGAGAAGAATGTTCGGACTATATGATAATTTGTCTTTATTAAAGAGATATACCATAACAAACTAGGGTTGTTTGCGCTTTATTGAATTTGTTATTCTATAATTGTAGAAGATGTAAGAAATATCAGTTGTCTTAGAAACAACGATAAAAACTGAAAACAACCCTCGGTACAAAGATAAATAAAACCTAGACTTATTTTGGTGTAATAAATGTGTTTGGAAAGATTTTTAGAAAAATATAAAATAATTTTCCTTTAACCTATATTTTGAAGGAATGAAAATAGTGAGAACAGCTTTTCACAAATTATTTATATGGTATATCACTAGATTGCCGGATATTGGGTCTGTACCTATTTAATGTTTCTTTTTAAATAAAATAAAATTAATGTTGCGTAATGTTTAATGAATATTCAGAGTATGGTTTCTATTTATTCATTTCCTCAACATTCTTCTGTAAACGATTATTAATTTCTTACTCCAACTAAAGTATGATATCTTCTAAGAAAGTCATTCTATAGTAATTGATCTGATTCTATTTCATGAATTGCACATAATAAAAATAAGCAAAAATTTTAAGTACGTCGTTTGCCAAAATCTTATTACCAAAATTACTGCTCCACAAAATCTTAATCTCTGCTGTTACCAATGACTTGCTTTAATCATCCTTCCTTAACTTTAGCTACCGCTTTTATGGTCAGTATTCTTGCAGGATATTTCTTACATCAAAGCAATCTTAATTTCGATAACAGCGCTCATTTCCAAAAGTACTTTCTCTTGATGGACCTTAATATTACCACCTCGGAGGTTGTTCAACTTGGCAATGAAAAGGAGCATTTCTCTTGAAATAAAAGTAAACATCTTTTTTCCTCGTTATTGCCACTGGGCGCTTCTTTTGGCAACCAAAAAAAGGAATACCATTTTTAAAGCAACAGTTTCACGGCTAAGTTTCACCGAGGAGGCTCCTTCGAAAGAGGAAAGAAGACTCCAAAAAATGAGCAAGTCAAGAGCGCCATCCGGCCGCTCCAGATAACATAAGCAGATAAATGAGATGACATGCCTCAGCATCTTCGACTTGGAACCCGGCCGGGACCAGATGAATGTTGAGTAATAAGAGGAAAAATTAGCACAACATTTTCGGTGCTGTAGAGCGCCCATGTAGAATGCTATCACCGCGGGCTGAGATATCTTGGTGGCGGTGAGCTCCATGCATTAAGATGATGGCATGAACTAAGCAATCAGCATTAATTTTAATCTGCTGCAATTCCCTAAAAAAAGGCTGGCGAAATTGAGACAGATTCTAATCATCGGCGGAACAAACGCCGGGACGGATTACGTGCGGTTGAACAGCTCTATCCGGAGATGCTGTACCATGGTGATGTATGAGCTGCCCGTTTTCCGCCCCAAAATTGGTCTGTTCGAGCAACAGAACACTCCAAATTGCCCCTCTTTCGGGAAGACCCTGGTGTGTGGGAGCGGAAATCAATTCATGATTTATGTACCTCCAATTCGCTGATCCATTCGCAGCCACCCAACCGAAGTTTCTCCGGTTCTCGTCAAGTGCTCAAATCAATTTATCGCTTTAAATAATAAATGTCATTTTATGTCGTTTTTGGGAAAGCTCATGCGTTAAAATTAGAATCTCTTCCCGGCTAAGTTGCTGAAGCATTCAAGACGTATCCTTGTTTCCCTTAGAACGAGAGATCCTCGAGAGAAAACTCGTTGGAGCGGAAGGACTTTGATTTGATTGAACACATTTCGGGCGAA
Organism: Philonicus albiceps; assembly: GCA_963969385.1. NCBI lineage: Eukaryota > Metazoa > Arthropoda > Insecta > Diptera > Asilidae > Philonicus > Philonicus albiceps. The sequence goes on from OZ017775.1 coordinate 6,925,850, forward strand.
ACATTTTCCAGAATTGAAATTTACCTTTGATTTGAAATTGTTTTCCAAATGAAGACAAAATTTGTAAATTTCAACTCTGATTGACTCTGAAGCCGAAAGCTATGAAAAGTCTTTTAGAAAACTTTCACTCGTAGGATGATAGAATTTAAATTGTACAATCTTTGCAGTAGTGCTACAATTTTTCAACAAAACTAATATTACTATAACTTCCTCATACACTACATTGAAAATAAAAGGATCCTCTAAAATTAACATTTGAATCAATCTTTAAAAGATTCGAAGTTCTTCATCAAAATGGTACTAAATAGCGAGTTTGTTTAAGAAGTAAAAATCATTTTAGGAAAAATTAGTTACACTACAATTTATAAGGTTTAAGGAATTATTAGCCTCATAGTTAGTTACTCAGAAGTAAGTAAGAATTTTACGACTTTTTCAAACAGCAGACACAAATCAATTTTTTGCCGCAAAGAGTTCGTAAAAGTTATAAAATCTACTGTTTTCTATTTGATTCAAAGCAGGATTGTTCTTTACACCCGGATTTTTGTTTCTAAAAGTAATTGTTTATAGATTTTTTTATCTGGTGCTCTACAATATAATTTTCCCCTAATTAGAGTATCCAATATCGCACCTATAAATTATTTAAATTGGTATATGCTAAAATATAAAAAAGCAACTCGGTTGAATCATATACAAAAATTACGTGATACAAAGACGTTTCCGCACCAAAACGCCAATACATGCATCATTCTGAAAATCATCATACCTTAAAGAAATCACATTATCTGTGGCAATCTTATGTGACAATATGCCTACAATTTTATTATCCGACATCAAATGAACTCGCACTTTCGTCACCATTTTTGGGGTTCCACCCTCACTTTTCCAGGTATAGCCATGAAATTCCCCGAATTCTATCTTCTGGGGTGGAAAAAATAAGCCCAGGAGCTGTTTTCGAAATTCCCAAACCTTCCATTCTCGCAGATTTTCTAGCTCATTGTCCAATTTCATGGAGTCTTCTGCCGCCTGGGGATGTGCTTCAATCGTGAGGCAGAAAAGTCAGATGTTCACACTTCGGTGTGGATGCCCATTAAATTTGGGACCCCGCCTCTAAGGTATTTTGTAGGTGCTCTCGAAAAGTGAGGTAAATTGTGAGATGGAGCAGAGGAAATTGCCTACCCAGTATGCCCCTCTACAAAAGGTGATAACAATAGACTTCGCACCCTGTTGGTTAGGTTTTCAATGGTACCAGGTTACCACCTTTGCTGGTATAGTTGGATTATTACACGAATGAATTGAATGAATGAAACCACGACAATTTGAATAGAGCTGTGTTGCTTTTATGTAAATCCAACTTTTAACAGACACGTTCTTTGTGAAACAAAATATCAAACATGCCCCAAATAATTTCAGTTATTTTACCCTTTTTTTTTTGATAATACCTTAAGTGGTTCGAAAATTAATAAAACAGACTATACTTTACTTGATAGACAATATGCATCTATACTGCATATAACAATTATTTAAGAATCCTATTGTATTATTATTTTTGTTAATAATTAATTGTTCCTGAAATCTATACTCAATTCCTCTATGCCTCAATGCCTCTATTGGTGAAGCTAAAATTTATTTAATACTCGCACCAATTTGAATATTTTACAAATAACCACTTTAACCCAACATTAAAGGCAAACTTATTTTCCATGTAAGAAAAAAGTTTCTTTTAGTAGGCCTAGTCAAATCAAATTAAAAAATTACAAAACTATACAAAACAAAAACGTCCGACATGAGTTTTTGATATCATGACAAAAGTGCAGTGAATTTCGTTACTGGAAAAAGCTTTTATTTATTTTTTGGTTCCGTGATTTAGACTGTACCCAAGTTTTAAATTTAATTCTCCATAAAAACCTTTCAAAAATATCATCTCCCATTAGTAATTTTATTAAACATTTACAACAATTTTTTTCCCATTCAGAATGCTATAGAACTTAACATATTCTAAAATTTAAAGGAGAGATTAAAATGCATTTAAAGAAATAGAGAACTTTAATTCGTGACCCATTTTTGAGACACATGACATAGAACATATTGAAGACAAATAAAACATACATATTTGCTAGTTTTTTTATTGCTGTTCGATTTTGTATATTTACAACTACTTAACAAATCTTTAAACCTTCATACTAAAAAATACGTATTATGAAATAGCGCTATATGGGCTTGGAACTTAAGCGCGCTTAATTTAAGGGTAAGGTCGAGATTTACTGGTTATTCTACTGTTTAATATAAATAAATTATAAAATATAAAATAGGTACATCGAAAGAAAACTTCAATTAATTTTCTAAAGCTTTTAACTTAAAAAAGTATATTAACACACATCTTTTACATACATTAAACGATATTTTGATTTCCTTCTTTCAAAATAGAGTTCATACATCTTCTGTTATTCCAAGGGTACAGTTTTTCATTATGAGCACATTTATTATATTTTAGAAACAATAAATAGATCAAGTGTCATTTAAATGCATATGGTACTTTATATGTTTTATATGCTTTATATGCTAACAAAATGTTTGAAGCTAACCATTTATTTTTCGTATCCTTGAGACAGAAAAAGCATCTCGTTTACACTAAAACGAGTTCCCTATAAAAATTTACATATCTGCAATAAAATGCTAACATCTCAAGTAGTTGCGTTTCTAAAGTAAGAAGAAAGTTATGAAATTGCGCTCAACGACACTTGAAATCAAAGAGAAGAAAAAAAAAATTGTTAAAACCTCGGCAATGTTCCAGAAAACGTAGATATTCCCCACAACTTAAGTAAAGTGGTACTTTGAGCTCGATATGACCACTTATCTGTCCTAAGTCTTCATTTCGCCTGTCTGAAGTTTTGCAGTTTTCTTAACAGAGACATAAGACGTCATCTCTGCAACGCCCTCGAAGCCATTAACTGCTAACAGTGTATAAAAGGCCTTCTTTGCGATAGAACATCCCTCGTCATGGTGTCCTCGCAGATGAATGGATGAGACTTCATTTTTCATTTTCTCACACACACCAAACCTTTGTGATTTGAAACTGAGTTTTATGTGAACCATACAAGAGCATGTCTCCTTATTTAAAAGGAGATTGTAGGTAGGGGTAAAACCTTGTACACTAAACCTAATAGAAAAACTACTATTAAATCAATATTTAATAAATATGTTTCCTAGAAACACTGTTAATAATAGACTGACATTTTTAAAAACACTAAACCGTACCGAGTGAAATTATCGTTCTACAGTCCAAAGATTACGATTTCTTCGTATCAAGTCCGCCGCTCGTCTAACCTTGGACAAATTTTAAAAGATCGAAAAAAAGCTTAATCGTGACTACTTAACCTCTAGATCTCCAAAATAGATCCAAAAAATATTTTAATGGTAATTTCTTAATTCTGAGTTGAACTTTTAGATCCTGATAGTGATAACATGCAACCAATTTTTTAAAATATATTTAGTATACAAATTTATGACAATATTATTGTTATTATTAAAGAATTATTAAAATTGATATTGAAAAGGATTAATAAACTAATAAATAAAATTTTCATATAATAATTGTAATTTTTAAGAATCTTCTTTTACGAGTATATGAGAGTCTTTGGAACCATATTAAATTTCGATGTTATATGAATTAAAATTTTAACGGGGGAGATCCTACGCTAGATAGGAGCTAAGAAATACAAATTAATTCTTAAAAAGTTCTAAAGAGGATCAATTGCAAGTCTTTATAGAGCCCAATAAGTTCAACATAATATTAAAACTTTATTTTTGACTCATCTCAAGATCTCTCTATCGCTTAACTTAATAGGTAATTACCAACAAAGTTTTTAGAAAACTTATATACAAGTCCTAGAAAATTATATGTATAGTAAAGCAAGTTTATTTAAAAAGAAATGTGAAAACAAAATAAATTTCAAAGCCACATATACGCCAAAAAAGTAAATTGTTAGTTATATTTTACGATAAAAAATACACTTAAACTTCATCCGTAATCTCACGAACCATACGATGTACAAATTTATTGTTACGGGCGCATGTTTGAAAGGTCTCTAAAAAAAAACAAATAGATGTATCAGCTGTTAATACAAACAATATTTAAAAATCATATATCGTAAATAAATTATTTTTATATTTATTGTAAGCATGGTATCATATCCTTGTATGGTGAAAAGTAGCTCACTCATGCAGACCTCGCATTTTATCTGAACTCTTACCCTAGCAATGTTTTATGTTATACCGAACTCTAGGAGAGGATAAAGAAAATGTTTTATTTAATTCAAAACAAGAATTTATTTTCATAAACCTTTTGATGTTTGGTATAAAAAATACAAAATAACTGAAGAGCAAGCAACGTGAAAGTCTAAATGTATACTTAAGTTTTAAGGTTTGTCTCTGGGAATTTTAAATAGCCTAAAGGGGTTACATATGCAAGGCATTTGTAAAGGAATTTTAAAAAATATTTCATATACGCTTTTTTACGGAATATGTTCAGAAGCAATTTCAAACAGAAACCCACTTGGTGGAAGCGATTATTAAATTCAAAAAAAAAAAATTTAACGGTAGACTTAGTAATTTCTTTCCATATTTATATAAATACATTTTCCATTATATTTTTTACACTGCGTTTGATCCTAGATTTAACATATGGGCCGTTCTCATAGACACAGCTGGAAATTGTCGTTGTCTATCGAATCTATATTTGAATTTTTAAAATAATTACGAACTAAATAAAACTTATAATTTTATATACTCTGAATAAGTTTTTACTTAACATATTTACAGCTGAGAACTTATAATTTCATTCCATTCATTATTTTAGCTTTGCATGTAAATGAGCCGTTCGATCAAATAGATTAACTCCACTGATAGAAATTTGTGAATATTAAATATTAAAACACCTAACACAAGGAAATGAATTACATTAATAAAGTTACGTGATGGTAGTAAACTTTAACAGTGTGTTTAAATTTTTATTTCAAAATGATCTTTTAAATTAAAGATGCGTAATTTATCCCGCGTTCTTCAGTTTTTGCTTATATGGAGTTGATCAATTTCTGCTATGAATGGCTCAAATGATAGTCTACTCTCTGCCACCGACTATAAAATTGCCAATTGGAACCGAAGAATAAAATCCAGGTATCAAGCGTAATTTGAGCCAGACTTGGTTTGGCATAATTTCAACCTAGTCAGGCTCAAGGCCAAACTTAGATCGAATCGAACGACAAGACAATAAAATAACAAAATGTTATAGCTGCTCCTTAACTTAACTCGACTTGAGCGAGGCTTGCGCCAAGCTTAAACTAAGCTTAGTACTCAAATTATAGATCTAATACCAAACTATCGATATTGAAACCATTAGGAATTTTTAAGATCTCTGATTTCTAATTACAGAAATGGCTTAAATCACCAAAATATTTCCTATTTAGACTAATCATTTAATTCACGACTGCACCCTAACAAATTTAAGACAAGTTCTGTCATTTGTATGACTCGAAATTCGTAAAGAATTTTATTCACATGATTTATTGGGAGAAATCTTCTACAAGCAATTTGTAAAGTCATGCATTCACATGCCTTTCTTAGCAGGAGATATTCCATATCATACTTTGATCTACCCGAACTTATGCCATACCGTCTCTAAAAAATTTCATAGAAAAGCGGCTTGTGGTAGCCGCGGAAGGCACTCTACCATCAGAATAAAAGCCCTCTAAGTCAAGTCTCTCAAGACTCGAGTAGAGAAATTGGAAACCAACAGAATGAACTGGGGCGGAAGAGGATATAACTTCGGAGATGGCACAAAGTTCATAAGATACAACAAAAAACTGGCTAAAGTTTAGCTTGGATGACGACAACGACGACAACGACGTTGTCGTTCACGTATTCTTTTTTGTCCACCCCCGTCCTGTGCTATCTTATCGAAAGCAAAGTTTCCAGTTTTCAGTCATAACTTGATGTTGGAGTTGAAACTCCAAACTCTAAGTTTCCCTCCTGCAGAATTGTGCAGCTTAATACAATCATTCGTTCTCCCGCCCCGAAACCAGGCGCCGGAATATGAGTCCCAAAAGACACCTACGAGCTCCAGGGTCCCTTTATAAATTGTGGGATTGCTCTAATATTTAAACAGTCCCCTTCCCCGTCTCGGTCTCGTTTACTGAAACAATCGCAGTGCAATCATCGCACGCATCATTTGCTCCGTACAGTGGACTTACCAAACAGTGATGAAGGGGCGGAACCCAGGGATCGGACGAAACTCAGAGCACCCAGGGCAAACTAAGTGGCACCCAATATCAATAAATTTTAATATACGGCCCCAGCAGGACTAAAAGCGCCTGCAGAAAACATGATAGAAGCCAACCTGGCAATTGTGTCGGGCTCTTTAAAAGTCATACAGGCGCACAGAGAATTCAGCCGATTCCCCGGGCCCGGAGCCCAGAATCCGGAACCTATCGTCTGCCCGTGCAAGGCAATTTTAAGCAGCTAAATGTCCCATGCCTCCATCTGCAATTGCGCAAATTTATCCGAATGTTTGCTCGGTGGCCCGAATTTATCTCGGCTTAAAGCACCCTTAATGCATCGGTGCAATTCCTAAAATTAGTTTTCTCTAGCCGGGCCCATTTCCCAGGATCGGGCCCTGTCTGGGAACCCGGCCGTAAATCAGGGGCATATGCTCAATGCAACGGGCCTTTCTATACCACGGCCAAACCAAATGAAGGTCAGACTGAATGGAATTATTCATTGAATAAAAAAACAAACAAAAAATTTTTTTCATTTCACCGCCCCAGAATTTGAATTCATTCACATTCAAATCCGGGGAGCTGCCAATTTTTGATTATTACGGGTCGAAGAGCTCATGTGAATAGGGATGGCGAGAATTTAAAAACATGAGCATTTTTTTGGAACAGTTACGAGAACAAATTATTTAAAAATTGAAGCTCAATTGTGTCTAAATAGCAATTTTATATTCTTTTGGAGATTTTCAGCAATTGTGATGTATCTATTTAGATCACACACACACATATTTAAAAAGTTGGATAATATCGCAGAAAATTAATGCAGGAATATACACAGATAGGAGAACAAATCTAGAAACGTATTTTATAATGAAACATCCCAAGGACATAACCTTTAAAGGGTTCAACCTTACCACATAGAAAAAATTGATCTTTTGGAATATCCAGACCAGAGAAACCTTCTCAATATTTAACGAATACAAATCAATAGGGTTGTTAAACTCCCAATAGAACAACAAGTTTATTGCTCTGATGGATTAAAAAACGAAGGTATACCTTAAAAGATACCATTAAAATATATTACTTCAAATTGTTAATAAGTTTTATTTCCTACATTCTGTTTAAATAAAAATTAACCTAAATTTGGTTTAAAAATATTAAAATTGAAAAATAGGCACATTTTTAAAAAACAATATGAATAAATAATTAAAAATCACTTGAAAATTCATGCATAATTATTACTTTCGTCAGGATTTGGATCATATGGAATTCTTCAACTAATTCGAATATCTATTTGAAAATTTGACAGTGTATTCTATATATCCCCTTCAGATTCAGATTCATAATATTTTATTTCACTATTTTTAGTGTCGTCTGTCGAATTATTTTGTCTTGGTAATGAGTATACATGAGTTTTTGTCGAACCAAAAGGATTTTATTATTAATTGATTGAATTTTAGAATTTTATTATTAATTGATTGACTAATTCTATTCAAAATTAAATTAGATTTAACGTTAATATGCTATTATTTTAAATTTGGAATATTTTAAACAGTATTCGGAACCATCGATCCAAATTACTATATAAGTTATGTGGGGCTCTTTACTTATCGTCCAACCGAATGATGAAGTAGTCGTATATGAACTTTTACTGTCAAATTTAACTAAGCTGAAAGGCTCGATATTTAATATCAATTTACTCATTTTCGTGAGGTTTTAACTGAATTTTGGGCAAAATATTTAAATTTAATTTAATTTTTAAAAAGAATCATTCTCCTGGGTCTATGGTATTCAAGTGTTAGTACGCTGCTCTACTGTCCCAGGCGCTGTGGTATCGAATAGTCTGTTATGCTCCGAGGTTACACAATGGGCTAAAATATGGCCTAAGTGCGCCTAACCACACCAACATAACCTTAAAGAAACATTCAATTTAACTTTAATAATTAAGCACTAAAGAAGGAACGTTCAGTTTGTATTATTGGGTACTAAAATGGAAATTTACCTTTCTAGAAATCTCCCTTTTGAAAACTGGGTACCAAAATCTTACATAGTCGTTTTCTATATACGAATTACAGAACATTTGTCATTTTAATTTAACTCGACCCATCCCATGATCCCTCACGAATTTCATACATATCATTGTACCTTTCGACTGTTATGCTATATAAAGAACTATGATAGAGAATGGTCATGAAAATGCATACTCAAAAAACCTATGGACCTGTGTTACAAATCCTGAAATGTAGTTATAGTGAATAACTACTTTAAATTTCACTTTTCCGTTTAAATAGAGCAATTGTTTAATAAAGCAAAACAGGGGTTTATGAAAAATCCTGCAATACATGATATACGTTAGTTAGGTACTGCTTTTGACATGTTTGACAAATAACATAAACGACGGTGAGGTATGCTGCTGTATTGTGGTTTTTTCAAAGAACCTTGTACATACTCGAATTTTCCACCCTGCGGCTTGGATCCAAAAATAATTAATCATCATCAAAAGCATCGTTCTTTCGCTGAATTGTAAACACGTGCGACTAATTTTCTGCTCGAATCAGTACAGACCATCTCCCTCGAGGTACAAAAAAAAAGTAAATGAATTAAAACAAAAACAAAAATCAAATTGTGTTCCTGCACCTGTCGTCATAAGTTTGAAGAAGCTGTCGCTTCTTTCAATTAATTAATAACTTGCAACAATCCCCTGGAGAAGCTTTCACCATAAATTCTGGTAAAAATTATGATTTTCTTAGCCATTCAATCGAAACGGCGAAATCATCACTTCTTTGCCACAAGTGCTACGGAAACGAAAAAAAAAAAATGGAGGGAAAAATCTTAGCGATAAGGAACTCATTTACAGGTCAGAAGCGGGGGAGTATAAAAAGCTGATTTTTTTTAACGTTTTTGAGAAGATTTCAACCTGAATGGGCAAGACAAGATTGCCCAGAGGAGAAAGGTCCTGGAGCTGGAGATGATTATGATGAACATTATACCTGAAAACAAAATAGAAAGTCGTGTGCAATCGATATCAGCTCAAGATCCCACCCCTTGGCATTACCAAGGACATGTTTATTCCATTAGGATATTCACTTTTGATTTTTTTTTTTTTTTTTTTTTGCAAGAACACCTCGCCCAAGGTGAATTTTATTATAAAAGCAAAAATGTCCCAAAGTGCTTCCGACCGGTGTTTCTTGCCGGGTGCCAAACAAATCGACCTAGCAAAGGAAAAGGGCAACTCAACGCAGACAGACGTGGGTAAGATAATGTAGATGGAAAATGCCCCTGCAGGGATTTTCTGCCCTCAGGATGTACACTGAAAGTATTTTAATTTTTCCTCCCTTAATTTTTCCCTCATATTTAATAAGTTGTCACATCACGTACTCAGTTATTTCAGTATCGTCATTAAAAGTCAATTACCGGCAACAGTGGGCCCCAGGCGTTTTATCGCTTTAAGCCCTTCCTTTTGCGGCTTCCTTCTCGTAAAAGAAGACTACTTTTTCTGCCTCCCTGAGACGATTAATGCCTTCAATTACCTGGAGGATATTAGATACATATGTAGCAAAAAATAAATAAGTTCTGGGAAAAATAAAATATATATGCCAACATTGAAATCTTATTCAGACGTAATCAATTCAGAGTAATATTTTGTAATTTCTTACAGCATTCTAAAATTCAGCTGCTAGCTGTCCGCTAACTACTACTTCGTACAGGACTTCTTTAAAACATTTAATGTACTATAAGAAATGAAATAAGTTCATTACAAAATTGTACCATATAAGTTATTTTCGATATTATATCATGAATTAATAAAAATGTTTGTATACATGTAAGAATTACTTGAAAAACGACTTTGACCAGGGGTCAGAAATTGAACCTATGACCTTTGAATTGGCGTTTTGCTGATCTAACCAACTGATATACCCGTCGCTCTTGCCACAAATGCCTTCTCGAGCATTTTTTCTTACATATTCATAAAGTAATAATTTTATAATATATATGAATGTATGAATTTTCGGCATACCACAAACTGACTAACTAATTTTCGACATCTTTAACTTAATTTCATTTACTGAATTCCAACCTTTCTGGAAAATTTAGGAGAATATCCCATCTCCGTCTTTCTTTCTTATTCGAATCGATTCGACCACATTCGAACTCATTCGATCCCCTTGTGAGACTATTACCATATTTTAAATCACAGATATTTTAACTTATAATACTTAGTAAGACATTTCTTCAAACCATTTCTATATTCAAGGTCTTTCCATATGTTATCTCTGCTTTTTTAGTTGTTTAAAAGTTTTTATATAAAATCCTAGAGGAGCACTCCCTATTGCATAATACAATTTCATTTTAAATTGCATAATAGAAAATCCTATAAAAATAGTCGCATGATATAACACAAACTGCGCGTTTATACGACTAATAAAAAGGATAAAAGGCATGAAGCCATTTTCTTTATAAATTTTGAAGGAATAGAATAATAAGGTTTCCAGCAACTTCATCAATATGCGTTCGCAGAAGGCTCTAACTTTATTTTCTCAAGAGTACCTTTTCACTCAACCGAGGTTACTCTGCAACAAAACTTTCCATATGCAAACTTTTCATGATGATGTACCCTATATCAGGAAGCATGTCTATGATTGAAAACCATTTTCTAGTGCATTCATATTATAAACTGCTTTTCATCATAGAGCTATATCTATCTTTCGGGTTCATAAACTTTATTGGAAAAGAGAAAGTTTTGTTTTCACAAAAGAATTGATAAATGTTAATATAAAACCTTGAACCCTAAATTTATTTGTGTTTACATTTTTATTAGATATGTTACTGCTTAGAGATTTTATATCAGAATCTTATAAAATTTTACGACAGAAACTTTGTCTATCAGAACCAAATAATAATGTCCTTAAATCTTTCTTTTATTCCGGTGGTAATAGACGTTCGAAAATTTAAAATATTCTTAAGAATTTTAACCTTCCATTCTAACTTCTTTTAGATGGAAATTCTTAAAAGGATTAATAAAGTTCTTTTAACATGAAGACCATAAAAATTTATTATACAATATATCGTTTATTTTTATTTTGAAAGCGCACTGAGTAAAAATTGATGCAACCTAAAAATACATGAAGAGGCTGAAAGGAAGGCTTAAAGACTTTAGTTTCAAATACCTAGTGCCCTTTTGTAAAAAAAATTATAATAAAAACCTTTTAAGGTTCTTCGAAGAGGACTTGGACAAAAAACAAAATCCAAGTAAAAAGAGATGGTTAAATTAAATTTTTTAAAAGTTTTACTATACCTCTACCACTAAAGTCTATTTTCTTAGTTGTGTAAATTGTTGGACACTCTTTAACACGATCTCGGATGAAATAAACTACCATTTTCTTGGTCCCTTCAAATTTGTTATGAAGAAATTTTTAGAAATAATGTCACACAATTCCCAAAGCTACTTTTACATATGCACATCACTTGTTAATGCATGCAATGTTTAGAATTATGAATTTCTATTAATAGTTAAAATTAATATCAAAATTTTGAACTTTATACCTAAATTTTTAATATTTCCAAAACTTGGGACGTCTTTATCATCGCTGACCCATACATAGAAGTCGTTTTGATTTTATTTCAAAAAGAACTGAGACCTTTTACGCAAAGAAAGTGCAAAAGAACATGCATATCCATATAAGTCTGTTTACATATCCCCTTGCAGGACACGGCTGGATAAAGCGAGGGGGATGCCAGTTCAATTTATGCAAATCAGACATATAAATTCATCTGCAGACCCACCGCATCAATTCCGTTTCGGACGCTGTTCGCATTAAATTATGCCGATTCAATGATTCTGCGACAGGCCTATATTTGGATGGCACGTAAAAGCAGCTATTTGCCTAAAAGTTTCTATATAAAAAAACAAAAAAAAATGAAAAAAACTATCCTCCATCCATTCAATCTCTTAAAAGTACGAACAAAAAAATAAAGCAATCAGCAAAAAAGCCAACAACTCTTTTGAACCACCCTGTGAGACATAAATACGCAGTCAAGCGGAAAAAGGCTGATTCCCGCAGTCAGCAAATTCTGTACGCTGGTCGACGGTGACAATTTCCTCAGCTATCATTTTTCGATTACCCTGGCCGCCAGACGTGGCTAAACGTTTTTCCAAACCGACCGCTTACTGCGACAATTTTCTTTTGAATGAATAAAAGAAAAAAAAACATAGAAAAAGTTTTCTCATGAGATTTTCATTAAAATTTCCAATTTCCACGGTAGTGGCTGGTTGGACTCTTTAAAGAGTATCAGCCACGAGGTTCTAATGTTTCTCTTATCCCGGAAAATTGGGAAAAGCGGCATACCGGGAAAATACAGCTCCTGTGACCCAAAAGTGCAATTTAACTTGTTGGATCTGGGGAAAAGTTTATTCGAAGAGAAAATGTTTCGATGTTAAGAGCATTTTCAGAGTATAAAATTTTCCCTTTCGCAGAGTATCTTTTCTATTTTATCTTGGAAAATTTTGCGGAAAAGCACAGTTTCTTTTGAAACGTGAAAGAGTTCGGTTACTACAGCAGGCGATACATCTTCAACGGATTTTGTTTAAGTGTTTAAAATCTTAGTGGATACCTCTCAAAGCCCCTGGCCACTAAGGGTCTCGTGCTGTGGGGGTGGGAAATTTAATTCAATTCCCATCACAAGTGGTATCACTTGTTTTGTTTGTGTTTTTGGTGGGAAGTGATTTTAAAATAAATCGAATCCTCGCGACAATTCAAGCTGTGTGATTTGTGGGATTTGTGCCAGAAAAAAAAGAAAAGGACTTTCCCACCTAGAAGATGTGCTCGCCCTGTCTGTGGCTTGTGATGCCGCAAAGTGAGATTATCTTCCTCTAAGCAAAAGTCTTCCTGGTATCCCCCGGGAACGTGAAAGATAAATGTCTCAAGAATCGGAAGATCGGAGAAAAATTATCCCGGAGTGTCTCTGAAGCTCACTTCCTCTGTTGCTCTGTGAATTGTAGTGATACCCTGAAGTGATGGTAATTTTCAATTTTTCACTCGAACAAGCTTTTTGTATTGGGTCGCTACCCTTCATATCCCTGTACATTTTATTTTCCCTTTACCTATTTTGCGATAAGAGCTTTAAGTGTTCACATTGTATTTTATTTTTCTCCACTGTTCACTTCTATCCCTCGCCAAGGATCACTACTGCCTTTTAAAATCTACCTAAGGCCAAGAGTGTGCGAGCCGGGCAACAATTTGAGAAAAACAAAAAGATATCTTTTATTTTCAGCTGTATCCTCTATTTCCGCTGTTTTCTGTTTTATATCACTATACTTTTTGTAACTTGCATTTCCGAGATGCTTCACATCCTCCTTCACCGTGCCAAGCATCACTCAACACGACTTCACTTCACAATGCTAGGCACACTGAGCTTATGGAAACAATCATTTCAGACGTAAAAACAAGCTACCCCGACACGAAAGGTGAACACGAATTGTCCAACACTATAAATAACACCTACGCCAATTACCAAGATAAATTTAATCTGAATAATACTCGACAGTATTTTGTAGAAATAAATTCAAATTATTCTGTTTTAATGATTTCTACCTCAATTGCACTCAATTGAAAGCATTTTTCCAAAAACTCCACTTGTCAGTCTTTTTACGAAAATGAAATTTTTATGGCGATATCCCTACCTTCCCTTTTAATCACATTATAAAAATGAAATTCTAATCATCTACAGAAAGACTTTGTTTAATAATTACAAATATGTAATATTATAAAATATTTTATAGTTTTTAAGATTCCCTGTTTGTTTGACAAGTTCTGTTTTTGAAAAAACGTCTTCAATTATATTAATAAGATTTTCTCTGTTTAACCAATTCACTATGAGGTTATTAGAGAATTAAAATAACTATATTACATTATTTTTAGATACGTTTTCAACTAACATAGATTAAAAACACACAAATTAACTAATATTTATGTCTAATAGTCTTAAAATCCATTTTAATTCTTAGCAATACATTTTTTCCTGTTCATTTTAAATAATCTTCCACCTTAGTCCTATGATTGCATCAAATCATAGTTGGCTGAAAGCAATTCGTAGTTAAAGCATAACTAAAATTAAGATAGTAACTTCGTAAATAGAGTACGATTAAATTAATGTTAAAAATTAACGTTAATAATTTTTACACTATGTACTTTTGTTATTAGTTTTTATTAAATTTGAAAATTTTGAAAATTTAGAAAACTATTGCATTATTGGCATTATTATTATTTCAATACAATAAAATTTGGATTTCCAAATATTTGAAATATATAAAAAAATTTTAAAAACCTTTCATAATAGATGAATTTTTTGATTCTTAATTCATATGAAGTTTTACTAAGACTAGTTTTCACTAAGATTAGTACAGTGGTACAGAATTATGATCTTTTTTTTTAAATATTTACACATAAAGTTTTGATAGTAAAAGACATTCTGCTCATTTTAGCGACTGGCTTTATACAGTCGTTATTTTCGCTTAGCTTACTTACTTACTTTTTTTTTCTTTTGCTCGATTTACTATCCCACTTTTGCAGTGGGTATGTAGCTATTGCTAAAATGCTGTAGATGCGAATAGCCAAAAGTCATTAAATTGAGTTTAAATAAATCAGTTGTGATGAAAAATGAATAGGAAAAGAATTTGTACGTTTTACATTTATTACAAGGTGTAGAACATTTGTAAGTTTTGTTATATTTATTTGGTAAAATATTAAAGACCAAGCATACAATGAAAAAGACAAATTTTAAGGGGTTCGAATTATTCAATTAAACATTTTTTTTTGCTTTTTTTTAAAAATACTTCGCTTAATTATCCCACATAGCAGCTAGCGAACATTTCAACAAAAACAGAAATTATGTAAGAATAACAAAAAGATCAGATTGAATTCCACCGATCCGTAATGTGCAGTGAAGGTGGAATCTCGATTTATAAACTAACATAAGAAGTTTTTGCAAACTTCCGAATTAGCCCGTATTCATTCGTTCATATTTCGCGGAAATACAAGAATTTGGAAAAAAACGAGATTGTTTGAAATTCTTTAAAATGTTTTGAAATTTTTGACTGATCCCTTAACCAGTTAGTTGTTGTTGACGAGTACACTCGTTATGGATAAATGGTATTATAATATTTTATCTTATGACGAGTATACTCGTCCTAGGATGAAAGTAGTTATTATGGCTATTTAAATTTTGTTATTCTCATAAAAACTAAACGTTACTTTTCGTAAATTTAACGATATTTAAAATATTTGAAAGCCAAGATGAACTAAAACGAACAAGTAAAAAATATTTTATACAATAAATAAATTTTATAAAAAACTCTGTACCCAATACGAACCTAGTGGTCATCAGTTCATTTTTGTAGCACTTTTTGATGTACATTTTGTAAAGGGATAACACAGCTGACTGGTTAATTAAGAGGTCAATGTATACGGCAGTAAGGTAAAGAAAACCTTGCATATTTTAAAAGTTTTCAATTTTTTTGGTATTACATCAATAAACATTTCAATTGTTTTTAATTTTCTATTATTGAAAATTCACGATTCACGACTTCCAGAAATTCATAAAAAAATATTAAAAACCTTCCAAATAAACAAATTCATTATTAGTTTGTGAAAACTCTTTAGAATTCTGAGAGCCACGCAATTTCTACTAATCAATAGTCACTGAGTTTATAGAATATGATTTTTAGTTACAGATTTATAAACATTTCTGAAATTATTAGAATAGGGTCCATTAGTTAAGACACGCAAATGACTTACACCTCCGAGAAAATAAAGTCAATTCGTAATCAATCTAGAATTTTGTGAAATACCACAAATGGCATAATAAGTCAATTAAAAGCCAAAAAGCCACACTACTTGCCTTAATGCTTTGTATCGAATCGTGTTACGGATTAAGATTATATCTCAATGTGGAGTGGACAAGCGCACCACAGATGCCCTTTGAACGCCTTCAAAAGCATTAATTATGCACTAAAACTGAACGTGTGCACGCAGGACTCGATCATAATTTATGCATGAGCAGCTGTACGGGAGCAGCTTTCACCCGTCCCAGTAAATGTTCTCGGAAATAATTAAAGCAAACGATTCTCGTGGCAACTTTAAAAATGATTTGTGTATTATCTCTGTAGTAAGCGATTAAAATTTTACAATACGCTCATTCACAAAATTCGATTTTTTTCTAAAAAAACCTTCGGAATTTTCATTAGAGGTTATTCTGGTCGTGTTTTAACATAATCCAGACACTTTAATTTTATAGGATGCAATTGATGTTGCTCAGTGCTGTGTTATTATTTACAAGGTTTTATCTCAAATATTAAATCATTTTAGCATTGAATTTTGAAAATAGCCAATGCTAACTAGATAGATATGAAAAGCGTATTTACCGTGCTAACTAAATCATAATCAATTTGATGGAAACATTATTTGAACAGATTGTTTGGTTGGTTCATTGTCAGCTTTAAAATTAAATATGAAATACCATTCATAAATAGAATAGAATAAAGATAGTAATTCCATTTTTTTTGTTATATAAATAAACAGCAAATTAATTGAATAAATAACATTAAGAGTGCACACAATGAGCTCCAATCAATTTTATTAATCTTTACTTGAGCCTTTATATCTTCCTAAGTTATCAAAAAAATTTGTTTTTGATTGTAATTCGAATAAATATGCCAAATTTTTTTTTCCATCAATGCATAAGGGCAAACCCCAAAGAAATTGCTCCCATTTTTTTAACTTTAAGCTAATCCATCACTTTGATGGTTGCCCCTACAACCAAGGGAATACTAAAGCGGAGTGTACATGTACCTATTTTACAAAACCCTAAAAGAAATTTACTCTCTATTACCATAAACCCTCTTCATCGCATTGTAAGAAATAAAATGAAAAATTTTGTTTCCCCCCAAAACGATAACTCTGACTTAACCTAGCGCTATTTACTTCCTTACACTTTCATTGTGCGTTACAGTGATCAGGCCATAAATTTCTAATTTGGATTAGATAAGATATCTTGACAGTTTCAGACAAGGGTCAAAAGCCTTAGACGATTTCCTTCCGTTTTGAGGATTTAAACTTGTGAAAAGTTTCAGAAACAATTTAAAGCGATCCCTTGTGTCCCTTGTGTCTTAGATTGTCCAATTTTCCACATAAATGAAAATTTTTGAAATATTGAATAATGTATGATGAATTTTTTCAGGAACGCGTAAAGTTTAAGCTAAAAATAATCACAAATTCATTACGATTGCATATAATACTAATAAATTTACGTTATACCATAAAAATGATGCAAAGGGAGTAATTCCACGTAAAAATGTATTTTTAATTGTAAATCCCCTTACCCCAGAAGTGCTTAAGAAAGCCGCCAAAAGTAACCAAATCCCCTGCTCAATTACCTGTTTAACGGCCTAACTAACCCTCGAGGATGAGAAAATTTTCCCCGAAAATGCCTCCTTAGAGGGTAATGAAAGCTTCGTGATTTTACTTTTGTTTTTCCTGATAATTTCCCATCGCCCCATCGTTCTTTCATCAAAATTAACTTTTGGGGGTTCATTCGAGTCTACCACCCTTCAAAATGACCCACTTTTAATGGTCTCATTGGACGCGCGTCGCAAACTCATAATTTTCTATTTGGCCGTGAAAACTGCGAGCACGCAATTCCAAAATTTTGTTTGAGCATTTAATTGCATGCCCAACGCTGAAGCTCACGTGTTACACGTACCATTTTTTTTTTTTTGTTTCGACGAGACCCTTTCTAGCTCGTTATTTTGTTGTACATTTGCGCGGTATAGATTATGCCGATTAAATTCATTAGCAACCCAATGCCTTCTGTTTTCCAGGCCCTTTGATGTCGAGTTGAGCGCTCTTTTAGGGCTAGGATATAAAACACAATCGCATTTGCATAAATGTGCTATTTTTTTATGAATCACTATTAGGGTTCGGACAAAAACCTACCCTTCCAGAGGTATACATCTACATACACCTACATATACTCCTACCGGTCAAGTGAACTGCAGAAAGACTGGAATTGATTGCCTTAAAATTGATTAAGTAATTTGCTTGGTCCTTAAATTTTTATTAACCCCTTAAAGTTAGGTTGAATACCTTAAAGGATTATTTGTGAAATTCGATAAAATGCCCATATGCTTTAACGAGACTGCTAACAGCAATTTTATTTTCATAAAAAGTATATGTATTTCCGATTTTGATCTGTAAATGGATCGAATCACAATAAATTTAAACCCTAAGGGAATATTCTGATATGATTTGGGACTTAAAAATTATTACTTGCTTTTAACGGCAGAATACATTAATAAAATAGAATCCGAATAAATTCAAAAATACGTTTTTTTAATCTACATACGTAAATTTCATTTTCGTTATTTAAAAAATGTTCATTGCTTAAATTTTAAATTTGAGGATGAGAAAAGTCGTTTCGAAAGATAAGTTCTATCTGTTTTAATGTACGATGTATTTTTTAACGTATTATTGAAAATTTTAAAAAAAGGTGCAAAATCAACTCACTCAGTCAGTCAAAATCTCACTATAAATAATTTGAATTTTCTTTCAATTTTTAAAAGAATCAAGGATTCCAACTGTTGCGTTCATAAAGTAAAGAATCATTTACAAAAATTCTCCTATTTTCTACAAAACTGTAGAAAACTTCACAGAGATAAAAGTAATGGACCTTTTTTATTTTATTAAATATTTCTATATTTGTTTGATATCTTCGAATCATAGAAAGGATTAAGTTATGTCAATATTTGATTCCCGATAAAAGATCTTAGAAGGAGACACGTTGGGTCAATATATACAAAACTTATATGGATACTTTTCATCTAAGAAACTTGTAGCTACTCTGAAGCACTTACCTTTCTAATTCTGGTCACGTTTTCCTTCTTTGTTTTTCGCTCTTAATGGGTGCTGGGCAAAAACAAAGGTGGTATAATAACGGCGATTAGGATATAAAAATCGTTGCATGATGATAGCTATTCGTGTTATTTAACGATGCTTAATGGATCAAATTAGCTCTGCTTTTACTTGTTAAAGATGAGTGAGATTTATTAAAACTTCCCTTATTTCATTATAATCCAGTGATTACAGGTAATAAAAGTACAGATGTTCTATTTAACCAATTAACTATTTCAACCTTTTTGGAAAATGTACTTATTTCTAAATTGTATCACACAATTTAAGTGATGACGAGTATACTTATCAATCACAAAATATGTTTAATATGATGGAATATAAATTGCGAATTCTTACTTGTTACCCATGTCAAATATACTCGTCATAATTCAAAGTTTTTCACTTTTTTTCATGACGAATATACTCGTCAAAAACCCTTACTGGTTAAACATGTTTTCCTTAATAAATGCTTATAGTAATATTAAAAAAAAACTAATCATTTATTTGTATTAAGTCATTTAAATAGAGCTAGATGTTGTTTCATTTGATCTTTTCCAAAATATCAGTAATCTCATTATTACTTTATTTTTAAACAGACTATAACGAAAAATATTGCATTCATGTTCTATGACAAAAATAATTATGCTATATACGTAATTGAAAAGTGACTACTTTACGAAATTCTAGGTCTGGATATAACTTAATATGACTATTTAACAATTTTTTTTTATTTAGTTTGTTTGATTATTTTTATTACCTCTGAATGCAATAAATCAAAAAATTCTATCTTCTTATCTATACTCTACAAAAATAATAAATTCCTTTACCTTATATTCTATAAAGTAAGAATTTATGCTAATCGTAAAACGCAAAGTTTTTCATATTTACTAAATTTGTATTGTTTAACTCTTCGAAGCTCTTTTTCATCAATGTTAATTAATGTTAATTGTTGCAGTTACTGAGACGCACATTTCGAGTGTAAAGGATTTAACGTAGATGATTTCAATCGATATCAATAATAAATAAACAAGTAAAAATTAAACCTTTAACGATATTTAAAAATTGATGAGATGTTTAAATAGCTTCACGGTTGTTTAATAAATGCTCAGAAATTAGAGTATGCCTTTTTTAATTTTTTACCCTATATTTCTTGGAAACATATGAAACGGAGCATTCATTTCAATTTTGAATTATCAATTTAGAACAAATTCATAGACATTGTAAAAATAAATTCAAAACTAGAACTAAAAATAAATTCAGAATAAACACAGTTTTACTGCCTTAGTATGACAGAAGAGTGGCATAATTCAAATCCTATAAATGTTTTATAAAAGAGAAAATATTGTTACATTACAATAATAATGAACTCATCCTTCCTCATGTAATGCGATTTAGTCTTCGGAAGACTTCCTTCCCTCCCAGTTAAGAGCGTTACGTTATTTATAGATAACCCCTAAGAAGGAAATCTATTTTAGCTAGAAATAGTAAATAACAAAGATTTTTTTATTGATGAGATTATTTAAAGCTATCAGAAAAATATTTTTGGTTCATTACTTAATCCTAAAGATACCTGAAGGTTTAAAAATAACCAAAACTGTTCATATTTTAAGTTTTATAGTAGGTTCCCCCTTAAATGTACATTAACCCAAAAAGCTTCCACGCAACTGGCGCGTTTCACACATAAAAGTTGAAATAACCAGTGCAAGGACATGACCTTTATCTGGGTATCCTCCATTAGAATCGGCAGTTTATGTTGGGCTCATGAAACGAGATAAACCTCCTTTCGCAAAGAAGACGACAATTTTGAACAGTTTTTCCGGATGATAAGTCCAGTGACACTCTTTAGACATTTCTCTGTCGGAATGATTTTAGTCTTGGGAAAATTGTCTACGATTTTTTTCCTTTTAAGGGTATAAAGTACTTTGTACGACAGTGAAAAGGGGTAGGGAGTGGTATCACACTGTCGTGAAATGTGTCACAACTGGGAAAAAATATGCCAAAACTCATAAGGCCCGAAAAATATGGAAGAGGAAATGGAATTTCCAAAAATAGCATAACGAACAATCACAGAGTTCAATATCATTTCAACAAAAATATTCTTCTGGGAGACTAGGGGGGTGGCAGCTAGGTTCCAATAAAAGTTCATGCAAACAAGACCTCTACTTGAAACGGTCTCCAGCCGTAGATGGGATACGAGCTTCAGATTCATCATCCCGGCAGGCTTAGCTATTTGTCACTTTTTCCAATTTTCTAGAATACAATAAATATTTTCACAAAATCATCCCCTTGGCCGAGTGGGTGGTCTGTCACTCCCTTAGGAGGGTATCTTCTACATCACTCCCGGCAAGATCAGGGTAAATAGACGGAATAAAAGTTAGTAAACAAGGCGTTGAGTTTTCGTGACTTGCCTATTTGTGGCAGGGTTACACATTCGGGCTAAAATGTTGCCGTCATCACTTCTGCTTTGATAGAAATTGTATACGACTTCAAAATTAGCCCAGATTGAATGCTTCTCAGAACTTTAGTCGCGCACATGAAAGTCGAGATATTTATTTATTTTCTCGTGTCATTCTACGGGTCCACATCCGGCGGCCCCTCTAAAAGCCCCTGTCATAAAATTGTTTACGTTTTCCACTAAATGGATTAATACGATCTGCCCGGGCTTTTATAGAGTAATACAGCCACTAATTGCTTGCGATGTGGTATTATAGAGCTTCGCTTGCCGCACCTCCTCCTTCCTCCTTTGTATGCTTCGTTATTTTTGAACCTTTCAAAATTATGGAATATTTTGCAATAACGTACAGTGGCTTTCAATTGAACTTAAATACATAATTAATTTAGTATAGTCGGTCAATGATTACTTTACGAGTACAAAGAAGTTCAAATTATAATTACAATATGCTTTTAGACATAAAACCACTATAATTACTTCCTGACAAATTTTTTTAAAATTCTCTACATTGCAAAATTTTAGTCAACGCCGCACCAATTTCAGAATTGATTTTCGAAACGTTAGTCTGAAAGTTTTTAATATTAGCTAAAGCCCGTTTAAGCCTAAATCACACCATAACTAACGTTAGTAACTACTATAAAATTTAATAACCTTATAAAAAATTACACAGTTTTAAATTTTAAATATAAATCACGAAACAATTATGGATTAATTTGGTTTAGTTTAAATTTTAAAGAATAGCAACTCTACCTACATCAAGCTTTACAATTATACTAACTATATTGAAAAGAGTTATTTTAAAATATAATCATATTGATTGTAAGGTAACTTTATTGATCAACATAATTATTTTAATTATTGATAATTTCTGTGAGTGTATGATGGTTTTAAACAATACAATTTGGGGGAAATTGAGCAGAAATTTTGGTTATTTCAATGATGAACAAATTTCTTTTTACATTGAAAAAATCCAATTACACCTATTCTTCTTTAAAAACGAAATAATCATAATATACATAACGTTTTGAGAAAGATATTGTTGGATAGTGAAAAAACAAAAAAGTGATGTTTTGCACATTTGAAATTTGTTTTTAAAAAAGACATCGGACCTTTAGCTTTTCTACAATAAAAGTTTGGACCCTTAACTATTACATGAAAACTCCTCATTTCATACAATAAATAGTAAATGAATCTTTTCAGTCTCCATTATTTTTTAATATATTTTCAAATATGGAAGAATATGCGTATCGCAGTTTTTGATTCCATATTTATTAGAACACATATTCCACGCGTATCACATATATTCGTTAAAAAACCTTCGTTATGACAGACTTGTTTAATCATTGTACTATATGTAGTTGCTTTGTAAAACAATTATTAATAAATTTGTGTTTAAAAATAGTTCACAGTCTTGAGAAAAAGTAGAAAAACAAACTACAACAATTAATGGTATTTGAGCTGGACTAAAGCAGTATACTTAAAATTGCCACTAATTTCACAGAAGTCAGCAAAATTTCCGATAGTAAATTTTAAAAAATATTTTGTATCTTATATGTTACCTGCTTTATACATCTTCACAAATCTGATATGAAGATCTTATGCTATAACGCTGCGATTAAATATTCAGCAAGACCTCAGAGTGTGAGAAAGCAATTTTCCAACGTGTGTTTCCCTGAACTTTCCGTTCTAATGGGCTCTCACACACCTCCTGGCACAAGCTACCAGCTCCGTGGCTATCAAGTAACAGGTCCATTAAAATGGGTAGAATAATTCGGACGATTCCACAGCATCGCCGAACGCAAGTTGATCCTTAGATGCGGAAGGGGCGTGAGATGGACGGGATGAGTCGAATCTTCTGAAAAGAAGTTTATCATTCATTTCCCAGCCATTCCCTACCATAGTAACAATAGTCAGAAATAGGACAAAGGGGAATTTGCACCCTCTTGCTGTGCGATTTCGCCCGGCGGGCGCCTAGGAACAAATATAGCAGCAAGAAGCATTCTATCTTTTCAGTTATCTGCTTTTTTTTTATTAACAACAAAGCACTGTGAGGCTAGAAGGCAGGCAAAGAGCGCTAGAGGTTAAATAGGGACGAATTATGGAAAGCACTTTAACTGTTCCTTTTATCTCAGAAGAATAGGGTTGATTCTCGCTCTCCTTCGCTGAACGAATGCACTTGTTATCCTGGAATAGAAATTCTTTCCTCTTCCCGGAGAATGAATGCGTCACTGAAATTCTCCAGGAAAAAATGTTAGGTGGAAAATACAAGGCGTTTCAATAGTTTTATTGTACTTAAAATTCTTTTCTCATCTTAAAACTTAGGTTAGCATTACACACAACCAACATTTCTTTGATTTTCAAATACACCTTATGATTCATAAATTTAGCTTTATAACATAATTTTTAAGACAACATAGCTTACATGGATGTAAGCAGTCTTAAAAGCAATCCATCAAATAAAAATTTTATACGTACCTACTTCAAAATGGGTGAAGAGCCCACTTCAACAACGCTTCAATTTCCCCCCCCCCCCAAAGGATTTTGAGGATTTTAATCCGATGGAGTTACGAGCGCTTACCAAGGTTTTATCCGATTTTTTTATTATACTCAAAGTAATCTGTCTGGATAGTACGTGGGCAGGAAAACAAACCAAAAGCAACCCGATCGATAGTTTCAACATTATTATTTTTTTTTTTCTTTTACTGATGAGGGAATTTATGACTCCACGATACTTCAGAGGAGGTCTTGTGTTTTTTTCATTTACTTGATTTAGAAAGAACGTTGGAAGCTGAAGATGAGCTCAGAAGCAAACATATCGATTGAACAAGAAGATAAGCATACGAGACAAAGAGCCTAATTTTGTTGCCACAGGAAGTTACTGAAATTCATGTTGTTGTTTCAAAGATTTCCCAAACAATGTGAACCAGTTTTCAAAACAATTTTTCAAAGGTATGAGAGGGTAGGTAGAAATTGTGTAACCAGATGTCGAAATTGAAAATATATAAATCCGTTCCCTAAGGAAATATATTTTTAGGATTTTATACACTTCTTTTTCGATATTCTTAGCTTGTCTAGTATTTCATATAAAAACTCTTTAATAAATTAAATTAAACAGAACTAAACTGAACTTATTTAAGCGCTGAATTCCTAGAATTTCTTATAACAAATTAATTTTTTAGAAAAATTTGAATTTTCAATAATATGTATCATAACATATTTCTCAAAATCATTTTATTAGAATTATATGCCAGCGTAGCGAACAAAATGTTCAGTACCTTCAATGGGAAAACCGTGTCTAAGTTCCTTCAAGTTATTTATAACAAAATTTTACTGTATAATCATTTAATCTTTTTCAAAATGTATACTTTTGAAAATATTCGTTTTACATATTTATTTAAAAATATGAATACATGATCCTAACGTTAAATGTGGTGTAAAATTAAACAAGCCCTCATATCGAATATTTAAACTTCAGTACTTGTTCAACATTTAGGCTCTAAATAATATCCTAAAGTTTTGGTACACTTTATGTACTTTATAATATTTTATTTACATAACATCTTAGCCTCTTATATATTACCAAAATTCAGGGATATTTCTATTCGAGAAATCTCTTAAATCCTTATCTTTCAGACAATCAAAGTAATTATAATTTGTGCCTTACCTGCCAAAAGTGAATTAAAAGCAGTACAAGCTCACTGAAGCGTTGAAATTTGTTGAGAAATTTATGATGTGTATTTTCTCTTTGAGCAGGGTAAAGTTGACACTCACTTTACCTACATTCTATAAGAATAAAATATTTTTTGTCTGCAAATTTTGCACATTGTACTGTTCACGATGTCTCGTATTCTTGGAATATAACTTGAATATTTTAAGCTATCCTACAATACTTGAAAAACTACCTACATCCAACACTTTACTTTGTTATGTTAAGTTGAAATGTATCTAGTTTGACATGACAGCAAAACAGCATTGTCTATCATTATACACTAGAGGCGTAAAATTCAAACATATTTTTGTAAGGGAAAAAATATCATCATTACTGACACGGGGCTAACGAGGGTATTTGACACCAAGGACTGAATCTGACGGCCAAATAAAAACAATTTCACAAAAATCGATAGTATTGAAGAGTGAATTGTCGTTTAAAAAACCGTTTCACCCAAAACTGATACGCGTTATAAGTGACACATTTTTACTTTTCATCTCAAAGAGTATTTATAAAATGTAAAAAAATGAATATCTCCACAATTCAGTAAATATCATTTGCAGATTGCTATAATCAAGTACCATTTATCTACGTCTGCTAATTCGGTGTTATTAAACAAAAGTAGAAAGTCCTCATGACAATGAAAAATTGCTTATATATTCGGCTTTCTCCAGGATTAATGACAATTGCAACAATTTGAAAGCTATCTGTAAAATTTGAGCGAGCATTACGAAAAGCAATTAACTTTAGGGTATGACCTGCCAAATAAATCTTCATATTGTGAAATGAAACTTGCCAGAAATATTGATTTATTACGAAAATTATCACAAATACACTTAACCATCCTCACCGTAGTTGGCACACTAATTTATCGTACACTTCTAGACTTTACCAGATTTTGTAAATAAATTCTATAGCTCGAACTAGCACTAAAAAAGTATGCTAAACTTTAACACCTATCTAGGCTATATATATTTTTTTCCCGCCAAAAATTACTTTCAATTTTCCGCATTTAAGCTGTCCGCACTATGATTTACTTACAAATCACAAAATTTCTACCGCGAAATAGAAGAACATTTTATTTATAGACAAAATTTAGAGACCTGCAAACTACCACCACCGATAGATTTATTAGCTAGAAAATTTCAAAACAGATGTAAGGTAAAATCGATTTTAAATCCCATCTGAGTTTCAAAGAAGCATAAATCTTACATTAACTGCAGAATATTTTGCCAAAAGCTAACGTGTAAAATCTAAAACAGTTCCAACGGCTGTGAAACTGATACTTTTTGAAAATAAAATTTATATTTCTTTGAGGTAAATCGATTTCAGCCGATAAATCTTCAAAATGATGAATTGTTAGAGCACTAGGACACGCACATTCTGTAGAACTAGTACGCAAACAGTTTTATACTTCGTAGTAATATTTTAGTCCAGATAAATTGGGTAAAAGAAATTATTAGAAGAAAAAGTTAACAAAAATAATAGGTAAAATTGTTTCTTTGATTACATAAAACAGAGCATCATCTTTTAAAATTTAGACCTAAAACTACGCTTTAAACGAACTCACTAAAAGTGTGATAGGAACATTTTTGCCTCTTATTTCTAACAATTAAATTCAATCTGCTTTTTGTGTATTTCATGCCAAATCGACATCAATATCTCTTATTAATTGTTATTAAAAATCGATTTTCTAATTTTGAATTCACAAAGTTCACATTTTTTAAATATTTAACAAATCTACACTGTTTTTGCCGGTACCTGAATTTCTTCCGGAAACCATATAGATAAAGATTTATAAAATATCGGAAAAGATAAAATAAAAAGCAAGCAATTGGGCACAAAATGTCTTATGTATATAAATTTTTTCTTCTATAAAATCAAAATTACCTATACTTATTTTGGAATTTCTACTGCTATACTACATCTGAATTTTCTCTGCATAATTAATTTTCGATAAAATATTTCGAAATGCCGCATAATTATAAAAAAAAGGTGTTATTTAGTGAAATTTACAGAAATATGCCAGCATCAGTGAATCCTCAGCATCAGTAAAACCAATAAACCACGGGAAAATAACACCAACGCAATTCAGGAAGAATGCCACAGATTTGCTAAGACGTTCGTGCTTGTGAAGTTCATTTAGGCCCATACTCCTGGCCTGCGAGTTCTTATCCGAAGGAGCTAAAAAGATAATTCATCAAGCAACTTCTAGAGGAGGAGGGCACAAAAAAAAATTTAATGGTAGCACCAAAGGTTCGCGTCTACCCATTTTCCAACAAAAGTTTTTCGCGTTATCAAAACGGACGTGCTACCGACTATTGTTCTTGTTCGTTTTTGGGCCAAATCAGCAATAATTAACTTTCAGAGAAATGCCTGAGCAGGATAATTACGATGACGAGGTAATTTTGTAGTGTGCGTTATTTTGTTTTACCAGTTTTGTAGTGCTTGAAACGTAGTTGTGAACTCCTTTTAACCGAGTTACAAACACCACGTAGACGTAGACCCAAGTAGATGGAATTTTGAGAGTTTTGTAATGGTTTTCTTCTTCTTTAACGGTTTTATTAATAGTAATCCTTAACACGCATACTGGATGAACTTCTGAACCCTTTTCAGCAATTCACTGCATTTAGAATTAACATTTGCTTGGTCCAATTAATTAAGAATATTAACCCGAAATGTAATAAATTGTTTGATATTTTAGGAATTTCCATACAATGAAACAATGTTAAACAAAAGAAAAACACAATTACCAGTAAATTGAAAGTTAATCAGAGATAAATGCAAGGTAGCTACTATTTTCTACAAAATGCAAAATAAATATTTCTTTATTACGGCAAAATTTCAATGTGTAATATGTGCTCCAATTTATTCTAACTTCTCAAAGGTATTCTGTGGATTTAAACAACAAAAGTTTTTAATGAATGGCTCATTTCAAGAGAAAGTAAAACTTTTTGAATGCAATGTGGGAATCCACGAGTTTCACATAAATAAAAACTTTTCTTATTCACATTGTACAGAAAAAGTATGAGAAAGATTGAAATTTAAATTAGCTACCACAAGATATTATAAAACTTTTTAGTTAAAAGATTTAAGGTTTCATTAAAAACATTTTTTTTAGTTTCTTATATATGTGTACCGCTATATTCTACTAATTTTGAAAAATACCAAAAACAGGATTTCTTTTAAATTTAAATTTAACCCTATTGTCGGAGAAAAAGAATAAAATTTACTAAAAAAAATATAACTTGTTTTACAGAAGCTATAATATATGGTTTGAAAATTTTAATATGCTTAGATATTGTATAATTTACCTGAATATAATTTCAAAGATTAGAAGAATATACAAAACGACAAAACAGCTACCAGCATAGCCTTTAAGACTTTCTTTTCTTAAATGTTTTACTTTAGTCACATAGTCCCACCAAAACAAATATTTTCCATTTTCCTTTATCTCCCAGGAAAGAAAAAAGAATATTTGTGTAATAAGGCAAATAAAAGCCAAGTCTTCTGTGTATATAGCATTTAGGAATTATGCTCGTAATGCTTTTTGCCTTATGTCTAACAATGACAATGGTTCACGAAAATATAAAAACCTTCCTATAATGGGTATTATCAAAATAATGTGCCGGCAATCATAATAATGAAATAATTCAAAAATTGCCTTCTAAATTTGTGAGACTAGACATATTTTATTTAAGTAGAACAACAACATCAATTGCAGATACGATGATTGAAGTTTGTAAAACTTTATGTTATCAACTTTTAAATTGATAGTAGAAGTTTGGAGGTAACGATGAAAAAAAACGCAGCCAAAAGCATGACGGGCCATGCTTCGTGTGAGGTTCCGTAGCTGTTACTACAAACGATAAAATCGATTCAAAGACAGTGTTAAATTGGGCTCAGCATTAAAATCGATGCTCATAACATACGATGATAGCAGCGATGTTATAAAGTTATGAAAATTATTATAGACTGAAGAATTAGCGTGCAAAGTTATTTTCTAGTTGTTTAAGTCTAAATAAGCACATGGTCGGCTATATTTCGTAATTATTTTATTAATGTAATAACTCGTCTTATTTTTAAAAGTTTCTTCAGTTTATGTGGAAATATTCTAGATTTTTTCAGATTTTTCCAAAATTGAGTTCAGAGTTATATTTTAGCTGACAAAAGCCGAATTAAAAATGATAATTTTGGAATTGAATATTGTAAAAGCGGGTCATAATTTTGAAAAATGGGTTAAGAAGCCTTTTCAACGATACCCAAATCGAAGGTATAAATAAATATTTTTATTTCATCCTCACTTTTCATAGGCTTAAATTTTTTCCACATAGTTAATATAGATCGTTGTAATGGGTATAGCAATCTGTACTTTCAGCAGTATAGTCCTAGCAGTCTCTGGAAACAACTGCGACATGCAGATGGACAGACAGGGCTATATACAAGGTATATACAAGGCTATATAAAAAAACATTTCTCCTAAACTTGAAAAATTAAATTAATTGAAAATGAAATCTTGAAATAAAATAATTTCTATTTTATTTGATTTATCAAGTTAAAAAAAATCGAAATCTTTAGTGTTGTCTTTTTTAAATTTGTGCAATGTACGTTGGCATCATTAAAACGTTAAAAATATTGTAAAAATAATCCATAAACCCTCGGATTTAAAGTTTAATAGTTGACGAAATTTCTTACATACCGATTACGATACTTGTAAGAAAATAGATTTAAAAACAAAAGTTGTATTTTTCGATTATTATTTCCGTGAATTGCTGGACATTTTTATTTGAAAAAACAAAATTACTTTAAGTCGTCAAAAAGGTAATATACTTGGACATGTACCCTTTCAAATTTGGCGCCAGTGAAATATTTTATTGTAGAAATACTCGTAAATCACAAAAAGCTATTCCCAGAAGGTCACGTCGTTTGTGAACTTTAAAATATTAAACTGCTACACATATGTACATATTGTACATACATACAAGTATATGTTGTAACTTTTCTACTTTTAAAATTGGAAAATTTATATACACAATTTTATTTATTTAAAAATTCGATTCTCCCTCCCAGAAGTGTTCTGTATCCTCAGATGTTATCTCGCAATTTCTAAAAATGCATTTTCTCTGAAATTTTAAATTTTAAAATAACTCAAACAGAATTCAAATTGACATTATTGCATCTCAAAAAGGGGTTAAAAGCAGTTTTCCTTCCTGTTATGAGCAGTAAACGCGAAGGGTGTTCGTTGGAAAATAAAAATAATAAAAGCCCGTCGAATGAAATTGCCGCCAAAGGGGTTAAAGGTGTGATGCTGACATAAATAAGTTTGCGATTGAGATTTTTTTTCCAGACTTATCCCGGAAGCAATGTCTGGAGATATCCACTACCGTCGTAGTAAACCACCAAGTAAAGGGCAGCTGCAATAAACGAAAGGTACCCATAAGAGGTTTTATGCTTGAGAAGTACTGTCCCCAGGGGCTTTATTGTCACAGCAATAACCCATTGTATATAAGCAACAACAATAATATTACCACGTGGAGTTCCCGCAACCCTTTAGGTCTGGGACCTTGGCCGCTGCGTGCGACAGCACACTCCGTCGTCGGTGTGATAAATTGGCTTTCTGCATAGATTTCTACACGTGCACTGCACGTAGACACTTTATACTTACATTTAATGGTCTAGTGGAAGCACCGCAGGACCGCTACCACAGGATATTCTAACCACATATGAAACATTCATATGAGGTATTTGTGGCTTTTTCAGACTTGTGGTTTTTATTTTAATTTCTATCTTTATTGCTTTGGACACTGCACATCTTAAAACTTTAGCTAATAGACCTACAGTATATCTATTAAAAAAATTGTAAACTTAATATCTCGTCTACCTCCCGCTATTCTAAAATTCAAAGTGGCAATTTGTTCTTGATGTCGTCTCGTTTTGGTTTAATTTTATTAGATTACCTGTACATATTTTGAAAAATCACTAACTCCGATTTTGAAAGTTTATGTAAGAAATCTTAATTTTTAATTTTAAAGTCAATATGTAGTTTATATGGTCATGATTAAAATTTTAGTTCTAACTCTAATTTCGGTTTCTATTTTTAATAGAATTTAATTATTATTTTTATTTCAAAACTAAATTGTTTATTAAGATTACCATTTAAATTCAATTTTAATTTTATTTTTAATCTTTGTCTTAATTCTAATAATTTGGAATGCAAGGGTGGAGAGGGGAAGTAGGGGATTATCTCTTAGTATTTTGGTAAAGTGATAGTCATTTAGAGGCTGAACCAAGAAAACCAATCAAATTTGATTATGTTCCGAAGTTATTTTATATAATTCGGAGGAGGAAAAAATTGTAAAGTTGATAAGATAGAGAGCAATAAATAAGGGTATAAAGTTTAAATTGTTTGTGATTTCAAATATTAAGACAAACAGAAGTGTCTTTTAAAAAATCTATAAAATGTACCGTAAGTATCCATCTTCACCATTCAAGTACGCAGTGGAAACACAAATTGAATAATAGGTTCCTAGAGCAACTAAGTATAGCATAAAATATGCCCAGGCAATTTATCTTTGGAAGGAAACATGCGTGTGGCAATCCAGGAAGTCGGTAAGAAGTTATGTTGTGGCAGAACATACCGGCATGCGGGTAGACCGAAAAATATTCGAGCTTTTGTGAATAACATTAGGAATTCGTCAAGTAATTTCAGAGAAAAATATGCTCAAAAGAATTGCCTAACTTTACATACATTTCAAGGTAAGCTGCAACATTTTAACTATAAAACTTTTTTGTAGAGAAAAGCTGGTTACATCACTCACACATTCCAGAAAGGTCCATTTATGACCCGATGGAATCTGGACTGGAATAGGAGTGAATTTTCACCGTATGTAGCCGGAAAAGGGTCCAATGTCCTACAAGTGGCGATATAATCCTCCACCGACTTTTCTCCGATTAATAATTCATGAGTTAAATTGGATTTTGTGCTGTGGGAAATGAATTTCTCATAGTATGCCATTTCGTCTGGCTTTGTTGCAGAAACCAACGACAAGGGCAGGGCCCCATAGTCTGAATGGCGGAGGCTCCTTTTAACGCTGAGTTTCATTACACAGAGAGTTATCGCGGGCCTTATAGCTGTCAACGCCAATGGTTTTATGGGAAGACGTCTGCCAAAAACTATATAACTAGGGACTCATTTCAGCCTTGGCTGGAGCTGAATTGATGTTATGGCGCCGGTAGATAAGTGGAAAGAAAAAGCTTCCTACCAAAGACCAATATTCAGAGAAATTGAGAAAATTTTAGCTAGCCTATTGAAAGTAGTTTTCAAGCGTTATCTCGTTGGAACACTAATTTTACTTTAAAGGTGTTCGTCCACAGCAGTGGAAGATTAAAATCCTCTCAAACGAAAGGCATAAGAGATAAATTTCTATAACTCGCAGAAATTTTCAAAGAACCAGGAAACTAAGATTATCGATGTTAACTTTTTCTCGAGCTATGTAAATCTGGTCATATTCTCCCAATTGAGGGTACACGTGTAACTTCGATATAATTCCCGGTGCGGTGGATCACGTCTAACCCCCAGATGCTCTGTTCAACTATTTATTTGACTTTCGATCTTCCACGTGCCCTATCTGAGGTCATAAGCAAGCAGACTAGCAGATAAAATGCCTGCGGTTACCTGAAGATACTCATAAATTATTCCAACAGGTGGAACATTCTCGTCATCTTATTGAAAATTGTGTGCCAAAATTTGTGGATCTCTATTTAGGGTGGGATCCATGTTTATTTACTTACCAAGTTCTTGCGTCTTTCGGTACACTTTATATTATATCCCCTAAAATTCAGGAATGCGCTAAGTGATAACTACCCCTTAGCTCTGTACTGTGAGATCTCCCTGCTTAGCTCTGATATGAACTTTGTTTGCCCACTTTAATTATACCGTTTAACTGCTTTAATTAGGTCGACTATGGGTACACAAGAGTGAAATATCATTTCAAAGACAAAAGCCCTCAACTAAGTTGAAGTTATATGCCGATAAAATTGTGCTAACGACGGTTAGACCGCTTACAAACATCGCAGAGTAGTTTCAGCGGAAATAGGACACTTATCATTTCCATAATATTTTGATATTACTTTAGTGAACATTTTATAGGGTGCTTGCGGTGTCTTACCTTTAAGAGGTAACTCAAATTTACATAGTGGCAATCCTACCAGACGGAAGGCTAATAGCTGATGTGATAGCGTTAAAGGTTTAGATTTACGTTTAAGTATCTTTCCTCTGCCTTCTAAATCACTTTGGTAATAAACTTTTACGATTAAAGTAAACGTAGTAGAGTGACAATGTTTAGAATCTCTTATAAGACTTTTCGTTAATTGCATATAAAAGTGATCCGACGTTTTCAAATTAATTTTACTAGAGATAGTGTAGGTGATTTAAATTTTTAAACTTCTTCTGATGTCCGGTAAATAATTCACTTAGCCAAAGCAAAAATACAGCAATACAAAAGATGTATTTAAAAATATTTTAAACATTTCAAAATTCAATTCATTCGTTTTTTATATATAGCCATTTGAATTTTCTACAAATTGTCCTACAAATACCCTTTTCAAAAGCAAAAACAACTTTTTCCACTTTATTTCACTCTTCAAATATAATTCAATGGGTTTGAAGGTTACCACTTTGAATTTTCAAAAATGGACAATGAATTTATACATTTTATGCTATTTCAACGATATTTACAATGAAAACTTCAAAATTCCACTTTATGTTATTTTTTGATTAATAAATATAACTGACTTACCTTTTTGATGGCCACATTAAATCAAGAACAGTGCCTAGGCTCGTCTAGGTCCATAAAGATGTAGGTATGTCTGAAAAACCAATGTCATACATTACAATTTGTACATATGTTATAAATATTTTCAATTCAATTATGATTTCATGTGCAAGAGTGTGAATATTTCAAACTATGCTGTCTAACCATTTTGGATTTTTACAAAAAGTATATTTATTAATTACTGTGTGCAATTAGTAGAAAACCTGAACCGTAAAGCGAAACTAAAAAAAAAAACACGAATAATCTTTTAAGTCTGATAATTACATACATTGGTTTCCCTCATTTGCATTCATCCAAATTATGCACACGTAATTATGTTCTCCAAAGAAAATGATTTTCTAAAATTTACCCTTACCCATTGCAACATCGAAGTAGTTTTGAAGATAAAATCTTCTTAATGCCAACCAAATCCCCTCGCTGCCAAAACTAATTTCCATTTTCAAAACGAAATAGTTGCTGCCCGCATCTTGGCACTGATGCAGCCAGTCTGCTCCAAGAAACTTCCCAGGCATTAATAAGATGGCAAAATCTGCTGCAATCTTGGAAGCAACAAGGGAAAAAGGAGGTTTCCTTAAAATTAACGGACTCATTAAAATGTTCATAGAGCTGCATTGGAACGTCTTAAAAGGGTGGCGGTAGCGAGCTGTAAGAAGGCGTCATATCTTAGTGTTCCTGTTGCCTTCCCATCATAATTTTAATCAGAGCTTCTTCGGAAAAGATATAAAAATTTATTTTCCTCTGAAAGTAGATAATTAAAATACGAGCAAGTTCGTAACTTGATCATTCGCATGAAATTTCACTTTATCCGGAGCAGCAGTCAAAGTAATAAAAAAAACTTGAGATGAGTTCTTTTGGAATTTATGAAATTTTTAAGAATATCCCTCGGCAGCTGTGGTTATTCCAAATAAGCCTAATCAGGATACATTTTGTGATCGGGAATGATAATGCCACAAAACGAATAATTCAACCTTTATTAAAATTCCACCGCGCGCCGATTCTAAAACTGGAGACATTCATCCGGAAAGTGGTAAACAATGCCTTGAGGAGCGGTTTCGCTGTATTTTAATAAAACGATATTTCCTGCCCGCTTTACCAATACCCATCCCCAAAATACACAAAAACAAACCATCGTCGAGCGCACTGCTACGAAAGTTTTGAACAAGAAAATATAAAGAAAAGCATCCTCTGATAAATGGACTTTGTTTCCTTTAAGACTAGCCGGAGCAGTCCTCTTTGAATTGAAAGGAAAAGCCCTCGGGAATGTGATTTTTTAAGTGCACCCCAAAACATTAGGTGGCTCGATCCGCGAAGCTGTAGAAGTAGGCGGGGGCGGGGATAAAACATATAGAGGCGTGTGGTTGAATGTGAAAAATTTAATTTCGTCCTTTTACGTATTTAGTAAGCGCTTAGAGGAGCAGCCGGAGCTGAAAGAAACCTTTTTTGGTTAATAAAGCGGCTCCAAATGGAAATTGGATTTAAGGATTACCGGGGGAGAATTATAGGACCTGGGAGAGATAAAAGCAATTTTTAGGCTCGAACTCTCTTTGTGAGGACACCTTTGGTCTGGTGGGATTATTTTTATTTTTTTTTTTTTATATATCTTTTACAAAAACTTTTCGCATCTTAAGATTGTAAGCATCGTTGTAGTTTCACAAATATTTAATATTGTGGGAGTTGTACTTTTGAGAGTAACTTTGAAGCGGCATCTCTGCGAATTGTAACAAAGCTCCCAACAAGAAGATTTGGGGGATTAATGCTCAACCTTTTCGTAAAAAATCTTTAGGATTTGATACAAATCAAGTTTGCTGGAAAAGGTCAAAGTATTAAGCGATTTAAGAAATATTCAATTCATTTGATAGTTTAGGACATTTTCATTTTACTCTATTCATGTGTTTGGTAATAAATGTAGATAAATGTAAATCTTTAAATAAAACACTCACACTTTTGCTGCTGATCTCTTTATTATTTGAATTCCCAGAACAGGCTGACTCTATGCCAATATTTCGCTTAGAGACTCGAACTCTCTTCATTTACCTAAGGGTCATACAAAACGACTCGATCACTATTTTGCACAGTTGCCTACATAACTAAAAGGAAATTTTATCTCAATAAGTACTTAATCATTAAGATCAAACTAACCATTTTCTACCGCATACATCGCCATACTCATTTAACTTAATTAGTATTACTATTTCGGAACAGAGTGAGCGGCGTTAAAAAGAACACATTTGTCTTATGAAATTATAAGTCAAATTAAAGTAAAATTTTCTTTATTTTTATCCCTCATGTAGAATTATCTAAATAAGCCAGGTGGAAACTTTTAAAATTAAAGGGTTTTCCACAATATTTAATAAAACGTTATAGGAGCATACATTTGGAAAATCGCGATAGAAAAATATGTTTTCAGAATTGTAATGTTAAATATCTCAGTAAATACGAAGGGCCAACAAATTCTTTATATCTATTACTTTTGGCACTAAACGAACGTTTCTACAAAAGTTTCATCCAAATCAGTGAAGATACCTCAAACTCAATTTATGCATTACTTCTAAAAATGTTGTTGACCCTCTATGAATCGCTTATTATCGAATATGATTTTTTAACGACAACCATTGCATTGCAATAAATTTGAGTTGATTCACTAAAGCAAAATAATTATTTTATAATAAAGCAGTTTTTAATGCAAAACTAGAAGTAATAAAACTAGTAAACGTATTTGAAACTCAATTAGTTCGATTTTTAAATCAATCGACTAAAGCTTAAAAACATTAAAATTCATCGGTCTAAAAAAGTAGAAAATTGAATTTAAACGAATTTAAATATTTCCACACAAGATGAGGTAAAAAAAAAATAAATCTTCAAAGTTATGACACTCGTAAAAGGGGTGCAATCCTTTTACATCACCTGCAGAGCAGTGAACCAAATTAAATTTAGAGAGGTACACTCTTCACAGATTTACCAGTGCTTTTCCGTTGCATCCAGGATAATCTGCGACTAAAAGCTAGGATCAAGGTGCAAATTGCCCACATAACGACATCCTGTTAAGATCAGCTTGGAAATTATTTGGGCGCGATAATCTAGAAATTACATTACTCGCTAATTGGATAAGCTGTGGCGAGATTGTGCCAAAAGCACTTAATCGCTGCTAATACCCGCCAACCTGCATAATTGACTGACACACATCTTTCGAGGTAATCGCACTACGGATCGTTAAATCCTGCCCTTTCCCGTCTTCTAGGACTGGACTCCTAAATCGTGACAGCATCAAAATACGGGAGCTGCTGATTAATTACGCGGAAGTGATTCGGTTTTAATCTAAAGAAAATTGAATTGTAAATCAGGATACTGTGGCACAGCATCAGGGTCAAGTAGACTGGGAAACGATTTCGAGGTGCTAAGAAATTTCTGGGATTTCTCAGTTTGATGGTAATTAAGGCGGTGACGTAACCATAATCAATCAGAGGCCGAGATTCCTTTTCAGGCTCCCTCAGTAATTACACTTTAATTCTTGCAATTAATTCAAATGGGGGCATTCTAGAGGGCTTTTGTCTTATTAAAACATTAAACTTACCGCGAGCGAATTTGCATATTCGAGTTATGGGCAAAAATCTGGGCTAAAGGCTGCACGGTTCAGGTTACTTTTTCATAGAGATTCACGTTTAATTACTCTCAGGGTCTGCTACACATTATGAGGGAGGAGAAATAATTAACAAAAACCCCTTTTGTTTCATGCAACGCAAAGTTATCTCACAGAAGGGTAAATGATGACAAAGGGCATTTAAATCAAATGAAGGAATTGTTGCCCTCATTTTTATTGTATGACACTTCATCTTTTCATGTATGCGCTGTTCCACTTTATTTTAATCAGCCTCCAGATTGCTATTGTTTTCCAAAAAAAATATTCTTTATAAAAAAGAGATTCTTTGAAAAAAGCCATGAACTTGTTGCCATTGTAGCAGTTTTCTTTTCCCTTGAATTAATTTAGATTTTTTAATTGAAACTAAATCTTTGGAGAGGGAAAAAAAGTTTTATTAATTTGGTCTTGAAATTTTGCATGTCTTTACTTTGCCATAATTTACATAAAAAACGAACTTATTTATGTAAACGATATTTGAGGTTCATTAATTCAGTAATTCCTAATCCGAATGATTTAATGTTATACCATTCAATTTTCTATTTGATTCAAATTATTTGAATAATTTGGATTGATTTTCATGAAAATTTATGTTATACCCTACACGCTCTAAAAAAAATTGTACAAATTAAAGAGTTCATTTATTTTTCCCCTTCAAGTATTGAAAAACTAAAACTGATTAACATTTTTAATTTTAACTCGTACAACAACTAAAATTAATTGTTATATTTAAACTCTACCTGAAACGTTTGATTATTTTACATAAACCTGCTACCAAAATCTCAATTGAAAAAATTGAGCGGAACAGAAATGAAAAAGAGAATGAAAGTTAATTTTAGAAGGAAATTTTTAATCACACTGCATAAATAAGAAAATTAAGCCGGAAATGAGTGAAGACATATTTTACAGTCGAAAAAGAAATGTTTGAACTCTTTGAATGCTTTTTACTATAGACATTTTTCAAATATTGATTGCAGTTAAAGTTATTTTTGTGGTAAACCATATTCCAAAAAGTGGCAGAAAGTAGGCCGGATCAGTGAACAAGATACAGAAATTTATAGACGAAGTTCATGAGCCTGAGCCATTTAATTTCCTTCACTTTTCCATCCTAATTTCAATCTGTTTTCCGTCTGATTTCCCTCTATAAATTTCCGTTTCTTGTTCACCAATTCATGCAGGATACTTTTCAGACTTCCCTTTCAAACGATCAGTTTTATTATTTTATAAGTGAATCTTTATTTGAAATAAATTAACTAATCTTAAAAAGTAAAATATAATTTTTAAATATTTTTTACCCATATACTCTTTCTTCAAAAGTTTGTAAGACAAATAGAGAAAAATTTCATTCATTTTATTGCAGGTCTAGTGGTAGAAAATTTTCTTACAAGGAAAAAGAACATAATTTCTCTTGTTGTTAATAAAATTAAATATAAATACGGGGTTTAATAAAAATGTACTTTTTATACGAAAGCATGTATTATGGAAAAGCTTATTCAAAACTTTTAGTTTATCCTAAATTTGCTCTATTCGTCTTTTAAAATAATAAGCCTTGGTATACTTGAAACTTAATACGTTTGTTTTATTTTACCAAATTACAACCACCATAAATCAAAAACAACTACAGTCCACCCATCGCACTAGAACCGAGATCTGTTAAATAAATAATATTTTAATGCACCCAGTTGCCACTATGTCATAAATTTAATAATCCTAGCCTTCCAAACACCATAATGTTCTCTCACAAAACAATTTCTAAAATTTCCCTAACAGGTACAAATTACTTCGGCTGCAGTTTCACATTTTACAATAATTAAGAAAATCAGGTCAAGTGCAATTACGAGCATGACATTTAAGGACATCTATGCGCTCCTAGTATGCTCTGAATCTAGTGCTTTGTAACATACTCGAAAATGTTGAACATGGACAGAAGGTGGGATGACCGAAAGAATTTTAAGCATATTATGTTGCATCCACTACTCCTATGCAAAAGAGAATTTTGGATGAGTGAATGCATTTCAGCAGACGGGCCGCCACTAGTAAATGTTTTGAGTACCGTGCCACGATGCATCCTTTTTGGTGCATAAAGTGTTACACCATGGACAGAATGTTTGCATTATTCATCTCCAGTTGAAGAGATTTTAACAAAATTTACATATAATTTAAAGTTGTATGATGAAATGTACCAAATTTAGAGTCGCTGTTGCGTTTTAGATGGCGGTTCTGAAAGTAACTTTTACTGTATGAATAATTATTCTATGAACACAGAAAGGTAACACATTACCAAGAGGAGGTTTTATTCTCGAATTCACCCGTAAATTGATGAGAGTAGCTAAATTAACTATTCTATAAATTAAAACGAATTGGAGCCAGGTGTAGATAGCTTCCGAAAATTTCATAAAATACAAGTAACCTTAAACCGTGTGAAAAAAGGTAAACATTAATCCAGTAAAGATTTTATCTTCGCTCTCCACTTTTAATAGTCAGTTCCAAATCCGCGGACCCATAAAAATTAAATAGGCTCCATTCTGTACTTCTTCGCAGAGCTCCTTTGGAGCCAAATGTAGGCGAGCTTAAGTAATTCCAGAGAGTACCTACCGTGCCAAGTAACCCGCACATTAAAAGCACCACAAATTATGAACCGCCCCTCGAGACTTTCCATAAATTATATTAGTGCTCATGGACCCAGAATAAATATGGTCCACAATGTTGAGTCTGAGACTACTGTAAATACCTTGGTACTTTTGGTAAACTTTAATAATTTTGAAATGACAAATAAAAAACAAAAATGCAAAGTTCAGCCCGTTTTTTAGACTTAAATTGGGCTTATTTGCTTGGTTTATTCCTTATGAAAATCGCATAAACGTTGGGAATGCATACGATGGCAAGAAATTCTAGAATAATCCTTATGTACTTCAGATTTAACTAAGAACCTATAGTATAATTCCTTAACGGAGAATATTCACCTTAAGAATTGCTGGGAGGAAAATATTTGCTGAGCTCTCCAAAAAAGTTGTTCTGGTATTTATATTTTTCGAGATAGCAACAATATCTTATAGTAAAAGTTTATTTGCTTTCGGCTTTAATTTAAAAATTACAACTATGTTTTCATAATTTGTAATTTAAATTGATAATAAAAATACAATGAAATTTATATACATACACGAATTTATTATATTTATTAACTTGGGAAAGATGAATCTAGAAAATAGTATAAAATTATTAGTTTACTTGAGCACTATCGAACCGATGTTAAAAATAAAAATAAAACAAACGGAAAACAAGAATTCAATAAAATATAAACATTTGTAGCAATTTCTATTATTACTTACTTATCAATGCATATCCTTGACTAGGATTTACCAAATGATATTATTAGATAATTTCTTTTATTTATTTTTAATTTATTATTAAGAACCAAATTAATAATATTTTTATCTGATACTTTACTTTCACACTTCTTACAAGTTAAAACAGTATACAGATTTTGTATACTTGGTTTAAATTAAAGAATTTTAATTTCATTTCCCAAAAATAGTCAACGATAATGTTGCTATTTTCAAAAATGTGTAAGAAACAAGACGTAATAATGGCTCAGATGGAAGCTTAAACCCTAAAACTATAATCTTAAAGTATCAGTAAGGAGTGTTTTTTTTATTAAATTTATTTATTTGACAAAATGAACAATTTAAATTAAAAATCCTGTATTTTAAACATTTTGCAGTCTAATTACAATTATTCTTGTCTATTGTCGATGTTGTATTGTCTGCGTCTAAAATATTTTCAGAGTAATAAAATATTTTTTGAACTCCTGTTTTCATTATTACATATTATGAACTAA
This sequence comes from Philonicus albiceps, assembly GCA_963969385.1. NCBI lineage: Eukaryota > Metazoa > Arthropoda > Insecta > Diptera > Asilidae > Philonicus > Philonicus albiceps. The sequence continues at coordinate 6,967,527 of OZ017775.1, forward strand.
AAAATATTAAAGCACTACCAAAAGTACCCAATATTTTCTGCGATACGCATGCCATGAATACAGACGCACTACATTACTTTATTTAATCTCTTTGGATTAACTTTAAACCTTTTACTCTGCAATTGCCCCTGGGTAAAGTAACAAAGTCACTTTATAAACAGCTTCTGTTACTGACATAAAACAATAAATTTTACCAGTTGGCATTTTGTAAGCATGTAAACGTTTTTCAAATTTAATTTAGTGTGTCGAGTTGTAATAACATTGTGCCAGTATTCTCTACAATGGAAAACAAAATGATTTATATACCAATTTTTTTCCTGGCAAATGAATATTAAAACCAATTCTCTGCCCATTTACTTTAGGGGTAACGAATTTAGTCTGGACGGCGGGTTAAAATTTAGGACTTAAATTGAAAAGTAAACGTGTTTCGAGGCCATCCTATTTATTTATTTATTTTTTTTATTTTTTTTTCCAGAGCTCCAGTTGGTCAGTCTATTATGGTTGTAATTAACAAAAATTTTAATTTACTTTTCCTCATGCTGAAATTAAACAGAATGTTCACCGGCTGGGTTCGACAGAATTAAGCGGTCTGTGCCAAAATTGTTCAAAAGTACGGTCAAAATGGAGGGGGTGAGGAAATGATGAGGACTTAAAAAGGATTTGCTTTGCAGCAAACAAATCTGCATGGAAATGGCGCAATAAAGTAGTTCCAGTACCTCCGGTGCAAAAAGGATTAAAGTCCACTAATTAAAAATCTTTTTTTGAGAGGGGGTCAAAATGCCGCCGGCTGGTACACCTTTTCACACGGACCCCCTCCCAAGTCGGTCTGTCGAAGTCCCAGTGCTCTGCAAATAAACGAAAAGAGCTCACTGGCACAAGTGCATTTTACAAAGTGGGCATGAATACGTAAATCCAAAACTATAAACCATGAACACCGGTAGCACCCAAAGCCACTTCTCGTGCAGTACTCGAAATATGCAAATGTTGTACGCTCGAGCACTTACTGAATTTATCCCAGCCCAAAAAAAAAGCTTTAAGGTAAATTGCAGGTAACACACCCCTTGTTTCAGTCCCAACCGTCGTTGTTGTGGCCCCAATGTCGGAGAAGGTGTCGACCGGTAGAAAACTGAAGGGAATAGGGCTCTGTTCCAGACCTCCAGAGATGATGTATGTACGAATGCTTGTCTTGAATCAAGACAAGATGTACTATGCCAAGTCGAGGAGTCAGTTGAGGCTTTATACCTGAAAAACGCCTTCCTCCGACCGAGTGGGATAAAGGTTAACAAGTTGAGGTGGCACATGACGAGCTCTCTGGCCCAACCCCCGAAAACAAGAAAAAAAAAACAATCCCCCAGACCGATGAATAAATTTGGAAATGTCTAAGACGTGTATGGAAAGCTTTCAACTGCCATAAATTTTTTCATGTGCCATATTATGGTACACTCCTTCGGGAAATATAACTTTTGGGTGGGCTCTGGCGTAAATAGGGACACTTTAATTTAAAAATATTCCAATGCTAATAAAAAGCACCCTCCCTCCATCTCCCCATTCCCCTTCTCCATTCCAATGGCAGCTGAGCCATAACGTTCTCGAACAGGTTCCCAGCAGTTTACAGAGCCATTAAAAAGGGTGGCACACACTGCGGCATGAAAATATGATCTACAGTATCCCTGCCAACCGGAAATTGCCTTCTGTAAAATGAAATATTTCCGGAAAAGGGAATATTAGTTGTCGGTGAAGAGCCCCTCCACCGATTCTGCCACTGCATGTGTGTGGCCTTGCATTGCGCTTCAGAATGAGCCGCACTATAGAGCCCTATATCAAAAAGTTCACAGAGCAACTTTCGATTAAACACGGGAAGTCCATAAAAAGGGACTAAAATGGTGAAAGCAATGAGAACAGTCATTGCTAATACAATTAGAACCATAACAACGTTCCCTTAACCCCAGCCTCCGTACGAGCGTACAGGGTACAGAAGAAATATGCTAAATGTATGTACATATGTCAACAGTGCCGTAACTCAACCTCTGTGGGATGCGATACTTTGATATGAAAAAGGTAAACGTATTCATTATGTCGCAAGTGACTGAAGGTTATTCCCCTAAGTCTCCCCCACTTCTGTCTTAATCAGAAATGCTAAGCAAGCCGGAGACAAATATCTGCCAGAAGAGAAGACTTCCGATGCTTTTATGGCTTATATTTTCTACCACCATCCACAAAGATCGTGTTCCGTAAACTTTCGTAGAAAATTTACAGAAATACGATATTTTTCAATCAATGAAGCATTTAACATACGAGCTGAGGGTATTCCGACTGTCGAATATTTAGGACAGTATATTTTTTTTTTATTTATCCACTTAAAATAATAATAGAAATTGTCCAAGAGTTCTAAAGATAATAATTCCAAAATATTATTTATTTTCGTTATTTTATTGTATTTTTCACCAAATTGTTGAATCTTCCCCCTAACAAGCAGAGCTCTTTTCAACCATTTCACGAGGGTTCAACTCAAACAAATCCGGGTGTGACCTAAATATGCAAAGTGGTAATCATTTTCAGGCGGTTGACCTTTAGTTCTAAATGAGCAAATTATAAGAGCGAAGGTTTCAAAAGGGTGTTATCAAACAAGTGATAGCATTATTGAAAATTAACAGATCGTTTACGCCTTTAGGAATTTGCTTTAGTTTTCCACAACAACTTCTGCTAACTCTGTTGCATGATGTTAAATATTAAAATTTATATTCTTGTTTTTATTAATTTAATACTGTAATTAAATATTTTTATTGAAGGTATAATGAGAAACAACGTTGTCTCTGGTATAATTAAAAACAACAGCTTGAGGGAGTTTAATTAAGTGTAGTTGCAACATTGTTTGCAGACTAAATATAAATTTTTATATCTTGCACTTTTCCTCTGAATTCGAGGTAGCATTGAAAAGTTTTTAATATCATAATTCTTGGGGGCTACAAGCCAAGAGCATATTTTGTACAGATATTTTAATAATAACACGATTATACATGAAAACTTTTAACATACAGTAGAAGGGTAAAGTGTTCATACATAATTAGGGTAACATTGGAACATTTATGGTAAAACAAAACTGTGTTCTTCAAAAACTACAACATGACTTAATATTTGGCCACATCTATGTCCGTAGTTAAAATAACAATAAAAGTGGTTAGTAAAAAAGAATAGTTTTTGATACATTAAATCAAAATATCGTTTAACATTCCGATATTTTTCATATTATACTCATTGGAAATTCAATTTTCTTTTAATTGTGAGAATTTTACTGCAAATTTTGATATCTAATCAGCTCTAGATTGAAAAATGATTTATGTTATATATTAGCTCGGCCGAATTTTTCAAAAGTATTATAATGCTTTATGTTTGGAATTGAAGTGAATTAGTTGTAGTACAAATCTAGATAAATTGTCACTATAGTACACATATGAGGGACTCTACTAGTGGCATAATATTAATTTGAAAAAAGTCTCTGCGTGCATATTTTAGTGTGACTAATAACCTTTCTCAGCATTTATTTCCTCTGTCAGGTGCAGAGTCTTACGCATAAATCTTAAGAGCAAACCAACTCAAGCTTTCTAAATTAGTCCGAAGGACGACACTATTTATTTCATTTATCTTTACTTTAGCAGCAGGATTGCATATATAAAACGTATTCCACATTTATAAACATTTTTTCTATGATCTTATCTAAGCAATTTTAAAATTAACGTTTCTAATATTAAATTTATACGTTTATAAAAAACTCTATTTCTATAACCACAAATGGAGCACATAAATATCCATTTATAGGTAGTACCTTTAAAATTGGTATAAAACTTTTTCAATTTTAAATTATTTCCTCTCTTATCATCAACAATTTCCGAAAACTCTATCTGCGGTTCTGCTATGAATTTTGATTAAATTCAGAACGATTTCTTTACGTTTGGGGGCTAAAATTTTAATCCTAAATCGATTTATTCGCCTACACAATATTAAATTGCCTAATTTAAAACTTCATAAATCTAATTTTCGAAATATTACAACTTCCCTCAACTCTTATTTTCAACTGAACTCAAATATTTATAAGAACTTAAAAGCATTAGCAAGTAATTAAATAATTTAAATTACTTTTGATGTAATGTTAATACGATCATTTGATTAAAATATTTGATAGACTTAATTAACTTTAGTAATTTGAAGTTGTAATTTTGATAAAATTTCACCTGTTTTTTGCAGGATGAATGGAAATAAATAAAAGTAATTACTTTCCACAATAATCCAATGGAAATTTGAAAGTAATTAAACTAAGCTATAAGCATTTATGGTATAAAAGAGCTTACAAACTCCTGATTTTTGAAATTTTTTAAACTATGTGAAGAGCAACAGTTTTCTGATAATTCTTAAATTGCTGACTAGTTCATAATTCTCTACTTTTCCATTTTTTACTGTGAAAAATTTGTAAAATTACAAAAGTGACTATAAATTAAAAAAGCTTTTTTAATCAATAATTCAGGTTTATTAAAACATCCGCATTGTTCACGAATCGAAGTAAAGTTTTCTGGCATCACAGCGAGTAGATCCATTATTTTATGAAAAATTTAAAATTAAAGCTAAAAAATTGCCAAAAAGTGTCCTTTACTGAGGTAATATGGTAAATATTAAAAGATAGGGTTTTCAACTAAATTAAATTATACCCTTCCTATTGAAATTCTTTTAACAGAAAAGAAAAAAATCGTTTAAATTTTTCTTTAACAAAGCATAACCGAAGGTTGGAAACTTAATCTTGTTTTTTTTAGCTTTATAATGTACAGGCCAATAAAATAAGTTAAAAATTCTCTCAATTTTCAGAATAAAATATTAGCGATTTAAGAAAAAAATGTCAAATCGTTCGTAGGTACCTAAATAAGCAAGTTCGACCTTAAAATGGTGGGTTCGATAAAATATTCAAGAGCCAAATTGTAGGACTCTTTCAAACCCGAAGTGTTTACGGTGGAGGGGTCGATTGCATAAATTAATCCCTCAATCATGGGTGAATCAAAGAACTGTTTTGACGGCCCTTTTAAAAAACAATAAAGGCCCAAAAAATGCTATGAAAACACATTTATACAGGAGTAAAATCAAAAGTAACCGATTTATAAATAAACGGCACCCGCCAGAGTTATTCATAAATAAAAACAAAGAAATGGTTCGATTTCGAGAAGTTAAGACATTTTTTCAGTGTTGACATTTTCTTTTCAGGCTTTATTCCTACATCGTCTAGAGGGTCTTCATGAATAACTGAAAAAGCATAGAATAGAGCTCCTTAGGGAATTTATGAAAATTTTTCTGCAAGATTTTCCACACCGTCTCATGCCATTCTTTGCAGCTGGAAAATGTTCCGCTGATGAGGGTGTGATGTGGCTGTACCGTGTGCACAGAAAACTTTCAAATTATTTAAGGGGAAAGGAAAATGAAAATTATTTTTCTCAGCTAGCATAGATTCAAAAGTGATTCTAAAATGCGCATAAATTTCACTCAACCGATTCGTCATGCATTCTAAAAAGTTACAGCATTATCACACTGAAGAGAACGAGGCCGGCGATACATCCTGAATCACCGGGAGGATGATCAGCATCTGTATTTACTTCCGACAGGCTTTTTAACTTACGAAAATTATCCTTTAAACCAAATCTACTGAAGAAATCGCCGAATGAATACAAATTGTCCCCTTTCTTCTGGGCGTCTGGCGTAACTTAACGATCTAAAGATTTTGAAAGGAGTTTCAAACTGACGCAATTAGAAAAGGCAGTTGAGCGAAAGCGACTCCCTAAGAGGGTTGTTCCCTTTCGAAACCCAAAAAGTAGGCCCTTAATTTAAGTTTTTATTTCCTAAATTAATTGCCCTAAATTATTGCCTTTGTGAGCAGTCACGACTTTTTCAGGGCTTTTCAGAAATTCCCAGGCTGGCCTGTCATCCTTCCTGATCCCCATTACCCGAAAGGCACTAAAGGCCGTGCTCTGGCTTCCCTTTCGTGTGTTTTGTTTACGTTTTTATTCTTCTGAGTATTTAATTAAATTCTGGGATTTAGAAGCATCTCTACTCTAATAAAGCGACTTATTCTCTGTCTAATTGCAGTTAGTATCACGCAACCCGAACCAAAGAAATTGGAGAGGTATTCTTATAGCCCTTCTTGTGATAGCCATTGTCCTCGCTTTGATTGTCACTTCAGTGGTAAGTAGAACCGAACCTTTTGTTTTTGATAATTAACTTCGTGACGAGAGGGCTGGACCAAAATGTAATAAATTATTCAGAGGAAACAGAAAATAAATTTGATAACAAGAACCCCACTTCTTTTTTGCAAATTTATCCCTGTTCGCTCAAACTTCTTTCTCACTTAACTAAATCGGCAATATATTATTACACTCGTACATATATCAATATTACAAAATGTTTTTCGCTTACTTTACTCATTAATAATAACGTGAATGAGACAGGTCACGAATATATTCGATATTTCATTCTAATCAATAAAGACCTACCTTTTTATTTTTAATACCTACTTTAATTTGTATTTACAACTTAGAACATTTTAAACACAAAAATCTTTTAACTCATTAAAAACATTTTTAATTAGATATTGCAGATTTTAGCTGCGTTTTTTTCGAGTATTCAAAACAATAGAATATTTTATATTGAACTGAGCTTATTAGCAATTCCTGAGAATAAGGATTTGGAATTAGCATTAAAAATTCATCAAATCATCATTCAAAACAACAAATCTTAAACTAAACATTTCTCAGATTAAATTTTCACTTAAAAATGAATAAATATCATCGCAATTTGATGCTATTTTTATGAATTCTAAATATTTGTTATTGCTTTATTGCTATATAATTTGATTATGCCAAGTTGAGGAGTCAGTCGGAGCTTTGAACTAAATCTCCTTTTGTTCTGGATAGACGAAAAAAAGACAGCTTTTATATTTCTAAGTATAAGAAAGAGAAAGAGAAATGCACAATATTGAAAATCATTTTTAAAATTGTTTATATATCAAATATAAAAATTGAAATTCAGAATTATTTTAATTATGCATTTTTTTTTTATCTTTTAGTCTTTTGGTAAGAAAATGTAAAGTAATTTTTTCAATTAAAAATTTAAACTATAGATAAGTGAAATTTACCAGTACGAACAAGCTGCAAAAATAAAATACACAATGTAAGACGTTCGAACAGTGCAAATCTTCGTAACCTCTATCGATTTAAAAAGGAACTTGTACAGCAAACATTTCCCGCGATTTTTAGCGGATACAAGATGAGGCACCTTAAGGGGTCACATACGTCCAACGCCGCAAAAAATTTAGGTCGGGGAAGATAATTGCTCAATTATTGTAAACATTCTTGTAATATAAGGTAACAATTATAGTAATCTCAAAGTCAAAGTTCTTTTTACAAAATAAATAAATAAAAGGATTATAAAAATTTACCATATTCCCTGCCTGTGTACCAAAAACGGTACACAAATGAAAGCTCTCTCTCCACCAAATGCAATTTTACATGTAAGCCTCTCACAAACGCTTTGTTGAAAATTCTGGGCAGGGAACGTGTTAAAAAAAGAAGAAAATATTGAAAATTTTCGGAGTTATCTTGTAAACTGTGTCGACAAAAATTGTTTGAAGAAAAACACATTTAAAGTTTTAAATTAAGACAAATTAAATCGCTGTAACTTCACCACAAAGCCAAATTTTTTAGTGAAATTTTTTAAAAAAAATTTTCTAAAAGCACAGAGAATAATAATCAGTGAAAAGAAACGATTATTTAAAAATTCTAGATATATGTGACCTCTTAATTAATTGCTAGTTTTTTTTAAAGATTTACGCAATTTATGTGCAGTCCTTCTGTTTCCGTTGTAAGATCAATCTCAGCTTTGAGATGGACCTTAAGTACTTTTAAAAATTTTCAATGGGACAGTTGAGACTGAGTTCAAAATTAAAACTCAAAATATGGGTTTTATGCATAAAAATTGGGTAAGAGCTCAGACTTTTTGTATGGAAAACAAGGATTTTTAAACTAAGATCGGATTCGATTTGTCCATAGAAAAATTAAGTCTGAGCTTTTGCTCAGTTTTTATTCATAAGGGACTATAAGAATACAAAAAATCGTTCGATCTCCAAACGTGAGTTAGATATTATTTTTATGAATGTAAGTCATATCTTGACATATAACAGAAATAAAATCTCTATTATATTGAAAAATATAAAAAATCATATCTACCTCTGAGTAGTTTGTCTGGGCTCTTATAATTAAACTATAGTTTAATGTTGGTTTTGATAAAATTTGTGAGGAACTAGAATATATGAAGTATTTTTTGAATATTATGTTTAATAAAGATAATACTCGAGATAAATCGAGATAGATCCAAAAAATAATTTATCAAGAAAGCAAGTCCCATATAAAACAATTTTCAAACTTCCCTCCCTGAGGGGGCATCTGGAAAATGTCCGCACATCTGGGATACCGTCCAGAAAAATGTGATAAGGAATTTGATAAGGCATTCACCCGGATGAGATACAATAATCACACTTAACTGTGTTTTATAGGTGCTATTAACGCCGCCGGATGAAGGTCCTCGGGTTAAGGGACAACGAATCAAACTGCAGGATATCTTGGATGGCTATTTTGTGCCGCAGAGGTCAAATGGGAAATGGATAAATGGTAAGTCAGCCAAGATATTATCGCAAATAAATTGCACGCATTCCTGGCCACAGAAGCTCCATCCAACACACCCCCACATTTCTCGATATCCTAGCCATCCTTGGCCCATTTCACCCTTCATTAGAGAAGTGTACACTGAAAACTTTCTCGTTTCGGGAATGGAAAAAATCTCATAATTTTTCTCAACATTTTTTTTTCTTGTCCCTTTGCTCTATTATAGCGGAGGAGTTCCTCTACCAGAACCAATGGGGCGGCTTAAGCTTGCTGAACGTCGGAAATTTATCAGATTGGGTCTTAATGTCAAATACAACATTCGTAAGTAGTAAATTAACTGCACGTCCTTTGTGGCCCTGCTCCAAAAAAAAAAAAAATAATGCCCAAATACGGGCCTTTTCCTGATAATCTTGTTTGGACCAATTTGTATAAATCATCGGCTGTGGCTGCGGGAAACCAAAATGGGGTATTCTTGATTGAATGGGCTCAGGCAAAATTAAATTTTGTCAAAATGTATTAGGACACCGTTCGTCAGTAATCGCAATTATCGAAGGGCTCTTAATGAAATCTTGTAGGCCACAAGTCATTAATTTTCATTTTTGCTATTTGCCTTTGTTTCAAAACAGAGAATCCCCCCGTAACCCACCAGTAAATTGCTTTGAAAGATATTCGATGAACGGATAGATTTCCCCTATTAAAACAACTTAATCGAGTGGTGGACTTACTCTTGGTAGGATTTAATTCAATTAATTATTTCCAACGAAATTTTTTTTTTTGTTTTGTCTATAGAGTAATTTCTCTAAATTTGATTTTATCTTTCTCAAGAATATTCAATTTCATTTCAGCATCTTTATTTTTATATTTTAAAAACAGTCAGACATTTTTAATGATCCGCTGTCTACAGAGAAAATATCATCCTTAATAAAAATAGACTCTGAAATTTGCAATTAAATCTACTTTAATATAAAAATTATATGAACATACGAGACGATCTTATTTTATAGAAGTTCATCAATTCAGAAATCAAAATATGGTTCTCCTCTACATTAATTTTATTGTACACTAGCTTTACCGCACCCGACGTTGCTCGGGCTACCAATTATTTAGTTTACCCAACAAAAGCGAAGATTACTTCATCGAATATTGCTTTTTCACTGATATTCTACATCATAAGTCGGTTAATTTGCACAAAGCATTCATCAATTATACCTCTAAACATTCCTCGTGAATGAATCTATTTAATCGTTAAAACAAGTACGAAATTCCACCAGGAGTAACAGAGAAAAACTCGAACATACAAACATAGACGCGGCGCAGAATTTATTAGTAGAAAACTAATTTCCCATATAAAACATATATTCTCATATAAAATTTCACAGGTGTAGCATAATATAAAAATACTCGCGTATTCAAGTGCAACGTTGTGTCAAAATTCAAGTTAATCCACCGACTACTTTTCGAGTTTTGCGAGCACAAACATACAGAGATCATAGTCCATAAATGTAGTCCTTTACATTATTACTAATTAATTACAAAATTAATAGACAAATTTAGACACCAGATACTTTTCATCGGATTGCCTTAATCCAAAATTTGATACCAATCTCAGCAGTACTTAGATTTTTTTTTAAATCCATTCATATTGAGAATTAAGAAAATAAAAATTCTCAAGTATCAACATATGCTTTGAAAGGCAGTATCTTTTTATTGAATTCAAAGAAAAAAAAACTTAATACCTTTATCCCTTCGCTTATATCGTTTTATTGGTTTTGAAGTTAAAACAATATCTTGAAAGCATCATTTAATTTCGTAGAAAAAGTCACTTAAAAAATATGTCTCAATATTTCCTAAAAAGTATAATAAACAATGAAAATTACAAGCCCCTTTACGATTTCCCTTAAAATAAAACTTTCGAACTTTAGAAACATTTTTTTGTGATGAAAATAATTTCATTATGGAATTCATCATGAATTCTTATGGAAAAGAAATGTTTTTTTTTTCTATCGTGAAGCATGTATCCTCCTCGGGGCCTCTGATAGTTCAGTTGTTAGCGCGCTGTCCTACCGTCCCAGAGGCTGTGGGTTCGAATCCCACGAATAACCATGGTCTCCTGCGCTACGTGGTAACACAGTGGGCCAAAATTGGCCTAAGTGTGCCTTCCTAGGCAGCCACAGCAACCTAACCTAACCTATGTATCCTCCTCATGGCAGGAAAATGAAACGAATTCATTTGATTTTTAAATGTTTATTTATTTTTTCGCCTAAGCAAAAGACGTTTCATGGAAATATGAAACACTTTTTCTACATGATTAATACTGATTAATTTATTAAAATTATTACCTAATATCAGCTATTATTTTCCGAGATTATTAATTATACTTTCTTTCATTACGTTAGTTAAGATTTCATTTTTACACATATCGCCTATAATTTGTCGTGTATATCCACGGAAAATATATGAAAAGAAAAGTACACCCTTAGACCTCTGAATCTTTGTATCATGTATCGAATGTAAATAACATAAAACCACAACATGAAAAGCCGCAAATGAAAATAATTTTCTTTTCACGGCTTAAAAAGAAAATAAGATAGAATCAAAACAGGAAAATCTAAAAAACCAAAGAAAAATACGCTCTGTGATTTGGAATAAGGCCACGAAGCACGGTTAAGGAAAACATGATCGCTTTAACAGCCCCAAATAGTATTGGGGTTTCATCTAGACTGGCCCATATTCAAAGTGAAAAAAAAAAATTAAATTACAGAAAACGCTGTCTCCTCTTCAATTTTCAATATCGCCCGACAAGAGATACTTGCTGCTCTCCCAGAACGTGAAAAAACTTTTCCGGAACTCGTACTTGGCTCAGTACACAGTGTTTGATATTCAAACAAGGTGAGTACCGGCCAAAAAGTTGGTGAATACTACCGAACCTCCGCAAAACCTAGCCGCCGCTGTTATTTGTTCCCTAGGGGGATGTTTTTTTTTTTTTTTTGTTTTTTGGTATATATTCGTTTCGATTTTCAGTGAAAGCATAAAACTGACAACGAAAACCGATGGGGATGCATGGCCCTTTCTGCACTACGCTCAATTCACCCCCCTGGGGAACGCTATCGTAATGGTATACAACTACGATATATACTACACCCAGGGACCTAGATCCGAGCAAGTTTACCGGGTGACTAAAGATGCTGTTCCCGGAATTGTCTACAATGGGATACCCGATTGGCTGTATGAAGGTGAGCGAGCATAACAAGAGTCCCACGGCCCCCCTGGTAAAATCCAGTGATAATTGTATTTGCAGAGGAAATCCTGTACTCGGATCATGCAATTTGGATGTCTGACGATGGCCACCTCATGCTCTATGGCTCCTTCAACGATTCGCTGGTGCTGGAGCAGAAGTTTGCTTGGTACGGGACAACAGCCCCAGAAAACGGAAATGCATACCTGTACCCGGAGATAAGGTCCTTACGGTAAGCTTCCTCTGGAAACTAATGAGATATTGATTAGATTTTTGGCTCTTGTACACTCTCACCATTTTAGGTACCCTAAGCCGGGCACTACGAACCCTCTGGTGACCCTACGGGTTGCCGATTTGGCTGACCCAAAAAACATCAGGATCAGAGACCTAAAGCCACCACCAATCCTGGCCAATGAGTGAGTTTTTACCTTAAGGCAATTGTTCAAAAAAAATTTCCCTGACCCAGCTCATGCCCTCGCCAGAGACCACTACTTTTCGAGTGCCCGATGGGTCAGCCTGACTGAGATCTGCGTTGTATGGCTGAACCGGCCCCAAAATCTGTCAGTGGTCACGATATGCAAGAGTCCCATGTTTCAATGTTTTGAGGTAAGTGGTCGCTGTGTTCCAGGCGAGTCCATTTATATTTGTCAATAACATGCCCGGAATCCACCTCCCCCTCCGTGTGTTAAATCAACTATTTCTTTTTGGGAGAGGGGAGCGCTTCGAAATTTGGCTGCTGAGTCCTTTAACAAGGATTAGCCTGACCAAATTTTCCGGGCAAAGCAATCTCTAATCCATTAATTTTCCCGCAGACACATCGGGTGAGTGGGGATGGCAGGGGCTGGGTGGATGTCTTATCGGTTCCTCTTTTTGCTGCTAATGCCTCCTCATATGTGGCTATATCCCCCCTGCGGGACGGGGGGTCAGGTTTGTATGAATTCTTACAGTGGGGTAACTATCAAACGTGGAAAATTCTAATACGAATTGATCAAATTCCTCCTCACATTTTTGAAAAACCTTAATATCAAAATTAAATTATAACACATACAATTTCGTGTACCCACATCAGCATTTAGCTTTTCGGTGCAAAAATTTACTAGTTTATTTATTTAGAACTAAACACACAATTAACGCTAATTTAAGTCGTATGGTAGGCTCAACGAATGATTAAATATTTTAGTTCGCGTACTCATAAGTAAAGGAGTTTAAAGCACCCGAGTATCTTACTATTTCATAACTACATTATTTACTATTTGAGTCCTGTAGAAATGAATTATTAAGAAATTCTGGAATGAAATATTCTTAATATAATTGTTATTGAGTCAGATTGAGCCGAAGAATCTTCCGGATATGAAGCCAAAAATGATGAATTTCAAAATATTTTGTTAATTGCTTGTACTTCTGAAGATATATAAATGTAAAATTTCGAAAAGACGCGTTTTTCGAAACGATTAGAAATTTTTAAAGGGCTCAAATATTTTAATACTTCATAACTCAAATACTCGTAATACTCTTGAATTAATGAATGCAATAGTCATTACCATCATTATACTCATTTATTCTGATTTGGATATTTGAACTTAACGACTCTTTTACTAAAATAAGAGATTTTAAAAGAAAACGAGTAATAAAAGCCAAATAATTACAATATTTTGGAATTTTTTAATACAATCTTTTAAATTAATTAAACTTACATTTTAAAAATCATTTCCGATACCAGTTATTGTTCAAAATATTTTGTTAATTATCATATTATTATTTAAACAATTCCATATTAATTGAGAACTTTTGAGTAACGATGAAATTTTCTACAAATTCCAAAATCTTGAATTAGTTTATTGTTTATTTTATTATTATATATGATAATCAGGAAACCCTGATGGTAGTTAATATTTTGAACGAACTGGGTATCCTATTTTGATCCATACTAGGACCAAAATAGCATAACCTCATGGTACTAAGATTAGGTTATCATACTCTAGGCCTGAGTTGTTCCTAAAAAGGCATACGTTTAGTGTCATGCCGTGCAGACGCATTAACAAGCCCTCATACATTCTAAAGATTTTCTAAAGTTAATTCTAGACTGGCCTATTTAAAATTTGTTTAATCAGTAGATAAGTTGTAATTCAGTATACCTAATAAATTTGAATTCATGAACTATTAACTGTAACACAGTTTACTAAATGAATGCTTGTCCAAGAAATTAATTTTGGAAATTGTTTTGTTTATTGTAACCAAATTATCAGCTCAATTAAAGTTTATGGAGATATTAAACTATATAATGGCATGACTTGATAGTAAAGTTAACGCTTTAATGTTTTATGAAAATGGATTTTTAAAAGATTTCAAAAGCTTTTAACGACTTACTAAAACGTGGTAGTTACGCCGCTGATGTTTTAAATGACCTCCTATATGTGGTTGTCCGAGAATACGACCTTTAAATATTTTTTTTTGTTTTTCATTTTATTAAAACATCATCGAAATCTCCTACAGGATACTTCAGGCACTTAGTACACGTGCATGTGGCTAAGAAGCGAGTTCTCCCGCTGACGCACGGTCGATTTGAAGTCAATGAAATCCTCCATTGGGACCAAATCAACAACTTCATGTATGTCTTGATTGCCCGGTCAATGGGTCGGTCAATTGATTGCCCTGATGCTATTTTTGTCCACAGATACTATTTAGGGACGCCAGACCGACAGCCATCTCAGCGGCATTTGTACAGGGTGTCGGCCATCCCTCCCCGATATGGGGCTCCACTGCGGCAGCCGCAATGCCTTACGTGTCCGCCCAGTTCCCACACTGGAAAATGGACAACAACTACGAAAACACCCCCAAAACTTGTTACTGCATGGGATGATGACTGGGAAGAGGATGCTCAGACATTGCCACCACCCACACCCCCAACTGGGAAGAAGAAAAAGAGGAAACAGGAAGCGGTTGCATCTCCATCCCCATGCCTATACCACTCAGCATCCTTTCCAACCACCCTCAGCGCGCAATATGTTTTGATAAACTGCCTAGGCCCCGACATTCCTTCTAGCTCAATTTACAGCATCTCGGCCAGGGACTTTAGCAAACCCTTGGAACTTCTAGCGACCATTCAAAATAACACGAAGCTGAGGAACAAAATCGCTAAAACGGCCCTGCCACAAATAAAGTCATTTCCAGTGATGATCTCTGGCGGCTACCATGCCCAAGTGAAACTCTTTTTGCCGCCAGTTCTACGAGAGGATGAGATCACCCGATACCCAACAATTCTCCACGTGTAAGAGCTAACATTTTAGTTCTCAGAAAAAACATTTTATGTAACAATTATTAAAATTCATCTACCCCGCAGGTATGCAGGACCGGGGACCCAACTGGTCAAGGACAAGTGGCATGTCGACTTTAACACATACCTGTCCGGGACAAAGGACTACATCGTCGTACAGATCGACGGCCGGGGAAGCAGTGGTCAAGGGTACCAGCTCCTCCATGAGGTTTATAAGCGTTTGGGGACGGTCGAAGTTTCTGACCAATTAGAAGTTACCGAGTATCTCAGGGACAACTTACATTTCATAGATGGCCGCAGAATGGGTGTTTGGGGCACTAGCTACGGCGGTTATACAGCAGCCTTAGCCCTAGCAAACTCACAATCAATTTTCCATTGTGGGGTCAGCGTTTCACCTGTTACAAATTGGAAACTTTACGGTAATTTTAAATTTAAATCAATTCATTTTTATTTTTATATCATGAAGTTTTTCTGGACACTGATAATGAAATTGATTTAAACGATTTTTAACGCTTCATAGCCGTTGTCATATTAATTTGGGTCGGGATTTTCAAATACTAAAATGAAACAATCTTCGAAATCTTATCCGATATTTTTTATAATGAAAAATTGAATTCAAGTAGAAAGGGTTTACTATCAATTGTAAATTATTTTCCTCGTTATTCTGCCATTTCTCAGCTTATCCCGATTTTTGAAATTTAAAATCATTAAAAACCTTCGCAGACTCAGCATACACCGAGCGGTATCTCAGCTTTCCGAATGTAACCGACAACTACAAAGGGTACGAAGAGAGCGATCTCACAAAGCAAGTGGACAACCTAAGGGATAAGCAGTTCCTTCTGGTCCATGGAACAGCAGATGATAACGTGCATTTCCAGCATTCGATGGTCCTAGCTCGAGCCCTCGCCGCCAAGGGAGCCCTATTTAAACAACAAGTCTACCCTGATGAGGCGCACAGCCTGACTGGAGTGAAACGGCATTTATATCGCTCCATGACAGGATTTTTCGAAGACTGCTTTAAAAAATTAGTAAGTAACCCCTTCGCGATGACCTTTGTTGCTTTTTACTAGAATTCCATTCCATTGATTTTAAGAAAAGGGAATCTCCACGTAAGAACTCGGCGAGACAGATATTGGCCTTGCATCGATTTTATTAAGCCTTTCCGAGGAGGCCTAGAGATAGAAACTTGAGGTTTGAACATTCATTTTTGAAACTCCTGCAGCACTTTTGTTTGTCCTTTTCGTAGGTACTCTATGTGAATTTTTGTGCCAATCGTCCCCCTATGTTTGTAAAAGATCAATTACTGCTTTGCATGAATTTTAACTACCCCTTAGAATAAATAAACTTATTTTGATTGTGTTGTTTTTCACTGTGGCTTTTCATGTTTCATTCAAATAAAAGGGTGAAAAGCAAACTTTTGTGCTGACTTTTGTATGCAAAAGTGGTTTTAAGTTTTGCAAACACAAAGCGAGATGTGCTGTCCTTTGGTTTGTATTTCCCCGTTAAATCGAATCGACTGTCCAAGGCAGTTTATGTATTGTATGTGTTAAACGTCTTTCCTTGGTAAATGTAGCCAATGTCCTTATCGATTACAATGTAACTTACTACCCCTTTATAATCCTCATGGAATCTATGTACACCGAAAAACTTATATAGGTGATTTTGATTCTTGAACTTTCGCAGGTATATGTTAAAAATTGTATCACCCAAAAATAGTTCAATTTATAGTTTAAAAATGAACATGTATTTTTTGCTTTTAGCGTGCAAACGCCTTCTGGAGATGTAATCATCCCCAAAAATAGGAAGAACTAGGAAAATGATGTTTCAGTTTAAAGGAAAATATTGTTAAAGATAAATAAAAAGAAAATAGTTCAGCTGTCTTTGAAAAATGTTTAAAAATATTCGAACTTCATTAGATTTAATGCTGGAATCACATTAAATCTTGAACCGCAAAACCAAGTGTTCAGAATTTCTCAGCAAAAAATTTTAAAGATCGAAAGAAAAAATTATTTAAAGTTTTTAAAAGTACAAAACTAAATAATTTGTTTGTTCCTCTAATCAATTCTACAAGTAAACTGGCATAAAGGTTTATCTGTACTAAGCATATGAGGAGTTAATTCGGTGCAATCATCTCAAAATAAATCTAGATAAAACGTATTTCAACTGTGATAATTGTTGGTCTTACATTCATAAGCTTGTAAAAAAAAAACATCATCATGTGTCATGATATTAAAAATATGTTTTACCTTTGAAATAAAAGTTATGGTAACTTTTTCTCACTTTCTCTTTTCAGGTTCCACCCGAATCGAAAGCAGGCCTTGGTAACGGCGGTACTGCGGACCAACCGAGCAGCTAAGACCAGCATTTTGAAGTGAATATCCAGAAATTGTCTTCTAGTCTAGTAGAAACTTAAAAAAAAAAAAAATGGTTGTGAATATTAAATATGTAAAAAAATGAGTAACTTTACCTTCTACAAAAACGAATACTCAAATTGAGGATTAATGTAGATATTATAAAAGCAACAAAAAGGAACAATTTTCATTCTAACGAAACTGCGAGTCCTTACGACCTACAAGACATCTATACAACTCAATGAATCGTGGACGAAGCGCCTTGATTCGAGACCAGCTCATCCCTTTTATCTGTTAGTCGATCCCTCCCATCTAGAAGTAGCTCCCTGGAAATGGTGATACTAAAGTGCCAAATTTAAGCGTAAATTAAAAGCAAATGACGAAATCTACTAAGGGTAGTAGGAACAGATATTGAATTGAGTGCATCTCACGTCCGATTGTAGTTTATGTCTAGTAAGTCATGTTTGTCTATTTAGTCGACGTTGGCTGTTGTCTCTTTATCCTCACTTCGAGGACAGTATAACGTAATTAAGTTCATATGTCCCTTGATATCAAGGAATTTCCATTTAGTCGACTTAGAGGATACGAAAGTCCTCGAAGTCTATTGCCTTTGTGTGTCACTTGGTCCCTTATTTTTTTTTTCTTTTCTTGTCCGAGAAAAAATACTCAAAGCAATAAAAAGCACGTTAAGATTTGCATTGGGATTTCACTTAAGCGCTTGCGAAGGGTCTCCGCAAGCCCCGGAATCGGTCTCTTTATGCATTCAAGATTATATGCCACTCGATTCTCAAGGGCACGGTTGGCGAATGAAGACAATGCCAAAGTTCGGGAGATCATTTGTAAAAGGTCCTCTTCAGATAAGCTTACTCAGAATTAATTACATTAATTAACTTTCTTTGATGTAAGTAATTCAGAAGAACCATTTAAAATTGGAATTAAAGGGACCTACCTAATGGCAGGTTAAAAAAAGCAATATCTAAAGTATTTCAGTGTATTTCCCTGGTAAGTTGTGTCCGACTTTGTGCCTTTAGAAATTTAAATGATTTTACTGGATATCTTATTTATTTATATAGAAACTGCATACATACCTATTTTAAAAATTAATTGAAATTTAAAATATTGTTCTATACCTTATATACCCATATAATTAGATTTGAATTGCCGGATATTAAGAAAAATGTTTATACATTTATTTGTAGTACATAAGTCGATATTACTCAAAAATTGTTACATCTACACAATAATAATTTTCTACGAGATAAAAGCAGTAAAGTAAATATTCACTCCTTTTGGAATTAGTTCCCAGGTAATTACGATTTTTCAGCCATAAAGTGTAGAATAATAAATCCTCGCATATTCTACACAAAATGTTGTTGGAAAAAAGTAATTATAAAGGTATTACGGAAATAAAGTATTAATTTCTTTTAAATTTTAATTCAATCCCAGGAATTATTATTTTATACTTAAATCCTTTTAATGTTAATTACATTCACAGTGTACCTTATTGGTAATTGAAAAGAAACAAAATTAAAATATGTCGAAGAATATAATTAGAACGGGGGTATTTTTTTTTTAAAAAATCAGCTTATGGAAAAGTTATGAATACCGTAAAAATTGAATATATTCATTAACCTTTTTAGTGCCGAGCGAAAAAGTGCTACCTATGCGAGAATAACCGGCCGAATTTCACGATTTTACTAGGGTTTGGGAAATGGCTAATAAAAACCAAACAAAAAACAATATTTACGTAATTCAAAAAGCAGTGTATTAAGGACGAAATAGAGAACAAAACAATGGTACTAATTTTTCTATATTCATTGAAAGTAAAAGTTGAATTCTCTCTTACAAAACGTATTTGCACATACGAACTCGCCGCCAATCGATGTGTACGTTAGATTTCGTTAGCTCCAAACGATAGTAACGCAGTATTGATTCTTGAAAAGATATCATATGAAGTGTTAAATGACACATCGGAAATAAGGTAATTTGATAATATAATTTATGTATAAAATAATTTGATTGTACCCATAAGACGCACAATACATTCGCGAAAATTGCGTCTACCTGCCACCTCGTCCGGCCAAAAAAGTCGCCATCCGTAAAAGGTTAAAACGATAAACTATTTTTTTTTAATTCTCTCGTAATGAAATTAGACCATTTATAACGTATTATAAATTTATTTTGAGATAGAGTTCTTTCGCAATGTGAATAGTAAACTGCTACCGATGCTGATGGAGGCCAATTATAGGCCGCATTAGTACCAAAAGGGTTAAAAGGACTATAACAAGCATCTTAAAGAAACTTTATATTGTCTTAAAAATCTAATACTATAATAAACTTCGAAAACATTATTCTAGGTTTAATAAATTTTAGTTTAATCCGGCAATATTCAAATAAATGCACAACTCAGTAAAACACACTTTATTTTTCTTTAACGTATTAAAAATGAATGGGAAAAATGAATTTTACTAAAGGACACCTAATAAAATAAAATTTTGTATGTTGTAAAGCCCTGAAATAAAATCCTACCTTCTTATTAATTCTCCAATTATATCTCACTATTAAAACTCACTAATTTTCCATATTGTACGTATATCATCACCTGTGTCTCTCAAAATCAAGCATAAAAAGGCATTTAACTAAATAAGCAATAAAATTAGCATTAAAATATATGTTAAATATAAAATTGAAATAAATAAGAAATTTTAATGTAAAGAAAAACACAATCACCTGAAATACTCGTATTTATGTGGAACAAGAAAACAAATACTGTTTTTCGTTACAATTTAAAACTTTTTAATTCTAAATAAAAAATAAAAATAAAATATAAATGATTGAGGGTCCAAAAAATGTTCAATTCGACTCATCGTCACTACCGCTGTGCTAATCAAATCTGTGGAAGACTATAGGATGAAATAAATGATGTTAATAAACAGAAAACAATTGTATAGTAATATCACTAAGTACCTACAGTATATGTACATTTAAAACAATTCGAATTACAACTATATGTATATTTAGTATGTAAGTTTTCTTCGAAAGGAGATGACTAAGAGAAGTAACACCAAACCTATGGTTGAAGCTTGAAACATTTTGCATGTACATAAAAAAGCCAGAAGTATTGATTCGAGTTTGCTATTTTCCGGAATAACATAATATTCCCCCTGAAATCTAAATTTTCACCATCCCAGAATAAAAAACTAAAAGAAAAATGTTAAGCTTATTTTTAATCTTAAAACAAATAGACTTTTCTTATGCCTATAAATTTTGTGATGATACATGATAATAAAACGTCTAGATAAATTAAAAAGACTTCTGGAAAATAAGGCAAGTAAAAAGAATTTATTATTAAAACAATTCTTTGCAAAGTAACAAACTCGAGGCAATTAAAGAAATAATTCTTAAGTATAATCGATAAAACGATTCAAATACTTTCAAGGCTTTCAACTCTCTCAAGCAATAAAAATACTCAGAATTATAAATTAGCTCAGCATTTATAAAAGAATTTTTCAACTGTTTAAATTAGTTAAAAACAACAAAAGCAAATAATAGTCTTCTTTGATTTCTTAACAAAATTCAAAAGTTTCGTTAAAAACTATTTTATAAAATGACAATTGTATCACTTAAGCGTTAAAGTTTAAATATAATTAATTGGGAATGAAGGAACATTTTAAAAAAAACACAATAAAAAGTAAATTTTTCTTTAGCCCTTATAGCTTTTTTAACTATATACAAAGAAATGATTCTTCATATCTGAAAAATTCAAATCGAAAAGAAGACGATTAGCACTCAAAATCTTATAAAACCATCCAAACAATCTAACGATTTTCTAGATATGTAGTTTCTCCTCACGAAATTTAATTTTAAATAGGTGAAATCTTCTAAACCAATTCGAAATATTATTAAAGAATTTATCCTCTATTTTGTTTTTCTTTACTATGTTTCTTAACCGGACTGCTAGCAACAAAAACAGAAGCTAGTGATTTTTTAAATGTTTATATTTTATGAAAAAATAATCGCAAAGAATATTTGTTAAATCGCTTTTATTTATTTATTTTCTATGTTGTTCCTATGCTTTTCAATGAGGTAGTTGAAGCTATGACTCAACGATCAAAAAATCTAAATCGTATTTTAAGAACCAACCAATCATAGTACGAAAGGTTTTTAAAAAAAATATATAAATAAATAATAGTGGTGGAAATGATTCTTCTCGTCTTTTGCCATATTTCACACTCTTCCTCTATATTTGTTGTTACTGTTAAAATATGTTTAATAGTAAATTTATATATTTTTATTATTCAAAGTATAAACCAAAAATACACTTTACAACGCTTAACTTCAAACAAATTAAAGTTTCTCTTTTATAAAGACGAGAAGATTTATTTTGACTGGCCCCAATATCCCTGGAGTACTTAAAGAACAAATCACCTGCAAAATGTAACATACTTAAGCAATTCAAATACTTGTAAGAAATTGTTGTACAGTTTCCACTGAGAAGTATATAAAACGATTTTTTTCCCCGAATTAAATAATATAAATATTACATAATTAGCTCGATTTTACCCTTGTAGTTAATTAGGATTATGGTAAAAATTTTCTAATTGCTTGCGACTCAAGTCATACAGAAACAATTTGTGATTTCCTCTACCTGTAGATAAATTCACGAGAAACGATCAATAAATTGCAATTTAATTCAAAATTAGTTTGGTGTTTTATTCAAAAATTTTATAAAATTAATTTGTGTGTATAGCAATGGGCCTATTTATTATTTATGAATGTTTTCTATTATGATATATAAAGAAAAGAAAAATAATGTATTTCCTTTACCTTCAGAAAACTCGCAAGTTACTTTAAAATTAGAAATTACTAGTTCAGATTATGCAAATTTTTAATAAAAAAAATACGAAAATGTAAGACTAAAAGGGATAAAATTAGGGAATAAGTTAACTAACACATTTCTGTTGTTTTTTAAGTGGGTTTACCAAAAAATTTATTTTTACGATAAACTAAATTTTAATTTTAGATAAACCAAAAAGTTGCTAGTACCATGAGTTCTTTTTCCTTAGAGATTTTATTTGTTATATGGGTGATTTTGAACTTTTGAAAACTGAGAAAGGGGAAATCAGCCTAAGGACATAGCAAAGTTCCATTATTTTCTTACATTTGAAACCAAAGTATATTTAAATTAAACACCTCGGAAATAAGGTTTTAGTCTTGTCTTCGGTTAAAAGAATAGGCGATAATAAAACATCGTCTGTCTACATGATGGTTGGAATTTATTAAAGAAAAAATACCTCAATAATAACCGGCCACCAGTACCAGTTAAATACAATAATTCTCCCCGGTCGTTTTAAGCATACAAATCACAGGAAAAGGGACCCCGTTTACTTCTTCCACCTGTTATTTTCATAGTCCCAGTTGGACGTGAGTCCAGTGATTGGATTGACTTCGAGATCAATCATACGCTTAAGCTGAGCCTTCTGGTGCTCCTCGTCAAACGTAATTGGTAGCTCGTCATAAACTAGATAAATGCAATTAATTAGCGTTTTACAAATATAATTATAATTTGTTCACAGCTAGCCTGAGAGTCACAACATTTAAAAGTTATTTAAAGTTTGTTTGCGTGACTCCCAGAACTTAATGTCTGTTGCTCACCAAAAACGTTATACATAATGGAAACAAAAATGCCCAAGGAAACAGCTATGAGACCGTAACCAATATGCATTTTCCATTCGCCGGTTGGGGCTTTGATTTCAGCGAATGTCTGACAGAAGGAGGACCTGTAGAGGGCTTTCTTTTCGTCAAGAGTTAACTTTTTCCAGTCACCCTTCTCCTTTTCTCGGAGTTTCTTGATTTCTGGGGTATCCTCCCTGAAGCGTACAGCTGGCATGGGATAATCGACCCTGTCATAGTAGCATGCGGTGCCGTTCCATCCGTAGCCCACAATCTCCCGGTTTCCAATTTTATCCAGTGTATGGATTGCCGCAACATTTGCGACCTGCGTCTTTGGGGCAACTGCAATTTGCTTCGCAGCAAATCCAAGAAGTCGAAGAGCCATCGTTGGATTTATTTTAGTCTATTCGCTCGTTGGATGATACTTCTGAGGATAGAAATAGAGAAAAATCATTACAATCTTTTAAGCGGGTGCCAGCTGTCAGGGGCTCCGGACTGATTACATAACACACATTCAAAACAAAAAGGGCAAAAAAACAGTTTCTGGATTATCGGATTATTTCCGATTTTACAGAAACGGACAAAGATAACAACTAGAAACTAAATAAACAAGAGAAAACCACTCAAAATTTACCCAAAAGGTGTATAACTAAATTTGAGGTTTGTTTGACGTTTAAGAATGAAAACAAATATTTTGGGGAAATCGTAAGAATACGCCATACAGAGTTTTAAGAATATTAAGTGGCTTACGCTTATTTATCACAGCCCAAACGGGGACTTTTGCGGCTTTATATAACACCCAAATTTCACGAAAACTCTCACGGATCAACTCACCTCTTGACTGGGAAACTGCTGTAAAAAGGCAAGATGGATGTCAGTGCAAAGAGCCAGAAAATGTAGTACTAGAGCTCTTTGATGTTTCTTTTCAAAAAATTAAACAACTTATTTTTAAATGCAAAATTATATCCTTTAATTTCAATTTACCTATTTTGTTAAATACAAATAATCAACAGAAATTCTTGTAATAAATTTTTAAAAAATTAACAACTAGCGCCGCCACCCAATTCATAAGAAAATTTATTTTGTACATGAACCACAACCAATTTCATTTGGTTTTAAATGTGAATGATTTAACGGCATCGACTGTCAGCTCCACAATTTTCTAATGATTTTATTTTTGTGTTCCTAGCTTAATTTTGAATAATTACCTCTCCAAATGATTTTATAAAGGTGAGTAGGAGAGGGTTATTTAGTACAATATCATAATTTACAAAGATTATTCAATTTCCTTTGATTTAGACAACTTAGATTATAATTGCAATGAAGTACAAAGAAAATAAAAAAATTTATCGAAAGGGCGTGATAGAGGAAAATGCCTGTATCAAAATTATGCTCTTTTTGTTCCCTGTTGCTCATATGATGAAAGGATTTTTTGATTTAAGTGTGCAGGATACATTTAAAAATAAATACAACTTTTAAAGTTTCCACCTTATTCAAAGCGCCTATTTTGCCTAATGAGTAAAAAAAAATAGACAGCTATGCGCTATGAATTCTCCTTAGGTGATATCTGTCCAAAGCGAAAACGGAGAGGTTGCATCCGGAAATACTTTAAGTGTTTTTCCACTTGTGTTAGCGGATGTAGAATAAGTTAGTTTTCCTATAGGATTAATGTACCAGAACTGAAAAATAAGGTGCTATAGAAAATGGTTGATCTTGAAATGTTAACCAACTGGCAAAACCTTCTACAAAAATATTTAGAAGGTTTTGCACACAAAAATATGAAAAGTTTTGCTTCAAAAGCAGAATTAAAATCCACACGTAAAGATATTTTTCACGGTATAGCTTCTCTTTTCATTTGTTCCTTTATAAACTTAGGTTTTTATCTAGATTTATATTTAGATTACGGGAAAATTCCAGAAATTTTTATATATGGCGTATTTATACTTTCCGCATATGTTTACAGAAAAAATTAATTTACTTTATCTACCATAATATTTAGCGTTATATTTGAGGAACATTTTTAATTGCTGTTTGACATATCTAAGCTTTAAAGCGCAATTTGATGTTTTACAAAATTTTCCCGGTCGTTTTTTTTAATGAACTGAAAACCCGATTCATTAAAAAAAAAGCCCATTTCTTGTATGCGAACGGTCCATTTGCTGTGTCGCTTAGAACCCAATGCGGTTAAGTCCAGAAAATAAAAGTTCAAAAAATTAATATTTCTTTTTACCACTTAATAACCAAAAAGAATATATTCAATCCCACTAAGATATGATAAAATTAGAAAACATCAATATCTGTTAACGTAATCTGTAACGTTTGATAATGAAGAAAAAAAGAACGACGTTAAAAAGAAGATTGAAAAAGCGAAGTAAGACCGCCTGCTCAGTTACTTCGTATGATTCAGAGTTATGCATTAGAAAATGTGCTTTATACGTGCCTCAATTAGTGACTGCCACGGAAATTGCCTGCACTAAATCAGTCGTATTTTACTACGCTCAGAGGGTAATATCGGGCCCCTTACACTTAATTCAGGTGCCATCATATGCCTGCGATAGCCTGTCCGTCCAATGTTGAGTAATTGTAATTTTGGCAACCTGCAGTGAAGCGATAATGTGCGTAAGAGTTTGCCCCTGATATAATTCCTAAAGTTTCTCGAACGTTACGTTCCCTGAAAAGTAGCAAAGTTTGCTCTTTTCCAGCATGCATATTTTCAATTCCATTTAACCCATTGCGACTGATAGGTAAATTTAGAACGTCTTGCCATGGCTGTCTAGATTTTATTTTAAAGAATACATGGAATTTCATAAAGTCTAATAATATTAATATACAGAAATAGTACTGAAACCATATTTACAGTAATTTGAAAGTGAAAAAAATACAATTTTCATTCATCCTTTATAATAATTCCTAACTCAATAGCCTATAAATATAAATAGGCCATAAACTTATTCCATGATCAATTGCAATCAATCTAAACTTGTAGCTCACATTTGGCAATCAATGGCTTAACTTCTTAAAAAAGTCATTTAAAATAATTAATTTTAAATAACCACTTCTTCTTGTGGAAGTGAAAGTAGAACCGTTTGCCCGCGATTCTATCGTGGATAAAAGAGAAGAAGGAAAAGAATCTATTCGGGAAAGACTGGATTTCTCAAGGAGTTATATCACTTCTACGCCCTTCTTTGCAAAAAATGAAAAAAAACATAAACACAGAATTGTATGATAAATTCTTTTATTAAAATCGATATTTACAAATTTTATAATCTTAAAATCGTCATAAATTTTACAAAAACATAATTTACATAATTAGGATTATTTTTTCATTAGGTATTTATCTACTATAATTAGCAAATCCCAATTACAATAATTTAAATACTAACTTTACAGTGAATTACGTAAATACCTAAGAAACTCGAGAATGTATAATTTGTTGGTTATGTTGTCGATAAATTAATGATCATGAGTATAGGAAGGTTTACAACTGCGGCTATTTAAAATTATTCGATAGGATGCTAAGTACTGCCGCCACTGATAAATACAATCTTTTATATCCTTTAAAACAATTAATTATATAAAAAATAAACGACTGGAGCTTAATTTTTAAACATTCGATACGTTGTTCGGGACAATGATATTTAATTTATTATTCCATGCCGCAAACCCTGTCATCCGGATAATTATTAAGGCATACTGTGCATACGTTAGGAATGAATCTAGAGTTATTAACTTCCCAAAAACACCGATTGCAAACTAAATGCAACCGCGGACAACTGAGAACCGAAACTTCACACATGTTACAAAACCGGACTGAATTTTCTTGAACATAAAATGTAAGTTTAGGCCCTAAATGATTCGGATTATTTTGCACAGTCGATCTGCACTTGACACACGTTTTGATGGGTATATCCGAGAAGCATGGGCGACAATAAAAGTGTGAATTTTCGCAGGATAGAAGATCACTTTGAATATGAAGATTACGACAAATACAGCAACATTTTACGAGGACTTCAACATTTTTTGAAATTTCTACATCCTTCGCATTGTAGGTGGATGATCCTCTGCGGCTAGTCGTAGCGCTCGATTTCTTGAAAAAAAAAATAAAATGATTAAAATGTATTTTTGTAAGCAAACAAATGCAAACGCATATACTTTACCTCTTCACTGCACATCTTGACGGCCTTCTCTTCTCCACAGTTTCGTAACAAGTGTTCAATACAATCTTTTTAGAGTTTCTTTTATACCGGATCTTATCGGACCAGTGCTCACGTTTTACACACTATATTTATTAAGTGGCAACAAGTTACTCAATTTTATTGTGATCAATTTTTTCGTATCATATCGATAGGAGCTATAAAATTCCAGAATAAATTAATTAAGTCCAATAAGATATGATATTTTAGGCTTAGATTGAGAAAAAAGTTAGTTCCGAAAATGAGAAGCATCGTCCATTAACTATTAACTCAAAGAGTTTTAATTCATTGATTTAATTTCATTTTACTTACTTTACCGCACCTAGTATAGGATAGAAAATTTTATCACCGAGTATAAAAAAAAGAACGTGCAATCTTATTAAGATCGGGGAGTGATTCTCGATTACCAAAGTTTAAGAAGCCTTTAGAGTAAAAAATATTCAATATGTAAGAGAAAAACTGCACGATTAAACTTTAGTTCAGCCTTATCGTCGACTCAGTTTTATTTTAACATGAACAAGCCTAATTTCCTAGTTCCCTTTACACTAATTCTAGAGTAAGAGAGTTTTTTAAATTTAGAACAGGTAAAAATAAAAGAAATGGTCACTAGTTAAAAATGGTAAAAAAAAAAACATTATAATTTTTAATGTGCATATATTTTTTAGAAAATGTCATAATAAAAAATTAAAAATAACAAGATTAAACAAATATAAAATAAGAAAAGCTGCGTAGCAATTCTTTTGTCAAATTGTCGAATCACAAAATCATTTTTGCTTCCCTTTGGAATTTCGCGCTTTCCAAGAGAATGGAATTAATTCCCCTGAATTTCCGAAAAGAGGGGAATCATTCCAAAATACGTTTCCAACAGGGCATTAATCATCGTTGTCATAACCAGCACAGATCAACATAAAAACATGCAAAATGAGGTACCCAAAGATTACCTACAACAAGATGTGACACATGCATTTGTTTTTACAAATGTACTCAACTCAATTTCACAAATATCAAGCTAGGTTGCTGAAATTTGAAAAAGGAATATCAAATCAGTCAAATCGGGCGACTGAGAGCGCCACACAGTGGTGATTCCGGGATTTTTTCAAGGTGGATATGGGGCGAATGGGATGGTACCCCATATTGCTCCACTATTATTACGTTTTAATGTTGATCTATCCAAAAGGAAACAAATAAATAAAGTAAGGGAAACAACTGATAAAAAAATATATTTAAAGTTCAGAAAGAAATAAAGATCCGCCGTGTATTGGGAAACTATCATTTCATTATGGTAAAAGTTAAAAATAACATGATTAACCTTGATTCAATATCTATAAGTTTTACAAGTATTAGGGAATGGTAGTTATAAAGATTTTTAAATTAACAAATTTATTTTTTAGATAGGTTTTTTGATAAAAAAAAAATGTAAACAATTTCTATAAAAACATAATTTACAAATAAGGTTTTTTCTGATTAAATTCATCGATTATACAAAATTGCATTCAAAAAGTTTTTGAAAATTCTTAAAATTCATCAAAGTGAAAAGTACAACATCTTTGGCTGGTTGTTCACAACAAATCCAATGTTGTGCAAAGGCCACGAAAAACAGCTTACGACAGTCCAAATTAATTCGTATTAAAATTTCATTTTGCCACTCAACAATTGTCTCATTTTCCTTCATCCATATCTCGTAATCGCAGTATGCTCGACCAATGGCCTCAGTAGCACAAATAATATCATCCACCAAAAATTCATTTTTAAGGTTTGGAAATTTTTCTAATTGGTGGTTCAAGATTTTCTTAAAATTTTCATTTTTTTCAACATTAACGTAGAGAGGGGTTTTGTTCCGATTAGCTATAATTGATATCCAATTTCCAACTTCCTCGCCCGCGAAGTGAAAAACCATCGGCTTATTCCAGTGAATTATAATTTTTTTTAAAAATGGTATAACTAAAGAATTCATGCGCTTGTCCCTCGGTTTAGAAGATTTGTAAGTTTTTAGGGAGTTAGGGGTTCTATGATTTATTATGTTATATAAGTTTTGGTAAAAATCTGTTTGAGTCATATAAATATTTTCATAATCAGCACGAACATTAGACTGGTTATAGTACTTTTGGACATATTTTAGTGTATCATCGTCATTTGTTCTAAACGCAAATTCCTCCTCTAAACAAATATCATCTGGGAATTTGTCCTTTATAAGCGAGAATGACTGAAAAAACCTGTTTTTAAGATATTCACGCTTTTGACTTTCTTTTTCATTATAATATGTCGAAAATCCCGTAGAAATCATAACTGGTATAAAATGAACTAGTTGATCGTCAAAAGTTTCTGACTGTCTGCTGCAAAAATAGTTACAGGCGAATAGAAAGGTCATATAGTTTGCCACCAGTCTACGATCTAGTCCAGCTAAAAACGAAAGAAATGATACCAATCTTCCTTCAAGATAAATTTGATTATCTCCTTCAATTACTACGCATAAAGCCATTTCGATAAATTCATGAAAGTCAAAGTCTTTGTAATCTTCCTGCAAACCAATCCCAGTAGTTACAAAAATTTCATTACCAAGGTCCTGAGGCATATTCTCTTTAATAAAGCTGACTGCTTTGACAATATCCGCATGATGTTCGGCATCTACTTCAATTTGATCAATAATACGATCAATATTTGAATCATCTAGGATAGCATCGTAGTTAAGTTGAACGGAAATTTCCAAAATATCATCCGAATATTCCACAGTCAAATAAAACATTGTGTAGCACTGAAAAACGTACAGAATACCAAAAGTCCTGGGCCAGTTAAAATTCTTTTGATTCCAGTTTTTATTAAATGCTGGTAAACTGCCACAAAATGAAATAAAGTCTTTACATTTTAAATGCTCCTTTAAACCATCCTTAAAACAAATTCGTTTTGCTCTAATAAAATCCCTGACTTTATTGAAATTCGGATCCGTGATTTTCTTATTTTCAAATATATTCTTTAAATAATTTTCAGTTCCAAACATCGAAGGTGCCCAATCTCCGTTCTTTTTATCGAATTCCTCATATTTAAATTTTCCACATGCGTAATCCAAAAAATCATTGCAAGGATCTGCATTTTTATTTATACATCTTTCAACCAATTTTAAATAGTCCTCGAAAGCCTGCTGTTCCTCAGACATTTCTTTATATTTTATACTTTTATAATATATCCGGAACTTGATATGACACTTGGCACAATTACTTTTATTATATGAACAATTTTAAATAAAATCTTCAAATTTTAATCTAACGCGATTTAAACGGAGATTTTGTTTTCGTGGATTACAAAACTCCTCATATTTAAATTTTCCACATGCGTAATCCAAAAAATCATTGCAAGGATCTGCATTTTTATTTATACATCTTTCAACCAATTTTAAATAGTCCTCGAAAGCCTGCTGTTCCTCAGACATTTCTTTATATTTTATACTTTTATAATATATCCGGAACTTGATATGACACTTGGCACAATTACTTTTATTATATGAACAATTTTAAATAAAATCTTCAAATTTTAATCTAACGCGATTTAAACGGAGATTTTGTTTTCGTGGATTACAAAACTCCTCTTCGACAACTAGCGAAATTTTAAATAAGTTATTTTTTGTTTTGTGGTTTATTAATGAATTTCCCGAGAGATAATAAAAAACTTCTTGAGATATATGGTAAGTCGCCTTTTAAAGGCATATCGTGCAAAATCAACGGAAGCTTTTGATTCAAAATGCTTTCAATAAAAATTACCAAATTAGGAAAAATTTAGATATGGTATGCGTTTAAATTAAAGTTAATTAGATTATAAATAACCTCATTAGATTATTTAATCCTGCTTTATCCATATGTTTTTTATAATATACCTAGGAAACCTCTTTATTTTCTTAAATCATTTATAAATGATGAGGTATTGAACCAAAAACCTTACTGTGCTATATAAGGAAATTTTCTTCTAAAGATTAGATCTACATTTTTAAAACTCTACGTAATTTATACATAAAATAAAACACTTCGGTGTAGACAATTTTTCCACATTTTTCGTAGTCAATAAGACGAATTAGCTTATCTTTGAATATTTCTTATCTCGACAAAATTTACTGATAAGAAATTTGTACAGACAGCACACCTAAAATTTGGTAGTCGACATTGTGAAGTTTTTTTTCAATAGATCGCAAGTTATTAAAACAACAATAAAAGCCGTATTTTGCTAAAATAATATTTATATTTATATATAACCGTTAATTAAAAGGTATTTTTAAAATATGTCGTGTGAGGAGCGACGAGCTTTTGACGACTATGTGAAATTAGTTGAGAAATCTATGAACCCAGCTGTGGATCCACAAGAAAATTTTTTAGAGTATGCATGTGGAAGATTTAAGATTGAGAATTTCGACGAACAGAATAGGAACCAACCTCCGTCGATGTTTGGATTTAAAAATTTTTTAAAAAACTTTTTCGAAAACGCACCAATCTCAGATCCAAATTTTGAAAAAGCCAAAGATTTTATAAAATCGAAACTTATTTGTCTAGAAGGCGGTTTAAAGCAGCATCTGAAAAGTGATTACTTCAATGAATTTTGTGGCGGTGTACCAGCATTTAATGAAAATTGGCATCGTTTTGACTGGGCGAGAACTATAGGCATTCTGTACGTATTTCAGTGCTATACAACATTTTCTTTAACTTGGGAGCAATCGGATGATATAAAAGAAATTTTTGTTGAACTCGACAACTTTACCGTCCACGATTTTTCAAATATCGATAATATTTTAAGTACCCTAGAAGTAGACGATACTAATCTCGCGGAAATTGTTAACGCAATTCAACTGTTTAAGGAGGATCTTCCAAAGGATCTTGGAAGAAAGAAATTTGCATTTCCTGGCATAGAACTGAAGAACGGAAATAGAATGGCTTACGATATCCACGAACTTATTGAAACAGCGTTGAGTTTAAGAATTAACGAAAATGATATCGTTTATCTTGGCGAAGGAGTTTTATCTTTTGTATCGTTTTTAGAAGGATTGGACCGTAGAGTACTTGCAAACTATTTAACATTTTTAGTAGCTCGTAGTTCTTTTTATGACGCAGGGGGTATTGATGATCAACTTGCTTATTTTATGCCAATTTTAATTTCAACAGGATTTGCAAAATATTTCACCGAAGAAGCAGTTCACAAACGTAAATATCTTAAAAATAGATTTAATCAGTCATTTACACTTGTAGAGGATAATTTTCCCGACAATATTCGGGAGGAAGAGGAAAATGCATTCCGGCGTAATGACGTTGATATATTAAAATTTATTAAAACGCATTACAACATAGGAAAAATTGAAGATGAATATGAAGATCTTTGCATTAATCCTAACAACTTTTATCAGAATTTGTACAGCATAACAATCCATGGAATTCCAAAGTCCCTCGAAATATTCAAGTCAGCTGAAACAAATGAAAAATGCATGAATTCTTTAACACTCGCATTTTTAAAGGAAGCTACAATACACTGGAATAAACCGATGGTTTTTCACTTCGCTGGAAAAGAACTTGCAAATTGGATTTCCTTAATATTTAAAAGAAATAAAAATAATCCCAGAGTTAATGTTGAAGAAAAGGAGAAGTTCAAAAATATTTTGGAGTCCGAAGGAGAACCCCGTGAAAACTTACGACGTAAAGTGGACCAGATTATTTGCAGCATTGAAGCGATAGGTCAAGTTTTTCGAGATTACAAAATCTGGATGAGCGAAAATGAAGCCACTGTTCGGTGGCAAAATGAAATTCTATCTAGAATTAATTTGGACTGTTACAAAATATTTTTTGTGGCCTATGCCCAGCATTGGGTGTGTTGTGAAGAGCCAAACAAAAATGTTGCACTTTTAACTTTAATGAATTTTGAAGAATTTTCAAAAAGTTTTATATGTGATTGAGTCATTTCTTAATACAATAAACGCAAATAAATTATATACTTATTATATAACAAATTATACATTAATTTACAGTGTTCAGTTTTTTTTTATTGACTCACCCCTGCGATTATTATTTAAATTTTTAGTTAGAAGAATTAGAAAAATGATCGATTGATTTGAGAATCAATTTAAGAGAAATTGTAAAATAATGGTTAAATAAATTATTTTAAAAATGCAGAATTATTATTGTTTTCGGTTCTTTTTGTCCCAGGTATTTTGGTAGATATTCAATATTTCATATTGCAATTGCTGAACTTTGTCGGTATATTCAATATAAAAAAATGCGTTTGAAGTATTCCCCGGCAAGACGAAATACCACATATTCCCACACATCCCTGTTAAAGTGAATTTTAGAAATATTTACATCATTCTTATTTGAATGAAACATTAAATTTTAAACTTTTCAGACAGATTTAATTTCTTAATAAAAATGTTTCCTAAAAGGTATTCCCACCACATTTATTTGAATAGGCCACACATTTTTAAATGAAACGACAAACATTGCATTTATTTACATAATTTATATTTAGTGCATGATTTCTTTCTCAGTAATACGAAATATTTTTGTTTTTTTTTTCATTGTTTTTTTTTTTTGTTTTTCTGGATCACTGGTTTTGTCCACCTCAATCGCCTACTCCTTCCGTGGATAAATAAGGAGAAACAATCAGATGGCCATCTAATACAAATTAATCACTAGTAGAGTCTTAGAAACAAACTAGCTAACGAAGTACAGTAGTATAAAATCAGTAAATTATTCTAAAAAAACGATAAATTTGATTTACTCATGTTGGCAATTATTATATTACTACAAAAGTTTGTTTGTACAAGGTATAAATTACAATTAATGAGAGGGAGGAAGTCTTTTGTTGCTGCTGCGCTGATGCGTCCTCGTTGTTACTCGACGTCCACTTTATCATCCTGGCGATCGTTATTGGATCATTTTGTTCTGGTAGCAATGAGGGATTTCATAAGAATCCCATATCGAGAGCTGTATAAAGTGCTCTGATATCGCTGTGGCTTGATATGCGCCAAAATGGAAATTCCAGACTTTTTGCAGCCGTTTCCTCGTCCGGACCATCACCGATTACAACGTATGTACTTTTTCGGCCGAAACGCGTCACGATCCTCTCAAAACAAGACGCTTGACCTGAAAAATGGGCGGTAATTTATTAATGTTCACTCTATGTGTAGATCTAAAAATAATGTTTGCGATCCCTAAGAAATTCCAAAGTTTCTTATTAATTGGCATCGTTCAACGTAAGATTCCTATTTTCATTTTTCCAAATTGGTAGAATAATTTTCAACAAATAATTAAAGAAAAGAAAAGCTTAACAATAAATGCAAAGATTAAATAATAACAAAATATTATAAAATTGTTAAACAATTATATCGGATCTAATTTTCGAGAGTAAGATTTAATTTTGTTGGCCATCTAAATAGTAATTAACTACAATTCGAGCTGTGAATCATATAACATAATAAATCGTAATAAAACGCCAAGTAGCCTCATCATCGTAAAATACCCATTCAACTTAATTCAAGATTGTTGCACTCCAAAATAGTTCATAAACTATTTATGGCAATTTAATTTTCATTTCGTAATAAATTCGAAATTTTCATTCCAAAAATATTTTGATGAATCCATAAAAGCGATCTAAACAAAGCAATTGCTAATTTTAATTTCGGTTTTACGGCACATTTAAATATTCCGGAAATACACAGCCGCACTGTACGTCTTCTCTCTGGCTCGAGGAAATATGAAATTAATCGATAGAGACTGAAGCCATAAGAATTTCCCTCCCTCGTTATTTGGCTGGCAAACTTGTTTCGTTGTGCTTATTCCACTACTTGAACTGCGTGCCGTGAAAGGAAAAAGCACTCATTTGTTTTCATTTGCATTGCTAACTAAAAGAAAACCAACAGGGGAAAACAATAAAGTCAAAGTTAGTTTTGTTCTTTGGGCGTGAAGGCCGTCTCACCTTTTTAATTATTTCATCATTGCTATTGTAATTTGGCCTTGTATTTTATTTTCTTCGGATGCCAAAAGAACAGAGGTGCCTCCACCTTAAGAGTATTTAATTTAAATTAAGAAAATTTAATTAGATTGAAAAATTTCTCTCTGAGGAATTTTAAACAGGAGCCAATATTCGTTTTAATTTAACTTGTTTTATAGTTAAATTTTGGTGCGACTAACATTTAATCATCGATTAAAACCTCTCTTCAATTTCTTATAACATTTGTTCAAAATTACGTTATTTAGTTATTCAGAAACTACACTCTTTCGAAAATGTTTCAAATTTGAATAAACAAATAAACTTGAAATAGCCGAAACAAGACAATATTTCATCATGATTGGATAAATTGTAGTCAAAATATTATTTTGAAAAATGTTTTGATAATATGTACAGCGTTTAAAGTTCGCAAATTTGATGCGCTAACTATAATTGGTATTATTTTTCTTCAGTATTTCAAAATCCGTTTTCTATTTCTTTAATGAAGTAAAGTTCTAATCTAGAGATGTAAGTTCGTTTCTGGGATCTTGTTATAAACGAGTCCTGTAATTAGCCCTTTCCGTACAATAAATTACCAGAGGACCTCTATGCTATAACGATGCTTACCTACTTTATGTGCGCTATAAATGTTCTCTATTGCAAATATTTGTCCAAGGCCGAAAAGCAAAACTTTGGCCAGTGCAGGTGCTAACTGTGTCGTCGTGACCAGGACGTTGACACAATTCTCTCGTTGTGCTATCATATTGAGGCATTTTGTAGCTAGGCTAGCCCAATTGTCTGTCGCCAACTCGATCTCGGACCGGACTTGGAGCCATTGATCGCGCTTCTGAGGCCCGAGCAGTCCTCCGACACTGTTAAGATGTTAAATTTTATTTAAATTTATGATTAAAAGAAAATATAGAGCCGTACTTATTTCTGTACATATTGTAGGTTTCCTTGATCTTTCTGTACCGAAAGGCGAGCTTTCGCATCCAATCAACGCCACCCCTTACACCTGTGGGGAGGCAGAGGTTTGGCGGAGCACCTTGTGGGGTGCCGGAATGGAAGCCGTCTGTTGCAAAATTATAGTTGGTTAAGTCTTGTCCATTATCATCGGATGACACATCATCGATGTGAACCTGATCACAGTCTTCGATTTCATTGAAAAAGAAATGGGTATCCGCCATATTGAAAATTAATTCCTCCATGCGGAAGGCGAGCTGCAGCAGGTGGTTTGGGTCTTTGGTGTAGCGGTTCGCGAACGATCCCGAAAGAAGTGTGTGGAAAATGATAATCGTTTCATCTAGGTCCCAGATAAACACCCGATCGGGGGCTTTTGCACTGTCCGGTGCTCCAGAATCAGAGGTTGTACTCCTGGTGGGGCTCGGATGAGCGTGACGACGACCTCGCGATCGTCCACTTTTACTCGTTGGGGTTGTCTTTGCGGTGAGGGCTGTATTTGGGGATATTGGAAGAGGCGAATTTGGGGAGTGGCTGTGCAGAATAGGCGTGGTTGAGTGTCCGTCTGAAGGGCTTTCTGAAAGTCCTGCTGCCACGTGAAATCCATGACCCGCACTAGATCCAGGCGAGCTCACGTAGGGAGAGTAGCTCGCCGGACTGTAATAATTGCTGTACTGATCGTTGTAGTACCCCGTGTAGTCCTGCTGAGTGGCCCCAAACTGTCCGAAATTGTTGTAGCCGTACGAAGAGTACAACTGGGAGGAATTGTTGTTCGATGCCGCCGCAGCGGCGGTATAGCTCGAACTCAGGTAGGAGTTTGGTGAAGGAATTTTGGCAGGGGTCCTTGTGGGGTATGGTGATCCATAAGATGGATAGAATGAGGGCGTGTACTGTTGCATACTGTTGTAGTAGCTATAGTACTCCTGTTTGTGGTCGTACCCACTCGGCAGATTCGTGCTTTGCACGGTCGAGGCTGTGTTCCCGTCCACTAGGCTCGAGTTTGGATTTGCGCAAAATAAACTTGAGTCTATATGCCCACCTGTGCCGAGGAGACCTGCGGTCTGTCCACCAGTTGTGCCAGGCACCACAGCCGAATCAATTCCTGGACTTCGATTCTCCGATTTAACCGTGCTGGACTCAGTCAGCCAGTGGGACATGCCCAGGTCAGAATTTAAGCGTCCACTGCCGGACGAGGTCAGGCTAATTCCAGGATTTATCGGTAGACTGTCGTTTGCAGAAACCTCACCTGAGCCGAGGCCAAGACCGAGCGAATTGCTACCTGTGACCGTTGTCGCAGAATTTGTGCTAGTTCCATGTGATGTTAGATTTAGTCCACCTCCGCCACCCCCACCGCCGCCGCCGCCGCCACCTGGATCAATCGTTGAACTCGGTGCGTGGACGCCCGTCGGTCCAATTTGATTATTGCTCAGATGTGCGAGGGTCGATTGTGCGAAAGATACAGACGCTGGGAGCAGGAGGCTGCCTCCGGCGCCGCCGCTGCCGCCGCTGTTGCTGCTGCTGCTGTTGATGATGCTCGACGAAATGGGCAGGGGGCTGCATTGACCACTGGCTGACGACGAGTTACATAACCTGAAACGATTCAAAAAATAAAAACGGAAAATATGTTACTTAAGTCGCAATCATTCTCTTAATTTATTGTTCTTTTTATCAATTTAATATTTTGTTTTTTGTGGGGACTCGCAAAATGTCGTGCACATTTTTATCTTGAAGATTAGGGGACCTTTCGGATTTGAATGAGTGACGATCTAATGGGTTTTGAGATGTGGTCCACCACGGGAGATGGTGGAGGAGCTCATTTGGGGAACATGTGTGTGCAATTTTCTTTCTTTTCTTCTTTCTTTGACGCTTAGATCACTCAGTATTAAGTAATGGATCAGATCGGCTTATCGGCAATTTCTTTAAATATTTTTTTTCCTCTTAATTTCTATTTGTAGGCTTCATTTAGAAGCTATTGCGACATAGTTTACGACATTCTCAATGATAAATTGTTCTATCATTTATAAAAAGGCATTCGTCGTTTAATAAATACAACCAGATAATTATTTCGTTAATTAATTAAATATTTTTTATTGCGCACATTTCCCCCCGAAAATGCCTGTTCATTAAATGTCTAGACCAAATGAGATATTTACGTTAAGGTTTCATAATCATTTTATTATTATTTTTTGCTATTTGATACCTTTGATGAATTATAATTTACCTTTTCATAAGCAGAGAATTATTTCAGTCTTTCGAATGTGCGGGCATTTGGACTATTTTTATTTTTCATGATTTTTTATTTCAGGACATTTACACAAGTTGGTTACAAGATTTAAAATAAGTTTTTAATTTTATAGATGGTAACAAGGTTTAAAATAATTTTTAATCCCGTATTTACTTGATTTTTAATAATTGTCTTGAAAAGTTAGTAAATAGAAATTAATCTTAATGGAAGACGTGCATTCTATTTTCGGATCAACATTTAAATTTCCTACTAAATTTTTGCTTTAGGGAGTGACATAGCTAACCTGTGTGAGCCCTGTATAAAAATTTTTTAGGGGTTTGTTTTTCAGTAGCTAGAGGGGGAAAGATATAAAATCTTGTGAATTAATCTGCAATTTATGTATAGCTATAAAACTAGATTTCCAATTTAGAAGCGTATTGACTATTTAAGCCACTTACTACCTTACAATTTTTTATGTTCCAGCCAAAAATACCTTGGAAAATATGTAATTTGAAAGACGTTTCATTAAAATTAATCGTTATTGCATTGGTTATTATTTTTTTTGAAAATAAGGTAGTAAAAGCGTTAAAATAGAGTTGGGCTTTTATCATTTTACTTAAAATTATAATAACTTTCAGTATTAATAGACTAAACTTATGATTATTTCCTATAACTGTACTATGCCCCTGATTAATAGCAAAACCGCATATTTTATTTTATATTTACTATTTTATTTTATAAAACTTTTATGAAATTAGAATGGTTCTTTATCGCCCGATAGCAAGCATAAAATTAACTATTTAGCAATCTTCTTAAAAAATTTCGCCACTCTCAAAACAGAGATATTAATCAGCAGAATACGATTTCCTCGTACCCAAGCATAAAAATGATCCCCTTGAAAAAAAAGGAAAACACTAAAAAAACTCATAAACGAATTTTTCAACATCGAAAAATTTCTAATTACACTCTAAGCTGAATGAGTTCAAGAGGTTGCACCCTTTGTGCTTCCCGAGAACCGAGAAGTCTCCAAGTAGATTAACCTCCTCTCGAAATGTGTTAGGAAATCCATCAAAGATGCGATCATTAAGGGTGTGCTCCTCCTCGAGCTGAACACATGTTTTTTTTTCGAAATTTAAAGAAAAATGCCCTCGAGCCCGAAGATCACAAAAAACTGTTTTAATTTCATCTCCGACATTTGTGCATATGACATAAAACTTTTGGCACATGTTGAATATGTTTTTTGTCGTCCTCCTCCTTAACTCAACAAGTGTTTTTCACCCAGGCCACATTCAAACTGCCTAAAAATACAGCGCTCATAACCTGCACGAGGCGGATTTAAGTGACCTTTTCAATATTTTTTTTCATTCCAAATTCTCTGTCTTTTTAAGTTTTCCGGATCATCTTGAATAATGTCTTCTTTGCCCTGAGAACAGTTATAGTCTCAAAATAATATTTCTTTATTTAAAAAAAAATTATTATTTGAGTAGTATGCATCAAATCATTATGGAATTTGTAGCCAAAAATAGATTTCACCAAAAACAATAGGGCTCTTTGTTTAACTCAAGATGAATGAACGCCTCCGAAAAGAAATTTAACTTGGGTCATTTTATTTTGTTTACTTCGTTCTTGATTTTATTATATTTGTTTTTTCCGACCAGCAATGCTATAAAATTAAGTAGCGCTTTTTTCGTTAAGTTAATTGCCCAATTCAAATTGCTGAAGAATCACTTTTACGTATGGTAGCATTTGCTGTGTTCAGAATTTTGAGGAAAAAAATATATATTTTTGAGGCATTAACTAGTTTTACGATTTCTCAGAGCTCAATTAAGATAAATGCCTTAACCGCAAAAATAGACCTGTTTCGTGAATTCGTCAGAATTTGTCGACATACAGACATATGACTTATTAAATCGTCTGTCCACATTTTTGAAAAATTATGAAATTTGTTTAATCTTGTCACACCTAAAAAAGAGAAGTAGACTAACAGGTGTTATTTATGTTTTAACAGATTCCTTTCTGTTCCTAAATTTTTAAAGTATCTTTGTATAAAAGGAATAATTTTAAACTATTGGCATAGAAATCACCAAAACAGTGAATTTTGTTCTCACTTCTGTGATTCATTCCTTCAATTAAATATGCATGTGATAGGCGTAATATTTGATCACGATTACTCGAGAGTTAGAGCATTAGAGCGCAAATGACGAAGATTGCAAGTTCGATTCCCGTCTGTATACACCATATTTTTAAGTATTTATTTATTAACATCCACATCTATCTTCTTAATACTTTTATATTTTCGATATCTTAATGATCATGATCTCTTAATAAAAGAAACGAATTCTGGCCCAATTATGGATTATTCAAGAATTAAAATTTAAATGCAATAATAAAACTCAGCAAAATAGGCATACAAATTATCAAATATGTAAAATTATTAAAACCCCTCTTAAAAATTATTCTCAAAAATTCCAAAAACTTTTTCCATATTAAAAAAATATAAATTTTAAATATCAATCTATTTGTTGTAAGTAAAAAGTAAAATACACCTAATTTCAGTGTAAAGTCCTCTTTATGAACAACTTGCGTCAAAGAGCACACCAATTTGCTTTTTTAAAAGCGATATTCTTGAATACAAGAAATTTTAAAATTAAACAGCCCATAAAGCTTCGAAAATATTTTTATGAATTTCCTGGCAAAGCTTCTGTCAGTTATTTAAGTGGTTTAAATAAATAATTCCCTACATAGTAAAATTATGAATGTTATTATCCGGTCGTGCAGGCACATTAGCCACCTACGTGTAAAACTGTGATAGTGATAAATCTCTTTTAAGAAAGGAATAACCTTGAAATTCCAGCCGAACGCTGACGATTTAAATAAATTGCTTTTAAAAAATGGCAATCAATTCTGAAACGACTGACAGAAATTAAGAAGTTAACGTACCTAATGCGATCATTTGAATCTGTTGTCTCTGTTTTTGGACGTTTAACCTGAAATAGAAAGAAAATTTGAATGAAATCAATTGGTTTTCTTATTTCGGATATAAACTGTGATAACATGTATGAGGTGATGATTTAGAAATATTGGTGAAAGATTCATTGTTTGTTGTTTTTTTTTTAAAAGACAGCAAGTATGACAGGATCAATTTGTTCCCAATTTAATTTGCCAACGTTCTGTAGACAAGTTTTTAATCCAAAGATTGTTGCTCGGGGCAACTGTACAATTCGATTTTTATTTTAAGAGTGCTTAAAAATATTATTGTATTGAGTATTGCATTTCATCTCTATCAAACCTAAAATTTTAAAAAGCTAATAAACTTTAACCTGCTCCCATGTTTGTTCAATCATCGTCGGACTTGTATAATCTTATTTTCATTACAATTATTATTACCATTACAAGTAATTGAATTTTGTTTACTATTACTGCAATGTTAAATATAATGGTAATGATAATTCTGGTCCATTACGCATTGCATTTCAAATTGTAATGAAGAAATTGTAATTGCGCAATAATATTTAAGTTTTCACTGCTCTACTACTCCTGTGGAAATTCTTATTTATTTTGAAAAATTCAGCAAAAATCCAAAATATAAAACATGTTTATATTTATAACTAATTTGGCATTTTTAGGGGAAAGTAGCTTTTGAATAATTGGGGTACGTAATCCAGTACGAAGTAGTGCTTGTCAGACGAAACAGTTAAGTTAAATGATGATGAAAACTGCACTAGTAATTAATTACAATAAAATAAATAAACCATTGCCATTGCAGTAATGGTAATGACAAAAGTAATCATTACCAATGTAATTCATTATTTTAAAATGTGTCATCGGTGAATCTAAAACAGTAATACCAGGATATCTCATAATTTATTTTATAATTCGTCCCTCAAGACTATGGTTACATTTACCTTAATAATAATATTGTTAGATACGACTTCCACATATATAAAAAAATAAAATTCGAATTTTTAAACTTGCACTGCTTCTGTAACTCCAAAATTTGTATTCGTATTTATATGTCTTTTATAATCAGGTTTATTTTGAAATCGTCGTGACGACAGCCCCAGTGGCCTAATGGATAAGGCATCGGCCTCCTAAGCCGGGGATTGTGGGTTCGAGT
Organism: Philonicus albiceps; assembly: GCA_963969385.1. Classification (NCBI taxonomy): domain Eukaryota; kingdom Metazoa; phylum Arthropoda; class Insecta; order Diptera; family Asilidae; genus Philonicus; species Philonicus albiceps. The sequence continues at coordinate 7,010,194 of OZ017775.1, forward strand.
CCCATCTGGGGTATAGCAAATTGATTTTTTTTTTAAAAAAACTTATCAATATCTAACTACTAGATAAAAACCTATACTATATTTTTTTCAAATTAATACTAATTACAGCGACTGTTGTGTTTATGAACTTTATATTTAATTAATTATTTGATAACACTACAAATCGAATTAAAGTTTAACGAGCCCGATTATTTTCCTCATAAATTCAAAACGATACCATAAAAATTCAATTAAAAAGCGTCTTCAACACTTTCCAATTCACAGCCACTTACATAACATTTACAACAGTATAAATGTTTGTTTTGTTGTTTTTATCGAAAAACAATTTTCAAAAATCGGTAGGAAAAAACCTGATTGATGTCCGAATATAAAGAACTGATTAGGAATTCAAGACAAATGTTAAACATGCATCTTTGCATATCGAGGTGACCAAAAACATAGCCGGTATATCTCTATCAGAGAGACCAAATACAGTTCATTAATTATGCGCTGGAATGTAATTTTTTCTTCTTCTAAAAATTAACATATTGTTCTGTCCGATCTTGGGCCTAGCCTTAGCTAGGAGTGTTTCGCTCTCTTCGAATTATTACGCAGTTTAGTGGGTAAGCGCTTTGATGACTTTTAAAATATTTTTAAAAACTCTTTTGTTTTTAAATTAAAGTTTATGGCAAAGTCCTGCAATAAACATTTTTATTAAATCGTTTAAATTCTGGGGTTATACGTTATATAGTCCCATTCGTCCATAAAATTTATTTTAAAATCATTTTAAATGCAATCTTATTACTTTATAGCCGATTAAAACCGTTCGCCAATTTATTAAGTTAATAGCTGGCCGATAATTGAATACTTCCAAGCGATTAATAGTGGAACGCGACCACTCACACTTAATTACCATAATCAGGCTGGAGCTGTGCATTTATCAAAGCTCACACAAATTGAAATTTAAAACTTCTCCACTTCCATTTGAAGCTAAAAATACGCCCAAAGCATATACGATATAATGCCCGGAGATATGATTAGTGTACTTGTCGGATTATTTTTACGATCATTTAGTCGTTTAAATTTTTTGCCGAAGAATTCTTAAGCCACCAAAAAGAAGGTCGGCGGCACACTTGCTAGCCACTAGACAGTCACATTTTAATTGCTCTGTGGCAGCTTAAGACACACTCAGAATCAATGAAATTCGTTTTTAAATGGGGTGTAAAATTGCCACCCTGGGGGATTTGAAGTGTGTTGCTAACTGCTAATCTGCTCCCAAAAGTAAAACATTTCGCAATCTGTTTCTTATTTTTTAGTACTTTTACATCTTTGAAATGCTTGAACTAGGAATCGATATTAAATTAATACATAAATAACTTTTAAGGCCATTATTCGTTTTTATAAAATGTTGTACATCCGGCTTAAGCCAAAGTTGAGCCTCAAACTTAAATTTAGTCAATATATTTGTTATATCATTAAATTCAATTTCACTGAAAATAAATAAATTTTTATTCAAATTTGATTCAAATTTTTACATTTTTCAAGTTACTTTTTTAAATATCTCGAAAACCGTTTAAAATAAAAAAAAACTAGTTCTGGATTCGTTTTTAAGGGGATATTTGGGGATGTCATTCATAATTTTTTTTAGAAAAGGTTTGGTATATTTAACTGCATTATTTAAGTTATACATTTACCTTCAATAAGTTCTAAACATCCCTTAAACATAATGTGAGTATTGAATATAATACATTTTTTTAAAATATAATAACTTCTAGCAGGACCCTAGTATACCTTATACTGATCTTTGAACAATTATTTCCATATATCGAAAGATTTAAATTTTTATTAAGGCGCCACATGACTACGTTCAAAAAATGAAGAAAACAGATTTTCTTTTATTATTAATTATTCTACATATTTTTAAAAATGTACGATAATTTGAGGAATATGGAGCATTCTTTAACTTTTTCTTATGAATGGTATTTGTGACGAAAAATAAGTTATTAATTATAAAACTCAAACTTTTAGCTAAATAAATGAATCCCGAAAATTCATAAAGGAGAGGAACGAGTACACATTTGGTTATGACGATTTCAAACATTTCCTTTTTAGTTATTTAAAAACAAATTCTGTAACCACGACTTTTTCCCCAATCATCGAAATCGTACTATAATAACTATAAAAAATCAAAAATATAGAATTTTACTATCAAAAATCTTGAATAAATCTTAAAAATTTACTTTTATTAACTACAGAACGTAGTAACCCTCACTCGCACTTGACCGTGTTTGACGAGTTTTGTTTTTCTAAGTTTTGTTTTAACCAGTTAACTGACACGGTCTTTTTTGAAAAATACATACCTGCTATGCGTTATATGATTTAAGTGAAGACGGGTATATTCGTCCAATACAAAGTATGTTGTGCTTCTTTGAATATGGAATTAACTTGTAATGCAAAAACGGATACAAAATTAATCAGTGTTCACACTGCGTAGATTATCGCGCTGTGATCAGAGCAAGACGCAATATTTCAGCCCGATATTTATTGAATGTAAACCAAAATATGTAAAGAAATAAGGTACTTGGACAGCATCCTTACACATTTTATTACTTGTCGTTCTATTTAACTGTTGTGGCTAAAACCATATATAAACCCATAATGTCTTCAGTGATAACTACGTAAAGATTCACTAACAAAATAAAAATCATAATACATAGTAATACATGGTTTTTTCATATAATACATATTTTTATTTGTTCCTTAAATTTTAGCATGGCCTCAGAATGTTCCAAACATCTTGAAGTTTATGAATATATTTTCGTTTTCACTAAAATCGCAATTTAAATAACCAATTGTCGCTATTTTTCACGTAAGACGGATATACTCGACCCAACACAAAATTTTGCCATAGTTCAGGACGAATATACTCGTCCATGATAGCTAAAAGGTTATAATAAAATAAATAAATAAATAAAATCTTCAGTAGCATGAGCCCAAAATCTATTACACACTAGCGTGCGTCCACATCTCGCTCATGCCAACAGAAATTCCTGAGCTGTGGTCAATCGATCAAGCCACCACACGACGAGACGGTGCTAATAAGGCGGTGTCCAATTTTTGGGCTATCACAGATTCCCGTGCGTGGCCAAGGAGTCCCCAGAATCCATCGGGACTCGGGACAGGGATCCCATGGCCTTTGTGTGTCCCCCCAATGTTTTCTGTTGTTTTTCATAATCCAACCGATCGTCATGCAACGAAAATTGTGTCGTAAATTTTGTTGGGAACACATTCACCCCTAGACCGCGTCGAGTGTGCCTCGGTGTCTGTCGTGTTTTACCCAATTCACTTCTTGTGGTCTGATCTTATCATGCGGAGATCATCGCGGCCGCGGTGATCTCGTCATAAATTACACCTGGCCGGAGATCGAGATTCTCTCAATTTGGTTTCAGCGTTTTATTATTTCTTCGTGTCGTTTTGACATTATCTTCCTCTGGGGCCCTGGACCCGGACAGGCCCCAGGATTTGTGTGTGTGTGGGGCTGTTTTGTTTTACATTCCTGATGTCGTTGTTTTGCCGTCATTTATCGTCGCTCGTTACAAGATAACGTGACCGTACAATTGCCACCACCTTTAGCTTTTATCGCACGGTTAAAGCGATCGCCTGCGGGACTCTCCGAATGAGGAAAGGGTCTGGCTAAATTTTATATGATGTCCCTGTGCGCGATATCTAAGCGTGGTTTATTGCGCTCGATCCGATCCGCCGTACCGGATAACTTTTCCTCTGACTTTTCTGGTGGTCACGTAGGTGCTTAAGAAAACATTAAATGTTGCTTCAATGGTTAATGGGCACATCTTTACAGTGCTCTTTAGTTAATTTTTATCACCTCAACGCAACGCTTCACCATGACCATAAATAATTAATTCGAGCAATGGAAGATAGCATTCCTTTGAGCATAACTAACGATTTAAAGCGACAATGGGATCAGATAAGAATGGAATTTTTGTTTTACAGCCCCTCTACAGTTTACTATTTATGAATTCTTATGATACCCAAATATTTACATATTTACTCCATTAAACCGATTTTCTGCTGTTCCCACTATAACAGAAATAACATACGAGTATATGCGAAATTTAAGGGATACAAATTTGTTTTAATTTAAGCATGTTATTAAGTAAGAATTCTAAAATATTCCCCTCTTTAATAAACACAATATTTATTAAATCTTACAACTGAATTGAAGTGAATGAATTAAAACCACTTCTGGTGTATAGTTATGAAAAACCGGCTTCTGCAAAAATATCAGTAAGAGTTATAAGTAAATTACTTAATTACTGAGTGCTTAACTTTACACTCAGAAAAATAATTTGTAACTATTTTGATAGTTGTATGACGAAAACAGACTTTCAACTACAAAATTTAGAATAGTTAATAAAATAGTTACGAAATACAATTCTTGGTGAATAATGATTATTTATTAGTAATTTAACCTTTAAACGAAACGAGCGAAATAGTCAGTAGCAATCATCAAAGCGCATTTTTGTTTTAAAGTGAACAGCACTAATAAACAAAATTTTCGGGACTTATTTTTCAAAATTATTTCTTAAAACTCAATAGAAAAGCTCAGTGCTTATGCTTTATGAGCACCTCATTATTGTGAAATTTAATTATCATTTTCTTGTTAAAATTATTTAGGTCATTGTTATAATTTTACAAGGTATTTGTTAAAACTAACCATATTTTAGTTACCTGACTTTTAAATATTAGATCGAGAGATCGTGTAGGATCCTGAAATTTAGTTTTCATGTAAACATCGTTTTCATTTAAAATACCCAAATTTTCTTGCACTTAACCAGTTTTTAAAAATCTGTAAACCCCAAAAAATAATCTATTACTATTTCGCTATCTCTGAAAAAGTTTTCAGAAGTTTACTTAAAATCTGTAGATCTTGTAGTTGGACTCATGTCTATAGCTAGTGCACTTCAGATATTATGCAAACATTTAAGAGTTTTCCGTGGCTTTATAAGTCTCAATTTATATTGCGCACAAAAAAACAAATGTAGTAGTATCACAAAAACTTGTGCTAAGTTGCAATTTTGTTTTCTTAGTTAGAATTTTAATAAAATTAATTATAAAATCATAAACTAAAACGTACAGTTTCATAATCCTGCAAATTCAATTATCTAAATCAATACAAATATTACAGGAGAAATAAAACAAATTCGGTCATTATGGTTGTTTTTACAAAATTATCAAATATATTCGCATTTAACTGAATTTGTCTAACCTGCTATATTTAAGTAAAATATAATCGCATTTCTATGAAGCAGGATTCATTTAAAAGTTTGTACTCCCTTCTTTGAGAATATTTTATTCAAAATTAGCTTAGTTATCTGGTTTCACTCATATAAGTACTTTTTGCTTATTATTTTAATATCTATTTATTTATTACAGGGTAGACGTAAAATACTTTTTAAGATTTAAGAATTTTATGAGTTATTTTTTGCAGCTAAGGTATATTTCTATAGTGGAAAATAAGTATATTGACTGTATTAAGTTCGAAGTTAAATCTAAAGAAAAAATTTTGTAAGAACCTCGTGAAGGAGACTTAATCCTATTTTCCCTGTACTATAACTAATTCCAAACTAAGATAGGTAAAGGTTCCGAATCAGGGAGTTGGTCCTTCAATAAAAAGTTTTCAAATCAGTTTTCTAGTTTATCTTCAAGTAAATCGCTGTTTGCCATGCATGGAATACAATCCCCTGGTTGAATAGTGCCAAGGAAGATTAAAGATCATCTTTAAAATTTTGTTTTAAGACGTCTAAAACTTTTTTATCACTGTAACGAAAACTACTTTATATATTAGGGGCTTATTGTCTAGGTTTAGGGTTGATTTTCTATTAATAAAGGCATATAGTATTCTGGTTAACGTATTCATTTTCCTCTTATAAAAAGCATATAGCATGTGTTTTTGCGCAATTTTATAGATACTTTTAAAATACCAAACTCACTTAGGCACTACTACAAACGAGATGTAAAAGTGCTTATTGTATTCAAATGATTGCAAGTGAATTTAAGTAAATTGTAAAGGAATTTAGAGAAACTTAGATGAATGCAAAATATTCCAGATAAATGCGGGTCAAATTATGCAATACTCTTGCAAAAGGTAAAGGAAACATATTTTTTAATATTTATATTTTGTGTACTAGGAATTTAATTTTTTTTTAATTCACAAGAATGAAAACCATGGCATGGAATTATTTATTCGTTTGCATTTAAATCAAAATAAGCTGCATTCTTTAATTTAACAACTCTGTTGAGTTTGTATTCTAGAAATTCTCTATGTTAGTGATGTAATTATTTAGTTGAGTGTAATTTTTAAATTTTATGATATCTTTTAAGATATTCATTTAAATGATATCGTGTAAAGGGCAAATAACATTTTTAATAGGATAAGAATTAATACTAGATATATCGTAGACCTTTCTGAGTACATAGAATTCTATAGTACATTAATTTGATGTATTTCTTATGTTATTAGTCAGCGTAAGTCATAATAAAAATGCCCTTAATCGGTTTTTGCGACTTTATTACAAAACGTCGTAAATTCTCTACTATCTTTATATTAAATATGAATTATTATACACCTAAACCTTCCTCAGGAAACTCTCTATTATGGTGAAAACCGCAGCAAAATCCATTAAGTAGATTACACAACCAGATGCGAATAAGCGACTTTGTTTTATGCTATTTAAAGATTGTTCTTCGCCCATTACTCCTCAGTGGTTAATTAACCTGATACTGGTTTGCAGGTTATGCTTTATTTAATAAAACAAAAATCACTCAAACAGCTCCAAACAACCAATCGAATCACCATGCATATGAAAATCAAAATCAACACTACAAAAATCTAAGGAAACTGCACTTTAGAACTTTATCGTTGATGAAATTAAAGAACAAATACATCAAGGACTCTATCTTAAATGTCGTTTCAATTCGGCGCTACTATTAAAAATATTAAAAAGCGTTTCATATTTTACAGTAGAGTTTTCCTAATAATAAAATTGTAAAAAATGAAAATAAAACGTAAAAGATTAGTGAAAATTAATCTGAAATTTGTTGTGGAAATTTGTATACCTTTGGTTCAATCATTTTTTCTATTAATCCACATCTTGGTGCGGAGTAAGTGTACGGCATAAGTGTAACCATTGCAAACAGCGTTAACTACAACAAACTAAAAAAAAAACTCAGTGTCTACCTTTATGGGCCAAAACCATTGGTGGCCGAGGATCAAATCTGGCCGACTAAATCCACACGATTCTTTACTTTACTCCGAATAAGATTTAAAAGGAAAACAAACAAAAAACAACTAATAAAATCAGAAAAATTTGCAATTCGCACAAAACCACTGACCAAATCAAAATTCCAACGACTCCATCGTCACTATAAATCACAACAACAAAAACAAATTATGGACGGAGCTGGGCACACACGCGGTCTCCTGCGCCGGTGAAAATTCGCGGAGTACCTGGGCCCCACTGCGACTGTTAAAAATTACACCTCACAGCACTAGGCTCGTTTGTTTATTTTGGCTGCAGTTCGAGAGAAGCGACCAGGTAAACAAAAATAATTCGCCAAGATGCTCATTCAGGTCTTAAGATAGAGGGCGCTTTCTTCGCATCAAACCCCATCCAGAACCAGAACCTGAACTAGAAAAAGAACCAGAACAATCCGACACCCGACGGCACCACACACTCCAATTTCGGCCAAAGTCAACGAGCAACTGATTTCCCTCATCCCGAGCGGTAGGCGAAGAGAAGACCCCATGTCATTGGCTGGCATACAGTCAGCTCTGTCTAACGCAAGGCGGACGTTTACTGTCTCACTCTAACCGGCGAGGCCGTCCCTTCGTTGCATGCGATGGCCTCCGTTCCGGGTCGAGACTTCCTACCACGACCAATTTCCACACCCTTTTTTGCTGGGGCCGCGTCGTGGCGAACAGAACCATCAACTTTTAAAGAACTCGTTCCTGAAGTTGTTCTGAGACAGTGGCGTAGAGCATTGGGCGAAAATCGCTTTCTTTTGGGGCATTTTTAAGATTTTATAGATAGATAAACTAGCCAATAATTTAAAAAATGGCGCTTACGATACTTAGCCCAAGATGTAATACAAATAAGTGAAATTTTGAGTAGCAGAAAGTTGTTTAAAGGTTAGAGGATTAAAAACAAAATTTTTAGTATGTATAGAGCAACGCCTAAAAACGTTTTTAAATATGTAAACTATAAACTATTTTTGAAATTATTCAAGATTTCAATCCTGTGGTATAGATAACTCTGGAAGTAATTATTTGGTTAACTTGAAATTTATCTTATATGGTATCTATCTTTAATTTAAATTTATTGTGTTTACTGCTTAAATCACTATGATGTATGTGTTGCAATTATTTCTAATTTCTCTATAATGGGATCGTTCATGTATTACGTAAGCATAATTTCATTGATTTTAGATTCATCCCCTCTCCCCTTAATAAAGATAAATAAATAGATTGTGGACTCTACCCTCCTCTAAATGATAAGAAGTAAGACGTTTTTTCTAAAATATTTTTAATTAAATTCAAAATTAAAAGACAACTATTAAATTATTTTCAGGATTAAAGAACTACTATTCTTTTAAACTGAATAACTAAGAATCATTGATCTCTAAAGTCTAGAACTCTATATCCAAATTTCAACAATATTAAAACAAATAAAAATGATGGATATGATTTGAAATTACTTTGTACTTAGTGTCTTATGTAAGATTTATAGATTTCTCCTCACTCCTTCTATCAATAAAAATAAGAAAACATTTGACATTTTAATTTCTTCTATTATATGTGGTATAAATATATATTTTTTTTCCTTTCTGTAGTTCATGCAATAAAGAATGTTCTATAAATTAGCCGAACTGGCTAGAAATTACCTTGATATATGTACAAATTCCATCAACCTTTTCTAGCTTGAACACTAAGAAGGACTCTAATGTTTTAATAAATATAATCAAATAATTAGGAAACTGGAATATAGAGTAATAGAAAACAGCAAGGAAAGAAATGCAGCGGGAACAAAATTTCTTAGAAAGTTTAGTATTTATCATTTTAAAATAGAATAACCATTTTGTTTTCAATCTTGTTAAATCAAATATAAAAACAGAACTGGATGTAAAGCATTTAGCTGTGTTTATTAAAATATATATAGAAGAAAAATGAACACAAATTTATAGAAGCTTAGTTATATTGTTAAAATATGGGTTTTAATTAAGCCCACTTTCCGGCAAAGAGTATTTAAAGATTTAAGATTTATTATAAATTTTTGTTGTATAAACATGCAGCATCTAATCGTATTCTATGGTAGAATTTTGTTATCGAGTTCAATTTGTAGATGAGATACATAAAAAATATCATTTCAGCTCCTAAAATTATTTTCGAAATTCAATAGTTTCAAAGTTTAAAAACGGCCTGAGGTCATGAGGTAATTTCAAGTTTTACAACAGTCTTTCATCTTATTTCATTTTGAAGGCTATTATTTACAGATTTTATAGTATAACCGAATATGTGTTCAAAAACAGAATGAATCATGTTTTTAATATTTATATTGATTACTTTTTTTTACGCGAATAAACCCAATACCCAATAGACAAATCCAAAATGTTTACTGGATTTTGGCCAAATTCGGAAAAGTGTACTTTGATAAATTGCCTATGTGACCCTATAACATGAATATGACTAATGATAGGCCTTTTGAAAAAATAAAAAATATAAATTTTTGCGTTGGCATCGAATAAAATTATATTTCCGTATATGGCAGTAAATTAAAAATTTATGTGTTTTTAGCATCCCACCAATCCTTCGGAGTCTATGAAATATAGCGCCCATTAAAATTGACCCAATTTAAGGTGCAAAAAATTTATTATTTTATTGAAGCACTCCCCAACCAGTCAGAGGATTGATGAATTAATTAATTAGTTACGCGATCTATCTTTGCAAGCTCGTAAAAATGGCAAAGATGAGCAATCCCTCGCCGCGTGACGTGCAGCTTATCTACGGGCGGCAGCATTAAGCACCTGTCCTATCGGCTCGCATCTTGTCAATGTTCCATCACATGAATTATGCAAATTTTTGATAAATTGCGGCCAATCGAGGAAGTCATGTTTACTTAGTTGCCGCCGCCGCGTCTTCCTCATTCCTTCGCTTCGTTAAAGTTTCCTTGGCTGTTGCAGCTGTTGCAGCGCCAACAGTCGATAGTGGCAGCCGGCAGAAACTGATGTTTAAGACAGAAAATTGTGGGAGTGGGCCACTTCTCATGTATAAGGGTGGGCGGTGTGGTAAACGTGGGAGGGGGATGTCATCGGGAGAATGATAAGGAGCGGCACGGTGAAACAGTTAGGTTTTTCCTCTTCTTTCGCGGCAATGGGTTTGTCTTTCGCCCGCCCGCGACAATGGAGGAAACCGTAAAATTGCCGCACCAGCGAGCTGATTGGAGCGATGTCGCCGTGTCGTCGTCGCTTGCGATGAATCTTTCATTCCACCACTCCTCTCGTTCGAGAATTCCGGTCCCGGGGACGGGAACTTCGAAGCAATTCTTTTCGCATTTTATGGTTTTATAAAAACAAAACAAAAAAAAAACACAAAAAACGACGCTTTTCATTGATGATTCGGAATCGGGCCTCCCCTGTCCATGAGCCGCCGCATCGCGGCATGGCATCGTATTGCGCTGGTTATCTTCTTCCCGCTGTTCGAGAAAATCGCCGGGATGCGCACTGTCGCATCATCGCGTCATCGCCCCGCACGACACAGCTTTTGTTTTCCTATTGAAATTAGATTTGTTTATTTGGCACGGCGCGGATTATTTATGGCTTGTTGGGGCTTGTACCGGGCTATTAACACTCCGGTGACGTTTTAATCGCGCTCCAGAAGCGGTAGCAGTGCTCCGCTAAATCACCGCCCTGAGTGACTTGACTGAATGTTTGCAATTTGGCTACCGGCGGGGTTTTGTTATGCAAATTTTTCCACTTTCTGGATTTAGGAAGTATTTTGAATTTAAAAGGTTAAGGGATTTCGAAGGCAGTGGTATGTATTTCTTGAACGTGTTAAATAAAATAGAAGTCGCATATTAGTTCAAATAGGCCACTGAACCGGTTGATAGACAAAAGTATTCTTTGAAGGTTTGCTTTAGTTGGAATATCCTATAAAATCATGAATCTGAAATAACGTTTTTTATAAAGGCTGTCTCAACAAGAACTTGAATTTTAAATAAATAAAAGAACGCACTATTTTATTAATTTCTTATTTTTTTAATTAAATGTAAAGCATAGCTGTTTACATCACACAGGAAATAAAATGTGGCCACGAAAGCTCGTATTCTTTGAAAGAAATTTCGGAAGGCATTTTGGAGTAATGGCCACTGGATTTCCCGAATTCGACGTTCAATTTCTTGTTTAAAATCTTAAATCGCCTCAGCATGGTTTGGGGCCTCTGGTAGTTCAGTAGTTAGCGCACTGTCCTACCGTCCCAGAGGCTGTGGGTTCGAATCCCACGAATAACCATGGTCTCCTGCGCTACGTGGTAACACAATGGGTCAAAATTGGCCTAAGTGTGCCTTTCTAGGCAACCACAGCAACCAACCAACCAACCAGCATGGTTCGCATACACCTTACTTTTTAAAAAATAAACCCCAGAGAAAGAAACCCAAAGGTAAATCGTAACTCCTTAGCGGCCAATTTTGGCATCCGAAGCGAGAAAGGACACGACTTGGAACAACAGCGTTGTTTTTGAAATGTTCTCCATTATTTTAATGTGGTTTTCACTATGAATAGACGTACTTCCAAACTGTAACACGTAATTTTTGTAAATGTCTATGTTTCAATTAAATACAATTTGTATATGCAAATAAATAAAATAAACAAATGCAAAATATGACTAACTTAACAATTGACCATCAAAAATTGTGCGTTATTCCAAATTCAAGTTCTTGTTGATACACCCTTTACCTTTAAAATTTCATTACAATTGTTAATGTACCATTAGGCGTTTTCCTTTTCTTGATCTGAGAAATGCTCTGAATAAACTTCGAGCACGTCGAGTAAACTCAGTTCAAAGTGTACTGAGAACACACTTTATGAAACACATTTTAGAACTATGGAAATAAAGTTCATGTAGAAAAGAAATAGTTTTAAGATTTAATAAAAATCTTTCTGTTTTGTTTCGTTTATCTAACTTTTCCCTCATGCTGTTAAATCATAAGCAAATACCTAAACACTACAATTTTAAGATTTTCTGAAAATAAATCATAGATTGCAAAAAACTAGAATTCTAACCACTGTACCTATTCCTTAAATATACTGCTGATTGTACACTGTGTACGCTGTGTACACACAAGAGAAAAACTAAAATACATATATGGAGGCTCTAGATAAGTTTATCCAAGAACGCAGCGAAATGTGACCTGCAAGGATAAATAATTTTTGTATGTAAGGCAATAGGAAATAGAATTTAGAGAAAATGTCTTATTTTTATATACTAACATAGCTTAAAATCTCACTTATATCTCTTTTCTTTTCTAATCTATTAAGGATTCTTTATGCATCTTTGGATTCGACTCGAACGGATTCAAACATAGGGCACATTACTTTTACGCTTTAACTTACTGGGGTCAATGTGGTCCGAAAAATACAGAAATTTCATATTGTAAGTACATACTTGGTAAGTTTATTATTTATTTTATTATTATGATAGACGAGATGTATAACCTCGAACGCTCAGATGTTGTCGATTGCACTCATTATGTTCGTAGCGTAGAAAAGACCATGGTTATCCGTGGGATTAAAGCCTAGCCAGCCAGCCAACGCGCTAACAACTGATCTACCAGTTATAGTCGTTAACGCAAATTTTTTTAAAATGATCTAATGATTGATAATCGGCATGAATAAGTAAAGAAGTTTTTTTAATGAGAAAATTTTTGTAACAATTCCTTATAAACTTAAAAAATTAAAAAATAATTGTTTGACTATATTTTCACTAAACGATAATTCTAAGAAATACTCATTTATCATGTGCCTAGACCAAACTGACTCCTTTACTTAAATTCTTGCTCGTTGAAGCCAAACATGGACGGATTGAAATATTTCTTTTATGTTAAGCTTATTTTATTCATTGATTCAAAAAACAAAAATTATAAATTACTCACATCTTATAGATGTATGAATAAATATTTGGTTTAATAAGCGTACAATCACGATCGCTGCTATTTCCATATCAAACCTTTAAAGAAGCAGCTGCCGCTAAAAAGAGGAGGATAGTGCGCGATCAATAAATTCCAGCTATCAAAAAACTGGCTGAAAGACATAAACGCTGACATCTCACGACACGATAATTTGCCCGCCTTTGTCGCATATCCACCAGAAATTGTCGATGTCCAAGGACCGGTGATTTTTTTCTCATTTCACATTTTCACGTGCAGTCGCAGCAACGCGCTTACTTCCCTGTTTGTTGTCATGTTTTGTGCCATCTGCAAAACTCCGGGGCCGGCGAATCGCGTCTCCAAAGTCGAAGAAGTCACTTGGAGCCGCAGAATGAGGATCGTCTGTCCACTTCGCAAGACTCAGTGAAGGTCCGGTACAGTGGACTCCGCTGAGCGCCTTTTGCTCCGGGGACCGCACGTAAGTGCCTCCCAGCCACAGACGACCAGTTCGAGCTCCGGGACCCCAGAGATTTATGATCGGATTGATCGACCAGACCTCCCTAGGGCTAATTTAATTTTTATACGCGCAGAAATTAAGTCGCGCCGTTTCAGTTTATGTTCGCACATATACGCGACAAACCGCCGCAACATAAACAGATGTCGCTGGAGTCGAAGTGTTAAGCTGTTAACCTTGACATTGTCCACGGGCGATTTCTTTTGTTTTTCTCAGGCACGCTCGGATCGCGGAGCCCAATGGGTTCACGTTTCCCGCTGAATAAGCTGTTCACCAGCGGCGACATTTGAATGGATCGTAAATTTACTCTTACAGGGCATTGTTACCTGGGGTCAGATGACATCCAATTTTTAATTACTTTAGGAGCAGTTTAAGCGATTTTTATTCGCTAAAAAGGCAATATTGGCATTCCTCCTTTGAAATCTGGCTCAAAACATATTTTAAGTATGTTCCACTATATGGAAAAGTACTTATCACATTTATGTTGTACTATGCCAACCCGTCAATGTTCGGGATAGTCATTATTTAATGAATTCTGAACGTGATAAAGCGACATAAAGTTTATCACGAGAAAACATTGATTCATTTAAACTTAAACCTACATGAGAAAATGATTATTCTTGACTCTTCTTTATAGTCATATTAAAAGCAGGAAGAAAGACTAATTAAATGGGAATTGACGTCTTTTATGGCAATTTGAAATCCCTTGATTTTAAATCGATTCTTGGAATTGTAACAATTTAATTTCTATTGGCCTCATTTATAATTTTTACTTGAATTGAATGTCTATAACATGATGTCACTATTAAGCGAAATCCTTTTTTAAATTCAAATCTCAGCATGATGGTGATTCCTCTCTTTGACTGTGTTAATGAATTCAGCATATCTATCGTGATTTAATTAGATATTTAGATTGTTTGAATCTGCTATGACTGAGTTACATTACATTTACTTCTTCTTATTTATACCACACGTTTTTCAATGTACAGACAAAATGTTCTAACTTATACTTTATTGACTCGTGAAACATTCGTGAAATAGCATTATTTAAACTAAAATAGACTGTAATTCTCAGTGATTTATTTCAAAACCAACGTCTTGATGTTAATCAATAGCATTACACCTATTGGTGTAAGGTTAAAAAAGTTGACATTTTACTCTTGAAATTTTCAAAAAAGTCTATAATTTGGATATATGAGCCGTATATTTTGAAAGTGGCGTAAGTCCATAGTGCCATAAGACCGATGTTTCCATATTCTTTTCAAGTAAAATGGATCTTATGATATTTTTGACTTACGCCACTTTCAAAATAAACGGCTCATATAATGGACAAAGCTAATTAGAAACTACACTTCACTTTTTATTTTGTCAAGATATCTTAAAAAACTTCCTTTAAAATTTAAGAAATGTGAAGAATTTGTCATAAGATCGATTATCTTGACCAGGACTCTGGGCTTCTTTTAAATAACACATTTATATAGATATAAAATAAACCAGCATAATCGACCACCAGTTGCGATTTTATGTAGCTGACAATGCACCACCATTCGGCGGCGGCATACAAGCAATTGTTCCATCATACGATACATCATGCATCCACCCGCATCAAAAGAAGTGCGCTCTGATCCAATTTCACGCATAGTCGCCGACGCAATTAGGTTTTGCACTAAGTGTGTGTATATACAAAAAAAATTTTTTTTTTTTTTAACTACAAAATTATTAACTCGCCGCCACGCCAAGACAGTGAAAAAGTGCATAGCAGGCGTTGATGCAAAAACGTGATGAAGTAATTTTGTTGCATAATTAAAACGTGCACTTGTGTCGTAAATTACGGCTAATTGCACACAATTAACTAGTGGTGAAAAGCACGCGAATGAAATATGTCGCAAACATTCCCGGCATCGTAGTCTCCTCGCGAGGACGACGAATTATGTGAACTAATTCGCATCGATCAAATGATACCAAACGAATGAGACAATGTTTTTGGTATGCACGGCAAATGTGTGCCAAAAGGCGTAACAATTTTAAAGAAAATGTATTTTTCTTTCTATACAAACCAGTTCTGTGCAATTTACATATTTACATATTTACAGAATACGAAGAATATGTATATTAACAATTAATACACAGTACAAATATTTTAATAAACATATTTTCTATTTTCTATTGTATATACTAAACAACAGTAACGCAAAAATTGGCGTAAATATAATGGTAATAGTAATTCTCGCTCAATTACTTCATTGTAATTAAACCTTTCACTACCAGTACACATTGTAATCGCAATTATAATGAAGAAATTGTCATTAAGTTTCTCTTATGAATCATTCCGATATTAAAATTGGCTTTGAAAATGATCAACTTATCAAACTCTAAGTCAGAATTGATAAGAATTACTTCCAACCGGATTTAACCAGTCATCAGTGTTGACCCCTTTTCAAAGTGTGCACCTAAAATGATCACAATAATGAAGCGATAACGACTTTATTCACACTATACACAGTTTGTTCGTAAAATTTATTTATACAATATTTTTTGTTTGTGAGTTTTATTTTGTCTTGGTTTCCAAATATTTTAACATTTTGAAATTTATGAATATATTTAAGTTTTCATTAACATTAGAATTTAAATAGCCGTGGTAGCTACTTTTTACGGACGATGAGTATGCTCGTTATAGCACAAAATATTGCTACATCTACATGACGAGTATACGCGTCAAAAACAGCTACACGAATAGGCTGGGTTATTTGTAATATTCTCTAATGATTCAAATGCTATTCTCCCCTAAATTCACAACTTATACACTTTAAAAAAAGTAAAGGGGTAATACTATAATAAAAAACGTACTTATAATAATAAATAGAAGCCTTTTTTACGGAAATATAAAACTAAAAATATTATGTAAAGTAAAAAGAAACCATTACTTGATTCATTTTTTCGAATTTTATATATAGAGCAAATAGTTAATTTTTCAAGTGTACCGTGACATAGATAGTAGATTTATCAATCTTCAAATACGCATATATCTACCTATTGTTCGTTATTTTAACCTGGCGGCGGACTTCAAGAAGAATTTAATCTTTTAATAAATATTATAATTTTTTTATGTTTGTTCGCTCACAACTTTAGAAAGCTTCAACTGATTTCGATATTTCTTTTTTGAGTATTTAGTTTTGAATTATCAAAATTTCTTGTTCAAAAAAAAACTATTATGAAACAGTTTGGATGTGAGGCCGAGTTTAAGCTTTTAATATAATAAAACCTTAGGGTGTTATATTATGTAAATTGGAACGGAAAATTCTAATTGTGATTTCTTACTTGATTGCGAGATCACGTATTATTTGAGACATTTCTATATATTTCGAGTGTACACGGTGGTTCAAATGAAGTATTACCAATATGAGACGTTATAACAGATACATTTTTAAAGCTTTTTATTTCACTCAAAGCCAAAAATCAAAATATATATCATATTTTTGGAATGTAAATTTATTAGTCGATATATTTCCTTTCTGTGTGAATAATTTGGTCTTAATGATAAAAGAACGATGGCGCGGTGTACGTCTGTGAGTTTGAGGAATTTTATCCATTCACGATGTGAGAACATCCAAACTCAGGTTTCTTTTTTTTTTTTTTTGTATTAACTCTGGCGCCCAGCATACCCCAAAAGTCCATTGGATTTGCATTTGGTGAACAATAATAAT
The DNA here is from genome assembly GCA_963969385.1 of Philonicus albiceps. Taxonomy (NCBI): domain Eukaryota; kingdom Metazoa; phylum Arthropoda; class Insecta; order Diptera; family Asilidae; genus Philonicus; species Philonicus albiceps. The sequence continues at coordinate 7,027,608 of OZ017775.1, forward strand.
TTAGAAGATATTCCTGAGTGACGGTCGCTTTGTGTAATAGGGCCGAATCTTGTAGGAATTTCTAAGGTCCTATGGCCTAATTTAAAGAGTGTAAAATAAGGGAATATGAATGTAATATTAGAATTGAAAAATTTTATTAACAACTCACTTATGTAGGTTAAAAATATGAAGATTAAAGATTCTATGTATGTCTAGAATGTAAATTTTATACAGTTTCTTCAACACCAACGTCGTCTAATTATATTCTAATCGGTCAATCTAAATAATGTGCTTAAAGCAATTAAGTAGTGTCTCAGTCTAAAGACTTTTCTCTGAATAACCGCCGGAAATTGCAGAGTGCCAGATGGATTCAGAGATCTCTTGGTTCATGGCTGCTGTTGCTGCTGGTGGGATGGAGTTTTTTCCGCGAAAAAAAGTACGCTAAACAAATCGGAGCCATAAACGGCTGATACAGCGTTGTGGTATGCTACAAAGTCGTGATTTGAGTTTTCCACGGGATCGAGATCCATGACCAGTGGCTGCCAGGGCGCAAATTATTAATAAATTGAGGCCCCAACAGGCAGCTCAGACAAAACAAATTCACGGCTTATCGCGGCTGGTGCCCTTTTGCAGGCCAAACGTTGCGATGCGATGGGCTGAATATGCACAACGGGGGAGCAAACCATTCGCGGCTCCGCGACCGATTTCAGGAATAAAAATTGAAAGAAAGTGCTCGCGGAATTGGTCCAGCGGCGGCGGCGGCAACGATTTGGGCCAAAAGTTCAGCAGACAAAATAGCTGCGCTAGAAGTTAGCATTAGAAGAATGTTTGTAGTAAACACATCTAGGAGGCACGACGGCACACGTTTGCGCCTCCGTTGAGGCTTAACTTGGATCTTTTATTGGGTCTATTGTGCCCCCGCGGAACCGGTCGCCAAAGACACGTTCGCGGGGCGACTTGCATTAATCCTTAGCGGTCCGTTTGGCACGTTTCGTGATAGCTGCCCCGCGATTTTGCTGACTGAGCTGCAAATCGCCATAAATTTCGGTCAGTCGCCGAAGAGAGACCATTTTTGTACATTCCTCAAAAATTGGCGATTGCCCGAGTAAGCCTCAGAACAAGATTTGCGCATGGACCTTCGAAGAGAGCGAATTTAATGGGCGGCAGCTAATGGACATTTTAACGAGCTGCCGCTGTTTATGTTTCTGTAGCGCGCCCGAGAGGGCCCCAAGACGAAAATGTTTGTTTGATTAGTGTTAAAACGATAATTCAGCAGCGATAAGGCCTGGGTTATCGTGTGGCGATAGTGCACCGAACGCCCCTTCGTCTTAAAATCTTAATCCGTGCGAGTGCTGCAAAACACGACGATGAGGCGCACTGCAGCCCTACGCGATCTGACTTTGAGATCATCCAACGAAAGGAGAAATATGAAATTAAACAAAAATAAAAATGAAATGTACAAAACAAAATAAAACAAAAGACGACTAAAAAACTGATCACGTTGGGTGCCAGCAATTTGAGGCAGCTAATGAATTTTTCAGCACGTTTGTAGGGCAAGTGACTCAGTTTGGTCGCGATCGCGACGATTTTTTATAATAAACAGCAAAAAATTGCCATCTCGATGCTCGCCACGGGCGTAATAAACGTTATCACGAAATACGGCACGATGATTAACTGTCTGATTATTTCCGCGAAGAAATATGTTATGAATTCGCATAACTGGAAGGTTGCATTTGTTTACAATCGTTCGGCCTCTTTATGAACGTACTGCGCATAAAAGGTCTTAAATTAGTCATAACAGTTTTCCATAATGGCAACAGTATTTCGTTTATATTTGCATTTTGGATCACGGCTTTTCAACGTGATTTAATAAAAGGGTTAGACCATAACAGTCAATAACAAAGAACGAAAGGTACATAGAAAACGTTTAACATAAAATATTCGAATTAAGCGTATTTTCTTTTAATATCACGTAAATATTGCGAATTTGAATAAATTTTTGTACAAACACTCTACGGATTTCACAAATATTCATAATAAATAAATAATTGTTAGTTGCTTTCTGAAACAACCGAATTAAAAATAAAACGGAAAGTATACTGTACTATATTTATAAACGTTTGTAATGCCCCCTTAAAATTTATAGAAAACAGATAAAATATGTCTGGCTTTCAAGCCAACATATAACATTTAATGCCTTCTCCTTAGGTTCTAATATTCGAAATAAACACAATAGTTTTTAACCTTGAGCATTTTATTTAATGTATTGCTTTCCTCCGACCGATAAAACAAATTCAATGGTACCACAATTTTATGTAATTGAAGTATATAAATAGAATCTAGTAAAAATACTTACTCTAAGAGCATAAATATACAATTTTGATATTAAACTTTGATAATTAAAAATAGGGTAGGCTTTAATTCTTAACACTTTTTCTATGAGACTAGTGAAATTTTCATCACAGTAATTTTCTATTATTAAGTATCTTATTTTGTTGATTTTCATCAATGCGAACCACTTCTATAAATACTTTTTCAAATCACATCGATAAGTCCTTATTTCAAAGTAGCTTATAATTTTTCGATCCATTTCGAAAAGTGCCATAGACGCCTGATCGATTATTAAATTGGTTTAATTTTTAAATGTTTGAAGTTTTCGGATATTTTGGAATCGACGTGATGCTTAATTACGCCGCATCCACACCCATTTTAACATAAAACAGAATTGATTAATTCAAAGTTAAATAGTTCGCAAAACTGAAACCTCGAATGACAATAAATAACATTTCCGATCTGGATCGACATTCTGTCTGCTTCAAAAAAGGTCGTAAACACCTTCGAAATAGGCTTGACTCAAAGTAGTATTCAATTCGAAAGCAAGAGGCTATAAAGGAAGTAACAATAGTTTACATAAACTCCTTTCCGAATTGAATCCGATTTCAAAATTATAAGAATCATCATTTAAATTTGAGACGATTAGAGTTCGAAATACTGAAACAACTTAATTTTAAACCAGAAGTCGTTTTGGTTCTACTAGAGTATATAATGTAATGAAAAAGTGCTCATATATCATTAAACTTGAATTGAGGTGAATATATTAATTTTTTCAATATTATAATCATCTTCACCAATCACTAGTACAATCATAACTAAATAATTAGCTGAATATGATATCGGTGTTGAAGGGATTAAATAAACATTGAAACGAATACGATTTTAACATCGTTCCACTTTAAATTATAAAAATTTGTTTATCCTTTCAATCAAAATACGTTTTTCAACTGCATATGTCTCTTTAAATATAAAATTTTTCGATTCAGATATGCGAATCATTTTAAAAAATTTAAAAAATTCAATATAACATAAAAGAGGAATAAATTCTGGAAATTATGTAATTATGTAATTTTGCATTAAGCGATTTTTCATAGCACTACATCTATACTACCCCTTTCTCACTTTTAGTTGATATTTTTAAATTTTATACAAATTTAAAGAATCCACTTCCTTTTAGACTGTTACAATGCCACCTACTGCCTTTCGAATATTTTTACGAAATTTCTTAAAAATCGAGCCATCAATGGAACATTTTGAATTAACCCTCTAAGCCTTACCAATTGAAAAATAGCTAGTAAGAGATTCGTCCTCAAGTCCGCCGGTGAGGAAACAGAACCGTCCCCATTTGACCATCGAAGCTAATTTCCTTTGCGGTAGTTGTCGTCGCCTATTCGAACGTTGGTGCTAAAATGCCAGCAAGTAAACAAGCCACCGAAATGCTATCACATAACTGGTCACGGGGGCGTCCGCCGGCGTCGTCCGGAGCCCCATTTCGACTCGACTCGTGGTCGACAGGAGGCGGATCACATGTCGACCAAGCCCACTACTATTTGAGGGCACTGTCGAAGTTTTGTCGCACTCGCCTCAGATATTGACTCAGGGTGCTCCTGTTTTCCCCCGGGGACCTGGGACTCTGCTAAGGGAACAAACCAGCCACTGCCATGTAGCAGCCCTTCCGAGTGCCATCAGAGGGCTGTTGCGAGGTGCTTTGCTCCGCTTGATCCTACTGAAGACAATCCGACCCAAAGCGTTTTATCTGACGCCTTTTCCCCCTTTGGCTCCGTTTCTCGGTAGCAATCCTTGAGGATTGTTTTTTGATGTCGAACGAGGTGATGCGCTCCAGATGACGCTCAAGGACTTCTGAGTGGAGCAGGGAGCATGCAACTGAAAAAGTATTTTTCTCGATATGAAATCGATCTGTCTAACTGCACCACCAGTTCCACCGTATGTCGATCAGATCGGATTTCCTCAGAAGACCTCATTGACGGAAGATCGTTCCGCTCAACGGCTCGGAGCGCAAACAATCAAAAAGACGAAATCTAGCCCTAATCCTCACCCTGCTAATGTTCGACCTCACTACTTTCCCACCTTTAGGAAAACCAAACTTTAATCGCGATCAAAGCAATTTTTCACCAAAATCTTGGGGAAATATCGGAAAATTTATTTCATTTCACTTCCAATTTCAATGTAATTCGATATTTTTGCATCCCTTTGATTGAAGCCAGCGGGAAAATTAGAGGTCGAGGGTAAATTGGGCTGCTGTTGGCAAATTGCAGCGACCTTTTCACGGTCAACAGACATTACCACGGTAAGGAATGGTTATTTTTTTTTTTAATTTTTTGATTAAATGAATTTTGAATTACCGCGGTAAATTTTTTTTCCCTAGTTTAAAATAGTCTTAACCCTTTTGGAACTTTTTGTGGTCGCGATTTCACCTAAATATTTTCCTTTTGATTCCGTGAGAAATTTCGTGGACTGATTAAGAAGTTATTCTTCAAATGTAATAATTCTCAGATTTTTTGATAAATTTTTCTTGGAAAAAATATGAACTACCCTTTTATAAGTTAACCCTTTTGATGCCTTTTGCACTAAAAAGGTACTCAGAGTGCTGCTAATGAGAAATGAATGAATTTTTTGTACTTTAAATGCTCCAGATGTCGTTTTGAGCCACAATTCCAATCGGAGAAATGACAATTTCAAAGTTGTCAACGTCTATTGTATTATATTAAAATTTATGTGTTTTGCACTGGACTAGACTAACTATACATTTAAAAATCTCTAAATAATTCAAATTTTATTGCAAAAACTTTTTGGCCTTTTCCAATTATAATTTAATCCATACAAGGTATTACTAATTTTCTTATAAAATTGTATTACTAGGCTCAATCTTTAAAAAATCATTTAATTTGTAAACCACTAAGAGAATGGTGGTATGAAGTAATGAATAAGATAATAACATGGGGTTTGATTGACATAAAAAGAAGCCTATGTATATTTTAATCTATGTCCTAAAATTAGGCTTACGTAAGTATAGACAAATATGATCTCTGTTTTATGTAGGATCGCATAGGACAGAGATCTATTTAACAGATCGAAATGAAACTTATTATGAATTAGTAAAGAAAATAGGCAAAATGTGTCAGAACAATAAAATTAAAGTTCTCAATAGACAGGATCTTTAATTAAGCCCTTTGCATTTCTTAATTCCCATCTTCAATTGGATTCCATTTGTAAATATTTCCATAGTACGTCATAAAGGATGCATTGCGAATTCAAATGCAATAATAAAGGAAAGATTATTCAATTTAATTAAAACAACATAATTTTTAATGTTAACTTACTTGAATCACACATTTCGGTTATTGGTTCTTCCATACCTTTTATATGCAGACAAGAAATTGGGAGATGGCACGGGATCAGAACGCATATGGAGTAAACAAATTTCTAATAGCAAAAAATAATGACCAATAACACTTAGCTACAACCGAATCTTAATTGAGGGAAATGTGATAGCTATGAAGGGATTTTTATCACTATTGAGAGGTGGGATTGGAGGCTTGGATCCGTGCAGGTCCATGCTAGAATGCAACCAAAAGAAAAAAAAAGAAATTGTGACCTTTCTACTACGGTTTATATCAGTTTCGGGGGCATGCAAGAATTCAGCATGTTAATTACCCAATTAGGGCAGGCGACTGCCTAGAATTTCAGAGATAAAGTAGCGCCGAAATGCTCCTCAAATATCTCATGCAAAATGGATAGATGATGATAGAATCCATTATTTAAATAACAAACTCGTGCCACTTCAATGTACTGCCACAAACGTGTGTGAATTGTGCATTGTGAAAATTTATATTCAGTTATTTCAGTTTTTCGTGTTCTCTGTCTAACTTATATTTTATATTTTAATGCTATTAATATGGGAATAGAATCGATCAAATCCCTAACATTTTCATCTATTGCAGGCTGCTCAAGTGTTATTAATAAGTTTTAAGGAGGTTTAAATATTTAATCTTCTGTAGAACTATAAATTTATGGTACGATAATTAAACTATGTAGGGTTTCAGTTTTAAATAGTAGGATGATTTTAAAATCAACTTTTATACCTTTTCAGCTTATGTTTTAAACTTATGAGCTTCCCCTGCTTTAAAGATTTGAAAGTTTTCGTTTTAAACAATATTCCGTGTGGAATTGTATGCAAATTTATTTGTTTAAAATTAAAACCAAAATTTCGAACAGTGTATCTACACCTTTTTTGTCTTAAAAACTGACTACTATAGTTTTCTCTTATATGTAACTATACAAAAGGCAATCCTTTCGAATTTACGAGGATATGATGTAAAAAGTAAAATACTTTATAAATATAAATATACCCTCCGTTTATAATAAAATATGTGCAAAAGTCTATAAGAGAATATCACCTTCCGAATGTTTTAGATGATCGGTAGGATGGGCACGAACATATCTATAAATTTTAAGAGTCTTGGGCTCCAAGAAATTTGTCAAAAAATTCTATTCTCCGAACGACAAAATAGACATGTCATCGGATGTGACATTTTACATTTAAATGGCCTCCTCGCACAATAAAAAACGCCAAGGTGAATCTTTTATACTGTCATACCTCTGTGCCTTTTACCTGTTTGATATTCCCTTCATTGTTGAGGACATGACAACCAGCGGAAAGAACACGGCGGCGACGAAAAAACGCCCGAAAGAGCCCATACACCCGGAGAATGGAGGAGGCAAGGCACATCGGGCACACAGAAATGGGATAAAAAGGGAAGAATACGCTGTCGACTATCGTTGGAAGTATTTCTCCACCCAAAAAGATATTAAAAAAATATATATATATAATTCGAAGGATGAATGGAGCTCGCATAGATGCCATGAATGTACCTGAGAAAAGTATGGCGCACCGTCGTACCAATGTTCCATTATGCTGTTGCGCCAACCAGCCCCGGATCTGGATTCCCTCTGTTCCCTTTGGGCGAGTACAGCTGGATGTATAGTAGGTAGGCAAAAGGCAGGGATTAGGAGCACCTAGCGTGTCGTCATAGACTGCCGACCGTGATCCGATAAATGCCCCTTGAGCGCACTCTTCAGAAAGTATATCGTTGACTTTCGCGTGGTCTAGTGGTCCTCAGGATTAAGAGCTGCTTAAGTTGTAAGGGAACTCTAAGACTACTGTTCAACAAGGTGTTAGAAAAAAATATTTTTGGCTTTCGATGATTACGCTCAATTTCAAAAACTGATTTACAATCAATTGCTTGAAACACATATTTGGAAAAATCAAAAATTTTTATTATCATTATTTCAAGCAAAAAAAAAACCACGCCACACATATTGTTGAAACTTTTTATTTTATTCTTAAGTAGGTAAGTTATAAGATCTTCAATACTAACTACCTATCAAAAATAGTTAATTTTATTTCATTAATAAAAGGGCCATAGTTGTCTGAGCGGTTTATCTATAGTGTGACTACTCGTATACCATTCCGAGGTTGTGGGTTCGATTCCCACATGATGAAAATGCTGGTTGAAATCTTATAACGAGTATCTTTCGCATAAGCTGCTGTTCTTTTCATGGGGTTCTGGACTTGGTTTTCGATTATATGTAAAAAGAACAACCTAGGTTATTGATTTTTTGTGACTTAAAATTATGATTAGAAGTTACTCTGCTGTCTGCCATACTCGTATGAGTAAAATATAAAAATTCTGTCTGTTTACAAAGAAGATTGAGCGATAGTAAACAAACGATAATTTTATGAATTTAAAAAACTAGTACAATAGCAGTAATTCTTAACATCACTCTACTGAAGTCTTTCCAATACAGTCTAAATCTGTTATTTGTCAAGGTGACAATATTTGCAAAACAAAATTTTACATATCCATCACCTCCTAGTACATTTTAAAATTTTTTAATAAGAACTAGATAAGTATTTGGGTTAGGAATTAAGCTGTGTTTGTTTTCATTTTCTTATCTGTGTCAGCTTAGATAACTTGCATTTTACAAACCGTCAAACATATCCAGATTTTAAACTTTAAAAAAAATACATCAGATGGCCATAATATTTACCCATCCAAACTTTAAATCTAGAATTGAATAAATTTTTGGATTAAGTTTTTGACACAAGGTATGTATAAATCCAGGCAATTTCATGTTATTTAAAAAAATAAAATAATTATCATAGGGGTAACTATGCTTTAATATCAATTCAGTGTAAAATTTTCTGCTTAACTTAGATCCAAAACCGAAGTGAGAAAAACGCAACTATTGTTTTATTTCCATATTTTTTATAATATATCTAATTTAAGGCAATTTACCCTTTACCCCTTGTTTTTCTCATGTTGTTTTTTTGCGTTTAAAATTATTCGATTGAAGATCCAACTTGGGTTTTTTAGATTCCAAGTCCAACATGCTCTTTGCTCAACGGCGGAGCTCTATTAGGGAAGTTGTTTTTAAAACGTATCAACGTTACAACGCAACGTTCTATCGATCTCTTCAGATATATTAACCTCATTTTGATCCTTTTAAAAGAATTTAATATGAAATCATAGAAAAATGGTTTAATGCGAAAATCTGTTTGAATATTACTCAAAAATTAAAGTTTTATACAATAGCTAATTCTAATTGTTCACATGAAGAAGGGAATCTATGTGGCCTTCTTATTATTAATTTCTAAGAAATGAATAAGTAAAAACCATTTCTGTACTTAGGTACCAAATATGATCGATTTTGAGCTTACACTCGTGCCTCGGGAGAAAGAAATTTTTACAAGAAAAAAAAAAAAAAAAAACAATGAATAGAAAAGTTTAACAAGAAAATGAAGTCGAAATTCCGGGATGAAGCGCATTATGAAACTTGATCGCCGCCCAGTTCCCGAAGGGATAATTGAGCAAACGAGCAAAAGAAATTCTGCTTGTGCTCCCCCTAAGAGTCCCAGTAGTCCCGGCAACGATTGCCGCTTGGTATAAAAACAAAAACGAGTAAATCCAATTTTATCCCGGGAAAAGGTGAAAGCACTCGGCACCCGGGGGGTGTTGCTATAACAACTTAATTTGCCGTTCTTCCCTTTCGTCGAGCACATTGTTCTCGGCCACGGCCGTTAAGGAATTTTCCTGTTTTCCCTGTTAGCGCGCGTTCTGTTAATTTGTGACGTGCGCGCGAAAAAATGGGGGCGGCAACCTACCCTTGTAGGGGGAAATCCACGCGTACAAGGAATCTGGGCGAAAACCCCTTTTTTTTCGCTAAGAGCACGTGTCAGTGTCATTATTTTAATTAAATGAACCCGAGGTGAGTCAGGAAGGATCAAATCAAGGCGATAAATTGCAGGGGAGGACAGTCACTGGTTCCATTATATCCCAAATGGGCCTCTGAAATTATTGGTTAATTAAATCCAACATTGTATCTTTATGCGACCATAAGCTGCTCATCTTTTCGGTCTTACTCCCCGGGGAAAACGTAGGCAAATCAATTCGAAAGTGCTAAGTCCTCGAGAGCCCCCTTGAGTGCCCTCCATCTCGTGCTCTTGATAATAAATTCAATCATATCATAACCTTTATCAGATGGAACACTTCAGTACACCCCTTCGGGTCGCTCTCGACATGTCAAAGATATTCCGCATTACGTGGTCCCTCGGGATCAAATTAACGCCCGAGATGGCTTTTTATCGTCTAATGTCTGTCTGGAGACGGTAATCGCGTCACAGCGAATCAAACGAGAAATTCAGCGCAGAACAGGATAAGGAAAACGGGTGGATTGGGCCATAAAAGGGATTTTTATCGGTCGAATCATCTAATTGGCTTTGTTACTTTTGCTCAATTGCCTTGTTTTTGGATACAATTAGATTCGGAGAATTTGAGAATTACTTTTATTGCTTTTTTTTAATGCTGTAATTTAATTTAAGCTTTGGTAAACAAATAGTGAATAACAAAAATTACAATTTTACACTTTGTTCAATAACAAAAGCCGCTTACCAGTAGAATTAAATTGCACAAAATTCGAAACGAAATACTTTAATTTTATATAATACTATACGTAGGATAAAAAAAACCTCTTCACCCACTATCTAAATCTTTAGAGTTTTAAACCTAGGACCCCACTCGGGAGGTTACCAATTCTTTCACTTTGGGCCTTCGACAACTTTAAAATTGGGGTATCATTGTCGGGTATTTTAGTCTTCATTTTAAACAAAACAATTTGTATATAATTCCACACCAAATATTGTTTACAAAGTAAACTTTCAAATGTTTAAAATAAACAGATCTCATAAGTTTAAAACTTAAACTAAAAAGGTATAACGATAGCATTTAACATCTTCCTATAGTTGAAAACTGAAGCCATACAAAGTTTAATACCATAAACTTATAAGTTTTAAAGAAGATTAAATATATAAACCTCCTTAAAGCTTATTTATAACATATGAGCAGCTTAAAATGGAAGAAAATGTTAGAGATTTTTCCATTACTATTCACATATTCAAAACCAATTGGTAGACTTTTTAATTGGTAGTTAAAAACCACCTTTATTTTCTAAGTTTTTATTCTGGCTACTAATTGCGAAACCGTTCGAATCAAATCGAAATGAAAAAAAGGCCTTTTTGCTAAAATTCTCATCAATTTATTTTCAATAACCTTAGCAACTTAGCAGGAATTTTTGTCGAAAAAGGGCTTTTACAAGGTGTTTTCGATCCAATTTAAACAGATTCGTCAATAAAAGGCCTACTGTATTTTTTTGAAAATTTGCAGTCAAAATAAAACCAATTAATTTATAAATTTAATAAATTTAAACCTCAAATCGATGGGAATAATCTTTTTGGATCGATTCATTTTGACAAAGAAGAATTATATTTCTTTTAAGTATTTTATCATTATCTGCAGTCCCAGGGTTAAAAGTATTTCTTTTATAGAGTTTTTCAAACTAGTTCTAATTTATTAATTAATTTTAGGCATTATTTCGCCGAATTATTAAATAGCAAAATTTGTCAATAATTCGAAAGCTTTACTTTTAATAAATTCAAATAAAATGAAAATATTTCAAATATTCTAAAAAAAACTAAAGAAAAGACCTTATCTACCCTACCTAACCTAGGTTTTTTTTTACCTGTGATGGTAATACTTAAATGGTTTCTTCCCAAGGAATTATGTAAAATCAAGTTTGTCTGTACGAAGAATTTTATCCTGTTTAATTAGAATTTACCCCCTGACCCGGTTTTCCCATTAACTCCTTCCAGCGTGAACATTTTCCTCCCTCGGAGGAATCAACAATGCGCGGAATTTTTCCTGTTCGATCCCTTTTTGGATAAGAAAAAAAAGAGAGCAGCGCAACCGTCCGGGAGTGCTTCATTGTTAAGCAACCCCGAGCCCGTAATATTCCTTAACAGCGAAACAAATAAAATCTGCCAAAGAGCCTCCAAGGGCTGCCGTTTTGAAATTTGAAACCGCAAAATGTGCGCGATTCGGTCCCGGTCCCTCCTCATCCGCATCATCATCATCACCATCACCATCATCATCATCATCATCATCATCAACATCATCAACATCATCGTCGTCATCAGGACCATCGCTTGCGTGGTTGTCCTCGGTGATGCTGCTACTCCTGGAGCCGCCAGCATCATCATCATTCTCGACCTCCTGGAATTGGGAACCGGGATCAGGCCGGCTTTTGTTGGCTATGACCGAAACTGCACGACTGCCCCTAGGTTAGAGCCTGATTCCGGGAGGTTTTTTATAAATATTTTTTTTTTTGATAGTTTAACAGCCGTATACCTGCCCCCGCGGCAAGCGCTTTATTGCAGGGACATCACCGCATATTGCAGCTGAGTGCATTTTTTAGCTGATGATTAATAAATCTTTCGAGCAACAGCTCCAAATCTCGGTTTAATAAAACGTGCAGAGAAAACATAGCAGGCACGCCCTCATTAAATAACTCAAGCAGCGACAAATGACGGGAAAATGAGCTGCAAACTCAGATATTATGTTCGAGATGCTTTACTGCATTTTCTAAGATCCGGGATAAAAAGAATTCGAAGAATTCTTTTCCAATTAGAAGTTAATAGCTGGATTAATAGGCTCCACTGTGGGATGATGTTGATGAGAATGTTATTTTTACATAAATATTAATTAAGATTTCATAGCTAAAGTTGCAGGTACCTCTATTTTGGAAACATTAAAAAATAATAATAATTATAGTATTATAGTATAAAAATTTCCATTCCCAAACAAATCTAAATTTAAGCGAAAATCTTTATATTTCTATTTCAAAACTGCTTCGTTTTCGAAATTCTTATTATTGTCTTCGAATAAAAATTGGACTCCTAAATTTTTTAGCTTTAGACAAAGTACATTTACTTTATTCCCAGTTAGTTTTTTTTATTATTATTATTGGAGTGGGCGAGAACGTGTATAGCCTCGAGCGCTCAGACATTTTGTCCATTGCACTCATTGACCCATTGTGTTCGTAGAGTAGAGTAGTGGTTATCGTGGGATTCAAACCCACAGCCTCTTGGACGGTAGGCCAGCGCGTTAACAACTGATCTAACGTAGGCCCCAAGTCAATTTGTTGTATGTGAAAACATAAGTTAAAATAACTTTTAACTTATTGACAAGCTCGCATTTGTTGTATAAATTTTGAAACAAGTACACTCAGGGAATAGTATTAATTATTATTATTAAAATTATTAGAATATTAATTTAAAACCGCATCTTTCAAATAAATGCCAATTTTTCTTTAGGGGCTAATCGTTGGTTAAAGCAAAATGGGGATGTTATTTTAAATTAATTACAACAAATATATTTTATAAGTGTTGTGCATGTAACACTTTTGAAACAAAAACGAATTGCACTGAAGGTAGATGTTTCTTATTCTTTTCTTGCATTTCTTCGATGTGAAAGGATATGCGATTTAGTGAAAAGATAAAGAAAATTAGTTGAAACATGAAAATAGTGTTTACCCTTTCAAAACATTTTAATTTTAGTTTTAATTTTGTGAAAAGAATATCAAATATCATTGATTTTGTGCTCATTTTGCATCAAAAGGTTAATCCAATAACTTTTTTAGTTCAGAACATTTGATGAAATTTTGCGCATTACAAATCTTAAAAAATTCCATTCAATGCATTTATTTTATTTTATTTTAATTTAAATATGTTTTTACCAAATCAAGTAAATCTTTTTAATTATAATCAAAAATTATTTTTTATTATATCAAAACGAAACATATTTAACTCCAAATCATATTTGTTTTATTATTTTGATATTGCTCCCGGTTGATTTTGTTGTAAGTGCTAAAGGTAAAGTGTAAGTAACTAAATTAGAATTCAATTTGTGTGCCTCGGTATCTTTAAGGCGTTAATTCATTTCTTTTTCTCGAAGCCTATTTTAATTGCAGGTGAAATTATTAACAAATTGTAGGTACTTTTTTGTACTCAACAACTAATATAGGTATAAATAAATCTGCTCCAGAAAATAGTCCCATCCCATTCGAAAGCAATCATCTCTTGTCCGAAAGAAAATGTATTAATCCCTCGACCCCGAAAAAAAATCTCAGGGTTATTCAATCAGAAGTTGATTAGCAGGCCACACAAAATGAAGCTCCTTGTCGACAGTTGCTCACTTCATCTTCACATTTTTGGATGGATAGATTCAATGAAAGGTATGAAATTTTGTTGTTCATCCTTATAGAATGCCTTCACTTGAAAAACTCGAGAAAAAAATTTTTTAGAAAACCACTTAACTTTCCTCGAGGATTATCTCCAGAATAATTGAGTCGATCAACCAAAAAACACGGCTCACATCTTGACCACACAAAGAACTCGTGGTCGAATGATCGACATTTATGCGCGTATGATTGTACCCTTGACGAGCCCCAGCAGGGATCCTACGCCCTGGAATGCTACCGAAAAAAGGAGCAGCCCAAACGATTTAATTAAAAAGGAATTTGAAATTGAGTGGCATGGTGTGTTTGCTGGTTGTAATTATTACCATTGCGGGACGTCCTGAACTTTATACGACATTGGCTTAAATGGCGGTTTCATGACATCCAGGAGAACCTATGAAGTTTCGCATATTCGCGAACTGCCGGGAAAATAACCCTCCAAATTGAGGGTAGAGTCTGAGCTTGTTACAGATCATCCCCTAGAGATCCTGAAACATGATCCGAACCTTTCTAATGCGTTCGCTATTTTTCCGCAGACTTTTCGTAATGAGCCCCGTTGGCGCTAAGGGTTTAAGGGAAAACACAACGCTTGGGATTCCCCGTTTACCCGGGCAATTCAAGAGGGTGGGGGAATCACCATGGCCGGACGACTCCCGGCATGTGGCATATAGTGCGCCTGAAATGAGTACCTTTTAATGTCGTGTGAAATTTTAATTAATTACGTGCGAGAGGTTCCTAAGTGCGCCCGTATTTGATTACAATTTCGACAAGCGGGATTTTGTTTAATTTCGGGTTGACATTAATTTCTCTGGGACCGACAGGTGGGTTTATCAAAAATTTATTTGCGGCAAAGAATACTGCAATTATGGTATAAAATTAAATCAATTTATTGTTCGCTCACTTGCTACAATAATAGCAAAATTCAATATTTATGATTCTGAGAAAATATTAAAAAATATCAAAAAGTGTTATTAACAAGTTTTAGAAAAGTAATAAGCAATTCTTGAACTACATAATTCATAAATATTTTAAATTTATTATAAATATTAACAAAGATAATAATATTTTTATTTATATCTTTACGGATTCAGTTTTTAGTATTCGGATCATGCCAAAAACACTGAACAGATTTTAATAATACTCCTAGTTAGTATAGTTATAGACTAAATCCTTAAGGTACATTTTGTTACCATCCTCTAAACTCTACAGAGTTCTAAAATAACTAAGGAATATTTTATACCAAAATGATATACAATTAAATTTTGTTCCTTGGGATTTTCAAATTTGAAAATTTTAAATACTTTTTTCGAAATAATCATTAACATTTCTGAAATTCAAAGAGGGTTAATGAAAATTAGTATAAAAAGTCTCAATGCTTCTAATTTTAAACATTTTAAAATCAAAGCAGCGAATTTGGTGACAACGAATTAAAAAACAGAAATTTAAGATATATAAGAATATAAGAAATTACATAAGTTACTTTTAAAGAGAGATAGATAATTACACTAAGTTTGGTACTTTAACTGATAACCAATATAAGCGTAATTAACTGAATTTATACATTTTCTGTGCTGTGCATTACTGCAGCCGGTGAGCTCGAAATGGATTTGCTATGAAGAAAGAGTCTAAAATATCACGTTAAATGATGTTGATCGGTTGCAAATAATTTTCAGGTGTACATACATAGGTATATCATGTAATTTAATACGATTACAATTTTCGGGAAAAAAAAGGCCAGCGCCTTTCTCTCAATTTAGAAAAGTACTTGAAGCGTGTTTATTTGAAATTATTTTCGGAGGAAGGAGGACAATGCGCTGCCCGGAGCCAGTAAGATAAAATCATGTCACCCGACACCACGAATCCTCGATGGCCTCCAATCGCATCAGGAAAAATTAGGTCAGTCGCCGGTAGATCCTGGTGCAGCCAGCATCCCGGGAGCTTGAAATGATGTCAAAAATCGATAAGCACTAATCCCAGAGTGCGGAGAAGATCGTCTCCCCGTTCCCGCGTAAGGCTCCTTAGACGAGAGATGTTTTGCTGATTTCCTGCAAAATCCTCGGCTTGACGCTCCTAAGCGGATGCACTTTTTTTTTCCTGGTACTCCGTTTTTTTTTTTCCTTCCTTGGGATGCATTTTTTATTTTCGTCTTTTTATTCTGTCTGAAAGCGCCGAAGGTCTCGGGATTATAAACACAAACATTGGCTAAACAGCACAGTGGTGGAAAGTGCATTTGGCTGTCTTCTAAGTACTTTCGGGCACCAAATCTTCTTAGGGCAGCATTCATCCCTCACTTCCTTCTTCCACTGCACTCAGCGAACGACACGAATTTTTTTTTCTTCGATCTGTTGTTTCGATTTTCTCCCTTTTTTGTTATTCGATTGCACTTTTACAGGAGATTTACTTCTTTTTTACAATTCGTAAACTATTTTGAAAATTTTCCTCAGAATGATTTCATCCTCCAGGAGTATTTAACTCTGTTTGGGCATGTTCACTGAGCACCATGATAAGCTCTAAAAGGGATTACGATATTTAAAATCCGATCAAACATACGCGTCTTAGTAGGAATGTCGTATACTTCCATATTTTCAGAAATATTATCTAATGAAAACTTAAACTTAATAAAATAATGTTCACCATATTACTTATATTTAAAAGTTTGTATTGCAATTCGACAATTTTAACTTGAAATTAAATTTTATGAAATTGTATAGACTGATACAATTCCTAATTAAACTTAAATCGTAGACTTGCATCCATATCTCAATTTCATATAAAGATAAATAAAAAAAAATCATCCGTTTTTGGTAGACTTCCTTTTCTTTCGATATTTCATTTCAATGAATAATTAATATTAGTGCTAGGAGTTTAAACTTCAATCACCCATAATATTTTAACGTTGACTAGTAGAATTTTGTTTTGTACAATTTGTAATTTCTTTAATTGAGTATGAACACATTGAAACCAAAACGGAGTATTATAGCTCAAAATATAACTTTATATGCATGTTTAATTTGTTTGTGGTACTTAGAGTGCTGTACATTAATAAATGTGGAGTTTTAGTTAATACCCCACTTTTATCTGCAGTTCATGTTTTCTTTAGCGATAGTCTGCTTCTTGTCTGATCAATTCAAATTATGTATTAATCAAAACTCATATAACTAAACCTATTTAGCAAATTATTTTACTCTAACTTTAAAGGCTACAGCAAAACCACATGTCTGTGTAGCTTGTAAAGAATTTGTTTAGTGTTTTAATTCTATTTTGAAAATGTTAAAATTGTAATCTTATCTTTTATACAAGAAAATTTTTATGAAATTAATCACAAATTTTGAATAATTGGTAGATCGATATTAATGCACTTAAAAATAATTATAGAAAATTTCCTTCTTTGATCGAGTTTTATGAAAACTGCGCGAATTTACCCATTAGAGGTTTTCAAATGGTATACGTATGTATCACTATCAAGTTATTTAATCATTTACTTATTATATTTATTCGAAAGAAGACAAATATAAATAACATACAATATAAAATAGATACTAAAAAAAAGAGGAGTTGAGAAATTAAATTCAATGATGTTATAATACAAATTGGGCCAGTTTTAGAATGATTAATTGTTGGTAGTTATATTTTATTCAAAAGTAATAAAGGTATCATAGTATAGTTCTTCTGCTTTAATACATTCTAAATTTTAAAACGATTTTCAACCTTGTATTCGAGTTTGGGCGCAAAAGAACCTTCAGTATCTTCTATATGAGTCGAATAATAATAATAAGGACAAAAACGTTTTATCTCTTTTTCTTAACAGAAAATCTAATAACGTAAATGCAAAAAATTATATTTTATGCCGGATATTTGTTGAAAACTGACCTATATATCAAGAAAACAAAATCCCATTTAAAATATTTAAAAATCAATTCCAGATGAGAAAAACAAACCTACAAGCGGCTTTTACACCATCAAAGATCTTTCACACCCGGAAAAACTTGTCGTTTTTGCTCATCAAAAAATTTTGACATTCACTTATGACTTGGATGTCCTAAAAATACACACAAAAAACACTTTGACGCCTTCTGATGTTCAACAAGCTGCAATATGTTAATACTTTTGAATCAGTTCTTACTATTCGACATAGATACAGCGGCATTCCTATAGATCTTGAATTGTTTTTGTGAAAAATTCCAAGCTGAATGCTCCTGATCAACATTTTTGATTTGTAAGTGTGTAATAGATAATTTTAAAAGAATTTATTTTTCGTAGATTATGAAACTAGAAATTAAAATATATTTTAAAACGACAGATTTCTGGGTAGATCCAGAGTAAGTTGAGTTAGTAAAAAACTGAATTTAAATTAATTTTAAACTAACTCAGGGTAACTCAAATGAAATATTGAATCTGCGACCATATCCAAAAATAAGATATAATTTGAAATTGCAATACCTTTAAAATTGTAGTTACTATTCATCCGAAAATTCTAATAATTAGCTAAGTTCACGAATTTAAAGCAAGCCACCAATATATAGAAGTAATTCTTTCGTAGTTTTCTTGTGCGGTTTTCTCGAAATCGTTTTTCTTATTTTGTTGAAGTAAATATTTTGAAAAGAGTTTATCCGATTGAATTCAGTTTAAACACATCTTAATCCTAAAACCAACCCTACACAGGAGTTCCCCAAACCCCACAAAATTTTTAAGGTCCTCCTGGCATTCCGTGAGTTTGGGTACTCGGGTCCAAACTTTAGATCGTATTAGCAGACCCCAGGTTCGTGCAGAAAAAGCCATTAGGTATAGTTAGTTTTAGTGGAAAATACTAAAATTATATTTCTTACTTTGTTTAATCACATTTTTCACGGCGAAAAATTATTTTTAAGTATTTTTCACATGTCTTATACCATTCTCACCAGGGTCCTCTGAGTGTTCAGTTGTTAGGGCGCTGTCCTACCGTCCCAGAGGCTGTGGGTCCGAATCCCACGAATAACCATGGTCTCCTGTGCTACGTGGTAACACAATGGGCCAAAATTGGCCTAAGTGTGCCTTTCTAGGCAGCCACAGCAACCTAACCTAACCTAACCTATACACCATTCTTCAGAATTTTAACATTCGATTTAAACAAGTTAACAATTCACAGCAGTAATTTAAAGTACCGGGGCGTTTGTAACCCCTGCATAGGTTATTTGATTTATACAGATAGTGTAGGGTCCTAAGGTTAATAAGGTTATCTTTAGTGTACTTGTTCTAGGATCTTTCCCACATAAAATTTCTACGATATTAAAGAGTTTCAAATATGTACCTACCAAAAACGGATTTATTTTCAATTTCCTCAAATTTCATTTGTTTCAAAAACGTTACTTGCTAGAGAATTTTTGTTTCCAGAATTCGTAATCTATACAAAAATTATTATTAATATTTATTTATTTATTTATTTATTTATTTCACTTAATACAAGCTACTTAGATAAATAACAACAAAGAGAAAAACAAATTAACTAAATTATATAAACCTACTTATGAGGAAAACAGGGAATCGACAGAAAGGATCATTGGGGAGTTAAGTTGGTCAAGAGTAGGGCAAGCTAAGGTTTTGGTAGGATTTATTTATAATATTTGACAAACGGAATGAATTAAGGACTGGGTAGGGTAGGGCAGGGGCGATAAAGAACTCTTTTGAGAGAGAGCTTATTTAAATAGAAAAGGTGGAGGAGTTGTTGGCCTTACGCAGCATTCGGGTAAAAGGTTCGAAGTGGCCATAGTTCGTACGGTAGGTTTCAAGGCGAAAAGTGGGGAAAATTATAAGTAGTATGACAAAAACATTATTTTTATATTCTTCATTAGTTCTTCTCATAATTATTTAAACTGTCTCGATTCTTAAACTTACCATTAATTAAAATTCTTGCAATATTTAACTGTCCTTTCCCCCTTTAGGCACTATCAGCAAAATTATCGATAACAGCTCAAATCGCGAATTTCTGCGAAGTCAATGATTGGTTGTTTTTTTTTTTTTTTTGTTTTTGTTTTATATGTATAAACAAAAACTGAGTTAAAGTATACAAGGGATAAAATAAATAAATGACCATAAAGCAAACAAACCTTGTAGTAATCCAGTGTTGAAAAGTTATTGTAAGAGGATATGTTGTACAACATTACACTGATATGGGGGAATCGAAAATATTTCGTATTCACGATATTCTGATAATGTGACGATGGAAAAAACAAATATATAAAACTCTGATTCGTGGAAGGAACAGAAAAATATAAACACTCGAAAGATTAATTATTTTAAAATTGCACTCATATCATAATAGTTGCACAGTTTTCAGGTCGGCGGAATCACTGAAACGAACAACCCGACGGCATTTTTGTAATAATAATTTTCGCAACGAAAAATTCACAATACCTGATCCGGGAATAATCCCAAGTAATCCAACGTAAGTGTGACTATTTCATTCGGTAATTCGTTACCAATCATTGGGATCAGCATCACTCACAAAAATTGCGTCGGTGTCCATCAAACCGCTGTCCAAACACGTTAATTATCCAATTTGTCCGATTTAACTGATTACGATCGTTATGAGCGCGAGGCGGACGACAAAAAGACGAAAAAAATAAATATATATATACATATATATATATATATATATATATATGATAATAAATAATAAAAACGACTCGACCAGACCACCAAACAAACAAAAAGTAAAAAGAATTTTTCTCAAGATGGAAAAAGACGCGCTCTGTTCCACTGCAGCGAGCGCACCTACTGCGTCCAACACTTCTCGACTTGGCCAATCGCACACCTTCGGCGATTAATAAAATAGATAGACGCGGAGATGTACAAAATGACTGACGGCGGCGTACCCACGGATTATGCGAAAAATTTTTACTTGTTTCTGGCGAACCTCTCTCTCAGCTCGACGAGGGGCCCCGCATGAATGGTGGAGTACCGACGCGCAAGAAGGGGACTTTGGCGTGTCGTGGCACGTCTGTGGGTCGGAAAACCTTCATGGGCTCCGGGACTTCGGGGCTTCGGGGGCTCCGATGTATGCCACCTTTTTGCACTTACACTGCAATACAAAAAAAAAAAAAAAAAAAAAAACTCAGTCTTCAGTTGAGGCTCAGTTTGATCATGCGACTTGAACAAGATACCCAAACGATGGCAGTAGTTTGATTCTGGTTCTGAGAGAAGGTTTAGAGGCACCATTTAAAATAATTTAGGTATAGATGAAAAATTCAAAATTAAGGGACTTTTTACTTAAAAAATCAAATAAACATTTAAACATACATTTAAATTCATAAATTTAGAATAGCTTTTAGTGATCATATTTAATCATCAACTGTTTAACATTTTAAAAACTTCTACGAACTTATTTCTATAGACGGCGGGGCCTCTGGTAGTTCAGTTGTTAACGCGCTATCCTACCGTCCCAGAGGCAGTGGGTTCGAATCCCTCGAATAACCATGGTCTCCTGCGCTACGTGGTAACACAATGGGCCAAAATTAGCCTAAGTGTGCCTTTCTAGGTAGCCACAGCAACCTCTACCTACCTACCTATTTCTATAGACGTCTTCTGAATTTGGAAATAATTTGGAATAGTTTGCGATAAATATATAATCTTAAAGACTAAAATTGTAGATGCTCATCAAAAGAATTGAAAATTTCAAATGCATGCGTGTATTCTAGGGTTTATCTAAACTCATTGAGTTGAAAATCTTACCCTTTAACGGGCTTTAAAATTTTAAATTTCAAATTGTTCTATCTCAGACTAGAGAAACTTTATTTTAAAAACACTTTAAATCGAACATATATACCGAGTACCTAGAATTAAGAAGAGTTACAACTATCAATTTTAATTTTAATTCAGTATTTTTACTATAAACTTGTACTATTTTATAGGTAATAATAAAATACTATTTCATAGTTTCAAAAAGCAAGATATCCCACCTTCATATCTAATTAAATTGATTTAGCAGTTCACCTTTTTGTGAATATCAGAGCAGTGTTTTGGTGATGTATCAAAACTGAAGATATAACAAAATTAAATGACTAGTGAAATTTCGTCTCTGACATCTTAACAAAGATTCTTATGAAGCTCAGATTTAAATTTGTCTTATGAATTTAAAAATTTGTCTTATGTAAATAAAAAGGTAAGTTAATTTTTATGAGCGTAATGTATTTATCCTTTTCTATAATCATAATAATTATTTTTAATTTAAACATATAGAGAAACCCCTTTATCCTTCGCTTATTTAAACCGACTTTGATTTGAGTAAATTTAAACATTTAGCTATAGTTCCATAATTTAGGACTACTAAATTTGTATAGTGATAGTAATGTCTGTATATTATACGAGTATATGGCATCATCTTTTATCAGAGTAGAAGGTCTAAAGACACATTTCAATATACACAACGTAGGACTATTTCTCAATTGATTGACTACCAAATTCTTCTTCATCTAACCAACATCGGAGACCCACTCAACTGAATAAAAGTGACCAAACCAAACCCCCATCAGTCTGGGGCTTCATTTATTCCTCGAATTTGGAAAATGTTTGTAAACTAAACCCAACAAAAACCCCTTAGCATCAGAAGCAGCCCCAAAAAATCAGAATCGTTCAGAGCTAAACTCCCCGTTCTGCGTTCTGTTCGCTGAATTTAGCTTGACCAATTAATTTTCAGCTGATTGACCAGATGTCGATTCGTATTAGCGCAAAGTGGGAGATTCATATTGAATATGGTCTCTGGCTTTTCAGACCATTTTTACTCTTTTAAAATTTTTTTCTCTCTGTGCAGACTTTTGTGCATATATTTTGTTTTTGTATGCTGTCCCCGGCCAGCCCTGTCTACTATACGCCGAAAATTTATCAAGTATATGAAGCAAGTGAAAAAACAAAAATTAAAGATAAATGCCAACAGCTCGACAATGTCAACCTCGGGGACGTAGAACTATGTTCTGGTTGAGGTATTTCTACAGAAGAATGCACCTGTGCATGTCCGTTTTATGTCTTTTTCTGATAGTTTGATAGTATTTTACTCAGTGATGGGTAGGTGTTTAAAGTATATTAAATATTTGAATATCTTCCGCTTTACTGTTTAGAAAAAGACTGTACGTACATGGGTATTGGTAAACCTTCCGATTCAGAGGGCGTTTAACACGGCAATAAAAAATAAATAAATAACGAAACGAATTTACTGAGAATTTCATTCCAAACGAGCCACTCACACATTCCAGTCATTCTTTGAAGGAATTTACATATTTGCACAGCCATTTTGCAACATCATCCCCTGGAAAAATTGTGTGAGGGTGGTATGTATCCCGAAAAGAAAAATTTCTTATTAAAAGAGTCTTCTCATTGGCTAATAGTCCCCTATTCAACCTGATTTGTGGAGCATGCTCAGTTTTCTCTGATGGGTTTCCACCTATCTCCGAAATTCGAAGTAGGATTTTCGATGTCCGACTATCGTACGTTGCCATATTTATACCATTCCTGGAACAATCAGAAATTATAGTCATGCATCATGGCTCATGGAGCACAGGATAGAGTAGCGAAACGTCCACCACTTCCAACCATCCAACAAAAATCGACAGACCCTAGCCTCTAGCCTCTAGTATAGCAGTTAGTCAGTCGCTTCGTACGCCGTCGTGCTTCGTCACATTTAAACCAATTAGTAAACCGCAGAATATGACGAGATTGTACGGATGACACGGTGACAATTATTGCTGACGATAGAAAATGAAAATGGAATAGCAAAATGTACAGGGGGATGGAGCGGCGACAACGACTAGTGGTAATGGTGGTGGTGGTGGTGATGGTGGTTGGTTGCAATGGTGGTGTCGTGCCCACAAAGCTGAAACTTGCAATGGCTAAAGAAATCTACTTTTGCGAGATTTTCAAGTTGACACGCTCGCTGAATTTGCGGTTTTATCGCGGTAATCCTAGACCTGTGAGACGCAGTTGAAACTAAAACAAAAACCCCCAGGCGGCTCGCTAAACAACCATAGTACCTCTCTCTACCTATTTTATTTATAGAAGTTATAAAACTATGACAGTGCCAGATTATTTTTGTTGCTCTCAATGCTCCAGACTTCTATATATCTGGCTTCATTTTATATTTATTTATTTTTTATTTTTTATTTTTAATTTTCTTATTATATTTGTCTTTTAGGTCGGTTTTTTCCTATTGCAGCAAATATCATCTTACCGAAGTACTGTGACCAGGAGCAGACTTTCGAATTGCCATTCGTTTTTTTAAATCTCAGAAAAATTGGCATGTTGGCATGTGTACACGTGTGCAGTTCCACTGATATCATCAAAATAATCTGGAGATGGGTCTGTACTTGAGATATTATATAATTTTAATTTTTCTTCTATAATATTCAGAGAACATGATTTAAAACACTTTGAATCGAAAATAAATTTAAATTTCGTTATTATTGGCGAGATTTGAGCAACAACAGGCACATGAGACGTTCTTTACTTAATTTACTTAAATATTGTAAATATAATAAATAAGTTTTAGTTGAATTTAATTGAATAATTAAACATTGGACCCACACTTGCATCGATGGTATAAAATCAGAGGGCAATAAACGTAATAATTCTCAAAATTATTTATTCTAGATCATGTTAAGTATGTTAAGAGTTAAAAGAAAAAAATTAATTAAATTTTAATAAATCGCGCTTGAAAGATGAAGTCGTTATTTATAACTTCTTTTTCTCTGCAGAATTAACATAACATATCCTGAATTTCACCTTTACTAGATATTTAAAATTAGAAAACTTTTGTAAAAATGTTTCGATTTTATTTACTTTGTACTTTATATACTTTTTTCGATATGTCTGTTAAAAAATTATACCGGAGCTTAGGCTTGCCTGAAATCAATTTTCTGGATCAATTGTCTAAGTTATTCGAAATCTAGTTTGGCTAAGATTAATCTACTTAAAGCTTGACTCAATTCAAATATTTGCCTTAATTAAACTCAAACCTGGTTCAAGTTTGGCGTAAACTTCTCCCGCGCTCTACTTGAGTCTGATTTAGGTTTGATTATAACCGCCGCTAACCAGTGCCGGATTTACCTAAGACGGGGCCCCAAGCAACCTCAGGTTTTCGGGGCCCTCATTCTAAAATTAATCCCCCCCCCAATATTTTAAAATAATAAATAACCAGTTAATTTTGCAAAATCAATATATTATACAGTTTACTTATAATTTACGAACTAAATTACAACTTTTTCCTACTTTTCGCAGTCGCAAATTGATAAATGACATCATCAAAGTCAAGTTTTTGAAGCTTGTCTTTTTCGATAAAAAGTAACGAAAGACACGAAATACGAGCGACCGAAGCGCCAACTATACGCGCGAAATACAGTTTTGAACTAATTTAAATTCGTTTGAGGACAATGAATAATCGATATTGTTTACATGGATTTTTTCATTTCGCATTTTTTATTTATTTTTTTTTTAATTTCCGAATGTATTTTCAACATTTTTAAATTTTTGGGGCCCCTGTCCAAGCGGGGCCCCAAGCAATTGCTTCCTTTGCTTCCTGGTAAATCCACTACTGCCGCTAACTTTTGAGTTTCCAATGCAAATTTAACTCTGTATAACCCTAAATTAATGTTGTTTTTATTATATATAATATTTAATAATAAATGTAGCGAAGAGTCGACAACTTTATGTACCTATGTCCCATAACATTCCGTAAGGGGATAATGTTCTCAAACGACTAATGGTTCAATCCGCCCCTAGTCCGACTGGCGCACGCTATCAGAATAAATCTTTTTTTGTGAAAACAAACGATTCAAAAGAGCCCATACTAATTACGTGGCAATGCCATAAATTATAAGCAGTTAAAGGAAGTAAAACCTCAATTTCCACGGGGTAAACCTAGTCCGGGACTCTGTATACAAACCGCAACTTCCAGACTTCCCTTAAAAAAAAAAAAAAAAAAAAAAACGAGCACTCCCCAAGTCCACAAAAAATGCATGTGTCTCGTGGGCCCATCTGAAAAGTATCATATTTGCTCCCAGACATATTCCTGTCGGACGGGGGACGGAGGCAAGCCGACAGCACCGCGTAAAATAAGACGAACATTATAAAAGTCAATAAAAAACACTTCCAGGACAACAAATCTTCCGTGCAACGAAGGTGTCAATTTTTTCTCAAGTTATTTTTGGTGGAGTCAGAGCCGAAAGACGTCAGCTCTCGCTTTACTCCAGGGAATCGGTTAAGTTCGACTGGAAAACAAAAAATATATATATACCTTCCTATTTTCAGAAATGAGATACAGAGATTATCGAAATAAAGTCGCCCAGTCAATTATAATGTCTAATTGCCCAATAAAATGCGGATTACATTCCAGGTCCCATTGGATTCCGGCACGTATCCAGAGTCTGGATCTCCTCAGGTGATTCATCATTGAGCCGCAACGAACCGTTTAAAACGGGCGAGCCACTCACAATTTGTATGATTCCAAAAATGATCGTAAATTTATCTAAAAATTTTGTCAAGGAATTATAGAGAGCGCTTACGGTGATAAAATCATCATCGCACGCTTTAAATTGTCTTCTAGCCGAGTACGATTGGGGCCCCGGGACTCGGGCTCCGCGGGGCAATAATTTGTAGCGACAGTGTCGCCTGCAGGCCGGACCAGGTCCGGCCGGTGTAGTGAACTCCTGGCAGAGATAAAGATCGTGTTCAACATCGTGTTTTTCTTGCACCTCGTGGATATTTATTGATTCTGGATAATTTGTTGACTCCTTACCTTTCCCTGGACAATGTTGGCCAGTCACAGATATTTCTTGTAGTTCGGCTGTTATCTTTGTGGCTCGAGGTACTCCCTTTTCTCGATCACATCTTGGGGCTTGGGATTTTTAGTTGAATTCTCTCCCGTACCGGGACAAATCGATGGAGCCTGAACTCTGTTCCCTGTTTTGCCGCTCCCGCCTTCTTTTCGTTTATTTGCGGAAATGTTGTTTTATCGCCGTTGTCAAGATATTTGCGCGCCTTATGGTGGCCCTGGGAATTAGTTGGCCTTAATGGTCCAAGAATTTTATCTGAATCTAAGCTTAATTGAAGGCTTGATCGCTTTTAAGAGACTTAGAGAGGAGTGGTTATTATCTCAGGAATTTGTTGGTTGTCTACCGTTTTGCATATTCTTTCGATATATTTCTTTTGGAAATTTAACAACGTAATTCCTCACCAATCTTATAAAACAGTTTTTCTTTTTTGAAGAAATCCTTATTTAACTTATTTATTCAAAAATTATATAAAAAAAACTTACGGTATTTAATTCATTTTTGAAAAACTGATAACGTAACTTACACAAAAGTATAAGGGGAAGACGGGGTACTTAAGGTTTCATGATTAATAGAACTACGTTGCTTAGAATATAGAAAACTAACACATTATTGATCAAACCTTTACCTTTACCAGTCTTCTTATTAATTGCTGTAATAGTTTGAGAAGAAATAACTAAAATATTGAACCATATACATCAATCAAAAAGAGTTAAGACGGGTTATCCCTAAGGGAAAGGTGCAGTTTAGTATTATGACTTTGTTAACACAATTTCGCACCATTCTAGAACGGAAAGAAATATAAAAATTAATAAGAATTAAATTTTCGCGTAGATTCACTCAAAGGGACAAGATGGGTTATGTAAAATTTCGTATAGCTTATGAAATTAATGCAGCTTTTCACAAAAAGTCTTTATTTTATAAAATAATCACGCTACGAAATTAAAACCAAGTTTAACACCTTCCCGCCGGCATGTACCACTAGTGGTACATAGAGAATTGTCCCATCGGACGGCTTATACCACGGGTGGTACATAAACAACAGGTGGAGAAAGATTTTTAAGAATCGAAATATCATATATTAGCGCTCTTACTCTCAAGTTGATCGCTGCAGGTTTATCAGTGAGACCTACTTGCTTTTTAAATTTAGAGAAAAGAGCGCTGGTTAAAGTGATGATGATTTACAAAAAACTTAACATTAAAATAAAAAGTTTTTTGTATAGCCTACCTGGTATTTCAATTTCACTAAAAAATGGCCTAAAACATACTGATTTTATTTTCATGATATTAATTAATCCATCCTCAAAATTTCCACATTATCATCTCTTTTTAAAAAAAGTAATGAGTTAATTTCATTTACATCCAAACAAAGTAACTCCCTCAGGGGATTTAAAATTAATCACTAGTTGCTAACAACAATATTTAATTATTAAAGTACCTGATAAAAGTGATTATAAAAAGTCTGCCAAGAGGACTCCTTAATAAAAGTTTGCCTTTTTTGGGCAATTAAAATGCCACTCGGTTGGGACACCTCATAAAACACTAATCCCCGCCGGTTTCGACAGCAGCAAATTAACGATCTGCTTTATTGACCGCAATTACAATTGGCCTGCAGGTTTGCTGGCGATTCGAATTCGTATAAAATTTCTAGACCCACCACACTCGGCCGTGTCTCATTGAGACGTGTCTGTTAATTAACATAATAAAATTTGTCACTCCATTACAAATCGTGCGCGCACCTATCCACCGGGCCCGCATGGCCTCGGCTGAAGCGCTATGGGGTCCCTGGATGGCGCTTAAATTATCGTAAATCAAGAGAGATTTGAACGGGCCTCCAAGAAAAGGAAAAAAAACACCCACAAAACCCGAAGAAAAGCTGTAAAACCAACAAGAAGTCATAAAATTATTTGTTTAAGGCATCGTCGGTGAATTATGTGCCCTGCACGGTGAAAATGATAAAAGAGAATCGCTGAAGACCCCTGGGATGCTGCGGATACTTCTCCTATACGAACCATGATTAGGGCTGGTGAGGGATAGGAGGATGCTACCTTCTTGTCGTCCAAGAAGTCTTGCGATCTTTCCTTAATATTTTGGAAACATCTTGGCCGGGGAGTGGAGCGTTCGTCCAACCAAAAAAGACTACCAAAATGTACCAAAACGTGTAGCGGAGCAGCCAGGTGACAAATCTGAACATTTCCCCTGTCGTCTTTCATTAAATGAATTTTCCGGCCGTTAATATTTTTTTTATTATTTGGTTTTTTCTCTCTGGTTTTATTCGAATTTAAAGTTTTGTTTTTATCATTTCTCCTCGACTCATAGGTGGCATTCTCGTGAGGCTTGATGAGAACGTAAGATAACAAGGCCATTCGGGACCCATCCCATCTCCTTATTCATACTTCCCATACTTCTTTTTTTTTATTCACCTTTTTTACGAAATCTCTACTTTTTTATATCTCAGTGACAATAATTCCATCTTGGTATCGAAATTGTCGTAGTAATAAATGGAACTCATAACGAGAGATAATGGCTGGATATCACCGAGCTGCCACTTAATTGATTGAAGCAGTTTGGATAGACCTTATTTATGCATATTATCATCTAGTCGGTTGCACCGAACTTTTAAGAGTTTTGAAGTATTTCTTTTTCCTTAAATTTTTTATTTTAAAACCGGTTGAACTAATTGTACTATTCCAATTAGTAGATTCATGTCAACTAACTAGATCGAGTTTTTTTTAACAATATTTAATAGACTGACTTGACTACAATCTTTAAATTTACAAACTAAACAAAAATGTCATATATGAGTGGAACTCACCAAGATTTCTACACTCTACTCTGTTAGTAAACGAAATACTCATCACTACAAATAACTTCCAAAAGAAAATATGCCCACATTATAATAAATAAATATGATGGTAAATTCTGGCAGCTTAAAACTTTTATAAAAATGATCCGATTTCAAATTTTCAAAATTTAAGAAATTTAGTAGCTCATTTGTTTACATTTTTTTATTTCGTCCTCTTTAAATACCTCTGTGAAATAAACAACAGAAGACAGAAAAATGTGTTACCTCAACGTTAATAAATTAAAACAAAAAAACAATGTATCAATAATCAATACAATTTGAATCAATTGAGAATTACCGACTAAATTTTCGACTATTATACTAAGAACCAGTTACCTTCATTTATTATATTTTCCCTATCTTTAGAGAACGACAAACATCTACAAAAATGCACCACTAATTTTTGAAAATTTAAAATCGGATAATTGTTATAAAAGTTATGAGTTCCAAAAATTTTCTGTTATTTGTTTTCCGCAAAGTTCAATATCATAAATAAATAGTCTTTTACAAACCATTCACATTTAACCGATATTTACTGAATTCTTTATTTATAACATCGATTAACAAGTTTGAGAATTGAAACTATCAAAACTATACGGCATAAAATTAAAGACATTATTTTGGAATATTTGATCTGTTCAAAGAATAACAGAAAAAAACATCAAACATTAATTTAAATTATTGTATTTTTTGCTTATGCATCTATGCTTGAAGTAACATTGGTTCCAAGAAATCAGTTATTATAAGAATTTTAGGATATTGAATTTTTGTGATCAGCCATCCTGAAAATTCTCTATGAATAGAATTTCGTTGATCCTATACTAAAATACCTCGATGTATCGATTTTCGCGAAAGAAACCTAAAGACCGAAATTATTTTCTGATATGTGGATTTCATGAAGAACAAATCCCCAAAGCGGATAATTATTTTATAAATACTTGTAATAAAGAAAAATACGTGTTTAAGGATACGTTCTTACAGTTTTATGTATTTTAACAAAATTGATATTTTAGCATCTGAAAATTCGATAGTACAATTTTCAAGGGTAGATACTTCCTCCCAAAAATCGTTCGTTCCCTTAAAAACATTTTAACAAATTTCACTGGACCATATTTTATTCAATCAATAAAATGTATTCGCAATCCCACAAATTTTATAAACAAGTAGAAGCCTCAAAACATCCCATTTCCATTAGTTCTACAATTTCACAAAATTCCTATTTTATCGAATCCTTAAAAGAGCAATTAAATCCATTTTGCCTGAAAAGGAACTGAAGGAAAAAAATAACTAAAATATTCGCCAGAAAGTAAACAGAGAAGTCAACTGGCATCCTTTTGTGGATCAATCACTTCCTGGATGAGCAAACAAATCAGCACTTAATGGACTGCGCCTCCTCAATGGGGCGATGTCCAAATGGACCCTCTATTTGTTCAGAATCCGGCTCGTTGCCCATAGTTTCAAGGATTAGACTGTTTTAACAGGACTGCTTACGGACAGCGAAGGGCTTTTCTAAAGGGCACAAATCCAGAGAGGCTGGTACCAAGTATGAGGTTCAGTGTGGGAGTTTTAAATTAACTGCAGCTGGAAGTTTATCCCAGCAAATTCAAGTGATTTCAGCTGCTATTTTTTTTTCGAAAAAAAAGATATAAATGCAAATAGAGGTAATACTGCTGAATGTTATTTGATTTTATAAATGTGAGATATTTTGAAATCTTAAAAATCCTCTTTAAAAGGTTAGAAAATATATGATCGTTTGAGTTTTGTATCTCACACTTTGTAATTCATAAGACAGTATTAACACAGACCGACGTCTACTTATGTACCTATGTACTGTCGCTTGATTTAGAGAAAATAATAATGGATATTAATAGATAACAAAAAAAAGTGTAAAAGCGAGTGACAAAAGACAGTAAGCTACGTCTATGGACACTAGGTAATCAAAAATTAAGTAAATATTCAGATATACTACAATGGCACACAAAGGCAAAGTAATATAATTTTTTTGAAGGACTATATTAAATTATAATAGTTAAGGTAAGAAATTTCAAAAAGAAAGAATAATAAAAAGAGAAACGAATGTATATGTGTTTACTCAGAAAGATCTGTTGTGCTTCTATTTAAACGTTTAAAGTTGTAGAGGCTTGCACTGCGAAACAGGTCTATACGATTAAAACTTTCATTATGAAATTTTTGAATTCTGTACGTAGGAAATTTCATTCTGAGATTTGTTCTTGCGGTTGGGACCTTAAAACAAGTAGGTATATTCAGTTCTGGTAGGGCGAAATGATATATTAAAATTTAAATTGATGTCAAAAAGCACTGACGGACTATCGATTTACCCATTTCAAATTTTAGAAAGAAATATCTCATCAATATGACTTCTCTAATCTTGGAAAGATAACAAGTTTTTCCAATCAATATTGGTAATCAAGATCAAGATGAAGCAGGTTGAAGTATTTTGAACAATTTCATTGTACTGATTCTATTCGGTTTATGGATGTAGAACAAAATGATTCTATACGGAACCAGCGTACTCTAAAAAAACCAAAAGTTAGATAAAAAGTAAATGCATGGTGATGATACCACATTTATAATTTCAATTAAAAGTTACAATAAAGAGTCTATTATAGATAAAATAATATTCCAAAACAGATGCTTAGTATTGCTGAAAAACTTCACATTGAATTCAATTTCTCAATTTAGAAAAATCTGTATAAGCTAAAATTTGGGTTAGTATTATGAAGTTCTGAATTTTAAAAACAAAATATTCGACATTGTTAAACAATGGCTGAACAAAGGTCGTTACAATGACCCTTTCATTGCAATCGCGGGTGTACAGGATATTTTTAAATATAGATTTTTTAATTAGTAATAATAATTTTCCGGGTTTTCATTTCGTATAGAAATTCAGCCTCATAGCACCCAGTATGTAGCCGTTTGACCCATTCCCTAGAATTTGGTCCTTGTACGCCCGAATGAACAGACTGTGGGATTTTACGAATCGTGTACAGCCCTTGTATGTCCTTAAAAAAGCTAAACGGGCCTTCATCGACCGCTGTATGCCCACTAATCATTTTTACTCGAGTTTAAAAAGAACTTTAAAATATGTGCGTTTTGCAATTTTTAATAATTTGTGGAAAGCTTACCCACTATCCTATTCATACTACTTCTCGTTGGAATCCCTTACAATAAAAAAAATTCGAGTACCACTTCGAATCTTAGCTTCTTTTATTTTTGGGTTCCTAAATAGTAGAAAATAAAAAATGAGGAAAATATTTATATGTATTTGTATTCCGATTACCATAATCTAGTGTTTTTAAACTATCAGTTGTTAACCAGTGTAATTCATTAATTTCAATATTTATCTGAAAATTTATTTTAAAAAAGAAAATCATGTCCTGTATTAATTCAATGTAGTTAAGAAACTTTTAACAATGTTGCATTACAAACAACCCTTGAACGACTTGAAAAATTGCCAATTCACTGAATCCATATTGGTTTCATTTTTTGATCAACACAGGCAATTTTTTTCTGTTAAATTCCCAGTGGTATCGATGACCAGGACCCCCAGTGCGTCGATTGCAGTCACCGTCTCATAGGGCATCCCATGCACCCTTCGGACATGGAACGGTACACCAGCCGAGCCCACAGTGAACTCTCCCAGGACCTATGGTGGTTCGAACCTTTCGGAACACACCCCAAAAAGCCCTACGTTGGCGGCAGACAGAATGCTTACATTATCGTCCCTCAGTTCACTGACTTCACCTTCAGCCATTGGGCAGCAGAGAGCACCCGAAGGAGACGGTGTGAAACTGGGCGAAATGTCGCCAAATGCTACCCGCCCGGTTGCAATCACCCTAAAAGGGGAATTTTTCCTTTAACCAGTTTCCTTTTTCTTTACTTTATTTTTTTTCAGAAAAAATTCCTTCCACCGAATTCGATAAATTGCTCACTTGGCCAAACAAAAAACTACTCATGAGGACTTCCTCAGGGATTGGATTTCACGCAACGCATCGCAGTTGGGCCGTCGCATCGCATCCAATTTTGCGCCCGTAGGCTGCTGGGTGCTGAACAAGTTCCGATTATTGCGGAGGAGACATGTCGAGGAAACACTTCGAGGTAGGTAAAGAGTCGAATTGACCACTTTTTTTTTTCTCTCCATTTATGAAGGTTTTTTAAATTATGAAACTGACTTCTTTTCACTTGCAATTATTTCAGCAAAATGCTAAAAAACTGTGGGCTCCCGGCTCTTTAAAGTATCTGATACTAACGATTAAAATTGAATTTAGGTACGTATTTATTATACATAACATAAGAAATTTAAATTCAATCAGTTTTTATTTTCCTAATTTAAAATTGAGTCTGTTTGAAAGAAACATGCAAAAGTACTGCAGTTCATTTTCATTAAAATATTTCTTGGAAAATAGCCAAATATTTAAAAATAACTTAAGCTTTTAAGCTGCCAAATATTTTCTCAACATTAATAAAATATTTAAATGAAGAGTGTATGTTGATAAGGGCCTCGCACAAAACATATAGGAAAGTAATCCCAATGGATTCGGCTAAAATGTTTGAATTTTTTAGTCCATAGGATCTTGCTCGAAAATCCCAATTAGCACCACTCATAGGATCAATTTTAAAACCAAATCACCTAATTATCTATACATAACACCGGTAGTGTGCGTACCAAACGCAAGGCATGGTTATGTAGCGAGAGATTCAACCCAAACTTACCATAACTTAACCTAGCTTAACATAGCCTACGACGAGATCTTATCTCTCCACGAAACTTACGCAAGGTGGTCTAATAACCGATTAAACGAGCAAAACCTATCATACCCTAGAGAAATATTAACCCTCCCAAACAGACGGTGATGCGAGACTGTATTTCGTGCTAGCTTAAATTGAATGTAATTCTATCCAGAATTTTTTCGGAATCAGGCCATTTTTATGAGTTTTTTGAGTGGTGCTAATTGTACTTTTCGAACAAAACCCTATTGACTATACAATCCAAAAATTTTAGTCGAATATACTGAGATCACTTTCCCATATATTTTGTGCGGGGTACTTTACAATTTCCAAAAATTATTAGTTAATTTTCTACCTGATATTCTTTAAATTTTATCACTTTTCAATCCCACAACAACAGTTTAAAACTGGTCTGTAACAAAAGTGTTCATTTAATTTATAATACATTAAAATTTTCTATTTTTTAATTTTGGTTTGCTAAAACTAAATATGTGTGTCTGCCTGTATAAAACAAAAAAATATTTTCTTATTTCTGAAAAACAGTTTTTGAAAAAGTTGCATATACTAACCAACCATATTACCAAACTTCTTCATATTTCTCCGTGGATTCCATTCCATGCCTCGTCAAAATACCATCAACAGACGACTAATTGCTGAACGTAACGTGTTGATAACTCTAACATTGATGTCAGCGTTCTCTTTGGAAAGGAGACACCATAAAACGTCTCCTCATTATTCCACTTCCACTGACTGAACTCACAGCGCAGCAGCAGCAGCTCCTCAAGGAAATGGCATGTATATAAACACTATTTTTAGCGCCATCACTTTATTTATACTTTCATTCTACCTCTTTATTAAAGAAAATAATAAAGTCGTTGTTTCGCACGCGATTTAAAAAAATAAATAAATTTTTTAGTAAGCAGTTTTAAAGTTAGAAAGCACACTCGTGACATACATACATGCCAAGCAACGTGACGCCACACGCCGTCGGTTTTCCCATGTTGAAGCAATTTCAATTCTTTTATTTTTTTTCGAAATAATGCAAAAATTACACTATGCAAATTCTCACGGTAATATTTTGCTTACAGAAGAAAAATGGTATAATTTTCAAGGTTGTTTTATGCATGCTTCTCGTAGCACTTTAAAAAATCGCTTGGTTCATCAACTTAAAAGAAAAACACAAATTTATTCAAAATTTTTAAAAATATGAGACTATTCCCTATCAATCTTTTTATAATGAGCAATTTTTACTCCTATTGTGTAGAGGATCTCTCTAGCTTTCACAGTTTGACTTCCATGTGTGATACCAACGATTTTGCCACATTCCCGAATGAAGTACTCCAGCTCTTTTTCATTGACCACCTTCTTCGGATCCTTTTCCTCAATAGCTGCCAGGTATTTGCTTGTTAGTTGTGCAATTTGTGATCGAGGTGAGCTAAATGCTTCATCTAAATCGAATAACTCTAAGGACGGTGGTGGAGGTTCGCTAAAAACTGGCGGAAAAACCTACAATAATTAAATTTTAAAAGTCTTCTCACGGATTTTAATGAATGTTATTTAAAATTGTGAACAGTAACATATCATCCAATAACTCGAATTCTACATAGATGGAAATCGATTTTATTTCATTAATCGATTTTTATGTTTGTACCTATTTTAGTTTTTAAACATTTTGTAGGTTTAAAGTTGAAACCTACCGCAAGTTGCAGAGGCGGCAGAGGTATATCGAATTGCGGCTTAATAATCTTAAGTGGCTCGTACTTCACATTCAATTGTTTATATGCATCTATAACTTCCCTGAGCATATCGTTGCTAAGCGAGTACAATTCCATGATGAACATTTTCTTAAAATCTGCTGGAATTTCACCAGCTCTTGACTCAACTAAACACATTTTTGGCTGTTCTGCTATGAAACCGATGTCTATAAGGATCTTATTATCGTTTATCTACAAAATTTAAAGTGATAAATTTGTTAATGTTCACTTTTATTTTTCCCCACACTCATTAATTACCTCAATATCATTAAAATCTAAATGTGAATACTTAATCTCATCACTCAGCATCAAATTAAGGAGATAATCCAAAATAGCATCATTTGTTCTATCTGTGACATATTTATCCTGGAACATGTGCCCGGATCCAATTGCCAGAATTTTTCCATTTTTCTCATTACAGTAGTACCCAGCTAATGGCCGGTTAAAGGGGTATACTACCGGTCCTGTTGTCAGCATGATGCTCGCGGGCTCCCTGACGTTCAAAGTAGCCCCAAAAGGGTATTGAAAGAGAATTTTATATTTTTCATCGGTGAACTGAAAATCAATCGTTTCTATTTGAAGATTCAAAAGATGTTGCCACATAGATTCGCATACAACACCTCCACCAATTATACACTCTTTTGGGTGAAAGTTTTTATAGTAATTTGGTCTTACTACAGTATCTGAAATTAATTCATATATTTATTCTACAATTGTTCAGTGACTTCAATTTTTAATTTTTCGTTACCGCTGTTTATGTACATGCCATAGTCTTCGAGAAAAAAATTAATGTTTGTATTAAATTCAGTTTCACCTCCTTCGCCTAACATAACCATAACTTTGCCACCGTTTTCTACGTAGTCCTAAAATAATAAATAAAATTATATAATTTTACAACGGCTAAGCAATTAATGAAAATAGAACTAGAAATTAAAATGAAAAAATCTATAAAGCATAAGAACAAACACTTTTATATGCTTAAATTCTTTATTAATGCCTTTTTTAGGTAAAAAGATATAAAATAAATTTTAATAGATAAACTTTCATGTTCTACAAGGATGGAAAAAAATTATATTTTTTAATACTGCCTGATAAGAAATTATAAAAGGAGGCCAAATACCATTTAAAAAAAAAATCAAATCCAACATTTTTTCTGATAGGCACTACAACATGATCCGTTAACAA
This sequence comes from Philonicus albiceps, assembly GCA_963969385.1. Lineage (NCBI taxonomy): Eukaryota > Metazoa > Arthropoda > Insecta > Diptera > Asilidae > Philonicus > Philonicus albiceps. Next base: position 7,064,897 of record OZ017775.1, read on the forward strand.
AATGTTAAGTTTTAAGAATTTAATCAAGAATAGTTAAATAATTTGACCAGAGACCAGAGACCTTGAAAATCCCTATTACCTCATATTCATGTAATTTTCCTGTATAACTTTAACGATAAAAAGAAATACCATTTATGTGATATAGAAAAATGTCTACTCTGCCAACCTTGCTCTTTGCAGTTCTTTTTTAATCTTTCCTTATTTTTCTACTATTCTATTAGTAATTACTACTTGTTAATTTATACCTTTCTAAAATTTTATTAAAATATTTTTAATACAACATTTTAAAATTCCGATTTAAGTTTTTGTATTTTTCATCGGTTTCTTGGCAATTGCCTTTAATTGCTTTTGTATAGAAAGCAAATTAAAATCGAGTGGTAGTAAGAGTTGACATTTTTAGAATCTTGAAACTTTGTTATAAAAGATTAGAAATCTCTTAGAATAAAAGTAGTATATTAGAATTTTTTTAAAACATAAAGACAAATCTACAAAATTTAGCGACAAAGTAAAATATAACTTACCTTTTTCATAAACGAATATTTAGTACTGTTTTATTCACGATAATTGTGATAGAGGATAAAAGAAGACTTGAGAGGAGAATTTAATAAAACTATACGGCAAATACTGGTGTAGCTCAAGGGCCACAAAAATCTAAATCAGTCCCTGTTTACAAGTCTCTCGAGTAGACTCGTTAGCTAATTTATATCGCTAGGAAAGCATTCATAAAAATGCCTGAAGTTTCTCTCAGAAGCGAATCCAACTTAAAGCTTAGAATGACTAAAGTTTTATATTTAGTCGGTCCTTCTATAAAAATCTGAATGGGAAAATAAAGGAAAAGCATTCTAAAAAGATTGAATAGGAGGATGATGAAGAAAGAAAGAAAATATTGAAGTGTTGTTCCGAATAATGTGCTCCCGATGTAAGAGAAGCAGGAACTTTGAACAAAAATTATCCTTGAGAAGGGAAATTATTTAGTCTGTTACATATCCAAATATCGGTCTTAAAACCGGATATTGGAATAGTTACTATGTGCCTTAAACAATAATTTAGGGCAGACCAGGGGAATATTTGTCAGTATCTGTTTTAAGCGTAAATATTTTAATATGAGGCAAGTCGCAAGTTTTATTTTATTCTTGTTAACAACCGCGAAAATAAGATTAAATCAATTTTAATATCGTTAGCCTACTTTTGTAAATGCATTTTTTTATGAAAATGTCCAATTTAAAGGGTGTTCCAATATTACAGCTTGAAAACTTACTTTTAACACCTTGAACTCGTCTTCGGTAAATTTCTCCTGTGGCCCAGGAACAACGAAGAGATTGACATTCAGCAATTTATCCCTTTTTAATTCAATATCGTTTCTGAAAATATACCGAGAATTTATTCAATTCCCACCCAAAAAATTATATTTTAACTTACTGCTCGACCTTCCAGTCATTTTTAATCTTTCGATGAAACGTTTTATAGTTCTCCGTCAGTTGAAACATTTCATTTTTGGATATATCAAAAGCGATCACACCTTTCGAAGAAACCATTGCGAACCAAATCAAGCAAACCTAGAAACTCTAAAACGACGGTTATATGTTTACCCTAGAATTGTTTCCCCGGGAACCAGTTTAGCCGGTAATAGTGCCATCTATGTAGTCGGTTTTAAAACAAACTTATTCCATGAGATGCATACGTTTGTTTTTTATGATTTATAATAAACAATTTAAAAATATTGTTTTCTACACATAAATTTAATTAAAATAAGTATTTGCTATATATTTTCGCTGTAATAATGATTTTTAACAATACCACTTCTGAAAGCAATACGTATGGCAACACATTTTTACGGCAGTTTTTGCCAGTTGCTAACTTCACTCTATTAAATGTCATTGGTCGGCCGATAGGTATTTTTCGTAGAGGAAGGAGAATTTTTTTGATTCCTAGCGGGGTGTAAACCACTTAAAGCGAGTAAAAAATGGCATCGTTGTGCAGTCGCATTATCCTTAGGGCTGGTCGCCAAAATATTGCATACACTCCAGTGCGATTTTGCAAAAGTAAGTAGCCGAAAAAAGTGACAGCTACCTTTTTACATGAGTTGCCCTCTTAAGTTACGTAATTTACTCTTTAATTTTTTGTGTAAAGTTAATCCCTTGCGAGCGGTTTTCGTTAGAAATCGTCACTCTACTCTAGCTGTAACGTCCTTCGTGCAAAAATGTACATGGGATGCATTTCTTTTTATTTAAAAGATTCGCTGGACTCATTTTGACTGCATCGCATTTGATAAGACATCTCATGGCAGTAAACTTTTGTTTACAATCAATTTCCGGGAGACGCTTCTTTTAATTTTAAAAGTAAGATCTTTTCGGGCTGCAGAAATGGGCATCCACCTTAAAAGCCGATCAATCGCCATCCCCAGCAACTTTTCTATTTGCCGACATAACCTCACAATAGAATTTTTATCTTTTTATGTAATCAAAAATCTCAATCCTTTTTACAGTGATGAACGACCCAGTGGAACATGCTACCGGTATTGAAAAGCGTGAGCTACTAGCAAAAGCCGCCGGTAACGATAATCCCTTCGATATGAAAGTATTGAAACGAGGTGCTGGCACTAAAGAAAATCCCAACTTGATTCCATCAGCGTTTGAAGCGAGAATCGTGGGCTGCATTTGTGAGTACAACGGGAATTTAAAGCAATTCCTTTCCTATTTTATCTAATTACAATTGTCCAGGTGAAGAAGATCAGACCTACGTACAGTGGATGTGGCTGCAGAAGGGCCAGCCCAAACGATGCGAATGCGGTCATTGGTTTAAACTAGTCGAAAAAGCACCAGTCTAAATAACTTGTTCTTTCCTAGAAAGTTATGTGAAAATGGTTTAATCAATTATAGAACTGTAAAGGAGAATAATAATTTACTTAAAAAACTTAAGATGTGACCGCAATATTTGCTATTTCAACAAGATTTGCCATCCTTGAAATAAATGTTCTTTTAATTTTTATCCTTTCTGCGGAAATAATTTTGAAGGGAAAGCCCAAAAGAGAAAATTTGACTGGGATTTTAAACGAATTTACGACTGCAAATTTAATTTTAAAGGTAAAATTCGTGCTGCAAAACCGTCTGTTTTTTTCTTTCAGCCAAAAAACAAATTTATTTACTTATTACACCCCTTTTTCAATAGGTACTTAATTTTGTTGAGTTTATTTATTTAAGTGTATATAGAAAAATTGTAGGATTAAATTTTAGAATTCCTTTTTTATGCAATTTTGTAAATGAATTCAGTAAATTTAATAAAGAAAATTAGAGAGTGAACACCTAAGACAATATAAAGCAAAATGATGGATTCGAATCAGCAATTGCTCTTTAAGAGACTCGAAAAACTTCATTGATTGCTTCCTCACGTTATCTATAAATTCAATCTGATAAGCATTATTGGGTAATATTTTATTTAAATGTAGTCGTAGAACAGTGAAAAAGATCTCTGATTGATAGAACGTGGTCAAAGTTTATTAGAAGCGCAGTTATTCAACTTCTGAGCTAATGCCAAGTAAATTAAACTGCGTGATATTCGGGGAACTGCCATCATATTTTCAGCATTAAAAAGAACATCAAATATTTTAGTATGCTTGTTCTGCTGACGATTAGATAATTCGTTGGTTAGCTGAGGAGAGTGTGCATGAATGAATGAATTTAATTTTAATGTTCTAAACTTCTTAATTTAAAAACGGATTTTTATTATCAATTTTTAACTAGAAGGTTTGAATTTCAATTAAATTATTGAAGGAAGAGCCCAGACAAAAATTTATACGCTAAAAAAATAACTAATTTCTGCTAAAAGGACGTTTCATTAGCCAGCTACTGACTAAAATTTGGTAAGCAAGTAATTTTTCTGTTACATTTTTAATAAGCTAAATCAATTTAGAGAATGAGTTTTTTTTTTTTTTCTAATAGAATCATTTTATCAATAACAGTTTGGTTTTTATTGCTACATACGTTTCAGAAGCCCAAGAAGCTTATCAATTTATTTTTAAAACTTTTGAAAATTAAAATCTAGGAAACAAATTTTATACTCATAAACCGTTAAAACCATAACATTTTAATTAAAGCCAACTTCATTAATATCAATTTGTGAAAGTTTTGAAAAACGGCAACACTCTCCAAATGTTTTGTTCAATAGTTGACATTTCGCTCAGAACGCTCACAACATGGCTGACAATTGTGAAGGTGATTCAATCGCGAGAAGTTTGTTGTTTTGGTGATGGCTTTCTCTGTGTAAAATTCCGAATGATTCGCTTAAAACGACTTAAAGATTGTCCGAAAAGAAAAGTAATCGAAAAAGACTTTAAATCCAAGTGCCAAAGGGGATTAATTTGGATAATTGTACCGAACAGAAAGGTAAGAAAGGAGCTCCCCAACATTTTCCTGTTCTCTTTCCCCAGCTTGATACTCGCGTCCAATAAGTGGGTCAAATGCTCCATCCTCTACTGCTTGTAGAAATATGCGCGAAATTCAATTAAATCATTGCCCTTGTGAGCACATTTCTGTTTACAACGTCCGCAGTCAGTTCGGTGCAGATGTACCGAACCAAGTGCAAGTCGCATAAAAAAGTAAAAAAAAAAATCGAAACCACCAGCGAAAGACCAGTCAAGTGCCAAGATGTGAGGTGCTCCGAGACCGTAGCTCGTTTATTTTTACGTGAGAATGAATAATGAGTGTACTCCGCACATGGGCCATTGTTTCTTCGCCGAGGGAAACACATGAGTTGAATTTGAGTCTCGGCTACGGCAGGGACGTGTGTGCCTAGGCCCCAAGAAGTTAAACGTTTGTCTTCTCGCTAAACCTCCTCCTTGTTTTTCCGCACTCAAGTGGTGACGGTAGATAGTGCTTTTAAAGCAACGAAATTCGAGTCGCCTTATATTTAACCCCGGGGGTCGCAACCTCTGCGTGGAATAGTTCCACAAGTCCGGCAATTGCTGAATTAAATTAGCACAGTGCCAATTCTTTGGTAAATATTAAAAAAAAAAAAAAGTTTCCGTTGCTGCTCTTCAGTCGATTCGACGTGCCGGATCCTTGAGGTAATGAGAAGGTAAGCGTTAAGTGTTTCGAGGTAAAAGAATCATGGGTTTGCTTATGGGACTTTTGGTGTCAAAAATTCTGGCGCAAAAATAGAATTATCTACGTTTTTTGCCTGCTCGTTCGCTGTTTGAGCGAAATATGCTACCAAAGGTGAATGAACCGGTTACAGTATTATTTTAAGACTCTGCCAGCCAGAGTGACTGCACTGCGAAGACATATTTGCGGGGGTACTCACCATCAGTGCAGCTTGGTGAAAACGACAAAATCTTGAAATACCAGGCAATGTCAGGCTTTGGATGTGACTCATTGAAGATATCGGAATATATTTTGTTTTTAATTTTGGGCTCTTTCCGTCAAGTTTTTTGTTTTTTTCAAAACATTTAATGGTATCATGCAGAACTGAATCTCATACATAATAGTGAATGCAATCCCTCCACGCTGCGCATTTTCACAATGAAGTGCTAAAACCGGTTTAAGCTCATTTTTTTTTTCTTGGTTTCGATTAAAAGTTCATCAAAAAAATACATTTCGTTGAGTCCAAGAAACAAATTTGACCACAAAATTCTTAAAATTTGGCAGTTTTATTTAATTTTAAGATTTGGCTATATAACTAACGACTAAAACCTTCAAAGAACGAAATAATTAGCAAACATAATTACAGGAATAAAATCTAAATTTTTCGAATTAAGCAAGATAACCAGCGAAAAGTTAAATTTAAGGTTTTATTGGAACTTGTTTCCTAAAACGGAAAATTAGCTACATTTTAAATTTACAAAATTTTGAACAGCTTTTGAACAAACCCAAGATTATAAACATTAAGAAATTCAAATTATCGAACATGTAATGTAGACATATTAACACTAAATATAATTTAAACAATTTTACATTAGATGATTTACAAAATAAAAGTAAAAAATTTTAATGTGTACTTTTTCATTTCATTACCATCTATAAGTAATTGATTTTTCCTTCATAAATCATTCCCTTTGTACATCGTTCCTGTGTTGACCTCAATAAAAACTATTATTATTATATTTCCATATATGCAAAATTTTACTTATTAATTTTTTGCCTTAATATAATCTCAGCCTTTTTACCTTAATATAATCTCTGTATTTTTTTTTTATAACGCAAAGCAGCAGAGCGAGTTTAACAGCTTTTGTAAATTTATGTTTGGATTTATCAGTGCAAAAGCACTTTCAGGTGCGTCCGTACTTTTCTTGTACTGGAAACAACACTCAATTAGAGTTTAATGTTTTATTGTTATCGAAGTACAGTTTATTTTAAATGAGATTTTTCTTTTTTTATTAATTAGGTACTTTGTGGTTTGAACAGTATTTGCTTTATAAATTGAACTGTTAATTGTTTCGATAGTACACCTAAACCAATTCTGTTACTAATTCGTTTTACCTTTCAATTTATCATTCGTAATGAGTTCATTTCAATTTTTGTATCGTATCTGAAAATTTTAATCACTGGCTGTATAATCTGCTCTCGGCTGCGTTACGCAATATTAAAATCTCTAATAAATCATAATAATTTTTTGTTACGCTTTATCTTACCTGAATGTAATACCAAACTTCATGGAAATTCGTGAGATTATTAAATTTTAAAGTCTTGTCTTCTTCTGAAATTCCACAAGCACATAATCTACATTCTAAGGTCTTTAAATGTTAGCCTATTTGACGTCTTTTAGCGACAACAATTAACAATCGTTGTGAATTGAAAAACATGTGCAATTTTGCAAAAAAAAAAAACAGTTTATTCTAAGCAAATACGACAACAGCTAACATCTAGATTAATCAAACTAAATATCTTGCCTGTAACAATTGTTAACACCCCAAACATTTTAAATTTTTTAAAAATTGCAATATTTGTGTGATTCAATCGATTGAAATTAATTTTTCGGTTATTATTTTAATTTAAGTCCTTTCATAGCCTTAATTTAAGCGCAAATGTTGGTTTCAACATCTTGAAATTTTAAAAGTATGTTCAGAAAGATTAATTTAAATTCAAAATATGTAATTTATGTTTTAAAAAAAATAATAAATAAATAATAAAAATTAGTTTAGTGCCTTAAAGACTTCTGTAGGTGGAAAATTTTAGTTTTCCATTAAAATGCATAATAATAATATTCTGTAAAATTCAGAGACTTATCAGCGTAGTCTAATGAAAAATTACAATTGTTCGGTAACCGTCACACAAAAATTCGAAGAAATTAGACTGGGCAATTAAAATAGTTTTTTTCCACTTCTCGCAAAATGACATTAATTTGAAAGGTAAAATGATAACTATAAAATAAAATAAAACCTCAAAATTTATATAATTATAATTTGTTTTCCAATGATCACAATTTTAATTAGATTTAATTAACGTGTTAGATAACATGCTGTTGCCAGAAATTCACAAATTCTCCCTAAAGTTATAAAAATGGTATCCGACAGTAGTCATTTATACTTTGTTGATAGAATTAATTTTATACTGGAAAATGTTAATGCAATAAAAATTCATTCTGCTCAATTTCCTCTGACGTGGTTCGATATCATTTTTGTTTTTCTCTATTAATATAAACGACTTGGGAAAAAAAACTAGAACAAAAGTAAATGGCTATTAAATAAGGCCTGACAACAGCGATAAAACGGTTGAATTGACCTTTTGAAACCTCTATACTCATCAAATTCTCGTTAAATGTCCCCTCAAATTCATCATACACCGTATGTCGAAATGTGGGCATAATCCCCGCATGACATCCATAAACAATTTGTAAATTGCATAACAGCTGACATGAACTTCATCCTATTTATCGCACCCCGTAATCCTCTCAGCAGCATACCTACGTAGCTTCAAAGTTAGTAGCTATTATTGTGGTAATTCTTTTGCTTCGCCACCAAATCAATTGGTACGGTGACATGGACTGATGTATAAACGCAACTCGTCCAATTGCTGAAACGTAGGGAATACAAAACTATTTGCTGTCTGTTTGGCTGGCTCCCCAGTGAATGTAGTGATTGAACGCAAATCGGATAATTGAAACCGTGGCAGAAGTTAAAAGGAACAAAATCCCATTCATTGGCATATGCGACGAGACACCATGCATTATGAGTATGCAGAATTTTAAGTACGTGCAAGTCAACGTGTCTTTGTAGATTGGCATAGCAATTTCTTTCTTTTTTTTCTAGGGTACCAGTGTTAGTTTTAATCTGACTTTCAACGCGGAATAGTAAGGTTTTCGCACAAATTTGTGATAATTTTATAATTTTACTATATGCGTATTTTATACTTTAAATTATTATAAAGTTTATGTGTAGATCAAAATGTTTTTAGTGAATTTTTCCAAAGTAGGTATATTAAGTGTTTATTGAAAATAATGGTAAAAGTCCTTTAAAATTTAACAAAAGGAAAATCTTGCATCTCTTTGTGTACTGGTTGTCGATTAACTCTTAAGTACACGAGGTGCCATAATCATCATGAGTGCTCGTATGGGCTTCTTAAGATTGAATGACATACTTAAGAGGTATTACAAATAGATCGAAGTATCCGTTTGGTTTAAAAACGATTAGCGTGCAATATTAAAAACAAATACAATAACATTTCGCGGTTTTTGGTAAAAAAAACTACTCATTTTCCAAATATTTGTAATTTTAAAAATTTGAAAGTTAATATAACTTTTTTCTATATATTTTAGGCTTACATAATATATAAAATTATATTTAAAACTATTTTTAATATTTTTTTTTATTATTTATTACATCCACCAACGACAAAAGTCTCCTAAGCTAATTTTTATGCATGAAATTGTTGTTTTTGTTGATTTAAATCTTTCTGAGTGGTTCATAAATATTATCTTACAATGAATAAACATTTTGAAACAATTACTCCACTTTGAAAAAGCTTAAATTTTGTGTAAAAATACTTTTTAAATTTCCTTTCCTGTTTCAAAGTATCAAAACATAAATTAAAAAATAACATTCAATAGAAGGATTAAAAACCAATTTGTGCAATAATATAAATGACAAAACATTCATAAATATATATTTTTTTTTCAAGGGTAATAGCACTGCGATATTAACCAGGATTTAACAAATATTTTACGGATTTATTTCTTTCGAAGCAATTGAATATTTGTTAGTACTTATTAATAGTTAATGCAACCCTTTAAAATATTTAATAATAATAAAAATACGCATATCACTTTAATAGAGAATGTATCTAATTTAACATCATTTCCTTAAATTCGAGCATTGAACTTTATCAACATAGAAATTACCCAATACACGCCGTTGTTTTCTCATTCTAATCATCAAGGAACTCAAATGCGTGAAGATCAAGCAAATAGCCTCTTAAGAAAAGCAAACAGCGTGCGCCGGGGTCATTCATTTTTTTTTATTTTATTTTCAAAAGAGTATATGTAGTTTTTGTTTTAAGTTACTACACTAATGCAATAAAATTGGATAAAAATCTAATCGGTATCTTATCTTGTGTCATATTTTTAGGTCGAGTAATATGGAGCTTTCATAAAATGAATCAATTTACTCGAAACAAAAGCCATTCACTTATATTTCTTCAGCGGTAAGGTCAACTTTTAGAGAGAGTTTGGTTTTCAAAGCTGTTGCAAGTTATTAGCTTTATCTACGTAATTTCAGTAATTGCAAGTTGTAACGCTACTTGTCTTATGATTCATCTAGAGAAAATAATTGTTTTGTCAGACAATTGAAATAAATTTGTTAAAATAAATTCTTCGTGAAGAATCGCACATAGGTAAATAGATTATGAAATATTACAACAACTAAGGAATGACGTGGACAACAAAGGTGGATTTGGCTGATTTCAGAGACGCTCAAAAGAATGCCCCAGCCACTGAAAAGAAAAACCTTTAAATAGTCTGATGGTGCCAATTTATTTTGCCTCAACGTAGACACGAGTCGAGTAGAAAATATATTCCCTGTTTCGAAACAAGAAAAACATGCGACAACACGAGCCCGTTAATTGTAATACTTTTAATAGAAACTGAAAAGGAAGTGAAAAATTTGTTTTAATTTATGATAGTTTTTTTCCACACCATATGATGGTTTTAATTAGCATCTAGAAAATTTATGACAAAGCCCTGGAAAATAAAACCATTCATGGCGTAATGAGTCAGGTTTGCCGGCTGGGATCATTATTTAAATTGTTCTGTTTTCTTTTCTCTAAGAGTATATTAATACTTCAGCAGATTTCTGTTCATTAGAAAAGAATTATTATATAAGTCACTTTGTATTTTTTCTTGTCGACTCGGTATGTCGTAAGTGTTTTTGGAACTTTTCCAATATAAACGTTTATCCTCTAGAACAATAGCTTTTTTCGGAATTATGTGACTATTTTCTGCAATATAAATACTTATTTTTTTATATAAAGCGAGTCAGCTGACTTTTGCGTCATTGCCATGCAGTTTTAAATGACCTTAAGTCGTATAAAATATCAAAAAGGTAATTTACTTAAAAAACAAACAAAAAAATATTCATTAATCGTTTATAAAAGCATCATTAAGAAGTTAAAACCAACTAAAACCGGTTCATGTTTACGTATATTTTTTCTATGGCACTTAAAATAGAACTGCAGAATTGAGCTCAGGCTAAAATGCGGGATTAAAAATCGTTACTATAAGGCAAGATCAATTTGTAATTCTCGTTTAAAATTTTAAATGCATTTCTTACAAAATTATTACATTTATGTGTCTCTTTGATATGTTTGCTTTATTTTCGTTATAAACATGATTATGGCTCAGAGCGATAAGTTCTCTCCATAAAAACCGAACATTGACTTTGGTTATATATATAAATTTTTTGTAATTCAAGTGAATGCATATAATACGCTGAGAAAATTGAACCGCTCGCCATCAACACCATCAAAACAAGTTTTTATGCGTGGGGGTCCACTCTGTTGCTGAAATTTTTTCAAATGGGTAAAATTATTTTCTTGCCATATGGCTTAAATATGCCACTGATTAACTCACGAAGCAGCCAGTGTTAATTCATAAATTAGCTTAAATGCTTGGCAATGAAAACCGGAATTAAGCTCGGAAACATATGTGGAAATATAACATTAAAATTGAAATTTCTAGTTTTTTGAACTTAAAAATATTGAGAACCCAAAAAAAAGTTTAATTTTATTCCAGCCAAGCAACGTTTATATTTAAAATATTAATTCGATTTTTTTTTATTGCAATAATGACCTGACGTTTTTTTAGGATACCATATCCAACTACGAATATTTTAAATTTGGTAATATTTTTTTTCAATTATTTTATTGAGTAGGATGTCTTTAGATAGGTTTCCTTAAGTGAAAAGAAAATGTTTCACGAGCTTTTGTTTTTAACTTTTCAGATCCGAGGTTTTTGCTTTGAGCACTCTCCACTCTTGGCCGGTTTTTTGTAAAATTTATTAAAAACCAAAGATCATCAAGTACAAGATGTGACACTCTCTATACAAGCCCAAAGCTTTAACCCATATACCATTTTTAACTGCCTGAAGAAAATGTTCAATGCAATGTTGTAGCATAGGGTTTATATTGTTTCACTGAGCATTTTTAAAGGATGGTCAAAGTATTCGAACGTGTGCGCTGTTCTGGGTAGTGAAACATGATTTTAATTTTCGTTCCACCTTCCCCTAAATTTTTGTCTTTCTCTCACACGTAAGCTCTTTATTACACTCTACTTTTAGCAAAATCTGTAAGGCTGGTGGACTAAAGGAACCAAGGTCAAAATAATATAAGGAAATACATCACGAGTGTCACATCTTGTATTTGATGATCTTTGTTAAAAACTAACAAAATAAATACACTTTAAATAAGGTGTTTCGATTTTAAATGTATACTTAGAAATGTCCCAAATTTATACTCCTTCGTAATTTAAAACGTTGATTTCGGTCAATTTCTAAAATACATATTTACAAAATTAATCTTAAATTGTTTAAGGCACAAATATATACAAACTCAATTTGATATCAAGAAAGTGGGAAGCAACAGTTTTAGCAATTACTTACATTTAATTTCAATATAATCGTAACGGCCTACTACGTGCAGAACAAACTACTATCAAATTTGAATATGCTACAGGAAACAAGTAATGGACAATTCATTTTGTTAGCCCAATGAAGGATGAATATGAATAAAATACAATTTATGTTATATTACGAAAAAAATAATGCATTTCTCAAGTTTATGCGGCTCATTTTGAAAAGGACGCTATTTTATGAAACTCATTAACCATGAAATAACCCAAATTTAGTTCTGGTCATATTTTTCAGGAGTTAAATGAAATTGCTTACATCAACTAAGTATATTAAATAAATCTACACTTTGTCGTGATTCGAAATTTTCATTACATTCAATAAAACTTAATGAAGGATTGTCTAAATTCTATTAAAAATACATAATTTGAAATGAATTAACTTGTCAAATAAGGGACACTTTGCACAGGCTATAATCACACTGATATCCCACTCAATACATTCCTCTACACTTGCCACAAACAACCCTCAAGTTCATTACAATCAATTGCTTAAACCAAATTCATAATTAATCCACTGTTGTTTGTCTTTTGTTAAGCAAACCTCTAATTTCAGGTGGGGTCCAAGTAACAACCTGTAGCTTTCTTTGGTTGGCCTTCAAAACAAAACACAAAAATCACGGTCGTTCATCAAATTTCATATAATAATTAAAAATCAATATTCCCATTAAAAATGAACCAATTTTACGTAATTATACAGAAGATCCACGTAAAGTTTCATCGCAACGAGCTAACTTTTTACATTTCATAAAACGTCTACAAAGTGAACTTTCTCATTAAAACCTTAGCAAGACTTCTTCAGCGCATAGCAGTGATACTGAGAGTCCCAAGTTAATTCTAGTTTCTCTTTTACAGACATCTTTCCCGTTGGAGGTAGATCCAAAATGGTGAAAATTTAATTGTGAGTCGATTTCGATTACAAAAGGAATGTTGTTTTAAAATTTTATCTTAATTTCGATATATTCTTTTGGATTTCACTAGCAGTTTTCCTTATCGAATTAAGAAAAAAAAAACAATCGCTTCGCATATCATTAATGCAAACGGTTTTATGGTTCAGAGATTTCTCAAGGTTCTTAAATTTATATACTCATTTTGCTTAATGCAATAGGTATTAAGTGGTAATATGAATTTCATTTTTTATTGCAATTATGTTCTTGTTCCGTTGAAATTTGGTGAATGTTCCCATTATTGCATGAAATTAGTTAATTAATTAGTAAATAGTTATATTGGTGAATTTTTGTGCGTTTATAATTTATTTACCATTCATTTATCATTGGTTTCGGATTTGTTTTTCATTGCTACTAAAAATTACAAAGAAATTTTCAAAATGAAATAAGCAACAAGTAGACAAACAAATGAATGAAATAAAATAAAGTGTAAGTATTATAAACAAAAGATTTTAGCAAAAATACACTCTACTCAGTAACAGCAATTTACACATTATAGGATTCAAGATTTTAATATGAAACAGTATTTTTTGTGCGAACCATACAAAATTTATGATTGTCTTTCCGGTATCGCAAAAGCCTTGAAGAAATGCTATCCGCATATGACAGCTTTAATTTTTGCAAAAGAAACTGAAGGCTCATTAAATACAAGAAATTTATAAAGTGCACCCAGATACTGTTGTCAATGATTCACTTTTTTAACCTTCACGAAGGTATCGCAATGGCAAGGCTGCTATTTGTCTCAAGTGATAATGATGAATACTAACCGAAGCTCAAGCATTTGCCAAAACAACGTCCGATTTGAATTTTTGCGAAATGTGTTTGTTTTAGAAATGAAGGAATGATCACGAGAGAAACGATGTAGCTATGTGGACTTGTGGATCTTTAATTTTTTTGCAACCTTGAAAAAGTTTTACTGTATTCAAATAGGGATTAATTTATGTAAAACCTTAGACAAATACCATAAATATGTTGTTTAGGCGTGATAAAAATGTTTACAAATCAGAAGCTTAGTTGAACCATATTGTAAATTTTTATGATGGGCGGATTTAAAAATTTATTTGCAAAGCTTAAGATATCTAAGCATACAAAGATAAGAATCGAATGAATATATTTGTGAAAAACACACACACTCAAAATATGTTGACGACTATATTCGTCAATAAAAAGAAATCTACGCTTGGCGATTCGATTGGAGAAGATGTAGGGCTTTAAACTGGTATATTATGATATAAGAACCCCCTGACGAATTTATTCGTCAAACAGGATAAATTCGTAGTAAACGCCAAGTTGGAGGAGGTGCATAAATACCAAAAGTTAATTTCTCAGATGATACTACAAAAGCCAGAATCGTCACATTTAAATCGATCAAAGATCCTCAAATTTTCATATAATAATTTATATAATACTAATTAATATTAAATTGAGTTCATGAGATAAAGTTTAAACTATAAAAAAAGCGTTTAATTAAAATATTGTCAAAATCAAAGATGAGCATAATAAGAAATTTTACGTTAATATTTAATCGTAGATCAAACTTCAATTAATTTTAAATTCCTTCGATCAAGTAATAGCATAAAACTGATAATGAGGTCGTGCTTATCTTTAAAAATTTATTTTTTTATACCAAAAATGAGCAGCTAGCCCATTCTGACTGATAAAAAGTCTGATTGCCACGAGCGATTAATTATAGTAAATCATTGTGCGTTAGATACTAACGAGAAATATTTTTATTTTTTTTTAAATTTATCAAGTATCAAACAGTTAACAGGGTCAAGGAGATCTGCAATTTAAAGAATCAGTTAATAATGATAATTTAGTAAGCAGTTTAATGAACTAACGCAACGGTTTTTAACCTCCGATCTTATAGTCCATATTTTGTTAATTGTAATTAGACGACTTAATGTTGTTGAAATTGTTATTGAAATTTAATTAGCATGGAATTTTGCCATATTTTTTGAGGCGATATTTCTTTAACTGTCACACGTAACTCATTCACTTTCAATTATTCAGTCATGAAATTCTAAACTTAATAAGTGCAGCCGTTGAGAAATTCAAAACTTATCACATATATACCAAATTACATTTAAATGTTTTGGAGTCAAAAAATCATCCAATTTAATACTTTCAAAAATGACTATTATTAGTATTTTACGAAGATTAATAAGACACGGGATCCATGAGTAACAGAGCTGCTGAAACAATCAACGGGTAGTACAGTAAAAATGTTCAAGTCGAGATCATGCGATTTATAAAGTAAAGTCTACCAGATTAAATCGGTGATTGT
Source organism: Philonicus albiceps (assembly GCA_963969385.1). Taxonomy (NCBI): domain Eukaryota; kingdom Metazoa; phylum Arthropoda; class Insecta; order Diptera; family Asilidae; genus Philonicus; species Philonicus albiceps. The sequence continues at coordinate 7,080,239 of OZ017775.1, forward strand.
CACGATGCTTATCAGAAATTATGATAGAAGCAGGCTGCAGTTCAAATAGTTTGTATATTTCTTTTTGGCTACTTTGAACTATCCCATCATCATTAAAATGAAATAAAACAGATTATATAAGTTTGGTGAAAGAGTTTTATGAAATAGTCTAAAACCAACTCAATAATCCAACGCAAAATCTAAACAACAAATAAGCACTCTTTCTAAGAAAATATTGTTTACAAAAACTATAAGAAAATGCTGAGAAACGAAATAATAACTTTTATTTTGAATAGATAAGATTTGCATTGATTGTTTCTGGTGGACGTATACGTAAATAAATGTATTTTTCTGAAAAATAATAAATATTACAAATACGAAGCAAGCACGTTTGAAAATCATATAAAGTTTTATAGTAAAAGTGTCACAAGGGTACATCATTAGTAAAATAAATGAAAAATATGAGTATTTCCTAATATGTACTTCTTCAAAATTTAGCAGTTCAACGATAACTACAAAATTACATTAACCGAAACAGAAATTGTTAGAATTTGAATTGCCGATACATGCACTATTGCTACATAACCTAAAAGATTCGAATACATTATTTAAATTTTCTTCGGCAAACGAATATTCTATGTTTATGCGTGATGACTAAAAAGCTCTACCTCTAATTCTTAAACAAAAAAACTGTTTGTATTTCTGTGAGATCAAAGGCCAATAGCTTTTTATTTTAGAAGGGAAAAACTAAGTCAGCTTTTCAGTCAATTTTGCTTCTTTGAAGTGGAAACTCACGTGAAAAATTTTTGTGTATTTTTAATATTCCTATTTACGATTTCAAAAAAAAAGAGGAGTTTAAAATCAGATCGGTTTCTAGGGCAAAACTTTGTTAGTAAACATAAAAATTGATTACTCTTCATTAATGAGTAAGAGTAGACTTTTTTTGAATAAAGGATAAACAATGAAACGTTAATCTTCAGTACACAGTCATATTAATAAGATTACTTTGTGTATTTAATTCGAATGGACTGTCCTAATTATACCATGTAACATTGTTATCCGGCAAGTTATAGCTGTTTAAATTTAGGTTCTTATTTTGATGATGTTAACATCAAATATGTTTACTTTTCAATCGTTAATAAAGAAACTTAAATTTGTAAAGAAGTTCCGGGTAGGAAGTTAACATAAAATCTATTGATGAAAATTCTCAAGATTGGAAAGTATCCAAATACATTAGAAGTAGGTAATCTAAAATTAGAAAAATTAGAGAATATGCTCAGAAAGTTTCAAATTAATCCCTTAATTGAAAATCTTAACCTATTTTATGCTCTCGTAAACACCTTTTAAGGAATTACATTTTAAATCAATTGATGAAAAAAATATGTCTTAAATTAGACTTCATTGATTTAATTCAAATTTTACATACCAGACAAGTTGTAAATAGTACAATTCAAAATTTCAGCCACTTTGATATCAATATATTTTCTAAAATATTGATTAATGACTATATCTAAAATGAGAAATAAATCTTTATAATTTTTGAATTACTGGTTTTAAATCTGGGTAAGAGTAAATAAGTTTCCGGCCTATAATTCTTCACACTTCACTTTCGATCCACCATCAAATATAAAGTCTGTATTTTCCGGTTGATGTAAATCGTTTCCATTTCTCTTTTGATATTAATCACCCAGGTTAAAATAAATTGTTAAATAATTCTCTTTAGAAAAATTTTTAAGATATATAACGCAGACAAACGAATTTTTCATCCTGATCCCATGTTAATCAATTTAATACATATAAAGATAATATTTTTATTATATATTTCTAAATATTTTTAGTAGTATCTCTTAAAATTTACGCAATAAATTTTAGGTTTTCTGACATTAATAGAGCGTAAAAGACGTATTTAAAAGATAATGCTACTTTTATGAGAATGCTAAATTTATGACCAATATGGATAGACAAATAAAAATTTAAAATTCTGAACCATCACATAAAAATAATAAATTTTTTAAAAATCTTCAATATTTACCATGGAACTGCGGAACTGCTGTTTTGCATGAAAGATTAATGCCGTGAATACAACAAGATGCAATGCTAAAACAAATTAATTAAATTGATCGTAAATAATCGAAAAAAAAGAAATAAACGCAAACTCATAAAAATATTTTACAACTGGTAAAGGCATTAAATTACTTTATCAACAGGAAGGTTGGTGACTTATTTTTCTGCGCGGTACCGATAAGGCTCAATTACACACATCATGGTTGACCTCTGATAACATTTTGTATTGCACACCGATTACAATAGCTTTATTAAAATATTTTAAAGTCTAATCTTATGAAAATTAGGTAGTTACTTTCGAAAATTGAGTAGTTATTACTGTGATTGCATTATTTTATATCCATCCCACCCCTATCTCTGCAGTGGAGAGGGCGACAATAACAAATAATTTATCTCAGCATAAATGTAGCATTAGTGATAAGAAAAAGCGGATTTAATGTCTCTTATCATGCAACACTTCGGGACAGTATGGTTGAACAAAACGAGATATTCGACGGATTGTGCAATGCGTTTGCCTTTGCATCGTCTTCTTTCGAGTGATCTTTCTCATTTTAAAAAAAATGTGATTCTTCACGCATTGTCATCGTAACGTCGTCGCCCTGAGAAAAGCTAAACAGCCACGCTATCTTGTTTTCTATGGTTTACTGTGAAAGCTATTTTTACTCGTCAACGACGGCATATTTAAATTTACTGAGAGCGGCTGCAAAGCAGTTGATAAGCATGGGTTGGTTTGTCGCTTTCAATTTTCTCTCGCTAAAACTGTACGATTTTCTTAGATAATGGTGTTAATTAAAGTTTATTTAAATATTTTCAGACTTTCGACCTGAGGTAGAATGATATCGCGCCTCCAGACCTTAATGAGGTGCTCCTCGAGAGTATTAGAAACAGCCCCGCCTGCAGATGACATCGCTGCATGTTCAGGCCGGGGCGATTGTTTGAATGGTACATGCCTTTGTGAAATTCGATACAGCGGTGATGAGTGCTCCGGTTTTAATCTACCATACCACGCTGGTATATCTTCCGTATTCTATTTCGTTGCCTTGATATCCGTCATACAACTGCTGATATGCATTGTGGCCGAATACCAAAGGCTGAAGCAACCATCTGTGCTAAGGGCATGTCGGATAACAACACAGAAATTGCTCTATTTTGTGGTATTCATCGCAGCCATGCTACGTGGAGCATACTTTACCACACCGGTGAGTATATTTATTTAAAAAATATTAACCCATTTTCTAAACATATCGATTTGATTTTGTAGGAAGTATTACAGCCTGGCTGGGCAGCAACCCTTATGTCGGCTTATTATCCTCTGCTTATGACTTGCTCGTCCTTAGTTGTATGCTTGTGGGCCGAGGTAAGTACGTGTAGTGATAGAATGTTTTATCTTAAGCTAGATTAGTTCGTAATCTTCTTTTAAACATTGTATTTATAATCAAAATATTAGTCATTCTATTATTTCCTCTTGCCAAAGTTATAATGCGATTACGACAACAATAGGACTTCTGTTTATTGTAAAAATAACAGTGTTAATATTTTAAGAAGTTTAACACGAAAGAGCAAATATATTTTAGGAACTTTCATAAATAAATAATCTATCCGGTTACCGAAAGCGACTACCTGGCGAAAGGTATTTTAATAACTGGATCTATTTTTATAAGAAGGAAGCAGTTAGCAGCCGCTTATTCCTTAATTTAAAACGCAAATAAAATATTCATAATTTATAGTATGCTTGTGTCACTCTTTAGTTGATAATTGTTTAAAAAGCTAAATTTAGTAGAGAACTGTAAGATAATAAACAGTCTGAGCGCTTATCATTCAGCAACCGAAATTGCAGAGTTAAAGATAACAAGTATGTAAGTGGGTTAGAGTTTGTTTTAAAAAAGAATTAACTTTAATGCGTTTTTATAAGCGCGTGATCTAAAGAAAATAGAGGCAAAAATGTTATTAGCTTTGTATACAATTAACAACACTCCTTCTCTTTTGTATTATACAATAAGTTTAAATTTATAAAGTAAATCCAAATGTGCTATTCAAACAATCGCTGTGATCCTCAATTTCATTATTTAATGAAATAAACAGAAACATTTTTATCTCATGAAAGAAGTTTAATGCTAAAATCAAATTTATTGAAAATTTTTGAATCTCCATCTAAAGTAATAATTATAAATGGTTACACGGCAGCTATTTGCGTCGTACATCTTTTATCTGACTAAGAAAAAAAGCTTGTCTGAGTGGGAATTGTTGAAACAAAAGTATTTTTTTTTCAGTATATGACTGGAAAATTTCCTTCCATCGTCATAAAGACTAAAAATATTACCATTTAGTCAGTTTGCGAGCAAAGTATATAGTAATGGAAAAACAAAATTTTAAAATTAATATTTGTGGTAATAAAATCCATATTTCCTGGTTATAACAACAGTTGAAAAATAAATTACATAATGCATTTCCTTCCACTCCATTGCATTCCATTCCATTTCCAAAAGGCAGAATAACTTTAAACTAATGGTTTAGTATTTTAGGGTACTGTGTAATAGTAATAACCATATTTTCTTTTCTTTCTTTCTTTTTCAAAGATTCTTCTTTTTTGAAAACAAAACCTTTTTAACCATTTCCCATCCTAATGTGACTTAATTTTCTCCTTATATTTTTATTAAACATAATCTCAACTAAATGAATAATTAAAACTCTTAAAAAATATTTTATAAACACATATAGGTCCTAGTAATAGTAAACTAATTAATTTCATAATGGAAAGACTTCCATAAAGGTATATGCAAAATAGTCTCCAAACTTATTGCTTGATTGCTAGGATTGATTTGAACAGAAAGCAATAATTACTTAATTGATATCACTCTCCATATAAATCTTTGTAATGTTTTTCTCTTAGTACCTATATACTTTGATAATCACTTCAGAATACTTCCTAAAGCTTCATGAATCAGTGCGTCTTTCTTTCTTCGTTGGTAAAGTTCTTAGGTATCTTAAATTCTTAGTAATTTAGTGAAAAAGGTTCTTTTTTCAAACGTTTGTTGATTGAAAAACTTGTGACTTCGATCGCTATTTATAAGAGTAATATACTTGAGGAAAACATAAAGGAGACCAACTATGAGGAATAAATGAAAAATATCGTTTGTTATGTTCAATCAAAACAACTGCAAACTCCAAAAAGAAACAGAAAATTTCGTTATATTTTACAGAGAGATGTTTTAGGATTCTTAACGAAAGTTGTATAGGTTTGTGTAAAATCAACGAAGGTTGATAATGCACACATTTTATTTTATTTATATAAATTATATTTTTAATGTTTACAAGATATCAAATTTTTAGCATTCATTAATACGTGACCTTAAGATGATGGCAAGACAAAAATTTTCTGATCATTATGATTCACCAATGTCTGTTTTGATTTTCTTCTGTGTAATAACATTCTACCCAATTAATACAAAACGTAAACAAGCCGACTACGTTATGATTCGCTCCTAGGTAGGTATTTATTTAGTTTGAGAAGCTGACTGGATAAAACACGAGGATTATCATGCGTGACTTTATGGGTTACGAGTTAAAACGTGTATGGAATGAGAAAAGAAAATGCACTTGCCGCCACCGAGCGTCTACCTGTCTGTTTTTGATCCGTGTTTTTGTTTTTAGTGTCTTTTCATATTTTCTGTTTGCATTAGTTAAATTAATGAGCGCCGATAGGAAGTATTATTAGAATATAAAAATGGAATTTTCTAATGTTTTTTCAAACCTTCAAAACTCCAACTAAATCATTTCTTCTCTGTGTTTTTCACTAATATAAAATTAATTTTTTTTGTAGAAACCTAAACTTAACAATACTTAATATGATTATGAATTTGTTTTATGAATATCTGTTTATTGATAAATAGAACCCAATTTATATTATGTACGTCCAATTTTTTGTCTGAGGCTTTTTCCTAATATTTGTACATTAGCATTTTGTTGAGAAATTATCTGAAAAATACATAAAAGATAAACTGATTCTTGAAACATGTAATATCTCTTTTCCTAATAAATATTGTTCAAACTCTTCTTCCATTTCTTTTAACAGATGCATAATATACTAAGGAAATGTTTAATTCCAAGATAAAATTATAAAAAAAATTGAATTTCGGTAAATATGAAAATTTCGGAATGCCACAACACGATACTCTAAAAGAATAAGAATTTATATACATTTTTTGATCATCTGTATTTTATAAAGTCGGTATTTTACAGTATAATAATAGTCAAGTGAAAAACAATTTTTTTAAAACGGTCGCATAAAATTTCAATAAAAAAGTCTACGACTTTCAGAGTAATACTTTATACAAAGAATGTAGTACTCAAATTACAGATTCAGTTTACGCTATGAATGCAATGGAATTTAATATGGCGCATAGTAACGAACTTTTATATTTTTTTATATGCAAAAATTTTAGATAAATCGACTATTTTAAATTCAAATCATATCCTCACATTTTGTTTATTGTAAACATCCCTGATCAAAATATTTAATTTAATATCTAATTCATAGATGACTGAATAATTATTTTGGATATTGGATTTAAAAATATTTGAGTACTCATTCAATATGGTAAATTCCAAGAAAAACATAATATTTATTAAAGTTAAAAAAAAAACTCTAAATCAATCACGAAAAGGTCATTTTTGAAAATTTCCTCACATTGTCATCTTTGTGCTATCCACGATCACCTAAATGGAAAACCCCAATCGAAATGTTAAATTATGTAAACCTCATGTGAACTCAAAATCTAATTTCGCATCACGGCATGTTAACCTAGTGCTCATTCAGGTGACTTAGAACTCAAATCGTATTAGGTTTTTATCTTAACAGTTGAGCACATTTCATGCAATTTAATTGATTTTTCCCTGCATCTGCTAAACAATCGTGGGGTCGTGCCAAGAATTTAATTTCTCAAGGCCTTTATCATGTTTTTTTTTTTTTTAATCAATCAAATAACAGATTTCGTACAAAAAGAAACCAGTTTTGGCGCAATAAATCTAAACGACAATTTCGCTATTTGAATATTACATCAAGGCGAAATATGCACTCTAACGGTAGGTTTTCGGATGGCTTGATCATGAATTCGGAACCACAGAGCCTATTAACCTATATTCGGATTTGCCTAAAAAGCGTAATGTATGGCTATGAGTTTGTATTATTACTAAAACGAATTTGAGTAACCGCAGTCGCCACACCATCATTACCACAACGCCATCGTTATGCGTGCAATTAAAACTAAGATTCGAGCTCAATGTCAAGTGATAGTACTTCACCTGAATGGCGTTAATCTTCAAAAACTTCTGGAGCCCATTAGCCCGAGGGGACAGGGCACAGTCCGCCAACAACCTCTGGCAGTCAATGTTTGCAAACATTTGCTTATTATGTGGTAACTCAAAACATGTTTTCGCGATAAACCGCGGCAGAGAGTGACTTATTCGTATTAAACGCCGGTATCGCATCAGATCAATTTATGAGAGTAGGTGGAAAAATATTTGCCCAAGTTGTGCTCGGTGCGAGCAAAGTTGTCTTTAAGTGTCGTCATTTCCAATTTATAAGTTAGACAAACAGTATCTGTTCTAGAAAGGACTTATCCGTAATTAGTTTACGTAGAACAGTTATGCTGAGAAAAGATTTATTAATCTACCGAAAGTTCGTGGAGTGAGTAGTCGGTTCATCTGTGCTATGGTTGGAATTTGAATATTTCGTTGTGAACTGTGAAAGGAATTATATTAAAAAGTGAAGTTGAAATATGAATTACATTGGTACAATAAAAATGTTTTAAGTCCTTCAGTCAATAGTAAAATTACATAAATCCCAAAAGGGATAAGTAAGTTGAAAATAAAATTATAACGTTAAATATATACAGATTGAAATAACTAAAGACTGGCTTACGACGACTTTAAATTAATTAAAAGTTTTCCTGCGTAGAATATGTTGCTTTTTTTTTTTCAAAATATCAAAAGGGATAAAGTATAAATCGAAAAAATCTACTTTCCTTATTACATGCATGATAAATTGTATTCGATAACAAAAAATTTTATTAATTTGTAAATCCATGAAAAAAAGGTATTAGGTATCCGAGAACTCGAATTTTGATTATTCTGAATCGACTTGATATATTTAAGGTACAGGAAATTACATTTTAAATATTGTACATTCTGAAAAAATGTTTAATAATTTTTAGAAGTTCTTAAACTAATACTTAGTAACTACTGTTCCACACTAGTTAGTTATCGGAAAATTCTTTAGAAACATTTGAGCATTAAATGTCCTAGGATCAAATTATAATAGTTAATTCCAATTATCTCAAGATATTTTGTATTGAGCAAATGATAATTAAAGTAAATGAACAGAGGAAGAAAAATGCAATAAAACAGTGTACTGTTATATTTACAAATTGAATCTTCAATTCACTTTAAGCAGAAAATCATTGGCAACAGACTAGCAATAAGTAAAAGACATGCGCGAGGGCTTACATGAAAATATATAAAAGGGAAATTTAATTATGCGCAATATGCTGTTTTATTAATGCAAGGTGGCACATCATCGATTGCACCACAATTACCTGTGTAACTTAGTTCGTTTGGAAGTATTATAAATAGGTCGTTATTGCAAATGATATAATTTTGATCGGATATTTAACTCTTCGCAACAGAAAATTTTATTTGGCAAAAGAATTAATATTGATTGTATTTATAGTGTTCTTAGTTCTGAGCAAAAGCAATCAGGGTTACCTACCAGAATTTTATCAGCAAATAGTCAATCGATCGAATTTAAGCTATATGCAATTGAGTTAAAAAAGCTATTTTTGAGATTTTGTTTTGTTTTGATTTTAGTTAAATTCAAAGGTTACTTAAACCTTCAATTGTTTTTCTTCCCCATTTTCATTTCAAATATTAAATAGTGATGCAGTTTAAATGACTTACTTTTTCTGAAATAATGTTGATTTTCTTATTTATTTTAGTCTTAACAAATTATCCCTTTGCTAATCTAAAGGCTAAACTGTTTTTTTGTCGGGTTCAAAAAGTGAGAAAATTATCGTACTATAAACTTTAAGCTCATTTAGCAGACAGCAATGTTCTGAAGGTTATCAGAAAGGTTGAATATAAACTAAAAGTCATGAATAAAATTTGCTATCAAAAACAAGATGAAATAATAACTATGTACAACAATAAGTAGTATCATTGACACAAAAAGGAATTTAATTATGTATAGTATAAAGGCAAGTGTTTAAGAATTTAATTCATTCATAAATAGCATATCCACTTTCTGCCTTAAGATTAATATTGCATAAAAAGTTTCTGCTTCCCACTAGCGACAAATATTTCAAGTTTTTAAGTAGCATCGATGGATTAGGTAAAAATTTTAATAAAATGATCATTAATTGCACCTACTTTAGCTTTTTTTTTATATAGTTCGGTCAATTATTAACGCAATGACCAAATTTAAGGATATTCAGCTATAGCTGAATAGCTACCATTTGCAGCAATGTTTATTTATATTGTTTTGCTTTGTAATAAATTCATTATTTTCCAAATCGCGTTTACCATTTGGTTTTTCCGTCATTCCGATTAACTCTGGATACTCTGTAAATACCACAAGTGTTAGCCATATGGATTTTTACTTTAAACTAACATTTATTTTACAATGTCAGCTGTATGCTATTTACTAATATTTTTAATGTGAGACATTACATTTCATTTTTTTTTTCTACAGATCTTTCATTTGCGTGACATACGCTGGGAGAAGTCACAGTTCTTATCGAAAAGTTTTCTCGGATTTCTGGCATTTAATCTTTTCTTGTACAGCTTATTTGGTGCCGAAGTATTTTCTTCCTTACTTCTGACGGACCGACATTCATACGCTCACATATTTAATGGATGTTATGCCGCTCTATTGCTCATTGTTGTTATATTCTTCCTCATCTACGGAGTAGAGGTATTTTTTAAACTGCGAGGAGGTTTTGTTTATGACCAAAGTGGACACAGCCTTGGACCAGGCGATGCCATCATAAATGCATCACAATTACATCAATCACGCTTCGGTCTCCTTAGCCAGGCGATAATGTTGATCGTTATTGTGGGATTTTTAACGTCGGAAACGCTGGGCGATTTTTGGAAAAAGAAGTATGGATGCAATAATTTAATTAAATTATATATTTATTAAATTTTAATACAATTTTAGAGTGCCAGTCTATTCAAGGAACTGGCACGACATTGTATTTCGTATTGTAGAAATTGGTGTTGCCCTTTGGTTCCCATGCTGTTTATGGAACTCAATGGCTCCCGAGCAATTGTGGATTTTAAATCCAAGAAAGCTTCTCAGTAGACAAATTGATCCATCCATACCATCAACATCGCAAGAAACTCGTAATCTTTCACCCGAGGAAGGTCAATCATTTTTAACAAAGAAGGATTGCTGGATATGCTACGATTCTGATAAACCAGAACCTTTAATTCAGCCGTGTAAATGCACCGGAGATGTAAGCTCCGTACATCATGAATGCCTGCGGAGATGGCTGGTCGAGAGTTGCAGCACATCCGATACTCTGCTGCAATGTAAAGTGTGCGGATCTCCATATGAAATTGAAAAAACTAAAAAGTAAGTAAAATTAAAATGAATATGTTACCTTCTACTAAGACCACTTATTTCGATTTATCTAATGTCTAATGTTTTTTTTTTTGGCTTATGTACGGTCCCTTTGTTTATTTATAATTATTATTATTCGCAGATTGGACTGGGAGAAAGGTTTCACGATTCAACACTGGGCGAAAACTGTCATCCTGATCACACTTATGTGCATAACAGGGGCCTGCGCATGGGTCATAATCCAACTGTATGTAGATCCAATCATAAGAATCTTAACTGCTGGAACAGGTGTGCTAATTGGATATGTCTGCATTAAACTGCTCAGCGAAAATACAGTGGTCGCCTACCAAAGGGCAAAAGTTAGTTCAATTAATATAGTCACAAACGAGATGACCGCCACAGACAAACTACAAACGATCTGCGAGGAGGTCGATTGTAAATAGACTCAGTTGCATTAAGCAAAATTGTAAACCTAAACCTAGAGGAATCGATCATTCATTTTCCCGTCATCGTAAATTATGGCCACTCCATTTATAATTTCAAATTACTTAAGTAATTGCAATAAAATTACTAGAAAGAATCTAGGTGTAGACTTTACTAATGATAAGAATTAATTTCTGCGAATGTGATATTACCCCCCCAATTTTCAGTTTAGTCCTGGCGACTGCAAGGAAGAGATCTGTACAATTCTACTTTTATATATATATATATATATTTTTTTTTTTTGATTTGTCCTCTATTTTTTTTTACATTGAATATCGTAGGATTGATAAAAGTATCCAGCTAAATTAGCTGCAAAGTGTTGAATATCAGTAAAGATTGGCTCAATGTCAAAAATAGCCGATAGCACTGGCAGCAGGGCGAATGTAACAACTTGGAAATCTTGTATTAGTGCTGTTATTTTTTTATGTAGCCTACGAAAATTATTTATTTTTTTTTTACATTACTTTTAAGGCATTTTACTGTACCATAAAATATACGATTTCAAGTTAAAATTGTTCACGATGTATTTTTATAGAATATTGAATTAGTGATATGAAACTGTATTGTTCAGACATATTCTTACGAGCCAAATAAAATAGAGATTCGATACGAACAAGTTCTTTTGAGTTTCAATGTCCTTAATTCCTTATAATTTTTTTTCCCTTAAATACCTAATTAATTACAAATCATCGAATATTTGAAAATCAGTTATTTCGAAATGAACATTAAATTCAAATGTTACTTAATTTTGAAGTAAAATTTTATTGAAACAGTATTGCATTTGCAAAAGTTTGAGCGTATCGTAGTATCTCTTCAATCGTTATGCTAGATTTTACAGTGAGAGCTCAAGTAATGTAAATAAATTCAACTAAGTTTGGCAATATTGGCAATGAGTGCCTCTAAATATTGCCGCTTAAGCTATAAGTTTACAATTTATTATGTACATAAACATTTTTTAGTAATTCCAATTATATCACCAATTTAAATTTACACAGGGTCTTCGGATTCTTTTTAAGAATCATTATACCAGTCGATTCCTTACAGTGTCCTGAACAAATGTAAAGCTCATTCTAAAGAGAATAAAATTATCTTTCTAATGATACTTCACTTCACTTCACTTTTTAGGATACATTTTTAAATGTAAGAGTTGTAAAGTTATTAAAATAATATTTTCCATAGAAAATGTTTAAGAAAACCGGAAAACTCCAAAACTAGAATTCAAAGGATTCAAAATAAAATATTAAAAATAATGTTTAACCTGCTTGGTTTTAACAGACCTGGGATAATTTCAATCGATTACTAAACGCAACTAGTTTTTCGGATTAACTATTTAATCAATTAAAAAATTAATTAATATTTTTAATTCAATAATTAATCGATTACAGTTTTAGTTGACAAAACAATTACTGAGTTAATCGATTACAATTTTAGTCATTTGAATTTTTAGTTGAAATTTACAATCGATAATGTAATCGATTAATATTTCAATCGGTTAAAAAAATATGCAACAAAAAATTATCGCGTTAGTCGAATGATTGATATTTCAACCGATTAGAAAAATAATCACCAATCAATTTGAGTCGATTGAATAATTAGTTAAGTTTTAGTACTGAAATATTAATGAGTCTCTTAATATCAGTGGATTCGTTTTCCTTTCCGTAAAAAGTGTAGAATGAAAGATGAGACATATCACGAATCCTTTCTTATACTTTTCTGGAAAAGAAAGAAAATCAACTCACAAAAGCAAACTCATAGTATTTTAAACTCAATAATTTATTACATTTTATTAAGTAAAAGAATAGTAGACATTTCAATTAAATATAATACTAGAAATTTTCGTACATAATTCATAAACTGACTTTATTATGGTTTTGCTTTGAGGATTACACGGTAGTCAATTAATTCATCAGTAGCATTTATCATGTTATATTTATAAAGTTAAATTTTTTATTTTTGGAAGGGATTAACCAGGATATTGTTTGGTGATTACTTTTGTAATCGATTGTGTCATCAATCGTAAAGCTTAATTGAAAATTAAATCGATTGAAATTGTAATCGATTAATCCAGTAATTATTTTCCGAAATAAAATTCTAATCGATTTTTATTTTCAACTACGCAGACTAAATAAAATTTCAATCGATTACAATTGTAATTGACTAGAAAAATTAGTTGCACTAAAATTAAATTTTAAATCAATTAAGGTTTTCATCGACTATCGCCCAGGTCTGGGCTTTACCCTACACGCAATTTATGATGAAGCAAGTAAATTACTTAGCAACTTTATTTAAAGTACCTTTAATTCGGATAATCCCTTAATTTCTAATCTTTTTCCGTGGGAATAATTTTTATATAAGATGAATGTGTAACATAAGGACCAAGTTTAAGCCTCAGTAAGAGTTCTTCTCAATTCTTTTTTCCCTTCACATAGCAACAGTAATAAACAAACAAATAATCTTGCTAATTAAATTAGCAGATTATTTGAGAAGCAGATTATAGAGAACTTTAATTCTAACCACGGTACCCACCTGATGGACGATTTCATGATGATTTTAATAAATTTTAATAATAAGAATAAATTTGACGAATCCACTAAGAAAAACAATTATAAAACAAACTCTACTAAGCTCCAACTTAATTTTAATATTGTAATTGTTTTATTTCAGCCAAAATAACTGTAGCATTAAAATTCATTGTAACGTTTTGCTTTTCAAATAAGCTTTTTCGGACAGTATCGAAACGAGTCCACCTTCACATTGGTGAATCACATGTTTAGCGCGTGGTGCCGACATCGGCAATGCAGATCACGCGCTGTCATCGAACTTCAGTCACCCCCTCTCCAACGGTTGGAATTCGTTTTAGAGTACTGAGAAGTCGTCACTGTTCGCCGTTGTCGTCGTCGTCGTCATTCGTCAGAAGGCTGCTGCTCGTTTGACGTGAGCACAATTTTTCGGTTGGATGTGCTATTGAATAATCATGCAACTTGTTTTAAATAATTGCAACTCGCCAGCTAAAAATCTCCGTGAATGTGTTGTGCCTCCTGCTAGAGACGATTTATGTACTTTTAACTTAATTTGTGGCCGCAATAATAACATAAAAGTGAAAAACCAGATAAAACTTATACCCCCGTCTTGATTAGGGGCGAATCTGTGGTTGAATTAAATCAAAGGAATCCTAAATAAAAATTCTAGTTATAATTGTGTCTGGTTCGTTTATTTTTACATGCTTATTGAAATTATTTTGTGCTTTGATTAGTGCAAAATAGTGAGCCAGTGAAAGGAATTTCGCGGTGCCTAAAGGACACGGTAAATTCGGGTGTGCGTGTGTGCAATCAGATCAGACCCCCGATCGCTGCACAGTTTCGTATTTTTTTTTTTTTATCGCTTTTTTTTATTATTATTTTTTTTCTTCTTAATTTGAGCTGTTCGGCAAGCACGCCGTTGTTAGAAACGAGATTATCAAAAATGCCAAAAAAGAACAGGAAAGGCAAAGGTAAGTGCTCCGTTTTCTGGTCGAGAGGCAGTTTTCCTTTGATTCCGCTAAGGTTGCCCGAAGGCCGCGCGCTGCAAGTGCCAATCTGGTGCTTGTCGCGTGTAAATATATAAATATGTGTGTGTATGTGTGAATGTATGCGGTGGGTGCATCACCGTCACCTCGCCCGCTGAAGCCCCGCTGAGATTGTGTAAAAAGTGAGAAACATCCGATAAAAATGTGATGCCAAATTAAAAATTATATAAAACATGCTAACCTAAGTCCGAAACTGCCAACTCTGCAAAATATCTCAGCGCTGCGTGTGTTCGGTGCGGGGGAGGTGAAAATATTTCAATTTCGCTCAGATTCAAAACAAACAAAGCCCCAACAAAGTTGCCCTGTCACCTGCTCGACGGCTGATTCATTGCGGATTCTCGAGAATCGCCAGCTATCTAGAATGTTACCAGCGCAAAACGGGCTAATTTTATGGTGTGAGGGGTGTAATTAGCAGGCGGGTGGTTATCATAAATTATCACCAGAATAAAATTTGTGGTGTGGCCACAGCGAGACGGCGGCTACTATGGCAGAAAAAGCATGAAATTCCCGTTTGTCAAGGCTGCGTGTAAAAGCCCATCCTATATAAGTTTTGTGTCGTATCGATTGCAATTATCGTAGAATTTTCGAACCTCTTCGGTGCGAGCATGTCTCTTCAGACAAAGGATCGATTTACTACGAACAACCGAATTGGGGCGCAGCGTGGGCCCAGATTCAATGACGAAAGCATGATGAGCGCATACACTGCACACGTTGTTGCAGGTCGTCCACTACGACGCCAAAGCGACATGTTGCTGCAACTTTTGCCGATTACTCGCGGTGACGTTATTTTGCCCCCGCGTTTCGACGGCCCACATAAATCCGCAATGTGGAGGAAACGATTAATATTTTGGGGACGGCTCGCCACAGCTCAAAAGCACCAGCTGGACTAATTGTTTGCTTTTTATTAATCGTTTCCACTTTTCCGAATATTTACAATGTCACGGCATTCGTTCGTGATTTCACGACTTGAGTTTTTCTTTAATTTTTGAAGGTGGTCGAAGAGCGTTCTTATCGCATAAAAAAATTGTTTCAAGCTCAGAGGTGCAAATGAAGCAAATTACCACTTAATTTGCTTAAATATCTCAACAATTTAGTGAACTCACATTCGAAAAAGAAATTCGATGAGCCACAGTTCAGGTTTATCTGGTCTAGACGAATTCAAATTAAGGCAACCTGCTTTTGTCAGGCAGTCACTGTAGAGTTTGTTATCGAACAAAGGTTTTATTTATTTATGCAGTCTTTTTAATGCGGAGACCCCGGACTTGACTGGCGCACTGGAGGCCAGATCTAGTAAATAGAACAGCTGTGTGCTTAGAAATCAGAATTCACCAAGTCTGACCTTTCGGACCGATCAATTTATATAATAAATAATTCTATCCGGCTTACAAATTAAGGTGACACCTTAATCAGATGCAGGACAGACCTATCGAAGTACTTGATCAAGTAAAATGCCTCAAAACGAAAGGTTTATCAAAGATTTTCGGTTGTCGCATAATACAAACATGTTCTGACATTGAATTCTAAATAGAAACCCCCCAAGGATAGAAGAATGTCCCTCATTTTATAAAGTGGCAATGAGGGATGACCATCGAATACAGAAATGATTGATTCTCGAAAAAAAAAAAATCAATATGCCTTTATTTCCTAATCTTTAATATGTAATCTAACAATGAGAGGGTCTGGGAACAGAATTTTAATTTTAGCAAAGTACTAACGTTTACTATCCAGCAAGGTCTAGCAGAACTAAGCACCCGCAATTTAGTTACGCAGTACTTAAGATTCTATAAGGCAATAAATCAAAAGAAATATTCATTTTTTGATCACTGAAGTGGGCAATTAATAGAGGAATAACCAAAGTAAGGCGATTACAAAAGTAGCTAATCGATTTGTAACGTACATACTTTAATAATCTCGACTCTATAAATATGTTTCTTTTGGAATTCACCATAAATATTACTCTAGAAGGTGCGTTGTAGGGCCCTAAGAATAACAAGAGTTATTGAGTATTTGAGTACTTCAAGTATTTCGTAGTGGCTTGGATCGAGTTTGAATAAAGCTGTTTTGAGAATATTTGAGTAATTAATTGGGTTCAAAAGAAGTACTCGAATAGTAATCTCTAGGGTCTAGTAAATTAACTTTCCAAATTTATATTGTTTTCTAACTTTAAGATATACGGGGGATATTCACAATTTTGTAAATATTGCTAATTGTACCCGTAATCTTTTAAGAGACTTCTTAGTAGAAACACCAAATTTTACTTAGATTACTTTTGTCAGGTAATAGAAGCGAACATATTTCGTTAAATTATCATCTTAAAATAAAACAAAGTATCCATACGCAGCTCATTCTTTCTAGTACGAATTTCAGCTTGTGGCTTGAAAAATATGAACTTAATTAACTTAAGTTATTTATCCATAGATTAGTAATTTGGTGCTAAAAATACTTCATCACATCATGTTTTCGGTAAAAATTGTTAAATATAAAATTAAATAATTACAACAACTCCTTATAAATTGAGATACAAATATTAAGAAAAATTCCCCATAACTTGAATTACCTGAAAGTTTTAGTTTTGTAAGTCTGTAATATCTTTGCTTCAAGGAATTGCTTAAAAAAAAAAACTACACAAATATCAAAGGTAGTTAGTTACGATGAATAAAGGTTGAGAAAGGAAGCATACGGTCGTAAAGATTTTAATACGTGAACGAATTAGATGCATCGAATTTTGGCTAATCTGGAACTTCTAGAAGAAGAATACATGCTATAGATACTAACGTAATTATTTTTTTTACCGGGATTAAAGGGGTTATAGAAAAGGCATAAAGCATGTTATGAATGTTAAATAATTTAAGTAAGTTCCGTATTTCTAGTATTTAAAACATTTCTTGTCCCATTTTTGTATATCATACTCGTAGTCCATGTTCATATGAGGGAAAGGTAAAGGAACGTCATGCATTTGTGTACCGATTTCAGCTCACATAATACCGAAAGTTAAAGTAATAAGTATAAAAAAACTTCGAAGGAATAACTAAATAAATCGAAATTAATTATTAATTTTAATCAACCTTTAAAATTAAATCTACAATTTTTTTTTTAGCACCTCTATCACTAAGATTTAACTTTATTGATATATATTTCTTTCCTAGTAGACAAATAATAACAGTTGAGCTTAACATAGAATTTCATATCAAGACATCTTATCAGTAATTTTTATTTTTGCCCAGCGACCCTAAAAATAAATATTTACAAGAATGAAAAACGTTAATACTTAGAATGGGGTTTGAGTTTGAATGCTTAAAATATTTATGTTTATAAATTTATCAGGAGTATTTCTATATATTTACGATGCTAATTACCAAGAAAACCTAATAATCAAAATATATACAGAGGAAGTAATTAACCTGATTCATCATTTTACTTATCAGTTAATATCGACGTGTCTATCGCTCATTTTTGTTTTTATTTATTTATTATTATTATTTTTTTTTTTAGTAATGAAGTAACTTATTACAAATCGTTGTGTTCCATTAATCAAGCATCACGATGATGTGGCGAAAAATAAAATTATAATTATATGGCAGAAAAATTCATTTTTAATTTTAATTTGTGAAATATGAAGGTAAAGTCTAAAGCTAAAGTAATATAAAAAAAAGACCGTAAACAAGAAGTGGTAATTAATTAAAATCACCAACAATTCTACTTATCGATCTTACTTTTGTTTCTCATTTTATTATAGGCTCCATAGTACAAAAAAAATTTCCCGGGAAAGTTTATAAGATAAGAAAGTTTGTCTTTTAGTAAAATTATTGCACAATGTCAATGATAAGAAATACGCTACTTATCATCCAAGACAATATACTTAAATGCTTGCATCTCTTACCATTAGGTAATATTCATGTAACTGTTTGTTATTAAAATTTACGTAATGTATCTGCATTTTGCACAGCTGTTCAAATATTTTAAATTTGTTGTCTTATTTCTATGGCCTATGAGGAAATAAAATCTTGCATTAGGAATAATAAAGTAAGACTCGATTATAATTATCTTGCTCTCTGTGAAAAAAAATATATTCGTTTTATTATTAGTTACGACTTAAGGTTTTTAATTTTGGTTTAAATTGGATTAACAATAAAATTATTATTTCATATTTTTAACTTTTTATTTTAAAATTCTTCAAGATTTATTTAAATTACAGAATTATTGACAATGGCAAGCAAGCATTCGTCTTATAAAATGAAAAATCGAATCAACTATTATTTTTAATCTCTTTCAAATGTTCATCTTTATTACTTTTGTTTGTTATTCGAGTTTTATTATTTCCGGCGGACATTACGAAGAATTTTAAAAATATACTTGTGTATCATGCATTACTTTTTTGTCTAAAATAAAAGATTTCATAACAATCGCAATACACAGCTTTGTTATTTTGCTTAGGCACTAATAACTCGTTTTTTAACACCTCGAAAAGGTGTTAACTAAATATCAATTTGTTTTATTTAATGTTACTTTACCTTCTATAGGAGTTCGTTCAACTTTCACTCTTATACTATTTTTAAATTCTGTATAGAGAAATTAATTACATATCTTTTTTCCCTATTAGCAAGATAAATAATTCCTCGTTCGCTAAAGAAAAGCATTCTATATAAGTTAATCTACCTAATCTATCTAAACATAGAGCGCTTCTATCCTAAAAACTAGCTAGTTCTACTCGTCGTGTCACCCTATAAATAATTCTGTGAATTCATTAGTCCGAAAAGAATTGTAATATTTCACAACTCGACGCAAGTCACGACAAAGTAGTTTTATTCGCCACAGAATTCTCCGAAAGTTCCCATACCCGAGATCATCAAAATTTCAAAATCTGTGTAAATATGCAAGCTCAGGTTTAAGACGTCGATAAGCCCCGAACTTTGGACAGTGCTCCAAGTGGAGAATGAACAATGGGCCAGTGCTCCGCAAGACAACCCCGAGTCTTATCTTTCTCCCCAGGAGATAAATTGGTTATTTTGCCGGATTATCAACGTCCTTCGCGGGAGCGAGTCTTAAACGATAAGCGCGGGCGGAGACGAGTCAGACGTGTTATGAAATTCTGGTGGCGGTGGTTCATAAAATCGCTTCTTGTTTTTCCCACTCAGACTAATCAGCTGATTTGCGATTTGCATTTAATTAGAAGAAGTCGAAATCGAGAACGCGCCTTCATTAAAATTCACTTCCATGTAAATCAGAGTGAACATATTTTTCCCATATGCGGAAAACCTTTAGGAAATAATTAGTCGACTTGCACTAGTCACACTATATATGCATCGCACTAAGCTTTGATTGTATGTTTTTTTGCTTTTATATAACTTTATTAGGTCGTACGGGTTAATTAAGAAGTAGCCAACAACTTAGGAAATGGGAAATGCAATTATAGCTTTTCTTTTTTCATAAGCCTCGGATTTGTATATTTAATTTGAAAAGTAGTTTTGAAGTTGATATTTTTTTTCAATTTTTCAACTTTCAAATTTTATTTTAAGATCTCCTTCATAGAAATTATATTTTTTATTTTTCTACTTAGAATTTAAATATTTATGTATTTAAAATAATAGACCGATTCCAGAATTTGTAACTCTAAGAAATAGTCGTATTAGTTGATATCAAGTGCTTTTAGGATCGGGGGTTTTTAACACTTCTTTTTCAGGTCCCAACCTTGAAGAATTCTAAGTTATTAGCTTAATAAGGAATAAATGCACCGTATATAAATATTTCCGTTTACGAATTTGTAATAGTAAAAAGGTTTGCTAAAAGAATACTTAAGAATGAAAATTAAGAACGTGTTTTTGTTAAAATTAGCTTCTAAATCAGAATGAAATATTCACACAAAATCTTTGTAAAATAAGCCGACCTGCTCTCTGGGGTAAACTACACCGCTCTGGTCGATTGAACGACGATTCCCCAAATATAAATAAATTGTTTCACGATTGGTTTCGTGCTCGCAAACGGAAATTGATTATGTCATGCGAACGGATTGCCACTTATCGAATTTTTATGCTTACAAACTAAGACCCGGCTGACTAAAGAAAAGGAATAACCTCGAAGGGCGCTATGGATCATTTCGCTTCTGAAGCATAAATCCCCACAAGGGGATTGTCAGAACCCCTGGGGGATACGGGGGGAGTCGGGTTTTTGAAGGGGGCCGCACTTGCCGACTCCATGGAACGTGACTAATCACGTGCGGGTTTTACACATTTACCCAAACATTGGGGCACGTGAAGCAGAGCTCTAAGTTATGGGTCGCGTCGATCGGGTGGTCGGGGAAGGCTTACAACTGATTTAAAAATTTATACACCTTCTTTACAAAGTTACTAATAATTTCGCGTTTACGGAACAGCTGTATGCGACACCAATGACCTAGTCCTAGCAAAGTATTTACGAATTTTTCTCAGCTCAAAGTTCGCGCAGTTGGTTGCTCCCTCGATTTAAAATTAGACCGCTTTGGTAATTTCGCGAAAATTGTTTTTGTTTGGGAAAACGCGTGTCTAGGTCATTGAGGAAAACGTCTGTTTGGACTTTTGCCATTCAATGCGGCTGGCCATTAACGGGAGGAGACATTTGGCGCTTTAATGGAAAAGAACAATGAATTTATTTTGTTGGGGATTAATTAAGACAACATGCGATTTTTGTAGAATGCTAGTTTAAGTTTTATTTATATAGCACACGAAAAAATTATTGGCATGGTGAAGTCATTATAATTTTTGTATTTCAGCTCTTATTCTTGTATCTTAGCGTGTTTATGATTTATTCTTTTCTTTTAAAATTGAGTACACTACAACTTAATCATTTAGCTATAGTTACATTACACTATCATCAAACCATGTTGTGGTTGTGAATTTGTAGAACACTACCTCTAAACGATATAGTGATAGTAGTAATGATTGTCTATTTTTCCTAATTTGATAGGGAATATTTTGTTATTACCTACTTTAACTTAGCTTAAAAATGGAAAACTGTATTAAACATATTTTCTTAAAATTTCAAGTCCAAGTCGATATAATGATGAAAATTCACCGATATATGGACGCTTTAATTATACAAACTAAACACTATTTATAGACTGTGAAAACCGAACAATATGAAGTTTAATCGATTTAAAAAATATTGCAGATTATTACTTTAAGGCACACATTTTTGTAGTTGACGAATTCTTATTAATTTTCGTATCCAGAAGTTTTTGGAGTAAAATCTTATGTCAGAAAATTTAAATTTAAAATCGCAGCATCAATATGACGAACGAAATTTTAAAAATTGTTCGATTTATCTGATAAGAGGAATGCAAGGTTTTTTTAGGTCGGTGATTATTAACCCGAAATGCACCCAAATTACCCATTCTCAACTCATTCCAATTTTAAGTCGAAATCGTAATCACCGATCATACCATGCTAAAATTTCAAATTATCTCAAAAAACGTCGTCAATAGTGAATTTTTGCGAAGTATAGAACTTATATAAAAAAGTTATTTTATCAATAAAGTAACAGAAAATATAATACATATAATAGCAAAACAAACAGTCGACTTTAATGCATTTGCTACAAATTAAATAGCCAAAATTCTTAAAAGGAAAATACCCTAAGACATTTTTCAAGTAAAATTAGTTTTTTTCCGTGAACTGATGAAAGTCTAACACCTACTTAACTTTTTTTTTTATTAGCATAGTCCTGAAAATGTTCAGAAACATCGCTTTTTCATCCGTTTTCTTCATAAGCATCTCAACGTTCAGTTTAATTCTACAAAAATATGTTTTAGAAAAAATTAATTCAACTTTGTTTCATTTCACTATTCAATGTGATTTTGCCTGAATCATGTCTTTATGTATTTAGTAGAGCTATTATGGATGCTGAAAGTGTTAAGGACGCATTTTAAGATGCTTCTCACAATTCCCTGAGATATTGAGTCTACTTAAGGTGATGGATAAGGCAGGAGTTAACGATATGCAGAAATAATATAAATGCATAATTGTTTGCTTTATATAATCTTATTTAATGCTGTACAGTACCCAAATTAAATCTTAGCAAAAGCTGAAGCCGGATACGTCGCTTTTATATTTTTCTCTGTTTGCCGTAAATAATAAAGGCAAATCCTCTCCCCGTGCGGAGGGTGGTACACTTATATCTAATCAATATTGCAGTAGCCTCGTTCAGTCATTCTCGAATGCATTTCAATTTGACTCACATAAATCATCATTATCCTTCCACTGATGGCCTCTTTAAGCTCTGCATTGATTGGAATTCATCCGTCTCTGTAAGCCTTTCGAAGCCTCCCTTTTCCCGGAAAATAATACTTTAGGTGATTGTTCAACTCTCAATGTATACAAGACCTGCGGGTGAGTCACGAATAGTCCCAAAACAGGGTCAATGTGCCAGAGGAGGGATTTTACTCGTGTAGAGTACCAGAATTGATCAATATTTAATTGAAGTTGTCCTAATTTTCAATTTTTTTTTTTGTAAAAGATCTTCTTTTTAAGGGCACTACAAAAATATTGCCTCGCTATATCATAGTTCTGCCTTTACTCTAAATGTGCAAACGAAATTGTTTTTTTTTTTTTTTGCACAGGAAATTCGCTGAGTATTTATTTTCGGTTGCTCTTAACTTGAGTCAGCCAGCCCCTGTGATGTAATAAACTTTTAAATAAATTCGTCCCGCAAGAGATTTTGTATAAACATTGAAATTCCTCTAAGGTTAATCGGTTCGCTTTCTTTTTATTTTTACTTTGGATTACTTAAGGACGGGCTCATTCGAGTGATATAACCAGCGTATCCGGCAGAGAGCGACACACCACAGAAATAAATCTGAACCCCTCGAGCTCTATGGCTTGTGAGAAAATAAAGTGAAATTAATAACTTTCCAGCGGTAACGGTAGATTGTCTTATTTCTATGTTTTTGTGAAATACCTCGAGGAGAACAGGTCTATCATTAAATCGTCTATGTATCGTCTGCTGACGCTCGATATGAAGGTCGCCTGAGCCGTTGCGGAACGCCGCGATACCCCAGAAATATCGCCGACGTCTTACTAGCAGCGATGCCATCCAACATATTGAGTGGGTATTGAAAGAAACGAGAATTATGTCATGCATTTTACGAAATTAGACTATAAATGTGCCCCTTATTTAATTACAATTTACTATTCCTAAATTAAATATATTTAATAAAAGTGTAATGGTGTTTTTTATTACACTAAGAGTAGCAAAGGTATGAGTACAACAAAATTTTTGTTTTTAGAAACTCATAGTACCATAAAATAAATGTTTCATAGTGTACATAATTATTAAAGATGTGAGATTACGTCACGATTTCTATTGAAAGAATAAACATTTTTAAAATTGTTTATTTCTTTTTAAATCACAAAGTTCCTACAATTTTTCTTTTTCATTACACATTCCTCTGTTCTGTTGAGTCTTGACGCTTAGAGCCTTTTATTACTTCTTTGTACATTTTTCTGTTGTTGTAAAATTTGCTGAAAACGTAGTTTCGTGAAAATCGTAAATAACAATGGTTCAAATGGTTGCACACCGAACACTGATCTTAATCCTGTATGTGTTGAATTTTTGTATTGACTATCAAAAACATTGGACCCGAACCATTTTGTAGCCTGATCAATAGTAACACAGACTCCGTCGTTAAATGTTGGGAAGATATGCTCTTTGCTCTAATTAAACCAATCTGGATTTCAACAATCGCAGGGCAACGAATCTTTCTTGACTAGGTAAAGCGGGACTGAAAATCATCATATACTTCTGGCAGTTAAAAAATACACCTTTCAGTACGTTGTTGTTTCTACCTCAAGGAGAATGCGAATTCGATACACTTTGGGAGTTCTTTAGTAACCCCAGGCGAAGTATCAAAGACGAATCCTTAGAATTTATATACAAAGACCTGGGCCTGTGTAAGGAGTAGGTAAAATTCGCACCTGGCTAGCTCACGTTGTATAGGAGAACTATTTCTCTGCCTACACGATCCACTGTTAATAATAATAGTACATTAAGTAAATTAGATCTATTATCATTAATGCTCTTATGTACCTTAATATTTTTACTTACAAAAATCATATAAAACCTGAGATTTATAGTGTAAAAGTACAGGGTAGAAAATTATTAGTTAACGGAAATTAATAGAAATAATGCAACCATTGAACTAGGTTGGCAGCGCTGTTCGCCAAGACCGCAATAAGTTGCGGTACAGCAACAGAAAATTCTTACTTTGAACAATTTGCAGCATGTTCTTGTCTTTCGCCAAAGGCCGTTCGGCGCAGGCTGAATTGTGGCGATAAAATTTTGTTAACATATCTTCTTGTCTAACGCTCTGACACACTTTGCAGAGATACCGGAACATCGGCACGGAAGTAGCCAAACGCTATTTATACAAAACCGGAATGACTTTCATGTGGAAGGCAACGCAATCAAACACCAGAACCGTAACCAATCGTCGCAGGGAAGGAAATAAAAATCTCTTGGGAACTTTCAGTTTCAGTTTCTTAAAGATTTTGAACTATTTTGCACCTGGATGAACGGTTTACGGATCCGTTATGGCCAAACATGAGAGGGGGGGTAAGAGAGGCAAACTCATTTCGTTGGGAATTTCATTTTGGACCTCTCTTTTTAAACAACTTTAGAAAGTAAATTTTGAGCCAGAGATTTGACTAGCAATCGTTTTTCCTATAGTTTACAGTCTCTCAGCCGACAACGTCGTCGGAATGTCTGTGAGCGGTACCCCACGGCCCCGCGGCTTACAAAGAAAATACAAACCAGCCTTGACATGATTGAATAAGTAGTCGCCGCTAGTGATCTCAATTCACTTTGAGAAATTACGATCATTTTAGAGAGGGACATTTTCAGCCAGCGAAAGCTCACGTAAGATTGAATGGACGCCGAGTTGTAGCAATTATTTACCGCCAGGAATTTTCGTTTGATGTTAGATAACTTTGACGCGGTCTGGATCACAAATAAATTCCAAAGTATGTCTTAAACCCAGTAAAAAATTTGACCTGTTCATACTTAGAACAGAGTTTATTACGAACGACGATCGCACGATTATAGGAACAAAATATTAAAGAAATTTCAGTTACTACAGAAAAGCATAAAACTGATTATTTCTATCCTATCCTATCCAAATCGGCTCCTGGAGGATTAGAATAAAACGTAAACGTAAAATTTTATAGGAGGCATCCAAATTGCAAAAAGAAAAACTCCAAGAAACTATGGATCACTTGTTCATTTTCTTTCACATTAAAGTTGATAAAGTGATGATAGCAACGATTAATCAAGAACTTAAAGTAATCCATTAATTTTATTTCATCAACTCTCTTTATATCTTTCTCATATTTTAATACAATTATTGCTACTTGTCTAATCGATTATTAAAATCTCGAATGAATTTGTTGGCCCGAGAAACCAACCATAAGCGATTGAGAAGAGTCCTTCATCTTGGTCAACCTGTAACTATTTGTTATAACGAAGAAAATTTCATTCATTGTGTGTAGAGTGTTTGTGGCCAAGAAGTTAAATGCCAAATTTTAAATTGGAATCGTAGAAGGTTTAAGAAAATACGTCCTATTATAAAAATTGCATATTTTGTCAAGTACCATCTGTAGGGGGACTCCAAGAGGGATCAAAGTTTACCAAAAAGAGATTTTAAATTAAGACTAGAACTACCAAAACCAGTCAGTTTGACTGGTACTCAATTCCTTCCTTTACTTAATTGTATATTTTTGTAATTCTCTTTTGATTTATGCTAAAGTTTAATAGAATTGAGAATTACGACATATTCAAAAACCTATTTCCATCAATAATTTATTTAAATTTGAAAGCGTCTTAAATTAAAGGTGTAGAAAGTTATTAAAATTACAGTCTTATATGCTGGTAGTTCTAGTGTTAATAGTGAATATTACTAAGTCATAAGATATTAATTTTTGCTAATAAGTTATAATAAATATTAATGTGGTATTATTTCTCATTCTTTTAGGACGCGGAGGAGACTCCAACTCTGATGAGGATTCATTCAACGATAACGGAAGCATTTACTCCCTGCAGTCGGAAAATGCAACATCCGTCGACGAATCTGATGATACAGTCCAGGCGGAAAGATTCGAGGAGAAGTTCATGCAAGCCCTCGAGAATGCCACCGAGAAATCAGCACAAACTCGAACTCAATCACTTCAGATCCTCTGTGAGATCCTCATGCATCGCTATATCCCGGACTTTGTCGAAGATCGCAAGGTCACACTGATCGATGTTATCGAAAAATCTGTTCGTCGCGGAAAAGGAACCGAGCAGGTGTGGGGTGCCAAATTAGCTCCCCTGCTCATCATACAGCTCGGCGGCGACGAAGGAATTTCGAAGAGTCTAAATCAATTTTTAGTGACCACAATGCAAGACAAATCGGTGTCTTTCGATGCAAGGGCTAAATGCTCCGCAGCCTTAGGACTGTTGAATTTCCTCGGAGGAGATGATATTGGTGATCTACTCACTTTGATGCAATTTTTCGAGAACGCCTTCAGTGGTAGCTATTTACGGGACGCGAAATCCCCAATCTCTGTACACGCCGAAGAGGGCAACTTCCACGCCGAGTCCTTGATCGCTTGGAGTCTTTTACTAACTATGATTCCGTCTGGAGACTTTGTTTCCATCATGAATGGGCAGCAAATGATGCCGTAAGTACTAATAAATAATATTTAATGAGAAGCATAACGTTATAAAATTGAATGTTGTTTAGGTCAATTAAAAATTTGATGGGACTTCTTCAGTCTCCTCATCTTGATGTTCGTATGGCTGCTGGAGAAGCAATTGCACTCGTTCTAGAAAAAGGTAGGGCACACGACGAAGACTTTTTAGAAGAATACCTAGGAGATTTGATAGTAGCTGCAAAGCAGTTAGCAACAGATTCGCACAAGTATAGAGCAAAACGTGATAGAAAAACCCAAAGAGCAACATTTAGAGATCTTTTGAGGTATCTAGAGGTAGGTTTTATTTATTGAATTACTATCAGAATAATTATTAATATGAATTTTTAATTTCAGGAAGATATTTCACCCGAAATAACCATTCGATTTGGTACGGAATCGCTTCTCTTAGATACCTGGATGATTCATCATCAGTACTCTGCTATGTGCGCTGTTATGGGTCCAGGAATGACTTCGCATTTAAAAGAAAACGATTTTGTACGTGATGTCCTTCAGCTGGGACCTAAGGTTGCACCGAACCCAATTACGAAGGCTAACAAGCAGACTAAATTAGAGAGGGTGAGTATTTTTTAAATACATTTAAGAGTACATTCTCAGAATTATGGACAAATTTTAAAAATCAACTTTCGCACCATTTGAAGTAGCTGAACTTTCTTAACTTACTCTTCTACCAAACTTTTTCAAATACCAACTCTTTTTTAAATAGCAACCTGCAAGTATTTTATATATCTAATTTAATATTTTTTCTTTCCAGCACTTAATAAATGCAGCAGCTTTCAAAGCACGCACTATTACAAGAGGTAAAAATCGCGATAAACGTTCGGCTGTTTTCAATTAAAGGAATGATTAATAAATAAAAAAAAAAACGTTTAAGATATTTCAATGTAAAATTAACAAAATTGCGATTATTTGATACGATTCGACAAGAATTTATTTTTAAACGTTAGTTAATAGATAAAACAATGAAATTTTAAACAAATTTTAGTAGGTACGCTGGAATAGTACCACAAACCAATTATATTGTTGTACATATTAACTAAAAATCTGACTGTGAACTATTTTAATTCTAACTTCGGTCAACTTTGTGATTCCCAAATGTTTTTTGGAAATTTAAAAAAAAAAAAAAACTTCGAGGCTGAACAGTTCTTAGGAGATTTTGACTGTTAACTTTCAACACTCTCTATTCATATGTTTATTTCGGATCAAAAATTTCCTTACTTTCATTTTTTTCCTTTAACCTGAATTATTTTAACTTTTTCTTCGAATTGTGAATATTGGAGTGAATAAAGGTTTTTTTGTTTATTAGCGCAAAATAAATTTTTAGAGCCTCATTTGTGGGAAAATCGTTAAATTTGTTTTTCATATTTTTCTTAAATTGATTTTCTTCCTATTATTGATAGATATCGCTTAGGTAACTTATTGTAGACCACTATGAAATTCATTTTATGTTTAAAACCTCCTGTACTGTAATTATGATAAATAAAAATTAAATATAAATAACTTTACAGGCTCAAACTTTCGTTTTCTTTAATTTTAAATGTTACCAAAAATTGCAGAAAAATATTTAAAATTTTTATTTCTCATAAAACTACAAGGCAAACATCACATAACACATTATGCTTTATATAAATAAAAATATATTGTTACGATTCTTTAAGAAATATTTTGCTCAAGCCATTGATTCGAGTTGTTAATAATTTCATCTAATACTGCGTTAATGTCTCTCGATTCGTTGTTGTTTACCAGAAGATCCCATTCTTCAAAATCGTCCAGGTCACACTCCGATTGGACGTCATCAACTCCTGCTTGGAACACCCAACCTCGGTCAGATCTCACATTTTCCGGGCAGTTAATTCTAATGGTACGTATCCGGTTACCAAAGGTCTCTTTAAAGAATTTTATATCATTCTTTCGCCTAATATCGCTAACTATTACGACTTTACGATTCGCTAGAAGTTGTTAAAGAAAATATTAAATTGCAGCTATTTAATAAAACACTGAATATGAAAACAAGGTTAAATATTTTTTCCGTTTTGTAATATGCCAGTCAATAGATAAAGGAAATGCGGATTATCTACTGTCCATAAACTCAAGGTGGCCGGATTTCTTAATACTCCTTTATTTTAAGTTTTATGTTTTTTATAGCATCAGTCCGGAATTAAGAATAGGAGCGTATATTAATTAAAGAAAAACTAGTTTTTTTCGGAGAATATCAATCCATATTCTAACCTTAGAAGTTTTCTAATAGGTACATAAACCAAATTTTACGAGGAAAATAGTTACAAATGTCGAATTAATTTGATAATTCTTTAAAAATTGACTGGGTTTTTATCCTATTTCTCAACAGTAAATTAAATTAAACTTTCTAAGTAGTACCCACCTTCTTCAATTGCCTTTCTGCAGAAGAATCCATAATCTTTGGCTCTTACACTGTCACTCCATTCGATCATTTCCTTCCTAAACTTCTCCTTGTAGGCCCCATCGCTAAGAAGCTCCTTCAGGTTCAATTCATGTTTCTCAGCCCAGGCCGACTTAATTGGGGCAGATATCCGAATTATTTGACTACGTTGGCTCCCAAGCCTTAAATAAATCATTTTTAATTTTTAAACCATCAAAAAGCAATAGAAGAGCTCTTAACCTTTCATTCAATTTTTCAGAAATGAAATCTTTTCCACTTTTCCTCTTCCCACTGAACAACAGAACCAGGCAAATGTTCTCCATTTTTCGCCACACCTAAGCTATTGGTTCCAACGTCATAAGTCCAAAAAATATGTTTTTTTTCTCTATTAATGTGGCAGGGTCAAAAGTCAAAAAGTTTCATCTTCCTAGAGCTTTAACATCAGGAAGGTGATTCTAACGAGTTCTGAGAACTGGGAAAAAATGTAAACATGTAAACAAAGTTTTGACAGTTCTTAGCTCCAACACTCAACAGCTGAGGTGAGCTGGAAGCTGTTCAGGATACGTTCGTTAATTGTATCGTTGATTAATTAATCATACAATTTTCTCTTTATTCGTAAATAAATAAATATGCAAAAATTTCTAAACTATTTTATAATTATTGGGTTTTAAAGATTGTGTAGAAATAAAATTAAAATGATTTATTGATGTCTATGCAAGAAAAGAACGCAATAATTGCTTTTCTTTTTGTTTGCCCATATCTAGTGGAAATTTTGCTTTCATTTTGGAATTTCTAAAGGTTGATGCAAAACTTACTGGCTTTAAAACTGTTGATAAGCTCCAATTTTAATACAAAAATTTGTTTATTGTACGAGAAATCTACGTAACAAAACAGGCGCATTAGTGGCCTCCTAGGGTAGTAAATTTGGCTGGGCTTAATTTAATTTACAGCATAAAAGAATAATGTTTAAGCATTTTATTTAATTTTGATGAGATCTACGAAAATAAAAGTTCGCTGTTTCTTTAAAGTGGAATAGGAAATTTCTAGGGAAATTCCGTTGTCTGATGTGGCCTCCCCCAAATCTACGATTGAGTACCACGTGACCAAAAAATCGGAATACGTGTAACGTGTTGTCAAAGTATTGCTACGAATCGAAAGAAAAGCAAGAGGAAAAGTGCCAACCACGTTACCAACGGCCGCAGACGTGCATGCGTTCATTTGTTGGCTGTCAGTGCGCGTAGATGGAAGAAGCGGGATTGCCCTCGACGTCGTGTGTACCGTTTCTGTGGGATTCCTTTCAAGAAAAGAAGCACCAGTGAGCGCAGCAGTGTTCGATTATCGTCTCCTCCTCGCTAATGTGTGTTCTTGTTCTGTTGTGACCGAAAAGGCGTGAATTTTTTGTAACTGGAAGAAAGTTCCGTAGTTATTCGCATATTTATAAGTTATTACTAGTAATTGAACAAAATGGGAAGTAAGTACAGTTGCTGTGATCTAATTTATAATGTGATTTCTTAACAATTTCGCGTACTTTTTGTAAAATCGCTTAACGAAATTTTTTGGTTATGACAATTTCCTCACTTGAATTTCCTTTGCTTACGTATACAAAACTACGTGTAGAAGAAAAAAAAAACCGAAATTTCTTGTGAGAATCACATAAATTAACAGTGCAATTTGCACAACATTAATAAATTTTTATTTATATTCCAGTTAAATTCCTCGAGGTGATAAAGCCATTCTGCAGTATACTGCCAGAAATTGCTAAACCAGAAAGAAAGGTACGTGCACTTCGGACATGTCTGTCAATTTTCTTCTTTAAAACAAAATTTCTCCATCGAAATGAATAAAACGCCGCTCAGATTTAGGGGATTAAGTGCATTTTAATGCAATCTATGGAATTTTAAGGGATATGAATTAAATAAATCCGTATGATAAGAATTCTGGATGATTGCCCCAAAGTTTTTTTTTCCCGTGTCAGCAACGTCGACCTCTGCCTGGTTTTTCTTTGCTGCTTTTGGGTGCTGGAGTGAAAAGTGAATTTTTTTTTTTCGAACCATTGTTGCAGTGATCCACATCATCACCGAGTGGATTATGTCTTGCTAGCATTTTATACGCGTTGAGTGCTACCGCAGCGATGTCTGGTTCGCTATTTCGGCGGTTTTGTGCAGCACTAGCGCACTTTCACATTTTAGAATTCACTAGGCACTGGAGAAAGTCTGATCGAGATCCTTTCTGCACTTTGATTCACTTTCCTCGGGAAACCTGATTCATGTTATAATTTTTTTTTTTAAATTATTTTTGCTTTTGGAAGGTCAGTGGCAGCATCTGTAAATTAGCATCATGGTCAGAAAGCCAGAACAGTGCTATGCTAAGCGTTATGCACTTAACATTTTCACTGACAAAATTTGGACTTCATTCATAAAAAGCATTAATATTTAAATAAGTTATATTTTCTCAGCGATTACATTCAATTTCATTTTCAAAAAGCTAAAACCAGATTGCATTATCTTACAAATATCAAAATAGATATAAAAAATGACAGCGTATTATCAGGTAATTTTTTTTTATGAAGGGCTAAAATATTAAATGAGACCTTTTTCTTTAAAAAAAAAATAGGAGAATTTTTTAAGTAACCAATAAAAGCAGCATAAAGCAAAAATCTAGGGGTCCGAACAACCAGAACAATTTTAAATTTAATACTTCATGTCTAATATATACAAATAAAAATGGTCAATTAATCTAGAATTAAGGATCTCTTGAGTTTTGTTTTAGGACAGACAAATTTAAAATATGGAGGGAAAATATTACTATATATATATATTACTTTGAAAAGAAAACTTAAATTAGACTCGAATTTACGCAGAAGCTACATTTGGATCCCAAATTCAATCCCTTGTAGGTTGTTGCTTCCAAGATCAACAATTTTAAATTTATTTTTAGAGCGGTCCTATAACAATGCTAATTTTGTGGCTATCAAGGAATTTAAAATTGTACCAAGCATCACTCTAACTTAAATTAAGTTCCATTTTCTACTTCGGTAAAAAAAAAGAATGGTATAAAAAGTTTTTAACTAATAGCAAAGTCTAGAATAGGTAAATCGATGTATCAGCATTAAATAAAATATTTAAAAGTTTAAAAATTGCGCAAAAGTAGCAAATTAATATGACGGCTGGTCATATATGTTAAAAAATATTTAATAATCAAAGCCAGTTCAAATAAACTTTCGTCCACAATAACAAAGCTAACAATATACCGCAATTGCTTTCAGATTCAATTCAGGGAAAAGGTGCTATGGACAGCAATAACACTATTCATTTTCCTCGTATGCTGCCAAATCCCATTATTCGGCATTATGAGTTCAGATTCGGCAGATCCCTTCTACTGGATTCGTGTAATTCTCGCCTCGAATCGTGGTACATTGATGGAATTGGGTATCTCACCAATCGTCACATCTGGACTTATCATGCAACTGTTGGCCGGGGCGAAACTCATTGAGGTGGGTGATACTCCAAAAGACAGAGCCTTGTTCAATGGAGCTCAGAAGCTCTTCGGTATGGTGATAACCATTGGACAGGCCATCGTTTACGTAATGACCGGAATGTACGGAGACCCGGCCGAAATTGGTGCTGGAGTCTGCTTGTTGATTATCATCCAACTGTTTGCAGCTGGTTTAATTGTTCTGTTGCTTGATGAATTATTGCAAAAGGGATACGGTCTGGGATCGGGTATTTCACTTTTCATTGCGACAAACATTTGTGAAACCATCGTCTGGAAGGCGTTCTCACCGGCAACTGTTAATACAGGACGTGGCACAGAATTTGAAGGAGCTGTGATAGCTCTTTTCCACCTCATGGCAACTAGGAACGACAAAGTTCGCGCTCTCAGGGAAGCTTTCTACAGGCAGAACTTGCCCAATTTGATGAACCTTTTGGCCACAATTCTTGTATTTGCTGTCGTCATATACTTCCAAGTAAGATGGTTTTTATTTGTTTTTTAGAATTGGACTAATTTTGAGGTGATTTCAGGGTTTCCGTGTCGATCTACCAATTAAATCTGCACGCTACCGCGGACAGTACAGCAGCTATCCCATTAAGCTGTTCTACACCTCAAACATTCCTATCATTCTGCAGTCTGCCTTGGTATCTAATTTATACGTTATCTCGCAGGTATGGTTTTATTGTGATAGCATAGTTGGTGTCTTTGGTATTTATCCAAATTTTACACTTTCACAGATGTTGGCTGTTAAGTTCCATGGAAACGTTTTTGTTAATCTCTTAGGTGTTTGGGCTGATGTCGGAGGCGGCGGCCCGGCACGATCATATCCTATAGGAGGTCTTTGTTACTACTTATCCCCACCAGAAAGTGTTGGGCATATCCTCCAAGATCCAATACATGCCTTCTTGTACATCGTGTTTATGTTGGGGTCCTGTGCATTCTTCTCAAAAACATGGATCGATGTATCCGGAAGCTCGGCAAAAGATGTAAATTACTTATATTGCCCTAATTATGCAAGGGATTTATAAAATTTTATATTTATAGGTTGCTAAACAATTGAAAGAACAACACATGGTCATGAGAGGGCACAGAGAGAACTCAATGATCCACGAGTTGAACAGGTACATCCCAACAGCAGCTGCATTCGGTGGTCTCTGTATCGGAGCCCTGTCTGTGCTTGCTGATTTCCTTGGAGCCATTGGTTCTGGCACTGGTATCCTGCTAGCTGTTACAATCATCTATCAGTACTTTGAAATCTTTGTGAAAGAGCAGTCGGAGATGGGCGGCATGAGTACGTTACTCTTCTAAGTTGAATACATCGAGAGCATTTCCCTGCCTTTCATCAGTTAAAAAATTTTTTTTTTTACAATCAATCGATCCAACCAAACTGAGGAAATGTGTAAAAGGAGAAACCCAAATTGTGGTTTTGATTAATTCCTTTGTATTTACAAAGAAACGAGAGACTTTTTTATTTTATTTTTAAAAATAACTATTCATCAATTATGAATATGGTTTAATAGTTAATTTATATATAAAACTACCGAGGAATGTTTGGTTTTTCTTGTTCCCTACTAAATTGGTTTTCTAATCTCCTGACGAATTTATTCGAAGGATTTTGAATTTTGCTCAAGAAATTCTTAGCTTAAAACATCCACTCAAATGATAATGTGAATCAAAAGGGATTATTTCGAGGATTTTGAGTTTAAAGCCACTAGTTGAGTTACCCAGATACATACCCTGCTACCCTTCTTTTATGTTGTAAAGCTTAATTCACTTAATTTTCATAGCAGTCTCGTTAATTCAGATCTTATTATGGGAGAATAGGGACACTGGTGTAGTATTCTACGTGCCACTGTAGATTTCCTCCGGATGGCTTTGAAAAGACTAACACCCCCGTCGAAATAAGTTCCTTCGCCGTCCTTGATCGGTAAATGTCTGAGTCATTTCTATATTTTCGATGTTTTCCGACGCTTGTTTTGACAAATGTGAAAAAGTTGACAGTTGTAAATAAAATGGCGACAACTCGGGCACTCCATCGGAATGTTCCGTATTTAAAGCAACAATTTTCGGCCCTCCTCAAGAATACCTCACCAGTGATTACGTTTATTTGTCTCGTGACAATTTGCGGATATTTTTTGTCATTTTCAAAAACCGCCATTAAAGTGCTGAGCGTAACGCCAGGGTATATTTTGCCCCCATCATTTTGGATATGGACTGCATTTACTTTCTGTTTCATCGAGCTCCACTTCTGGGAGGTACTCGTTGATATCGTTACGGTCGGATTATGTGGGAAGCTGTTGGAGCCCCTCTGGGGCCAAATGGAAATGTTTACCTTTTTCGGGATCACTAATTTAGGGGTGGCAATTTTGACAGCGTTCTACTACTTGTTCGTGTATATGTGCACGAAAAATTCAGAGCTGCTCTTCGACGTCCACATCCATGGGCTTGCTGGATATGTGGCTGGAGTAAGTGTCGCCGTGCGCCAGATGATGCCCGATCATCTTATCGCTAAGACGAGATTAGGCAAATTTACGAACAGGTAAAAAGTGCTAATAAAGCAGGGCCTTGACCGCGTTTCTATTTGCCCAGCTGCTTCGAATAGCGCACTCTTGGCCCAGGTTTTGAGAGTGTTTTTCCTCTTCCAGGAACGTTCCATTATCTGTATTATTTGCTTCATTGATCCTCTGGGCAGTACGCCTGTTGGACGGGACGTACCCAGCAATGTTCTGCTCTGGGCTGATTGTGTCTTGGATCTACTTAAGATTCTATCAGAGGCATCCGAATGGGCGGGGTGACAGCTCTGAAAGCTTTACGTTCGCCAGCTTCTTTCCGAATGTAATGCAACCAATGATCAATATCATGGTGAATCCGGTCTACGTCTGCTGCTTGAAGTGCGGAGTGGTTAAACCTCCAGCACCGCCCCGGTCAAGCTCTGCAGCCTCTCTGACTTCTGTATCTATTTCAATTCCGGGAGTTGATCCACATGACATTGAACGAAGACGGTACCAATTCTACTTGAAAACGTACTCTTTGAGGACTCTTAATTTAATTTTATATATTTTAGACAAATTGCCCTGAAGGCGCTTAGTGAACGACTAAAAACATCCGATCCGAACAGACAGCATGCTCTGCCGAAATCATTTCCTCTAGCTGGGAAACATCACGCACATTCACACGGACATGGTCACCATCCCCATGGTCATCATCATCATCATAATCATCCTCCTCACCATCAGCATCCAGGCCCGTCTGATCAGCAGGTGGGAGAGACTCCGTTCATCCCTCATACGCTTGTCCCAGCACCCATCCCTTTACCACCTCCTCCAGGGAATAGCACAGAGACCCTCATCAACCTGGAGGGAGATGGCTCTCCTCCCGCAAGCAAGTGATAACCAGACCCTAGCACGTGTACTCTAATTATACGTTAACTGAATGGCTCGCAGTTGAGCACTGTTTTTAGGATTCTGTATATATAAAAAGACTAACATTTAAACGGAGATCTATTTTAATGTAAAAGTTCCAACGTCCCCTCTGTTGCGTTCATTTTGTACATACAGACTTTCTCGTAAGCAAAAGAATGATTCTGTTCTAGTGATTGTGTTCTGTGAGTGATAAGGATGTATAAAATATACATTTTTCTAATTAGAGTCGACTTTTGCTAACTGGGCATCGTTTGGGGCTCTAGAAATAAGTAATCGCCTTAATTATACTACCGAAGTTTTCGTGCAGCTCTGCGTGATCTTGGTTCTGCCATGCAGCACCAATGACTAACTAAATAAGTACTACAGGTATGAGGTAAATTTTAAACTTTTATATTCATTGCAGTCATGAGAAAATGTTTCTTGAGTTAGTTTAAAACTTCTGGCTACTTGAGGTAATTTACTACAAATTAATTTTTTTGAACTTTTCCTATTTTATATGATAAAATTGTACCTTGGTTACCGCAAATTAATTGACTCGCGAAAGGTTCTGGTTTAAAATTAGGAATTCTTAAAAAATTGTAGTATAAAAACGATATTTAGATATTTCAAGGGTAAGGGTAACTTGCCTATTTTAGACATTTCAATTAGAATTTTTATTTTTATATTTTCTAGATTAGAAAATAATTGCGTGCACAAATTGAGAAACGGAAAAAATTGATTTTAATAAAATTCTTAATATTTCAAAACTTGCTTTATATTTTATAGAAAAAGATTACGATTCGGGTGATTAAAAAAAACGCCTTGTTACATTCCACGATAAAACCATCCCACTATCTATTTATTTTGAGAAAAAGGAAAGAGATGAGATTATGTTTTGATACATATGTAAGCACACTAAACAAGTATACTGCCCACAGAAGCCTCGTCCGAAGTTCACTTATCCACTCATTTACATATGTACAGGGGGGAGTTGTTCTTGATGTTTTTCTTCTTGGTTTTTATTACTTTTTATGCGGCAACGCCTCTTGTCTAAGAATCTCCTCTACGAACTCTCTGATTCATCTATAGTACTGTTGCTGATTCCACTGTGGATTGGAGGGGTTGCCGGAGAAGTTGGTTTGATCGTACTGATAATGGGAGAGCTGACCGTACTGTTGGCCGTAGGCAGCGTAGTACGCAGGGGTCTGGGGCGGCGCTGGGGGTGGGGGAACCGTAGATGGACGGGAGCTTATCTGAGCTGCTTGCAAAGAAAAATTTCAAAATAAAAAAAGCATTTTAAAAGTTCATACGCAGTCATAAAACAGAAATTTCGTACGCTTAAGAAGTCATTCCAGTAATACATTTTTAAGAAATTATTTTGCTTTTTAATATATTTCGTGCAAGTGGAGATGTAATATTGCAGTAATAGGATAATGATAGTAAAAAATGTTCTTTTACATTAAAATTAAAATTATTTCCACGCGTATTACCAAAACACCTCCTAAATATTTTTTTGATACTTTGCTTTGAATTGGTCTGTTAAATTCAAAACAACAAAATTACCTGCTTGAGGAGTAATGGTCGGAATAGTTCCATAATTTTGAGTCATGACTGTCTGTACCGTGGGGACGCTGTAAGTGCCGGATCCTGTCGACTGTAAGGACGAACTGTAATATGCGGCCGCCACCAGTGCATCGGAGTGGCTGTGAATTGATTGGCTGATGGAAGACGGGGCTGTTGGCTGTAGATTTGCCTTACCAAGACCTTGCTGGGCTTCCTGCAGAGTAACGTTCGTTAAACGTGTTCTTGTTGAACTATGGGACTGAGTTACAGTTAAACTCGCTGTGAACGGTTGTGAAGATGTAGACCGTGGCTGAGTTCTAGCCATTGCGTTGGTTGAGGGAGTCACCAATGTGGGAGCTTCAGTAGACTTTGTGAAAGAGTTTAGTTTTATTGTATATGAACATGAACATGAAATTAAAGCTTACTTTCCTCTGCGGAATCAATGTTGGCTTATTATCGAGCTGTGCTGCCTTTAAGACAGACGCATCCGGATTCATTGGTTGTGGCGTTACATGTCTGTGATTTATGTGAGCTTGTAAGTCTCTCTGTAAGTACATTCTTAAAAGGAACTGATAAGGGTAAAAATTACAATTTTATCAAACCTGAGACAAGTAAGTCCTTCTGCAGCCAGTGTTTCCATAACGACTTCCGCCGTGCGTGCACATAAAAACAGTCCCCAGTCCGCTTTGTTCTACCCTTACGACTTTGTCCTTGCACCGCGGACACACCTTAATCGGCTCGGCCCTGGCACACTTGAGGCAAAATATGTGCTTGCAGGGAATCATGCGGCCGTAAACCAAAATCGGCTTATCGCACTGATCGCAGCAGTGTATCATTGGATTAAGCACCTTCTCTCCAATTAAGGAAACTTTATGATCCCATTTTAGACGCAGCATAGGTTCGGGTGGACCCCTAGAAATTGTTGTGAAAGTAGGTGCTTCCAACTGCGAAATATCGGCCTCCATGTCGACTAAATTGTTATTTTTAGCAAAACGAAAATTCTGTAAATAACAAACACTTTGTCAACAGACAAAAAAAAAAACTCACTTGTTGATGGCACAAGAGGTTCATCCGCTTGCGGAATTGCTTCGTTCTCTTTGTTGTTCGAAGCCTCCATAGCGACGTCGGTTCCCTGCACTGGTGGCATTTCTTCGGGAGTTTCCTCAGTTTGTTCTTGTGAAACTTCTTCGTCCGACGATACAATGCGAGCAGCTTTCTTCCCACGACCTCTTCCACGTCCCCTACCTCTTCCGCGAGCCCTAGTTCCCCTGCCTCTGCCGCGGGCCTTCTTGTTGCTAGCTTCTTCCGATTCCATGGATTTTTGTGTGTTTTCCTAGTACTACTATAATTCTTTTGAAATACTACTTCACCGCAAACGTTTTGCGGATCCGATTGTTTAGTTTTTATTTAAAAATCTTTATAAAATCGATAGAAATTTCGATTAGTAATAACAAAACTATTCCCTCGATGGGGCTGACAGCTGCGAGAGTGACAGCGTCAAAAACCAGACATGAAAACAGTGTTGATAACAGCTCACAACGAAATTTGTATTGAATATAAGCTTCCTTTTTGAAAATGTAGGTGGCAACGCAGCATTATTTAGGGCGGTAATTGAGCAATTCTTTCTAGATTTTATTTAAAAATATATTTTCGCTATTATTAAGTTCTGTTGTTGCGTTTCTGAAGTCACTGCGAAAACTAAATAAGACAAACTACTTATATAAAACTAAAAGCAAAGCCTAATCTGGCAACATTTTGTAATCTAAGAAACCGCCGAAACAATTTAATTTGCATGGTTTTTTTTTTAGTATATCCGCAGATTATCAAGTTTGAGTTTTCTGACTAAATCTCAAAAAACCAATTTTTTGAATAGTTGAGTTGAATGACGCATTGAAATAACAGTTAAATAATGTTTTACTCGAATGTAATTTAAAGAAAAAACCACAATTACACTTGTTTGCGAGGAAAACGATTTACCTTAAAATGTAAATTTATTGCTAGAATAATTCAGAAAAAAGAACTGTAAAGAAGCTTAAACAGTAAATCTGCGAGCATTTCGTAAAAGTATGCTGGCTGAGAACTAAGCACAATTCGTATAAATATGTTTGTATTGGACTAGCTGTATCTATCCCTTTATAATTAAAACTCGTTTTATGATCACAAAGAAACTTTTATACAATACAGTTTAAGTTCATGTCTTTTATTTCCTTTAAGAGGATTAAATAGAACAAATTTGTGCAGCATTAACTCAACGCAAATTTAAGTAGATACACCAAAGCTAATTGAGCCATTTATAAGTAGGGCCTAAAAATTAAAGGGTCGTCCGCTTACAGAGTACATTTGCGAACGCCGCAACTAATCGATATGTTGAGGTAAAAAAGGATTATGCCATTTTGCCTCAAATAAATAATTAATTTACAATTCCATACAATTGAGTCAATAGAACCTTAAAACGCTTTAACATTTATCAATAAATAAAACGAATGCAAGGGTTACACTTTTGCATCTCATCATTCTCTTTAGCTTCCATTAGAGAGGATTGTTTTAAGCAACACTCACACCTATTCTGATCACCAACTTGAGACGGGGGACTATCTGAAAAATGTACACTTAATATATGGCAATATTTTACTTATGCTGAAGTTCGATCGCGCAATCAGCTTTATCACAAAAGTTCATAAACTAAGAATAGTGCCTTAAATTAAGCAATATTACAGATTTTCGCCATCGGCTTTAAATATCGAAAAGAGGTAATTTCCTGATGAAAAATTAACGAAATATGCTCATTTACAGCTAATAAGTAATACATAGGCCATAATTCCTTTTTATTAGAAAAACCGTTTATAATAAAAGCAAGAACAGCAACAGGAATATTCGAGTAATTTTAAAAGCAAAATTTCGTCTACATTTCATCAGAAAAGCCCTCCTCTTACTAAATAACGCAAGCAAATGTTCAAATTTAATACCTTCAGACTAACAAAATACAATATGCTAGAAACACGTTTTAAATACCAAAATACACAGCTCTCAGCTCGTCTAATTTATTAAAAAGTCGCAATAGAATAAAATGAAAACAGATAAAAAAAAAATAAAGTCAGCATTGAGCCGTTTTAGCATGATCCAAAGACGCTACAATAAAACTCTTCGTGACAAGTCTTTAAAAGACCCTAAAACCAGAGATATTAAAATCAGTTGCGCGAAACATTCCAAAAATTGTAATAACAGGGGGACAAATTTCTACTAGGGGTCTCGTAAAAAAACGTCGTCTTACATTCTAGTGAAAAGCTTAAACACATCTCAGATTACAAAAAATATTTAACCTCTCCCGAGCACTTTGGTTAAAAATTGCTTGAATATACCTGTATTTGGCCACCGGTGAGCAGCGAGCCGTTTGTTTTTTTTTTTTCGGTTTTACATTTTATTTTCTGAGGGGCATTTGGGGGGCGCAAAATGCTGGAATAAACAATTACATTATTACTGCTGCTGCGGTTGGTCACAACCGATGAAACCGTTCTCAATGTTGTTCGGGGCGGCTATGGCAGTCTTTGATTTGTAAGTGTACAATGACTGAAGGGGCACATGGAGGAGCTCTACGAGTTGGGTGAAATTTATCTCTGTAATTAAAAATATGTTGTAAAGCTTTAACATTTTTAAATTTATGCATTTGAAGAACGAACCATTCTCCGGAGTTATGTATCCATGACGAATTAAAAAGTCTATAACTACGGGGCAACTTGTTGTCTTGAATTCTGGTGAAAACACCCTCTCGAGGCATTCATCGGCTGGGAGAAGTTCAAAAGCCTGAACTTCTCCGTCAGAATTTTGTGGTACAAAATCAGTCGGCAGTTCCAGATCGAATACGAATTCAGTATTTGGGAAGAGACCTTGTTCACTCTCAAAGAAGAACGACACGCAGCCAGCAGAGATGAGATTTGTAATAAGATGATCTGGAATGGATGCTTCCTCAGCGGCTTCCTTAATAGCGGTCTCCTTGATCCCAAATCCAACTGAAAGTCCACCACCAACCATATTGTCCCATTTACCGGGCCACGTCTCCTTTGTATCGGACCTCTGCTGGAGCCAAATACAAAGCCCTCTGGTTGGATGTTTTACATATCCGTTAATATCAACGCCGTACTTTCGCACACCGAACAGACATGTCGCTGATCGATCCATTTTAAGTAAGCTTATGTGCCCATACTTAACCTCGTAATACTACAAGGTATTTGATTAATTATCTGTTTTTTTGTATGTATTATTAGAAAATAGATGCACTCGGTCTGAATCATTAAGTTGGGAAATAAAAAAATCTTCGAAAGTTATTGTATAATTGCAAATTTGAAGACCTACAGTTCCAGTATGTTAATTAATAAATAAATAATAAATTTAACTTTTTATTTTTTAAACATATCAACTTGAACCGAAGTTATAAATTGAATGAACCTCTAATAATTACTTTTTTAATTAGAGGCGAAGAGTAATATTTCAAAGAAAATAAAATATACGAGATTGCTATGCTCTAAAAACCAATTCATTGGAGATGAAACTCTTCATTATAAAGAAACTCCTCA
Organism: Philonicus albiceps; assembly: GCA_963969385.1. Classification (NCBI taxonomy): domain Eukaryota; kingdom Metazoa; phylum Arthropoda; class Insecta; order Diptera; family Asilidae; genus Philonicus; species Philonicus albiceps. The sequence goes on from OZ017775.1 coordinate 7,123,085, forward strand.
CTTAAAAGAAATTCGATTCTAAATTTGCACTATTTTTCGTTGCTTCAGTGTTCAGTTAAAGTGCATCTAACGTGTAGTGTATAAAAATCAGGTATAAAACTCACCTCATCCCTCCACCCTTTGAGTGCAGAGAAAACATCTTTAGACCTGAGTTCGCGGAGCACATGATCAACTTTAATTGACCGCTCCGTATAATCACGAAATGCTGGATTTAATTCTACTATTCCTTCCTGAGGACTCATTGAATTAGAGAAAGGCGTTTCTAATATAAGAAAAAGTGCTTACCTGCTTTACATCATCAGATTCTCGAACACAAAACACTTCAGGATAGTTGATCAACTGTTTAAGCACATTTGATCTGATTAGTCCAACTTGCTTCCCTTCCACAATGAAAGGGCAGATTTCTCCTTTTCGGCATCCTACAAAGTAGTTCAAAGTCAAATTAGTCACGCAATATTAAAGGCGCATGTATAGAAATCTGCGGTTTTTAAAGAAGGGTGATGTAAAAGAAGATGACTCAAAGCAGGCCAACCAGGTCAAGCGCTGGACTGTACTAGATACACCCGCTCGCGTCCGGTTTGGTTCGTTGACCGGCCGGCCTCAGTCTTCTCACGGCGCATGCCAGTGCCTTGTATCATCTGCGAAGTTAATAAAATTAAATCGTCCCCATACGGCAGCGATATTATATTAAATTTCGTTTTTAGAGCTCTTGGGCACGGCGCCTGCAGAAGGCGATATTAAACTTAAGGAGTTGCTTTAATTATCGACCGGCCTCCTACTTTTCTAACAAATTTACATTACGTTAGATCGGGGAACAATATCTAAAAGGTGCATCCATCCAAAAACCCACTGGAGCCCCTCCCAAAGGGTTCCAGTACCTTTCTGAAAAATCGCGACAGGTGTTTTTGTAAGCAAAATATTTTGACAGTTGATGGTTAAGTGTCAAATAAAATCATGTTGACATTATTCATTTGCCCTTTTTTTTTTTTTGCATAATACACAAAATTTTTGCGAAAATGTTGAATTGCGTAGCTCTACCCACGCAACGGCGCCGCAATCAATCCACAAATATACACAGAGCACTAGGGCTGCTTAATAGGGGCGCCCAACGATAAGTTATTGAGGAGTCACCGATGGATCGATATGGTGCACCATTTTGTGTTTTACCATTTAACAGAGCACAATTGGCAATTTTCTGTATTTACTGCACAGCCAGAATTATGATTAACCCGTTCGACTTACCCGTTAGATAAAAGGAATTGAATTTATGCGCTAATTTCAAAAGTCTTGACATCCTTACATCGCCCGACGCCATTGCGATGCGTTCGTTAACTACACTTGAAATAGACTGAGGGCAGGGCTGAGAAGTTTTCGAAGAATTGTGGTTTCGGCTGGTACCATGTAAGTAATTCACAATTATACAAAAGATGGGTTCTGGCGAAGGCAACGAATTTCGCAAAAGTAAAAATAAAATTTAAAAATAACTAGTTCGAAACGTTTTATAAACTTATTTTAATGTTACAGAGTAATTAACATCTCACAAAACTTTACAATGGATCCCATTCTTGAATCGAAAGGAGCTTACAAAGCGTTTTTTAGATAAAAATTCCTAAATAAAATTCGTTAAATTCTCAACCATTTTTTTTCAGTTGCCTTTGGATTTTTCTATTGAGTTATTTTAATCACTTTAAACAAAAAAACAAATTAAAATGAAAGGCTGTAATCTTTTCGGTTCGAACTGAACGGATTCATGAATATGGCTCAATATACTTTAAAAAATCAATGCCTACAATTTATGATGGTCAAATTCGCTACAATAAAACAGGTTCTAAAATTTTCCTAAAATTCTGTAAACGAAATATAAAAAAAAAAGAAATAGTTTAGATCGTGTTGGAGCTTTATTTTGACTGGAATTTTGTGTTATAAAGCAACATTTAACCATAAGGACCCAGTAACTAATTTTGTTTTTGTTTTTTTTCATTTAAAACATTCTAATGGAACTTAACAACTATTAAACCTGCATAAGGCCACTATTTACATGTAGGACTTTATGCCGAATTTGTCTGGTGAGTTTTTCGATATCGCATAAAGGCAGTATAGTGCGGAGATTCCCAGTCCAACGCCTCCTCCTATTACGCTCTTTTTTAGACCAGCTAAACAACAAATGAATTGGAATATTATAATTTTTGTGGTATTTTAAAAGTTATCTATGTAATTACCTGTCGATTTATACAAAAGTCCAGTCGCTGTACCTGCAATCACTGTGTTAAGTTCATCGTCTTCTCCCCTTCCCCATTGTAGAAGGACACCAAACGCTGAGTACATAACGGCAAGCGTTCCCAAAGTGTTAGCTGTTGCTGACCCTTGTTTCATTACATGATTTAAAAGCCTGAATAAAAGTTAATCTTAGTACATAAATCAATTTTAGCATGCATTATTGGGATTTTTTCAATGATACTTTTATGTAGGCTAGATATACTGAATTTTATTTTGGGCATAGTCTGAAAAGCTTTGATAAAATTGAGGAAAATGTTTCTAGTATTGTAAATTTTGGATTTTAACTGATCGAGAAGGGTAAGATTTCCGAACTGAAGAGGCTGAAATTTAAATGTTGATTCCGTGTGATATCTTCGAGGAATTACAATAAAGTCCGAAGCAAACACACGACTTTCCTTTAACACAATAAATTATCCCTGCTAAGTAAGACAAATTCTGACCTAGAAGGTTTGAATTTTTAACCGCTGCTAGTCTAGTGCAAGGCACATACGAAACTCCATCCCATTTGCTAAGGTACATTTTCTTTTCCAAAAAACTCATGTATTAAAAAAATATATATGTTTATATATATGATCTCGTCTTGTTTGTGGGAAAGTAAGAATCAGGCCAATAATTATAACTATCAATTTTAGATCTCAGGAATAGCCTTAGTGTTTCATGCCTACCCAATCTATAAAATGAAAATTGTTTTCGACTACTAGACCAAGTTAAAATGTGCTCTCCACTAGAACCGAGTGCACAGAAGCCTGATAATTGAAACTTACTGTGTTCTCCTAAGTTTACCAGTCTGTTTTGCGAGCGAAGTCGCCCTCATGCCGTTGTAGAGTCCCGCCATCCCTCCGACACTGGCTCCAACCATCACAGAAGTGCCGATTTGTGAGAAGGCGAGCTCAAATCTGCCGCGCTGTTTCGATGCGCCTTCGGGGAAAATAAATTCTGGCTGTGCTTGTTGCAAGAATCGCGGATCATAGTTCAGGTATGGGGACAGTGGAGCGATCCTGTGGGGCTCACCAGGTGATGGAACTGCAAAAACATAGGTTATGTCGTGAGAATTTATCGAATTGCGTAATTAATTCCTTTTACCTGGTGTTGCTCCTAATGAAAGCGGTTTGCTTAAAAAATCGTCACTCATGGCTTTTTGGAATTATCTCGTATTTCGATTACTAGTAAAATTTACGTTTAGGAAGATCAAATCAAAACTTGTGAAACCCAAATTGACAACTTCTGCGGGTAGTTCTGTGGGGTAAAGTGAACATTTTGACAGACGGTGCGATTAGGTTTCGTTCGTTCGGTTAAATCTTTTTATTGTTGCTTTTCATTTAATTTTGGTTATTATTTAATAAATTAAATAGTTATGTGGGGTAAAAAACAACAGAAAATTACTAAAACGACCACATCTATTTTTGCGCCCAGATACCTTGAAAGCTCCTCCAAAACTTTTACTGCTTTCACCTTTCTTCCCACGTGCGTTGTTTCACTGAACCAAAAATTTGAAAAGGCAACTGCTGATGACTGTCATTAGTTCAAGGTCAAAGGCCTAAGAGGTTTTGTTTTGATTAGTTAAAGTGGTTTATTTCGCTTGGACGGCTTTGGGAGGTTTTATTTATCATTTTTATTTCAAGAATGAGCAATTCGCCCTTGCTGGACGCTGAAGGAAGTTGATAACATCGGTGCTATGCAATGATTTAAGCATGTAGCAGACTCGCGGGCGGCGGAAGCTTATCTCTGAATTAACAGCAGTCTCCGGCGATTGTAGCTTCAGTTGTTGGCCACAATTTGTTAATAGAAATGATTTTATTGCTCTTCAGTACAACGTAATTTATAATGCGATTAGGAATCTGGAAAAAGATCTTTGTTCTAATCACTTTTCTTTGCGTCCTTTACATCGTGGTGCAGAGGTTGCTTTGGAAAAATGTAAGAACCTGATTAAAAGTTTCTCCAATTTATTCATATATTTGTTGTGTTTTAGGATATTACCCAGCTTCAATTTAAACCAATTATTCTCTGGTGGACAGAACTGTTGCCCGAATACCAAAGAGAGGTCCGGTGTGGGGTGTACAATTGCCTGTTCACCGTGGACAGAAATCACCTAAAAAAGGAGACTCCTATGGTTTGTTGGTCACTCAATTTTAATTTGCACACTATTTTCGAATGTCCCTTCATTTTCAGGCTATTGCATTTTATGCTTCTGATATAAATATCACTGATTTACCCTTGCCACGCTTGCCAAATCATTTATGGGCACTTATGCATGAAGAATCTCCAAAAAATGTCCCTTACATTCAGTTTGAGTCTGTTCTTAAACATTTCAACTTGACAGCAACATTTAGCAGATACAGTGACTTTCCGTTGACCACTCAATATATTGAAAGTATCGAGAAAATCACCTCAAAACGATTTCTTATTCCTGTGGGCGAGAAGACGAAGCTACGAAAGAAAGAGCAACTTGCTCCAATTGCTTTTATTCAGTCAATTTGTGATACGATGTCAGGTAGAGATCAGTACATAAGAGAGCTTATGAATTATATTGAAGTGGACTCCTACGGAGGATGCCTGAATAATAAAAATTTACCAAAGAGGTGAGGATTTAAGGCTTCTTATGGGTGCCTTTTTTCGACAAAATTATCGCCTCTTATAAGTGGCTTAAATGTTATGGAATACTCCAACCAAATTTTTTTTCAGCCTTTCGAGGGACTATCTCAAAACTATCGACTCAGAGGAATTTTATAAATTTCTTGCCAGATATAAGTTTATTATAGCATATGAAAACGGAGTCTGCAATGACTACATTACCGAAAAGTTTTGGAGGACTATTTATATCGGATCAATCCCTATTTACTTTGGTTCTCCCACTATTAAGGTAAGATTGTTATCCGTCTTTGAACATTGAATTATTATTTTAGACAAAATCCCATAATATAAAATAAATAAACATATTTCTTATTTCGTTCAGGACTGGTTACCAAACAAAAAATCTGCAATCCTCATATCGGATTTCGAAAGTCCAAAAGCCCTAGCGCAATATCTGAAATACCTAGACGAAAACGATTACGAGTACAATAAATATTTAGATCATAAATATTCTCAAATCAATCCAGTATCTAATGAGCTGCTGAAGAAGAGCATTATGCAGCGTGGATTTACAGCGGAAAATACATTTTTCGAAGCCTTCGAATGTTTTCTCTGCGAAAAATTGTACAGTGAGGCACGTTATGTGGCCAATCAGAAACACTATGACTGTGAATTTCCGCTTCGTTTTCCTAAAATGGAAACAAATATGAAACATAACACCTGGACTGATGTAGTTAAGTATGGACGGTGTCAGGCTGAAGGATTAAATCATTTTCTGTTGATGAATAAAAGTTTTACGCAGCAGGAATTTAATGAATTTATAGAAACAAGTATAAAAGAAGAAATTTGTAAGTTATAAACGATTGTTTGTCATTGGAGAGTTTTCATTCGTGATGCCTTAATTACAGGTAATTATTATTTTTCCAAATTTTTTAGTTTTAAATACTCGTGCTTATGGTGTAGACAAAATTGATCAGTATAATTTTTTTTCGTTTGAACTGACTTCATTTGTATATAAATAAATAAAACTCAAATAATTTTGGAAGCCTAATATTTGGCGAGTGAGAACATGGTTTAGAGTAAAAGATTTTATCTAATACATATATTAAATATTAATAGTAAATCAGCGCTCCTGAAAACCTAAGTATCACAGCTCCATGAAGTTTAAAAATATCAGTTAGCAAGACAAGACATAAACGAAGACGGATGATTTTGATTTTAAAAGCAACATTATTCTGAAAGCAACAGTCATTTATAATACGAATGAAATATTGATTCATTCCGCCAAATTATTTTTTTGAATTAACTATTCGTTTTCATTACTGACGTGTTTTAAATAATTGAAAAATGTGGAATAAAAAAATAAATAATTTTATTAACTCTACATGCTTAAAATAGCGCTAAACTTAATACTAAAATGATTAGTGTCACAAAACTAAGATTTATTCTAACAGCAGCTCCGCTGCCATCGCTAATGCGAATTTCAGGTACATAATCTGAGCATGTTGGAAAATTTTTAGGTACTGGAAGCATTTGATTGTGGTCGCCCACTTTTAAAACAAGTGCCATTCCAATTTCGGCATGAAATTCGATATGACAATGGAACAGCCAATAGCCTGGATTATCGGCCTTAAAGCGTATTATCGTATACCCCCCATCGGGAATTGTGATCGTATCTTTGATCGGAGCGTTTTTAAATTTTCTTTTCAGGAGTCCATTTTTGTCCATTTCTTTAACCTAGAAAGATAAATTGTATTTATTAGAAACTAAATTAAAATAATGGTAAATTTGACGATTTTACCTGTTCTACGGTAACATTCTTTGCGATTCTATCCACAGCCAAAACTCTAAACGCATTTCCATGCAAATGGAATGGATGATTAGCGTCAAAAGTAACGCCCTCGTCTATCAGAATCATTTCAACTACTGAATTTAAAGGAATTTGAAGTACATGACTGCATTCACAAAATTCAGTTCGGCAATCTTTTCCTTCAGCAGCTAAACTCGATTCATTGCAGAACATATTTTCGTTTATATGATCCCTTCCTGGCATAAGAGGGATAGACGGAAATTTCAAGCTAATGTGATTAAGCTGTGGTGTATAAAGTTTATTAGCTTTATTATTTGTTTGATGAAAACCGTACAAATTTGGTGTATGGAAATGAGGATTGTCTTTAGCGTAGAAATCGTAATAGATGTAAAATTTAAAGTCAGGATCTCTTTGCATCCATATAACATCCGGATCAGATGCATTTAATTCTGTTATTGTAATTGAGTCTGATAATCCTGGACCTTTATTGAGTGGATTGAGTTCGACTCCAGTACGTTGAAAATCATAAATGGGCTTACCCTTGGGTTCAGAATTAGGAGCACCTTCGTAATGTAATACAGCCGCTTGATGGGCTGAAGTAAATCTTTCATCGCAGTCCATTAGACCTTTAAAACGTATCCAATAATTGTTCACTTCTTGGTTGGCTTCAAGGACAAAATCGAACCGTTCACCAGCATATGTGACTAATGACGAAACTTGAACTGGCTCAAAATCATACCCATCGGAATTTATTACCGTAAGATTGTGATCGTCTACAGATATAGATATAGGGCAATTTAAGAATTCTGCGTTTATTACTCTGAAGCGGTATTTATAGCCTTTTATAACTCTAAAAGTTTCTAGAGGGAATAGTTCTTCATTAGTTATGGATCGTTTTTCTTTAGAATTTTCGGGGATTTTGCTTGTAACTTTCATTGTTTTTGTATTGTGATTTGGAAGAATACTTTCAATATTTTTCGGTTCTTGGGTAGTTGCGGCAATTTCTGGATAGTCTTGTTCAATTTTTGAGATCTTTAATTGATCCTGTATTTCTGGTTCAGTTTCTTTAAATTTAGATTCATCTTTTAAAATATTTGGGTTTGCATCTTCTATATTCAATCGATCATGAGAACTGTTTTGTAGAATTTTCTGATATTCTTCCAAATTTGGTTGACCTTCAGTTGTAATGAAAGCTCCTTGAATTTGTGTTTGATCTCCTTCGGATTGCGGCTTTATTTCAGCGAAATGTGGTTGAGTGTGAAGTCTTACTCCTACGATGTGTGGTTGGATTTGTGGAGTGTCTGGTCTTACTTCTACAATATGTGGTTGACTTACTGAAGAATGTGTTGCTTTTTCGATCTGAGTTGGTTGAGATTCTTTTACAACTGTGTATTCTTCAGATTGTCGCACAGCGGTAGATTGTAATTCTGTTGGAGATTCAATCAAATTTTCTTCTATTCCAGGAAAATAACGACCTTTTCCATTAATAAGAATATTTGGTGGTTTATTGTCTCCAATAGAATGGTGATGCGAAGCAAACATTGATAATCCTGGCTGATGTGCCCAATCTTGTATCATTATAATATGCTCCGACAAATCAAAATCATATAACTTTGCATGCCTATCTGAAGGTTCGCGAATGATTAAAGCGCCAAAACTGCCATCTCCTCTCTGCATACCTGTGTGGGAGTGCCAGAAGTGGGTTCCAGCGTGATCAGCTTTGAAATTATATCGAAATGTTGTGTGAGGTTGTATTGGACACTGAGTGATATGCGGTACTCCGTCCATATATGGCGTTTCTTTCTGATGTAATCCATGCCAGTGAATCGTGGTGCTCTCTCCCAATAAATGGTTTTTAACATCAACAACAACTATGTCATTTAAACAGACTTCAATTGCCGGACCAGGCATCAATCTGTTCACAACTGAAACACTTCGGCGTGCCCCGTCTCCTACTATGCAATGAGGACGGTTACAATCGGTCAAATTGTAAGGACAGTCGTAACATGCTTTACTTAAAGTTTCATACCATTCTACAACAAAAGTGTACTGACATACATTTGGATCCTCTCCAACTACACACTCTCTTTTGCATGGGTGGTATTTGTATGATTCTTCCTTGATTAAATCAGAATCTTCATCTTCCTTGGAAAGTTGTGATCTACATTTCGTGCAGCAATCTTCCTCATACAAGTCTTCTTCCAAGCAGTTTGTTACTTTTGGGCATAGTTTTTTATACGTCGATATCGTTGCCATGCCATTGAATTCAGAACACTGGAACAAAGTGCATGTATCCTCTGTTCTCCAGCTGTCTCCTATGCTGTACATTTTGTCGTCGTATTTACATTTATTTTGGATGCATTTAGAACAACATTTTCCAGGTTGTTCTCGTAGAGCAAAACCCTGAATGAAGATGATTTCGAATTTAAAAGATATTTAATTAAAAAATTAAATTGTTTGTAAGCACCTCCTCACACTGTGTAGGGCATTTATCCTTGACTAAATTTTCATAAGGGTTTCCACTTTCATCAACAAGACATTCGTGCCAGATGCATGTATCGTTTGTGATCCAGCGATCCCCAACGGCCTTAAGAGTGGGCTTACCATTTATTTTTACAACGCACCTTGTGGGATTTACGTCTGAAAATTTTAAAAATAGAACATTTTAAAAATATTTTTCAGTTGTGTTCTAGTTTGGTTTATAAATTTTTGAGGGACTATTTTAGTCTAACACGTTGAAAAAGTAGATTTTTCATTGTTACAATTTTTGAAAACAATACCTTTCTTTTTTTTTCTTTTTTTATTTTAAGTAATACTTTGAAAATGCCATGTTGAGTCACGTTAACAACAGCTTGCACAAATGTTTAATAACCGACTATATTATATATATATATCGATTATATTTCGAAAATCATTCATCCCCTAAATTTTTCGTTATTATACTAATTAAAAAACCGCTTTCCGGTTCCAACTCTTGTTTTGTTAATTTATCTCCTCACCATAATAACAAAGAAATTTACTTCCCATTAGGCGAAAAAATATAACAAAAAATTATAAATTCCCATCAATTTGCGATAAATCACTCTTATTAGTGATTCAGACAATTAGTATTTTTTTCTTTTATTTTTAATATGTTGAATGTCTGCTGCGGTAGCCCTATGCATCAGTTCGAGCCATGTGCTTTTCATAATTTCATAAAAATCAGTCCGAACGATAGACAGATAATGAATTAAACATATTTCTCATGCCGCTGCCGTTTTAAATGAATTCGCGTGATCAACAGGTGTTTCATGTCGATCGTGATCTTAAATATTGATTATCAGGTTGCAGGTGATCAATGAATATCATTCAAATGAGCGAGGGTGGCGGTAATGAAGTCAATTGATGGACTTATTATGTCTGTTATTTTATCATATTTAAGCCGGCTTATAAAGCACGTTGAGATGCAATACGAGTATGTAAGTCATTGCCAAAAATTTTTCTTCCTATAGTTGGAAGATAAATTCGATATAGATATAATGGGGAGTTAGGAAAGAATTTTTTTTACTTTTTAATAATTCCTTAATTTAAAATACTTTTTTTAGGTCAGATTTATAGTGATGATAAAATTAATAAATGGAATAGTAAGGTATGAAAGTCCATGAAATCCGTTTGCATTCATTAAAATTCCTCAAAAAAACTTAAAAGTCCCGCTCTTAATTGTTTATATTAGAAATATCAAGAAAAATCGTTAAAATCACAACCGATATAAACAGACTGAAGGTCTGCTTATAAACAAATTATTTCTTAAAAATATTTTCGGACAATCGAATAAATCATGCGATTCAAGCAACAGGAAGCTACCAAGGTTATATGTCGGAGGGGTATGCCATTAAAAACATCACATCAATTAATAGTTACCTGTGATGCATTTTAACAGTCTCTTCTACAGACGAGTTCGTCGCTTTCTTGCGTTCAGTTCTTTTGATTTTACCATCCAATTATTCAACAATAATATTTTCATGTCTCTTATTTTTATTACGTAACCATTGGCTTTTAAGTGTGTTCTTAAAATACAATCATTTAGTATCTTACCAGCTCTGAGAATGGATGTGGATGCAAAATTCCAGTGCACCGACAGTAGCACGCAAACCGCAAAGAGATACTTCTTTGTCGTTTCCATTTTACTGATGAACTTGACCCAATCGGATGAATGAGTTGTTTCTCCTCAGAAAACGTTTGGCCTGCAAATTAACAAAAAAAAAAAAAAATTAAATAGTGTGATTATCTTTGCTGCCGCTGAACCTAATTATTTTTTTAGAAAACAAAAAAAAAATGTATATAGCATTGCATAATATTCGTAAGCTTAAGATTTTTGTACAGCGTCCACTTTATTCAGGTATGCAATATTTATTAGGACCAGTGGAAGCTGTGAGTACGCCATCACCGTCACTTTTAGCTGCACGTAGTTACTGGTTTTCCTGATATAAAGCTATTAAAAGTGGTAACGCGAATTCATGTACCTTTTGAGCATGTGGCGCCGGTGTGATCTTGTACTACTTTAGTGGCGTCAGCTGATAGCATTACTTTATTTCTGCTGGCATTTAGGTCTATATGTTGCTTATGACGTCAAGGTAGGTTAAATATTTCGGCAGGTTGGATGACGGAATAAGGAATGAAATTCCAGAAACGTTTTAGCAATTATATCACATTTTTATCATCTTGAGATATGTTGTAGTGATTTCAATGAAGTTTTTACTGCATGAGTAAAAGACTCATTGCTCTTCTACTTTTTATTCATATTTTTTGTCTTGTAGAAATCGTCAATTACTTTTTATTTGACTAAATGTAAATGGCGGTTTTATGTCCGGTTACAGTCAGATACCATTAATAACAGTCATTAGTTCTTTAGTTCCATGCATGCCACTTATGATGCGTACTACTTAAAGGATCAAAGATCCAAGGTCGGTTAAAGTAATTCGCATAATCAAATATATTAATGTAAGATAAGGCATCGTTTTCAAATATGTAAATTAACCACTTGCCATACAAATAATAAGCGTATTACGATTTATGAACTTGGAAACTTTTATATCGAAAAAACGGACAAAGTGAAAATTTATAACTTTACACATGGTACAACAAGGCTTGAGTAATATTTCCTTTATGTTCATGATTTCTTTGTTAGTTGGTCAACGTAGAATATCTCAATCAAATTGATATAAGTCTATTTTTAGTGGTTGATACTTTAAAACTAATACTTCAAAGTTGTTTCACCAGAAAAGCGAGTTATCAGAGATGCCGCAAAATAGAAAGTAGTTTTGTCTATAATTATTATTAATTTTCTTTAAAAATATTAACTTGGTTTGGTTTTTAATCTTTAATAACTATGACTTTGCCTAAATGGTACATCCAAAATATTACCTAGTTAAATTATATATAATGTGATATGAAAAACGAAATTACAAATATCCAGTTTTTATGATTTATTATATGTTTTAATGCATGCAAATTAATATTCCGGCAATTGTGTAGCTGAGGAACATTTGAAAATATCTCTTGGTTCGTTTTTAGCAATACAAATGTTGGTGGTACAAAAACTTTTATCAACAACTTAAAAAATTCAAAAAAGGATTATAATTTTAAGCAAGAATATTATTTAACTGCCCCTTTTTTTAAAAGTTGAGTACATAAACAATGCAATTAAATATTTAATATTCCAACAATAAAAAAAAAACTTACGTTGTGATAAAAACTAAACATTTACTTTAACTATTTAATGACCCATAAAATGTGGGTAGAAAATGGTAATCCATGAGACGTTTCTATTTAATCTACTTCAGTTACGAAATTTTTCTAATAATTCGACGAACTATACCACAAAATTAATTTAAGAAAGAGTTATTTTCCGCACAATAAATAAAAAATGATTTTTACATTGTGTGATTTTTGTGAAAAAAGCACTCAAATTGCTAGGCAATTTGTAAAAGATTTAAGTTTTGGAGACCATAAATTATGTTTACGAAATAGGAAAGTCTGAAAATTTAATAAAATTAATAGCATTTTTCTGTATGAATGTAGTTTGAATATTATTATTATATGCGATATAATATACAGTAAATATTTATATAGATAATAAGAAAATTAGAAGTATGGTACAAGAGTAGGCACCACGGTTACATTTGATCATATTTTGCGTAAAATGACGAAATGTTCTTTAAAAACGAAGAAAACTACTAAGACTATTTGTTTTTATAGATAGATTTTTACGATTTTACAAAAATATAGTAATATCTAAAATGCTCACAATTTCACAATGATATCTTCACTAGAGTGATACAATTCACTTTAAATATAAACTGGTATTTGTGTGTGGTTCGTTTTCCATTAATTGAAGCACATTATGCAATATATCCAATTAATTCCAAGTTGTCTGAACTCCTTCAACTACTCCCAAGTTGATTCCTTTTAGGATTTAATTATACACTCAACAAATTACTCGATAAATTTTAATGGAAGTCCGTTAATAAAGCATTCAGTAGATATAGATGTGATTTAATGCATTTAACATTTTCAGCAAAATTCGACATTGAGAAAAACATGCAGTCTGAAGACCAGTTGATAAGGTGTTATCACAAAATCTCGAACGCTCTACTCTGTCTGTTTTATTTGTATGGCTCAATTCCTTTTGTTGCGGTGATTTGCACAAATTTAAACAAATCTTAAGTAATGTGTTATCAGGTAATATATTTTGATTAAAAACGAAATTTTCAAAATTAAAAATTAATAATTTTCGCACCTGGTTAGAACGAACTGATTGTGGATTTATAAAAAAAAAAAAATTTATTTTAGCAACCACTTTCCTTCACTTTCTGTACAACTAGCTACTTAAGGGCGTCTCGAATTGAGTAACGGCTATCGAACAACTTCATTTTCTAGACTGAGTTCGCGACGATGCCAGCACCTGAGTTATAAGTAATCAGCGGAGTCTCACAGACCAACCTGTCTAACCGACACCAGAAGCAGTTCTATCACCTCAGCGGCGTCTTTCCAGTTTTTGACTTCGAATTACCTTTTTCCTTACTCTTGGAGCGGTTTCGTGAAATCCACAACTTCGCTTATCTTCAACGAACTTCGTCAGCTGATACCTGTCCTCTTATCTATCCATAGGCTGTTTATGACGTGATATCTCACCTTTGCCTGCTTTTATTGACGTCAAAGGTGTGAGTAATAGCTTTTATATTTTTTATTTAACCAACTTTGGAAGATGCGCTCCCGCGATACACGTTCAAGGGGAATTCACGGAATATTAATGCAGGTCAGAATTTAACTGCTGGAAAGTCGCACGTTGATCCGGGGCATTAAATTTGGATGCGGCGAAGGTTTCTTTTTATTTTTGATAGTATCTTCTTCAAAATTTATTCAATATCTTATTTTGTGAATGCAGAGACGACGGTTTTTTCTCAGCTATTACCTTTTTGAATAGAAAGAATTTTGTTTAAAAAAATGTGGTCAGATTGGTTGATGAAATGCAGACCATTTTAAGGCTTGATGTATGGACAGTCTAACATTTTGGTTTGCGGTGGTGAAACCCGTAGGAGTACTACCGCCGCAAACCGCTTCAAATGTACTTGATTACGTTTTATTTTATTAAAAGCATTACCTACTCTTACTTCATCGTTGAGATACTTTTAAACTGAACAAGTTTCTTGTTCGTCTCATGACCTTTTTCAAGGAACAGTCGTTATGTTAGCAATGTAAATTTTGAGAGGCACTTTAAAGAATAGGTAATTGGTTAAGAGGTAATAAAATGAATAAAAAAACAGAAAAAACGTACTACTCACTTAGGGTATATTTAAGTAATAATGACAAAATGCCACGACTAACGATGGTTCGTACAACATGATAATAAATTCCATGAGTCAAAGTCATTAGAAAATGAATTACGAGGAGCGTTTATGTTGGTACAGTGTGATTGACTCGGCGCTACAGGAAAAATATTTATGTACCTATGCAGGAGGTCTTATTTTAAGCTTAAATTTATTATTTAATGTACTTAACGTGGCCTTTAAATACTTTTTAATGGTAAAGTAAATTCATTACTTACCACTAAACTTCACACATGAAAACAAAAAGGTTGTTGACACTGTTAAAATATGAGAGACTGATATGGTTTTTTGAAAAAATTTCAGCAACAAAACCATTTTATTTTTCTCTAAAGGATATAGAACTAGAAACAGAAGTAGGAGATCCAATTAAAAGAAAACTATCTTTAATCGACCTTGTTGGGCATTTAGAGAGATCATATCATAAAATAAATAAAATTGCTGCTTTTCAGAAAAATGTTCAAAACTTTTTTCATTTATTAGATGAAAACATTCATATTGCGTTTCGTTTGTCGATTAAAATAAAGAAACTTCAATCTTCGATCATCTGATTCAATATTGATTTCAAATTGAGTATTCTCAACCTTTTATTCCACAATTATTTGTAATTTTTTGTGTAAAATAGATCCGAATTGATCCATAAACAAAATCCCCTTCATTTTTGTTTTGAAATAGTTTTTATAAGTTAACAGTATAAAATATTCGTATCACTTAAATGGCTTTTCCATTAACGAAGTAATCGCTGATATTTTAAAAATTTTAAAAGTTCTTTTAGATCATAAATAATTAATTTGTCGAAGGTAATTTAAATAATGGTGGGTGAAAACCCTAATAGTTGGTATGTGGTTCTCATATATCACTGCAACTCTTGTAAATATTGTAAAGCTCTGCTAACTATGGCAATTAAAAATTAAACTTAGGAAATCTCAAAATGAGTCAATTTACTTGGAAAATCACAATAATTGGTAATGTATATAACAATGTCTCACCTTGTTTAAATATTTCTGAAAAAAACAAAAAAACAAAAAAAAAAATTCATTCTCATGTTTCATTTTTGATTTTGCATATGTAAATTATATCGAACGTAATTAAATGCGATATCGAGGAGCTAATTAGTTTTGCTTTTAAATTATTACTAAATTAATAAAGTCATTATTGTTTTCATTTCAAAAGAATTTTGGAGATTGGCACATCGGCCTACGTGAAAAAAAACCTACGTTGCTTCTTAAACATCACGAGGGGGATTTTTTTGATTCATAATTCGCATTTACTTAACTCGTTTGACCTGTCCAGCGTGTCTTAAGTACATCGGTTGTTAAACTGAAAGATGGTATTCCGGTTTCCCGGAGAACTTGGAGATATTTTGTTTATTTTAATAAAGACTAAACTTCGGTAATTTGATTCTACATTTTGTTTTTACTTTTCAGGTACATATCCATAATATATCCTTTTTTTTTGCTGTTGCAATTTTATCCAATTTCCATATTACAGTATGCTTCCTAGGAATTTAATAATAATTAATTTTAATAAAATTATTAATGGAAATAAAATTTAACAATTTCTATAGTTTTCACCATTTAAACCTGTTAATTTGCGATGTTGTAGCTTGTTTACTTTTCTTATCCAATTGTTTTCCAGCAGATCTCATGCATTAAATATTTATTTATTAAAAAATTAATTGTATTAATGCGTGTTTTTATATATTAGTGTTATTGGGATTAAGTAAAATATATCCTATTTAAATAAGAGATATGTTGGAACAAGGTATCATAAAATATTGTTAGTTTTGTGCTTTAGTACTGTGAATATTAAGAACAGGTTAACTAATTTTTGGTCAAAGACAATACAAATCTGAAATTAGTATGAGTTAATTGTAATTATATTAGTTAAATAAAATATAAATATTTAATGAAATGACTTATCATCAAAAGTATCGACCCCATCGATATTCACTTGACGGACAACTTTTGTATTTTGGTGCTTTACTCATTTTCATTAATAGTTACACTTATTAGGGTGTCAGAAAAAACACCTATTCTATCATACATATGACTAATGTTGACATATTTATGCACTTTAGTCATGAGAACAACTTCGAATGATTTATGGTTAAAAATACAGTGATGCTGTTAGCATGCACCCCAACAAAAACTTTTTGAAAAGAAAAGATTAATGAATCGAAAGTGATTTTATGAATTTGCAATGTAAGCAAAGGAAGATAATCAAATGTTCACGCTTAAACGGGTGAAATACTTGAGATGATCGTGATCTACAACAGCTTTTTCTTAAGAATTGCTATCATCTAGAAGAGATCTTTAACGTCGTTGACTTTGGTTAAGCTGGAAACGGAAAACTTGGAATCACCTGGAGGTTTCTGAGCTTATTGCGGTATGACGATGTTCGATCAGGTATGAAAAGGTTTTTATTGGTATCAAATAAGCTTAAGTTAAATTTGTAGCAGTCTTCTATTTTTCACTATCGTAATAGCATCAATTAGTATAATTATAGTCATAAAAGGTTTTATAATTAGTGTTTTGGGAGCTAGTATTTGCTTTTGGTAATTGCCTATTTCATCTGGCTGTAAACACAAGGTCTTTGGAAGATTTATCGGCTTCCTGGATTTTTAATGTACGGATAAAATTCTATAGAGATTAGGTCACTTAGCCC
Organism: Philonicus albiceps; assembly: GCA_963969385.1. Classification (NCBI taxonomy): domain Eukaryota; kingdom Metazoa; phylum Arthropoda; class Insecta; order Diptera; family Asilidae; genus Philonicus; species Philonicus albiceps. The sequence goes on from OZ017775.1 coordinate 7,140,275, forward strand.
TTGCTTAGAATCAAAAACCTTGTTTTGAGTTATTCATCAATAAATTATGGGTTAAATTGATTGATTGTTCATAATTTGCTATTTATGGTATTCTGAATGTCTTTAGAATGTTAAATAAACTTTAATTGTTTAAGCTTAAGTTTTTCAAAAAATGTTGTTAAGGATTATTTTCTGAATGGAATAGGGCGATAAAAGAAATATATATTTGAACATTTTTAAATTTACTGCATTAAAGTCAACTTAGCCTTCATTTATTTATATCCTTGATAACCTTTTCATTTCAAGTGTTAAACCAGTTAACGTTCTTTTCCTTTCTCAGATTAAATAGTACTTGTATGCTGATGATGATCATAATAATTTCATTTTGATTACTCCACACCGTAGTAATAATTGCAATTACATTCATAAAAAGATCACCTGCAAAAATGCCATTGGCACGTACTAATCCGCATATTTTGCGTGCCATTCGGTAATTATCGTTTTATCGCACGCATCACATGTCTCCAAATCTTTTGCTCAAGGTAGAGGTTAATGATTTTTTGTTATTTATGCGAACACCTTACGTGATCGTTGAACTCGAAGAGTTCCTTCTATACTTATATAAAATATAAAATGTAATTTCCTGGTGCATCCATCCTAGAGTAGACTTTATACGTGAATTACATAATTCTAAGACAAAAATTCTTAGAGTATTATACAATCGTTAGCTTTTCGTGTCCCCTCATTCCAATGGAATCAGGAAAAAAATGTCGGTTAAGCCACGATCGATTCTTTGATGCATTCCGCTTACTGTATGCATTCAGTAGCTAGTGGAGTTATAAAATGAATTCATGTCACGTTGCTTTGCATATGAACTACTTAATGTAGCCGTTAACGGCTACTGATACGCGCATCCTGCAGGTTTTGTTATTGATGAGATCAGTAAATAAGTGGAAATTTGTAATTTTACCTGGAGTCATCCCGGTTTACATCCCTGAAAGAATCCGCTCTAGATGCGATTGGTATTTCCAATGAATTGATTTATAGTTTTTGTGGGAATGATCACCACGCTATTAATGGAAATTTACTAGGTTTACCTCGGTGGGATGATTAAAAACCACTTTAAGCTTGAATCATTTTAGAATATTACACCTGTTCGATATTTTTACTTTCACCCCAGTTATGTAAAGTTGAGGTGTTTTTAATTTTTATTATTTTTTGATGAGTAACACGAATATCTCCAAATATTTTTTTTATTTATTCTGTTTCAAAACCGTGATTAGCAATATTCATATGGAAGATATAAAATATGAAATTTCTAAGATTGTAGTCTGTGTAACTCTGTAAATTTTGAAATTGTATCCAATGGCTGATTATAAAGGTTTTAATATCAAAAGTTCCTTCACTATCCTCTGCTTCCTATTACTTTGTTTTCTAGCTTTAACCGAACTTTTGGATTAATTTTAGGAGAGGTTACTATTGAAGAAACTCGATTTACAGGAATGGAAATGAAGGAAGAAAACACAGATAGACAATAATTCTTACATTTTAATTTTTGTGCCTATATAGGAATTCTTCCAATTCAAACATAAGTCGACTAAAACTTTATTAAATTAAGAGTACAACTAAATACTAATTTAATTTTTTTTAACATAGAAGTTTCGCATTAATCTTAATTAGTTTATTGACGTTATTTCTGATAAATCTTTAATAACTGATAGAAATTGTAGGGGTTGCCGGGTGCAGAAGTAACATTCAACTTTAAGAACTCAGTTGTGTAATTATATCCTAATTAAGATTGCTTATTATTTTTTATAGTAACATAACAAATTTCAATTATATTGGATATGGAGTTTTACAAAAGTCAATTGTTATTTGTTAATTTCGCGATTGCGACCTTAATTCCGGCCTACAGTCTTACTTTTATCCCAAGCTACCTTTTTTTTTCAAATGAAATTATCATAATTTGAAAATGCAAAGGAGGAAACATAACTTGAAAACAAGTTCTGATACTAAAAATACTAAAATAAGAAGTTAAAACTTACTTTGGAAATTAAAACACAAAAACACAACCGTAGAACTTTAATACGGTACTAGTGCACAAGTGACTAAATAAGCTGAGAGATGTTACTGCCCTAAAATTAGAAATTCTATTAAAAATTAACATTTTTAAATACCTAGCAAAATACTTACAGTTCCAGTCAATTTGCTTTTCTTCGAGGAAATTGTTTTAAGCATGTTTGTGAATAGGATAAAAAAATATTACTTATTTCATGTTTTGTTCGAAGAAAAACTCTTGTAATTCTTTCGTTCGTTTCAATTAAAGCTATTTGTTTTTTCGTTGCGGTTTGTTCAAAACTTAATTATAAGTAGTTTGTTTTATTTTATTACAAATATTAAATATGTATGTGGAAAATTGTATTTTTCGTGCAGGTACTTTTAATTATTGGTTTTTTAGGGAATTCACAGAATAAGTCTTATAATTTTTGCGGCTAGAGATATTCCGATATGAAAGTTAACATTCTACATTTTAATTCTGTTTACCAAAGTATTATATGTGGGCATTGTGGCGATATTTGAATACATAATTTCAGATTAGGGACTTTCCCATTTTTTAAGAAAGATGAAAAAATATTCGTTCTATTTAAGAATTTGCCAAATAAACATTTTTAGATGGATTTTCAAATTTTAAAACTGGTTAATCAATTTTGGCTGGTGCTAGAAAATAAGGTACAGAATCCATATTGTGAAAATGAAAACATTATTTAAACTTAGCACAACTGTATTATAACAAAACTGGTAGATCAGTAACAGTGAGTAAAATAAAATAGTTTTTATTTTAGAAGTATTGTCCAAATTTAGGTATGCCGTGTTTTCTTGTAAGTTTTATTTTATAACTAGGTAATAAAATTGAAGCTTAGGCATTCTTTCCTTGAAACTTTCAAAAGTGTAAAATAATTTTAAGTGTGATTAAAAAAGACGAATTTCCTTTGTACCAAACCAATTGAAAACTACAACTACAACGTAGCCAGTACACAGCACACGGTTAACATCGCATAACTCAGCGCTCAAGGGCTTAAAGGCCTATGTCCTTAGGGTCATTTTAAATTTGATTCATTCTTTTAAAACATTCAAATTTTATGATAGTGCTTAGCTTGTTTTGGTATTAGAAAAAGGTTTAAAATCGTTAAATATTTATAAAAAATGCTTGATGAATATAATTTATATGTAGGATTTTTAAAAAAATTCCTTTTAAAATGTAATAAGCTATAAAAATCGAAGTTTTATACAATATAATGACGTGCATGGGTTATAAAACTAGCGTAGGAAGAGGAAAAAAAAATGATTAAATGTAATCGTATTTTTTTTCAAGGTGTGGCGATGTCGTGCGGATGTGGGGTTAAAGATCTTATCAATTCATTTATAAAAAACCTGATCATTCAGTTTGCTGCGATTGACCCCTCTTATAAAAATATGAAATTATCTCGCATTTCACAATAAAATTTCATCACTTTAAGTCGTGAATAGGTGCAATAATGCAAAATAAGATAATAAATCTATCGAAGTCAATATGTAAATATTACTTACAAAGTTCGTGCTTTGTGTCTATTGTTGTATTTATTATTTACAGGGTAGGAATTATTATTTAAACAACGCTGATTATAAGATTAATTATTTTATCGTTTTATTAGTAGGTCAAAATGACATTCATTTCAGTTATAAACAGTAGAATAGGTCGACTTTTAATTTTAAATAAAAAGAAAACAAAGTGGACAAAGTTATTACCTTACTACGAGAAAGGAGGGTTATTTTAAAATGCCTTTTAGTTACGAGCGCGCCAAGCTATGAACCAATGTTTTAATTCTAAAAAGTTTCGGAATTTTTAGATTATCTTATATGTATAAATCGACATTGCTTTTCACTTTAAGTACTAAGTATAAGTAAACATCTTTTAGATAACGTCGGGGATAGTGCAAATCCGCGAAACTAGCATTGGATAATTGCGCGTATCTGACAAAATGTAGCCAATTGAAGCAAATCCGCGTAATTGTTGTAGGGCCTTAATTATTTACATATTAAATTGATATATTTTTCTAACAAGAGATAGAACACATTAATAATTACTTTCTATGTAAAAATGAGCTTAAAATTCATTGAATTAATAAAGTTATTAAGTTTTAACCTTCCTCTGTAAAACTGGATCTATTGCAGATACGCGGCCTTTACGTATGGTAGATTCGCGGATTTACACTATCCCCGACGATAAGCACCTAAAGTTGTAAGCTTTGTCCAATTATTAATTAAATTGAAGTTATTCAGTAATATTGAAATAGTGCTTAACACATTCAACCCGGCGTGTACCACCGGCGGTCCACAGGCATTGCTTTCTTCTGGCGGCGTGAACTAGTTGTCTCCGTTTCTCCGTCCGGCGTAAACCACCGGTGGTACAAATATGATAACATAAACAAGCAGCGAATCAAACAAGCACCGCCAGAACAATTAAACAACTTATCAAGTCGCGCTCATCATATAGACGTTGTAAAAGTGTGCCTGGTTGAACGTGTTAAAATCGTTATCATAAAAAGAGCCTTCGAAACTGATCTTAATTTTTATTCTTTAATTATTGTGTGTCGTAACAAGACGATTTGATCTAAACAAGTTTAAAAAAAAATGCAATTCGAAATTGATTTAGCAACTTTAGATTTGTGGCTGAATTGCAGTGGGATGGTATCACTTTTGTTATTTTTTGAAGTTTTGTGATATGAAGTTAATATTGAAAATTCTCATACTAATCGTGGGAGTTACTGCAGATCGTGATCGGTGTGCAACTACTCACCTAAAATTTGTAAACCAAGAGGCTTGGAAAGATATGACCCTGATATGTAATGCTGCTATTCGTGTACAAATCCAAACAGAAATCGAGGCAACATTTAAATACCTTTCTATGGCAGTGCACTTTTCTAAAGACATCGTAAATAAGCCAGGCCTTTCAGAATTCTATTTTAAAATAGCACATGCAAAAAGACAGCACGCGGCACGTTTGATGGAATATCTTTCAACTCGCCTTAGAGACCCCATAACTCACCCTATCTACTTATCAGGTATAGAAAAAAATGAATGGATAGACCCTGCTGAATCTTTGGGCGATGCGTTATATCTTCAAGCCACAATTATTAGAAGAATGATAACGATGCTGACCAAATGTGAGAAGATGCAATTGCGGAACAATTATTTTTTGAACAGTGTCTACATTGATGAGCAATACGAAATTCAGCGCCAGATTATTAGTAATTTTTTTACGATTAAAAAGTTTACATCTGATCAAAAGACTCTTGGTGAATTTGTTTTCGATAAAAAGCTCTTGAAGGGAAACATTATATAGTGCCGATAATTGTTGTTAATGACTATTTACGAATAGATTTTAAGTTTATAAAGCGTAATCAATACAAACAAGAATACTAAAACATCTGTATGAAAATTAGAAAATGATAAATAATAAAAACGCCATATATAATTTATAAATACATTTTATTTCATAATAGTAAAAAATAACGATTTTAAGAAAGTTTTCTCATTTTAAAGTTAAAAATAACATAATTAACCGAGGGAAATGAAGGAGAGAGGGAGGATCTTTTGAAATAGGAATAATTTTATTTTAAACGTAATGTTTTATTTATTCGGAAACACTTCGCAAAGTGACTCGTCTGAAATAATTAGACTGCTTGCGAAATTTTTCCAAAATGCTCTTCGCCATTGTTTTTTTTCTTTTTATTTTTACAAACTATAAAATAATACAAATATTTACCTATTCGTTTTATTGTCATTTCTTTCTAAATGTGCTGTTTATTATTTTGTTCGTTAATGCATTTCATGTTTATTACCTGCACAATAAAAGTTTTTATAAGTCATTGAAGAAGAAACTGATTTTAAATACTGAATAAGCCGACTTCTATTCTTTCAATACATTCCCCATTTAAATATGAGAATAATTACAATTGGTGTCAAACAAATATACCTTTTATGTTTTATGACAAACAATTTTATGTTGTGTTTTATAAATAGAATTCAGTGAGTTACCAGTTCAACATTCATTGCCATTTCGGGTATTTATGTAAGTCCGTCGAAACGAATGTAAATTAATATCACCTAAGGTTCCTCCATTTTCTTCTTCTTTTTCTGTGCAGTTCTTTTTTTTTTGTTTTTTTAAAGATGTCATAGAGATGTTTTTTAATGATATGCGACTTTGGTAATTAACATTAAATTTTCCTTAATTACAAAAGTATGCGTTCCTTCACATGCCTAAATCTTTGAGTATTTAAAATTTACGAAAATATTTATAAAAAACAAAAAAAAAAAAATAATAATAATAAGAATTCTGTCGGCAGTATCTTAAGTATAACTCGAAATATTTCATACATCTCCATATAAATAGAGTCAACGTAAAACTGAGCAAACAAAGTAATGACCAGATATGATACAATTCGAAATAATAAAAGAATAAACATATAAAAATAAAAAATAAACGATAAAATTCAAATGAAATTAAAACAAAAATATATAAAGTCAAAATTCATTACTAGCCGCCTAGGAAGTCTAAAATTATTTTATATATCGTTGGTTCATCCATTATTGGCCTTCGCTATCACTGTCGCTCTTTTCTGTAAAATTAAAGATAAATAATAAATTTTGTTTAAGATAAAGCTATAAAGTGTAATTTCATTAGTGTGAACTCGTTTTTGTTTGCTTACTTAATATTAATTGGTTATGAATGAGTACTTTAGAAAATGTGTACAATTGTTACGTCGCGTCTTGTTTGCTATGTTTATCTAACTACAAGTGGATATGTGAACATTTTATTTCTCTTTTTAAAGTTATGAAGTAGCTTGGCAGACAGTCGGACGTGGAGTGATAAGAAAATTCATAAAAATCATCTTTGGGAAGTAGTAATAACATCTAAATTTGTCCATGTTATAAAATTTTTAAATTCCTTCAACGGATTAACCCCGATAGGCTTCATAAAAGGCTTTAGCAATGCTCCGATTTTAGTCTTACACCTGCACAACTTATTAAAAGCTTTTTGATCAATTGCCCTCAGCAAGTTAAAGTAAATGATTTTCTTTCTAAAATGTTATCCTTATTTCATGGCAACCTTTAGGGTTCTATTTTGGGACCATAACTTTTTATTAATTGCCATATGTAGTACAAGATGTTCAATTTTATTTATTGAATGTACAACTCGTATTTCTATTAATAAATCCAAATAAATGATCTGTTTGATTCTATTCAGATGGTGGACTCTTTAGGCGATTTCAGATCATAGCTAATGCGAAAGCAAAATGAGATATATATCGATTTGGATAAAGATATTTTCCTAATACTCATTCCATGAAAATTTATATTCAATAAAAAGCTATTATTAAACTACTTTTAAAAAATTTTGAAATTCTTATAGTTACTGTCACCAGTTGGTTAAAAATGTAAACAGAGCCATTGTTAATTACTAACATTCCTTAAGAGCTAAGAATTAATATATTAAAATAGAAAGAAGAATTGAAAAACGAACACGTACACTAACTAACCTTTCTTTCCCGTGTAAGCGTGTCGTTTCAGTCGATCGTACAAGTCTTCTTTTGTTCCATAAAGCGAAGCATTCGACCTCGCTAACGTGCTCATTTTACCACCATGAAGACCTAAGAGTTTAAAATATTATAAAATGACTAAGTATTCGATTTGGCTTTATATTGCTGAATTACGAAAATAAGAATAATGTAAAATATAATAAAAATAATGAGTGTTATTAATCATACCTTCTTTCATGTAAGTTTCATTGTAAAAATTAGGCATTTCCCATCCATCTTCCTCATCATCGTAGTAATGGGCGTACGTGCTGTGGTGGGAAGGAGCAATTGATTCAGCATATGGAGTATGAGCGCCATAGTAGAAATTAACTTGTGATCCTGTCTGATCAACAGCAGGAGTTAGCATTTTTTTTGGATCTTTTCGACGATTCGATCGTACACAGATCATCCAAATGAGAAGGACTATCACTATAATGAAGATTACGGCACCAGCAATACCACCAGCTATATATGCAAATTCAGATCTCTCAGAGCAATGAGGGCCAGTAAATGATCCCAAGCATCGGCACTGTGGTGTTCCTTTAAGATCTTTAACACATGCCCCGGAGTTTTCACAGAAACCGTCGCATATATCGGTGCAATGTATTCCTGTGCCATTAAATCCTGGCTTGCATTCACATTTAAAGTCGGACGTTTCAGGTATCAAGATACAGTAGGCGTTGGGATCGCAGTGGGTTTGACCCTCTAGCTTGGTTTTACAAGGATTGGTACATTCTGATTTACTTGTCTGTTAGGTAAATAAAATTAGTTTTAATGTAATGTAAATAATTAAAACTATCTTACCGCTCCATTATTCTTTGTAATATGGTTATGAGGGCATTGTATACAAGAAGTTTGCTGCGAATCAGGCTGATAGAATCCCTTTTTACATTCGATGCACATATTCATTGTTCCATTAAGAAAACTACCAGGGGCGCATACAGGAAGAGAACATTCTTCAACAGAAGATGCTCCAACTTTAGGGGTAGTACGACCGAGTGGGCATGCCTGGCAAGCTGGTTGAACTCCTTGAGACCTAAAGGTACCGCGTGGACATGGTTCACATCGTCCATCAGCACCTAGCTGCATTCCAGAAGTACATTCATCACGGCACTCCTGTTTGGATGTAGCTTCAGAAGATCTAGTGGTTTGTCCAAGTCCACACAAATCACAGGAGAATGAACCCTCATTTGCTTGGAAGAATCCGTGACCACATGGACGACATAGACCAGTTTCAGCATCCAAGAATTTTCCAGCTGGACAACGTTCTTTGCAGTCAGCTGCTGATCTAGCACCAGGTCCTGCAGTTACACCTGGACGGCCTGCTATTATGGGACATTTGGAGCATTGAAGCTGTCCAGTCTCCGACTGGTAAGTTCCTCGTGGACAGGCAATACAAGTTTTGTTCTTGCTCTCATAGTACGTTCCTATGGCACATGGTACGCAATCGGGGACCATAACGACTTCTCCCACTGGACAAGCGTATTCTGAAGTTAAATAGAGTGAGGCTGGATCAGGTACGGTATTTGGTAGAATGTCTTGAACAGCGAACTGATCATCTTCCAAAATTAATTTTTGCAAAAGTGTTTTCACATCAGATCGCTCTCCAGTTGATGAGTGAATCACAGGATCACTGAAAACAGTAACAATTTTATTAGTATCACGATATAAAAGGTTTTGACTTCAGGCCTTGTTAGAAAAGCGATTAGTGCTTGCAAGTGGTGTAATGAAATGTGCATTGAAAGTCATTTTGGTAAATGAAAGAATCCAAGAAAAGTTAAAAGTGTAGAAGGGTGTGCTTAAGAAAATTTATTTTTTTAAAAAACAATTTTTTTATTTCATCACCGAAACCATGGAGCATTTCGCGCAATAGCATTTTGTTAGGTATGTTGATTATGCTATTTTTATGTTTTTATATTAACATACTTGACTGCTGGGAACGCAATCTCCAGGGTGTAAGTATCACCAATTTGCTGCCGGCCTTGTCTGCCACGAATTTCAGCTTCTAGGGAATCCTCGCTAGGTGTTTCTCTACAATTGTTTGGATTTTTGGGATTACGCCGCACGTTTGTTTTATATCATTTAATTCATTTATTATTTTATATTTTGTTTCTATATTTTTGATTGAGTGTGCGCTTAGAAAAGGTAAAAATGTGCTTTTCACAGACATGCACACTTGTGCAAATATAATTTACAATAAAACACAAAATAATTTTGAAAGTTCTTTCAAAGGAGGGATCAGTGATTATGATATACTTTTACTCCTTTGAAATTATACCTTCAAACTCTTTACTTACCTATCAACAGGAATTAGGGCATCAACAACATAAGTTCCACCGTCATCGGAGGTTGATGCCTGTCGTTTAACTCGATTCGTTTGTCCACCTCGATAGTGATCGCATTTTACATCGATCTGAATATCTTTGCACTCTCTACAACAATGATTTAATTATTTATAAATAACTTAAAGCGAGCATAGTATTTTTTACAGATTATAAATCCGAAAAAGTTTATATATCAAAAAAGAAAAAATTTAAACTTTGAATGCTATGTTAGCACATCTAGTTGATACTATATATAATAGCTGAATAAAATCTTACAATGCATTAATAATTAAAAATAGTATTTTTAATAAAAATTATTGTCGTAACAATAGTTATTTAGAGGAACTGCATAAATATATGTGCTGCGGAGTTAACTTACTTCGTTTATTTATATTTACTAATTAAACTCACCGTGATCCTTCAACAGAGTAAGAGCAGAAGTTCCAGTCTCGATTTAGAGAATTTACCGCACCAGTCACTTTCTGGCGAAGAACAACTTGACCAGCTTCGTTGCAAAGAACGTCTGATGGGAATAGCATTTTTATTCTGAATACTCTTTGTGCTGGCTTGGATGCTGTAAAAATCGGATTTATTTTTATAGAACTTAAGTAAATGAATTTTTTTGTTTAATATTACGTGAGCATGATGGATAAATTAGCGGTTGTCCTGGATCGTTTGTTGGTCTCCAGAAGCCCTCAGCACCACATGTGTAGAATTCTGGAACTGGTTCGGAGAAACGCAGTCCTGGATGGCAAGCGATTTCACAGACCTATAATAAATTAAATTCAAAAATTAATTTTAGCACTAAATTGAGTTAAGTAATCGGCAGCAGAAACTGCATTTTTGAGCAGGGAACACTGTATCCAACCAGTTTGAAATATTTAAAAGTTACTTCTTATTCTGGATTTCGAATTATATGCTATAATTTGGAAAATACCTTTTAGTTTAAAAAAAGTGGACGCTTTGGTATTCATTCAAGCAGTAATAAAATATGACTAAATATATTGGGTAGTTTGTAATTTTCAATTTTTATGTTACTTACCTTAAATTGGCCACCTGCACCCCAATCCTTACAAACTTGAGTTCCACCAACAGGATCAGCAAGAGGAGGACAGAATTCAGCTATTTAAATAAACAGTAAAACACATTAAAATTGCATTATTTCAATAACAAATATTTTTAAAACTTACAGAGCAATGAAACCTTGAAACTGCAAGTGGCACTGTTTCCAGCTGCATCTGATGCAACATAAGTGATATCGTAGGAGCCCCACAGTAGAGTTTGTCCTGGACGGTGTCCATTTCGTTCAATAATTTTTATAACTCCAACATTGTCGCTGAAATGTGGCTCATCCCAAACAACAACAGCTGAACCATTTTTGGCAATAACCCAAAGATCTCCGGGACAATGCTCCACTTTTGGAGGTTCCTTATCGACCTCCAATTGCTGGCAATTGTTACCTGTGTATCCTGAAGGACATTTTCTTTGGCCGCACATAGAAGGAACTGATCGCTCAACGCCACCAGAAGTCATTTCGTATCCAGCCCAGTTCAGTATTAGTCCCTTATACAGTACAGGTTCACTGCGACAGTCTCTGACTTGTTTTTGAATTTCCGAAGTAACATCAAGTGCTCTTCCCCAGATTTGGGCTTTGGTTATTTTTCCTTGGAAACCAGCATCGGCATATTTTGTTGCTGAAGCTGATTCTTCTGGTTGTGGTTTGCCAAGGACGGCCCAAGCGTATTTCGGTAAGGAACGTCCTCCACCATATTCTGTTTTGCTTGCGATTAGACCTTCTGTGATAAGTTGGAGCTGTCCAGTTGTTCCATCCCATAAAATTGCGATGTGATGCCATTGGCCATCGTTGACCATTGTGTACTCCCGGAAGGATAAGAAGGCGTCCTGGAGATCTGGGAAAATCGAAACTTGAACACCACTTGAGTGAGCTTGAAGAAGTAGACGGCGGTTATTTGCTACATGAGCTGATTCTACTCCGTAGAGGGTAAAGAATATTCCTGAATCGTCTTTTTGGGCGAATTGAACCCACATTGCTATAGTAAGGCTTTCAGAAGCACCAGTGAAAAATGGTACAACCTGAGCAGCTGTCGATCGAGTCGCATCGCTAAAGTATAAATCGTAGTCCACTTGAATAGCTATTTAAGAGAGAAAATAAAAGTTAGTAAGTTACAATTCGTCCGCTCTTCATTATCTCGTTCAAGTATTAAGTGATAGTGTTATAATTTTTAAGGCACTAGCACTTAAAATTGTAGTGATAGCAGATTTTCTGAGCATTCCTTAACAACTAAACATAACTTTTTGATCACTTACTTTTTCTGCAGTCGTCGCCAGTTAAATTGAATGGACATTGGCAGTAGAAGGCGTTTGTTAAATCGATGCAAGTAGCTCCCGGAGGACATGAGTTATCTTTGCAGTCCACAATATCTTCTTCGCAGTTCTTCCCAGTGTATCCCTCAGGGCATATGCAAGTGTATCCAGGACCACTATCGATGCACATTGCTCCATTTTGACAAAGTCCAGCGTCACAAGCATCGAATTCATACTGGCATCCAATTCCAGCGTAGTCATCTGGACAAGAACAATTCAAGCCGGATCCGAAATCCTGGCACTTGCCACCATGCATACATGGGTCACCTAAACAACGCTCTGGAGCTGTTTCGCAATTCTTTCCGTCTGTTCCACTTGGACAAACGCAGAAATAATCTTCGAAAAGATCAATACATTTAGCGTCATTCTGACATGGTTTTTGTGCTGGACATGTTGTAATTTGTTGTTCACATCTATCACCGGACCAACCTTGCAAGCAAAAGCATTCAAATGCTCCGATTCTATCTCTGCAGACTCCACCGTTTAAGCAAGGAGTAGTTTCACAGTCATCAATATCCGTTTCGCATAAACGTCCAGTAAAGCCTTCTCGGCATACGCACTCGAATTTGTTGTCTAAATCTAAGCATCTCTCGGTTCCAACAGGATTGCAAGGATCGCTTAAGCATTCGTCAATTTCAGCTTCGCACTGGAGACCAACAAAACCAGGTCGACACTTACAGACGAATCCGTCCAATTGATCAGTACATGTTGCACCATTCTGGCAAGGATGGGATTCGCAGTCGTCAATTGGATGTTGACAATTTTTACCAGTATAACCTGGCTCACAGTTGCAAGTGTATCCATCGATTAGGTCAACGCAGACTCCGTCATTCTCGCAAGGTTCTGAGGCACAGTCGTTTATGTTGACATCACAGGCTGAACCTGACCATCCAGGATGGCATACGCATTCATGCGCAAACAGTCTATCAACGCAAGTGCCATGTTTGCAAGGTTCTGCTAGACATAGGTCTATTTTTTCATGGCATCGTTTTCCTGTGAAACCAGGTGGACAGGCACAATTGAAATCATTTACAAGGTCCGTACAGTTAGATCCCAGAAGACATGGATTTTCGGCACAATCGTCAATATTCTTTTCGCAATGAATACCTTCCCATCCGGGTAAGCATTCACATTTGTATCTTCCCTGTTGAAGAGCTAGACAACTAGCTCCGTTGCTGCAAGGGTTTCCATTAGCAGTGCATGGGTCAATTGTAATATCACAATCCACGCCTGTGTATCCACTTCTGCAGAGGCAGGTGTAATTATTGTAGCCAGGCTCATTTTTGCACATTGCTCTAGCTGGGCATGTATCGTTTCTGCAGTCACTCTTTTCTTCCTGGCAATTAATACCAGAGTACCCTACAGGGCATTCACAGCGGTATCCTTGTGGAAGGTCTGTGCAAGTTCCACCGTTGTAGCATGGTTGAGATGCGCATTCGTCGATGTCGATTTCACATCGCCTTCCTGAGAATCCAGCCGGACAGAAACATTGGATAGCATGACCCATTGGGACGCAGAGTCCTCCATGCTGACAGGCGTTTTCTCCACAGGTAACAGGTTTGCACTCTTCTCGCCCAACAGCTCCTGGTCCATCTGTTTTCATGTTTGTTGGACACTCATTGCAAGTCTGAGATCCAGGCACGCTTTGATAGTAGTTTTGAGGACAAGGAGAACATGGAGCTAATCCAGTAGATGAATAGAAACCTGGAGCGCACTTCTGTCGACAGTACTCCTTTCCTGGAGCCGATGGTTGGAAGGTAAATGTGTTTGACGGGCAGGCTTGACAATCCTTAAATCCATCAGTTGGAGGATCTCCGGTAAACGAATTTCTAGGACACTCAAGACAAGGTACTAAACCTGTTGGGGAGTATGTTCCATATCCACAAACAGGTACACAAGCTGAGACAGATTTTGAGCCTTCTTCTCTAGTATAAGTGCCTGGAGGGCATCTTAGGCAGGCACCTTGTCTTTCCCTATTTTGGTAGAATCCTCTTGGACAATAGGTACATACGCTTTGTCCCATGCCAGCATACGTTCCAGCTGGACAATGTAAACACCTGGGCACGTCATTTGTATCCATATTTAGAACTTCTCCTATACTACAGGTGAATCCTCGACCTATAGAGCTTTTAAGAGCTCTAAGTGGTGGACATTGATTACCAATGCTGGACACATTTAAAAGTGGTTCAATAACTGCACTGGCATGAGGTACGCTTAAGTCGAAAATAAGGTTCAAAGTAGATCCACAAAGGTCATAAAGCTGGGGTTGTCTAATCGCTGGTAAAATCACGAGAACAAAGTCCATTTTTACAACATTCTCATCCATAAGAGTTGGGATTGATTTGATGAAAGACACATTCATGTTAACGTTTACAGCTGAGCAGCGCTGTGATAAGATACTATTCAGACTTCCATAGTATTGGGATAATAGGTCTTGATATTGTGCTAGACAGGCTTGAGCAACAGCTCCATTTGCTCTGTACACCACAGTTGCTGTAACATGATAGTCCGCTTGCTGGGTATTTTCTGAAACACAGTCAGGTACCACAGATGTTGGCTTCCATAATCTCGATGTTTCACAAGAGAATGTTTTTAGAGGATCTCCATCAGTGAACCGATATCCTGATTTGCAAGTAGCTATACATTCCACACCTTTATCGCCTGGTAGACAATTTATAGCGCCATTAGCCGGCGGTTGTAACTCCCAATCCACGCAAGGTGTTGCCTGCACCGAAACTTGGAAGTTGCACATTGCTTTATTATTGTGCTTATCTGTAGCTATGACTGTAACGTTTTCGAAACCTCCAATAGGTATAGTAGCTATATCAGGAATAAATGTCAATGTCACATCTCCTGACTCATCTGAAGTCTTAATTCGTTTTCTAGTTTCGTTGAAATTAACATTGTAGCTTTCTTGTTTATCAACCAGTTCAATTACGTAACTCTGAGGGCAACTTAGTAAAGGAGGTGTTACGTCTGGTACTGTAATATTAATTTCGCAAATAGCAACGTTTCCATCATAGTCAAATGCAACGTACTTTACGACAGTATCTTTAAAGATGAAAGAAGGACTGCGAAAACTTTGCGGTTTCACCTCTAAACGAGCAATAGATCCAGAGTTATCTACAGCCGTTGGTTCTGTAAAGTTAACAGCCATTACTCCACCATTTTCATCACGTTTTACTATAATAGGTTGCTGTGGGCAGTTTTGGAAGATTGGCGGCTCATTGTCTACACACGGCGAATATCCGTAGTCGTAGCCTAATAGAGGTTCAACAGCGGGCTCTTCACATCCCATGAGTTCGAATTTTAGACAAGCATTGTCCATATAGCTAACAATTCCCAGAATAACAAATCGAGCTTGGACATATTTAGGTAGTGTAATCATAGCTAATTCACCGTAGTTCCCTGGATCGCGCATAGTTAGATTGAAATTAGGGAAATAAACAACATAATTTTCAGCCTCAGCTTGTTTGTAAAAGAATCGAATTTCTGTAGGTCTTCCAACAATATCATTAGTAACCACACCTTTTACAAGAATAGCTTTAACCCTGTATACCTGTCCTAAATCGACGCTAACATATGTAAACGCCTCTTGTTTGCCACACCATCCAGTTACTGAATTAAGACGAATATTTTTGGCTTCATAATTTGGTCGTTCAGATGTTGCATTAATAGCTGAATCAGGAATTTTACCAGAAGTTAGACCAAGAGGTTTAATAACCTTACACTCTGGCTCTCTTATACAGGTAATGGGACGTGGATTTATTAGAATGTATCCAGGCCTTAAACATCCAAAGAATACCTCTGAACCTTGTTCATAACTTCTAGAATTTTGCATTCCATCATTAGGTCGTCCTGGATCTTCACAAACTGGACCTTCACATCTTAAATCTCCAAAATCCCAAATACCATTTCCTTGGCATCGAACAACATTGTCATGTTTAGATGTTTGTCCTGCTAGTTTAAAAGTGTTTTGGCATCCGAAAAAGAATGAGCTTTGGTATCTAGTGTCGACGTACTGTCCATATTCCGCTCCAGGTGTTGGAAAAGGTGCACCGCAATCTACTCGCGGACATGACGGTGAAGATCCAGATAACCAATAGTCTGGTAAACCTGGTTTTGGATCGTAGACACATTGCCTAAAACCAGATGTTGCTGTATGTCGCAATCGTCTTCCTGGAGAGTTACATGTAAGTGTAACGTTATCTCGGAAAGGTACCAAAACGCTTTCAGGATCTGGTCGAAGGACTGCAAGTCCTTCTAACTTATCATCAGGTAGAGATACACATTTAGCATCTGTAAATATTAAAAAATATTGTTAGTAATTTCAGAAAATTATTCCACACAATTGTTTCGTTTGTTATAGAGCAAAATATTTTACTTACACATGCATTCAGGTACAGAAGCATTCCATTGTCCACTGGATAAACACAGTAAAGATGAGCTACCAGACATAACATAGCCAAAGTTACATTGGAACCTCACCAAATCTCCGAAATGATGTTGGGCTTTACTTGTTAGCAATTTTCCATTTTCAGGAGAGGTTAATGGTGGACACATTACAGGGACACAAGATTTATTTTTCTGAAGAGTATCTCCGTCTCTATCACCAGACTCTGATTTTTCAACGTAAAAGCCGGCAGTTCCATTCGAGGTGTACAACTGAAATCCAATGTTGCAAGAGCAACCGTAACTTCCAGGTGAGTTAATACATTTTTGATCGCAGCCTCCATTATCTTTGGAACATTCGTTAATATCGACACAATCTAGCCGAGTACATCCCATAGCTTCCATTCTAAGACAAGGTGCTCCCACATAATCTTGAATCCTAAATCGAACATATCTCGCCTCAATCGGAAGAGGAAGATTCAAAATAGATAAAGTTGGCTCCAAAATTCTGAATTCAACAGCAGTTCCATCAGGATTTGCGTAGTCTTTGAAGACATCAGTTAAATTGTCTGTATATTGTAAACGTACAGCTGATGTGAACGCTACATTGCCGTCGAATCTTTGAACGGACATTGTTCGGAATCCTCGAAGGATGGTAGGAGCTTTGAAATCTACCATAACCCAATTAGCGCCAGGATCAACTGAGCTCCCACACCATCCCACGGAATTAAGACGCACCATTCCTTCTGCATAGCCTTCTTCGCTCTTTGATGTGATTATACTTTCGTCTGGAATACCCCCGTTTGCAAGCCCAAGATCACCTACAGGTCGGCATTCAGTGGTTGGCGAAAAACCTTTTTTGCACTGGCAATAGAATGATCCCGCGGTGTTAATACATTCCGTTGAGGCTAAATCACACTGAGTAGAAGTGCATTCATTGATATCTGGAAAGGCGGGTTATTAAATACAATTACCAATTGATTAAATTAAATATATTATGAAAATGCATCGTACCTTCACATTTTGGTGGATTTTCGAATTCCTGTTCCGTATTGCATTTAATTATATTATTTCCAGAAAGCTTAAATCCTTTATAGCACTGTACTCTAGCTTCATCTCCAAAGAAGTATTGACGACCAGGATCAACAATGAAACCATTTTTAATTTCAGGATATTTATAGCACCTTTTCCTAACACATTTTGGTACATCTCCACTCCAAGTGCCATTCGACATGCAGATTAGCACTGGGAGTCCAGTACGTTCAAAGCCAGGATCACACTCGAGTTGAACAATTGTACCATAGCTGCGACCACCCCCATTTAATAGAGTTATGTTGGCATGGGGCACTTCTGGTAGTGGTGCACATTGTGATGCTAAACATGAGGGTTTTCGCTCCCATCGACCATCTGGTAGGCAGGATATTTTCTCAACTGGAGCACCTGAGGGGAATGCAAATCCGGCATAGCACTGGTACATGGCAACACCTTTGTAGGTTACATTTGTAGAACCAATTGAAAATCCATTGTCTATTTGTGGAACAGGTCCGCAGTATACCTCTGAAATGGAGAAAATATCATTGAATTTTAGGATTTTTACTGGCTTATAAAAATAAAATCTTTAATGTGGGTAAATAGTATATGATTCAGCAAAGTTTTCTTATAGCTGAATTAATACCCAAACCTGAGTACATGAGCTAAATTATTTATAAAGATTAGAAGAAGACTAAATTAAATCGCTGACTGAATTACACTTTTTAGTGTTAAAATAAGAATAAAGATTAATTACCTTGGCATTTTGGTATGTAGTCAACACTCCATGTTCCACCCTTTTGGCATTCTGTAATAATTTTATTTTTCCCTGTAGCAAATTCCTGTCCAATTGGGCAAGTAAATGCGACAACAGTTCCAAAAGCAGTGTCCCTACTTGAAGCGAGTGCCCCCATACCAGGCTTTAAATCTGGGCAATCAGCTGAGAATGTTGCAGACCAACTAAAAGTTGAATATATTTTAAAATTTAGCAATATTAATTATAAAATAAGTTTTGTGTACCCCGGGCTATTGTGTAGAGCATCAGATACGAATTTAATAAGCATTTCACCAGATGATGCTGTGAGAGTAAGACGTGGAGCAACTTTTCCTGTAAAGCCATTTCCTGAATGAAGCCTAAGTCCAGAAGTTGAAGATCCATCAAATACTTGAACAACGTCGCTTTTGTGAACGTTGAATTTATCGAATTTGAGAGATAGTGGAGCACCTTGACGATTGCGGATGATATAGAAGCATTCCTGATTGTTTGGATAGTCTTCAAGGCCGAAAGCAGGTGAAGATACGGTTCCATTGCGAGAAGTGATTGTAGCTTTACATCCTTGAGTGTATCTTAAGCTGAACCCTTTTCCAGAGTCCCCTAGGCTTGATTTAAAGTACAAATATAGCTTATTACCGGTTGATATCACAATTTTATCGTTATCTTTCATATTTCCAGAAAGTCTTGCAATAGGTCGACTCATTGGATTATCTCCATCTCGAATTAGCATAAAATCTCGACCGGCACTTATGTCCAAATCTTCGATTTCGATCGAAATAATCCGGCCTGATTGAGCGCGGATTATGTACAGGCATTCCAAACCACCTGGATACTGTTGTGGATACCCCGGGCTGGTCAGGACTTGTCCTTGTGCCGTAGCCCTTAGGGTTCCGCCACATGATTTCGGTTCGGTTTTCCATGTTGCTCGGAATCCTTTCCTTTCGACGCTTCCATCTGTCGTAAACTTGACGATCATGAAATTGGAAGCTGTTACAAATGGACTGTTGGTCAAATCTAATTTTCCTGAGAGTGTTGCTAAAGAAACTGATTTCTCCTCAGTCCGTCCACCGACCAAAATTTGTACTGTATCAAAAGTTTTTTCAGTTTCAAATTCTTGAAATTGTAGAATAATATTGCTCCCTTGTGGTCCCTCTAACGTCCATTTACATTTGCTCAAAGCCCCATATTTATGGGGATAATTTGGTGATTCAATAACATCGCCGCCCGACTGCATGTGAAAATGGCATGCTGTTGGACAGTCCAATTCGTCTGAGCCATCTCCACAATCATCGTTGCCATCACATTTGAACGCCTGATTTATGCAAAGTCCATTTGAACAGTGAATTGAATTTTGTGGACATGCTGGAGCCCGACACATGAATGGAAGTAGGCTTTCGCATGTTCCAAGTTGCCAAGATTGTAATTTTTGCGAAACTGAAACAGCAACGCATTCTCCTAATTTTGGATCGGGCTGATTTAAAGACCAAAATCCTGAATACTGTGAGACTAGAGTTCCAGATGCTGATTCAAGCGTATTTGTTCTGAGATCATCTAAAGATGCCAATCCCAGCCAATATTTATCTGATG
Organism: Philonicus albiceps; assembly: GCA_963969385.1. Lineage (NCBI taxonomy): Eukaryota > Metazoa > Arthropoda > Insecta > Diptera > Asilidae > Philonicus > Philonicus albiceps. Next base: position 7,160,365 of record OZ017775.1, read on the forward strand.
CCCTCCTACTGGGATCACTCGATCGAGCCAAAGAAAGAGTTATGTTGTTTTCAGCGTACGAATCAACGGCGACTAATTCTGCGCCATACCTGAAAAATAAAAGACAAAAATAAAAAATTAATTGAACTGTTGTGCAGGTATGTAGGCAACTTAAGGTCCATTGTCACAACTCACGGACTGATGGAGGTCATATGAAAGTGCTTAAAACAATTTCGAGTGCAAGGTAAGGTGTTAATTGCCTCTGTAGTCATTTGCTCCGTTAATTCCAATTTAAAATGAATAAGGAGTGGTTAGGTGCAAGATAATGGGAAATCTACGGTACGTTGACTACCTGTTGGAAAATTGGAAACTCATCTGGTTTTGGGTTAGGTACAAAAAAAAAAAAAATTAAAAAGATTTTGCGTTGCAGAATACATGCTTACGCAAACAGTTTTCTCCTGCTAATGTAATTTTATTCTCTACGGGATTTTAATGGTGTTTTTGACCTACCCAAACGAATTTTAATTGCCTATTATTTTGCACCTCCTCGGCTGAACACTACCCTAACCTTGGAGTGACATGATTTCGCCAATATAATTTGTACAAATATCGAATATTTTCAAGTGCATGATACATAGTGCGTGAACCGTGTCAATTTTACATGATTAACATGGAAAACACGTGCTAATTGCTAGCCAAGTCACAGAAGCACTTGGCGCAAAACGTAAGGGTCAGTGACAGAGAAATGTGTAGACGTTTATGCGATTTCTATTTACCTGGTCTAAATCTGGTGAAGATCATTGATCGCGTTAACTGATTAGGTGATCGCAAACAGTAAACACGTAGAAGAAAAGAGAAATTCTTTTGGATTGATCATATCTGCGGGTTGTTTACGCTAATGTAATTAGTAAGTAATTAGAAATGTTGAACTTATATAAAATTATTTTATTCGGACTTTCATTAGAAGACATCTGTAACTATAGGAGTAGTTAAGGAAGGGTAGATACATGATCAGTGATTTTGTAGTTCGCTTTGTTGGAATTTTTAGAAAATTAAGGTGTTCATGTATTATTTAATTTTATATGATACCTTATAATTTTTGGTTAGATTTCAACCCCAATGTTTATATGTTATATGGGATATAGCCAATCTTGTAAACCCAACAGAGCCTTTACTTCTCAATCGATTTTGCTCATACATTAATTGGGCCAATATCTCGACTAAGTCTATTTCGAAGTTATCCTGTCCACAAGAATGGTACAGAAGGTAGTTCAGACCCTTATCCCTTTGCATTTCCCAAATTGAATGACCTCACTAGTGCATAAATAAAATTTGATCAAAATTACCATTAGTTCCGCGGGGGGACAGTTTTCTTTCGTGTTTTAGAGACAACGTTTAAATCTGCTTCTTCCTTCTGGCTGCTTACTCATAAATTTTATATACTGCTGCTTGGGGTAACGTTAATTCGAGAATTTTACTTAATAATATTTTTGATGAGTGTCTATTTCATACCGCGCTAACTTCTTTTTAATCACTCCATAAAGCAAAGATAATTTTTCATATATTGAAATGATCGATCACCCTAAATTTATGTACTTTTCAGAATGTTTGGTACTTTTTCTGGAGTTTTCGTTTGTTATGATATATACGTGCATTTATGATATTTTGTGTTAGAATAACGAACAACCTGTATTATAAAAATTTAATAATTTTCGAAAGTTTATATTTGCATTTTTCTTTTAAAGAAACTGTCCCACGCATAAATTACGATAAAGAAGCGTTCTACTTACCCTCGCAGCAGAACCTAAATTCACTTCCTTCTACTGACCCATTTCCAACTCTCATTGATTAGCGTATCGTCTCAAATACTTCCAAGCCTAAAATCAGAATGGCTTAAGAATTGGGACACCTGACAAAAATGCAGGTAGAAAAATGCTGTCACCGACATACATGCCCATTGGTTGACTAATCATTGTATCAATGTTGGTTTTTGTCTTCGCCTCAGCTGGTTCCGCGCCTCCATTGAATTTGAAAATGATTTCGAATCGGTTACAGTTAGCATAGTGCCTAAAAAACCGCCGAGGACGCTGCTGGTGTTCCACATATGTGGAGATGAGTGTGGATTTAACCACAAAGGAAAACAAAAGGCCGTCAACAAGAAAAGAGAGAAGAATATGGCAAAAGTGCAGCGCAGCGGATAGCACTAAAAAGTTTTCCTCGTCTCATGCACAAGCGAATCATTATGAAATGTGTTCTTTTTGCATAACTCGTTTCATTAATCTAACGGTATGTGCGCGCGCAGGTTGAGGCTAACAAATAAATATACGAGTATACGCCGATATGGCGGGAAACAGTCACACTATAACGAAAGATACGAGAGCGGCAAACTCTCAGACCAAAAGCGCTAATCAAATGACTTAGAAAACCGATCTGGTTAGGTTTACGGATGGAAATATGCTTTTTTACTTGAAAATTTGTTAATGGGTAGAGCGATTTGCATACCTGCGCAGACATTCCATTCAGGGCTGAGAGTTTAACTGTTCGCAAGAACGCTCTTATTTTTATCTCTTGGCTATTAAATAGAACTAGATCACGAGGCATGTGCGGTGGTGTCGATCTGCAGACATTGTTCGCGTTCTTGCAACGCAGCTCGGGCACATGTTAGGAAATCTTCCACCGATCGCACCTGAATAGGTGGAACTAGAGATCAAATGCTGATTTCCTTGAAAATCATTTATATAAATCGCCTAAAGGCCATGGATAAGATTTGATTATATAAATTATGCTGTTAAACAGTTGTTTGCCATTTCAACATGGAAATTCTCACCTGGCAGCAATTTATGGAATTTTTGGAACGTTACGCTAATTGATGTAACGTATGCCCCCCAAGGAAGAGGTGAGTTGCATTCCTCTGTTGTTAATTCTTATGTACTACCTAAATGCAATTCAGTGAAGCGCGAATTTTAGCAATCACGGTAATTTTATTGCATATTGTTAAATTGCAAATGAGACAGACAATCAGGTAGTCATTAATCTAGGAACTTTTGTAATCCATAAAGTATCCAATTTATTATTTCCCATTTATGGTTGGAGGGAATATTTTTACCAAAAAGTAGGTGGGTTGTTATTTCAGATAAAAATTTTTGGATGATATATCTGATCTTATTTATTTACTGATGTTAATAACTATTTGCAGATATTCTATTTTGCGTATCCTTGATGGAAATAAATTATAATATCATTTTATATACAAAGTAGTAAGTTTTCTCATTTTATTCTCCTTCTCAAGAAATAAATTTTTCCAATTGGTTGCTTTAACTGATAAGCAGAATTTCTAAAATTTGTTTAACTACAATTAAAAATTGAACTAACTAATCTAGATTACAAAAATTTGCACCAATTGCTAAATATTTGAATCTCATAAATTTAAGCCCGCATCCAATAAATTAAGAACGAACTTTATTTTATTTTACACCAATTGTGTTCACTTATTAGGCACTTATTTAGTGTTTTGAGAATATCTTTCTGAATATTGAACTGGATTGGATTTTTCAATTTTTCTATCTACACAAGTTGTTTTCCGTTTGTTGTCTGTTTAATCTGCGATAGTTTTCTTTTGGAACAGAAATATTAAAACAAATAAATTTGTGAATTGGTTTCACCTTATTAAAAAATCTTTATATTCTAGCAGATAGGTTTCTATTAATGAACGATTAAAATTTAAGTGGGAGAAATCTAAAATATGTTGACAGATTTCTGTAGGCTGTAGTTGACGATAGACTTAAAGCAACAGAATATAAATATTTTACGTTTTTGAATGCGTACATGTTGTACCTTTGCAAAAATATTAAGTTGTTGCCCGTTAAGCTCTGATCCTAATCAGATCAAGTCCAAGTAGACCAAAGCTATCAAATAATAGTCAGATTAGATTAGGTCGAAAGAGATCAGAGGTCTTGATCAGTTAAGATCATTAAGCCAGTTATCAAAAGTGAAATAATTCGAATTTGAAGTTAACTATTGTAAAAATAAAAGTACGAAAATTCTGTTTGAATAAATTGTTTTAAACATTCCATAGTCATTTGACTATTTCCGATTGGTGTAACTACTAATTCTATTCTATCTAAAGGTAAATTTATTTATTTTTCATAAATTCAGTAGTTTTTACTTTTCTACTTGAAAACTAAGTTTTAAAACAGTGCGATTAATTGTCTCAAACTGACAAATTGTCAGATGCCCTCTTGATCTACAAAAACTTGTGGATCAGCAAAGATCGATACTTCTCAATATAGAGCAAACTTACAAAACACGAAGCAGATCAGTTTAGATCAGAAAAGAGCAGTGACATGCAATTCTCATTGAACGCGAATCTTTTGACCTTTTCTGATCTAGATCAGTTAACGAAGAGACCTATTATGCAAATTGGAAAAGCTATGGCTAAGTTAGGTTTAGATCACTTTGAGCCAGGCTTAATATAAAGCCTAAGTTAGGTTTAGTGTTTAAAATTGCGATGGTATTACAGACAATCGGCTTTTCAAACAGCTTATTTAAAATAACAAGCCTAATCGACGTTTGTATTAAAAGTATTGATTTTTATTTTATCTTACCTTCTGCAGAGTTCAGCACTCTTTTCCCATGAATGTTTGATGTTGAAATATTTATAGCAATTCAGTCCTTTAAGTTCCCAGCCTGTAAATATAAAAATAAAATAATAATACATGAGTGGTGTGATCATACTAAGAATTACCGAATTTAGTTAATATAATTATATGGCTGTGAGTGCATTATAACGCGCACGGACATGTAGTACTATCATCAGTAGCGAAAGAAATAAAATTTTCAAAAGAAAAACTTTCCCAAGATCTGGGCACTCGACCGATGCAAATTGTTTTTACATGTACCATTGAAGGCATTTATTGCCTGCTAGCCAGTGGCCACAGTATACACGCATTAAGGAGGTGGCCACACGTCGCGGAGGCTCTCTAAGTCGGTGGACGTCCATCTGAAGACGATGGATAGTGGTGGAAAGCGAGCCGTTGACGGGCATCCGCCACCATGTTATGCGCTTTACCGAAGAGATTATTGGTAATTGATTGTTGACCTTAATTCTGAAAAAATTGCCTCACCCGAGCCGTATGGAGACATAAATGATTGATGGGATCTGATCCGTGTTCGCAAGTGAAAAGGTATTTTTGCCTCGTTGCCGGGCTCCCCCTTGATTCACACTCGCGGAGAAAGGTGCGACCACGGTGTGGCGCATATCGCTTTTTTTTTCTTTTTTTGTTTTATTCAAAGTGAAATTGGTGGCATCGCAAATTCGCGAGCATCCAGGTTCACGCGTTGCAAGTAACGAAAAAAAAAAGCAAATACGAACGACCAAAGGGTGACTTAACATTTCCCAGTATTTGAACTGAAAATGGAAATAATCTTAAATGTTTACTGAATGCAAGTGTAAATGCTGCCGTCCTGCTAATTGCAAGTCTGCGCGCAGGTTCGACAAACTCAATGATGGCGAGACTTAAGAAAGCGGAAAGTAACAACAACATGGAATTACATAAAAATCAAATGGCAATAGCACCACCGAGGCACAGCTCTGAATTTAATTATTTCAGTCTAATGAAAATTTTTTTTTTTAGAAAACATTGCGAAATCGAAGAAGAAACTTTTGCTTGGCACGTACTCGCAACCCAGGCGCAAATATTCAAAATGCCAAACCCATGCTTAGGAGAATTCATGCCATGTAAATTGAAAGTTATTTTAAACAAATGCTTCTGTTTTTAGAAAAATTTCTTTTTAAACATTTTTAATAAATTCAAAAGTCATTTAAAGGAAAAGTTTTCTGATTAGTTCCGGCGCTTTTGATTAAGCCCATTTTTTGTCGTCTTCGGTTACGTATGCCACTACAAATTTTGGTAAACAAAAATAAAGATAGATGAAAAAAAAAACTTCGACAAAACAGTAGCTGATTATAAATGGTCGATTTTTAATGCCGAAACGGAAAAAAAGGTCTATTGAATTTAGAGCAGGTTTTTATGGTGATTGTCTGTTGTATTATAATCGTTTTATTAGAATTAGTAAAAGAAAGGTTTGGGAATCGATCTTCTGTTAAATTACACTATTTAGACACATAGAGCGAAAATACAACAATTTCTGTAACTTACTTTCAGTTGATTTTAATTTTGCTCACTAATATTAACCGGCTTTTCACTTCCTATAAGCGGGAATGGTAAACAACCTTAAGATTATTCTAAATTTGTAAATGAGCTGTTATTATTATATAACTAAAAATTTGGTTTGCGTAGGCTTTAGCTTTCTGCGAACATATTATCAAGTTTTGCCTTTTGGGATATACATAAATAAAGTATCGTAATCGTTTCAAAAACCAAATTTGAATTTTTGATGCATTTTGATCTTGTATCGCTACCAAAAACGGAAAATAAGGAAGAAAATACGTATGTCTGCCTAGTTTATGTCTTAATGTCGAGATTAATTGATTAATTTTGTTTAAATTTGATATTTATTCTGGTAGTGCAAAAAAAAAAGCTATCTTAAACAAAATATTAATTTTCTATTTGACTATGTGTTCAACCTTTTCAAATTAATTTGTCGTGTCATTGGTTAATTTTAATGCTTCAATACGTGAATTTTTTAATGGACAATGAAAACACTAATGCCTAGAATACTTTTTCACTTTAAATGTTTTTTTTTATAGTAAGTAACTATTAGGTGTGATCAGAGGGCTCTTTGAACTAAAATATCGAGAGGCTTGTTCAATCTTTACAAAGTCCATTCTATACAAAATTCGGTTAAGTAAATAAAGAAATTTTTTTTTATTATAATTATATATTAGATGTAACAAAAGAAGAACCCTAATACATAGGTATAAATTCGAACGTACTCCTAAATGTTTTTCAGTCAAAAAAATGAAATTCTATTTCACTGAAGCCAAAAAAGATTTGTCGAACACGAACTCTGCAACAGATCCTTGCTTGATCATCATCTTTTTGAGAGTGGCTAATTTTTCGGCAGTCTTACGTTGGATTTTGTGCTGTTCATCTAAGTATACATCGGCCAAATATTTTATAACATGGTGATCTTGAGCGTTTGATTCGCATATTTTGATTATATTATTCAAACTTTTAGTCATTTTAGTTTCAACTAGTAATGCATCGGTCAGAGATTCAGCAGCATTTTCCCATTGCTCTTTTTGTACCACAGGTAATTCTATAATATCCGAAATAGATTCGTGTAAAAAACCCCGCATAGAAAGATAATCCATTAAATTGAGAGCACGTTGCCTCTTTATTTCCGCTTCCTTGAAATAATACTCTGCAATCCCTAATTTATTCACAGTGTCCTTAGAAAAGTACGTTGCCATGCAAAGGTATAGGAATGTTGCATTAACTTCATCTTGAATTTGCCGGTGAATAGCATTACTGCATTTTGGATGCATACTCCGCCATTCATCCGGAAGAGCTGGTTGTGGTGTGGAACAACGAATAGCACTTGTAGCTACTGCTAAAGAGGCAATGAAAATTGTAATATATATCATTCTTTAATATCGTTCACTGATTCCCCGAAAAAAAAAATTAACTTCTCTACACTACGATTTTTTTCTATTCTACTTAAAATTTTTATATTTCAATTTGAACTGGAGTAGAGTACACTTTTTAGGAACTTATTTCCAGTAGTACCATTTAACCCGCCCAATTGGAGTGGAATGATTTGTTAAGATACGATTTCGAGTAACTATTCTTTGAAAATTATAGCACTCTACATTATACTTTTACGATATCAATAAACGCCACTTTAATTTATCAAACCAATTCACTTAGGTGATGTTATCTTGAAAATTATTAGCTTAACTTGAGTACCTGTTTTAGATGATTGAGTAAGTACTTAGTCCGTCGGTGATTCAATTCAATGATGAAGCGCCTTTACTAATTATGTAGGTACTTTCGTTCGTAATTTGTTTGAAAATTAAGAAGATATGGAAGCGATGTAATTGTAAGGCTGGCGTGGAATCAAAAGTTAAGTAATCGAATATTTGAGTGCTGCAATAAGCTATGCATTTTTCGGGGCTCAGATAAATTATCAAACAATTCTTTTGAGTGAGATATTAAACGAAAACGGTCTGTTACAGAAGTCCGAATAATAAAATTTTTTACGTAATGCAGGCATAATTCCCAACTTCAATTTTAGTATTTAAGAAATGACATACGTTTTTTAAAGTAGTCGATAATTATCCTAAGGGAATTCGTAATTTTGAACGCTAAAAATACACATTTATATTTGTTTTATTTCCTTTCCTTTTTTCCCTAAACGTTTAGAATGAAATAAAGAAGCACGGCAGCATGGAAATGGGAGAACAATTTTAGGGAAAATATAAAGAAAAACGTAAAACATTTTTCAGGTTCTTAAATTAAAATTTCGGAAGCATTACTAAACTAATTAAATAGTTACCTTATAAAATAATATCTGAGCTATGCAATAAAAGGCTTTCAGATTTACTAAATTTGTTGCCAAGCTGTTTATATTTTACTTGCTAATCAACTAAAACTCATAATGGAGAGATTGACTCATATTTGAGGCCAGTTACTTGAATTAAAAACATTAAACCTTTAACGATTAAAAGAACTTAATTTTCACTTTGATTTCAACCTATTACTAAATTATTACCAATACTATTTAATGAAAAAACGTAAATAAGGGTCGAGAAAGCCACATTCTTCATTCATACCATAGGTTCGAGGTCGCTCTTTCGAATGGTGTAGATGACATTTTTGGAAAACAACATTTAATCGTATTATTATTATTGCAAAAATACTAAATAATATAATCATAATATAATCATGAAAAATAAATTATTTATAGTTATGGATCCATTACTCTGGTAATATCATCTCATATCATTTTATTTCCTAATGACGACGCTATCTATAAAATGGTATGGGTTAAATTTTTAAATTGATGAGATACTGAGGAATTATAGAATGTGCTAACAACATGAATTACCTAATGATAGAAATTAAACCTTTGCACTATTATTGTTTTCCTAGTTTGTTCTCGGTCAATTCTGATTTAATTTTTCTGGTTTTGGTATCGTTATTCAATGCGATTGCTTTTGAACATTTGACGAGGAACACTAATATTATTATGCTGAGAAATTTATAATACAAGACCGCATTTTTTAAATAAAATTGTTTTCCACTAATTTGTTTTATTAACTGCATGAAGTATCACGCCAGAGGCGACTTAAGAGTTTTAGGGAAAAATATTTTATCGCCTCGGAGGAGGTGACTATATAGCGCACATGGTTAAAGTTATCAAGTGTCGAGAATACGTTGCAATTTATAACAAATCGTTTTTTGAATATTACCTTTCGTATGTTGTTTTAAAAAATATCGCCTACGCCATTCAAAAGAGCGGCATCGAAAATAGAAGAATATGACTTTCACGAACCTTCACCTTTTTCCATAAAATAGTATGAGGTTGAAATCAAATTAAAAATTCTATGGTTTTAATAATTTTGTATAGTGAATGCGATAACATAATCAAATTAAAATGTGGCAAACAAATAATCAAGCAATTTACCTAATTATTCGTTAACAGGTTTTAGTAATTGGCATAAAATTGGCATTTGGCGCAACTTAAGATTTACAGAAGCGGTGCATTCCATCGGATTACAACTGGTAACGCTCAGATTTGTACCGCGGCTAGCTAGCTTCATAAATGCAATTTTTGGTTTTTTTTTTTCTTCTAACTTTGTTGCAACCATCATACACAATTGGGCCGCAATAACAAATTATCTGCCTGTGAGCATAAAACGTTTAGCCTTCCAACGTCCGCTGTCTCGGAGCGTAAAAGCCGACAGATAATATTGCCCAAGAAAATGGAGCGAGCTCTGCATTGAATGTTGGTGGCCTCGCTGATTGCAAATTCTTTTGTCAATTTGAAGAAATTGCCCCTTTTTTGCCTGTTTCTACCATTCGGAATTAGCCAGCCCCAAGTCACAGCTGCGCTGGTTGGAGCAACAGATTTAGGTCGTGGTCTAGTTGAAAATGTTTAGATTCATATCATTAGGCCTTAAAGTCCTAGAACTCGTTATGGATGTTTTGTCTGTAAAGTTTTTTAGAGTTTTGGTAGGCGTTATGAAGTTCATCAATTCTATTACATAAAGATATAAACAAATTTTTTTTTATTTAATTATTTTATCAAATAGTTCATAAAATCAAGCGTTTGTCTCAGTTTCGCAAAATTTATCTAGTGGTAAAAATGTTAAAAAGAAAAGCAAATTACGTTTGATTTCATATGGTCTATAAAATGTGAAAACCAAAATGCTGTCCACCCTTTTTAAATCGAAAATTTGAGTCTAATTAACAATTTTGATAAGCTTCCGACGGTTTATAACGACACTATCAGCTATCATTAATTTAAAAATGGTGATGGGGATTAAAAACTTAATGGAACTTATTAAAGAACGATTAAAGGATTTGTAAAGAAGTGGTAGAATCAATGACAAAAGTCCAAGATTGATGAATTAAATTTTATAATAATTAAAAATTCTTTGAAAACCATCAGGGAACTATTTTTCTGCTGATACGCCTGTACGAAAATTATTTGATCTTTCATACCAAGATCTTTTATAAAATTTCATGGTACAGCAAAAGGTATCAGTTGTGTTCTGTTCTGTTTTTCATGTATTTATTATTGACCAGTGGATAATATAATTTTACCAATAGTATTACTAATTTGTTAATACCCTTAAAATTAAAATTATGTAATCATCATCTGTAGCGTAATAATAACTAGAAATAAAAATTCTCATAGTTATAATCTAAAAACTGCTTCCGGAATATAAAAATAAATTTTGTTTTTACGCGATTACACGCCATTGAGACAAATTATCAATTTTGTAAAATTTGGTACTGTATTTTCTGAGCTTTACACAATAAAATTACAAAATTACATGGAACTACAAAAATCCACAGCCGAAACAGTCACAGACCAAAAACATATCATCCTGGCTTTATTATGCGCGAGAAAAAGCACAATTAGCCTTTGCACAATTTTAATTGAATTATCTGCGGAAAACGTTCCCACAAAGAACAAAAAATTGCGTAAACATTCCCACACGTTTCCTTTTTTGAAGAGATCGCATAGACCGAAAGATTTTAAAAACTCTTAATGAGTTGTGTCGGTTGCATAACCATCTGAAAATGAAAGAGCAGGAGCAATATGCACACTATCAGGTAAAATGAACGAAATTTATTACTGATGCGATGTTGTGAAGGTAAAATTCGCGCAAGTGCATAGAGTCTCATTTGGCTCGATCATTTGCTAAGTGTAGCACAGTATCACTCTATCCATTCATTGCAGGTCTGGGAATTTTTTCCCGCGGGTATGAGCGGACAATAAATCACCTGTTTTGTTTTTTTAGGAGAAAAAGCGGAATAATCGCGGAGATTCTTGAAACAATGAATTTGAATTAATTATGTTTAGCAACTGATCGGTAGTATATTGTCGTTAAAATTAAGAAGTGTTACGATCGCATCTGCAAGATATTGTAATTGTTATTAGTGGCTACTCAGGTAAGATGCCCATAAATAAGAAAATCTGTAGGTAGAAAGTGGGTCATTTGCGATCAAGGAAACAAATCGAAAGAATTTCAGGTATACCAAACAGCGGTTTAACAAAAGCCATTTCATGTTCTCTTTCACAGTCGAATGATTCGACACACCTTCGAAAAATTTCTTAGTCGCCTTAAGACAATCGAATTAACGGCTGATCATGTAAAGAACACGAGCCCAGACATTTGTCGCACAAATTTGATCATGTCATGGTTGTGTAGGAAACCCTGAATAGAATAATTATGCTGCATTACAGTTATTTTTGTGATCTTTTCGGGCACGACGAAGAGGAAATGTCTTAAAGGCGTCGTTCACCGCGAATGGTCGACTGAATGATTTAATTATTCCGGATCGCTGTTCGGTGAGCTTCCGTTTCTTTAGATAGTTCAAATACTTCCTCCTCCCCTATTCCACCTCATTAAACTCTTTCGGAGGCATGTACGTGCAGGCATTTACCAACACGCGAATTTGCATATTTCTCCAACACCGAACTTATCTATAGCACTAAATACTTAAGGGGCCGTAAAATTAGTCGAAGAGATCGGTTTTTTTAGCTTACGTGCCTTCATGGATTCGATGGACTATCATTGATTTACGACGCATCATAAAATTTGTTTGAGACTACCAAGCGGAACATACACATCTTAACGTTAATGGGCAAAAATTTGCAATTTTTATATTTATCGATCTGACTCTGTAGGTAAGTGCAAAAAGTTTACGACTTAAATTGAGAGAGCTTACCAAATTTTAATAAGGAGCCGTTCTACTTTTACAATAAATTAAAAATCAATTAATTCCCATTTCACTCTAATTTTCATCGCATAAATTATTTTAATGTACCGATTAACATTAGAGAGGTCAGTTCCCTTTTGTGTTCATTTATATATCTTTCAGGGTATTCAAGATTGCTGAAGCGTCTTATAATTCATTTTCAGTTGCAATTACTAACAAAATGTTGCAGGATAAGAAATAAGGTTAAAAGTTACTATCGCTGTCATTAGTCGTACAATAAAAGCAAAAGGCAGGTAAACATTTATTTTTGCAATCGAGCACCACACTATCCACTTAACTTACTTAGCACTTCCTAGGCCCCGGTAAGTTAGCTTGCTAACTAGCTAGCTAGATTGGCACTTCTTCGATTGCCGTCTGCAAAAGCAGAAATCGCTAGAGTGCAGTTTTTCCGCCTTCTGACGTGTTTGGAATTGTTAATAAAAATGAGCAATTTGAACGATCTAGATAACATAGAGCGACTGTGCGATGAAAGTCTGCGTAGAATTCCTGGAAAGAGTGAATTTCTTCAAGTTTTTTTTTTTTTTTTTAGGGAATGCGTCCAGTCACGCTTTCGCTAAGATGAGAAAAATTTACTTTGACTCATTTAGGTCAAGAATTGTTTTTTGGAATCTAAGTCATCACTTTTGGGGAATATTTGGTCTAATTTAACGTACTTATAACACAATTAACAAAAGGCAAATACATAAAATTTCACAATTACTACCTCTCTAAAAACAATTCGTTGATGGACCACCAAATATCAGGTGCTAATCGTAAATTACTTCCGCAAATTAGTTAGATTTCAATTGTCTTGACCAATTTAGCTTAGCCATTTCAGGGATAATTAAATTTTGTCAATCATTTCTGCTTTCTTCACGAGTTTGCACCGGCAATAATTTGAATTTTATGCATATGAAGGTAATTAATTATTATGAAGATAGTGAGGAAAGGTAAATCACGATACTGAGAACAATGGAATATTGAAATTTTAACGTGAAAGTTTTTAATAGAAATTTTCCAAATTAATTACTTTTGGAATGTGTTGCTAGTTGCCAATTACTTTACAATTTTTTGTCAAATGACAATGAGTTTCACTAGGGTGCATTAGGCCTAATTCGATGCTAATTTGCTGTACAGTAACAAAACACTTGGAAGGCTAAGCACTATTAGGATCAGAAAAACCTAGTTTCACTTGGCAGAAAATCGAATTGCACTCGTTTAGTGGATAGATGCTTTTCTGAAGTTTGTCTAAGTTTAAAGCCTAGCTTAAAACACTCTTTTCGAGAACACGAAAAGATATACATAAGTATTATGCATATCGACTTTTTTAAGTGTTCTAAATCAAAATGGTATAGATTTTCTTTAGAGGTAATCAAACTAACTTTTCAATTGAAACGTGCATATATCGTTTGGTAAAAAATTGATACTTTTTAAATCCGGTAAGATACGCAAAAGATATTGGTATATAAATAGTTTTAATATCCCAATTTATTTATTTCTAAAGTTGCCTTAAATTCTTATATAGAATGAGAAGAATCCTCCGCTAAAATAGTACACAGCGCATAAAGAAGATAATCTTAAGCGGATATAAATAGGAATATTTTTATTTTATTCTTCTAAGGTCTTAAGCGATAGTATGTAGCCGCAAAATAAAATCAACTTTTATTATTTAATTTTTACTTCCGCAACACCCTTGACTAAATGCAAATTCTTGTGTGCGATCGGCTCAGAGGAAGTCTGATTTATATTTTAAAGGCAACTCACGAGCCGCGTGAGCTTCTTTTGGATTCTATTAATAGCCGAAGTGGTTTGCCTCAGATTGTCCACCTCAGACCATCCGGTAAAGATCCAGGTAAAATAGAGAAAATAGAAAAGTGGAAAATAGAAAAGAAAATCTTTTTTCGCTTTTTCAATTTCTTTTTTTTTCATTTTATTAATTTCCCTCCCAGCAATTTCCCTTGAAAGCTGACAGTAAGGCTGCTTTTGCACGTATGCCCCAAGTACGGCCGCGAGAACTCTTACTGCACTTACGCTATATACGGCTAGAAAGAACCAGCCAAACTGGTTGGTCTGTAAAAGAATTGTCAAGTGATGACCATCGCGACTAGCGAGGCACTCCAGTTCCACCGCGTTGTGGCTCAGAAAGAAGCCTTGATATTTCTTACAGTATTCCACAGTCATGACGTTGTCAACGTGATTCCTCCCCTCCCCCTCCCTCGCAAATACGCTTTTCTTTACGTGTTACTAACTATTCTACTTAGATAATTTTCGTTCCGCTGATCTTGCCTAGAGGCTAACTCGCGGCTAGATTTAATCTGAGCCCTTCCCCCGGCGACGACGATTACAACGGCGGCGACTCGGCGACAGTCTCAAGTGTAGGAAGCTTTTTATGCAATGGAATGAACCGTTCGGCCTATCTTCCAACGGTAACCAACTAACCCGCCTCTAAAGACAGTAACACGTAAGTGGATTAGCATCTGTGCCGCGTGATAGCCCACTCGATCGTATGAGTCAATTTAAGTGTAACATTCCGTGGCACGAACTTGAGTCGGATCAGATGCTGATCCATTTCAGAGATCAGCATTGAATCTTGGGGTCTTAAGATGTTTTGGCGGGGGCATTGCGGCGTGAAGTAATTTTTTGCCCATGAATGCATATTCACAGAGTTCGGAATAGTCCCGTTTGCAAACGTTAACAAGCTTCGGGAGAATAATCTTGATTCTGGCAACTTTTCATGGTATGATTAATTTTAAGCGTAAATAATATTTCTGATTGGGACAAGATATTCCAAGTATGTACATATGAACAATATTTTGTCTAATGATGACGTTCAGTAGATTAGACATTGATAAATAATTGGTTTATTTCACTTTAGTTACAACAGTACGTTTGATTGATTGAAATTAATTAAGGAATATGGGAGTTATCGACTATCGTTGATACCCACAAGAATTTCACAACCTTTTGACCAATCATCATAATTTTAGAAACAGAAATTCTAATCTTTTTAATGTACCTACATGTGAAAACCAAGTTTGATAAAAATCGATTGAAAAATAAGGCATATATCATGATGTACATATACATGATTAAGAAATCAATCTTATCATTGTATCAGCCTAATTCGATCGATAACGATTAAAAAATACTCTGTATTGAATTTATTATAGTTATTTTTAATTAAGATTAGTAGCACAAAAAAACAAACTTAGATATTATGAAGCAATTGGAGAGTAAAGTTTGAAAACATTCGATTTTAAGGGAAGTCTCTAAATTTGTTAAATAGCGAGCAAAACTTGTTTGATAATTATTAAATAATTTAAGTATCATCACTGGCATAATCCTCATGCAGCAACTAAATAGTCATGGGCTGTATTTTTTCGTTATTAATAAAAAATATATATATCTACCAGAAATAGCATCAATTTTAATATGACACTGATCATTGACTGCTCTATACCAGGAAGCAAATGTTTTATCACAATATTACGGATCAGGGAGTATGAAAAGAAAAAATTTGCTAAGATATGCATCTCCTCGTTACATAAAGGTCGTTATTAAGTCAAATAAATTACGAAAAGAGTTAGGCAATGTTACTTTCTTCAAATGTGCATATTGCGTAAGATCGCTTGCATCTTCACATAATTCACAGATTTGTGTCACATGACCTAAGCATTGTTAAAATTAATGCGATGGGATTAATCAAAATTAACAACAACCATGTAAATTTATGATAATTTGTAATAAAAACAACCTTGTTTATGAATAGGTTTAGCTAGCTATACAAAGTTTGGGTGTGGGGTGGATATATGTAGGAAAACGTGAAATATTTAACTTACCATTGGGACAAGAAAATATATCCTGGAAAGAAAATAAGAAATATGTTTAAAACAGATTTATTTAAATTTTATAATTAAATAAATTACCTCTGAATTACAAACAGTGCATATGAGGGACAGGCTGACCAGAATGGCCTTCAGAAGCCTCCCCATCTCGCCAAGATTCGTTAACCTGCAAAAATGATCAATAAAATTAATAAACTTTCTTTTTTTTTGGTAAGAAAAATTTGTAAAATGAGGTTGTTTAATTTATAAGTAGCTTGGTGCATTTACAAAAATTCCAAGAGAAACAATTTTCTGCGATTATTCGGAATACGATTTCCGGAAGAGCGCTCATTACCGTCCCTCCGTCTTTATAACGTAATTTGAGTAAAAGCACTGAAGTAATTCGGGTACTGAAATAATTATCCAAGAGCTAAATTATTGGACCATGTAAGTTTTTTAACCTCATTGCTTATGGATTGATTTAACCTGATTTAATTTTTTTGGTTTCGTAGATAGGTGCAGTTATTAAATGCTACTTAAGTGGATTAGGATAAAATTTTTATACTATAAAGGGGGCTATGTTAGTTAATGGTAATATTTAAGTAAACCTGATGTCGAGGTCTTTAAAACACACTCGGTTTTAGTCTTTGAGGTATAGGGCATAAGATTGGCATATGAAAGAGATATTGTGATTGGTTCAATTGAGTGTAAATTTTAAAAAATCACTATTGAAAATTTTTCATTATCACACTCTTTTTAAAAAGTATTTATACTTTATACTGATAATCAACTAAGGCTTCATATAATTAAGTAGTGATCCGTGACGAAACACTTAAAATATTACGAAATACATTAAAACTACTTCTATAACGTTAAGTAGCATGAATTCTTCTAAAAAGTTGAAGGTTACACCCGTTTGACCTGCCACATCAAAATCACCCATTTCGCTCAATGTTGATGGCTCCAACCTCGAGTTTCCTGTCCATTTATAAGTCATTCAAACTCTTTTATATTTTCCACCTGACCTTAATTGCCTAAAACACCTTAGTATTATCTCTTGCACATTTATCTGCAGACATAAGACAGAATTATGCAGACTTATGGCCCCGACCCTTGGTGTAATATTTCACACGTGAGACACTTTGCTAGACATCTTTTCCATCGTTCACTCCTGTAATATCTTATGTCAGCCGACACGAATCGGTATGGGCACGTGCTTTATTACTTCACGGCGACTGGTTTACGGAAAAATGATTCCATAAATCTATATTTATTTATTATTATTTTTTCCTTTATTGTTTTGGATGAGAAGAGCTAGTGTTTGGGGCGATTTCCGCAATGTAAAATCAATCAAGCAAAAGAAAAGCTGATTATAATTAGACGGCATTAGCTATTTATAAGCTCCTCACGAAGGACGGTGATGTGTGATTTATAGGTGTTTTTTCTGTAATATTTATTTCTACTAAGCTGTTTTAATTTTATTTGGTTTTTTTTGAAATATGAAACGAGAGAATAATCATCGATAACAAAAGATTTTTGTTTAGAACTAGCTGTTTTGGTGTAAGAAAAACGAAAGACTTAAGCGGCAAACCTCATTTTACTAATAACTAATAAAAAGAGGTTTCTCGCTTAAGTTTTTTGTATTTTTTTTTCTGCAGTAAAACTGCTATATCTGAATGATAAACCTGTATAGTGTAGTTTTTGATAGAATTTTAATAATTTTGAAAAGATAGGAGATTTTAAACAGCACAAACAAGAAGACATTTAAAGTCTTTTATTTCATAGAAAAACTTCCATTTTGTAGGCGCGGTGTGGTGACTTCACGATCTTCAAGCAAGTTAATTGCCGCAGCTGATAGAAATGTTGAATGACTTGAACAGCAACAAACAGAATGAGTAACTAGAAATGCAATACATTTGGAATTGGAGGCCTAATAAGTACCTGTCAGGTAAAAGAAAGCTGTTCACCAAGAAATTACCTTTAATAAGAGACCCGTCTAAGCTCATTAACTTTTTTTTCTAACTCAAAATTTGCCTTGCTTTATAGTGTCTATCAAATGTCTCAACAATAGAAAGTAATTTTACACAAAATTTGTACCTATTGAAACTGGGAGTACGTTCACCGAAATTCTCAAAGGATTTATCGGGCCTGATCTGTTGAGTTGCTGAGTTTAGACGGGCAGGTAAGTTGAACCAGTTCAGTGTCGAAACAGACAACTGCTGAGGTAAGAAGGCATAAACCGTTTAATTCAGCCTTCCTATTTGTATAGATCTAGCATCAGGCAGGTGAACAGGGGCTCAAGCACGCCGAAGTTCCCTTCATTCAAGTTGTTCAAGTGTGATAAGTGATTTTCAAGCTGAATCTCTTTTGCTAAAATTTCGTAATCTCCGCTTTATGCCGCAGTAAATTCTGCCATGTTCGCACAATGCGATATTCACAGCATGAGATAGTAGACAAAAATCAAAAACAAGCAGTACATTGAACTACTGTGATATTTATTACTTATAAAATGTAATAGCATATACTCATTTAATTTTATATTAATTATTTACCAAAGATTTATTAACTATATAGGCCCAACAAATCTGAAATTTAGTGCAATTTTCTTTTAGAGAAATTACAGTTTTGCAGGGAGAGGATGCAAAAAAAAATTAGTATTATATCTCAAAAATATAATAATAAATTTTTAAAGCGAAATTGTAGGTAGGTACTTCTAAAGTTATAAAATACGAATGTAACTCATCTGCACTTTTTTGGCGGTGCGCACTCTAGGTATAATTATGTGATCAAATTCGCTATGTACCAAATGATTTTTAAAGTTCACAATGAAATTATTGTTATAATTCCCGAAAGGAACTAAACGTTGCTTTAAAAGGTTTAAAAATGAACATATAAAACACACTATAGTCCAAGCCATATGAAAAACCCTCTTTTTTTAGTATATCTTTGTTAAATGTTCATTATAACGCTATAATTTTATAACAATTGGATAAAGGAGAAAAGAACACCAAAATTTCGTAAATCTATTACAGAGTACATAAATCTAGGAAATGTCCTCAAAACTACAACTAACTAAACTATATCATTTTATATAATTATTTTTTACAACTTAAGGTTGGTTAGAAAACTTTCTACTAAAAACACATAACACATAAATAACCACAAGTGAAGGCAATAAATTATAGAAATTTTTTAAAATTTTTATTGAAGAACTACTAGATTTATTACTTTTGAGATAAAATAGTTTTACTGCAAACTATTAAATGTATGGTGGCTAAAGAAGTTGAATAAAATCGATGAAATATAAATTTATGTCCGCTACAACCATTTATCAAGTTGTGCTTATGGTGACTCTAATAAAATGAATTCTCCAAAAAAGAAGAAACACATTTAATCCTAATCTCGACTATTTCAGTAAAAAATTATAGTTGTTGATTATATGTAGACGATGAATAATCAATAGAATTAATTTTATGTTTTTGGTAAACTTCAGAAAATTATTTCTCTCACTGAAGCGTATAAATGTTATTGTGAAATTTTTCAACTTCTGTAATAAATTTTGAATGAAAAGATTATCAGATTTTAAATTTAAAGAAAAGAAGAATGAAAAATGATCACAATCGTGGGAGTGATGGAACATTGGGATCAGAAATAATTAAAATAACAATGCAAATCTACCAAACCTGCTTTAATCTAAAAAAAAAAGTCTAGATCCGGTTCAAGAATATATGTTTATGCTAGTTCTGATTCATTTTTGTTAAGTTCTTGTTTTCTTTCAGGTACATTTATATTGTGCTTTTTGGATTTCGATGTCTTAAAAATTGACAGTTTCAACAAAGTGAATGCATGACTCATAGACCTCATATTTCAAGGTTTTAAAATACCAAAGCCACAGCAACTAATTGTTTTGATACAAAATATTTTCTCTACCATTTAGGGTTAATATTCGCACATAAGCCATATATCTAAAGATTCTCTCACTTCAAAGCGATCGTGAACATACCAAGCAACACCAATAAAACCAGTCACCTTGTCCCAAACCGCAATCCGTTGGTAATTCGCACATATTTCAACCGTACAAGATGTTTCCCGCACAGCGTGCACAGCACGAATCCTATTAATTTCATAAAAAGGGAAAAACCAATTCACCTCATGTTGACTTTTTCATGAGATATATTTCGAATCAGGTGAAATTTACTCCTGATCGTGCGTAAAGTGCAATGCGTGCGTATCAATCGAATAATAATTTGCCACCGTTGTACAAATAAGTCCCTAAAACCCAGATTAAACCCGCTGAAAGTTGTATGCCGAGTTTAATAAAACAGGGGAAAAATTGCGGTATGGCTTTTTCGCAAGTCAGTCAACATCCAACAGTACCAAGATTGTCAGATACGGAGATCATCCGAGAGTGATTGCGACGATCGTTGCTTTTTACGGCCGATGGATCTTCTACTGTGCCGTATTTCACGAGGTGTTTGATTCACGTCGATTTCCTTCAGTGCGTCAACAATATTCCGTGGATAGTTCAAAAAAAGATAAAAATACCTTGACAGGAAAAACATGCTTATAGAAAAGCACCTAAAATTACCGGTAGATAGAAGAATGTCTTGAAAAACCTGTTTACCGCCCCACAACACCTGGGAGATCAAACGAACAGACCTTTTCACTGTCCCGAGAGACCACTACGTAAGCAAAATGCAGTCCAACGGAGTTTGTATACAGTTTGGACACTGCGATGAGATGCATTCAAGAATATGCGCCGCGGCCTGCACATGGGCTGCAGCAACTTTCTAGCGCACGATTAAGTTGGAATCCACGTGTCCTACTTTGGGACCCCAGTGATCGGGCTCTGGTCTTATGAGCGCTTATGAGTCGCGCAGACCAACACCGCTTTGAGGCAAATGAGTTAATCGAATAAGTCCAGTCAACCAAAGTCAGGAAATTACTCGGTGCGGTCGTTGTAAGACTGTGGGTTAGGACTCAAGACTGAATCCACTAATGCACACAAAGATAAAAAGATATAGTTAATGGTTGCTATAACAAAGTGGTAGAAAATGTATAATTAATTATTAACAACAGAAATAACACTGGCCAACAGCAACATCATGTTCTCCAAAGAATTGGCAAATCATTTCTATAGTAATTTTTTCAAATTTGTAAAGAATAATGCTCCATCACATTACTTTTCGAGAAAAATAGAGTTAGAACAGAAACCTGTATTTTGGTCAGTTTTGAAAAATCCAGGATTTTTATAATGTTGTTCAAATGGTTAAAATCTTAAGTTATTATATAAAAATACAAGAAGGTTTCAAAATTTCATTCAAGATGTATAGAAAGGTAATAAGATGTAATCGATATTTCTAAAATAGGAGTTAGGCATTTATTTAAGCCACGGTACAAACTTCTATAGTTAATGTTTTCTCAAGAATGCCCAATGTATTGTTTAAACGAAATTTTTCTCGAAAACGTGATGTGATGAAGTATTTTTAATTACGAAAAATATACTATAAAAATGATTTGCCAATTCTTTGGAGAAAACATAAAAAATTAAATTTGTTAACATAAGAATCAAAGTAAATAGTAGCTAAATATTATAGTAGTCGTTTTATAGATTCCAGACTTAAATTGAAGTCTATTAAATTACAGATAGATTTATACTTCCAAGTGAAACAGAATAAATCACTAATAAATAGTGAAAAACTAAAGGCCCAAGTAGATTACTCTGAGGTGCAAGAGAACTGACCGACAATACATCAGAGAGAACTAAAACAAACTAAACAAATCCTGTCGAAATATTTTATTTTATATGATCTGAATGGAAAATTGTATATCAATTGGCATATTTAAACAATATAAAATATATTTATTTTGGAATAGTATCAATGATTTTAATAAAAACGAATTTTCTTTGTAGTCAGGTAAAAATAGGACAAGATGAAATAAACTACATACAACTTTTTCGTCGGATCGATCAATTTATCATTTTTTTTGTATTTTAGATATGTTCACATTCGAAATTGGGTTACTAGAGAAAGCGAAAGCACCACAATTATTCTAATTAACGAAGGAATATAGGCCAAGTGTTATATTCCTGCTAAGTACTGAATTAAAGATCTCATTTACCATAAATCTAATTTAAACAGTATAGAACAATTACCTCCTAAAATCATAATTAATTCAAATACGGTTTTTAATTGTTATTTAATAAATTTATTAAAAAATGAAAATAACTGATAACCTAAAAAGAGCTTGCACTAATTCACCTGAACAAATAACAGCACTCGGAAATTGCTCAGATCGAGAACATCTAACTACAGTACATCGAATTGCGAATAAAAGCGATGAAGATGAGGCAGTGAATTTAATTAATTGAATTATTCCGCAGAACGTGAATCAACAGCGCAGTGCGCACAATGCCGCAAAGATGCTGAATTCAACCAATTCAGGAACACCAGTGGCAAGTGCATGCGAGGAAACGTTTCTAGCATTTTCTAACAGTTTCAAATGCTTTATCTAATCCCACTGATCTAAAATTTGCGGCTTAATAGGATTTACATTATCACTTTTGGAAATCTTTAAAGCAAGCTGTTTAGCTTATTCCGCGCTTCGATTATTACACAACCGAAATATTCAAAAGACTCACTGTCGCGTATGGGCAGGGATTCAAGTTTTTGGAATTTTTCTTTGTAGGTTCGTAAGACAGACTCGGCGGCGCGGTTACGAAGAATATCTCCTCTGCCTTGTTGTAATGAGGCAATAGAAGAACGGGTTTGTTTTTTTTTTTTTTTTGCAATTATAAAAATGTCGTCACCTCGCGAGCATTTCTCAATGCGGACCCCATCGTCATCGGCGGTGGTGGTGGTGGTGGAGGCCTCCTATGAACTCTCGACATTTTTGCGCCTGAATCATGCGTACCTTTTTCTACAGTTTACTTTCACCGCGAATTTTTTGATGATTGAAATTCTTCCCAGAAAATGTTTGCGGTTAATTGTTGGTGTGAAAAGACGGCCTGACGGTGTATGTAAATAATTGAGATTTGAATGGGAAATTGGAGCCGTAGCTACTTATGAATATTTAATGAATTTTAAGATGGGCCACTTTTTCGTAGAAGAAGACTGTAATCACTAGGCGAAATAGTTTCAGCTCTCGAAATGGACTTGCGCCAGCCTTGGGCGCTTACAAAGTCAAGAGCACTATGGTCCATGAACGAATTGTATCAGTAGTATCTTAGTCACACGGTTCATTAAGAAGCAGATTGTTTTCCCAAAAAAAAGAAAAACTATAAAACTCAAGAGTCGTTCACGCATAATCATATTGCTGGAATCACTCGTCCGGTCCGACTGGTTTTTGATATTATTATAAAAATGCTGCATATCGAGTTACATCTAAATCGAACTAAGTGGAGGTGAACTATTCAGATAAATTCCAATGTATGTTTTTTATTTTTTATCATTCAACATTTTAATAGATTACATTTCCACGTCATAGTGTTCAAGTACTGGAATCACACTTCGAACAGCACTTTCATTGAAAGGTGCTGGAATTTAAGGTCACTAGAAATCTGAAGCTGGCCTAATTCTTTCACGGTGCCATGAAATTCAGAAACTTATTGGAGGGGATTTCGAACATCTTCCTCTCCGTTGTTGGGGCATTAGACCCAATTAATGTAATTATCCTCTCAGTTTTTATTTGATTTTAACAACCTTTAGTAAATATAAGCGAGCTCTTTTTTTATAAATTATAACTGTCTTTACAAATTGTTGAGGAAACTGGAAGAAGGTCAAGCTAAATGTTCAATTTACAATGGCTTCTTTCTCTGCGTAGTTTTTCCGTATAATACTGGATTACCTTACTTTTTGAACTTGCCTGCTATATAGAAGTCGATAAATTTTTCAGATATATGAAGACTTTGGTCGTGCTTTTTATTTTCATAAATTTATTACAATAATTAAACTTCGAGAAAGTGTTTTCATATATTTAAAATTTTATATAGGTACATAACTGCCATTGAAATGAAATGTACTGATGAAAAAACGTTTTGAAGCTATTTAATATGTTTATATTTTTCTGGATTGTTGTTATTTTTGAAATAAATTGTTTTAATTGCATCTCAACCGTAAATTAATTTTATTATTTCCGCGATTTTATTAAGTACAGAAATAAACTGTCGAGGTCAACAAGCATGGATCGCATTCATAAAAATGAAACCGATCTTAAAAACTGAGCTTTGTCTAAAACAGCCGGTACATTTTTTTAAAAAAAACACAGTTTTAAATTGATGAATAAGACTAAACTTTGGTTTAATACTGATAAAGTTTAAAGTTTCATTTATATTGTTAATTGTTTTTAATTTAATATTACAAACAGAATATGAAAAATCTATTTCAGGTTCTTGTATACGAAGCGAATTATTTAAGATTAAAGTTAGAAACATTGTTTTATGAATATACTGCTTTCTTGTAGTTGAAGGAAAATTTAAATTAATATAAAAATTGCTTATCGGTTTTACTAAGCTTAGGCTGCATTTTATTTAAAATGCTATTCTCGATAAGTTAACTGAGATAAAACTTAATAGCATGAATTGCATACTATCAAAAGTTATATAATTTCAAATTTATTTAATAACAAGTGCATAAAGCTGAGACTTATGATATAGAGAAGCTTTTGTTTTTAAATTAGATTTATCACTAAGTCTTAGGTTAATTTTAAATGATACAAACTTTGATTTTTGTTTTAATGTTTTAATTTTATATAGGTATAACGAAATTTCGAAAATCTTATCATTTTGGTATTTTATAAATTTTTATATAGAAATTGCAGTTGCTTATTGATAAAGGGGATAAACAATAGTAGCTCATTTGAATTCTTTCTTTACTTAGAAAACCAATTCACTAATTTATAAGCAATATTAAAGAATCCACAAAGCAAATAATGAACCAAGGTTTCATTTAAAATTTCAACTTTGATCGAATTTCTTCTATATTTCCAATCAAGTGGAAACTTTACTTTCTAAATAAGCAATCAACTGTACGATTTTAAAAAGTTTTCTTATAATGAATTTGCCATTTAGCTAAAGTAAGTAATAATTCAAAATATTTACAATGTTCACACCTGCGAAACAGTCGAACAGTCGAAACAGAAAAACGTTTACAAGTCATAAAACCCCGAAGCGGATTACCAGAAGCAGTATAATAATTACCTTTTTTCGGAATGCTAGCTGTAAACTATTTCGACACACACCTGGACTATAAGACAAAACGGCCCAAGAACTCCCGGTGAACTTTCGCATAAAACAAAACGTGCACAGTTTTATCCTCAGCTCATAAACAAACTAAAGTGACACCATCTGCATACCTTTCGGCCTGAAAAACCCAACATTAACAGGCGAATTGAAAAGGCACCTTGGCTACCTTCGGGCCACAGACAAGCCAAAATGTAAAAAGGAACATGACCATGAATACGAACGATTTTGTGCCAATGAATCATTCTGTCGAGCAAAAATATGCTCGCTATACCAAGGCATTGGTATGGTACAGTCTTAAGGAGGTGTACTCTTCACCCCAAAAACGAGAAATGGCACGAAGATGAAAGCGTCATCGGTATCATCACAACATCCGCGAAATTCTTAAATTATATGCAAAACCGAAAAGTCAAACAGAAACGAGTTTCTGCCCGACTGACTACGTGTCTAAAATGTTTAAATGTCAGACCGATCAAGAACGGATTGATCGCGGCGAGGGCAACAAAAAATATCTCTGAAGGTCTTCCAACTCGCAGCCAAGATGATGATCAGTCTTGGCTTCAGTTAACTTGTGTCAATCACGACACGATCAAGATCTCTCTTCACTCCAAAATTGAACTTCAGCTGAGAGTCGGCTTTTAATTTTTAAACAGGTCAATGGGCTTTGCAATTACTCTGGTAATTAGAGCCGATTCATAAAATAAAAAGAAAATGTAACGATCGACGGTAAGAGAGGTCTACAACTGTAAGAAGTTTACGCAATTTCAGAGTTTCTAATAAATGCATTCACGATTGTCGTTATGAAATTATACTTTTTAGTGATCATAGTGCATTTAGTCGATGCATTTTGCTTACATCGAATGCTGGGCTTTCAATATGCGGCCTAGCCCGGAATGTTGCGTTTCCAAATACATGCCATAAAGCTGGTTTGACTACAAACTGAAATTTACGATATGAAAGAAAATGAAAATAAATTTCTAAATGAGCCTACTTGCGTATAGTTTAATATGTAGGCAGATAATATACAGGAAAAAAGTTTTAACGTTTTATTTTGTCACTGGGCGCTGAAAACTTAATTGCAAAACTATTAGGTACTGTGAAATAGACAAAAATTACAGAAAATGTTTGGCAATAGGTGTTTAGAAATGTTCGGTATACATTTTATTAAAACAACTGATGAAATGCATTTATCATTTAGTAGGTATGTCTGTTATCAGTTTTTTCTGTCTACTATTAAAGTTTTGATGCATAATTTCTAAAAACAAAATGCAAAAACGAAAATTATATGATTTTAATAAAATTAGTACCTATATAGTAAATATTAAATTGAACAAAAACGAAAAACATTGGTGTTTACAGGAATTGAGGTAGACAAAGTTTACAATAAAAATTTTCAATCGTGACCGTCCAATTTTGTTTATCTGGTAAGTGGAAATTGCTTGCGTATGTTACGCGCGTCATAGCCCTATATATCACACTAATCTGCAGTAGAGAGTAGTAGAGAAAACTAAAATTAAATTCAATAATGAATAATAATTAGAGAAGTGGTTTTGCTTTACTTTTATGTTAAACTCATCTTCAATATTTTGCAATATGCAATGTACCTTTGGAACTTAAATATCAATCAACACTTTGTGAATGTGAAAAGAAGCTTACCATATATACATACTAAAAACACATTCTCAAAGTTTAATAAAGATTTGGTGAGTAATTCCACATTTGTAACATTTCAAAGAAAAGAAACGTTGATACATCAGAAAAGAAGTAATAAAATCAGTTTAGATTGATTGAATAAAAACATTTCGCGTTTCGTCAAGTAGGATAAATCCGTACCAAATTAATAAGAATTTCTGCGACATAACATACTCCTTGAATTCGCCCTAACGCAGCAGAATCAACGTAAATAAGGACTATAAATGTTTTACTGATTTTTGTTAAAAAACAAATGAATTCATTGCGGAAATCTTTTACTAATATTAATCAAGTTTTATTTAATTTCAGTATAAATCCACCAAATTCGTTACTATATGTATATCAGCTATTTATGATTAATGCAGTAACATAATTTAATTAACTTTAGTACTTTAGAATTTTAAAGCAAGGATATTAACAATTTTTGTGTCCCAAACCCACCACGTTTTGTGGATTTGTTGTTATATAAAAGTAACTTTTAGTTCAGAAAAAAATATTTTCGTTTTCTGCAAATGGAAACTGTGCTGTAGTTTTTAAGTTAACATAAAAATAACATTAAATCGCATTAAAAGTGTCCTACTTAACCTGTAAATTATGATCACCAGAACCCACAAAAATCGTTCTCACGTAACTACAATTTCACAATTTGAATCCAGAAAACCGCAGACAAAAGACTGCAGCGACGAACTTAGTTTGGAACTATTTCACAGACCTAATTAAGTGCGGTTAAACCTTGTAAAAATTTTGAAGCATGTTTCCAACATCATGTTAAGTTATATTAAATTTCTTGTATTTTTTTCCCGAGAAATAAACTATTAAAGTGATTTCAAAATTGGAAAAAACAAGTGGGTTCTTCCCAAACTAATTAGACTAGTTGTTACAATTAATTTAGAGCTATAATATTTTGTAAATTGATTTGAAAATTATTGTGGTTTTGATCTAAAATTCAAAACTACCTATTATTCAAAATGGGATTTCTACGTTTATTAAATTTTGCATATGTGAACGCCCAATAACCATATAATCGATGATTAAATGCAAAAACCTGCCTTGCGGGCAGTTATTCAAAATAAAACATGATAAAATGATAGAAGGTCGTCAAGTCTGCAGACACATGACTCATTTTATAAGTGCATTCCACAGTGTCTACATAAGGAATATAACGAAACAAAAAAAAAATGTTAACAACGTTAAGATAATTTTCCAAGAACTCTGAAGGAATTTAAAATCTGGTGAAAAAAACAGGGGTCGCTTTTTGGTCCCTATAAATTTGTTTGCTCCTAATCTCCAGGAGAGCATCCATCAACCGATTTTACTTCATCAATTAGACCTGGTCGAATAGGTACGATAAAGTCGGTCACATGAAACGTGTCTGACCATTTCATTGCATAAGTGTTTTTGTGTGTAGGTGTTGAAGAATTCCAACGGGATTAGGTAGATTGGTCAGGTAGGCTGACACTCTTCACCTTATTCCCAATTTGAATTAAATTGAGAAGGTACTTTTGCTTACCTGTCGCCAAAACAATGGCAGTTCTTATAATCCAATTTTAGGTTATCCAAAAAAGGGTATCCTTTCCGTTGGAGAAGAAATGTGGCCTTCTTCAGTTCTATTCGATGGTATTACTTTGTTGAGTGCTGAAATTTTGTAATCAGGCCGCACTTTTTGAGACAAAAATCTTCCTCCGGGTTTTGAATCCCTTCACTTTACATAATCCGACAGTGGGTCACACGATGGATATCACCAAAACAAAAAAATAAACTATGAGTTATTGGCGGCCATTATTCAACTGTGGATTCGTTATAAAACACGATTTAATTTATTTTTTCTTGTATTTAACTGCCGAAGCGATATTTAAAATTCAAATGCCTGCAACTTGTAGATACATTTGCCACTATAAGTTTCGCGGTAAAATATTTACATCATCCTGATAATATCGAGTTATGTGGGCTAAGTAGCTAATTATGGGTTAAAAAACTATGAAAATAAAAAAGGTTGGTTTAAAATAACTAAGATGAAACCGGTAGTAAATGTTGGAGCGGTCTGAAGGACGAGGACATTAAAAAAA
Source organism: Philonicus albiceps (assembly GCA_963969385.1). Taxonomy (NCBI): domain Eukaryota; kingdom Metazoa; phylum Arthropoda; class Insecta; order Diptera; family Asilidae; genus Philonicus; species Philonicus albiceps. The sequence goes on from OZ017775.1 coordinate 7,189,565, forward strand.
TTGACTTTAAAGACATCGAAAATAATATTCTTGGTTCATGGCCATCTGCAAATCGCAAGCACGAATTCATTCAATGAAGGAGCGCACAAAATTTATTTTTAATTCGAAAACAACAAAAAATATATAATCTTATTTTCTTTTCATATGAAACCGAGAAAAAAAAAAACTCTTTTTTTTTTGTTTGCTGTGATTGTATTGTCTCTCGAATGCTTCTTTTCTGCTTCTTGAAAGAAAACAGAAACTATGACATGAGAAAAAGGTCAAACACTTCGGAAAGCACTTGTTCTCGGCTCACTGAAAGTCTGGTTCCGGTAAGTTCGCGTAGCGATCACTTTTATTCTTTAATTCATTTTAAATCGTTATTTAATTTATTTTTTAACAATAGAATTCGATTTCAACGGTTCGAATTAATAAAACAATTTGATCGATCACAATCGATTACCATTGATCGGTTGCACTTAGAGCAAAAATAGCTTCATGTGACAAACTGAACAAATGTACCATTCCAATTGAAGGCCAGACACTCACTAAGTTGGCTAGACCGATCGAACAGTATCCAGCGTCTTCAGGTTGAAAGATATGCAGGTAATTGTGACGTGTCGACGCTTTTGTGTTCCGTCCACACGATCACGCCAAAGACTTTTTACTTAAGGTGGATTTTCTTCAACCCAGCACACCTGTGCAGTAGGTTCGGGCTAGCTGTATTATCAGAGGTAGAAAACATTTCCAGGTGCATCTGGCTTGCGCAGATGAAGACCAATTTTAACTAGAGTCTATCATACCCTTATACATTTTTGTATTATTGCAGCAGTCTTTTTTTTTTGCTTTCCTATTAAGAAAAATATGGGTAATCTAATAAAGAACATTTCTGAAAATATAGATAGTATGGCTAAGATGAACATGAAAGCGAGCGATGAGCGAAAGATGAGCTTATTTCGGCAATGATTCTTTTGTTTTTAACAGTAACTTTACTCTGATTATAATGAAACTAAAAATTAAAATATCATGTACTGTTCTTTTGGAATTATACCACAGCTGTATAATTTGTTTCCATATTCATTATTTGTAAATCCATTCGTTACCAGAATCTCAGAGGAAAATCGAACCTCGCAGCCCATTATTTTTTCTAGGATGTATTTGAAACATTTAGGACCCCATGACAGTGGCGGAAGAAAAGGCCCTTAAAATTGAACATTACTCTTAATAATATTGCGTTTTCTAGAGAGGATACAAATTTTGTAATAATACATATAAATGTATATACATTTTTTTACAGGGGAACTGAACCGATCGCTGGCTAATATTAAAGAATATTGTAGGATGGTATTTACGAATTTAACACATTGCGCTCCAACTATCAGCCTGACTAACATAACAAGTAAAGATGATCTGCTTCAACATTTTCTCTTTTAATTATATAGTACTAATGAAAATACCTAAATTGATATTGATATTGCCTCATTTTTTATCATAGTAAGTATTCTGACAAAATATTAACTAAAAGTCTCTGGAGTGCACAAAATGCACGGAGAGCAAAGACTTAATAAAGGCGAAGTCTCTGAAATAAACCTGCTGGATACGTACATAAATATTCAGTTTTTCTCCCATTGTATTTGTTTCCCTAACTTGTTTAAATAAATTGATATTAATCAAATATGAGGCTAAACATAGGATGAAAATATCATTTCAGAGTCACTATATTTTGTTACTTTCATAATCATAAATTAAAATTCTAAAAATTGTATAGTTATAAAATTTTTGTGTCTGGAGATTTGTAGAGGTGGTTGCCTCATCGTAAATCTAGCTTTGGATTCAGGTAAAATAATTGTGGCGTTACATATAAATCGTATATGTGATATTGATAGCGAAAGGGTTAATTTCCCCATTAAGTAATCATTGAAAATAGATTTTTACGCCGACTTCAAACACCTTAAGAAAAAGTCGTTAATGATTTTTCCAGATAGCGTAAGAAATTCGATACCATTTACTAATAAAAGCAATACACTGAGCTAATTAGATTTCTTTTTATTATATTGTAATATATAAGGCACATATAAAATTAACTACTTGCCAGGAGTAGCAACGCTATTGCATGAACGACAACGAAGTTTAATAAGAGCTTAAAAAGTCGAGGACTCTAATTCTTTATATCTTGTGATATCTTTCTTTATAGAAAAACACTAAGGAGCATTAATCACAACTAATGAATTTATCAGTGGTTTCATGAGTTTATTAGTAATTTTGAGGGAAGTTAACGCCTTGAGTTGCGTAATTTTAGAAGTTTAGTTTTTTGGATTTTGATTCTTAGATTCAAAAAATTGTTAATTTTATAATAAATAATATAAATATCACTTACATTTTTCGATTTTTGTCTTCGGGTAAGGTGTTGTTTAGTGTGTGATATATGACACTTAAATTGAGCTCTTTGGTCACTTATAGAAGAGTTTCAAAGGCTTACATACCTAAAACAAACCTGATTTAGTATTATCCAAGAAAGTGTTCCCAGCCCCTGAAAACCACCACATAAATTCATCGAAGTCGATGATCAGATACTTTTACCTTAAGATCGAAGCCTCCGACTGTATAAGAGTCTACTGTAGGCTTATAAAATGCCACATGGAGTTCCAAAAGAACCGGTTTACATATTTATAGAGCTGTCCGTTGATCTACTCTGTTCTCAATAATCACTCCCTTAGCACACCTTGTGGGCTGGAAGCACCTACAGAAAACTGATTAGTCCCTGTGCTCGTAGTAGGTGAAAGATATCGCACACCTTCTTTTACTTTGGTGCTGTTTCTCCCCCGGTTCGTCGTCGTCAAAAAACAAAACAAAATTTTCATCGGTAGGTGCACTTTTGGGCGATGGAATTTCTATTGAAATAGCAGCCGATATACGAAATCTCAGAAAAACAAAGGTGTATTAGATCTAGGCACCTATCAAGCAACCGAGCTTTGATTACTTCAATATCGAAAAATATGCATAAAAAGGGGTTTTGTGGGTGAGAAGGGGATTCGAAAATATTGGGAAATGCCTGTGCAAACTTTCGGGGTATATAGATATTTTCATTAATTTACTGCACAGGTAGAAAATTAATTGATTTCTGCGATATTGCAACGAGTTTCTCGCCTATCCCCAGTTGAAGTCTTTCGTTTTCTTTCATTTCTGTCTGCGCATGTTAAACGCTTGAAGCCAGCTTTGATCCCTTCAGGGCAATATCTTACAAGAAAATGAAAGAGATTAGAATTTTAATAAATTTGAGAGGTGGACAATTTCATTTTCGATTATGTGCACTGCTTCAGGGCATAAATCCGGCCTGCTTGTGGCCGGTTGTTGGGGACATGTCGCAAGTCTTGTAATTGAACTCAAATTGGCTGTGTCTGAATTTATGAGGAAATTTAAACATTTTTAATAGGGACTACTTTCTAAATAAAACGTCACCCATGGCTCAGTAGGTCCGAGGAGAAAATCGAGGGTTTTACATCTTGTAAATTGTGTTAATTTTGTTTTCACGGACTTTCAAATGTCGAAGATATCGGTGTTATAGATAAAAAGTACTTTTGTTATTAGTAAAAACATTTTCTTTTTCAATTTTAAGGACTAATGTGTATTTGCATTATTCCGCATTTTCGTCCTTAAAATTTATATATACTTTCCAGGAGATAATATTTAAACTTTTGGTTGTTTAATTTATGTATATGCCTTTAAATTAGAATTTAGTTGTAAAACAAAACTTCTTATGATCTAGCTAATAATAGCTGTTGAATAAATGCTATTCTGCTAGTATTTTTCTTAAATAAGTAAGTACAAAAATAATAGCGATTACTTTCATTTTTCTAGCAACTTTAAAAATGACCTTCAAAATTAATATTTCCAAAATACAACCCTTAAGAGATGATATCTGAGGGGTCCGACAGTATTCGAAGATCTTGTAAATGATAAGGTAACTCAAAAGTTAAATGAACTTATATAAAACCGAAACGATTTACCGAATTTAATTGGGAAGTGCCATTCAATTTTAACTTGTTCTAAACACGACATTATAAAAGTTACATCTTATTTCTGCGATTAATCGCAAGTAAAAGGAATAACAGTTTTAAACGAAAATTCGTGACCTTAAAAACTCGTTAAAATTAATTGAACTGTTTACATTTTCTGCTACATCGATAATAAATCTTCTCATACCAAAGAACGAAATGTTTTCATGTAGCGAAATTCTTCTACAAATTCTTATAGAACATCCAACGCATGAGAATAGATAAAAAAAAAAACAACAAACTCGATCCTAAGTAGGTCTTCTTCCACAAGCACCAGCAGTAGATTCAATCAGGCGGAAAAAGTTAGCAAAAAACACCTCTAAGTGGGCTCAGGTGAATTTTAGGTTCAATGGCATCATTCAGAGGAGGCCTTCGGGGCTCGCCAAACTGCAGAACACTCGATAAGACACAGCAGGAGTCCAGAAGAAAAGAAAATAATAATTTTTCATTGGGGCGCACTCATAATCCAAGATTCACTTCTAGCGCAGTCCCAAAATGAGTGGTACCTGCGTGACATACTAATCAGATAACCGTTTTCGCCGACCGGAACCAACATGGGCCCCGCAAAGCTCATTGGCGGAAAGCAATTTAAAAAGTGATCGTGGCCTATGCACGATCTCACCGTTAATTGTCCGGTGGATGTGTTTAATTGATAATCGGACAAAATGAAGCAGTTCCTACGATTCACCCAAATAGGCGCATAATGGGAATATGAATAGAAATTGACTAAATTGGCTCAGGGGCCGTTGCAACCATCGATGGGGACTTGTTTAGAATCAAAGAGTTCTAGGTGTGACCCACTTATGCAAATTCCATGCTGGTCATAATATGGAAGAATTCCAAAGCAGTTATAACCTCGTGAAGTTATCCATAATGAAAGGCATCAGAGTTGAATTCATTTTATACGGCACAACCCATTTGCAGGTGCTCATTGTTCTCGCTTACTTGGGTGAATGTTTAACTTCACATTTTGTTCGTTATCTGATTTTCTGAATTATACTCTCCTCTATGTCCTCTATCAATTTATTTTTATTTATCATTGCGTAGCTAAATGTTGAACGTTATTTGGGGAAAATCAGGGCGCTCATAAATTTGTAATAAATAAGTCCAAAACGCACGAAAAACTCTTGTCTCCTCAAATAAATAGAAATAATTTGTTGAGGATAGAGCTTGCTTAAAATAAGCAAGTTTCAATAAATGGTTGCTCCAATCGAGACAACGAGCCGATCTCATTAGCGCCTATGGCTCAATGTTACTGCCGCAGAGGACCGGAACAGCCAATTCTATTTATGACTTACTTTAAAATTGTAAATACGAATTATATGGAAGCAAATTTATAATCTGCAAAACTCCACATAAGCTGAGGTAGGTACTTCCATTTTCATAAAATTATTTCTGCTTATTTAAGGAAGGTACAAGTTTTTCGTTCGCTATTAATTTAATTACCTTCCTCGAAGTGTAACAACAAAATCATTACCTTTTGCGATAATTTTTGTAAAAATGTACTACTTTTAATTTTTGGCATTAGTTTTTTGTAATGTTTGAAGTCTGAACAAAGGTTAGCTTAAGTTTTCCTCATATAAGAGCTCTAGTCTGGCCTAATCTTAGCGAAATACTAAGCGTTCAGGCTTAATCTAAACTAGATCCAACCTAAGCTAAAGCATGCCTAAAACTAGGTAAGTTTTGAATTAAATTTGGCTTGTTAACTTAAGACTGACTCAAATTTAACATAAGCCTTGCAGTTTTTAGCTTGTATCAATACTTTTGAACATTGAGCATTGGTGGTTGATTGTAACTAGGATGAAATGTACATATTTTGTGAAAAATGTAACGTAGCAGGTGTTCTGCTAAATCACTTCATTCTAAGACTTTTTTCCGGAGGATTATTTCTTGTCTTGTTTTCTTTTTATAAGATCTATAACTTTTTATTTATTGTTAAAAACAAAAAACTACAAAAGAATTTATCACTCAATAAAATTCAATAATTAATCAACCCTAAAATTATAAAATTTCACAACGGCAAAATAAATATTCCAATGAAAGATTCTATTGATCGGATCAATGTTTGTGTTCCAAATAACTCAATAAAATTCTTCATGGATTTTAAAAAGAAAATTAAATGTGCTGTGCTGTGCTGTGTAAATTCAAAACATTCTTTCGACAAAATCATGTTCGAACCATAAGCGAAAATAATTTGCACTATTATACGGATTGATGTTTTAATGGAATATTTTAGAACTTACCGTAAAAAGATGCTCATTAATCTTCGAATAAATCCTTATATCATTTTAATTACTGATGTAGCCAAATTTGTGACTCGTAATAAGAAACATGTTTTCATTATAACAATTTTGTTAAATTGGGAATACCTTTTAAACTTTATTTATCTGCTTAAAAGGCTTATTTATTTGTTTGGACAACATATATAAATATTTAAAGTTCGAAAATATAACTCATGTGTTGGCTTCTAGAAAAAGAAAAATTTATCAAATGAATAAGAAAAAAAACACAAGGATTTAGGTAAACATAAATACCTTTCACGCATTAAAAGTGCATTTTAATCCTCAATTTCCGTTTTGTATTGAAAACATTTTCCTTTCTCTATTTACTCTTATTTAATATAAACAATATATATTTTCTCTTACATTTCCTAGGGATTGTATAGACAAATTGCATCAGATAGATTAGCAACAAATACCTAAGTAAGCTTAAAATACAGAAAAATTTGTTTGCTCATAACTGAAATACATTGGAAGAGAAATCTGAAATGAAATAAACTGAATGAGATGTAGAAACAAAATCAAAATAATAAAAATAAAAATTATAAACGTCTGTGTAAATTATAAAACAAAATAATTGATTTCTACAGCTATAATGAGAAAATACAAATAACTAGATTAAAATTAAGTAAAATAAATAATTTATTTTTTTTGTTTTATTTTTTTTTTGTATTTTCGATTATTTTTTTTCTCATTTCATGGATTTCTTTTTAATTAAGATTATAAAAACGGCAGGTTAGGATAGTAGTGTAGTTACAGTTGCGTTATAATTTGAAGTCAACTAACAAATATACAAATATTATATGCTTCTGTATTTACATTATTTATCTCTCACCTATGTTTTCACTATTTTTACTTTTATTCATTTCTTTTTTTTTATTCTGCATACGATCAAAATGCGTTTTAGTTATGCGTTCCGATTTACGAAGCTTGAGAGCCATAAGTTGAACGGGGGAGGGTCTTGTAAAAGGTCGAAGAAACTGTTCGTCTGTTAAGCTTTTTATTTTTAAATCGAAATTAATTCCTTTGAAAGAAATTAAAATATAACAAAACATTTTATGTACTTAAGCGCAAATATATTGTTGAATATTTTAACTTCAAATTAGAGTTTCATAATACTTTTTTTAAAAAAAAAAATTGACATTATTTATAACAATAGGTAACTCCACACAACATATCCCTAATTGAAATCTACGTATATTCGTTTAAAAGGAGTAAGTGCTTATATTTTTATGATAAAGACTCCATTGGATTTTTTAATTTTAGATATTACAGGCACGTAAATTATATTGCGATTTGTTCCAAAAAAAAAAGAAAAAGAAAACTGAATATTGAAACTTTTTTAAAACTCCTAAGAAATTATTAACGGGCTTATTTTATAAAGTTTTACTTAGTGATTGGATATCCTAAAGAATGAGATAAAACTCTGATAGTGTTTTTTCCGAAATTTTCTTTTCTTTGATAGACACGATACACTCTTTGGTTCTAGAATTCTTCAATTAAATAGAGATCAGCTCTTTTAGCAAAAATCTCATCCAATTGTAAAGTTTCACTTGGCTTTTGGCCGCAGCAGAATTTTGTTTCGATGAAAATTCGACGATATTTAAAAAAATTAAGAAATGTATTTAGATTAAATATAATTTTTTTTTTAATCAACTGCGCAATTCAGCTTAACAGAATAAATTGCTGAATTGCAAAGTTGAATGTAAAATTTTGTATTCCAGACAGATATTTTTTAAAAGGAGTTCCATAGAAGCTGGGAATGATCACATTTTAAGTTTATCAAATTGTGTCCCTAAAACTTTAGTGTGTTTTGCGAGCCTAATTGTAATAAGTCTATATAAGGGTTTAACATTTCAGAACGCTTGTATGAAATGACTGTACAATTTTAAAAAACTGCAAAGACATTCTGAACAATTTCAGCCGCATAAACTTGTTTTAGCTTAATACGTAATGTTTTGGCTTTTAGTAAAAGAAAAGTAATTCTTAGCAGAATATGTTTTTTATATATATATATATTTGGACTCTTCATAGAAGAAAACCTAGAACTATATTTTCGTAGAAAAAAAAAATTGACTATCCGCGGTATTTTAAAATATGTATTTTGTGAATTTAAAGTTCAGATGTACCAATGAGCAATATAAAAAGAATGAAAAGCTAAACGCTTTTATTTTTTGTAGATGATATTTATGAAAGGAGTATTCCTGCTTTTTAAAATTTATTCTGCTATAACAAAAAGTCTAATTCATGCTTTTAAATAATAATTATTATAACGTCCAGTTAGTTAACCAACAAATGATTAATAATTGCTACTCATAAACATTTTAGGTTGAGAAATATGATTTGTTTAACAAGTAGACACCTTTCGACCTTTTACATTCGGAGACCATTGAGAATGTTTCTAAGAAACAAAATAAATTTAGTTTCTTTTATCAAGACAATTTACTGTCAAATTAAATCAAGCTCGCATTGCTTTTATAGACAGAAATATCTTTCGGAAAAAATTAAAATTCCACATGGAATTGAATCCTCTACGAAGGGAGACAGCAACGCTACAACGAAAATACCCATTGGTAATTTTGGTTTGATTTGTTATGTGTTAAGATCATCCTGCTGTGAGCTAAAGTAGCTGACCAAACCGCTAAATTCGCTTGTCGAATTCCGAATCACGTTCTCTTCGTCATTTTCATCAGCTGTTGTTGAATTCGTATCGTAGGGACTTCGGACTGAATCAATGTCCGGTGGCGGTGTCGATTTTGAGTCAAATGTTTCAAGCGGTGTGGCCTTAGGCCGTGGTGATATGGACTGCTGCATCGACTCAGCGACAGATGGTGGTACTGGAACTACTGCAGGGGGAGGAGGGGGTGATGTTGTATTTGCGGTTGCTGAAACTATTACAGAACTAGGCACAGCCGTTGCGGTGGGTGGCGGAGGTGTGGAATGCGTGGAACCAATTGGCGGCGGATAAAAGTTACCAAATGGTGCTGTTGCAAATGATGGTGCTGTGGTAAGTTATAGAATTTGGAATTTTTGGACAAAATTATTTAGTTTTATTTGTACCTGGAAAAGCATTATCAGCTGAATGTAAACTGCTAGGAGGCTGAGGTGGCGGCGGTCCTGGTGGGGCAGAATGGCCAGGCGGAACAGGGGGATAGCCAGGTGTACCAAACAAAGGTGGTCTACAGAATTTTTCCTTGTTTACATACAGAATATATATGCGAAAAACTAAATAACTTACCGGTAGGGATTGAGGGGTGGCGCTGTTCTAGGCCTCATATTGAATTGTTCCGAGCTAGCGAATGGTGGTGGTTGTCGTGGGGGCATTGGATGTCGTCCTATTCCATTCCCTAGGCTCCCAGCTGATGGAGGTGCGGTGTTCACCGGCCGCAACGGTGGAGGCCCACTTGAATAGGACGGCCTCATCGTATGGTGTGGTGGTGCCGTAACAGACATTGGTGGTGGTCGCGTTGGAGGAGGTCTTTGCCCCATTGCACCAGGAGGAACAGGAAAAAAGCGAGAGCCTATAATGCGTATAATAAAAAATAAACCGATGAGGTATGAAACGAAAGTTTAGTTTTATATACCTATATAACATTTCTTTTAATATATAAATTTTGAGAATAAATTCGAAATCGGTAACCCTTAACAACCCTATATACAATTTTTATGGAAATACCATAAAATTTCAATTGGAAAACCGAATTAAAGAAAAAAAAGAAGTAATTAATTAACCAGGTTAAGGTTCCTATGAAAATTTTAAACTAAAAATTTGTAATCCGTCTCAAAAATCCGTTTCACTTGCTGTTGCACTAGGATATACCCGATATTCGTAATTTATTTCAGAATTTGAAATAGACTAGTTTTGAAAATAGACCTGGATAAAATTTCAGTTTTGAAAATAGAGGTGAGAAGTATGTAAGCGCAGTGCATTCGATCTCAGTGGGAGTTCTTTCTAGAGTAAATTATTTTTTACATTAAAAAAACGTTAATTTCATCATTATTAATGTTAAAGATATGATTGGTCCAGTTTTTATAGATATTTACATTCAGCTTCTAATGACCCTGTTTTACGAAATCGATTGATATCGACATAATTTTGATGATATTCGACTATGATGTTCGTGGGGTCGAGTATACTGTTGCCTGCAAAGCTGTGAATAGGATTTGTTAAAGTCCTCCTACCTTCTTTTAAGGCATCTTTTAAATTAATAAACTTTTCCATAAAAGAAAATACCTTTCCCATCTTTACGTTGTTCTGCTAAATTCATCATTTAGACTACTTTGAACTGTATCAGAATATACACGTATGAGAACTTGAGTTTTCAGGAATTTTAATGTTTGAACTAACGAAAAGATTGTCCAAATATAATTCAATTTCGGATAAGTGGGTCATAAATTGACTTATGCTTTGGGTACGAAATCTAAAAAAAATTTATTAGAAAGTTTGTACGCTAATTACCTTGCTCCGAAAATCTTGGTCGGGATGAAGGTTGTGCCATTCTGGTAATAACTGAGGGTTGTGTATTTGAAGGTTTGTACAGTTGTGGTGGCTGGGCTACTGACAAATTCGGACCTGAAATCACACAAAATGTTTAATGTATTGCATCCTTGGGGAGAAGATTAGTCCAAAATATTTACCTGCAACTTTATCTCCTCCTGCAGGATCCTTAAGTTGTGCTGCTTGAAGTGATGACCCTAAGAGCCCTGATGGAGCTGATTGTGATTTTGACTGGCCAGGAGACATTCCAGATAATGACGGTGTTGCTGCCGCTGCAGCAGCAGCCGCCGCGGCCGCTTGTTGTTTCTGCAGCGTATCCCTTAGAGGAGTTATCTTTTTCCGTCTACCGCGAGGCTTAAGCGGCTCATGAGGACTAGCTTGCGACACAACTGTGGGAATTTGAGAATTAGGCACTGACGAAATTGCTTGTACTGTTGGGCTTGAGTTGGCTTGCTGAGCCAGAGGGTTTGCGTGAACTGATGGTGGGTTTGTTTGCAGCGGAGGTGGAAGCATGGAGCGGTTTGAATGCATCGGCGGCATGGACCGACTCGGGAGCATTGAGCTTCGAGCGTATGAAAGATGAGAGAACTGGCCGAATGGTGGATTCCTTAGTGGAGGATGCGGCGTTGGAATGGGAAATCGTTTCCTCGTAGTGTCGTATATAGGCGCTGGAGTGGCTCTAGGAATACGAATTTCTTCGGGCCTTGGAGGTGGATCAATTTCCTTCAATTTCTTTTGTCGTATAACTTCTCCAGCTAGTTTTAGTTGGTGTTGGGCAAAATCTTCTTCCTCCATCATTTTAGCAATTTCTTCTTCATCCATATCTTCAGGATTAAAATCATCTGGTAGATCGTCATCAAAATCATCAGTCTCATTATCTTCGCTTTCCAATTCTCCTCTCCTTTGGAGGTATTCAATATCAAGCGCTTTTGCACTTCTAATTACAGAAAGAGGTACTGTGGAGAGTGAAGCACTGCTATCCGCTGGCGGATCAGTTTTGTTTGATCTCGCAATAGGAGCCAGGGTTGGAGTTGCAGCGACTTTTGCAGCTTCTGTATTCTTTTCTGCCAGCATACGCTTGATTTCCTCCTGTCGTCGGATGAATTTCTCTCTTTCCTCAGGAGGTGTGTCTGGTCTTTTAACACCCGGTTTAATACCATCATCTGAGCTCTCATCTTCATAATCTTCAAGGTATGTAAATCGCCTACCTCTAGTTTTCCGGCTACTATCCCTGCTGTTGTCATCGTCGTCATAGTCTGGTATTCGATTTTTGGATATTCCAGCTTTGAATGATTTTTCATGATCAGGTCGCCGGTGTTTTTTCTGTTTCCTAGAGCTTGAGGAAAAGCTTTTCTTTTGCTGTTTCCTTTTAGAAGATGTCCTTTGCTTCTTCCGTTTGCTTGGACGCCACGCTCCGTCACTATCACTCTCCGTGCTATCATCGCACAAATCCTCGCTATCCACGTCCTCTGACAACTCTTCCTCCGACTCACTTTCCGTGTAGTCTGAATCTTCCTTCCGTTTCTTTTTCGTCTTGGGAAACTCTTCAGAGAAGTCAGAGTCGTCCACAATGAAGTCATCATCATACCTCTTCCTTCTATTTCTAGCGGCTCGTCGACTCGATCTACGGCTACTTTTCTTATTTTTCTTGCTCTTATGCTTGTAAATTTCTAGACTACTATCACTTTCAGATCCACCCGCTGAAATCGACTCGTCCTCCTCTTCAGTATCGTACGAACTCGTTTTGAAGTCTTCATCGGATCCGTCGTCATCAGAACTTATGTCCAGGCTATTCAGTTTGCGATTCTTTTTCTTTAAATTTCTCCTAGAGCTAAGCTTTGGTTTTGATTTCAATGGCTCAAAATCACTGCCAGAATCTTCTTTGATCGCTTGTTCGGTCTTAACAGCTGCTGCCTGTTCGTCACCCTGTAGAACTGGATTCGCTGCGACATCTCCGTCTGAGGGTTTAATATCTTTAGGCTCTACACTTTGAATACCTTTTCGAGCTTCAAGTTGCTTCAGTCTCAGTTTTTCCTCTTTATCAGCTTCGATAATCGTGGAAATATCTTTTCCTCGGCCTAAGTTACCAGCACCAGCGACTTCATCCATTTCTTCTTTAATTGCTGAATTAATGAGATCATCGTACTCATGGAAGCGATAGCTAACGTTAATTTGTCGACGCTTCCGGAGTTTGTAAATTGGTTCGTCCTCACTGTCCGTTGCCGAACTTCTGCTTCCTGAAGACGAAGACGATGATGAACTACTGGAAGAACCGGAAGATTTCGAAGAAGATCGCCCACTTCTACTAGAGTCATTACTTCTACTACTGTACAGCGATGAATTTTTTCTTATTCTTCGTCCCGGTTTGTTTCGGGGTTGCTTTACAGGAGCTGGAATTGAAGCCATAAGTTCTAGCCTCTCTTTTTCCAAAATCAAGTTGCGCGCTCGGATTTCTTCCTCCTCTTTCTTCTGAATAATAAGTTCATCGAAGTCCTTAAGGTGACTCTCAAGCGCTAGAATAAGTTCTTCTTGCTGGCATGGTGGACAGAACCAGTCCCCTTCAGGAATCATAAAGAGGACGGGTGATAGGCATGAACAGTGGTAGCCTTTATCACATTTATCGCATAGTAAAATCCATTCAGGGTGATCTGTTTTTCCGCATTTTTGGCAAGCCTCGTCAATAATTTCGACATCAGCACCGCCTTCTTCACCTTCCCGGCGAGCAGTTCTGGCACGTTTTGTTGGCACAATTTGAGATTCGTCCTCAATATCTGACTCGGGTGAGAATTCGTGATCAGATTTAAATAGTGGTGAGCCCACGTCAGTTTCATACTGAAATTCTTCCTCTTCTTCTTCGGGTTCGTCTTCCGTTCCAGAGCTCCATCCACCTTTTTTAAGGCCACGCTTTTTCTTTTCGACTTTCTTCTTAATTTCAATCTCACTGTAAAGACTCTCGTTCTTATCAGACGATGAATCTGACTTTTCCGACTTTTCTGGCTCATCTTTGGCATTCTTCTTTTCTTCTTTCTTCTTTTTCTTAAGTTCTTCCTTCATTTTCTTTAAGGCGATCTCCTCTAGCTTACGTCGTTCCGCCTCTTCTTTTATCTTTAACTGGGCTATCCTTCGCGATTGCCTCACTGGAGTAACATCATTATCTGCTTCAATTATATTGCTAACGTCGATCTCTCTTTTCTTTCTCTGTTTTCTTTTAACAGCTTCCTTGCTGGTGCTACTTGGAGGTGTTGCCGGTTTACTTTCAGGCGGTGGCTCATTGGAAGAATTTGAGTTGTTGTTCGCTACTGGAGAGGATTCTGTTGAAGGTTCCTGAAGGTCAGGAGGTTTTTCGGGCTCCTCAACCTTCACAGCAGGCTCTTCATCTGCGATTTTCACTACCTCTTGTTTTTCTTCCGTCTGCATTTCTAGTTCCACCTGTTTTTCCTCTTTCTTAGGTTTTTTACCTCGACGCCTACGTTTAGTTTGAAAGGGTACGGCAGGCTTTTTTCGACCAGATCTGGTTTGTATCTGCGCAACTTCTTCAACTGGAGAAGGACTCTTTGGCGTCGCAGACAGTTCTTCTTTGGGAACTGTTTCTTTCTTCGAAGAGGGTTCAACATCTTCTGTACATTTACTGTCCGTTATAGAAATATTTTCTAACGACTTCTTATCTTCTTCCGTTTTTTCGGCTTCTATATTCTTAATATCTTCTAGCTTCTTTTCTTCATTGTTATCAGCTTCTTTTTCCGGTACCAATTCTGTAGTATTGTCCTCCTTTTTAGATATTTCGGTATCTTCATTCTTATTATTTTCTGGACTTTTTAAAGAAACCTCAAGATTTTCTTTTTCTTTTTCAGGAATATCTTCTTCACTGCTACTACTGCTCTCCCTGTTGGCATCATTTCTCTCAGCTTCAACCTTTTTTCGCATGTTCGTGTTAATAATTTTACATCGCATTTTAGGTCGCTTGCCACCAACGTCCACATCTTCCTGGCTCTGCTCTTCCACAATTTCAGAATTCATGTCTGATTCACTCTCAGAAACTGGACGTGGCCTTTCTTCACTCAGCCTTCGTTTTCTGTTAGACAATATGTTGCTAGATGTTTCCGTTTTTAATGGAACAATGTGTGATGTTTCCGTTTTCAGTGGAACACTAGTGGATATTTCCTTTTTCTGTGGAACTTCAGCCGGTGATGGAGGTTTTAATTCTTCTTCTGGTTTTTTACTGTCCTGAATCTTAACTTTATCTTCCTCTACAGCTTCCTTGGAATTTACAGGATTTTCACTTTCAATAACCTCAGTTATTTCAATCTTAGGAACTTCAGTCGTTTTAGATTCTTTATCACTTTCAGGAGATGGGCTTTTATGAGCTTCTTCTTTTTCTACAGAATTATCATTATTGCTACTACTATTCGTAGAATTTGACGACTTCTCCGCATTCAGCTTATTCTTATTTGCCTTTTCCCCATTCGTTAACTCATCCACACTCTCGTCTCTAATTTCTTTTTCAACTTCCTCCTTCTGATCATTGGAGCAATTACGATTTTTACTATTCGAAATTTCGGTGCAGTCTTTTTTAATCACACTGACTTTTTCGCAATTTTGTTTTTGTATACAAACATCATCTTTATCACCCTCATCTTTGGAGTTTCCGACGAGACAATCATTCCCCCAACCTTCTCCTGTGACAATCATAACTTCCTCCTCAATCTCTTCACCCACCCAGGAATCATCATTCAGATCTTCGCTTAATTTTAAGAAATCCAGGTAACTACTCTCACATTCTTTCCCATTGCCATCACACTTTATAATCATTAATTCTTCTTCAATTTCTTCACCCACTTCTTCCTCTTCTTCGCCAAGCTCTTCATCTTCTTCTTCTGCAACATGATCTTCATCTTCTTCTTCTTCTTCTGCAGCATGATCTTCATCTTCCTCTTCTCCAGCAGCCTCTTCATCATCATCTTCGGTGGCTTCATCATCATCATCATCTTCCTCACCTTCTTCATCGTCGTCTTCTGATTCATCTTTAAATTTTTCATATTTACTGATCTTCTTTTCTCTATTAATCCCTAGAAGAGTTGGTCGAGTTTTCTTGGATGGATTATCTTCCTCGGCTGATTTTTCTTGATCTTCTAAAAGCCGTTTTTTTGATATTTTTTCATTTGTTATCTTTGACTGGCTAATTACAATCGGCTGGAAAATATTAAATATTAAAAAATATTAAAAAAATATTACTTTATTGCAAAAGCGGACGTAAGTGTTTGCTGAATAGTTTTGTGTGAATCAGAATGTTTCCCAGTAAAATCTTAAACATTTAATTTTTAAACTTACCACCTAAAAGTCTAGATTTTGATTGTTCTTACCTTAGTGCTTTTAAATCTATTTCAAAATGAAGTGGTTTAGATATAATCCCTAGAGATTGTAATTAAACCACGTATTTAACAAGTTATCAGATAACAAATAATATTGAATTTTGTGACCTGATCCAACTTGAAGGTATACCTTCTTTACATTTCCCGAAAATTCTAAGTGCCAGGAATATCAATGTTAGTGTATAAAAACTATATACTTTCAACAGTGTAATGTCAATGCTAAACGAGATATATCCACGCAGCAAAGGTGTTGACTAAAAATAGATTTAGTTTACAAACTCAAATATACGTCACATGAGAAATCAATGAATTATTTTTTTTATCTTTAATTGCCAAATGCGATGCAAATGAAACTTAATTGAAGTGTTACTGCTAAGGGAGAGTAAATTAAAATTCACATACGAAGAATACAATTTTTTAAAGTGTAACTCAGTTACTCAATAAGTTTATTCAGTTTTGCCCCATAACAGCTAGACTTTGTTTTAATAAGAATAGAAGAAAGTCGACGAAAACTCTAAAATCACATAATCTCTAGTAGCTTATGCTTAAAATATTTCAAGTTAATTGGACGAAAACATACAGAGATAAAAATATTTTAAATAATAACAAACGAGCGTAAATAAAAATAATTTATTATTCGAATGATTAGCTTAATAAAAATCATACAATAGGAACAGTGAATCTAAACAAAATTGATTTCAAACTGGTGGGGAAATTTATTACAAAATATCATTAAGTAAGGTTCGTTCTTCGGCTTTTGAGCACATTATTCATCATTTTCGAGCATACATTGCGCTTTGGTAAGGCGTAAAAAGCGTTCTTCTTCGTTTTGACTGAAAATAATTCATATAACAAGTCAGGTCAGTCAGTCTACATCAGAATAAGCTATTTTACCAACTTGTACTCAAACCTACATCAATTTTTACCCTTGTCTACCTAATTGTGATGCTTACTTTGCAAATATACAAAAATAAATTCGACGTGAATTTGATAAGATAAATTATTTTGTACAGTGAGGTGAGGGTGTACCTAGTGTTTTAAATATTGCGCAAAAGTTACATCGAGGAGGACATAATTAGAGAACTACTTCAATACTGAGATAAATGAAATTAATAAAATAATGCTTACCTTAACTTTTCTCCCATCTTGATTCGAGTTATCCAGACTGTCGATAGATTTCTTATCGGTTTCTTTTTCAATTTCTTTATCTTTCTTTACAATGCCGTTTATAGTACCATTTAATTCCCCATTCAGTTTTCCATGTTTTACGGTGCCATCCTTATTACTTTCTTCAACATTTTCTTTATCCATCTTAGCATTACTTTCGACTTTCTCATCCTCAGAAGGAAATCCTTCCAAATCGGCTTCCTCTTCGCCTCTGTATTCGCTTTCACTATCGCTCTCAATCTCTTCTTCCTCAACGTCTCCATTCGTATTCGCCAATATTTTACTTGTGTCCAATTTAATCTTAATATTAGGAATCTTCCCTTCACTACTGCTTGTTTTTTCGTCCAGACTCTCATCCTGCTCTTCGGGAGGCGGGGGCTTTACAATTGCAACAGGACAACTATTGCTACTGCTGTCCTCATCGACAATACTAACTAATGACGGCAGGACTACCTCATTCCCTTTCAATCTGGTTATCAAAGTGACTAATTCCTCGCGATTTGTCGCCACTACTTGCCAAATTTCCTCATCCAGGTGTTCTTGATAAATTCGAATATTGCAGTGGCGGTCTTGAGTTAGCCAGTAGGAATGTCCGAGCTTATCACGCCCTATCGGCTGACCACGCAAATCATTCGCTGACAGAGCACTGTAGTAGGTACGAAATTTTCCATTTCTATCGAACTGATACTCAAGGAGTTCCTGAAATAAATCGAAATTGATAACTTAGAATAGTGGAATTTTACAACGTATTTTATTGCTTACTTTCAGGATTCTGAGCTTAACCTTCAGGCTAGATTTTTTATAACCGAATCTTTCGATCTCCCAAGCATCCTGTGATGAGTAGATGTAACAGAATTTAGACAAGGCTGTTTCCCATGCTGTCTCATGCACAGTTTTACGCAATTTCCTCAGCAGTTTGATATGCAATTCTTTTAGTCCTGGGGAAACTAAATATATAAAAAAAAAAAAAATTGAAAACTGAATACTGAAAACGAAAATAGCTATTTTCTTTTATGAACTTATATAAACATTTCTAAAGAAAGTAGCTTGCAAGGTATGTTATGATAGATAACAAAGAATGAAATAGAAAGATTTCAGTATAATGTGGTAGCAAAAGAGTTAGAAAATCAAATTTGATAAGACAACACAAAATTGAAAATTTGTATATTTTGCTTATTTTTTTTTATTTGTGTTTTTTTTTTTAACATTGATTAAATAACAAATAGAAAAATCATCGGAATTTTCTATTCCGCACTTAAAATTCTTTCATATTTAATCATTATTTACTGTAAAACTGTTTTAATAAGTTTTTTTTTAAATAGTTAAACTAAATTCGAATTTTTTAACCTGTTTAGTAACTGTACTTGCACCTAGTCTTTTCACTACACCATTTTTCAGCTTCTTAGTCCGATTCGATAAAACATTTTAAATTTCGAAGAATGTGATTTAAGCAACTTCCATAGTTTTGAAAAAGAATTTATTTTATGATTATTCATTGTAAAATAGTAACCTTTAAACGAGTTATCCTTTCCGAATATTAAAACTCTCAAATTGTAAACAATTGTAAACCCAAGGATAATCAATTTATTTAAACTACTACAACAAACTATGGGCGGTTAACAGATTCAAGCTATATTCGCATGTCTAACTAGTTTGAAAAATCCCTTTTTTAAAAATCATTTAATATTTTCAAAACTAACAATATAAATGATAAAAACGAGCATTAGTGCGGTCTTTACTGCATAAAAGGTATTAATACCCGAGACCCGTCAATCGCCAAAAGTCCGCAGAAAAAGTATTAACACTATGCCGTCCGAACGTTTCATCGGAATTTTTTTGTTTGGCGCCGGTAGGATCAGCTTAGATCATTTCTCTTGTTACCGGTGGTTTGTAGAGGTTTTCGGGAGATCATAAATATAAACAGAACACAAGCGATATAGGAGTTTGTTCGATAGCTTTGCACATGACACCACAGTGGTGTTATCGGCCTTTGCGCGGGATAGCACAGCATAGTCTTAATACCCTTCCCGCAGGTAGTGTTAAAACATACCTCTCTCACGATATTTGCCTTGCTTTATTTAACACTTAACGGGCACAAATGAAATTTATAGTTAACAAAATCGTTTTAAATTAATTTTTCACTGTAAAATTCACAAATCACTACTACTCGAGTACTCTTGAGATGTGGGATTTTAAAAAGAAAAAGCTTAGTTCTATGGTGCATATTCTAAGAACCTATTTATTCTGGAAAATGATTGTATATACTCGGGTTCTCAATCTAACTCGGCGAACCCAAACTTAATATCTAAATTCATCCCTTGATAGTGCCAATATGTTCGATTTTCGCGAATTTTCTTACAATTTATTAAAACGCAAAATGGTCGCTGGGTATCAAACATCCAGAGTGCATTTTAAGGATTAATACCAATTTATGATCCAGTACAAATCAGACCTTTAGATCTCTGGTCATGGATCGTTTAGAACTGTTTTAGACTATGGGAACTACAATTTTTCAATCGAATCGAAAGCCAAGATATATTTTTAAAGCTGTAATGAGCTGTATTATATGCTGTAGTTTGTTTTATTAGATAGAGCTAAATTAAAGTTTGCACTTTAAAATTTTATTAAGTAAATGTTCAACTATTAATGATGTGATTTATAAACTTTATTGTAGTACTTTATTTTACCGGCCGGCAGACAGTGTCCATATCTAGCTATATATTTATCTAGATATTTAGCTCTTCTTAAACATTTCAATAATTTGGTTTTATAGTTAGAAATCTTTTTCCATTTATCTAAAAAAATCTACATAAACTTTGGTTACAAAGGGAGTTTTTCGGTCCTAGTTGCTTCGCTAAAAGAGACTGAAAAATTGGTGGGAATCAAGTTGTCTACGACCAGGCTAGTCCGCGGTGCAGCATCTGACCGGCTCCGGTAATTTAAAAAAAAAATATATATATATATATATCGCCTGACAGATCTCTGACAGTTGCACATCAAAATTCAGGGCGAACTTTCGGAGGAACACAAACACAAATTGCAACAACAACAACACGTTGTGACACCCCGAAAAACCCCTGAAATTGTGCGTACCCCCGACGATTTGGACTCACCTTCGTCGGTATTCTCGAACCATTCTTTCAGCAATTGGATATTCGGATGCCCGATGTTAAGCATTGTCGAGAATTTTTGAAAGAACGAACAGATAATCGCGAAATTCGGGTCATTCTCGCAAGTAGCATCTTTCTCGGACGCCATTTTCAAGTTTTCCTCGATATCGTCAAAACAAAAAACTTCTGAATGGGAAAAACGCTTATGCCGGCCGCAATCACATCACACTACATGGGCAGAGCATACCCTGGGCAATTCGGTGAGGGCGATATGCAATCGGTCCTATCGAAATTTTGGTAAAATCCGAGAAAATCGCGTAAACACCATGTCACTAATTTGCACCGAGCTAATCGGCGCTTGGTTAACTTTGCGGTACTAGAGCTGAGCGGACAGTGTGACAGACTTAGGAGGCATTTAGGGAAATTCGCCGTCGTCCGGGATACAAACCGCTGTCACTTCAAATGCAGTTTTCTCTGCGGCGAAATCATTTGTTTACAATTTTTAAATTCAATTTCAAAACGATAAAAGCTAATGAAATAAAATTCAAAATGCTAAATAATGGATTTTATTCAAATACCAAATAAAAAAAAGAATACCCCAAAAAACCCCAAACCTTCTTACTTCTAAAAATTACTCAAAACATTCTCGGCATTAACAACCTCCAGCTTGATCGAATTATCATCGAAACTCGTGGGCACAATCCTCGGCTTCTTGGACTTGTTTGCGTTCTCCACCGACCTCGATCTCAAGTGCGCCTTGTTAATCATGCAACTCAACGGAGTCCTTTTCGGCGTATCCCCATTAGCCCTCCTCGGCGTAGAAAAGATTTGCTCTTTGTCCTCATAAATTGTCTTCTTCCGATCTGCTGTTCTGTACGCCCGGGGGTTCTTCACACGTTCCAGCTGCTTGTTTTCCGGCTTTGTGTTGATCTCTAACATTTCTAAAATGCTTTCAATAGCATCATCCTCGCCCGGCACGACGTCGACCATGAGAATGGGGGTGCGCTCCACTCCAATGGACGGAGATCTGGGGTCATTTTTGTCAATAACCACCGCAGGAATAGGAAGTTCATTTTCTATGAATAAATCGGCAAACTCATCGCCCAGGTTGAGGCTGTCATCTACACTTATCATAGCGCAGTCCGTCACGCTCGATTTATCGCCCTCCTCGTCGAAAACAATCGGCGTCCTGTTAATGAAGAGACTCGGTGAGCGCGGATCGTGCATGTTCAACTGGAGCTCCCGGATCAGTTTGCTCTTGAGCAAATCGCTGGGATTTTCCACTGGTTGGGCCTGGGGAGATGTGATTTTCAGCGCTTCGGGGTATGCTTCAGTTCTCCCCAAAACTTTCTAAAGACAAAAAAAAAAAAACAACAGAGCATCTCTATGAAAAGAGCTGATTAAATTAAGCAAATGTTATCATAAATACCTCAATTGGGGTTCGGCAAATGTGCGGAGAACGAGGATCGGTGCTAGGATGAACATTATCCGAGCTCACATCGATTACAAGTTCCTCTCGAATCTTTTTAGGGGTTGAATAAACGCAACCTTGTTCTGGCCTACTCGAGCTACTACCCATTTTTATAATATTTTGAACAAGTATAAAAATTTTCCGTGAATTTTTGGATTCTTATTTTAATATAAAATAAATAAAATATTTTACGCAAATATAAACTTTCTAATTAGAGGAAAACCCTTAAAATTGAACTAGATCTGAGAACTGATTCTCGTGCAAACGACCGATTCAAATTGAAAATAAACCCGCTGTGGCAGTGCAGAGTTAACTTAGCTACGGTTTAAATTGATTGCTTGATGAGCCTAGGTGTTTAGTGTTATATAAACCTTATAAATGTCGGACTACGCAAATTTTTATGTAAGGAAAATTTTTAAAATTATTTTCTTAGATTTTAATTAATTATTAAGATAAACATTGAATTCATATATTCTTAATCAGATTATCGTGTATCAATTAATAAAATTATGATTGTCTGCATTTGGTATTCGTGGTTTTTATCAATTCTGAATTTGAAGATATTTTGGCGCCAATCTACTTAGCATTTGGGAGATTTCGTATTTTTTAAAATATTAAATAACATAAAAATCATGACACATGCTATATAGTTAAATGCGTACAGAATAATGGGCCATATTTTTAAATACCTTCGAATTGAATCGAAAGGAGCTTACAAAAATCCATTTTTGGATAAAAATTCCTGAAAATTTCAACTCGATCGGATGATGGTTGGTGTTTTTCTTTTATCTCTTACGTTAAATAAAATAATTTTATTTTGAGAATAACACATTTAATGCGCAAAGTACGAAAATCAAAAACATTTAGCTAAGACTGATCGATAAATTAAACTTAAACTTAAATTTAACTTGTTGTTAGAAGAATGGCAAAGTTAATTTAGCTATCGAAGATATGTTTTAAAATTTTTGAAACGATTGAAAGGATTTTTTGTATTTAAATATCATACCAAAATTACCTTAACATTGAAGCTTTCATTTGAGAACCAGATTGATTCTAGGTACAATCTCTTGTACATTTTAAAACTATTTTTCTTGAAAATAGGTAATTCATTACAAATTCATAATCTATGGAAAAGAGTCTATAAAAATTATCTGCCGATGGTTTACCAAAAAATGTTGATAGTGCCGAGGATCTGGTTTAAGTCGCTTTACAAACATATTTCATTTATCTAGTAAATAGTCAGTGAGGCATTGGATGCACTGTTCCAATTGCATCGAAATTGAGCTACTGGAACACTTTTGAAAAGAGCATCTAACTCCCCTAAGTTGATTGTCCCGATCGCACACCAAAATGCAACAGTTAAAGAACCCAGTCCTGCTGTAGTTGCGGAAGAATGTTGGTGTCGTTCTAAGTCACAGTAGAGAAAAATAACCCAAACCGCCGCAGGAACGAATTTTAAACATTTATTCAATTACGTAATTGAATAATATTTTAATACGTTGTGTGAATGTGTAACTTAAAGACTTATTTTAAACCCACTTATTTATTTTTCATAAATATCTCTCTCTTAATTACTTGATTATTAAAATTGGTTCTAAATTGTTCCTCAATTGTTTTACAAGCGAATCCCAAGGTAAGTTATCCCGCGCGAGTCTTTTAACAGCTTCTAGACTCTGACGAATTACTTAACTGTTATTCAGCCGTAACGGACGACAATATGCCGCAATTATATGATACTAAGTCGCGTACTAGACAGACTACATTTAAATAAATCATTATTCCAATTATTTTCAATTGACTTTATGAATAGGAAAACTTTTTTAAGTAAATTACTTACCAATTTCATTAGCCAGCGGATTTCACTTCTCAATTGTGAGAATTTGAATTATATAGCAAAAAATATTAAATAGTTTATAAAACGGGCTTGCGCTAAATTATCCTGTAAATTAATTTCTTACTTCACTACATAAGCAATTAATTTTTACTTAATTGCACTCAACAAAGTTGTTGTTTAACCGATTAAATTAAGGCTGATGTCGCGTAAAAGAATTTCGAGGTGAGCTAATTACCTATAATGATTGAGTTCTCCATTGCATCTACGGAATTTATTCGACCATTCAGAGAGAGATGTTTTCTAGCAAAAATTCAAAGTTTCCGGCTGTTCAAGGTCAATTGCAGTTGCATCTTTTTTTTTGCACTGGCAAACATCTTTATTTTGGCGGGATGTTGTATATATGCACCTTCGTTAATACTTAAAAAGACTCTATAAATATTCAGTAGGATACACACAAAACAATTGTACCTAATAAAAAATCCTATTGAGGTTGTTTAACTAAGAGACAAATTCAAGGACTGCTCAAGAATCTGCGTTTGGTTTCAGTTTTTAGCTGTTTCTTTTTTTTTTGACGAACGGGTACTTTATTTATTATGAAAATTTTTTAAAAATAAATAAAATAATAAATGAAAAATTGGCGATTTAAAAATATCAAAAGACCAAATATTTTTTTACAGGATATTGACGTTAAAAGCATAAAACAATGGCTGAACGGTTTTATAGGTAAAATACAAATTTTATATACTGTTATTATTATTATTTCTAAGTAATTTTTGTAAACAAATTAACTAGCCAACATCTAGAAGATGGAAACCTTTTAAATTACCCATCGTATTCTCAAGCTTTAATGCCCTCGGATCTTAGCACCTTCCAATATCAGAATATGGATGCAGCCAGATCAGCACGCTATTTTGAGAATCAGTGGTGTAACCTTGCTGCAAAACCCTCAAGCAGTTCCCTTTCGAAGTACTCAGGTCAAGGTGTGTGTTTGCCAGGATTATCTACGGGGTCTGCAATGGGACAACAAAATCAATTTGGACAAAACGGCACCTATCTCAGCAGGAACAGATATTTTCCGTATCAAAACCGTCCAATTTTGTGTCCAACACAATCTTTAGAGTTGCAGTGCCAACAAACCTTTCCACTTTACTCGAATTGCTCCCCTTTGACCACTACATTGGATCGCCTTGAACCACCCTGTTCCACGATGCCCTTGACTTACAACTCTACTGATAAGAGTCAATCGGTTACCTTACAAATTAACAATTTGGACTATTCCATGGATGAAGCTAGGCTTAGGCATTTTCTGCTTAATCAGTTAAAACCAATTACTCCTGTTCTATCGCTAGTCTTTGAAGGGAACTCGTATGCGAAACTCACTGTTCCAGACATGAATGTAAGACGGATTAAATAAGCAGATTTAACAAAATTAATTTTGTAATTTTGTTTTTGTAATAGTGCGCAAAACAAGTGGTCGCTAACTTGCATCGCAAGAAAATTGGACATAAAAGGATGGTTGTTTCATACACGCGGGACTCGTCTCTTACTGAAATTAACACTTTACGATGTCAAGTAGCTGGTCTGCTTAAGGTATGTTTTAGGCTTCTTAACTTAATGTACCCTTAAAGAAAAAAAATGGCATTGTAAAATTATAAGAAATCAGTGCAAAATGCTAATTAACATTTGAAATTAACATAATTAAAGTAGTATTTTTAACGAATAATCTGTGTCCCATTTAGGACGTTCCGTACTGCACACTCCCAATGTACAAATTTCGGGAGTTATTCCAGTCCCGCTTCAAAACATCCATAAGTGTTTTGGACCTGTACAAAATGCAAGACATCTGTGGCATAATGACCGACAAAAACGACGAGAAGTACATTAGCCTGCATCCGGAGCTGGCGAGCAGCATTGAGAGCAGCCCCCTAATGGAGTTCCTGCAGCACAGCGTGCCCTACTGCACCATCCACTTCAAGCGAGAGCAGCACAAGGGCTGGGCAGAGCAGGACATCGAGCCGCTACCGAACGTCTTCATGACTATTTCGGAAATCCAGCAGATTATTTATCCCCTGCTGAAACGACATCCAGGTGATATTCCCGTCACCAGCCTCGTACACTGCATCTCTGGAGAGCTGGGAATTGAAATTGTCCGGAATGAGAATGGGGTCAATTTGGAGCATCTAATTTGTTGCGTTCAAGGGATTCAGATCACAACCAACAACTTTGGGATAAAGATTTTGGGTTGGCTAGAGCCTGAGACTGCTGTTAAAAAGGAGAGTAATGAAAGTAAGTTTTATATATATATGGCTTTTTTTTTCAAGATTGTCTAGTAGACTAGACTTTTAGCGGGATGGTTCCGTGAAAATGCCTGCTGTAAGAAACAACTGCAAGTATGGTGTTCAATTTTGGGGAAAAGTAAGGGTCTATCAAAGAAATGATGAAGAAATATTATCAATCAAATTAAATTATCAGTTTCATTTTCGTTTCAGTCACAGGTTCAAAAACATTATCAAAATCCCTTTAACGAGATGTTTAAATCTAGAGAAAGCAATTTAATTCACAACTTAAAGAACTTAAATACATTAAACCAAATTTAGTCTGCAAAGTGTGGGTATACATAAAGAATGTGGTATTATTTTGTAAAAGTACTATTTTATTATCTTTATTTGAAAGCTTAAGGTTAACATTTTTCTATAGAGGTTACAAGTTCCTATGTAATGTACCATAAGTTTTTAAAATTTTCAAAAATGGCAATTCAAGGGTTAGTTTGTTTTTAATTCTATTTCTCACAAAAGCTAGTGTTTATTTAATTATTTCAAAATAGAATAAATATTTTGACTGTGTAATTGAAACTTATTTTTCTTTCAGATCGGTTTTTAGCTAAAAGTGGTCTTGTAGCATATCCTCTTTATCAAATATCCCGTGAAGTAATAGAACTAATCAAAATGTCACCAAAATCAACAATGAAATTCGATCGTTTTATCCCAGCATATCACACTCACTTCGGCAAACAATGTCGAGTCGCTGACTATGGGTATACGAAGCTAATCGAACTTTTCGAAGCGTTGTCAAGTGTGGTCCAAGTTAGTTTTAATGATCAGTTATTTAGTAAATGTTTAATTAATTAATTTAAATATCTTTATTTAGATAATGGGCGATGGTGAAAATCGCCAAATAACATTAACCCACCGTACACAAATCCGACGCTTTACATCCGATTTGCTACGTGTCCTCCGAGCACAGGGAAATAAATCGGTTTTGTTATCGCAACTATCCACGATATTTTCGCAAACTCAAAATCGACAATTTGATATAACCGACTATGGGGTGTGCGATATTGTCGATATCCTTGATGGACTTGTAAATTCGAATATCGTCGTTGTATCAACGATCCCAAAAGGCAAAAATGGAACCGATGTGCTTATATCAATTCCGAAACGAAAGCAAACCTCAGCAGAAATCGAGAAGACCTCCGTTTTTGCGGGTGAGGTTGTTGAGCTATTCCGTAATGCTCCGCAGTATTCGATACTTTTTCAAAAATTTGTACGTTCTTATCACTATCATTTTGGCTATCAATGTCGATTGAGCGATTATGGATTTTTAAAACTCGCTGATCTTATGGAGGCCATTCAAGGCGTTGTCGAAATCGAGTACACTACCGATGAAGATAAGAGGGTTTATCTATCGCCAAAAGTGGCTAGACGCGTCTTCGCTGAACAAATGGAGGAACTTGTGCGTGAATTCACGGGATCTTCTAAAACTTGCATGAAGCTCAATGAGGTGCTTCAGTTGCACAAAAAGAAATTTGGATATCAGATTCAGCCGCAAACATTGGGGGCTGAAAATATTTTGGATGTTGTAAGATCTCTGCCTTATATCGAGGTAGGTTTTGTTTCCTATATATCCTGTATCAAATTTATAAATCCACTCAGAGGTAGAAAATTTCTGAACATTTTAAGAAATAATACAAATTCATCGTTTTTGAGTGAATTTATAATTCTTTTGCTGTAACTAAGCTACTTTTTTTAAACCAAATATTTCAAGTTGGATATGTTTGTTTTTTGTTTTATAGTTTTTAGAAACAGACAACATTCATTGGATAATTTGTCATTTTGAAGATTTCGAATTTCGCAGCCAGTGCTATAAAGCATGGAAAATTTTAAATGAAATGGGCAAGAAAAACATTTCTATGAAAGATTTCGTAAATCGTTTTGCTGATAAGTACGATGAGTTACTGATGGAACACACAATTATTTCTATGAAGCATCTTATTCAGGTAAAAAACTCCAGATATTTTTTTATATGCAAATGTGTTCATTCAGCAGAGCAAAATTGTTTGTAGTTAATTTAAATATCGCAATAAAGCTCTTTACAAAAATTTAGCATAATTTGTTGTCTTTCAGATAAAACAAAATGATGAAGATAATGAAAAGTACGTTTCAACTACACGTTTAGCAGACTTTTTGATGAGCATAATAAAGGCTCTGGAGCCCCACTATATGACTGTATCAGAAATAAAAACGACTCTTGGCTTAGAGATTTCGAACTTCTTTGAGTTCGGTAAGATTAAATCGTTAAAGTTTTGATATTTTAAATAAAATTTACTTTGATTCCTAGGATATGCGAATTTATACAGTTTTCTACGTGCTTATCGAGATATTTTTGTAGTTGAAGCTGGTACCTCTCATGATAAAAGTTACGTTGGACTGGTAGAACAAGGCGAATGTGAGTAATTCATACCCATTTTTTTACTACATTTATTTATTCATTTGTATATTATTTTTACGACGCGTAATATTCATTCGTCATTCATTAGAATATCAAAGCACTTGAATTTTTATATTGTACATAATTGAAATATTCTCATTATCTCTTACATATTTTTTAAGCTTGTGTAAAAACCCGATACTTGCATTTAATAATGTCATCATGGTATTATAAATTATTTTTTACCTATTTAATAATCCAAATTATATTTTCCGTTTCACGAATGCTGCCTTCTAGCAAAGAAAGCAAATTTCTTAAATAATTCCTGTTTACAGAAAAAGTGCAGCAAGCTTAAAATATAAAAATTATGCATTGCCGGAATTTGAAATCAGTAAACCTTTTTAATTATTGTTGAATGGGGGATGATTGAAAGGGGATTTACTCAAATGAAGAATCATTTGAAAAAAATATGTTAATATAATAATTGTGTTATTGTATAAATAATACACGAATAATACGAGAATTATTACAACCTCCATAGGTTCGATATCTTATAATTTTTGTTATAATTAGAGTTCCGCTTGTATTTTGTCTCTACTGCAAATAAATGAAAAACGTAAAGTGACAAATTCCAAGTGTAATTTGCAACTGCAATTTCTATGCACATTTAAATAATGAAAATTGTTAATATGAGAACTTGAATGATAATAACTCATCTACTGCAACCAATTATTAAATTTCAATATTCATACGACAATTACAACAATGGTACCTATCAAAAGTAATAATTTTACTTGCGAAAATGCTATCAATCAACGTTAATTGAATTTTAATCGCACCTTGTACCTTTCTATATAAAACAACTCCAAGGAAGTTAAGAACGCGTGGGTTAGTACGCTTGATATGTTGTTAAACAAAAGGTATGGGGTTACAGGTGTATAAGGACAAATATGCAGGTTTTAATGACCGATTTATTTCATGGACGTTAATTCGTACCTTACTAATGGAGATTCATTAGCGCTTGATTTTTCTTGAACAATTAGATTTTATAGATACTGTGACATCAGAAAAGATTAATTAACTGAAAGATCACGTTATTATATCCCATATCATGGACAGCCTTTTTCGTAATAGTCTATCAAATTATATGACATTAGTATTTATGGGTGCAATTCTGTAATAGCTAGCTTTTGTTAATAATAGTAGCCTTCTTTAAATGAGAAAAAAGTGTTAAGGGTAATTGTGAGTGGTTTGTAATATAAAATAAGAGTTATACATATAACCCTTAAGATGTATTTTCAGTCTGTTATATATAAGAGAAATTTTTTCTTTAACTCTAATTTAATTATGGAAATATAATGGTAAAGGTTAATTGCAGTTTTTCATTTTATTGTTGTTAATTGCATGGTGGAATACATTTATGCAAATCTATTTTTTTATTCTAAACAAGTGTCTGAAAGGGTACTCTGTTTTGCTTCAAGAAAACTGTGTCTAACTACTTCGCTTGTAAAAGGGAAAATTTTTTAACATGATTGTTGAGTTTTAGTCGTTTTCAATAAATTGAGATGATCTAGGATTAGATCAAGGACTCATAATTGGTATAAAATTTAATTTAGTTGCTCTACATTGTGATATTCTTAACAAAACTTTTGTATTCTTAAAGGAATTAAAAAAAGAAATAATCCATATTAATTTTTATAGTTGGAGCTAATGTCCGCTACAAGTTACCTCGACCTCAACCAGTAAATACATCAAAAACTGAAAAGAAGCAAACAGTTGTACAATCTGTTACTGAAAATCAACCTCAGCCATTGTTAATGTACAACAATTTAAATAATAATAAAAATAGTAACAATAATTCTAGAGGTTCTTCAAAGTTACCTCGATTCACAGAACCGAAAAGTATACCTGCGAATGGATGCTCAAGACAAAATTTGTTGGCAGCGTGCAATAGCATGCCCATAGCAAGTCAACCAACCTACAACAAGGAGAATTACAATTCGAATATTTTCAATGGGTCTTTAAATTCATCTGCCACATCGGATCATAACTCAAGTTGTGGCAGTTTAAACAACATAAGTGGTTATGCCGGAGGTTTGAGACTATTCGATCGTCGTAAGGTTAACACTTTTAGAGAAATAAACGATATGTTTGATATTATTAATTCGGCACCAGCATATCCTTCCTATGGTCCTCCGAAACCCGATACACCTCCATCTGATGTAAAGAATTGTTATTTTAATAAAGTTTTATAATAATTGTATATTTCTTTATAGTCTATACCTTTTTGGATTGATCCAATTTGGGCGAATGGTAATGGTGAGAAAACACCAACAATTGATTCGGTAAGTATGATTTAATTTGAATTTTTCTAATAATTTCAGTATTTTTATATATGCATAATACATAATTCTAGCATAATTATAAAAATTGTTATTTTCAGCTCAATATCAATTTACCAGAAATGAAATCGCTTAACATCTTGCCAATGCTAATGTCACCGTATTCTATGTCAAAAACCGAGAATATGAAGCAAATGTTTTCGTTTGATTGTTTTGATAGGAAAATATCTTAAATCTAAAATAAAGAAAAGAAAACTAAACTAAAATTAAGGAAGAGAATGTCATTGTAAAAAATTGTTGAAAATTAAATGATCTTCAGTATTAGAAATTTATTTTATAGTATATTAAGTATCAGGAGTTGCCCTTCATCATTATACATTTAGAATTTAAGATTATCAAAAACAATTTTTTTTTTTATATTAAAGGATCTCTTAACAAATGTGAATAAATTGAACCTTTAGACGATCGCTAATCAAATTGTATACTTTTCTATGTTTCCTGATTTTAATATGTGTTTTTTTTTATAAAAAAAAATTTATTAAATTATTTATTTTAATTTATTTTTAAGCAACATTTGTAAATTGTGGGTTGGAAAATATATAAAATTGTTTGTTAAAAAGCATGTTGTTCAAAGATATTTATAATACCATTAAAAATGCATGATTCTTATTCAAATTACAATTTTTGACTTATTTTTTTAAAGAATCTTACGAAGGTTATGTTAGTTCATAGAGTATACTTTCTATACTCAATAATTATAGAAGAAACAAAAACCAAAATCTCCAAACTTAAAAAAATGAAAATTCTATCAAAAGGTCATGTTACCAAAACATTTCATTTCGAATAGAGATATCATAGAAAAAAAATTTAATTATATCAACGTTATATACTTTTAAAAGGTCTAATCCACATGCGACCTAAGCACTCTAATAGAACTGATATTAGTGTTCATATATTTTATACAATTTGTATGTATATAATGTTCAATAATAGCTAAAAATTCGTGTAGTGACCTTTATTTTAACACTAATTATATATATGATATGTATGTACATATTTAGGGATTGGTTTTTAGCATGATAACGTTTTATTGTCAGTCAATCAGGCGAGTAAGATGAAAGTCCATTACTTTTCTGAAATTTTTGATGAGTATTTTACTTTTTCTATTTAAAATTTTTGAATAAATCAATACAATAAACCTAAATTAAAATTGAGTTATATTTTGTTCAGGAATCACGAATATAACATAGTTGAAAAAACTTCTATTATAAACAACAAATTAAATATAATGAATGAAAGTTGTATATACCCATATTTCGGGTTCCGTACCTAAATTACAAGAAGTGCGGCTGAGGGCTGTATTAAATATTTCACTTTTGATTTTTTAACCTAGTAAATAGTAAGAGATACGTTGGAAAATGTCTGTGTTAAAATTACCTTTGAGGACTTTACAATTTTACAAAAAATATTTTAAATAATGTGATCTTTCATTTTCTACCAAGTATAATGTATTGATTAAACTAAACCAAAGACCCTATTCATTTTATATAACACATTCCTTTTAATTTCATTTTAGAATTTACCTTTAATTATGAAAATTTTGAACATAGCATTTGTTTATCGAATTCTTATCCCACTTCTTCACGTTGATGTTTGGTTAGATTTGAACATTAACATGGTTGTTTTTATCAGCTTTACTTATTTTAAATAAAGAGTTTTGTAAGAGACTTCATATTAGAGACATATTTTAATATAAAGTAGTTAAATATTTAAAAAATATCAAATTAACGCTTTCGATGTTACAAATTGTGAAAACTAAAACAAAATTATAATACCTAGGGCAAGGAAAATAAAATTCATGACGCAGTTCCAGTCAGGGTCTATTTACAAAGTGCAAACATTGATAAAGAAAAATTTTTTTCCACTAAAATAGTTTTCCACCAAAATACTAATCAAGTTACTTAATTGCCAATATGTTTATGAAAGTAGTTGTCCCCTGGGAAAAAAATAGGTCATGGGAGTGCATTCAACGGATCGACTATCATTTTCTTCAAGCCTTCTAACACTCCTTCGACTTCAAGGGTGGTGTGATTAGAACAATTCAAAACTAAATTTAATCAGCTGTGATGATAGCAACTTCCTCCAAAATTATAACCGTTTGATCCGCGATTATCTTAATAATTTAGTGGGGTGATCAATTTTCTGACTTTCTTTCGAAATATGCGTAATTAAAACTATTATCCTTCTTTCATAAAATTTTATAAAAGAATTTGTGCTCTGACGCGTGTCGGATAATTAAACAAAATTATTATTCCCGCCAGTAACCGGATTTTGCTGATTTTTGGCATCGAGATCTTGTCGAGAGTTCGTTCTAAAGTATTGAACTTTCGGTTTCGAACCTTATCTTTCATTTATGTGTATAAAGATGACCGTTATCATGGAGCGGACTTTGTGTAAATTGTCAATTGAGGACTGAATTATTTCATTTCGTCTCGGAACGCCTGTTGTGTGTGATCTCCTCTACTAATGTTGCGGATAATTACAATTAATCAATCTTCCACCTGGAGGTAAAGTTTTCTTCGATCGGTTAAATAGTGAAAGATGTCCGGTGTTAGTTTAGTCGATTCGGCGACTAACATCCAATAAGTGAAGATGTTAACAATTTTAAACATTATTTCCTCTTTTTCGTATATTTATACAAACATCGAGCGATTGAGCGATAATATCCTACGTCTTTTTGCAGATGTGATTTTTCTTTGATAGTTTAATTAAATTAGTTGGGCACATTTTAAAAATTTTGTTGTTAATGATAATTGATAAATAAAGTGTTTATAAATTCTGTTCTTAAAGTGCACACATTGAAATGTTAATCGTGTTTAGTTAAATAAGTTTTTTTAAATACTTAGTTAAAGAAGAAGTGATATTCCGTGGTATCCTATTGATGAAAAATTACAAAAATAAGGATAATGTTCTTCAAAATTGATAGTAAGTAAATAATTTTTTATATATAAAATATATTAATTATTTTTATAAGTAGTTTGGTATCAAAAGTAAAATTTTATTTCCTCTACAAGCTCGGGATTTTGGAAAATAAAGTATGCATAGACCCGAATATCAAGCATTTCAAAAGTATTTTGTTAAAATTTTTTAAAATTGATGGTGATTTGAATGATAACATAAAAGTTCTATAATTTTTAATTTATTATTAAATGCAATCAAAAACGATCCTCGCCTATCAAAGTTTTGTCGTTGCATTACTTTTTCTTATAAATTTCCCAAAAACAAAATTGCGCTGTGTTTTATGCTTAGGAAGGAAATTAATGAAGTTGTTTTATGTTCAATTAGAACTAATTCCTTTAAGAATACAATATTAATTATTAATTACTAATAAATAAAATATACTTAGTATAGTAATAAAATTGATATTTAAGTTTTCCTTCATTCTATAACCATAACTTTAAGATAGACGTAATGAAATGTGTATAATTCTTTGCAGACACATATCCCGGAGCATTTAATACATTTTAATTGGAAAACTTAATTTATAAAAAAAGATATTCAATTCAATTTGTACATCCCAGCAATTTTTCTTGTCGCTCTCCACTACAATTTTTGTTACAATCATAAGAAAACAATTTGTCTGAATTGCTTACAGAACTACAATTAGGGGCACCTATAATTAAAAAAATATATATATTTTGTAATTTCAACAAGTCTAATTTTCCTAAATTATAATATACAAGTAATGTTTGAAGGAAAATTCGTAACATCTGGCTTTCTCAAGAAGTTTGTCTTTGAAGCATGTGAAGATCGCTACCGGTTTCTTCTTGAATGAGTTTCAGTTTCGATCTAATTTTCAGAATATTCATATAAATTAATATTGTGGGTAAATATATAACATACGAGTATGTCACTTGTAGTTGATGGTAATATAATTTTATGTTTGCAGTATTAAAAAAATATATTTAAAATTCATAGAATTCATAGAATATATTAACTTCACACAATAATAATAAATAGCAGTTATAGTTATATAACATGCAATTGACGCAATTTCATCATCTAATATTATTTATAAGCTAATTTTTCCATCAATAATATGTCGAGTCAAGTAATAATATAGGACATGGAATGACGGATTACAATTTAATTGTATTACTTCTAAGACATCTTGATTCACGTGATACGTTTGCTTAGAAAATTTAGATGTTGCATTTTAAATTTCACTTTTTGATTTTAAATGATATCTACGATAAACTAGTTGAGATATTTACGACTAATCTCTTAAATTAGTTAATAATTTCGCATTTAAATGTAATATATATGAAGTGAACTGCATCTGAAAATTGAAACATGAAAACCGAACTTTTATATAGTTAATTATCATCTT
This sequence comes from Philonicus albiceps, assembly GCA_963969385.1. Classification (NCBI taxonomy): domain Eukaryota; kingdom Metazoa; phylum Arthropoda; class Insecta; order Diptera; family Asilidae; genus Philonicus; species Philonicus albiceps. The sequence goes on from OZ017775.1 coordinate 7,224,766, forward strand.
ACTACAATTTATGTTTTTATTTTTAAGTTGTTAATTTAATATCTTTAGGAAATAATCAAATGAATTGGTTTCAAGTCTGATAATAGAGCTTTTCATAACTACTTATAAAACAGAAGTAGTACAGCTGCGATAGGAGAATAGGTCAAGTTGGATAGATAGAAAGAATATTCACGAATTTGTAACACGGTTTTATAAAAAATTTCCTTAGGTATTTATGTCAACCTAAAGGAATATTATTGTAGAAAGTGTGTGATGTGTGTGTTCATAGTTTGTTTTTTGGATGAATATTTGTTTGGGAATACATATTCAAGTAACTATCTTATCATTCAAATATTACGATTGTATCAATTAAGTCTTTATGCATTTACATCTTAGTATTACTGGTTGTTTTCAAAATTTTGTAAGAAGAACTATAGACAGGACTAGGATGATTCATTTGGGGTTTTTGTTGAATTTATCTAGAAAAGTTGAATTAAAACTTCTTATAATTGCTTTAAGGAAAAGGCTTCATACACAGATATGTTTTTCCACATAAAGTTATAAATTCGTAGTTGTAACATCAGATGAAATGACCGGAACTATCAAGACAACCTTCGTAGTCGTCGGAAATAATTTAAGAAATATCATCATCGAAAGATTATTTTCAAAATATTATATTACGTCCTTTTTAAATTTTCGGAAGGATCAGATAAATCATAAAATTTAAAATAATCGATTTATTCATCGGCAATCTATTGCAGGGGTTTTAGTTCATGCAATGCTTTAAGTGGTAAATCGTAATCTATTGATTATATCTCCTCAACCCACCTTTGTACCAAGACTGAAAATGAACTGCTTTTGAAATACTGTGGATAAATTAACCGATAACCGAATATTACTAATTTTAACTAATTTTAGCACCAAACCCGATATACCCTTTAGTTTCATTTGAATTATCCCCGTTACCGATTAGATGATTACATTTCTCACGTACTTGTATTTCCAACAAGTAATTTTTGTGCAAGAGTTTTGTAAAAGAAAAAAAGCAGAATTTTCGTGCATAATTGTGGTTTAGTTTTACCTATGGAGCCTCTTTCCCCAGATTAAAATTATTTCAATATGAAGAATCTAATCAATTTTATCCAATTATTGATGCAAATGTATCTAACTAAACATATGCAGTAACTGCTCTGCGGAAAATTGCTGTAACACCTGAACAGCAGCAACATTCACTGGTTTTACCATCATGGTCAATTTCATCTAAATTCACACGGTGAGTTCAGAACGGGTTAGCGTGATATCGCGATATGAAAATGCAACTAATTTCGATGTAAACAAAAGATGAATTGTGTTTGGAGCAATTTTAATGACTTATACCTGACTTCTCGACTGAACGGTTTGCACATTGCAAGCATCAATCATTCGAGCTAATCAAGAGTCTTCCGGTAACTGGAGATATGTCGACTATACGAGTATCAGAAAAAAAAAACACATGACAGTGTAACATTCTTCAGATTCGGAGGCGACAAGTGACACACTTTAACCGAGGTATTTTAATAGTTAAGAAGGCGCAGGTAAGTCCGCATGCTGGAGACATCTTTTCATCGGAAAAGAATGTCTTAAGTAATTATCTTCATTAGATATCGGCGTGTGCCAAGGCCTGGGAGTTCGTTTACGTTCAAATGCAATCCGAATTCGAGTGATTTTAATGTTATGATTATTACCAGTGCATTGCATCGATATTATGAGAAGATTTTTACATACAAACGTAATAATAAGCAACAATTTTAGTTATTAATAACTTTAAATACCTATACCTATCAAAAACATTTATATATGCATACACCATATATAACAATTATTATAATTTATGATATAATAATGTGGTCGGAAAACTCTCTCACTCTAAAAAGTGATGGTGTATAGTCCCTTTCTGCAAGGAAATTGAATAACTTCCATAATGGTAATACGAGAAACAAAAATGTGAAAGCAATTTTACGGCCATAGCAAAGTTTTCCATAGAAAAAAATTTCAAATAGCTCCTAATTTCAGTGTGATTTCAAACTTAGTTTTTAGAGTATATACAGGAGAAATGTTTTAAAATTTTTAGTCACATAGTTTCCTAAAAACACATATTGATTTCGCTTCGTCTGGAATATTTTCAATCCCTTCCCGAACAAAAATGTGTTTTAATAGAGCTCCAATAGAGGAAATACGACAATAGCTTCAAATAGAGGTCTAATAGAAGAATACATTGCCAAGGTTAAGGAAAATTGCACTTTCATTGGAAATGATGGTAATCAAATAACCAATAACCTTGAATATATGTGGTAAATTGAGTTAACAATCTCAATGGGTTTTTCACGTTGTCTACGATTGATATTTAAACATGCCTTTTTTTTTTCTTTGCAATATAATCACATAGTGATTAAATATTCAATCACACTTCGTACAACAGGTAGGTTACAATTTTTATTACTATATGAGAACAACAGAATAATTATAAGTAGCTGTCGTTCATAGAGTTCGTTTCAAATTATGAAGATCCATTGCTCTCAGATAAGCCGTAATTGCACTTGGATTTTATAATTAGGAAGTATATATTGAATTTAATATGACCCTATTTTTTACATTTAAAATTTAGTTATGTATCTCGTATGTTATTAGTGAATTACCTGCTTTTATAAGCTTTAATAAGATAATTGTTAATTATTTATATATAATAAATTTATTCAAAAGTTTTCGTCAAAGGACGGTCAGCTTTGTTTGACTATCTCCTTATATTTTTTATAAAGACATTTTCTTTTAAAAAAATGTATTCTTTAAAATTATGGGACTTTTGGAAATAATTATTTGGAATGTGAATTTTAGACAATTATTATTATGAAATAATACAACTATGTGCTGGTAAGGTATATTCAAAATGAAAGATACGATGTTTTGAGTATTGAATGAATCAAGACCCAGACAAATAATGTAAGTGAATCAAGATTTGACTGGCTATTCCGTTTTTGTTTATTAACTTATATCTAATTATTAAATACAATCTATTGATAAATAAATCAAACGAAAGTCAATTAGTGCCACCATTTGTATTCGAAAAAAATGCAGAATGTAATAATTATTGCTAGGTATTAACTTACGATGATAATTAAACTAAAAATTATCCCAACAATGAATTCAAAGATTGTAATTAAAGCTTTTAAGGGGCAAAATGTGAGAAAATAGTGAATTATTTTAAATATTAATATCACTTTTCGATGACTCCAACAATACTTAACCCGGTAATTTCCCTTTCTGACTATTGACTCTATCTCTCTCTATTAATGATTAACGAAATTATTGATCTTGATTTAGAAACATGTACTTCCTTCGAGAAAAAAATTCCTAAGATAGTCAGTAAAAAACCCATATCCTGTGACTAAAATTGGTGAATGTGCGTCATTAAAATATAAAATCCCGCAGTTAAAGGGGTTATTGATCCAATTTTTGTATGAACTTCAACTGTCGAATAAAGGCCATTACATAAACGTTAAGTTCAATAACCATATTTTGCTAGTCATCCTACATACCACAATCTTAAACTCGTGGCTGCATTACATTAAAAAAGGTGCTAATTGCCAGCGAATATTTTCTAATCACCATGAAGAATAGTCATTTACTTTACTAAAATAGCAATTCAGCATAATTCTTGGAAAATTATAAATAAACTGAGATTTTCAATAGATCAATAATTTTAAGTAATTCACTATTATTTTATATCTTAATTTAAAGTAAATTATGATAATCCTATAGAATTTTTGCTGCTAATCAATTAAGACTCACAAAAATGTCGTTGTTTGTTTTAGTGTAGTTTATTAATTTAAAAAGATGATTTGTATTAATTCTTTCAATTAAAATAAAAATGTTCGTTTACTTTTATACCAAAGATCCAAACATATTTTTAATAAAAAATTTTATTCGATAATATTTTAAGTTCAGTAGTTTAATAATTAATAAATTCACTTGAAAGTAATTGTTGTGAATTTTTTCCACTATCTATTATATAAAAGCACCAGTTCATGGAAAAAAAGTAAATTCTACGAAATATGTAGAAAGTAGTGCAAGAGGTCTTAACTCTCGTAGTTTAGAATTATATAATGAGTAAAGGCTGAAACTTTTATTTGAGCCACATTAAGAGTTTCTGCTAATCTGTTTTTTTTAAATAGTGTTCAAAAACGTTACGTAATCGGTAATATTTATTCTGGCATTTTTAATCTATCATAACACTTATTTGGTCATAAATTTACTATTGATCTTTTTCTATTTAGTAGAACGTTTTAATTGGATTGTGACTCTAAATGCTCTAAATGCCAATAAATGTATGTACATACATATGTGCAGCATTTTACTGTTTCGTAGTCAACTTGGAACTTTTAACAAAACAAAATGAGATTTTTGGAAAAACAATCCCTTCCATAGAATAACAAGGGTACTCAAAAACGTTTTTTCACTTACCCCATTGAGTGGGGTCCTAAAATGCAACAATCCTTTTGGACCTCTTGATTTTAAATTTAGATAAGATTCATATACGAGTAGATTTAACTTTCCAACACGCTGTTCACAATTTTTGTTCTTCTAATTCTATAAAATATACAGAGAAGTCAAAAAAAGTTATGTAGTTCTTCAATAAATATTTAAGGTTTAAATTACCGGAGTTTTTATAATGTCTTTAATTTTAGTAAAAGAATAATTAGATCAACTCAAACATTTTATTATAAAGAAAATCCAAAATCATTCAAATTTAGGAGAAAGAAAAACGGAACTGTATGCGCTGCTAATAAGACGAATTCGCAAGTAAACAAGAAAATGCTGAAGCACATATTTCCATTTGCTATAAGACACGTAAGTTTAATTCAGATGAAAAAACGATTAAATCATCTTAGCTTGTGTAAATGCAGGTCAGTGATACTTTATGCAGGTTCAAAATTCTTATGACAAGATACTTCTAATCAAGGACATCTACTTTTACGTTTCCTTCTCGTAAATTTAGGAATGTACAAATATACCTTCCGGATGCCCGGATAGAGGAACACAATGTTACCTTATACATATAAAAACCGAATGGCATAAAAGCGAATAATTATATTCTGCATTGCTAAAATAAAAAGAAAATAAATGAAGATTATTAAATAAATTAGTTGAAAACACCTCGGTATGGTTATGATTTAATATCAATTGCGCAATTGCGCATATGAGAAGCTGATCGCGTCTTAAAAGAAATCTCGGTGCAAGCTTAAGAAGAAAAAGTGCGTTTTTGTTGAGTTTGAATCCGGTTGAAATGGAAAATCTACTTTATATGATACATAATTTTAATTAATCACAATTAGTGACGTAAGTAATTGTTTACCTTGTAATTGAATGGAAAAATTTTAAACTAGCGATTCAATGAAAAAAATTTTTGGAATTACACTTTGCCCTGCAGCAATTTTCATAAAGCACGCATCTTTGTTTTTGTGCGTCAGCACAGATTATTAATATAATTAAATCTATCTACATCTTTAATGAATAGTTAATAAAACTAGCTTTCAATGTAATGCGCAAAACTCCTTTTTGTAATTTGCATATTTGTGCATACCGTGGTATGCATTTACTGCTAGTTACTTTACTTCTTTGTTGTTTGAATCAATTGTTAAGAAATGCAAATTTTATTTTGCTCGCTTTGTTCTTTATTTCCAGTATTTCTTTTTTTTAATTTTCTAATTAATCTAAAACAATATACTTTTCCGGTATCTTATTTGTTCTCGGCTTAGGTCATAAGATCTAAATTTAAAAATTTCTTTTAGTTAAACACTTAAATGTGGGTTTTACTTTTTAAATCAGAAAGATTCCATCTAACATTTTTACGAAAACAATATTTTCGCTTAAATATGCAATGTATTTTGTTTTCTTTGAGAAAAAGAAGAGTATTTATTTTGGGTAAAGATAATTTTAAAAGAAGGCGTACATTTTAAAAATGCCGCTTTGGTAATTTAAAGTGTGTTCTTTACTAAATTCTTACTGTATGCCCTGCATATATCAATTTATTTTAATATAAAATTACTGACTTCTTATTTTTAGTTGCGATACGTGCTGTAATTAATTTAAGGTTAAACAATAGGGTAGATGGATCTCAATTCACGGAGGACTTAATATATGTGTTTTTAGGTAGCAAAAAATTGTACTTAAGAATTTCTTCAAGATAACAATTTACATTAGAATTAAGACTTAATTTAGAGATATTAAATAAGAAAGTTATTTTTTCATATGATAATAATATGAACCTTATATTTTTATTTATTTTGTTATTTTCATTTTGAATCAATTTTAGCAGCATTTTAAGTGAAAAGGATATATTAAAAATTTGAATTAATATCTGACAAAAAAGAAAGGCTCGTAATTAATAGGAAGCATCTAAAGTAGGAACTTTTTCTACTGGCGATCAATTAGAAAATCTACAGACTAGATAAATATAATGAATGAATGAATAATGAATTATAATGCAAATTACAAAGATTAAAATCAAACTGAAATAATTAAGATTCTTTAAGGAGTTATGTTATGAGAAGTTCATTTGTTCTATCCATGCAATTCATAACATTAGTTGCAACAAAGCAAAGTGCTTTGTTTCTCATAATAAGGTGATACTAAAATACTGCTTGAGCAGTAATAAAGCAGGTTGCGCCATCTTCAGAAATAAATAAATATATTCAATTTACCAGATGCACATATTTTAATAATTCCATCTTGAAAATTTAACCGATCTTTCTCGACTTTTCGAAATGTTATAAGTGGTATACTTTTCAACTAGATCGAAGATCGCTTTATCTTATAGAGATAAATTAAAATCTGCAGATCGATTAACTCACCGTCCGATTACATAGATACAGACTGCATTAAACTAGCCCCCGACTGACCCCATGTCTGAAACTTTTTGCACATACTTAGTAAGGCAACTTGCAAGACAGATCAGTTCTCCTTGACTAGATTTCCCATTCGTCATCTAGCAAAGGCAGGCATCTTGGTGTGCTGAGAAGTAACAAAGTTTCTACCTTTATCACCAACGTCACCAACCAGACACATGCTGCTGGGCTGTCTAGACCTTACCTGAAATTAGTGCGCTAAGTTCATTCATAACTGAACTTCGCTACCGATCACACAAAGTTTTTGGAAAAGCTCTAGTCTAACCGATCAACAGCTTTTGCAGTGCTTTCAAAAATTTGTGAAGAAATTTGATTTTGATTTAAAACAAATTATTGAATTTCTTTGTAACGCTGTTAAAACAAACGTTTTTAAAAAATTTGTTTCACTTTACTGATCGTGTTTGTGATGTTAAAGTTATCTTAAGATCGAAGAATTTTGTTACTTTAGTTGTTTCGTTTTATTTTTATTTGTTTTTGTTGGTTTATCGTTCAGTTATAAAATTCGCGATTTGCAACTCTGCTAAGGTTATTTAACGGACATTTTGAAGGTGTTCTTTATTAGAACGCGATCAGTGCTACACTCGGGTGCCTTAAACGAATGGATAAGGAAGTGTTTTTGTCTATATATGCAGAAAAGTGTTCGAAATAAAATTGAGTGATCTGTTAAAAACTTAAGATCAATTTTCTATTTATTTATTCGTGATAATTAACAATTACAAACTTTTTCAATATGAAAGATCTTCCTAGATATTTTTCACGACGCTATAGCGCAGTAAATACAAAAGAAGAAAATGCTGTTCAAAATCTTATTCATCACAAAAAGAGCTTAAATGCTAAAAGGAGCATTTCTGGAGGTTTTGCCATTGTCGATTCCTTTTTTAGTCGACGAACTAAAGGAAAAAGCACCAGATGGCCGAAATGTAAGAAAATTATAATTTAATATCGTTTTATTTCCATTTTGTATTTATTTGTTATTGCGTTTTTTAATACTAATTGAATATTAATTTTGTAGTATTATTATCCAAATAAACACAATGAGCTACATATACAGTAAAATACCAAAAATTACATTTACGAAATTTCAAAAGACGGTATTAGAAAAGATTAAAAGTAATTAAATATAGAATTTAAGAAAATCTTCAGTTTAAAACCCCAAGGGCATTCCTTTGAACTTTATACAAAGTGCGTCAGATCTACGCACACTTATTCTAGTTTTTCTTTTAAAATTTTTATGTAAAACAATGTAATTTTTGTTTATTTCATAAGTTTAAAACAGATAAACAAAGAAAAACTGAATTAAATTAGTTCTAAAGTTGGCGAATGATTGAGAATTTGAGTCAGTAGTTTCCACTGCTTCTTGATCAAGTTTTCGTCACTAACTCAAAAGTAGTTTCTTTTAGAATGGACAGTATAAAGGTAGAATTAATTAAAACGAAAATATACGCTTTATACAATTTTATTTTAAATATAAACTAAAGTAGGACTCTTTCCTTTCTTTGTTTAAAATTGAACTAAAATTTTTCTATGCCTTGTCCACGTTTAGCTTCAACTTAATTACCATAGTTTGTTGATGTCTAGGCTGTTCAACTGTGTGACTAAAAAGTTCATCATAATTTCCATAAAATGCACTATGCACATAATATTTGCATTAGCTCTCATACCTAAAGCAAAAGTTTAACCTCCGTTTTGTCAAGGTTTTTCAATCAGCGTATAAAAAAGAAATTAATTTATAACATATACTTATTTGCGTAAATATTAGCACTAATAGTGTCAGAATTATAATTTTGTAAAACATTTTATTTAGTAAATTCCTATAGTTCATGATACCAATGATATGAACAAAGTTTTTATAGAGAATAATAAATACAAATAAATTAAGAATAAAATGCTCTATTTATTTTTATTGTCGAACTGCTTTAAAAATTAATTAATACTTGCTTTATTATTAATTTTCAAAATGAGCTTGACACCCTATACAAACAACGCTTCCGTATTTAAATTTCTAAGGTAGGAAGACTTTTATTTCATGAATAGGAACAAATAATTATTTTATATTGTCTACCTTAAATTAACATAAATTCAAGGGACTTAAAATTTTTAGTAAGCTTTTAACTAATATTTTAGGGGTCGTAAATTGTTAAATTATAAATAATATAAACAGCAATAATAAATTTTAGTTATGAAAGACATTCCTATTATAAAAATTAACAAAATATTTAAAGTATGGTAATATTTTAATTAATTACTATAGAAAAAGTTTTATAGTTTTATAGAAAGTATCTCCAGGTGTTCTTTGCGATATATCACCAAATTATAAATATAATAAATTAAAGTTAGGGTTTAAACAACTGAAAAATTTAGCATTGAAAAATACTTGATTTGGACCCACAGATTTCATAAAATTGATTTAATCTTTTTTACCTTTTTAGATACATACGAAAATGAATAAGTAATCAATGTCTTTTAAAACTTTCTTTAAAATCCATAAATGTAAATCAGATCCTTTCAAAATTTACGTTGGTTCCACAAATATACATAAACCTATAATTTCAACCCAAAAATTTTAAAGTTGAAGTTCAGTGCCGTTGTATTTATATTTTTAGTCAAACCATATTCACCTTCGAAGCAGACACAAAATAAAGTCAGTAGCATAGGTAACTTCCTTTTCGAATTTAAAAATAACATTTTGGCGAATTTTAAACAGATGGGCACATTCAACTTTTTTCAATTTTATGTTATTGCGGAACTTGTACAATTCGCTGCAAATTTGGCGTTTGAGGTTGTTTTAATCTTCGTAGGGGCCAAGGTCAGGTGAAGACATTGTCACCTGATCTCAGCAGATTTTTAGTTATATATATAGAAATTATTAAAATAATATCGCCACAATTTTGGCTATTTGACTAATTTAGGATATTTAAATTCAGTTTTTTCCCATCAGGGAAAATTGCAATAGTGTTACATCGTCAATCAGCGAAAAAGTAATTGCTTAATTTAGATAAAAGGTAATTATACTAATCAGTAGTAATCTGGCCATAAACTTGAACAATTTGCATTTTATTAGCTCATCTTCGTATTGATTTTTAATTAAGTCTAATTGAGTGTTTGAATTTGGATAACTTTGTAATTCTTTTTACTCTGCCCAGAAACCATCTAGAGAAATTCTTAGCAATATTTTTATGAGAGATGTGGTAGACATGTAGAAATAATTATGAAACGAATTGCAGATTTTAATCTGGAGAGACAGATGAAATAATAACCATATGTTAAAGTCTGCATGTATTTCACATATATTTAAATAAGAGTTTATAGCAATAATTGCAATTTTGTTGTCGGATAAGCTAAGTTTCTATTTGAATGATTAATTGAATGATCTGACTTAAGTCTTCTAGTAGTAAGTGTACAGTATCAGGTTTATCGTATATTAAATTAATTATATATTATAAATTACAAATTAATGCACGTAGAGTATTTAGATAAATAGTAGATGTGCAAAACTTGTGCGTTACATTAGTCACAATTTTTCATAGATCCTTTGAACCCATTCTAGCCGTTTCCTTATATGAAATAAGTTTATAACAAATTTTAAATGTTCCCTTTAATACGTTTTGTTCAAAACACTACATAAAGAATGAAAGTATTTTCTTTTTGCACATGTCTAAGAAATTATTAATTTTTCGAAAATATAGCTAGATTCATTTTAATTACTAAGTCTAAAGATAACTAAATATACGAGTTTAATTATGAATGGTAAAAGATTCCACTATTTTATTATATTTTAAGTGTGAAACTCTATAGAAATTGAGTCCTTTTTAAATAGATATATGCATATATTTTTCTTGGGATTGATTTGTATAAAATATAATATAACAATTGTTCCTCCTATCTTTCTGTAACATGAAAATAAATATAGCCCATGTTTATGGCTTAAGTAGTAAATATTATAGACAGATTATCATTAGAAATAGATTACGATATATGTCATATCGAACCTGATCACGTTTCTAAAACAGATTATAATCATTAATTGCGTATATACTCGTATAATACTAATTAAAAATATGACAAATCTTAGTAATAACATTTTTATTAACATTCACGTGTAAATTTCTCAGATAATAAAAGTTGTTTGTATTAATTTATTGAATTTTACGATATAAACAAATTTCTTTCTTTACAAGATATTTCCTTTTTAATATGGAAATTATATTTTAATTAATTTGTCACTTTATCGAATTTTAATATTTAATTGATATGTCACCTAGTTACACGTGATCCCTGAGGTGGGAAAAAATAAGAAAATCGACGGTATGATCATGAAAAAAGTTGTTTTGTTTTTTTAGTTCGTTGACCATCTTAAATATTGTAAGGTCAGTAACTGGTATTATAAACATCTTCTACAACTTTCATGAAATTAATCGGTCGGAAGACCGGCACAGCTCCGGTACGATTTTGTTTCACATACTGCTGAATTTAGCATTAATAAAATCCATCGCATTTTTAATATTTGTTTTCTTGTCGTAGGGCAGTTATACAAGTTTCAAGAAATTGCATTTTATTTATTCCTGACCCCGTTGAATAGTCCAGATGTCAACAGTTTTATAACGTATATAATTTCGTGAAATACGCAATAATATCTCGATTAAGCAAAAACTTGTGATTACTATTGTCAGGCATTTTTGGGTATATTGAAGATATGCTCGTATTTTGAATAGCAACAGCATTTTTAGCAAGCTATAAATTTTATTACCTACTTTATAATTGATGATTTTTTTAATAATCGTACGTTTTACAAGTCATTCAAGTAATGATTGCCGTATCATCCTGACAAATATGTATGAATAAAATCATATATTTGAATTTCAGGTTTTATGTTTTTACACCTGTTATAAAAACGAGATTTCGTTTTCACATACTTCTCGAAATAACCAGTATAAATCATTAAAGACCATAAAGGATAGTAAACATTATTAAAATTGGTAAAAAAAAGGAAGATATGCTTAGATTACCACATTTTGTTCAAATATTAGCAAACTTTGTCTATAATAAATTTATTGGGACAATATCACTGTGATTTCGTAAATGGGGAGAATTAGTCAAAGGGGATAGGGACTAGGTTAACTTCTGTAAAAATGGTTTGGGCCTGATATATTTCGTATACCTGAAGCGTCATCAACTAATCTTGGCTTGTACATTCACAAGATGTTTTTTTAAACCCCTTATTGAAATGGTGGTGAGTGGTAAAGAGGATGGGAGCTACACTAGTTTAAAAAAGAAATGATTTTGTTTCCGCGATAGTTACATCGTTTTTTTATGGATTTGAAACAATTTTGCTTTTCCATTTGTCGGCTCAATATGTACATATATAACATATTAAAAATTTTGTGAAGTTTAAAGAAGAGGAAAGGCTTCACTTCGTTATATATTTTAATTTGTTGCCATGTATACCGTGGGGAGCTAAAGACTACACCCCTTTATGTAAAAATCACTAAGCCAATGATATTTGTTGTATTTCTTTAGTTTTTATCAATCATAAAAATATAATATATACATATGCTTGTATTCGCATTTTGATTGGTTTTTAACTCAACCTTATAATGCCAAATTGTGTATTTCTTATGTTTCTTATAATAACATTTTTATTATCATTAAAAATAATTAGAAACAGATTAGTTTAGTTTAGTTTAGTTTGAAGTAGTAATTACCCCTATTTAATTATGAATTTTTCTATTCGACGAAGTTTGACGAATATTTGATCTATGTACATTATAAAAGTAATCTCCGGAAAGTTTTTGTTCGTCTTCTAATGATCATACTGAAATCCGACTCTACCCTCTGGCTACCGTTTTTTTTAATAAGGTAAATTGATGTCCTTATTTTCCATTTCGGTGTATATGTAAAATAAAACCGTAAAAATGGTATCAATATCGATCATTCAATGCTACTCACATCATATTCCAAGGCGAATATGTGATATAAATAGAATTAGTCAAAAGTTGCAATTAATCTACAAAAATAGAATTGATAAAATATAAATATGGAAAAACATTCAGATAAAGGTCCATCACTGCCAGATTGATGTTAAAAGCTTCAATAAGTGATTACGGTCATAAATTAATAAGCAATACGCAAGATACAATGTCTTCATATATTTTACACAAACACCATAAAGCTCTTAAAATTTAAATTTGAAGGATATTTAGTCGATATAATTTTAACCCGGTAGGGTATTATACAAATGTATTTACGATTAGAAAGATCTAAAGTCTAGACGAATGTTGTAAGAAGGATATTTTCTAGTCGATAATTTTCTTTATTAATGACCAAATCTTATCTATAACTAACAATTTCTATGCACAATACCAGTGTCATCAATATCGACTTTATCTGGTACTAATTTAAAGAAATTAAAATAAAAAATAAAAAAAGTTTCAAACCAATTCAAGTTCACAAGGTAGTCATCGTAGGTCATGAAACCGAGTTTAAAACAAAGCAAAAATAAATTTTCTGCATGTCATCAGCAGAGGGAAGTAACTGGCGAATGACTTTGTCGGTGGTATCTGTTTTGATTCACTTTTACCGAGAATGCTTTTTAAAAGCTGGTAGCCTTCTGATGAAAATTTTGAGAAATAGTGCTTAGCTTAGATAACATTTTTGTACTTATCTTGCCTTTCTTGCATAATCTGAATGCTTTAATGAATCTCACATTTATACTTTATTTTTTTCTTGTTTTATTAATAAAATGATATGAAAATCTGTGGGATGGATTAATTTTATTATTTTTTTTTTTCAAAAGGCGGTACAAATTAGACCGGAAGCCAAATCGGTTTTAAGTTGGACAATGATGTGACTTACTTTTTATTTAAAAATTTGGATGATTAAATTGGCTTACTTTAATCGGAAGTGAGTTTTTAGGTTTTTTTTTTCTTTACTGAACTCGGAAGGAAATTTGAATTTATCAATTTTATATGATTGTACCCAATTCGAATATGCCCTCCTTTAATTTCATTTTAGTTAATAGATATTCAAAATTTCTTGTATTTCCTGGTAGATGGAATCAATGTAGTCAAACTATAAAAATAAAATTTATATTTCTTTCTGTAAATAATTTAGATTAATTTATTTTGCAGTTTGCAAAAATTTACCTTAAGTTACAGTCTACGTAATCTTAAATAGATAAACTATTGAATTTTGCTAATATTCTTAGCTTTCACTAGTGAGAATTAGAGTTTGTGTTTTTCATAAAATAGAATATTGAATTAATAATAAAATATTCAGTGATATTAAGCTCATTAGGTATGCAGAGTATCAGGATCACCGCATACTGATTAATTATTTGCATACTTTAAGTTTGGTTGTTAAATTTTACCCACTTGCATAAATTTTTGCAACTTGGAACTTGTTAAAATATAAAGAAAACACATAATCATCTGAAAATCTTGAAAACCCTTTAAAACCTCTTGTTATTATTATTATTTTTAATTTTTTTTTTAAACTTAGCAAAGATTTCAAGAAGATATTCAAGTAGTGTTCACATGCTTCATGTCAGATTTTTTTGTGGTTTTGTCTTCACTGAAGTACCCCACCTAAGTAAATTGAATGTATAGAAATCACCAGCAGAACGGAGTTTTTGAATATAAATTTCCCATCACAAGAAATTTAAATTAAAATTAATTTAACATAAATATTATCGCGCATAATTCTTACAGAGAAAAAAAAATAACCATTCGTTTAAGAGATCCGCTTAAAAACTTTAATAGTTTACTTTACAAATTTAATCTTTTTTATTTGTTTTAATTACTCAAAATCCAAATTCCAGAGACGCAAAATTACCCAATTCTGTTTAAAGTATTTGTTTTATTCTTAATATTCTACTAAATACAATGAAATCTCTTCTTATTTTGTAGTTATATTTTTTATTGATAGAATAAGTTCAAGGGCATAAAAGCACTAACAGATAACGATAAAATTAAAAAAAAGGAGATTATTATAAAGCAAAGTACATATTCGTAAAATAAGCACTATGATTATATATTAATATTTTTTATAGTTATGTTTAAAAGAAAAAATCCATTTAAAGAGATCAATGCACGCGATAAATGTTTAAAGTGATTTATTAATCCGATTTTGGTGCACGTTTTCTAATAAAATCATCACCTGCTGAAAAATAGATTTTATGGTAGATAAATTGCCCCCATGTCTCGTGAAACGTGCACCATTTGTTTATTTTTTATGCACATGGAAAAAAAAAAACACGAGCGTAAAATGATAACACTTACCGGTAGAATAATTCGATACAATCGAACCATAAAGTGTCACAGGTATGCAGCAGGTGTCACAGTTGATAGAATGACATTCACTAATTCGATTTGAATGAACCGAACTAGCTTACAGCCGCAAAACTAGTTGCTTTAGTATATTTCTATTGTCTGAATGACAAACATCTTGCGAAACATTTTGTTGCATTCATCTACGAATTTACGCCAAATTACGATCAAGGCTGTGAGCTCATGTAACCAATTACGATTGAGATACAATTCTTACATATTTTTTTTTTATTTTATAATTACATAATACCAACGTGTGTAAGAGATTGTATTACAAAATAATTTGCTTTTTTTCATATTTGTTTCAGGTTCATTTCTGCTTATGGTAACCGGCCTGCTTGCGTTAACCTCAGCTCTTTTAATTAGAATATTTCATCCGTATGAACTGATTTATAGATGGGTAATTGAACCGGAAGTTTATGTTTCTAGATTGTATTTTAATTTAATTGTTTTGTGTAGAAACTGGTGTTTGGAGAAGGCGGAGAAATATTTAGTTTATGGGAAAAGCCCCCAATTGACTTATATTGCAAAATTTATCTGTTTAACATCACTAATGCTGAAGAATTTCTGGCCGGAAAGGAGAAAATGAGAGTTGAAGAAGTTGGACCATATGTCTACAAGTAAGATATCGTAAATCGTTTAAATATATTCTTTCAATCTGTGTATTTTATAACATATTCAGGTAATACATATTTATAATTAAGTAGAAACCCGAGGAAAAATATTCAAAAAATCTTTTTGCGCGCCCGAATATTGTTTAGTTTTTAAGTCCGCAATAGGCACGGTTGTCGAACAATCACGCCTGCATCACACCCGCAGCAGGCTTGAATCTCCCTAGAATACGTTCGCAACAACTCCAAATTTTTATAAAACTGAAACAGCCCTATATTTTCATGAACTCCGATCGCCACAAACCTAAATTTTCCTAACATACGCCCAGGTCTATTCATTCTCTCCGCTTGCGCGAACACAAAATATCTACATGTGTACATACATATATATATAAATTAACAATTATATTATAATTATTATTAAACTTTTATAGAAAAAGATCAAAGAAATATTCTATAAAAGCCTTCATAACATTTGAATGTTGAACTTTTATTTTTATTTTAAACAGGTGTGTTGCAGGCGTCCCTATGATCCTTTTCCTTACACATAATGCTACAGACCTGATTCCGGGTGTATCGCGGGAGCTTCTTGAATTCTAGGCGTTCTACGTGCTCGTTGCAGGCCTATATATTTTTACTCGGCAAATAATCGCTTCGGTTCCATTCCACACGTAATACGTTTTAGAAGACTTTTAAATAATCAAAATTTTTAGTAATATTGCTTCAGAAATGTATTATCTGGGTTAAGCCATGGGCAACATCTATTTTTTAAAAGGAAAATTAAATTATTAAATTTTTAAAGTTTCGAAGAAGCTATTTTTATATAGTCTTGACCTCGTTTTTAGTTTAATATAAATAAATATAAAATCAACCATTTCTAAAATTTTAGACGAATTTAATTTAAGTTGTGTGTAAATATTAACTATAGAAAAATTAGTTAAATTCCTAGGATTTTGTTACTATTATATTTATTTATTTATCATACCTTTTTTGAACAGAGAAATATTTGAGCATCATGAGATCGAGTTCAATGATAATAATACCGTGTCAACGCGTCCAAGACATCCTCTTGTATGGCAAGAGGAATTGTCGGAAGGTCGCAAAGAGGACGACGTTTTGATGATGGTCAACATTGCTTTATTGGTAAGTTTTATTTTTCTATTAATTTCTTTTTTTTAATTCAATTAAATTGCCACAAGTTTGTAAACACCTAGCACATTATCGTTAAAAAGTTGTTCACAAGTTGACATTGATTTTCATTGAACATTGATCTTTACCTTAGTCATTTTAGTTATTTGTTTTATATAATACAAATTGATAACAAAAACATCAAAACTACTGACTAGTTCATGGAAACATGATATTTATTTCTAGAATGTATATTTTAACACCTGAAAAATAATATCGTAATATTGTCCTTGATCTTCGTACGCTAATAAATCAGGTTAACTAGTCATCAATACAATTACAACTTGCATTGCAGTAATTAGTAATCAGTAGTATTAAAAAAGTTTGAAAAAATAATTAATACTTAACATATTTTACAATTAACAACAAACAATTTTTTCTGTTTTTAATAAACGATTATTTGAATCGGTTCGGTTGATTAATCATGTGTTATTTTGTAATATAATGGTTATTTGATAGCATATAATCACAGCAAGGTTAAAGATACTAAGAACATATTGCATGTAATTTATGTTAATTTAATTACAACTTGATCTCATTATTTCTTGTATTTTGAATTTATAAGTAACTATTGAACGTTTTCTCTATGGGGAAAGTATGCAAGAATATGATTGATTGACTAAATCGCATTGAATTTATACTAAATTTTTACTTAATTTAATAATTGATTCAAAAACTAAACTGTGTAAAGCAGAAGTTGTGTTTATTTATGTAGGTATTTTTAAATTATTGTAGTTTTTAACTATTTGATGACATAGATAGATAGATGGCATTTATTAGGTTATTTGTATATAAAAATTAAAAACTTCTATTGATTAGTCAAAACTAATCCAGATTTCTTAAAACTGTTTTAAATTGCATGAGTCACTTGAAATTAAGAAAAACAACTTTACTCTATTAAGTGATAACTTTATAAAGCTTAGTAGATTAAAATTATTTAATTAATGTAAAAAACTTCCTAGAAAGCAATTACCAACTATTTATTTTAAAATTGTCAAATAATTACAAAAGTATTTCTAAACGCTTGGGAGTTGTTAAAATGTTAACACATTCTTTTTATTTAATATATGTAGTTTGCCAAGTGAAATAGGTTAGGAATTGTAATAAAATTGAAGAAACACCAGTTATGTGCTCTAATCTTACGAGCATATGTTTTTTCTATGAAGTCTATTGGTAATACATCAATTAGTAATTCGAATACTTATACAAATATTACTTCCTATCGAAAAATTAATAAATATAACCTAAAAATAGGTTTTTGTTGACCTGCCATGTACCATAATCAATTTCGATTATTTTGAAGATACACAATAAAATTATTTTACTAGTTATCTTTTATTTAAAGAAAACGATAAGCAAATTTAGTCAAAGTTATTTTATGAAAGACACTAACAGGTATACTTAGAAAAGTTAATCATACTGTGTAAAATTCTTAAAGGGGTAAAGGGCGCAGAACATTGTCTAACGAGTTTTAGAAAAATATCATTAAACTCAAAACTTGTTAAGCTGATATCACTAGAATCAAGAAGATTGATTTAATAACTCACTTCCATATTAGATTTACATATATCTGTAAAATATTGATAGCAAAATCTCATTTTTAAAAATTGGTTTGTCCAAGTTGCTTTGATTCTTTAAAGCAGGTAAATTCGTTAAACCAACAAGAAGAAAATTAGAGCTTAAGGTAACTGTCTACCTTGATCTTATCAACCTTTATCTATTTTAAAACAAATCTTTAATATTACTCGAATACCTAAATTATATTTAGAAATAAAGCTAATGATCTATAGTTGTACTGTCAAAAAATTGCATATAAGATTTTATCTTATTTGCCGAAATTAGTGTGATTTGTGTCAAAGAAAAATTCGTTTGGCTTGAAAAATTTATGCAGATAGTTTTTTTTTTGTTAACTTAGGCTTTTCTATCAAAACTTTTTTGCAATGTTTCTAACTAATTTTTGCTTACGCCAATTCCGTGCCCTTTTTCTAAATATAAATAAAAATCAGGGTCAAATTGATCAAAACAATTTTTTTCCAGGTTAATTTTGCTCTTTCAAAGACAATAACAATTGATTTTTGAATGGCAATTTCCATTGAATTTCTGGATATGCATAAACATTTTTTAGTAATTAGGTATCTTCCTTTTCTTCCGATTGACGTCAATCGAGCCTGGGACAACAAACAACTGTGCATACGATTAAAGAAAAAATTTAGAATTTTTCTTCTTGGTATCAGGTTCCTCCTTGTCTCTATTGACGTCAGCAATTTTGCCTATTCTTTTTTGACAAACTTAATCTAAATGTATATGATGATGAACAGGTTTTTTACCATAGTTAATCTAAAAATAACACCAGAAAAATTTCCCAAAGTGCCTATAAACAAGACAAACTAAGAACTGCAGTTATTCAATTAAAAAAAAAAAAAAGAAATATATATAAAAATGTTAAAGATTAGCAACGGAAAAGATCAATTTATTTTCGCATTGACCTGTCGAAAGGAATGCTACTCTGACGTCAATGGAGGGAAGAATCGTAGTTACGTTTTTTTTTTGCTCAGCAGACATGACGTGACGTGACCTCAAAGTGATCCAATCGCTAAAGAAATCTTGCCCAGATTATGTGTATTATTTGTTTTTTTGTAAGAAGAAATATACAAAAATAATCTTGTTGATTTGTATTTAGAATATTTTAAAATTTTCCATTAGGGCTTTGGCGTGAGACTGGTTAGGGATTCCTGATTGCGTAAAGACGTTAGCCACATCAGGTCTCTTATTTCATGCGTCAATAGGGATATTAAATTATTTTGTTTATTAGAAGTAAGCCAACAATCGGTATGGTTTTTAATGTATCTTTGTACGCACTTACATGCAATTCTCTAATAGCTATAACTTTCAATTTTCGTAAATTTCCATAAATTCCAACATTCTTCAGTAGTTTTAAAAATATATTCTAAAAATAGATAGGTTTTTATCTCGCAATTAAGCAAATTAATGTCAAACAACTAAAAGGAGTTGTCGTTTTCGCTTTCAAAATTTCAAAAATAACTCGCCTATCATAAACAGGTTTCAACTTCCCGTCAAAATTGTTTCTGCATAAATGATAGAGTTATAGATTATATAAAAACAGTTCTGTATCTTCTGAAATAGAAATTCCTGACTAAAATGTAAATTATCCTGTTAATTAATTTATCTTTGGCGTCAGAACTTTTGGATTAACATACTTTTGTTGATCCAGTTTTTTTTTTTAAATCAAACATGCATATGCCCTGCTTTGACGACAACTTCTAATTATAATAGGTGAATAAATAACAGGAAATATGAAAAACTAATGGATTAAATTTAAAATAAAAAGTGCATCTAAGTATATATCTAGAAAAAGTATTTAACTGATTCTCTAAAGTTAATCACATGATTATAGATAACGTAAACTCATTAAATAGAATTATAAAATTTAATTTGACCTTATGATTGCTGCTTATATACCTTTATTTGATGATTATTTTATAAATAGCTCGAATCTTCGTGGAGTTAAATTGGATCGTTGTCTTTTAATAGACCAAATTTGATTCTGAGATTTTGAGGCATCCTTACGGATTTTGATCTATTTTCTACTATCTGTCTATCTATGTTCTCGAAAGTACCTATTTTTAAATGTTTAACAAAAATACCCAAATAATAAATAAAAGGAACTCCTAAGCCCAGATGAAAATCTTTTACATTATCATAGCCCAAAAACACATATTGCATTAAGCTGACATAAAAACCTACATTCTTAATAGTAAAATTAAACTGTCTATTATCAATCAAAAAATGTCTCTTTAAACCTCTCATAGGTCACTTAGTGCATAGACCTAATTTTAACGTGACTCGACTCAAATAGAAAACATTATTTTTTGATAAGGTCATAAGGCTAATCTAACTCGAAATTGAAATTTAAAAAAAGCATTAAACATTTGCGTTAAATCTCTATAGAAAGTAAACTTACATAAAATCTTTGTCTATTTTTGTTTTTTTCAGAGTATAGCTCAAGTGGGCGCTGATAAATCGTACTTTGTTCGATTACCAATAAACATGTTAATCCGGCAAACGGATAGTCAACCCATCGTTAAAATGACAGCCCGCGAATTTATGTTTGGCTTTGAGACACCACTTACAACCTTGGGTAACACGTTCCTTCCGAACTGGATCCATTTTGATAAGGTCGGCCTGATCGATAGAGTACGTATAAATTGAAATTGCACTTAGTGTAGCATTAGCCTTAAATAAATTAAAAGTGTTCTTATTGCTAATTTACAATTTTCCTTCAGATGTACGATTTCAATGCTGACTATGAGACTTTTTACACAGGAAGCGATGATCCAAGTAAAGCAGGTCTTTATGCCACGTATATGGGGTCTCAGAACCTCCCCCAATGGAAAGGAGACCACTGTAGCAATATTGATATGGCTTCAGATGGTACTAAATTTAAGGGATTATTAGAACCAAATGAGACTGTGAAGTTTTTCAGAAAGAGCATGTGCCGGCCACAGACTATGGTAGGCTTATTTTCTATATAATTTTATTTTTATTTAACTAATTATTAAAAAGTTTTACTTAAATCTAAATTTTTCACTCTAAATAGGTACCTGTACCGGAAGAGTATATAAAATCAGATCTTGCCGCTCGAAAATACGTTTTCGAGGAGAATGCACTCGATAATGGATACTATAATGAGAAGAATAAATGTTATTGCCGCGAGGGTGAGTAATCCAACACCTTAGCTAGCCACTGGCCTAGAGATTTAATTACAATCTGTTTTTGAACTACTCATTCTGCTGCAAAGAAAATTTTTTCTCTGCGATCATGCAATGATTATATGATCATAAAATGAACTTATAGTGTAATCATGTAAGAATGCAATACTTTATACGGCGTCATTTTCACTTAAGAGAACCGGAAAATAATTATTTTATCTTAATCATTTAGAAATGTTTAAGCAAAAATTTTGATATTAATAATAACTTAGTTACTTTTCATATTTTTATTCGATCATTATTAAGCTCTTGATCACCTTAAATGAGGATCATATTACGAGAGTTTTAATAAAAATATCCTTCAGATGGTGAAATATTTAAAAACATGGAGGTAAATGAACGAAAAGCATTAAAACTGTACAGTACTCGATGGGGAAAGGTGTTAACCTCTACTTGATTCGTAAAGTTTAATTAAGTGCAGTTATCTTAAAGCTTAAGTAAGGAAATATCAATCATGCAAATAAATAAAAAATGATTATTAATTCCAATCTCCGGAGTGTATTATGTTTCTTAATTGCTAGATATCAATTATGATCAATTTATAAATAATAGATTTGCTCGATTAAGGGGTTACTAGAAATTTCTCTAAGTTAATTTTTTTCCCGCCAAAATAGCCTCCAGGTAAACAAACAACACTGACCTTAAAACGAGATCAGCTTTTAACATTTTAAAATTCTCGGATAAAAATTCCATCCGATCAAGATCGGGTCACAAATGCAATTCCTACCTCTAAAGCGAATTAATTGACTGAAAATTGTTTATAATTGTAAAATTGTGTAACTGCCATACGTTAAAATTAATCGGCGCAATAGCCGCTTTTTCCGTAAACAGAATGGGCGGAATGGTGGCACTGAGCACAGATAAATGCCTTTTTTACTAAATAAGTGTGTTTCTCTGATGTGATTACAAATTTTACGAGTAAACTTTTATTGCGAAAATCTCGTGACTAGTTGCGCTCCAACCGGTCGCTAAAATAACAAAATTTCAATTGCAGGTTATTGCCAACCGCGTGGACTAATTGACGTCACCGATTGCTACTACGGATTTCCAATATCGCTTAGCTATCCACATTTCATGGATGCTGATCCTGAACTGCTAGAAGCTATCGATGGTATGACACCGAATCGAACTCACCACGAAAGCTACTTCATGGTAAATCCGGTAAGTGTAATTGCTATCTTGGTATAAATGGCGACAATAAAACTATTGTGCAATTTTATTAACCTTGGCTGAAGACTTGGAACTTGCTCCAATCGAGTGGCAATTTCAAGCTATAAAATACCTTTGCTGACCGGTGGATTATGTTTCATTATCGTTCTAGAAGACCCATAACCTTCACCAAATGCAGAACGTATTTTTCCAATATATCGATTGTCTAGAAAGGTTCTTGACATTGCAGTCGAGCAGTCATGGTCACAGACTAGACTAGCCAGACTGTTTTAATCCTTTAATGTTTGATTGTTTTTATTTGTAATAACAGAAAGGTATTGGAAGAGTACATCACTTAAAACTGCCATTTATTGAGAAATATCGATTTTGATCAATTGGCTCATGATGTTCGAAAGACAATTCAATTAAATACTTGTTTTCCCTTCCTTGAATTGAATTGAAAGAATTAAATTCGTTACTGTACCTTTTATTTCTTTTGAACATAACGTAATTTATCGTTATTGAACACATTTCGCAATATTATTACTGTAATTTTATGCAAAAATCTAGTTTTAAAAACCATTCGAATAAAATATGTACAAATTAATAAAAGGCTTGTAATGAATGGCACTTCTTGTCACTTTTTTTCGCATAAATACGTGTGATTTTTATTTGTAGGCAATTTAACAGAAATAAAATTGTAGTTAATTTTATATTTTGATTAAAAGAAAAATTTAATGTAATTTTATACAAAAACTATGGAATAAAATATAGGACCAAAAAGTAAACTTAGACCAACTTATAAAATAATTCATTCGAAAGATTATGCTAGTTTTTAATTTATTTTAATTCGACTATCTTTTACCCTTTTTTAGAGAATGGGGGAACAAAATTATAAAGGGGTAAAAATGTGTTGTACTGCTTCCTTATTATAAATAATAAAATTCATTAAAAACTAAATAAAATATCAATGTACATGCATTTTATTAAAATCTGTTTTAATTTTTCTTTAGCATTGTGAGCCAAAAAAATCCAGTTGAACTGCGGAAATCATTCGGAATTTAATTTTTATTGACATAAACTCATTTTAATAATGCTCATTATAATTTTAATACGGAAATTAATTGTGATGATACGTTCAAACAAAATTTGTTTTAGTCACGCTTATGCATACATATAAATTTGTTATTTTCCATAACTTTAGATTCTGTGATACACCAATTCAAAGTTTCTTAGAAGTTGGGAAAAGTAATTTTATTTTTTTTTAAGGTGATAAAACGATTCTTCATAAATAGCTATAAAAAAACACTTCAAACCACATCTTAAGATGAGTGTTTGCATTAATTGCCGGATAAATAAATTTTCCGTGCCATTTCCTAGTTTATTTCTACAAGATTTAATTCTTCAATTTAAATTGTTGAGATAGTAACTTAACACATTCACTTGAATGGAAAGTTTATCTCGGAGTTAATAAACAAAACCTCCACAATGTATCAAGTGTAACATGTTTTTCTACAAAACCGCGAAAATTTCCATACATTCACCGGTTAGCAGCAAAGTACATAAGTAAATGCTATATTTTGTTTTTTTGTTTATATTCTTTCTGGTTTCACACATTGATTGAGTACTGTATGCAACCAGGATGCAATTGAACTTTTGATTTTGCTCAGAATTCTTCTTAATTTATTGTAACTTTGAAAAATATTTCCACAGAAATCTGGTTTACCTCTCGAGGCGTCTGTTAAGCTGCAAATCAACATGCACATGCGTAACGTTAAATCGATGAGCAACGTTGCTGATTTCTCTGGGATGACTATTCCTATGCTGTGGTTTGAGATTGTAAGTGGTTAATTAATAATGGGTTTTTTTTTTGGCAAATAAACTAATTTATAAATTTTGTTAATAGACAATGCCTAAATTGCCGGATTCCCTAAAGAATCGATTCAATCTATACCTGAACATTTTACCCTACATTGATACTGTAGGGTTCTGGGGAGGGCTTGGCCTTGGCACTTTCTGTGTGATTTTCGCAATTACAAGAGCCACCATGACATTGCCCTTCATGTCTTCGGATGAATCTCAAAAAGCGAAGAAATACACCAAAGTGAACCTTCGGTCTGGCGTTTATAATCCATGCGAAATGAAATTGATGGAAGCGAACGAAAAGTTCATACATTCGTTCGTACCTGGAGATGATGAAGCAATGATGGTTGAAGTGGATCTTAAGGGCGATAAGAATTTTATGCTCGAACAGGAGCCAGCCATTTCGGATGATGATGATGACGGAAATGCAACTGATAGCAGCCAAAGATCAACTCGATCAATGCGATCAACACGATCTACGGAGTATAATTCATCAGACAATTCAAGCCCCCGAGAAGTTAGCGAGAGGAGGGTAAGTTGAAAATTTACATCTTAATTAGTCTTTATCTAAAATTGATTGATGAGAGTTGGATATAAAGTCGTAATTTATTTCAAACGTGTAGTTATCATGCAGACCATTGACTGGCCTTCGACCACACCTTTCTTGTAATTCCATTAAAACAATATTCTTTTATTTACTTTTTAATGCTTTGTTTGCAATTATTAAAGACACTTGCGCTTTCTTAAAGGAAAAGTTGTTAATCTTCTTTTTAGTTGAAGTGTTATTGATCGCGGATCTGCATTAAATCAGATTTTATATTGCTCTTTTTACCACAGAATGGAAAATTAAAAGCTGATTATCTGCACGTGTTGTCATAATCCTGATTATTACTAGTAAAAAAAAAAAAAAATATTATCCATTTATAATTTGTGAAAAATCAACAAACCTGAACTGGTTCTTAAACAACTAGTTAAAGGTCTACCCTACAAACGCAGTTTTGCTTATTAAAGGTAATTCTGACTGCATGGAAAATATCAACTTTTTCTGAAGAAAAATATGTTTTGAAAATGAAGTTTTTGTCCAATTTGATAAAGTTGAAAACTAGCGATTTAATTCCCAAAGACATCAGTCTTTTAAACTTTTGAAACCGTAGCATAAATTCCTTTGAAAACTTTTGTTTAAAGATATAATTGAAAAAATTAATTTACTTCCCATCCACTTTTCGTGGATTTTACTCTAAAAGGCATTACTTTAAATTAAGTTGAAATCTCTTTTTATAATTGCTGTATGAATTATTAATTTTTAAGAATCAAAACTTGGTTTTTGGTTTAACCAAATATGACATACAAAACAATTTGTTTACTTATACCTATATTTTTCTTCTTGTACTATTTTCAACATTAGACATTCCAAAAGGCACTCAACTAAGCCACCTTTATTTATTTATTATATCTTTTTGAAATGTACTGCATGCATTTTCAAGAATCGATAAGTTTCAAGTTATATAGAGTATTTTAAAATGATCTACGTTATTTCATTAATTGATACTCCAGTTCAAAGATTTCTCTCCAAAAATAACAATTTGTTTTATTAAAGGTTAATCTCTTAATAACTTCATATGAAATTCAACTAATTTCTGGAATATTAAGCAATTATGCTAAAAAGTTTATTTAACGCAGCTTGGAGTCAAAAAACCACTTAATTAAAAATACTAAACAAAATAATGCATTATTCATTAAAGCAAATAATTGCGTAGATTTACATGTACTACTTTTTATTAAGTCAATTCATTTTCATCATTAATAAAAGGTTGGAAAATCCCGTCAAACCAAATCATTTATTTAATAATCTACTTTAAATTCTACATAATAACTTTCGATTAATTTTTAAATTTTCGAATGTCAGAAGTCCTAAAACGTTGATGCCAATTCTTAATATAAAAATGATCACACACTAATTGCATTAAAGGAAGAAAGGAAGAAAAGTGGCATCCGTTTGAATTTAAGGCATTTTAAATAGAATTTATACCTAATTTTCTAATAAATTTAATTAATATTCACCATTAGGAGAACTAAATTAAAATTATATATAAATGTAAAATGTAGAATTTCAATATGTTTCAAACCCTATAAAACGTAACTGCATTCGAATCCGTTTTAATCTTTTGTCTATAAAAATATATCGATTTTATTTTTGATCCATGGAGAATATTAAACGTTGTATTTACCATGCGCTAAATATTAAAACATAACAAGTTTAATTTCGGACAAAGGCACTATAAGTTTTAGTTTAATACCATACTAAAAATTAACATCATCCCATCTGAATTTTTAAAATATTTTTATGGTAAGTTAACAAAGAAATTAAATGTTGGGTTTAATTAATTTTTGTCGCACATAATTGTACTGAGGATTTTTGGCATGTCGTAATATTATTTTATTATATCAAAGGCAGAACCTTATCTTAGAATTGATTTTAATAGAATTTAATTTCTTATTACTCGCAATTTTACTCATTGAACTCGTAACTTTTATCACGGTTATAAATAGTCTAGACAATTATTTAATAAAGTATTACGTCGTATCACAATAAAATCTGCATTCTATTAAAACGAAAACAAAAATACAAAATTCCACTCTCGGTGTGTTACTCATAATCTGATATGCCCCCATTTAAAAATTGTTATACCATCCTTAAGCGAGTGAATGTACTGAAATCGAAAGTGTATATTAAACGAGGTGTAAAGGCTATCACTAAGAATTTATTGAAAGTCCCCATTTCAATAAAAAGCAAACAATAAGAGCAGGCATTTAATTCACTTTATCATATTTTAAATAAGGCGACAGCGATATAAAAAGTAATAAATGAAAAAATAAAGCATCTAATGTGTTAAATATCCCAAAATCAAACATATGAAAATCAATTTATATGATACTAAATATTTCTAATAATTACAACTTTAAAATTGATTGGTTTATTAATTGGTAGCAAATTTATAACTAGATTAAATAGATACAAGCAAATGTTTCCGGGTTTTCAACTTTTTTGATTAATGAAAAATGTGACAGCAGCAGTGATAAAAATATTGGTTTAATTCGTTTTTATCAGTTATTAACACGAAATGCGTGCGAGAGGACTATTAATGGTACATAAATTATTTTGCGGATTTTATTGGATTTATTCCTATCAGAGAAGTATTTTTAAGTATTTCGGCGTGCGACCATATCTGATTGATGTTGATCATATTATTGAATTTTTGGAAGCTACTTAGAGTCAGTTTTTCTTTATTCATTCAGTAATAAGAATTACAAGATTAGTTGATTAGATTAAATTTTAAAAATTGTGATTAAGAGGATTACAAAGTTTTCTGAAATGAGTAAATGACCTAAATTATTTTAAGAATTGATAAAATATTTTAAAAAAAGAATAGATTTCAAGTGTAACATCAAGGGTTCTGTGTTAGTAGATTATGAGGGTACATTTTTTCTTTATATGATGACCTACAATAGAAAATTATTTAAGTAAAACTTAAAATCAACAAAAGAAGCGCCAATGTCTCAGAGTATGACTAAGAACTTATATTTTTTTATCTGCTAAAACTAAAATAAAATAGTGTGCTGGATGGAAAACCTCAAACAATATTCTGTATAAATTTGCGTGTTCAAAACAAATTGTTTCTTTTGAGTTTTCTACAGAAATCCCGAAAGAATTTTGGTTTACAGACACGCACATGAGCTGATTACAATTTGCATACTTTAAATAGTATTATAAGGTTACGTAAGGTCTTTGTACTCTACTGTAAAATAATTTAACTATCGTGTATCATTAACTAAGCCTCCTGAAAGGATCACCTTTTTTGAAGACCTTCGAAGTAACAAATATCAACAAATAATATAAAGTTTCATATTTTCATCTTCGATTATTTTATATAAATTAAGCGCCGTATACCATTAACTATTTAGCATATATAGGTAGTTAAAATTATTTTGATATTAAGCTGCTTTTCAAAAAGCAATTTAAAGCATTGTAAGAAATAAATGAAGACAATCAATTTAACGATATTTTGAAAGAGGTTTTAATATGTTGAATAATATGTGATTAATGTTTTAAAATGAAATACTAGTTTAGCCTACACTATTTTGGAGCCAGCTTTCGGCGCGACGTTACTTTCTTACAGATATCGGCTTTATATGTTTTCAGCGTGGTTAATTCAAAACTAGTAAAGCAACTTTAAAAATGTTTTCTTTCCTGTTTTGTTTTGTAAAATTCGTTTTGTAATTTTTAACGCGTTTTTTCCCGAAACATATTTTTTTTTTAAGCAGGGACGTGATTGTGCAAATTATTCCACCAATTAAAAATCAATTTTAGAAGAATGTTTCTTACGTTTTTCTTCAGGTTTTGGTCGTAAAATTGTTTTGATAAAATAAATTTTTTACATATTTTTAGTACCGAAATTTTGTTTTCTCTTTGAGCATGAGCCATGTTCTTCAAATTCAAAATTTTAAAAAAAGTTTATAATCAAACCCTAATGTCATGTTTTAACTTTAAAAATATGTTTCTTTTTTTTCAAAAATTTAATGATCTCATTACGATAAATTCTATTTTTCCAGGTGATAAATCCATCTAGTCGCAGAAATAGTGCTTTCAATACAAAAGACGTGAACGATTCTGAGAAAGGATGCGATAATTGGGCAATCGGAGAAGCATCTTCATTAATCGATGACATAGGAAACGAGCACTTTCCATCACTAAGGATATCAGAAGACGATGACCAAGAACAGACAAATCAGGCTTCTCCAGTGTAGAGGGGTCAATGAGCATATTTAGATACAATTGCGACTATCTGTTTTTCTCAAATATTAGAAACAAAAAGGTAGCGACAGTATAAGACATGTATTGAAAAACAATTACAAACAATTTAATGTTTTTATAAAGTTTAAAAACAAAAATTATTATTTAAGAAAACAGGGTAAAGGCGCATGAAATATCTATAAACAATTAAAATATTGTCTGATGTCGGCAAATACAGAAAATCTTGCCTAGTCGAGCACGAAAACGTGTTTTGTTCCTACGTGTAGAACTGGAGCAACGATAGCACAATAATTTAAAAGAGAAAGCCATACAACACAAATGAGGAAATTATAATGAGATTTTAAAGTGTCATCGTTTACAATCTCCATCTAATCATCACAGCATCACACAGGGTAGAAGAATTTTGATTTTTTTAAAAATTTGAATCACACCCTCATTTATTTGCGGATCAAATTAAATTGGGGATTAGTTGTGCTTTGCTTTATTTTTTGTTTTTCTAACTCGGGTACTTCTTTAGTAATATATTTATATAATTAAAAAATAAAGAAAATTTGAGGGGGTTATAGGCATTGATGTTATTAAACTCTTCTATTGCTTGCCTCTGTGAGGCAATTAATATCCAAAATATAAGAAATCACTTGCCATTTGTGCGTATTTAGTCCTATTTTGGGTTATTATTACAACTGTGCGTATTATTGTACTGTTAGCTCTAAGATATCTACTATTATTTATGCTTATAAGAGTTATAAGATAGCCTTTTTTCACCTTTGTATTATTCGATTTCACTTTAAGCAAAATGGTCTGTGATGAAACGAATAGGACGTTGGTACAAGTTCTCGCCGTTTTATTATTTTATGCTTAAATGTTAAATTTAATTTATTTTTTTTTTTATATATATTACTGTTAGGAAAATGTTAATGGGCTAAGAAATTAATTAATAAATATTTTTACAGAAAAAATTAATGAAATGCTTTATTTTAAACTGTTGCCTTTAATTAATGCGTTTGAAGTATAAATCCAATTTTTAAACTTTTCTAGTTTATGTAAATTTAAAATAATTAGCTTAAAGCCAAAATTAAAAATTACTTTGAGCAGACGCTGTTAAGCAAATAATTTAATTTAATTTAACGTAAGCTTTCAAATTAAAATTTTACTTGAGGTTATTACACTTTTCTATGTACCTCAACTAGTCCTTTGGTATTGAAAAATGAATGATACTAGTCAATTTAAAGAATGAGAAAAATGAGAGTGGAGTTGAACATCCACTCTAATAAATAAAGGAAACTGGAATCAAAAGATTGGGAATGAATGGAAAATATTAGAACAAGACAATTGAAAACTATAAAAGTTTTTTATTATACTTAACATTGCATTTTTGTCTGTACTTGAATGATATATAAAGTAAAGAACCAAAAATGTGAACACAGTTGTCATAAGACTATAAACCTGGGGCAACTACGTTTAACATTCGCATGCACAGCTCAAAACCGAAGAAACATGCTGCGTTCGCTGGGAATGCTCGTAACATAACTGGTGTAACACCGCGATATAGTGCTCCTGCGCCATCAACTTTCATTAACTCTTTAAATACACTTCGAATACCATTGGGGTATTTGCCCTCAGGAGCTATGAAAATAGAAAATATTTAATGTGGAATATCAATAAACAATATAACGTAAAAATGTTTACGATTTTAACTAAGTGTTAAGACATTTTCAAAAAGCAATAAACGAATGTCAGGCTTAAATATTACTTCGCCCACAATAAATTAATATTACCCGAAAAATGATGCATTTTAATGTAGTGCAATTAATTTTTGGATTGCTAAACACAAAAAGAAAACCTTTTGGAGAAGCAGGGTTGGTGGGAGAGCTTATAGAGAACTAATAACAAATGTTTCGAAAATACCGTGGTTTTATGTGAATTTCCACCACTGTATAAATTAAATTGTAAAATAATTAATTTACTAAAAAGCCACTTACAAGTTTGGAGACGGCTCTTCAAAACATCTGGTGGCATACCAACGATCCAATAAGATATACCAGCCGCACCACCAGCAAAAATAGTTGGCATTAATCCAATCTTATCAGTTCCAGACCTCATCTTAATTTGATCCTGAATGATTTCATAGGTACAAAAGTACATACCGCTTGCAGGAATATCTGCAATTAATAAAATACAAAATAATAGGCATTCATTAGATAAGACATAACCTTATTTTTTTTTATCATACGACAATTCTAAATGTAGCTATGTAGGGCTCACATTATTTAACGCAAAAGATTACAAAAGATCATATATACATCAAAACTATGCGAGTTCCTTAGTACGCTGAAAATATCGCTCCATTGTTGCGCATCGTCGCCGCCGGTTGTCGAAGCGCCGTATAAGATATCCAGAAAGTATAAAAAAACAAACTGAGAAAATTTTCACAACCAAAAGATATCACATGTTGTGCAGCAATTCGATAAAAGTTTTACGAAAAAAAAAACATACGTTTCTATGTTTATGTCTAAAAAGTGGCTTAGTCCAATTTTCTTGGCCGATAAAAAACGTTGATAACGAACATTTAAACAATCGATAATCCGAACCTGTCGAACACGTTGTATATTTTTACAATTCCGAGCTGGAATATGGAATTTAAAAAAGCAAAAACCTTAAATATTTCGAGAAACAGAACAGAACCTAATCAGCAGAAGGCAGTGATAACGACATCCTTTAAAGCAATTGTAACTTCCTTCATCGAGCATTTGCCTCTCTTTGCATTTCGTGGGAAGTTGTTTCAGTGTAATGCGCATATCGTAGTAAGCCCAGTCGACAGCAGCTCGGTAGATAAATCGTTACAAAATCCTTTAATCATACTATTAATAATACTAGTAGAACAATGACGGTGAAAAAATGGTGTCCGCTTGTGATATTTGTGTTACTTGTGAGTATCTCCAGTGTGGAAATTCAGTTGCAAAAGTGCAAAGTTAGTTTTACTAAAAATTTTAAATTTCATTGTAGAAATGTGCCTCCTCGGAAAATACTGACTGGAGAGACAGTCACTCAGTGGTTTGTCCAAATCAATGTGTGTGTCAATATGCGCATTTTATGGATTTATCAATTGCAAGATGGATAAATTCTATGCAAATGAGTCGCGCTAAGCAGGAAAAGCCACATGCAGAGAATCATAATGAAAATGAGGTAAAAATTAAAATTATTACTGACTGGTGCCTATTTAAGCAGAGTAAAAATGTGCAATGTTCTGCTTAAAGATATGAAACTAGACAACATTTTTTTAAAATAAATTTGCTTTATACAAAACGCCCAAAATCGAAAGAGAAAAAAATAGTTATTATTATTATTTCATATTCATATTCAGCATTACTCCAATAGTTTCAATCAATTCTAATGTGATGTGATTTTATCAAGAAAAGTTACCTCTTTTACGCCTTGAAACTTAAAACAAGGTAGGATTTATCTAGCAAATCCCTATATCAATTAAGTCGATTAATTTCGTAAGCAGTTTTTGCATGACATTAAATTTAAAAAATGTTATTCATATTGTGATTATTGGCCGTGGTTCTAGCCACATTTATTATTAAAAATATAAAAATATTGATATGAATAGTTTTTTAAACTTTTTTCTCTAGCTTAATTTTACAATGATAATTTAATAGTTTTACTTCCGAAAAAAATTAACTATGGAATATATCGATAAATATATGACAATATGCGACTAAATCGATTAAAGCAAACTGTCCTCGATCGATTTTCGTAAAGGTAGATCATCGAAAACTTTCGAATGAACTAAAATCGTATCAATCTACCACAAAGGAAGTAGATTAAGCAACAAAACAAATATACCTTTAAAGTAGTACTACATAAGCGTATCAATTTTCTGCCCATCTTACAGTCAAGGAGATCTTGATAAATGTATTTTTTAGAAGATTAACGAAAATCGACAATACATTTTTTAAGTTGATTACATGCAACATCCACAGGTATCATTTGACGGTGATGAAAGCTTCTTATCCAATCCTTTTATAAAAGTGGCAACATGTATCCTGCAATCAGAAACTGAAACCAAAGAGTTTTTCAATCTCCTTCCACACGATATACAAGCACTTGTCATACTTTACACAGCAGCAGGAAAGAATAAAACAGGTAAATCTTTAATTGCATATATTTACTATAATTTAAAATTTAAATTTTTTTCCTAGTTAAAACCTCTGATCTTAACGTATTTACTGATCTCATGACCTTAGAAATCAGAGGTCCTCGGGATCGAACTCTACAACTTCTAATGGACGAACCTTTGGGTCTGCTTCAAAACGTAAATTTTGAATCAATCAACCTTGTCGGAAATGAACAAACCAAACGGCCCAAAAACCCTGTCCATCCTAGTGAAAGTTTCGATTATGTCCCAAATAGTGAAAAAATCGATTACAATATATCCCTCGAAATAGTTGAAGAAGAAGAAATTGAAATCCTCCCATACGATGTTTATTTGATGGAGATAAAAAAATCTCGCATGGCGTCATTTTATGGCTGGGAAAATCTTGAAGTGTTGCGCATTCATGACTGCAAGCTAGATGAATTGCACTGGGAAATGTTCGATGGACTCAGTGAGCTCCAGCATTTATCACTGGAACATAACGAAATCAAAGTGATCCCAGCCTTCGCATTGTATGGCGCATTGCATATCAAAACTTTATCGCTTGCCCGGAATTCTATTCTCGATTTAAACTATCGTTCACTAGCTGGATTGCTTGAATTGGAGGTCTTGGACTTAAGTCACAACAATATCACTAAATTGTCAGAGCTAACATTTCCCCCATTTCCAAAGTTGGAGTATGTCGACTTTAGAAATAATCCTATTCGATACATATTTCCTGCAACATTCGGTATAATGAATAATACCAAAGCGATTTTTCTTGGATCGACAGAAGCTCAACTTGAATTGTCAGGAAATGATCCATTCGAATTTCTAGAAATTTTAGACTTTTTGTCTATATCAAATTTATCAATTTCAGTTTTGGATCAAAGTGTTTTCAAAAGTCTCCGAAATTTACAGGTTTTAAAACTTAGAGGTTCAATACAAAAAGTCGACTTTGATGCTTTCGCTCATATGAAAAAGCTTCGAGAGGTTGATTTGAGCAACTGCAACTTAAGGAAGATATCGATGGACGCCTTTATAGGGTGTAACAACTTAGAGAAAATTAATTTATCGAAAAATAATTTATCGTACATTCCATCACGACTTTTTGATGATCAACATATTTTAAAGGAAGTATATCTGCACGATAATGCTCTTAAACACCTTTCATCGACATTTTTCAATAAACCATCGTTGAGATTAGTCCGATTGACTGGCAATCCTTGGAAATGTACCTGCGACATGGCTCTGTGGAAACCGATTTTAACAAATATACAAAAAGGTCCGCGACAAGAGAGTTGTATAAAAGATTTTCATACGTCAAAAGTAATCTCATGTAAAAAAGTCGACAATTATAGAATTAATAACAAGTTAACGCCGCGATGTTCCAACTTAAAAGGACGAACAGTTTACTATGCGCTGAGGAAAGATTTAAAATGCAATTTAAAGAAAGAATTAGAACGTCATTTGAGGCAAAGAGGCCGAGGTTTGAAAAAAGGATCCAAATTTAAACATATCGAGCAGGAAATTAAAGATAAGGAGTTATCAACAAATGGGAAGTCCTTGGGTAAGAGAACTGAATGGGAAAGAGAGCGAAATCAAAAAATTATAAAGACAATTCAAAGTATAAATTCTTTGGATCACCTGACATCAAATAATAACTTCAATATAAGCCATACGGTGCTCGGACGTGCTGATGAAGAGCACTCGATAAACTATATTTAGGTAATATTTTTAGTTATGGTGTAAAGATAAAGATGCTCTTTTAGGATGTAAGTTGTTAATGTAGACTGAATGTGTTTAATAAAGCGAATTTTAATTCTGAGTTTTCTTTAATTCTTCCAAATCAAAACTTTGTTTCCGATTCATTTAAATCCGAATTTTTATTGTTTATTATAGGGAAAATCAATCAATAAAAAAAATTGGTAATTACAATTGAGTGTATTTCCTGAAAAGTTAAAATTGGAAATTCAAAACGAACGATAGTAGTTAATTCAAAACGAACATAAATTTAAAAAATGAATTCTTTACTCGCATTTTACTCATTACTCAAAATACCGTCGCAGTAGTTGGAACAATATATCGAAAAAATGTTCACAATAATGATCAAATCTTTACAATACCAAGCATATGCGCAGAAAACATTGAGAACGAGATTTTAAGAATAAAAACAGTAGTAAATTTGCTCATAACCCAGAAGTCAGATTAACCAATAAATTAAGTTAATGACCAATTGCTTAATTATAAAATACATTTTCACTTATAACTTTTAACGACTTACCTCTCAAAAGAGTGGCACAGGTTCCCTTATAAATACTGCGAATTCCGCCGTCTTTCCATAATTTTTTGCCGCAATCAAGCATTCCATTATATTTTTTAGGACCAGTGCCACCTTGTTGAATTTGTAGAAGGCACTTAATACGCTCACCAGGAGCCATAATTGTAGTAGTAAAGATTCCTGAGAAAGCTCCGGCTAGGAAGAAGTCAGTGTAGCTTAGTTTTTCGTCCCCTTTTTGTAGTAGTTTTTTTCCAAGACCAAATCCAAAGAAACTGATCGCAAAAATTGGAGCAATTCCAGTCAGAGGGGCTGACATGCCCTTGTAAAGGCCCTTAAAACCTTCATTTTTAACAGTTTTTGCTGCACAATCAAAGGTTCCTTTAAACATTGGTTCCTGGCCGGGAGGCGGTGTGGGCATTGTTTGAAGGCGAACCTGCGGATTGGAGGATATATGTCAGTTCCTCAAATAATTAAAATTTATTGAGATGAAAATGAACAAATCAAATTTCATAAACGGATATCTAACACTAAATTACAGTTTATACTTTTGTATTTTTCGGTTTTTTTGGTTTGTTTGTTTCATAATTAATCGTTTTACGATGAATCACACGCAGGGCTGCCTGGTTTTTAGGATTCAGCGTATGCTGGGTTGACTGTAATTCCATTGCTAAATATGTTGATTGTAACAGAAAAGGCCTTAACCCTTTGAGTGTTATGAACTTATTATGGGTCAAATTGAATGGCTGTGTGAGAACCCATATCTGCGTTCATGACCTAAATCGAATAGCTGTGAGGCAACCCATATATGCGTTCATAGCGTTCAATGGGTTAATACATATTATTTTCGATGTTTGAAGTTCATAAATTAAAAGATTATATATTTTGCAGAAGCAAGTTTAGATATCAATGAAATTTCGGGAGAATAAGATGAAATTTGTAAGATAATATTTAAAATAAATATAGCACATCCGATCCAAAACTGCCTGCAAGAATTTTTGAAATATATTCATAAGATGTTTAGCCGGGGAGAACTAGGTCTTCAATGAAACCATCATGAATACTTACAAACAACCACTGTGTTATTCCGGTAGAATTATTAATAAATACTAAAGCTCCATAAAATCATCTTTTTTCATTAAAAACACCAAATTAGATAGAATTAGATTGTTTTAATAAGTGATTTCATTAGAATTGTAGACGTGTTTATTAAATGTGGAACTGCTTGTACTTTCATTTTTTAATTGTTTTGAAAAGCTTGGTTTTACGGCCGTTTTGTTCTTTTTCAAGTTTCGCGTGATCTTGATCTTGCTATTAGTTTTGCACGTAGAGTCTTGGTCTCTGTCTTGGATTTGCTACAAGCCCGATACCAAGACCGATTGGGCTAATCACTAACAGAAATACCTATAATAGAGTTGTATAGATGGAGAATACCAAAACTATCTATTTGGAAGCATAAAATTGTTTAAAACCCTGAGTTCATTTTTCTAGGGTGAGCCTGACGAGAAAACAAATGTGTAGCGTAAAATAAAATCTCGTAGGAAACATTTTGAGAGTTTAAATCACTTTAGGACTTCATATTGCTGCTCATAAAATGTGTAAACAATTTAGTTTAAGATAATCAAGCTAAAATCGTTTCCCGAATTCCCCTGCAAGCCTCTTGCTTAGTTTGAATTCGGTCACACCTTGACCCGCCACACTGTGCTCCACAGCAACCCAGAACAACTATGAGCCGAGTCAAGGGCCTCCCGAAATAGTCGACAGAGACCGACTTCGCGCTCCCGGGTCCAATTAATCCTGATTTAGTCCCCATGAGCGCATTGGACTTTGGTCGATTTTATTATTGGAACGCTTTGACAGTCAGCAGCCTACCTTAATTGTGTCGAGCGGGTGCCCCGAGAGCACTGTGCAGATCCCGCCGAAGCCGCCGCACAGGAAATATTTGACTGGGCTCACTTGCTCCGCCATTGCGTCCTCGTAACCTCAGATCCTTCCTTGGAGCCCCTGAAAACTGTAAGTTACATAAAAATAAGATTATTTAATTAATCATCGACGGAACTCTGAACTTTGTACCTGAAATTCGGTGGTATTTGGTGAAAGTGCAGTCCTCCAAAGGTTTGGCTGAAGGTTGTCTCGGCGCTCGGGGTCACTGTCGTACTTAATTGCGGACTGATTACGACTTAACGGAATCTCTGCGAATTTTACACAAATATATTTCTGCAAGTAATCAACGCGAACAGCCTACGGAACTGGGCCAGCTGAGAGAGCTCTAATCAGTCGGTGCGGTGGCGGTGGGATGTCAACACGAATTACACCAGTGGCTCTCAAAATTTCAAATATCTCGGCTGCCGATCCGAGCCGCTGCAAACGAATTGTTGGTCGTGTATTTTACCCGAAAAATTCGGGATGAAAATCATTTAAAAATAAATACAGACGTTTAGTCACTTAACTAAATTATAAACGACTTTAGAAACGTCGTTTTTTAGTTAAGATTCAAGTATGGCTCTAGCTTGGCTTAAGCATAGCTTAAACCTAGTTTAAGTCGGTTTATGTGTTGCCTTTTCTTTGGTCAGAAGTCCCTAGGTACGTAAACAAAATTTAAACTTAAATTTGATTTCCAAAGGAACCAAAGGGACTAGTTAATTTTTCGGTTTTACAATAATGATTTGGGCTTTAAACTTAGTTTAAGTTTAGCCAAAAGATTTAGAGAGATAATTGATGATAAGTTTATCTAAACCATTCGAAAACAAAACAGTGAATATAGTTGAAATTAAGTCATAGCTTCAACTCACTTAGTTTTACTAAACGAGGTAAAGCCCACACTGAGTAATCGCAATCAATTAATAAAGATTCAGCTATTTAAAACTGTTTTTACTTAAATCGAAACGACTTATGTTAAGCAATTCAGCATTTTTTTAAGGGTTTACTTTTATGAATCATTCTGCAATTTTCTGATTATCAACGCGGGTGAGACTTTAATTGTATAATACCTTTAGATTCTTGTGTTTATGCTTCATTAGTATTTTTAGAAAATCAGAAATTTAATCTAAAATAAAAAGTAGTTGTTATTTTTTAATAAAAAATGCATTTCTTATGCTTCGCATATAAAGTACAAAGTTCTTTTGTTTTTAACTTAAGAATGTTTTGAGAAATTAAGTACAAAGATCTTTAAAAAAATATAAAAAAAAACATGTATATCAAAAAATATTCCAAGTGATAGTACCCCGTATGTGTTCAATATTAATTTTATAAATCTGGCTGGGGTGTCTTTCGGATGTAACCCTTTCCTGAAGGAACTGGAACTTTAGTATAGCCTTTAGGAAACAGAGTTGCAGCATCTTCTTCTGGAATTGTGGGTAACACCATGCAATCGCCGCCTGCCTACAAAATAAAATAAAAGTATTTCATTTATAATAATAATTGGTATTAAATTGTTTGAAGAGATTTACCTTCCAATCCACAGGTGTTGCGACTTTGCATTGATCAGTAAGTTTCAAAGAATCCAAAACTCGTAAAATTTCACTAAGAAATGGAAATATTTATTTAAAATACATGGGTTCATAAAAACATATACGGCCTTACTCAAAATTCCTGCCTGTAGTTGCCGGGTACAAAATAGATAAGCGCAATTTTTTATTGTGATCTATAATAAAAACCGCTCTGCAAGTAAGTGGAATTCCCGCCTTATCTTTTTCGTCCTTATCGAGCATGTTAAACTTTTCAGCGAGATCTCTTTTCTCATCGGCAATAATTGGATAATCGAAATTCTCGCAATCTATCATAAGAAAAAAAAATTAAAGTATTAAAGGCTTTTAAAATTAATTACAGTTCATACTTCCATAACTCTTAATATCTTCAACCCATCCAAGATGAGATTCTACGTTGTCGCAAGAAAGTGCAATTGGTTTGCAATTGCGTTTTTTAAATTCTGGCATCAAGGCACATACTCGGGATAATTCAGTTGTGCAGACAGGCGTGTAATCGGATGGATGAGAGAATAAAATACCCCAACTGTTTGATTTTATAAAAAGTTAATGCATGCAATTAATAAAAACACAAAATACCATTAAAATAAAACCGACAAAAATGGACAAATATTTCGCAGTTCTAAATCATCATAGCAAAAATGTTTATATATAAATTACTACTTCACAATATGTATCCATTTTTATCATCAATAATAATAATAATATAATTTAACTTACGACTCGCCAAGCCATTCGTAAAAATCGATAGGGCCAATTGTAGTCTCGGCCTGAAAATTAGGAAACTGGTCTCCGAGATTCAGGGCTTTTGAGTTCGACATATTTTTTTTTTTTTTTGTTTTTTCTAAAATGTTTATGAAACAAAATTTTATCTTCTTGTTTTGCAATAAAGTTAAAAGTTAATTATCACATATACAATGTATAGAAACAAAAATTTATTATTTCCATTTTGGTACATACATTTGCAATTAAATTATACCACAAAATAACTAATTTTATTTAATGACTATATAGCGTGGCGTATTATTAATTTTCTGCTTTAAAATAATTCATTTATATCATCGTAGCGATGCTTGTTAACACAATTCATAAAATCTAGTGAAATTTCTGAACACCTCAGGCTCTCTTTGGGATTAGATTTTAAGCAATCAAGCAGTAAAGATTTTCGAGTCTTGCATAGATTACTTTTCTGTTCAGTTTTATTGAGAACTTTTACAAAACTGTTTTCGATATCTTCAACAGTCGATTTATATTCTTCTGCCATAACTGTGGTTGCGTTTCCAGGGAAATCTTTTTTTAAACTTTCAAAATCAAAATCATTTTCTTTCGAGAAACAACCTTTTTTGTCAAGTGGAGAATTTTCAATATTTTTTGGAATAATTGTAATTGAACTGAACATGTGATTTGTAAGAGCTTGAATTACTCGAGATTTTGATTTATTTATATTCTTATTATTATCGTCAAAGCCTTTAGATAGCTTCTCAATAACTTCTTCAGATATCGCTAAATTTCCAGATTTTTGGTCTTGGCGAGTATTTTCATCGTTTGAT
Source organism: Philonicus albiceps (assembly GCA_963969385.1). Lineage (NCBI taxonomy): Eukaryota > Metazoa > Arthropoda > Insecta > Diptera > Asilidae > Philonicus > Philonicus albiceps. The sequence continues at coordinate 7,265,875 of OZ017775.1, forward strand.
TTGTTCGAGTCATACGACGGCATAGAAAATCCTTCTTTGTCCATTAAAGTTTTTCCTAAGGAGATTTACTGCTGAAAATATTTTTAGAATCATTGATTAAAATTATTTTATATAGTTTAATTAACCGAATACAACTTCCTATTCTGTAATAAAACTTTTAAAACTTTCACTTTGAAAGAATTAAAAACAGTACAACTCTTAAACAATAATAAGCGCAAAAAGTTCATATTAAGCCACTCTTTTCTTTAGAGAGGAGACATGGTAATACAGATAATACAATTTTTCGCAGTAGTTCAGTAGTTGTTCAAAGCAAATTATTGTACTTTTTCTATTCCATTCTGCCTGACACGATCTTGCCCGCCGACAAATGCATGTTTCTGCTCACCAACAAGTGTACCATTCTGCCCACCGACAAGTGAACGATTCTGACACTATTTGTGCAGAATTGGTTTATAGTAGTGAACTGCCAATTTGAAGGCCGCAAGTTGGATTCGTACTTTTGGTACAAGTTGTTGCTCTTTAGAGCACTTCCCAAATATGTGAAAACATATTAAAAAAACAAAACAAACATAATGAGAAACTTGCATGTTAGTATAAGGGTTGCTTCTAAATTTTACATAGTTTTGTTACAATATTCGTTAGAATTTTCATTAAAATTACTAACTAAACGCTACGTTTAGATAGTCCCAGCTTTGATAACGTCTTTGAAAGCAAATATTTCTTTGATTATATGCTTCAGAATACTAAACGAAAATTACCTTTTCAAGAATTCCATCATTTATGTTTTCGGATCATAGATAAATAACAGATCAAATCCTAAAAACGTTCTTTATTTCAAAATGCACCAGAAGTAATGAAATAATGGACCAAAACAAATTTGTAACTTCAAAGAATTGACCGTAAAATCTGTAGTAAGGACTCTTTAGGAAATGATATCGAATTTTAAAATAGCGAAATCAACATGTGATTTAGACGAGAATTAAAATTTGTTAAATTAAGATTTTTTAATGAAAACTGGCACTAATTTAGAGTCAATTACCAAAATGTTTGTATCCAATATAAGCGAAGATGCAATATAACGTCTAAAGTTTCGTAAATTGAAGGGAAGTCACATTACATAAATTTCTTAAAGGTAAAGGAATCAGGCATTAATCGTAATCAAAGGGTTCTGTTAAAGGTCCTAACCTAAATCACCATTTAGTAGTTAGTAAAAATACTTAATAGCTTGAAATATGCCAATTTTACCGTTTTATCAATTAAATAAAGCCTTAATACTTTTAAATTTATTTTTATAAACCACATTTATAATCAGTTTAAAATTCAATTGATTTCATCAACTGTGTTAAGGCAGCCAATTTTCAATCGTAGAAATCACTGTAATAATGTAAAATAACAAAGTTTTGTAAACGCAGAGTGTACTTACCAATTAAAAGTATTGAAAATAAATAATTTCAGAATTATTGTTTAAAAAATTACCGCAAAATTAATGCAAAATGAAACAACACCTCACAACCGACTCGCGATTTTTATACCGGTTAAATGACAGAAGACAGCTGATTAGCTGTGCACCTAGAACTAGGGGACACACTACCTTCAAACTGTTACTAGTTTTATTAGTTTTATCAGACTATAAGTTGAAATTAAACTAATTTCCTAGATATATAATGGTTGTAGGTGTAAGACGAATTGAATTTATTCCACAATTATTTTAAAATAAGTCTGTTTGGGGACATCATGCAATTTGTTTTTTTACATGAAAGTTTGACGAGCCCTAACTATTGCATTTGAACTGTCAAATGAGTTAAGATATGTCAACAGCCGGATTGGGTGTTCTTGAAGAAAACTAAATTTTTTGAATTTTAGAAGATTTATGCGAGAAATTGGTGAGTCAGGATGAGTTCCAGACAACTTAATTAGGTTCGCTGCAAGGTTTACTGCCGGAAATGCGGATAATGTAGGAAATATATCGGTGCAATGCAGGTGACAAATCCGATTTAGAGACCGGTTCTCATCATCCCACCAGTCCGGTTCTCAGGGCCAATTTCCAGCTCAGCAGTTGCCCGCTGGTGAAAGGTTCACGCACCGTACAGTCGCCACGAGCGTGTAGTCTAAACAGTCCGCAATTACAAAAATCGGGTTCAACTCAAAAAGTGCATTGTTGGCGCCCCCGACCACAGTCCGAAAGAAAGCTCCGTAAACTTTGTTCAAGTTGAGCTAAATTAAAAATAAATAAATAAATAAATTAAAGCGTCTCGGTGCTCGCGCTAGAGCTAGAGCATGAGGTGCACCCGATTTTTTCCCAACTTTGATTTCGGTCAGTCAATTCCCCTCGTTTGTTTTGCAGAGAACTTCTGATCAGCGGCCCGTCGCCCATTCAACCCGAGATGCAGCTCCTGAGAAGGAATATCACATTAAATCTCGTAAGTACTCTCATCAAAACTCAACCTTTGCCTCCCCCGCATTCCAGTTAGTATTATAATAATAAAGTGCTTAGCAGCGGGGTCTTATCTTTACGTAGTGTTTATAAATTAAGTTAAGTAATCAGCGGGGACTACTTTTGCTGTGTAATGCGATCGCTGATCGTCTCCTGTTACTTAATCAGCCCAACCCCTCTCTGCGCTAGTGATTATGCGGCCAAAGCTAAATAATCAAATAATCAAGATCAATTCTTGCTAACGAATCAGAAGCCTGTAGCTCTAGGTAGGTGAATGGATCTTTATCGGTTCTACTAGCTGAACTATGTCTAAATGGCAGAATTTTTAGGTATAATTCAGCTATAAGTAAAATGAGATGATTCATCTTATGAATTCCTCATCATTGAAGTTTTACAACCAATCCATATAGTGCAAAATTCAATATAATACCATAAGAAGCAGTTCAGTCAGATAACTGAATTGAAGATGACATCGAATTTCTAAATAAATTTTATGGAAGTGGGGATTTACTTTAAATTCAGTGAACTGTTATATCTTTAAAAATAAATTGTTGTTCCATATTACATGCGTTATTTGTCTTTATCAAGTTTTTATTAAAAAGCATTCTTAAATAATGCCGTAAAAAGTTTATATTATTATATTTATTTCAAAATTATATATACTCCCTAATTTAAGGTTCGCAATGTAGCCAAAGCAACATCTACTGCTGTTCCAAAATTCCCGCAAAATCTGACGGTAGGAGCTAAGTCAAATGTGACTACAAATCAGCTCCTTCTCCGGAACTATGCATCAGCAACAAATCCCCAAAACCTCCCACATTTTCCTGTACCGCCTTTGCAGGAGACTATTGAGAAATTTCTAAAAACCACAGTTCCGGTCCTTACTGATTCTGAATTTCAAGAGACTTGTAAAGAAGCTCAAAATTTCTTACAAGGTGAAGGTCCTAAACTGCAGGGCCTTTTAGAGGAGGTGGCTAAAAAATCAGAAAACTGGTTGGCTGAACGATGGCTTAAGGTGGCATACCTCGGGTATCGTGATACCGTTTGTATTTATGTAAGTCCTGGAATGACCTTTCCACCTCGGAAATTTAAATCTGACGAAGAATGGCTTAAATACACAGCAAAGACTATTTTCATCGCCCTTAAGTACAAAGAGCTGGTGGACAACAAGAAAATCCCCCTGGAAAAAATGGGGGATAAAGAGCTAGACATGTCACAGTATGGACTGGTTTTCGGCACATGTCGAATGCCAGCGCTCAAAGAGGACTATCACAGCTTTAATCCGAAGTCAGAACATGTTGCCGTGGTATATAAAGGCCATGTGAGTTACTTTTCCCGCTCAAATTGTTTTTATGCAATAAAAATGTTTCCCCAAAATTACAATAGTGGTTCTGTGTTCCTGTATATGGATCTTGCCAAATTATCCACCCAGACCTTATCTATAAGCAACTTCAGCTTATAGTCAGCAAAGTTACTAAAAAAGAGGAAAATCCCATTGGAGTGTTAACAACGCTTCAGAGAGATGATTGGGCGAAGGCTTATAATGATTTAATTGCGGATCCCCAGAATAAGGCATCTATTGAGAAAATCCAAAGTTCACTCTTTACTGTGGCCTTGGATAACAAAGTTCCTGTGCAGCATGGTGAGAACGAAATGATTGTTGTAAGCGAGCAATTAATTCATGGTGGAGGATCAACTCAAAATGCAGGAAATAGGTGGATGGATAAAACTATTCAGGTAAGTAAATATCTTGAAGTAGTTTTTGAATTTGTTATAGTATTTGCCGAGACCGCACAATGTGTTCGACAGGTCTCATTTTCTTTTCAATTTATATATTTGTCTCCTAGACAACTTTATGGGATGGCAATGCGCTTTAACAACAGGTTATGGTTTATTAAGTCCTTGAATTCCCATTAGTCTTTTATTACACATTTCTTTGTCTGTGGATGAAGACAGTTACTAGAAGAATTCTGCCCGCGTCGTAAATTTAATTATTGAAGGCATACGTGTTTTATTTTGAATTATTACTTAAACTTAACAATAAATAAATATAATAAATGTAAATAAAAATACGTACCTATATGTAAAAATATTAGCGTAACTTTAAAATAAAACTTAACGCCTTTCGACTTGTTTGATAATTTTAGAATTGTATTTACGAGCGTAAATTGTGAAATAGACGCTAAATTTACTTAGTACTAATAATCTAAAATTAAATCTTCCTTCAGCTGATTGTAAATCCAAACGGCGTCAACGGCTTTTGTTATGAACACTCTCCCGCTGAAGGCCAACCCATTGCTATTATGACTGACTACATAGTGAAGCACATGTAAGTATTTTTTTCCTTAATTTTTAAATTATCTTTTGTTTGGTAAATTGTGAAACGAATTCTCAGCGACGATCAAAAAATTACCGAAGGTTCCCAACAAAAAGTTTTTAATGAACCGGCTCAGTTACCAATTTGCGTTAACGATAAAATTGTCCAACACGTTAAGAAGGCAAACCAAGACCTTGACAAATTAGCAAATAATCTGCAGTTGTGCGTCCTCCACTATAGAAAATACGGAAAGGAGTTCATTAAGACGCAAAAGCTAAGTCCAGACAGTTATCTTCAAATGGCAATGCAATACGCCTTCTATAAGTGAGAAATCTATGTCTGTACTACCTATTTGAAAAGTTTTAATGAAACCTATGATCAACAGATTACACAAGGCTCCTGCACCGCACTACGAATCGGCTCATCTTCGACTATATCCCGGTGGGCGTACTGAAACAATTCGCTCTTGTTCAAGTGAATCACTCGCTTTTGCGAAGGCAATGGTTGAAAATGCTTCGGATGATCAGCGTGTGAAGCTACTAAAAGCAGCCGTAAATGCACACCGCCAGTACACAATGATGGCCCTGCAAGGAAAAGGTGTTGACCGACATCTTTTAGGATTGAAATTAATGGCACTTGAGAACAAAATGCCCGTTCCAAAATTCTTTAGTACGCCAGGCATTGCAAAGAGTGCCCACTTTAGACTATCGACAAGCCAAGTTGCTTCAAAATATGAATCGTTTATGGCCTATGGACCCGCGGTTGATAATGGCTATGGGCTCTGCTATAATCCTCGTGGCAACGACATGTATTTCGCTATATCGTGTTGGGTGAGTAATAAGGAAACCGATTCAAAGAAGATGTCTGCTGCATTACAAGATGCATTGGATTCTATGCAAGATTTGCTATCTCGTGCTGGAGAGAAACCTAAGCCTAAATTGTGAGGTAATTGTGCTTGTATATCCGATAAAAATAAACTCTAATTTTTGTATCTAAAAACTTTTTGGAAAATATATGTATATAAACAAAACAAAAATACAATTTTCAAAGACTGAATGCATTTAAAACATTTGTACGCCTCTTTTCTACCTCAATTCGTGGAGAAATAAAGTAAATTGCCATATTATCCAATAAAATAAATTACGTGCAACAATTCGATTAAATGGGTGAATTCTAGAAATATTATAACAACCGATAAGTACGCGTTTTGTGACTCTTTTTTAACTGATTTAAAAAAAGATAAGCGTCCAATATTTGTTCACCTTTTCCTGTATTTCTGCTATAACGCTTTATGTAATACATTCAAGATTCTCCCATTTGTTTTATGATAACTTTGTCCACGCTAAAGAATGTAAACAGAGTGGATTATTAAATGCAAAAGTTTGAACTTATTTTAGTTTCACTTCCTTTTCAAGACGCCTTTTTCTTGAATTTGAGATTCAATATGTGAAATTTCTACATAGTATCCCCTCCCCATATTATTCTCACTTATCCCAATATACACTTTCTCGCAAAATGCCGTCTCCAAGAAAACAATATAACAAATGATAATCGAAATCACGATTTGAAAAATTCGTTAAATTGCTTAAGCGAACAAAGTTTATTATTTTTTTACAGAATACGTCGATTGGCTTCTTTGCACACTGCACATAATATCCTCGCAACAAATGACATAAACTGATATCTTTGCTAAAAAGTCCAAATATGTATTAAAAAAGTTAAATTTGTTTCGAAAATAGCTTTGATTGAATTTTATACAACTATTTTTAAACACATTAACTAATGCTCAGTGGCTCAGAGGAATGTTAGTCACATTCAAAAAATTGTGTCTTTTTAGAGCGTGCCAAAAATATCCATCTTCTAGTCCTTCTTACAATGGTAACAGCTGCAACTGATAGCGGACTTGAAAGTTAAAGTGCGAATTCCATCAAGGCAATAGACACGTCTGGTCACCTAGAAATGTTCATGATAAGGAAAATATTTCACACAACGGATGTGTCTAATCTCACATCTTCAGACTCCATTATATTACAGCACTGTCCAATAGAAATAACCGGTTTCGATGGCTTTACAAGTCCAGCCGTTGTTCCGTATGGGATACTTGGAACGGCGTACGATTCGCAAAATCCTCGACACGCATTTGTCGTTATCCAAAATTCAATACAATCGGGGATGCTGATTTTTCTTGTGTTACCAACTTTATGGCAACCGGGTTTATGCCAGTTATCCTTCGCAAAAACGACCACTGCACAGAAGAGAAAGATGGCTATGCGGAGCCACAACATATTGGATGTTTTCCTCTTTTGGGGGCAATTGCACTGTCGTAATTTCCGGACACAACTGAGGTAGATACCGTTGAAGGTGATGCTTTTTATCCTTTTAAAATTGCAATCTTTCCTGTGACGTATTTTTTTGCGGAGGTGTGCGCTCGACGGGCATGCGTCCTTTTTAAAATAACTTTGGAATGAGATGTACCAAAAAAAAAAATCTAAATTATTCATTATTGAAAAATAAGTGTTAACGACGTCTTACTGGAACTATTTAAAACTTTTCCAATTGACTTTTCCTTTAACGAATGTATTACAGCAAATAGTTACTGTTAAATGAAAGAAAACATAAACAAAATGTCGTTATCAGCGCTGATAAGTTCAGTTTTATAAAGGTTAAATTTACACTAAGAAATTCCATTCCATAAATATTTTTCAAGGGGAATTAATGGAAGATGATTAGAAGGCATGATGTTTTCGCGTGCCAATTGAAGAGGAAGAACTTTACCAACAAACAACTGGGCCAATTCAATTTAGTATGATATCGTGTTTCATTCAAAAATTTAAAGTATACTTGTCAGCACGTTTTTATTAATTATATATACTAATTTTTTATTTAATTATAATGCTGATAGGTTTGTTATCGAAGCAATTATTTCATTTACCCTAAAAATTTCGACCATTGGAAATTCATAACATATCTGCAATTGGTACTACTCGCATAAACCTAAATTTCCCTTTTTTGTATATTTTTCTTGAAAAATTTTGATATTTGTTCTATTTTATTTGCCCAATTCTATTTAACTAAAATAGTACTTTTTATATATACAAAATTATAAAACATTAAGTTTTACAATAATTTCTTTACTGAAAACAGTTTCCCAGAATTTCATTGGTTTTAATTATGCACATTAAAACCAATAAAATTCTGGGTAACTATTCTCAGTAAAATGTTTACATATAGGTGTTAAATGTATTCAATGATACCCATTCTTTTTAAATTATAAAGTTCTGCATTTCTGCTGATGGCTGGGTTTTACAGATAACTGAGACGTTATTCCAAAATGCGAACTCGAATGTGATCTCAGTTTGATTTGGTTTGTCTCTGTCGTTTGTTTAAGTTTGGTATTAAAAATTATAATGAAAATTATAAAAACGTTGTTAAAATGGTTTCGGGCTTAAAATAATATTTCTTATAGATATATTGAAAAAAATCAAGGAGGACTTCAAAGCATTTTCAAGGTCAACAACTTTGCAAGTTGATTTGAAATTTAACTTTAATGTTTCTACCTATAAGAATAGCTCAATTAATCATTTCGATAGCACTAAGTGAAGTTATAAATATAATTTTAGAAGCAAAACTCTGACATTTGTCCTGTATATCACTCATTACACAACCGTACAAAGGACACCCGTTTGCCACTTAATTGTTAACAAAACTCTATCGATTTATCAGAAAATTATCTCGATATCAAGGTCTTAGTTTTTTCAATATTTCTCTAATTTGTAAACTCTATATAATGCTATTAAAATTTAAGTTAGTGTAAATAAAATAGTGAAAATAAAATGAAAATTCGGATCAGAAAGCTTTGCTATGTCTATACACAAAATTGTAAATCATTTAATAAGAAATTCAAATGCTCTTCAATAAAGTATTATTTAAGAAAAGGGTCATCGTTCCTTTAAAGGCTTTATAAGCTGAGCTTTAATACTTCTTAAATTCCGCTTTCATTCATATTCTCCTTAAATAAGAACGAGAGTCTTGTAAGGCTATGTAAATATAAGAATAAATATTATTCCAAATTCCAACTGAATTACCAATGGCTGATATCGAGAAGGTCATACAAGCGTAGCGAACTTTCACTTTATGTTTAAAATCTCAATTTTCTTCTTTCATTCTATTTACAACTAGTGCTAGTAGAAATATAAAAATAAAAAAATATAAACCACATTTCAAATTCATTCACCTCCGCAAATCATTACTTGAACGGAAATTGTACAAAGCTTATAAAGTCTGAGAAGTTTACTTTTCGTCTAGATTCCAAACGTTACATCTACAAAATCAAATTACACGTTGAATGCACCATGCAAAGTTTTCTCATTTGGATTAATATAAAAATTAATTTTAAAAGATTGTTAACCTTTAAATGAATGACTTCTCTTAGTGTGAAATTAATGAAGATATCCCATATAAGATGTGCCTGAAAAAATGGTAATCAGAATATCCTCCCCTTATTTTACGAGTATATCCTTTAAACAATTATGCGCCCCTCAAAATTGAATTTATCTAAAAATTACTTTTTAATTTGGTCATTTCATTTGGGAATATCGAAAACCGCCAATCCTTAGCTACATCAAAAATATCTCAAGGCGGGCTGCTATCGATTTTCAACAAACTCCCTAATATTGGAAATATTCCCAAACATATTTACCTAAAAACAACAAGGTAGAAAAAGGTTTAATATATCGTAAATTAAATCCGCACTAGTAGATACATTTGTCGTGACTTTTAAGCCATAAAGCAAAATCACTTTAAGTTAAACTCTTCGAATATATGAACACTTTAAAGCTTATGAAAATAGGAAAACGATTTTTCATTGAGGATTTAACCAGTAAATCACCATATGAAAGGTAAACGCCCAGTTTATTTCTGCAAATTGCTTTTACTCATTTTTGTTTTCATTCATCATATTCTATTCAGCAAAAATCGCGTTAGAAAAATAATTTTTCAAAAAAAAAAAAAAAACATAATATATATGTATTTGTAGAAAATATAAAAAATGCGAATTTAAGACTGTTCTCCTTAGATTTGTGCTAAAGAAGGTATAGACTTTTTGATGGAAATCGTCCACCAAAGAACGATATCTTTCATATATTTTTAATGCCTGCGACGATTGTTAGTTCGCGAATTGTTTGCATTTTGCCGTTGGTTAACATGCCGACGATTATTATTGTTTGGACCAGCATTATTTTCATTACTGTTGTTAGCTACAACGTTATTATTATTGTTATTATTTTCATTATTGTTATTATTATTATTATTGTTGTTGTGAATGATTTGAGCTGCTTGTGCTGCATGTTCAACAGCAGGTGCCGGTTGTGGTCCATAAGGCGGATCAACATTCATCGGCATAACCGTGTTTTCATCATCATCACTATCCACTTCTATGGGATACATTCGTTGCCTTCGTTCCTCCATTAGCCGTTCTCTATCTTTGTGGGTGTAATCACCAACGTTTGGCAGACCCATGATTACGTTAACCGACAAGGCTGAACGGACAATCCCCATATCAGTCGCTTCTAACCTATTTAAACAAATCTATTTAGTAAATAATCTACCACTAATATCATAAACAATACCATTCATCAAACTCGACATCATAGCATTCAGCATGGGCTATTGTAGCCACACCATTAAATCCGCCTATAGCAAAAATCATGTCATCAATAATTTCTAGTCCGAAATTACTTCTCGGATGATACATTTCTCGTATTGAAGACCAAGATTGTGTCTCAGGATCAAATCTTTCGCCAGTATTCATACGTGATAGACCATTAAAGCCACCAACAACATAAACATATCCCTTGTGTGCCACACATGATACTCCAGATCTTCGAGAAATCATATTTGGAATAGGAGACCAGGTATTAGACGATGGGTCGTAAACTTCAGCACTGTTCATACATTCTTGACCATTGAAGCCGCCTGGAAGTTTTAATATTTATTAGTAAAATTAAGTTTTAAAACATTGTCATAAGAGAGATAAATATTAAAATGTCCCGATATTACCAATATGTGTTTGTCAGGAAAATGATGATTGGAATATTAAAATTTATTGTACGCTAATTCAGTAAATCTGTACATTTTAATCCATATTGGCACAAATTGATTCAAGATTAATTTACTTTTATCAGGAAACAAAAACATTCTTCTCAGATATCTAAGAAGTTTTTTAAATTATTTAGAGCTATTAGACTAGCATCCAACAATTAAATATACATCATTCCTGGAAATTATTATTTTAAATTCTCTGCAAATTGTTTTAGGTGAAAACTTATTTCTGTTCCATCGTTGTTAAGCTTTAAAAAAGAAGGAAGAAAACATACAGAAATATTATTTGTAGATGGTGTACACTTTTCCTTTTGATGGAATCATTATTTTTTGAATAATTTATTGATATCTTCTTTGTGCGTTTCTTTAACCACTCTTATTTAAATCAAACGTAATCAGCGATTATCCTTGATTTATATAAGTAATGGACATCATCATATTGTAGTAAAATTATCAAAAAGAATCTTTTTAGATACATATTTATGTGATGGTTTACTCAATATGATTTTCTGAACGTTCTTTTTGTCAAACGAAATGTAGTCCTCCTGACAAACCATTTACAGACAATATACAAGGAAGGAATTCTATTAAATAATTTAATATATTTTGTTTCGTTTCTCTTAAACTTAATTTTATTTAATTTAAAATAATATTATAGATACGTTCGCAGCAGACTATATAGCCTAACCAAATATGCTTATTAACTGATTAGCAAATAGGTGATTATTTTCATATGCGTTACGAAAACTCATCGGTAAGGGCATCGGAGTGCAAATTTGAAGGTTGCATGTTTAATTTCTGACTTTGTCCAGATTCCGCTGTTTTCAAATATTCGAACATATACAGTCATATGAAAGAAAATGCATATTACCTGTAATATAGATTTTTCCATTAAGTGTGCATGCGCTAGCATCAGATCTTTGGACACTCATCGGAGCAATCATGGTCCACTGGTTCGTTTTTGGGTCATATCGTTCGGCAGTATTTTGCCTATTTTGGCCATCGTATCCTCCCATCGCATAGATAAAACCATTTAATTCAGTAACGCTGACGTAGCACCGACGACTGTGCATTGGAGCAATCTATGAAATAAAAAATGCAAACGACTTTGTTAATTTTCATGAAAAAGATTCCGTTAAGTTATTTTGCTCCATTAATAGCAATAAAAGAAACATCTTGACTCTTTACGCCTGACGTCTACCCTCCAGAAATAGACTCCGTTGAGGGCTGCTACACAAATTCAAATGCAAATTGAGAATATACCAACTGGGATGGAGTGAAGCTTTGTTTAGCAATTTCGTTAACACTGCTGTTTAATTACTCACTTTTTCCTAAAGCATTATCTAGTATAAAGTAGCTTTATTATATGAGTATTATCACATCCATGCGTCTTTAAAATAGCAGTTGAATTTTGTCAAGATGTGGTTTTCAGAATTTGGCAATAACAAATTTGCTACTTGTGATTTAAAACGGCGACAAACTTTGACTGTCATAGGTAGAAAAATTTATATAGATAGGTTTCATCTCTGGGGAAACCTAGAATTCAAAATATGTCTCATATCTGGGAAAACGGCATTTAAGATGTCTGTCTTCCAAATTTTAGACTTCAAGGGGTTTTAATAATAACTAGTACATGGGAATTACATAGGTCGGTGATTTTAAAGTCGCTATAAAAAACTTGTAGATGGTGGGCAATGAAAATTAAGCTATTTCGAGTAAATAAAGCGGTGGAATAGCGCAATTCGGATATTGATTTATTAGTTTTTTGCATAACTATATTTGTTATAGCTCGGTCCACCAGCTACTTAGTACAGAAAAGATTAAGGAGCAAAAAAGAAAACATTAGATGGATTATACTCAAAATTAATGTTATTATTAAAAAACAAATAATATGTAAACTTTTACTTATATATTTTAAACTTAATTTATATCTTTTTGTCTTGTATTTTGTTGACTGAACAAAGATTCTTCGTTTGAGTCCCATGTAACTGAAAAGGAAATATTACAAAATATGAAAATGAAAATGTGTAGCCTAGTTTTCAAGTAGTAAATGGATTGAGTTATAAGGGGTACCGCTGGAAGCCTCAAAGTGTGCACTTTAAAACGAGCTTTATTTTCCTCCTACAATGCCCTTGATAGGATTGAATTTAGAAAAAGGGGGAAAGGAGTAATTTTAAAAGGCGGGTGTCAAACAAATATTGATGATAGAATAGATCGGAATATGTTGAAAAACGTCTTTCTGAATCACCTTTTATAGATATAGAAAGAAATCTTGGTTTTTTTTCGTTTATATTAATACCCACCTCCTTCCAAGTTTTCTTGACGGCATCGAAGACGCGACAAGTGTTGAAATAGTCCATGCCGTCAAAGCCACCGATACAGTAAATTTTGTACCCTATAACTGCAGTCCCATGGTAGGCGCGAGGTCCTGCGGAGTCCTCCTCCCGCACCCTCACCCATCGATCGGCACGGGTGTCGTAGGTTTCGATGCACCTCTGCGGAAGTCCTTCGCTCCAACCGCCAATTGCGAAGATGACTTCATGCGGCAGTCGAGGAAGGGCAATCGCCGGAGTCCTTATCTAAAGAAAAAAACGGTTCAATTGGCTGAATACCGCGGGTACCTGAGATGCCACCCACCTCATCGTCCCTCGAGCCAATCATATCCAAATCATATAAAAATGTGAGCGTTTCAATGACAAGGGGCTTTGCTGCATCACAGCTGCTAACGTACGGATGATCCCTCACTTGTTCCATAAAGAACTGGAAAATGTGAAGAATATGGATGCAAATCTTTATTAATTAGCCAAAGCATCTGAAATCGCATACCCTCGTGTTTAAGAGACCTAATCGCACCCCGCGCATCAGCTTCGTGACGTGCTGGGTCCGATTAATTGGGTCATGTTCGATCCATCGGATGCAGCACTCCCACACCGGCTCTTCGTTCTTCGTGTTCAGCATATCATCGCTTATTATATCGTAAAAGTCCTTTAATCCGATTTTTAATAGTTCCTGGCTCTTGAGCGATACTTCAACGAAATTTCGCAAAATGTAAGCATGGGCCTTCGCGTACAAATCATTGCAAAATTTCGCCCTGAAGAAATACAAGCAAACGACTGAAAGTATTTTGCATCGAAAAGAGTGGATTTTGGGATGTAATCCTTTTCCATTTAATCCCCAGTGGGAACAGATCATAAGGATTTAGAAAATATTTTCATAAACGGCATTTGAATTGAGGTAATTATAGAAAAACGGATGGTCAGAACTCGGGCGGATGGTATGTCTTAAATTTATTTTATAAAGTACACAGGCTTAGCGATAAATAGTTAATAAATATCTGAGAATCAGATATACCAATAATTTTCTACATATTTTGTAAACAAGTTATTTATGACTAGGAAAATATACCTTAAACAATTCAAGCTGAAAATCGCCTTTAATGCTTACGTAATAAACAACAAAAGATTTTCATTAAAATTAATAATTCAAAAAGCGTCTGAGCACAAAATTTAATTCAAGAAAATTTTACAAGTTAGACCAAACGCAGATATTCATTCCATCGGCACAGTTTTCCTGGGTCAGGTAACATTTTAATGAATATGCAGAGTAAAAATTAGTTTCGGACTTAAAAAGGCATTTTACAGGAGCTGAAGTGAAGTTTTAATCGCCCACATACACTGTACTATAGGCACATGAATATTAAAAAGATTCTGTTCTTAAATGACTAAAAGAGCAAAAGTACGAATAAAAAAAAAAAACTAAATATTTATGTAAATATCTCACTTACAAATATCATTACTAAGTCCCGGTCGCTTATTTTTTGGAGCTTAATTAGAATGACCTATAATACTATTTTAGCTAATTTAATTTATTTATGAATCGCCTAGTGTTCTATTCTAGGACCAGATAGTAACCCTTCGTTTAAACATTTTTAGAAAATTTTAATGACAAAATCGCAATTACTTTTCTTTTCAAAACATTATTGGATGATTGTGATATCTTTCACCAATTTAAGCCTACACTCTCCTAAGATTAGAATAATCATTACTAAAATAAAAAAAAAAAAAACTAATAAATTAATTGTTTAATTACTGTTTAATAGCTAAATAGAATTAAGGTTTCCATTCATTCTGGTTATATATTTATTGAACAAACTTCCACTTACCTTGCGAAAAACATAATGCCAACACAATTCTCAGGGGATAGCATATTAATCATGAATTGAACACATTGGCGAACCAGACCCATCATTCCAACATAATCAGCAATTGTCAGTAGCTCATAAACATTAGACTCATCTATATCACACTTCCGCAAATATGCATAATCAATGATTTTCTCTAAGATTGGACTTCTAACTCCAGGTATGGAAACATCATGCTTTTCACCGGTCAGTGAAGTGGTAAAAAGTGCTCTTAAAGGTGATAAAAATATAATTTATAAGTCCAGACTAGAATTATAGGGAAAAAACGTTATACCTAAAGTAGTTACTGCACGAGCACATAATAGCGCGATGAACATTGAAGCTTCCGTCTTGTAGTCGAATTGTTGCATCGCATAGCATATTATTAGCCCTCATTTCGTACAGAGCGTACATTGCCTGTTGGCTCATACAGGTTTTTGGATTATGTTCAATTTCCTCCTCATCCATTACGTTGCAGCTATTCGTCATATTTCTACATTAATTTTGAAACACAAAATCGAAAATCTTCGTCAAAAATTTATTGGTTGTCGCAAATTTTTACACAGAACATACGCCACACACTTAATCTACCGTCCAAAAGCTTCATTAATTTTAAATCAAAAATATCCGTTGAAATATATCGTGCCGCGATGGCAGAGTTTTACATTAATTTTATGATGAAATGAAATAAAAATATATAAAAATAGATAAATGATCGACTTATATAAAAATGTTGGATATTTAAATATATGGCATACGGAGCGACACCAATTAAAAATAAACAGATATTGGTCACTGACAAGTAGGTGAGAAAACAAAAATTTATTTTTCTACCGAACAAAGTTGCCTTGAATCGGTGCAACTTAACTTGTTTATTGGACTGTTGACGAAGACCCGGAGGATATTTTATTGTTTGTTCTAGACTCTGGAGTATGAAGCTCGACTGGAAAAGCAGTAACCTAATGAGTGCTAGAAAACAAAAGATTATGTTTTGTCAGAGTTCTCAGGTTCGTTTCGATTTGGCAAGTAGTTAATTCAAATTTTACAATTTTGTTTAAATCATACACCATCCAATTTGGTATTGACGTGAATTAAAATAACGTTTATAGGAAAATATATCCGTTAAAATGACCATAGGACTTAGAATTGAATCTTGTGGAATTTCTATATTATAATAATGCTTCACATGAATAAAATTGAATGTTTTTGAAATAAATAATAACATATGAATAAAATGTTAATATTTGCACAATAATAAGTATATTAAATATTAAATTCTTTGCTGTTTTGTAAAGGAAGTAGTAGGAATCATATAAATTTACTTACTTTTACTCAGTTGGCTTTCCAGTGCATTTGCTTAAACCTTTTAATATAACGTCTAATTTAAAATCCGGAAGAATTCACTATCGAAATTTCAACAGAAAATCCAAAAGTAAATTAAAGTAAAGTAAAGTACAAGACAGTCTATGTTTTAAATATGTGCAACCATTTTAATTAAGCCAAAATCAAAAAGTTTCCCATTTTAATTAGATTGTTCTAAATATATTTTTATTAATAAAATAACGTTTTTAATGACTAAAATAGTGTCAAATTAAAGTAAACGATGAATATTCAATATTTCGAATGTTTAATTTCAGTTTAAACTTTAGTTTTATAGAATTTGAATTAATATAATGTGAAGAAAAAGCTTTTTTTTCTAATTAACACAAATATGTATAGTTTTTAATTTATTGTATAATGCTTCATTTGTACACAATCACAAATTTGAATGTTCCCAAGATTAAAACCTCTTCAATAGTCTAACTCTTCTCGTCCAGGTCCAGTAATCCTTAGGATGCGTGTGGCGTTTTCGTCCATCCGGTTATCGGGTGCTTCGCAACTAGTGTCCGTGGAGGAGCACGTGTGGCAGTGGCAACTGACCGCCTCCATGTATTCATACCTCCGCGTTTCGGGATCGGCGTCCGGGTGGCAGTATCGCAGCATCGCAACGCTCCGTGAACGGGCCTCATGGACGCAAACTGGATGATAGGACCTCTTGTAGGGGAATTTCCAGTCGGAAATTTCGCTCGAATCGCACCGTCCCCAGCAAGACATTACGCTCACGTGATCCCAACACTCGTGACCCTTCGGATCCACCTGGATGATTTTGTATGTGTAAAGTCTGCGATGGCACCCCAGCGGGGCACTCGTAGGTCCCTCGATCACTGGAACCTCCATAGCGAACGCCTTTATGGAACACGCGATCAGGGATAGGTGCAGCAGTAACACCGAACTGAAAGACAGTAATTTTTTAGTAAATGCATCTTTGAACAGATTCACTTCCCCCGTACATGTTAACGCCTTTCATGACTCTCATTATCCTCTGTTCCCGGATGAGGAGCAAACTGCTAAAGAGAACTGCTGGAAGGGACTAACTTGTTGCACGTTGCCCGGCGGTTTTATAGTCCTCACAATTTCCGAATGTGAGGGACGTCCTGCGCAAATAGCCTTTTCTGTACTTGGGAGATTTCGTGGGCGGAGGATTTTTGTAAATCCATTTTTCAAATACTCGACGATTTAAGTTAACTGCTACAAAAAAGATTTAACGTTATGCTAATGCGATACTTAATTTTATCTCTAACTTTTGAATATTCTACATATTGACCTTTATACATTATACATGCATTTCCTAAAGGATCTTGTGCTTTTGGATTATAGTCATACGTTCAGTAAATTCTTTTCATATTCCAGTTTATTTTTTTTTTTATTATTTTATTTAATTTCTTAATATTTTCGGAAGCTAATGAACATTTGGACACAGTAGTTTTGATATCCTTAAATATAAACCTTTCGGTATTAACGCCGCCTATAATCGGCAACCACGAATCGTTCTCTAGATACGATCGCCGCCTAAAGGCAACTTTCACGGAAAGCTCTGTGATTATGACCATTTCCTATAAAATCACCGGCTGCTCTAATTATTTGGCTTTTTATTCTTTACTTTTCTATCACTTCCCACTTTAAGCGGCGGTGCTTGGAATGAAAACTTTACACTATGTTTCCAGAAAAAGATGTTTTCGCGGTTTAAACGCGTACAGTGCAACTACTCTCGTGGAAAACTTTCTCGTAAAGCGAATGTATAATCGCAGTACCGAAAGAGTTAAACAATACACAACAGGCTAGAGTACTAAAATCCTTCTAATAATCTTATCGAATTTGTGTAAGTAACTTACCAGAAATGGGGCGACATATATAAAGGGTATGGTTAATTAAAAGTTAAAGTTAAATTAAATAGTTGAAGCTACGTTTTTAAATGGAAGTGTGCTCGTAAAAATCGTTAAACTGATGGTCAATTAATGTGCTCTGAAAACCCATTTTAAACAAATCAAATCTTACATTTTTCGAAGGATATTACCTATTTTTGCAATATTATAAGAGCATCAAATTGAAACAACTCAAAAATAGGTAATTTCTTTAAAAAACTATCAATTTTTTGGAAAAGTAAAGAAGGCTCGTTAATTTTTTATAATTGCTTTAGATCTTTTACACTGACTTCACGTGAGAGCACACAACAATCGAAGCTTACTCTAGCTGTGTCTTTTTGATGATCCAATTTCACAGCATATTTTGCATTGAATGAAATTTGGGAATGGTTACTTCTTGTACAATTTTTTAATTTTGTGAGAAAAGTATGAAATGCATCAAAAACTGGATCTAATAATTATTTCAGTTTATGAGTTGATATTTGGATGGATAAAAATCATTACAATTTAATGTAGTTTTTGCAAATTTAACACTTTTGGTATGGGTAACAATTAAAAAAAAAAATTAATTCAAAGCGAAATTGAAGATTGAGATCAGATCAAGAAAACACAGCTTTTGTAAGTTAAAAGTATCACGAAAACCTTTGAAATACCTCCACATAGGAGGTTGCCCTTGGGAACATCATATTACATCAGAATAGATAAATATTAGAAATATTAACTCAACATAAATATCGTTAAATAAATAAATAACGTCCATTAAAATTCAAAAGTCCCGACACTGACATTCATCTCGCATGGACAGCCCTAGATGAGCAAAGTGTTCGAAACTTCGAATTTCGAAATCGCCTGACACTCGGTGTCACACGATGGAATTTCTAATGTCAGCAGCGAAGTTATTTGGACACGGTCATGGCAGTTGAACTCTCCTTGGAATAATGCACTCGGACGGCCACAGCCCATGCAGGAAATGTGATGGAAAAATTATTGACAGAGAATCAAAAGGAACCAGCGCAGCATCCGTGGGAGCAATGCTACTATTGCCCGATGCAGTCATTTAAGACGTCCTCTGACTTTGTAAAGTATGTTGGCAACTAAATCGCCCTTTGGCCCCATTCCTCACAGCCCTTTCGCCCCTTCCAGGCATTTGCGGGAGCGCCACTGCACCAAAGAGGGCGGCTCCTTTGTTTGTCGGTATGGGTTCAACGGGGTCTGCGCCTCGCTGCCCCTGGACGGAGTTAGCGACCGCGACTATGAGTCCCACGTTGCCCGCTACCACGTCAACCAAGTCACACGGGAGCCGGAGTGGTCTGTCTTCTCGGCCGCCCAAAATCTCCCAGCTGTGCTGAACGATCCAAGCAGAGGGAAGCAGTTAAATTTATTCACGAAAAAATGGGGTGACTCTTTTATCGAAAAAGTCCCAATCGGACCGTCTCCGCACCTACCCAGGATAGAGTGGGATGATTTTGACAACTACATTAAGCGAATTGGCCGCAGGTACCGAAGGCACTCGCGAATCTCGTCACAAGCGGTGCGCCTCGTCTCTGAGACCTCGTCGATTACAACCGTAGCTTCGCCTAACCATAGAGCACTTAGCAGGGAGTTATCCGCAGATCCCGTAGGGGGCAATCTTAGTGACATCCCGGAAATATTTCTGAAGAGTTCATTTGACCTCAATCAGCCCGCAGCATTTAACCAGGTGTTCCCTGGCGTGGGAAAGCCTGGCGAGCAGAGCAAACAATCGGGTCGGCTCCTCCAGGAACGATTGAGCCACTACCTGGACATCGTTGAAGTGTACATCGCCAGACAGGTATCGCAGAAGTCGTCAGCCTTCTTTCATGCCATGACTTCGCAGGACGCAATCATGGAGGAGATGAACCAGGCCGCTGTTAATGTTAAAAAGCTCCGGGAAAGAATCCAACATATCGACTCTTCCGTAGTGAAGGATTCGCTGAAGATCCTGCAGTTGGGCAGGAAACGCCAAAACTACCAGGATGTAATGGAGAAGCTTAAACTCATGGCCACGGTCCATCAAACCCAGCCCATGATTCAGCTCTTGCTAGGCACGCAGGATTATGTTGCAGCTTTAGATCTCATAGGTACAACCCAGGAAATTGTGGCTCAGGAGCTGATTGGGGTACACTGTTTCCGTCATCTTCCTATGCAGCTTAAGGAAATGGAGCGGCTCATCGATAAGATGCTAACTACTGAATTTGAGAGGTACTCCACCGCAGACTTAAATCGTCCGCTCAGCGGAAAGGAGGCTGACCTGATCCTTGAAGAGGATAAACTGGTGTGCATAATAATGGGGCTCCTGCGGGAAAAGAACTTCTCATTTGTGGACACCTACAGGGAGGAGGCGATTGTGGCCATAAAGGCGATCATCAAGCAGATGGTCATCGAAGTGATAGCGTCGTCCGACGCTGAAATATGCCTCACAGGTGCTGGGGAAGAAGCACAAAGTCTTTCGATACTTGAGTGGATTCAGCTGCTGGAGAAGGCGACTGTAACTCTTCTCCAGCTCCTCGCAAGAATCAAACTGGTCCACGATGTTATGCTGCAGGCGGCAAATGCCAGTGCTGGAAAAATAGGTGAGTCTCTGAATTTTATCGATGCAGAGGTTTTTCTATCTGAAGAGGACCATAAAGCGGTCCTAGAAAAACTAGAAGACCTCCTTCAGAATGTTTGTAACTATTGTCACGAGCGCTGCGCTAATCTCGTCTGCAGCCAAAGTCTCGAGAAAACTGTGGCCACTGCCGAAGAGATTGAAAAATTAAGCGCAATAGTAGACCAATTTAGCAAGGGCTGCGAGGAGATTTCAGGTATTAAAAGTGTGCCACTAAAGGCCGCACTCCATTCGCAGGGCACAAGATTTGCCCAGAAGTTTCACTCTGAAAGGAATTCGAAATTGTCCATTCTCCTGGACAGCGAGAGATGGAAAAACGTTGACATTCCAAGCGAGTTCCAGAAGATGGTTGATCGGATCTCGAAAAACGATTTTAATTTCAGCAAATGCGAGTTCACAGTTTCGAGCCCCACCAATCCGGTGCTCTTCGTCGATGGAGAACCCTACTGTCTGGTCGGTGCTGCTCTGATGCTAGTCCAAATTGTTAGCGAGTACTGCCGCACCGGGCTACAGCTTCCCATCATTGCTAAGGTATTATCTAGGAATGTTTTAGATCTTTTTCGGACATTCAATTCTCGCTCGTGCCAGCTGGTGCTCGGTGCTGGAGCTCTGCACATGGCTGGCCTCAAAACAATAACCAGCGGAAATTTAGCTCTAGTATCTCGAGCACTTCAGCTAGTCCTCTGGCTGCTCCCTAAGGTTAAACAGCACTTCCAGAAGCTAGACCCCTCCTCGATGTCCGGATACGATACTATCGAAGAGGACTACCTTAGCCACATCAATGAGATCGAGAGTAAAGTTCTTTCCATTGTTACAAAGCTCGTAATTAGCCAGTTGACCTCGTGGGATGCTCGGCCCCCGGTACCTTCGCAATCGTTCCGGAATATTTCTAAACACTTCATTAAATTGCATGAGGCGATCGCCCCAATCCTCCCTGAGCAGCAGATCCATTCCATATACCGAACAATCCACAAGTGCTTCAAAGACAAACTGAGAGAGCAGCTCCTCAGGAACAATATTATTAATAACGGAGGACCCCAACACGGGGTAGTCACCTCCGAGCTTACGTTTTACATGAAGACGCTGCGAACGCTGAAGGCCCTTCCCACAGAGGAATTGGACGACGCCACAATGGACGATATTTGGCTTAAGTAGTGTGTTCTCTTGTGATAGGGTTGTATCATAGTCTTTTTTCCTAACATGCATCTTCACGTTGTCTATTTATAACGGAAAGTACATCAAATAAATTATGTAAAAAGTTTTTAAGATAATGAATGTTTTTTTTGGATGGTAAAAGGGCGGTTAATTCCATTTCCAGTCATAGGGCATAATCAATTATTCCTCTTTAGCATTAGCGTATTAAACAATTTCTCTTAAGCGTGTTTGCGTTGAGGAAAAGTAATTCTATATATTTGAGCTCTTTAATTTCGTTTTATTTGAAATCCGATGGTTCCAAAGAGCATCAGAAAAGGTTTGTATAATTGTTGCAAATAATTTTCAATGTTTTTAAGATCTTTAGGTTAGAAGAACGATTTTTAAGACTGTTTTGAAAAAAATTTCAATATCGGTCTTTATATTAAATAGAAAAACTTCTTAGTTATCTAGTTGATAAAACGCCGTAACATGAAACTAAATACAAAAAGAGTTATAAGCATTTAATATAACAAATTGCTTGATTAAAATAGGTGAAATTTTTATGTTTGGCTATGGTAAATTTACTAAAAGTATTTTTAAATTTAGATGTTAATTCTTAATGTATTTATCGCTAAATAATATACGGCAGGTAATTTTCCTGAAATTGCCTATCTTAAGAAAGTTATTATTATTTCAATATCTCAAGAATGCCTATAATGTTTTTATATTGATTTAATAAAAATTAATGATCATTTTTAGTTTAATAAGTTAAAGAACAATTAAACTATATAAATGAATTTAAAATATTGTGTTTTGCTTACAAAATGTCAGGTAGGTAACCAAGATATTTATTTAAAAAAACTATTCCGACTTTCTTCGTTTAGTTACAAAAACATTGATTACCGCCCTTTTATTCAGGCGGCAGCATTTTAATTTTCCATGAAAATCAGGAACAAATTTTATAACACTAGCAATATTATGCTGATTGACTAGCAAAGTATATTTATTTATAGAGAGGAAGAATAAATATAATTTTAATATTTTAAGCTGCATGATTATTTGCATATTGATTTCTGTTTTAATGTTCAATTTCGTGGTACTACAAAAATGAATCAAAGTTTAATTTTTCTTATGCAAACAATGACAGTACTCATTCAATACTATCGATTCCACTCTCTTTGAATATTGAAAAAAAATACTCTACCCCAGTTTGTGTTTGCCCAATTCACCTTTTCCATGGCTACAAAAATACCAAACCAAACAAACTTCTTCAAAGTACTTTGAAAGTGGGCAACTTTTCTTCATGAAAAAAAAACCGAACTGAAGTTCATTGCTGCAAACTATGGAGAAGTTGGACATTGGCAAGAGTCCCAACAACATCCATAACATCGCTATTAAAATTGCCGAGGAACAGATGAGGCAACGCAACCTGGAAATCGGTCCAAAAGAACGAACTGTTTTCATCCTCGGCAGTAAGGGTGCGGTACGATGCTGGGGTAAATATTTTATTGACTATTAACGATTACCTTTTTACTACTCGACCAGGGAAAATCAACAGTCATAGATAAATTCTTCGATAGAGAAGAAAAGTCCCGACCGACCCTTTCTCTGGAATACTCCTTCGGGCGACGAACCAGCCAGACTCAGGGTGTCCACAAACAGATTTTAAATGTTTGGGAACTGGGGGGCTTGGAGAAGTCCAGCGAGCTGATAGAAGTTCCCATTAGATCGCACGGGCTGAACAACTTTGCTGTTGTGGTAATGGTTGATTTATCCCAGCCAAATCGCATTTGGGGTGACACGGAGCAGGCTGTGAAAAGTCTTCAGGAGACCATTTTCAAACAACTGAAAGAGGCTAACAGTGAGACTTTTTTTAAAGAGAACTCTGTGAAGAGGATTCGAAATGACCATCCCGATCTGGACACTATGAGTGTGTTTCCCGTTCCACTTATTATTGTTGGAGGAAAATATGACCTGTTTCAGGATTTTGGTGAGTTTCTTTTTTAGTAATTTTGTATGCATACTATCTACGTATTATGCAAATGTGCTTTAATTTAATAAATTATGTTAAACTACAAATGCGACCTTGGCTACGTGAGAGCTTGTGAATTTTTTAATACAACATTTTCGCTTTTAGATCCAGAAATAAAAAAGCACGTATGCCGTTGCCTACGAACTGTTTCTCACTACCTCGGTGCAGCATTACTTTTCTATTCCTACAAGTTTGCAAATCTCTCAAAATTTTTCCGAGATACAATAAGCCATTTAGGATTTGGAAGTCCGACTAATCCATTCAGAAAAGTTATGTCCGACTACAATGAGCCGCTGAGTATCTGGTTTGGTTTGGATTCTTGGAGGCAGATCGGTGGCGTTATCCCAGTTAGCTTGGAAAGTATTGGGGTTAATTTCAATGCAAAAATTCCACAACTTAAACAAGGATCCAGTGCTTCTCCAGATGATCCTGCTAAAGATAATGGCTTTAGAGAAAGCCTTATTGATGAGGTTCGCGCACAGAAGGATGAGGAGTTATTTGCTTTAATTAGAGAAACGGAAGTCAGGAAAAAATTTGAGAGTATCTCGACTGTACGATGATTAGTGAAGGTAATTTTATATTGTAAGTAATACAATATTATTGAATAATAGCGAATGTGAATAAAACGCAGGCATCCGCTGGATGGCAGTTGTGAGATGATGTAAGAGAAATTTGATAATGAAATGAGATGTTTTACTAACAACAAAAACGGATGAAGATTGCAATTAACAGAGAATACCTTAAATAAGAACATAATAAGATATTCTAACTCAACAATAGCAATTCCGAAGATATAATATATTATTTCGAAACTCAGTATCGATGAATAAATTTTGAAATCTTGAAATTGGTGCTGCAATGTTGCTACTTAAATGATTATTGCTTAAAATAACGACAAATACTAATAAAACATTTTGATTTAAATTAAGGATGTAGTTACGTAACTTAAAGGAAGAAAATTCTTTGAATTGACAAAGTACATTTATAAAACCTAGAAAAGTTTTTACCATAACAACAACAAAACCTGATTTTGATACAATAAGAAATTTTCGTATTGTATTGAAGGGATAACACTACTCTAGCAACCGAAAAAGGCCTAACTTTGACGATTTATTTTGGGAGTATGCAAAAAGGAATGGGATTTCTTCTCACAGGATTTATTTAACACATATTGAAGTATGACAAATCATATTTTATTATTTTTATACATGAAGAAAAAATCAATCTTTGAAATCGCCTATTTTTAAAACTCCTTCAGCGGAGGACGGATTGCTCGAAAAGTATAAGACCTGGAAAAAAAACAAGAAAATTCTATTTACTATTAGCTATGGAAGTACGTAGGGGCTTTTTTTTTAATCACATTTTGCAGAAGTGGTGCACTTTTGAAAAAATTAATCGAATTTTGGCAGTAAATTGTTAATTTAAATCAAAAAGCGGCTACATAATTGTGAAGCTACTGTCAAAATTTCAAATCAATCCAGGTAACGGTGTTCAAGAAACATGTTCTGAGCTTGAAAAAAGTGATTTCAAGAAAAACACATATAAAGTTTCATATTGTGCCATGTGCTCAGCACAAGCTTCGAGGCGCTGCAGAAAAATTGAACATTTTAAATTATTTTTTCACCATAGGACCAACTGGATTACCCTCACCAAACTTACATTTCCCGTCTTTATAATGTTGTCATAAGATAAGTTTATAATAAACCCACTGTTTAGTTTCAGAAAACCATAAATGCGCCTAAAGCAAGATTTCTTTTGAAATTTAAGGCTTGAAAAAATTTGTTTATAGTTTTTAAGTGGCCATTTTCCCAATTTCATCATATTCCGACATGAATTTCATGGCACAATTGCATTTTTTCCGTTACTTTTTCTAATAAATCTTGTGTAATTTTGTGAAATCTTAATGAATTGAATAAAAGACCATCAATTTGTGTCTTATTTGAGAAAAATGCCACAGAAGCACCGAAGCACTTTCTTCTCTTCCCACAAAGCGGCGGTTGTAACGGTACAATTACCCCGTCGCTAGCGACAATCACATCGCAGGAATCGGCGGAGGAGTTTTGTTCAACACGCTGACTTGCGGCGATGTTGTACGTCTCGCCGGAATTGTCGTTGAAGCGAATCGGTCGCCTGTGCGAGCGAAAACAGGGGAACCGAAGAAAACGTGCTCCCCACAAGGTGGAGGGGAAGGGAATGTACGAGAAGAGCCTGGCGAATTGATTGGGGGAACTGTGATGAATCACGATGCGGCGAAGTAGGGGAATCAGCTCGAGGCAAAAAGAGTTTCACGAGCGGGCGCGCAAGAACAGTTAAAAAAAAAGAGGAGAATTGCGGGGAGAGGCGAGGCGAAGGCGAGCAGCAAAGCAAGCAGAAGCAGAGCCAAGGCAAATCGAGGGCGAAATCTGACGAGAGCGACTTTCACGATTTTTTGATCCAAGTCGATGCAGGGGCGCCGGATTGTGTCAATCGAGGCACGATCACTGGAGAAGGAATCGCACCGAAGTCCGAAACCGCGAGACCAGAGTGCAATTGGATTAATAAGAATAAAAATTTTCGTCCGACGCCGCGGACAGTGTCGTTCCAATAAGAAGTGTTTACCGCTAGAATCGGGGACCTCCCCGCCGCGGCCACAGAAACTCTTCACCTTGAAGGACGTCGCGGTGCGCAAGGGACAAGAAGGGTGCAGGTGTCGTTAACATCCGCCGCCGAGTGATTGTGTAATCAAATTTGACAGCAGGCAGGGTGCCGTTCCCGTTTTCTGTTTTCATCCGCTTTTTATACCCGTGGACACGGAGCGTGTTTCTTTAGGACTGTTGAGGCGCCGGGAAAGGAGCCAAAGGTTTGTATCCTTTTAACTGCTTCCCTAATAGTTTTTGGGGCTCCACTGCCAAGAATTGCCCACTGCCAGCCACCCGAGGAGCCCCCTGCTGCTGTGTCGATTATCGTGAAAAAAAAACCGCGATAATACCACTTTCAACGGCCGATAACTTTGAGCTCGGTGGAAAACAGAGAAAAATCGATTTTCTCGGCGATTAAGGCGCTGTTAACCCTGACGGCGGTGGATTACTCTGGCCAGGTTAAGGCGTTGGGACGGGCTTCTCGGGGGGCACCTCGTTGGCAAGGTTACGCAAGAACAAAATCGAGCATTAGAGAAGGTGTTCTGTTGCTGGCCGTGCCAGGGCCCCATTGCACAATCTCGCTACCTGTGCTGCAGGAGACACTTTGGCTCGGGGAGGCCATCGGAGCACCTCTCCGTAAGTGTCCTTGTCGGGCTGTGAAACTGCAAAACTACAAAACTATTCGCATGACTAGCTGAGGAGCGATTCGCCGAACAGAGGCTGTTTTCCGCCACACCAAACCCGTGAGCCTTCTGTGTAATTTTGACCTTAAACTGGTTTCCTATTCGTCGTGGGCCCCCAGGGGGGCTCAGCGATCTAGCGGCTTAATAAACCGAAGCTTAATCTATGGATTAGGTGGGAGGCATTACTTATTGCTTGCATCCACGCGTTGCCCCATTCTGGAGAAGACAAAATTTGCATCGGAACCACCAAAAATAAAATAGGCGGGCTGCGTGCGGGCCGCTCCATTACTTATTCTTTTGTAACACGGCCTGGGAGTTAATCTATACTCCCATCTCAGTAGCGAAGCCCCAAATTGAAATTTCTTCCATTCACGGAATTCGTTTTTTTTCACTTCTGGGGCCTTGTGTTTTCAGCTGATCAAATAGTTCCAGTTTGCTTTTGTGAACTCGGTTTTTTGTTTTTGCGTGGTTATTCTGATTAGAACCCGCTAGGGCTAGTTTTTTAGCCCCCTGGAGTTGTTTATTTCTAGAAGGTTGGCCTTGGTAATTTCTTTTGAAGAGATAAAAGGTTAAAGTTTCGCTTTAGGGCTTGGGTTCTTTAAGGTAATTTTTCAAGGCTTAAAATGCTTCTTACGTCTTTTTATTTACGACGATTTTAAGAAATATTTTTTTAAGCAAATATTGGCGAGTTCGCATTAAATCACATCCAAAAAGTGGTAGGGCATCCTGGGAGCCCCAATTTTATTGCGTAACATATTCCGGAGAATCGTGCGAACTTTTAATGTAAATATCTTTGAAGCGAAAACTGTCACAGTTGAAGATTGTTACAAAACGTAGTATTTCGCAAAATTTTATTTTAGCGAGTTTTTGTTGATGGGAAATTTTCAGTAACCTTCCCTCTTAGGAAATGTTAAAGAATATTTATATTATTATTATGCAAATTGAAAGGTACTATGGGAATAAAACTATAAGATTAAGTTATGCGATTTTTGCGCAATATGAGTAAAATTATGCATTTGGGAATTTCTCTACTAGGTGGAAAAGTTGTCCTAAGCAACTTTTTTATATAAATATTAAAAAAATCCATTAGATTAAATCGATATTTATCTGGTGAATAATAAACACCAACACCAAAGATATTTTTCTTTTTTTAGGAACTATTAAGCAATTTCGAAAAAAAACCAACACGGTTTCATAATATAATTATAATAATTTAATATAATAATAATAATTAATATAAGTCGATTTAGCCAAATTTGTTCAATAGCCAAATGCGAGAAATTTCGGATTGTAATGATTTTTGAATAAGGGACTGAGGTCCTTAACTCTCCATCCTTGTGACCGAATCACCCAATTTGTGAACTTAGTGGAGATTTTGCCAAAAGAGGTTATATTAGTCAAGTTTCATAAAAATCGATGAAGAAATAACGAGGTACTTATAGTGTTAATAAAATCATATTTTGAAATGGTTATAACCGCTTACAAGGAGATTGATTAATCACTACAATTTTAATACACAGCTGAGAAAGACATCTTATGAATGTGCACACCAAGTATGGTCGAGATTAAGCGAGATGAAAATCTCATCGGATCCAAGCCATTTTTACGTGGTTCCATTTAAAAGAATAAAATGAATTATTTTTTTGAAAAATCTGAAAGCATCTTCTATCAAATGTTCAGTAAATTTTAAAAAAGTATCTTATTCAGCCAGAGCATGTTTACATAGTAAAATAATTTGTTGAAAGGCTCAACAAGTTGTAGAAGGTTTTTTTTGCAACTACCTTTTGTCCATGAAAGAGCATATGAATTTTGAATTTCTAAATTTAAGAAAAATTTAAATCGACTAATAAAAAAACTTATAAAACGTAAACGTAAGTATAAATTTTTATAAAATTCCCTTCGTCGTAGGTTCCATCAGTTATTACATTGATGTTGAAAAAGTTTCACTAGTTGAATGCCTCACACCCATAATCTTAGGTGTTCGGATTGAAAATGATTTTATTTATTCATTGTATATTTAATTTAATTGTTTGTTACTTAAATTATACCTAAAATAACATCCCTTTTCTTCTCATCGATAGAGAAGTTAACATTACAACCCAAACTGATAGAAAATTCTAAGGAAACGTAATTTTGAAAATTGACTGTTTTCTCTTGAGAAACTTTTTCTTTTCTTGAAACAGTACGTGCGTTGGATAGGAAAATTTGAAAAAATGTAAATGAACACACTTTTCGAAAATATTGAACTCTTAAAAAATCAAAAGAATTATGGAATGCACGTGCATAGCAAGCGAATCCTTCTAGAGTATTCCTCTATCATCCATGTTCAAATGTTCGGAGGAAAAGTCCTGGGTCCTAGGAGAGGCATAACAAAAAGAAAAAAAAAAAAAAGAAAAAGTAAAAATAATTTGAATAAACTTCCCACGTCCTGAAGGAGAGAAACACTGAAGAGGGCGCGGGATACTCGCAGCTCTTGCCCTGCAGAGCCCGAGGAACGCACCTCATCATCCCTAGCGCCATCAATCTTCTAAAAAACGAGCTCCGTCCTTTTCCGGGTACGATTCTGGAAGAAGGAAAAATAACTTCGGGCTTGGTCAGTGCTTTGACATGGTTTTTCCTTTCCTTGCGCTGTTGCCTCTATTTTTATTATTATTATTTTTTTTTATTATTTTGTTATGTACGAAGGGCTTAATCCGGGACAGCGCAGCTCTTGTCCAGGAGTCCTTCGTCCTTCATCCTTCAGACGGCGGGTGAGGTACCCGGGCTTTGTTTATCCTCGTCGCAACTTCGCGGTTCCGGTCGGGTTGAAGGACACTTTCAAAACATGAGTGGATATTACTTCGATCGCGAACCCTTTTTGAATGCAGGGACATGGCGGAGGGCCAGGTCATGTGCTAAGTGATTATGGGGGAGGAGTGTGACAGCACGCAAATTTCGCGCTAATCAGATTCAGGGGATTACTCGCGCTTGCATTTGGCGAGGTTCGAGGTTGATCTGTGTAATTAGGCACGACCGCCGTTCTCATAGGGTCCTTGTCAACGACGCTGCCGTCGCTGTTACCGACGCCGGGCCACAGGACACATCTCGTGGGAATATAAATTTTTGTACAGGATGATGGGACTTCGCTTTTTCGGGGGAAAAATACGCATAAAAGCGTAATTGGACGGCGACATCCGCTCGTGATTGTTGCGGAGGGGAAAAAAAACTCGAGTGCGCCACCGATGAATCAATTTTAAATCGGCAGTTGAACTCAATTTATTTATTTTTTTTTATACATATATTTTCCAAGTAATCCTGGCGCTTCCTGGGCCACGTAGTTCTCGGAGCCCTGGTTTTTATCGGTCTTTATCAGCTGGAACGGCAATTTCGGGATTATTGAGAGCATACGTGGCTGTATCGTTCTCACATAAAAATTTTCCGGCCAACTGGGCACATTCTGCCGTACGGTGGTGCGTTCATAAATTGACCAGAGGTCCCCATTCAAATTTCGAATGTGCCGCCGAAGACAACATCCAGCAGGATGACTGCGGAGGCACTCAAGTGGAGCGAAGTTGGCCAACTCGAGTGCGCTCCGGGGCCCCATGTGTGCACTATGGAAATTTGTGCTCAAGCAACCGTGGAGGGATTTTTAACATTTTGTTTTTTTTTATAATTTCGACGGTTGCTCCCAAGAAAGGTTGCACTTAAGAAATACTTCTTTTTGATATCAGGGGGAACGGCATGGAATGGCGAGTCTTATTGGAACAGCCATCTTCGAGTGCAATACGGGAAAATTGCTTTGGATAATGAGAGGATGTTCGTATTTTTGCTTTATTCTTGAACTTATGCAGCCGATGATTTTATGGGGCTATTCTTTAGAAATTGCTTTCTGTATATACAAGGGTAAATTATTTTTCCGTGCTTTCCTACCAGACCGCGGAAAGTCAAAAGGGAAGGGCATTATGAGGTTACCACTCTGCACTATCGAAAATCTTGGACGAAGATTGGCAAATTACCGTAGTGTTTGGTCCAATATCTTTTCACGTCCATTATCTAAAATAGATTTAAATTAATTGCGCCATAAGATGTAAACAATATTATTTAATAGAGGCATGTACAGGGTGTCTCATTTTAAATTTAAATAGCCAAAATAACCGACGACGTATTCAAAAATTCATATGAGGACATGTTAGGCTTTTATTCGAACAGTTGTTAAAAGTTGTTCGTTTTACCTTTAGTTAAAGTCAGACTAGAAATGAACAAATTTACAATTTGTTTAAAGACTAACATTAACCGCATATCTTGTTTTGAGGCCCTTTCTGAAAATTGGATTTTTTGCACCAAAATTAAAATATGTGTATTTTTCGAAAGCATGCAGAAGAAAATATTGCGATAAACGGTGGCAACAATGTGCTATTTAATTTCACTTAAGCGACTTAAGTGAAAATCTTCAAGCGCGTAAACCTCAACAAAGCTCAACATTTCCCATAAAAAAAAAATTATTTTTTAATTTATTTTACGTGAGCCTCCGAGCGTGGTAAAACAATTGAAACGCAAGTACAAATCTGACGTAATGCGCTCCGATTGAGGTCTCACTGGTTTCAGGTCACTTAATTAGGTACACGAAATGATCTTAAGAAACACACGGGGGGCGTTTACATTTAGCTTCATTCCAATAAATTTGTAGGCAGAAAACTGAATAAATTTTCGTGAAATATTTCGCGAGGTGTGCGCTTTTAATTTTCCTATTTTGCTATTTTCAATTCTGTCTTGTTTTGAATTTCTAAGTGAACCGAAGGCGGATGTGCACAGAGGCGGGTTCTTTTGCGTAACTTCAAAGGCGAGGCAATGAAAAGTTCATCTTGTTGTGCTGAATTAAATGCTAAAGTAAATTTTTAAGGAAAATAGATTTACGCTATCCGGTTGCCTCTGATTAAAGTTTAATGAGGGAATTTTGAGAAAAGAAATCTAAATTTTCTGTTGAAGTCATTGGTGACCTCCATGAGATTCTAAGGGGAACGTTGTGGATTTTTTTTTTTAAGTTTAAACTTTTTGTTTTCAGGGTTTTTATATAAAAAATATTGTATGACACTTATGTCCTATTTATACGATATTAAAAATATATTGTATAAGACATTCGTATAGATAGCGAAATTTGAGATTTCAGGTATGTTTTAAAAAATGTGGTAGAAATCGAAAACTCCATCTATTTATATATAAAATTTTTAAAAAACTCCATAATTCGATCGCGATTTTTTGCATATTTTCTAAAAGTTTCACTGAAAATTGTGTAAAAATCTTTGATCAGCGACATTCAACTTTTTTATTACAACAATTTCTGCGATACTCTAAAATAAATAAATTGGTGGAGATAAGCAAATAAGAAGGTCGCGATGTTACATAACGTCTACGTTGCCATTGATGTATGAAATGAACAATAAAGGACCTAGATAGTTACCCTGAGGCACGAAGAACCTTGTAGATATTGTTTTAGCTAGATAGGGAAGATCTAAAAAGTACTTGTCGGTTGGTAAGTTATAATAGAAACCACATAATAAGACGCGACAAAATTCCAAAAGTCGATGGTTTAAATAATTAAATACTAGAAAACATGGACGAAGGAGCAGTAAATAATCCCAAATCTCAATTTAATTATATGTTTAAATAAATACCCTAAAGTGTCACTGAAAGTACGTTCTATTCTAAATTCTGCAGAATATTAAGATAAATTTTGGACGGGTTTTACCATAAATATGCTCGCTGCAGCTGAATGTTTACCTTAAATTTATTGCTGCTGTTGGCGTTGCTACTTGTTTCCGACCATAACTGGAAATGTTTACCTAGGGTAATAGGCGACATTTATTAAATGTCACAATTTGTTATGGTGATTCTATCGTGAGCGCAATGCGAGATACCATCACCGACTTAATCAGCATTTTCATTCGATTGAGTGGCGGTGGCGGTGGCGGTAGCGGACGGGAACAGTACGAGGGGGTAGTTAAAACCTAGACGTTCCTCAATTATCCTCCTGTCGGGGTGTCATGCCTAATGCAGATCCATCTAGCCAATTTTTACTGTTCCAACTGATTAAGAGACCCCCTCAATTGGCGCTTATTATTAAATAAATGCTCTCTGAAGTCAATTAATGGAGCAAATCGCAAGAAAGTGAATCACCTCCTTTCGTTCGCATGGCTGCTAAGAATAGAATGCGCCCCAATCCGATGTTTATAGAGGACCCGGGGCAAAGTGGTTGTTGGTCTATTGACGTATGGAGAATCAAAGTGGAAATCATTTGAGCGAATTAACAGAGCCATTCGCGGATTTCGATATTTTTAGTCAATGTGTGGAAGATTCAGCCACTGTGCGGGGCGAAGGCAAACTGTTTGCATATTAGCACGTCTGTGCAGAGCAATTAAAATGAATTAATCGTCGAGCAAAGCAAAACTATGGAGTATACAACCCAGGGATTCACGGAGAATTTTTAGTTGCTAAGCATGCTTCAATTGTTTTAAAGGATTAAAACAAATAAAGTCATTATGCTTTTTCGTTCAAGGTTAGACTGTAATAAAAATGCTACTCTTTTACAACTTTAGCAGTTTTGGGAATTTTATATTTCCTTTCGAAGTCTCTGCATCAAAGAAATTATAGAAAACCCTTATATGATGAGGCTAATTACAGAAGCTAATAGAAAGAGTAGTAGAGTTCCCAAAATAACGCTATCAGTATCCAATTTAGAACAGCTATTAACTTCATGTTTCCGTACATAGCCAGTATAGTAAAAATAGTTTTCGTGTAGTTTTGAGGACTACGTTTCAAATTTTGTCTACGTTCAGTATATGAAAAAAGGTTTTATATGTGTACTTGAAAAAATACGTAGGTATGTATTTAGGATCAAGGTTAAGTAAAAACATTGGATGTTTAGATATTTATTCTAGTAAATTAAATTTTTAAAAAGTATTTTGGTATACGCTTTGATTATTTTAAAAAAAGTTATAAATAAATATTTATGCTTTGCTGCTGCCCTTTTAGATTAGAACTAATATTTTTATTTATAGATTTTATTTATTGCAATACCGGTCGTTTTGCCTGAATTTTCTTTACACACGATCAAATAAGTCGGTCACTTGTTCAAACAGTGATATGCAAAATCAAAATGCCATTGAAGTGAAAATATTTGCATAATGCACATGATCGTGAAAGGAAGGTCATTTTGCACATAATCCCTTCCTTAAAAATCGAAGCGATTTTTCCGGTGATCGCTGCGAATAGTCTCATTTTCCGGGAATGATCACCAGCACCCTACTTTAGCGCAGCAATTCGTGATCATGATTAGCTGTTGAGCTCTAACCCCCAGATGTAGACCAATATCATGCTGCATCGAACATACCGCATCTGATTAGTTTTCCACTTCTCACATGAAGTGAAGATCACCGATCGCGGTGCTATGGCATGCTTTTTATGCTGCTACTATGCTGCGGTGGTATGAACACAATTTTCCATTCGGTGGCGAGTAAATGACTGTTTGCGCAGCATATTCTATGTAATATCCCTTGAGCGATCGGTGGATGGTTTTTGGTTTTTCTCGAGTTCCGCTGGCATAAAAAGTTCACATGGAGTGTGGGAATTACGGTTACAAAACCTTCTATGCTTTTATATGCTTTGCTACTCTCGGCGGCTATTTTACATATTCGTTCACTTGCTTGCACTGTGTAGAGATAAGAATGCGGCCTTCTCCTTATTTACTCGATCGTGAGTAAATGGTGCAGTGTGACTTTCTTACCAGATGGTCTGTCAATTTGGTCGCTATTGGTCTAAAAAGTTTAAGATTTGAAATGATATGAACGAGGGGAGTTCTCCTACTTTTTTAGGTTGATTAAATGCTTTTTTATTGCTTTTAATTTCAGATACTGATCGAATGGAGTGATGCCACGATCTGAATTATACTGGTAAGTGAATAAAATCGGGGGTTTATTTAATGAAATTTATCTAAACGGGGGTTCAATTTTAACCAGATCTACGGAGGGGTTTCCCATGAAACTCGATAAAAGTTTTTAAAATCGTACATTATAATAAAATTATTTGTTTCTACTGCATTTTATAGATACACATAATTTATGACATAGACATACATACTATGTATGCTATTCAAGTTAAATGAAGAATAAAAGTGGTCACTATGATAAGGGAAAATGTCGTTGATTGATTTGAAAATAAATTTATATGCTGTCAACAAGAATTTAATTATAATATTGAGAAGTATGACAATTTAATTAAAAAGCGAGTTCTTTTCCATTTTATTTAATAAGAAATAATGCTTATCTAACAAATGAAGGATGTATCCTATATTTATAGGAGATTGCAAAAAGATGAAAAGAAAAATATATTCAAGAAATCAAAGAACTCGTAGGCCGCCGGTCCATTTTCAAAAGGTTAAACGCAATTTTTATATTAAGAATCTATGAACCCTGATTGCTCAATAGAATAAATAATAAAAGAGTATTCATGTAAAGAAAGGTGAGGGTTCAAATTGATTTAATCCTCTTTTTCATTTAGCAACCAATCTTCTGATACTCTTGAGAACCTACTCAATGCCAAGGGTCAAGGTAGGCTCTAACAAGGAATTGAACCCACAATAATTACATAAATAAAAATTACTTTGTGATTTTGAATAATGAAAAGAAATAAATTACAGAATATTCATGATTTGGATAGAAAAAGATAAAGTAATAACTTTTGATTTGAAATGCTCAAATTGAATTCTTAAAGTTAAAGTTTGAGTTACGAATTATCGATCTGTTTATGTTATGCCTATAAGTTCCTGAAATTTAGACTCAATGGCTCTTTTGTAAATCGAATTTTTTCACTGTCTCCATTAATAAAATTCGTTATTTATTATGGTTTTTGAAGTAGGCGCCTCAATGTCTGCCTACTTCGTTAGCCTTCAAAAATTTCCATCTAAATAGTCGCAAACAGGATGGAGGTATTTTATTTTTAGGCAGCATCACTGGAGTTTACACCAACTTTTCTTTGATTCCCAAAAGCTTTTATTCTGGAAATTTTACAGACAGTGTCCATTCCTAAGACATCAACGGATCATGTCAAGTATTTTGTTTAATTTCTTGTTTTCTTAAGGTGAAAAATCTGATTTGGCATTTTAAGCCCGGCATAAAGGATATAAAATTCCCTTAATTGTTATCTCGTATAGAATTTATTTCGTTGATCCATTTTCTCTTTCTTCTTCTAAATAATATACTAAAATTAATTTAAAAGGCTTTGTAGTTTTCATTTTTAATTAACCCTTAAAGGGTATCATGGGTGGAATTTCACTCTAGGGCAAGTAGCTCTGCTCAGATTTTAGAAAAATCTAATGGTTTTTAATAGTGATTTTGTGTACATATGTTTATAAGGCTACTATAAAAATAACGTTCTCATAAAATACAACATTTAATAATGCTAAGTGTATATTTAATTGCAGTTAATGGTTTTAATTACATACTCAAAAGTTATATGGGCATATATTGGGGTGAAATCGAAAAAAGACGATCTGCTACTACGGACTTCAGCTGAGCTTAAAAACCCTTTGCCGAAAGTCCCACTTCTAATCCGTGTCAAAGCCGGACTGTCACACAGAATGTGAGCTGTTGTTTCCTCGTCTTCTAGACATAGGCGACATTCCGTCTCGACTGAAAGATCTAATTTATAAAGGTGAAATCTGACCCGGTGATGGCCACATAAGTAACCCACCAGCAGCGGTAGATCCTTTTTATGTTTCACATAAGTAACTCGAAAAAATTTAGTGTAGTTAAATAAAGGGTAATAAGTTCAACGTTTTTTGAATACCCACTGCGGAATTAATCAACAGGTGTACCGGTTTTAATTTTTCTCTTCCAAACTTGATATTTAAAATATTTGGAATTTGTAGTAACGTATCGAGTTAAAAGCTTTAGTACACTTGCATTACCATATGGTTAAAACAAATGTGCAAATTTTAAATCGTTTAAAATTTCATCATTTTGCACTGCATTTTACATTTTTTGAAAATCTTGATTAAAACCATACCTTGCATTACCTACTTGTCCTCGAAAAATATATACTGTGGAAAGATATTATTTTTTCCAATAATTTCAATTAAAAAAGGTTTCGAGTGAACCAAATCGCGTGACTGAAATGCATAAATAAAATCTAAACAAACACAGAGAGAATATTTCTGCAATTTTCGAATGATATTTCATTCTAAAAATATTTCCGCAGTCCCTAGAGCGGACAAGCGATTTTCTAGTCGAGAGATTTGTCGTTCCCTGCTGGTTAAGAAGCAGCGAATCTCTTTAATTCTTTCACTTTTACTTCACACCATCGCCAGCATAAATCATGCATTTAATTAAGCGCATTCAGCACGCATGCAATTTAAGATTTTTATAGGGGGGAAAAACGAATTGGTCGAAATTGTGCCAGACCGTCTGGCAACCCTAAAATCGTGGTTACTTGAGTCATGACCTTTTTATTTACCTGTGCCGTGCAATGGACTGCCTGACAAAGGTGTTAAGCATACGCTTTATGTACAAGAGCATGAGAAGCCGCATTAGTTTTTCGTTTAACATGAACATTTTTATAGAGAAGGCACATACAAATGCGCCCGTAACACACCGCCATACTTGCCGTGTATATCGATTCGTGTAATATCATTGTCACCCTGTGTCGTGACGGCGACGGTTAAATTTTAAATGTGTTGCTTGAAACGCACGCACAGTTCGCGGACTCTGAGGAGAATTACATTCGTTGTCGCGGCTCAGAACGCCGTCTCAGCTGGGTGTCTCCGCAGCGCTGCTTCTTAGAGCATTTTCTTTGGTCGTCGAGTTCGCTGCGCGTCGCGTCTCCACACAGAGCGGGCCGTGCTGTAATAGTGCGTTTTGCATCGTGCAAAATTTCGCGTTAATAAAATTTATATATATATATAATAAAGAAGTATCTCAGCCGTGTCGGTGATCGTCAGTCTGTAGCGATCTAGAATTTCTTTTTTATTTTGGTGGTTTTCGCGTTTTCGGAGAAAACCGTCCTGCACTTAAGCTGATCGCGAGTAATCTGAGTGGGCCTGTGCGAATTTATATGTATAATTTTTTTTTTGGGAGTGTAACTGATCGTTAATGAAAGAAAGTAAAGTGATCGTTCATTAGTGATTCAGAAATTTTTATAGATCGACTCGAAGCTGATCCACCTCTGGTTTCGTTGGATTTCGCCATTTGGTTATAATAAGCTTGGATCCGCATCTTCTCTGTATGTACCACCTCGACAAGATCATTTGCATTCCAACGATCGAAGGTTGCTTCTTTGCTAATGACACAAAAAGAAACGATTGCAAAAAGTTGAAAAGATGGTATAAAAGTGAATTCCACTGCATCACGAAGAAGTTCTCGTTGTATGTGAAAAATACAAGACTTGGTCTCTTCGGTTCTTGTTTTTTTTTCCCCATTTTTCTCGATCGAAGCTAAGATCGAATCCAGATACAGACACAACTAACCTGCAAAACCGGGGAATGCAGCCGTTTTGACAGATGTGCTGGATTCCTAGTGCGCTGTTGCCTGAGTTCTTGCCCTGATCGCTGAGGTACGGATTAAGATTGGTCGCAGGTCTTAAATGGGTCTGGCGGCTTGTTATTGTAGCACGACACGATCTCACTTTATATATGCATATGCCAAAAAGTGGGCGTACGTTTTATGTTTTATTGAGCTGTTTCGCGAGGTTCGTTGCAGTCCTACAACTATGGAAGCGATTTAATCTCAACCGATTCGAGATTTTAATGTTTCGAGGGTTATTGATCGCAACAAGCCTGAAGGCGCCTAACGAGAAAAATTTTTATACAAATTGCAAACCGATAAGATCCGGTTGTACTCTTGAAGGCACTTTAAAAACCACTTGCCATACCTTCAACACGTATGGGTACCTCGTTATCAGTAATATTCAAATTGCAGAATTTCAACTCATTAACGTCGGTTATTAAAGAAGTGGAATGGGAATGCAGCACCTGCGGAGCACCCGACAATTGCTTACTTGTTGTAAATTCTCTGAATTGCCATTGTTCCTCGCGGGGCAATTGCTAAATAGCAAATGGATTTTCTTGCTAAAAGGTGAACTGGGCAGAGATTATGATTGGGGCACTGAATAGATTTTCCTGGACAGAGTCCGGCAGGGACTCGTTCATGGTTTGAACGAATCTTCCTCTCAGGCATGCAAATTAGTTATCCGTTTTAATGATGACCAGGATTATGGACTGGACGTGGTTTAGCTGGCTGATAATGACTAATATTCTGGATTTTCTCTTGCTTTTGTTTGAAAGTGATTAGTCGGAAGGGTTTTCACTCAATTATTGCGGTGAAGCGGTCTTTATCCATTGGATTTTGAAGTCTATAAATTTTTAAAGGATTGAGGTTTCTAGAAATAAAGAAATACAAACATTGGTGCGTGATATTCTAGCACAGTATTATAAATATAAATTTGTCTAGAAAGCAATATGAGAATGAAAATTGAATTAAGTTTATAAATTCTTAGTATTCGATATTTTTGTTATATTAACTTGGAATGTCTTAATTTCACTTGCAATGTACAAATTAAACAAATTCGTAGTAATGATTATATAAGAAAACTGATCGGCTTTAGTATTTCTCACATACATATTACTATTAAAATTAACTTAATAAAATATGTATAATCCAGGGGGTAGATCGCATCCAAAATTTAAATTGATACGATTTACATGAAAAACAAATAATAAAGAAAAGTAATTAAAATCAATGAATTTCTTAGAAATGCGAACACCCTTGACTAATACATAACAATACTTAAAATATCATAATTATAATAACTTAATAACAAAACAATAAACATGAAAATTAAAATAGATGACCATAGGCAATGACTGAAATCTACAATTCTATTGGTGTCTTTGACGGTTTCTTCCTTTCTATACTTTATTTTTAATTCATGTTTTAATCAACGTTCATCATCAACCCTAACACCTAGTTAAGGGTTAAAATGACCCCAGCCTCGGTAATTCTCAATTTGAATACCTTAAGTTTTTCAGCATTCTCCAATTGTTTTTCGTATCTTAATATTAAATATATCCTAAGAACATTATAAGAGAATATAATTAATTTTTTTTAATTAGAAAATTCTTTGGTCGTAACAAACATTTTTTGTGATTGGGGCCAATATGTGCCATCTATGCGATTCTGCGAAAATGTGTCACCTAAGGGTTAAATCCATAAGTAAAGCTACTGTTCATTTTCCCTCGAGATCTAGGGCATTGCAGAAAGTGCACATGAACATGAAACTGTCCAATTGCATGCACCTCTGAAAATTTATTGTTTCTCTAAAAGGATTCATTAAAAACTACCCTCCGGAGGTGATTCAAAATTTGCTCGTAAACGTGAATTCACGAGACGGTGCTCCATCGATTCCAATCAATAGATGGGATTGGGGCTCATAGTACACCTGGGAAACGTACCTGACCGCTGCACATACTTAAGCCAACAGGTGCAGACGTGAGCTGTAAACAGTGGTGATGCGGGTGCTATGCACTATGACTTTGACTGTATTGTCAGACATCGTGCCAACAAAATCTTCTGCGGAAATTAAATCGTTGAATCGTTATCCTCGACGAGCACCTTCAGCTTCAACGTACGTACGATATGAATTTTAATGCCGGAAAAGTAGGACGTTTCGACTACATTCTGACTCCCAAACTCGTTTCAGAGTTTAGTGATATTTTTGCACATATTTTCTTCGTAATACATTCACTCCGGATCGATTCATGAAATTTCCTTTTAAAGCTGCAACAAAATCGAAATCAGTACCTATACCAAAATTGAATTTTTAGTATTAGAGGAAAAAAAGTCAATCAAAGTTTTTCCTCACTTGGGAACGCTTGTTGCACTCTTGCAAAATTGAGTGAGTTTGGGGGCGTTTGCAGGTTTCTCAGGTAGGAACTTATGTACGTAAGTTGAGAAAAATCGATGTTGTGCCTACGGTACACAATTAAGCGATAAAACTCGAAATTCATAAGAACACTCCCTAGAGAATTGAATAAAACATTAATTGCCTCCCGTGCAATCGGCCGAGGGGGATGTCAGTCACAATTGCCTAAAAATGGAATTCTTTCCGTATGTTGTCGGGGTCACACCGTAGCATTTCAAATGAATTTCTCAATAATTCAAGCGATGATGGCCTTTTGGCTCCTAAAACAAAGGCATCCCCCAAATAGAATGCAATTACCTGCCGGTTGCATGTCTGTCTGGTGTTGATTAGTTGCGTTGCGTAAAATGCTTTTTGTTTGCTTTTTCCCCCCTTAATGATCGCTCGGGGAGAAGCTATTAAGCGAATTAAGCGAATGCCCTCAAACCGACAAAAAATCGATATTCGTCATCGAAAACATTTTGTTTATAGGTTTCTTTCTGGCATAGTTGCTCTTTGGGAATTGAAATTATTGCAAAACTAAAATAAAGTAAGAAATTAAATGCATAACTTATTTGAATAGAATATTAAATAAGCATGAAAGGATTATTAAATAATAAAAAAGGTTCCTTCTCCAATTTTTTAGTTGATGTATGTTTGTTAGGGTTGACAAATGAAGTAGCTATCTTTGTATGAACGCATATATATGAGGATGTTGAATGACCTTTTTTTTCAGAGATACGTATGTAAAGAAAAGGTGTGTGTGAAATTGACGACTTGTGTCCTTTTTTGGGAGTGGAGGAGCGCAAATGGCCTTAATCTTCATATAAAATGACTATCAGAGTTTTATGGGAATTATACGTCTATGCAGTCAATTTCAAGGTCATAATAAGTCAAAGTTATTTAGCAGGCATATGCACAAATTGTCACTCTGTCACTTTTACAAACACTAAAATTATAAATTCAATATGAAGCCAAGCATTTCTCTTTGTAATTCTCAATACTCCTTCAAAATTTGAACGGACTTTTTGGGGTATAATCATTGTTTCTGCGGTTTTAAATTTAAATTTAAACCTTTTATCTTATACTTATAAGTAATGTCTTACATTTCAGCAATTGCATTACTTTTAGCTAACACCATATAGCAAAATTTCAAACTATAATAAAATAAACCAGTTCAATTAGTTCAATTTTCAGTTCAAGCTTTTACAAATCATCACAAATTCATTCACAATATAAAAACTTGTTTTTGTTCTCTCCTAAAATCGGTTTTTATTTGCTTCTTCGTATTCAGTAAGCGTAACAAATTGATTTTGTTATAAAATTATTGATGTTTGATATTTTGTTATAGGTAATATTAATATACATTTTTTAATTAGCTGTCTTGTACGCCCT
Source organism: Philonicus albiceps (assembly GCA_963969385.1). Classification (NCBI taxonomy): domain Eukaryota; kingdom Metazoa; phylum Arthropoda; class Insecta; order Diptera; family Asilidae; genus Philonicus; species Philonicus albiceps. Next base: position 7,308,558 of record OZ017775.1, read on the forward strand.
AAAGTTCTGTAGTATTTTCTTTGCGCACGCAGAATTTGTACACCCTTAAAAACGCCCTATCCGGAAGATATGCAGACTATTCATTTTTGTGTTGAAGGGGACCCACAAAAATCGCGAGGGGATAAATATTGGCGTTGAAAAACAGAATAAATTTGCCTAAAATGTTGAAAAGCTGACGTCAGTTTTCGATCAATTTCGTCATTGTGGCTATTGGAGCCGAGGCTTCTCATAAATAAATAATAAAAGATATACCAAGAAAAGCGCGAATTGAGATTCAGGTAACCTGACTACAACAGTGTCGCGCTTGAAATATACACTCTATCGAATATCTCAAATCGCAGAGGTGTGGAACCGGTTTTTGTGTATTTTATCCACTACTCGTGGCCAGTCATCTTTATTTATCTGAAAACGTTTTAAAATGAAAATTTATACACTTGAGGCGGTATGCGGACGGAGACAAGGTAGAGAATTTGGCGAATATAAAAGCGGACAGACCGCTCCGGGCTCGACAGCGGATATACCTTAGCCAGGTATTAGCTTTCGCAGAAAATAAATATATATATATAAAAAAAAACAAAATCAACTGAAATGCTACTCAAAATGCACATCAGATTCACCAGGAGTTTGTTACTTGCGAGAAAAAAACATGTGAAACAGTCGATGAGGACTTAGTCTTATTTTTTTGATTTTCGGGGAAAAACTGCTGAGAGTTATCGCTTACTTAGTGCGCTTTACATCTTAAGAAAAATTTATGGTTTTAATCATGAAAAAAATACCGGATGTTTTATAAAAACATTTAAAACGTTGTATCAAAAAAAGCATTATAAAAATGCATTTCAACATGCAAATTCCATAATTATCATGCGTATTCGATGAGTGTCTTAATTAAAAAGGCAAAGACTGATTTTTTATATCAATTGTAATTCTGTTCATATTAAAGGTTTCGTAAGTTACATTTTTTCATGTGGACTCATTTATATTGATTATATTGATCTTGTAATTCGAAATATTTTAAAGGTTATCGTTAGAATATCTCGTTTTAAGTTATAAAATTGACTAGTATAATTCGTTCCGAGATTTAAATTTTGCCTGAATTACTAGCATTTGGGAAATACTGTAAGAAATATTCAATCTTAGGTTAACGCTAGGTTATAATGGGTCTAATATTGCTATTAAGAAAAATGTGTGCTAATTTAAAATATTTTTCTGACACGGATGAAAAATAAAATATGATGAGGAAAATGAAATGAAAATAAGTACCTAGGGATTTCTAGATTTACCAGTTTAGAACAACAATTTTAAATTTTAAAATGTCCGATCCAATATGACTGTCGAAATTTCTTAACGTTAAGGGACTTAAATGAACATTCGAGTCAAATAAAAAGTAGCTTTATCAGCCAAAATTATCCTACATAAAAATCGTTCGGGCTCAAATTATTCATTTCAGATTAAGTAAGCCTTACATTTAGCTTTTTCAATATTTTTGTTCACCATATATTAAAGTATTAATGTATTTTATTGTTTATCTAAATCTTCAGTAACTCTTTCTGCTGTAGACTAAAATAAACTTTCATAATACTACAAATTAGCAGAATTTCCATTTACTACCAACTAGCAGAATTTACATCGCTCTCTTGAGGTACAATTGCACAAAATAACTCAATCGTTCATGCGAACGCTAATGTCCACTGTGTTTTCTTTGTAAACCCATTAAAAGTTGTTTAAATTAACTAAACTTAAAGTTGCAAAAAAAAAAAATTGACCACAATCCCTTTTGTATGCGAATATATTGTAAAAAAGTAAAACCACCAGGCTCAAAGAACAACATCTCCGGTTCATTAACTTCAAAGTTACAATACTGCAAAAAAAAAAATACCAGAGATCTGTAAACAGAGGAAAAATAGCATTAAAATCACAAACAGCAACAATTCCTGGTACAGAACAATACGACCTCAATGATGCAGCCGTGCGGCAGAGGTTAAACCCATTTAGTAGAATTTCACAAGGGATCCAAAACCACTGTGTTGGGGTAACTGAATCACGCGGAAAAAAGGTATTTAACTGTGTAAAAAGAGGATCTCAACTTTCAGATTATCCTTGCTGAATGGAAAAACAAGCGGCTTAATACAGCCCCAACCGAAATAGTCCCAGATTCCCAGATTTCGAGAACATGATGACAACATATAACATAATGAAAAAGAAAATTCATTTCATTCTCATTCCATGTTTTTAAGTCATGCTCTATAAGGTCTGGTTGTATAATCCATTTTGGATCATTGCCAAAAAAGCCCACCTTCTATCATTATTATTTGCCAACAGCTTCTGAATCGGTCGGATGTTATGTTTTCAAGAAATTTCAATTGTTGGAAGCTTACTCCTTTGGCTCAGAGCTACTTCGAAATGTTTTCCTTTCCTGAGAAAAGGTAAATCAGCCGTGTTACATTGTCTAATCTAATTCAAAATTTCGCCCGGGGGATGAGGAATTATCGTTCTCAATTTGTAGAATTGTTCCTTTCCGTGAAAAGCGAAAAGGCCTAAAATAAACAAAGGGAAGACAAAGATCTTAACTTAAAGAGACCAGAACGCGACTAAAGAAAAGAGAAAATAAATGGAAAATTAATTAATTTAAATTCAATTGTTTTTTATATCCATTTCGTGAATTTTAAATACCTGCATTAAATTCGTTATATTGATTTTTGGGATCATATTACAGAATTTGAAAAGCAACCTTCCACTTTTAATAAGCGAACTCAAAAACCTCTGTGAACCGATTTTCATAAGATTATTTTTTGAAATCTAAGATTATCGTTCGTAATGTGCTAAAAATATTTAAGATAAGATTCTATTCTAGATAATCTAGAAGTGTACTTAATTTCTTTTTACTGGATTTGTTCAGTTCATGTTTAATTTTATGGAAGGAGATTCCATCGTAATTAGCTTACATTTCCAAAGAATGGTAGTTGAACATTCTAAATTTACTAAAATTTATTTTGTTTTGTTTAAACCTAGAAATGATTTTTACAATTCTTTGGAAAAAGAGATTTCTTCGCAAAAACATCACATTTATCGCACTAAATTAATCATAAATGAGAATTGTCGCATTATGAAATTTTCGATGTCGCACTTTATCAATCACTTGAAATTCATATTTCTTGTGAATTAAATTTCTTGTTTAAGTGATGTAACATGTCATGAAAGTAAAAAAATCACAATCTGCACCCCGATGGATTAAACAATTGCTTTTCGGCGAATATTTCTACGGATTGCGTTAATTGCCAATGTATGAAAAACCACACAGAGTTAATTGAACTTGTCTATGATTGTGTTTTTCTAACCAAACCAACTAAAAAAAAATGGGGCTTCAAAACTCTCTCCTCTCTTCGTAATCGAACTTCCCACATACACCAATTAATTTCGCCTCTGTGAATGAAAACTTTTGATAGTTTGATGGCACTCGCTTTATCAAAGTAATCGAACGGGTTTTCGGCGATTGTTCGATGCGCCCAAATTGGTGACTAAAAAATGGTCTTGTCAGATAAGGAAGAATTGTGTAATCGTTACTAAAAATGAATCAATAAAGTGCCTCCATAAATTTATGTTATATTTTCAAAAAGAAACCACATTGTGGTAAATGGATGTTTTGTGATAGTTACGAAACTAATAAAGAATTCAATGTTTTGCTTTTAGGGAATAAAGATAAGGTTTCTTTTCCATAAATCTTTAAGAAAAGAAAAACCTGATTACCCAGTCCTAACCGGTTAAATCCTCCTCCTAATACGTGATTTCGTGCTTCAATCTCTTGTTTTGGTTCATGGGAGGGGTTAGAGAATCTTTCTAACAGCTAAAATAATTCACTTTGTTAATTAACACGTCTGTCTAGGCGCCTCTCGACGTAGTTTACGTGCATGTAACGTGATAACAGTCGACATGTAAATATTACTCTTAAGAAAGTTGTTTTATAAATTAGAACAGAAAGCTTAAGGTATTATGACTAATCTGTGGATCACGTTGTTTGAAGATGAAGGATTACAATGAAAAGCTTCTTATTAAAGACGCATGTTGCCTCATCCAATTCACCACTTCTGTTTGACCTATTTGTTTATCGTCATGCAAAATATTAAAATTAAAATTAAAATGTAAATTCGAATTTGTGCACTTTACAGATATGTAGGTCACTATTCTCTTGCAATTTTTCATATTTTCCGGAATTCAATTAAACTTACTATTTTTAAAACGAATAAAGTGTGTAGATACAGTTCTGTGTTATGTACTTTTATATAAATATTATTTACGCACAAATTGGTACTGCGACATTTGATTTAAATTTATGAATCGCAGATTGTTTGTATAAATTTATAAATCTAAAATTGGCTTGGAGTTTAATTCTATACGTTTTCGAAAACGGTTTTACGATTTTTATGAAATTCCTAGAATAACAGATTTCATCATCTTTCAGAAAATTTGTTAATTGTTTTTTTACATACGTGCAGGATAGCTTCAATTCTTATTAAATATTAAATTTGTGACGACATTAAGGATTTGAATCAGCTTAAAGCCAAGCTTAAACGAAATTTAAGTCAGGAAGCTTAAATAAGACTTATTCGAACCTAATTCAAGTCTTAAGCGGGAAGCATAGTTTAAGTTAAACTTGAGATATATTAAAAGAAGAAGATTTTAGTCTAAATGGGACATTTCTACTACTTTCCCGGAATAAACTTGGCTTTTCGAAGCCCCTTTTAACAAAAAAATTTTAGGTATTTGAGATTCAATGAATTTATTTATTTATTTTTATCAGTTCATCTTTGAATTAATTTTTGGTATATTTGGAATCCAGTTTTCAGGGACAAAACTTGTTTTATACGTGAAAAATCTTAAGGCATGATAGGTGCAGAATTCTTTAGAATAGTTAATCGGGTGGCTGCTCTTAAAGGTATGATACTTTAGTTATTTTTGTTCACAATATAAGTTTCTTTTTTCTTTACATTTAATGTTTGAATTATAATCAAATATAATTGTAATTATAATTTATTTATACATTTTAATAATTTTATGATAATTATTACGTAAAGAAAGATTTAGCCTATCAAACAAAAGTTGGAGTTTCCATATCCTACAATAAAAATTTAAGTCAAGACTTTGGTCAACAGCGTAACTATTATTTCTGAGTAAAGAAATGTAGGCTGCTTGTATGAATTTAGTTATTGAGACAATATACTCATGTATATGGTAGGTAGATTATAAAAAATTCAAAGCTAATGTAAGTTTCTTTATTTAAAAATTTACAACAATTTACCTTCCTGGGTTTTTCAAATTAGATAACTTTTCAATGTTTTGTCCATAAAGAAATCATACAGTTAGTATAGCTTCAAAATTTCTCAATCATTTATCAATTATCAATTTCAATTAGGATTATTCAAAAAGTCACCTGCATAATTCATACTGTCTATCAGCATTAAATAAGTCATTGAATATGCTTTGATAAAACAAATGTCTGTCCTTTCTAAAATAGCTTTTGCAGGAAGGATGACTAGATAAATAATTCTCTGTTCAATTTAGAAACAACATCCTATGTAAAATTCCATGCGTTTAAATGGATTCCCAAGAAATACCAAAGTGACCAACTCTCACAAACGGCTGTTTCCCAAATGTCTCCTAAATGGAAAGTAATCTTTCCAATTTACGTCGACATGAACTAAAGAATCTCAGACCTTAAATGAGTGTATTTCATGCAAGATGCCATTATCCTGGTCCCAATCAATCACTGTCCAATCGATATCGAATTTTCCCCCCTCCACCTGCCGTCTATGTGTGTTTTTCACTCGATTTCGTGTCAATGCTTTTCTTATCCGGAAAATACGCATCGCTACCTCTATCGATAGGTTGCTCCATCCAACCGTAGTGTGCCCGAAGACTTCCACAAAGTACGCACTTTGGAGACGTAATTCCGCTTTCAATGGGAAATACCTCCGAGTTCGTTTACCCCCCAAAATCTGGAGAACGGTGGGTAGCCCGTGTATATGGCTCATCGGATCCCACAACACTCAGATTGTTTCGCATCTGATTCATATTCAGCTATTCAGCAATTGAAATAATAAAGACGTGAGAAATGCGTGGCGGCCCTCATCGAAAAAAGTAGAAAAAAACGCAAATTGGACGAATACGCTAAAGCGCTACCGCTACTCAAGATGACTGCTTTTCTGAGCACAGGGTGTTTGAACCTAACTCACTTATGCGCAGAACCGCACCGGTGGTATGACCCTTGGGAGTTTATTGACTTTATTATGGCATGACCGCATTCTTACTTGGTCCAACTCTCAGGTGGAATCGGACAAAATCCTTTGTCATTCACCTCATTATTTGGTGCGGTGATATCAATGGAGATTTTACCGACAATTCCTGATACTTTGGGTTGACTTGTTTTCTCCTTAAATGGTTTCGCGGTCAGTTTCTTGGAGTTTTTAATGACCTTTCTTTTAGCGTATCTTAATGGGACTTGTAAGGTATGCTCGATAGTTTTGTATATTTTCTTATTTCGTTGGAGCAAGAGAATTGCCCTTTTCTGATGGTACACTAAAATTATTGCGAGCGAAATTTTATTTGTAGTTGACAAGGCAATTAACATTAAAATACGGAAATGTCTTAAATAAAGCGAACCACATAACGTTAAGAAGAGGTGTTTTTGTTTTTTAATATATAGTTAAAAACTTGTGAAATTGTTTCTAACAAACGTGGCTTACTGGGTGTCAGTCAGTGTCACTTTTAAGACAGAAAGATGTAGTTTCATTTCCTTTAAGGTAGATTTTGTTGCATATTTTAGTATCATTAATTTTACTTGAGTTGTAGAAGAAGCAGGTGAACCGCTTGTATCTACTTTGCTTGCTTAATCATTTAATTTCTCTCTATTATGATGACATATGGTGAATTTAGTATTTTCTCATATAAAATTATGATTGGGGGACATCATATTAAAATTCACCATCCATGTAATTTTGTATTTTATAGGGGCTTAAGATTTCATATTTTATTTTTATTCTGTTAAATTTTTGATATATATGGCCAATCTCTAATATAAAAACTGAGCATCTTTTGAATCAAAATACTATCGTATTCGAGGAAAGTTAAACAGTTGTAATACAAAATTATAATAACAATTTGTTGATCGTTTGCAATAAGCCGAACGTCTACTTTACGTCTACAACAAGTCGATCGAAGGCGATTATATTTTTGTTTTATTAACAATCGAATTTTGAGCTTTATGCAGTGGCAGAGATCGATCAAATTACATTTCGTAAACCGCGATCTCCAACCACCAAAACAATCGTCTCTGTCTGCATGATCGAGCCTGAAATACAGATACTAAGCCGTATCTAATTTAGTGATCACCGTCCGGATCTTTCTAGTTGAAGATACTTGGGGAACCTTCAGAGTTCCTTACAATGAAAATTTATACGGTCGTCAGAATTATCTCGGTAAAGCATACAAACCAGAAAACTGATACTTGTCACGGGGGCGACGTTTATTTATTGCAAAATTCATAAAACTTGTTATTTACCCACGGGTGACTTGACTGGGACTTTTGCCTGATGGGAACAATTACATAAATTGTGTACGCAATTTCCCACCACTTTTCCGCTTCATTTTTGACAAAACTTTAATCTCTAGATAAGCGGTAAATAATTTTGTTTTTTTTTTATACAGATTTCGCATTATCCCAGCAACACTATCTTTGGATAAATTCTGAGAAAAATTCCGTACAAGTGACGTAGAAGTATTAATGGCATTAGATATTGTTTTTTTTTACATTAGCATTTAGGTACCAAATGCTATGAGGTTTGTTGGAGTTTGCAACTAAGAAGTGTTACAAAGTTAAAATAGCGCATTATCACTTCGTGAAAGTATTTCGCAACGGATCACATGATCACTGATTTAATTAGCCAACGAAATCCCTCACAGTAGCAGGTGTAACATCGCATTCTCGGATACATAAATAGACAACAGACACTGTCTCTCCCTAATTAATTCCGGTTGAAGTCTGGATTTTTATGGAAAAACCATCGTCTACCGCAATGTTTTCGCAAAATGCAGAACATTAAACAAATTTGCATTTAAAATCAGCGACGCGTCGGCGTCATTGCAAATTTAGTACAATTTCCACCGTTGAGCAACATGTCGATGAAAATTTATAAAATATGTTCTGTTGAATCAGCTTTTCATTTTATGCCTACTACAAAATTTGAGTCGTGAGGACCGCCAATTTAAATAAAATCGTTTTTGAGGTAATGTAAACATCATTCTGACAAATTTTAAGGGAAAAGCAAACAAAAGTCTGGGACTATTGGTTTTTCTTCCCAGCCAGATGGGTTTTTCAGTTCGTCTATTTAGGCTTAAACTGAACATTTATCATGGGAAATTCTACACGTATCTATGTTAGATACAAAATTGATAAATTAAATTTCAATTTAATGCCGCTCTTAATTTTTAATTTATAATCGGTTACTTAGCTTACATACAGATGCATAATCTTGACTGTTATAATAAATAACAAACATAATTTGTGACCTCAATTGGTCAATGTAGTTCCTCATGATGAATAGTTCTATTAATTCGGAGCAACTTGTCATACATTATACAAGAGACAATTGAGTTTTTGTGACAAAAGTTTTCAGACTGTATCACCTCACGAATTGCCTGCATATATCATTTGGAAAAATTGTGCGATTACATAGGTTGATAAAAGTTTTCAATTCCCATGTTTAAGGGCTTTAATAATAATAACCGAATCCAATAAACGTACCGATAGATAAAGGACAAAGTTTCAAAAATAAACCTTTTTGTGTTCCAGAATTCAGTTTTTGCATTCGTCTACTCAATTCAGGTATTACTTTTCTTAAGCTGAAGTAGGCAGTCAACTACAGAAGTTGAATTCTTGAACATACAAAAAACAAATATCACTATGCGCTATATTTACAATTATAAAATCTACTCAGATTTCAAACGCAACCTCCACTGTAAGACAATGACGAATTATTGTGCCCGCTTATGGCAAGTATACGAATTCCTTTGCTTATGCTGATTACATTAGCATCAATCGCATTTAGTTCAAGGAACATGACACCGCGACTAAGTTCGATGTTTCGGCGAGATATAATGCACCGAAAGCCAATTAGAGTCCCCATAAACCTTTTAAAATGAGTCTCTGAGAAGTCAACGACTTATGGTTACTCGGGTGGCACCATGCCACCTACAATAAGCCACGAGGTCATTATTTTTAGATATTTTGCAGCGATATTTCGCCTTTTGGGTCTGAGACGGTTCTTTAACCTTCGTCTTCCCCAGAGTGGCATACCTCACCGATTAAAGTGTACGATTTCAAAAGAAAACCTTTCTTTTTGAAGAAATTGTTGCCAGCGTCATGGCGTTTAAGTGCAATTTGATGTTCGCTTTTTGGGGAGGAAACTGGCAAAAAGGGTTGCGGAAAATTTGTTTCAAAAAGAAACCTACGGGGTGGCGGAAAAATTACTATTTTGGTGAAGGTAAAGGAGTCTATTAAGACTAAACTTCTCAATTTCAAAGAATTTCTGACTTTTCGAGTTCTGGGAGTTTACGTAAATGCAGAAAATCGTCTGTAGAGTTGAACGAGGGTCGGTGACTTTAAATATTTTGTGTGTTGCGCAATTCAGCGAGAAAAGTTGTTTTTATTATAGCAGAGCGTATTTATCCCTTAATTAAATTCATCGGAGAACAAAGACAAAATTAAACGGAGTTGCGAGGAAACGATGTATAAAAACATGGGGTTGCGAACGTTCCAAGATTATATGATAAGGATATGTCTTTCTTGTCTCCTCGACAAAGGATTCAGTAGAATTCTTAGAAGAGATGAAAAGATTTTCAAGGATTTTAAGTACTCGTACGCAATTAATTGAGATATTAAGAGATTCTTTCGTGTATGGCTTTGTATTTTTTCGCAAAACTAAAATATATATAGGGTGTTTTTAATTAATGTTACCAAAAATTAAATGATATGTGGTACATAACAAATTTTAAAATCTGAACTTATGAACTTTTAAAGCTCATCTTCCAATAGACAATAGGTGAAGAAAAATTAACAGACACACTTTTTTTTTTAAAGCCAATAACTATAAACGAAATTCAACATGGTCAAAAGAACGAAGTAAAATTCATTTTGATGGAGGAGGAATTTTACAATGACGCAAGTAATCACAAAATATAGATTTAATTTGCAATTTTTATCTTAATCTTGAAAATAATTAAATATTGGAGAAGAAGAGTTACATTATGCATATATTTTTAGAACAAATTTAATTGAAATAGGTAATAGCGAAAACTACACAGTGAAGTTAAATAACAAGACGAGACTAAAGTGTAAGGCTGTTAATTCTAAATCATAATCTAAATCATCTAAATTATTAAACTATTTTATTACCCTTTAAAATTTGTTGTCAATATATACAAGATAATGGCGCTTTAAATTTTTAGTATCAGTTAAATGAATTCTCTTGTTGTTTCAATTTAAATTTATGGGATAACAGCAATAAAAGTATACTGAATACTTCTCTATTGAATTTATAAATTTGCTGCCTTTTGCAATACACGCATATTTGAAAACTTTGATTGAATTGATGGCTATTTAACAAGCACTAAACTCTTCAAATTTTCTCGTCTCAGCTGTTGTGTTTTTTCAAGGTATTATAATAAAGGTTTTTTCTACTTCGGGAAACTAATTTCCTTTATCACATTATCCAACAAAAAAACGGTTCTCTTGACCCAAATAAAGATATATCTCAAATGCTCTTATTGCAGAATGGACGACAAAGCGGAAGGGGATTCCCCTAAATCCCCACAAGCATGCAAGGACTCACTAAAGCCCCTGCTACAGCTGAGCTCTCGCTTTCCTATTGTGACTGGGAGTTATTTTAATGGAAGCAACCGGATACTACCGGAAATTTTTAATTAAGGCAAGAAGTGCATAATCGACTTGAGTAATATTGTTACTACTCACGCTTAAGCTATTGTTTTGTGTGCGCCGATCCATCAGTGCGACATAATGGCTTTTATGTAATAATTCCTGTGATTTACAAACAATTTCAATTAAATTCGAAATTGAATGTATTTGGGTATGGTATGAATTCCGCGAGAGATTCTCGGGCTCTAAATCTGCAGAGCTTGCAAAAATATATTAATTCTGTCATGTCTTGAAGTATAAGACGGATGCCACTCAGATTCCTCTTTATGTTCAACAAGTATCTGTCCGTCTTATGGTTTTAATATGCTGCAGATCTCAGCATGTTAAGCGAGAAAACAAGTCCGTATGTCTTATGATAGCATTTATACTCAACGAACGAAGCCCCGCAAAAATTTTGCACGTTTTCCCTTTCTGATATACGTATATATATTTTTTCTCATATGACAAATTTCTGGTTTCTCTTGGTTTAGTGCCTTTTTACGCTAAACCAGTTAGTTCGTTGTTTATAACCGCACCAAAGAATTTATATACTTTCCGAGAAAAACTAGTTTACAGCCATTTTCCAAAGAATATATAAATTTTTTTTTTAAATATCTTTTCTTCCTCTCTTTCATATATTTTCTGTCTTTAGTTGGTCGTGCCAAAAGGCTGCATGAGTGAAATGTTATTGATATTGAAATTTCTTTGTTGGCCACGAAATACCACTTTTTTCACATATGTATTTTGTTATTATTTTACTTTTTTGTTTTTGTGTTATTTTCTTTTACCAAACGAACGAGTTCATAAAATATGAAAAAGACTCTTTATTGAGTTTTTGAACTTGATGCACTTTTTGCCAGAGTCGTTGATTCAGGTTTCGGTATAATTGGTAATATTTTGTGAATGCATTTCGTGAATGGGCTTTTGTTGCATTACACATGGTTTGAATTCATTTACCACAGACAAATTATTTTTCAAACTGGATTTTATAATTTGTATCATCTGTTGTTATTAAGTCAATTAGTTGAATATAGATTGAATGCGTACAGAAAAGCCTGTAAATATTTTGCATACCATTTTAAAATTGTCATTCATCTATTGTAGTTGAAACATTACTTCAAGGTTCATTTAATTAAACTTGGAGCTTAATTTAATTAAAATTAGCACGTATTATAGTATAGCAGTAATTATAGAATATCGATTTTAGCGATATCTAGCCTGGCTAGGATATCACGTTTTCTGGATGGTGCCTGTTTGTGGGATTTCCTTTCACTAATGATAACTTTTATAATAAATAAATTTCGGTTTCTCTAAAAGCTTAGAACTAATTAGTACAGTCTTAAAATAAATTGCATAGAGTTGGAATTTTCAGATCCATTTTTAAATTTGCAAATGCTTACAGCAAACCTCATCATCACGAAAGTTACTAAAATAGCAAAAATAAAGATTTTCTTTAAATTCTAAAAATTTTAAACTGTTGTTATGGACTAAAACCTTTCCCATTAAAATAATTTACTGCAGGGAAAACCGTAGTTCAGTTGTTTTATCTGTTTCAAAATAAAAATATAACAAACAAATAAAAATACACCGTATACATTTTATTTAATCCTGTCAAGGTTAAAATCACTGAGTCTACCCTACCTACTTTATAAAAGTAAAGTAGTCGAGTTTACATTCTACGTCATTCACCAAAATTTCTCTAACGTCTTCTTTAAAGTGTCTATGTTTAAAATAATTTACAGTAGCTGTACCGCAGTGTCTTGTCTACTTATCATCTTATACAGTAGAACTGAGATACAATACAAACAAAATAAAAAAATTTCCAACGACTGGAAATAATAGCAAAAATGGCGGTTGTTGAATCTTATTTAACGAGACAAGAAAGCAAATTTTGCACTTTCAGTTCATGACACGAAAGTACACACAAACACGGCCAGTCAGATAAATCTCAACCTGGGCCTGGCCTTTGCATATTTCCATCATATTTATCCGCCTAAAAAAGAAAAAAAAAAAATAAATGTCTAAAAATGAGAATCTCAAATAGAAAATGAAAGCAATGTACCTGGGTAACAAAACAGACAAAAGTGCAGGGGGTCCCACGCCATGTCTCGGCTGTTCCTGCTTTAAGCAGAGTTTTATTAAAAATTCATCATTGTACCTCGACGGAGAGAAAGTGGTAATGTAAGTGATAATGTAAACAGATAATTACCAGTTCCAGCAAATGTCAGCAGCCGCCATTAAGTATTAAAACAGAAAAAGAAATGTTCGTGTTTGTTTAGACTGTCATTAGATAGGAGGGATTACCGAAGGGTTCTGTGCTGGGACCTTTCTTATTTAATTTTCTTCTTTTCTGGTTTTTTCTGTTTTAGAGAATTGTTTGTATAAAGGACAATTCTGTCTGGATTTTTGATGTCTCTTTAGACATTTAGATGTATTTACATTTATGTTTAAAAAACAAACCTTTAATCGAGTTTGAAATTCAAATAAGAAAATTTCGTGTAAATATCGGAAGGTATTCGTCCCGGAAGACATTCCATCGGTTAAAGTCGAATTCCCCAGTCCCTGTTGTAGGTCCACACCATCAAAATATTCATGCAGGGTAATTATATTTAAAATTCCGGAAGTCTGACTGAAAATCTTAATTAAAAACAGGTTCCGGGTTCCCATCGGAGCCCTTCGTCCTAACACTTTTCAGAAACTTTATTTTCTAGTACATTAGCATTGATGATAAATCGAATTTCGAAGGGAAAATTTTATTACGGCAAACTTAATTCACTCTGAAGCTTCTTTTTGTTCCTCGTTCCTTAGCTGGGTGCCCTTCTCTGCAAATTTTAGTGCATGCATAAAACATGGAATCTGCCAGATATCTGGGTTTTAATAAAACCCATCTGATACATCGGTGGGCTTGTAGCTGCAGAAAAGACAGAGTGTCCCGTCTTCGAGTCCTGGGAATGAAGGCGATGTAAGAATAAGAAAACAGTTTGCATCTGCTTCCTTGCAGTAGCATTTTTGTTTTTTGTTTTTTTTTGTTTTTTTTTTATTCCCGTATTCACGTAATATAAAGTGCGCCGTGCATTTCTCATAATTGTATAGGACGCAGAGGGAAATTTCTAATTTCTGGCGGTGTATGTGAGCGTTGCGTTGCAGCACAGACCTAAAACCTTTACAGTTTATAAAACATCTGCCAACCCATACTTCAGCTACGAGAAGACCCTGGCAGACAGGAAGCATGTTGTTTTTGCTATTCAGCTCCTGTTCCCTCTTTTGTCCTGTCCCGGCAATGTAGTGTAGGACTAAGAGATATGTGTATTGTATAACATATAACATATATATAAAAAAAACGAAAGCCTGACGAAAACAAAAACCCCAAAATGCGAGGAAATTGATCTTTGGCTTCGAGATTAATATTTAAATGGTCTGCGTGAATACCCAACCTTTGGGGGGAAAGAAAAAAAAATTCTCTTCTTCCACTGTCTTGTTTTAAGAAATATGTCTGGTGAACGAAATGTACCCCAAGTGCATTACTTTGCAAGAATGAAGAAGTGCACTCCCGGTGGATACTTGGATACTTCTCGCTTTCTTCGCATTCTATTCCGTCCGAAGGGTTTTATGGGGGGCAAGACGGTGGTATGCTGCTTAAAATTCGCTAAAATATTGTAATTTAATATGCAGCTCATAACGTCAGGGAGGAAGCTTCTGGAATTCCTCTGCCTGGGAAAAGCCAAAGGATCATTAAATTACTTGCATAAGTTATGCGAGTTATAACGTCTAAGGGACGGGTGTGGTAGAGTACATATTTGTTTTAAAGCCACTTACAGAATTTTATGAGTAAGTTGTTGTATTATTTTCACGCGGGTTTTCATATTTTTCTTCCATTGTTTTAAGAGAATGCAAATTCTCAATGTTTTGTATCCTATTAATTCTCACAAAAGAGTCCACTTAACAATCTCATTAAATTAACTTATTTCAAGTTTACGCTGACAAATTACAAAAGGTAAGGACTTTCTTGTCTGAGATCGATAATTTTGCTAAAGTACAGAAAAAGGGTATCTCACTCGAGATAAAGAATTACCAATTAGATATGCGATACGAAGTGCTATAGTTACGAGAGGCTATTTTTCATGATGTGATGAAACACTATATCTGCGAAAAATTGCTCTCACGAGCTTCCGTTGAGATGGTGATAAGAGCCTTCATGGTCTTAAGAAAAAAGCAGCTACTGTTCTTTATAAGGTGCTTATTTATTTATTTATTTTTTATTGAGAATGTTAAAGAGATAGACCTATCTTAAGGCTTTAAAAAAGGTATTGTACTAGATGACTCTTATGACTTTAACAGCAAAATGTTTAAATATGCACTCCCGTTGAAATTTCAAATCAATTCTATTGAAAATCAATTGTATTAAAATTCGTACAGGTATTTCTTCTTATTCATAAGTAAAAATCATCTGAAGAAAAATTTCTTGAAAGGGCATCGGAGGTGAGGACTATGGGTTGTTTCAGCTCAGTTGGTTAGAGAAGCGAAACATCAATTCGAAAGTTACAGGTTTGAGGTCTGTCCCCTTCATTCACGTTGAATAAAAATCTTTTAAAAAAGTTTAAATCTAAACGACAAAGTTTTAATTTAGTTAATTGAGAAAATTTACTACAATAATTATAGGAAATCAGTTGCCTTCATTTATTAAAGTAATACCCAACAACAAACATTTATGAATAAAAAAAAAAATTGAGTACAAAAATATCGGTATCTAACACACTACACGACAAATTTGGAGAAGTTTTTCATTATCTTAATCAATCAAACACATTTTTGTACTCAAGACGATAGTGTCAGATTCTATTCTACCTTGAAAGTTGTTAGTACAATTTTCTTATCAAACATGGCCTTGTTGTCGTTGCTTTTAGTTGTGTTAATAGGTTAATGGCTTTACTTGCAGCTAAGAGCTTAATTATTGATTTTATCATAGAATGTTAAGCGTATTGTACGGAGCCAAACTATGTTAGAGTCTCACAAACTTCCGGATTTAATTAATATCAAGAATGTGCTTTTTCAGTTGTAGTTCGTACAAAATACTGCAGTTCCCCCTTGGGCCCAATAAACTTACATCACCTGACACTTTCAAGTGAATAAGCACCTCCGCCACGAGCTGTGAATCATTTCAAATTAAATTGAGCTGGGATTTACCGTCGACGTGACCTCAACCAACTCCAGCACCAATCTTACTAAAGAGTAGCAGAGAGTGGTTTAAAAAAAGAAAATGTATTAATACACTTTGTTACCTATCTGCCCCTTAAATGTGTATAGAAGCCCCCCGAGGGTTTATTTGTGTTTTGTAATATTTTTTAGCGGTGCATGCATTTTCATCAATTCCATTGCACTGCACGCGACTACCGCCGTTTAATTGGATCGACGCATCAGTTCTATTTTTGAAGCGCGCGCAATTTTCAGTCCAAAGAATCGTGGTTTTGCGTCCGGAGTGGCATGCGATGCAAAACTAATTGACAATTCACGCCCCGGTTTTCACTTGTAGGTCAGTTATGAATTTGTTAATTTCATTAAAATTCAATTACATTTCAGTCGGGCATCCGCTGACGAATGTTAATTGTCGTCGCCTGAATCATCTAAAGATGCACAGACCATCCAGTTTTGAGTGGTTTCACCACGAACGACTGATGGGCACTATAACTGATTAAGTAAAATAATTGGGAAATTGAAACTGAAAGTAATTAAAATACTGAAAGGTCACAACTACACCTCTGAAGTGTACTTTGTTTCCCTATAATCTTAATGAAATCTTTAGGGAATTGAATTAGATGAGTTCATTGACAGTACATGAGAATTATGGACATCAAATCCAACTAGCCAACGCAGGAAAGATATTCTAGCTTACTGTAGATTGCCATTTGTGTTCCACTTACACTTTCATTTCATTAAGATCAATTAAGTTGCCATCAGAAGGGTTTTAAATTCCCATTAGTTCCTTCTTCGCTACCCCCATCAAAAGAATATTTAATTCGTGGGTGGCCGCATAAATAAGGTCAGGCAATTTTAAAGTTGGATATATATGGGCTCTACCCCTGCTGAGCCTATAAAATTTACGATTTAATTAATGTAACAGTTACATGCCAGCCTTTTAAGGCTGTTTCGAACTCATTTGGTAGAGCGAAATGTAATTATGCCTTAATTGTAGTTATTGCACAAAAAGCTTTATTTGTACTGGAAACGTTTAAATTTCATTACACTCTGAAAATGAAGAAATATTGATTTTCTTATTTTATTTGAGAATAAATTCAAAATAATTAGCAAAGAAAATGATTTATAGTATAGAAAAGATTTAATAAGATTAAATTTATATACAGATGATAAACCTTTTTAGGTGTTCTATTGCTAATATTGATAAAATTTCGTCATTTTCAGAACTTTTAAATGTAGTTGACGAGATTTTATAAATGGAGTTCAATACTGGCAGCAACAAAAGTCTGGACTAAAAGATTAAGGATAATTTCACATGAAAATAACCGAAATCCGAAAAAATGTACATATCTTTTGTTAGTTTCCAAAAATTAATATTAATAATACATACCTACTAGACACTTTTCTAAAAACCACTTTTTTTGTTTCAAATTTTAATTCAATGAAAAAGAATAGTAGAAAAGATTTATAGCTGTTTTAAAGGAAATCAATAAGGATTAAAATAGTCTTATTAAATCTTTAAGGTACATGATTACAAAAAACCAGAATTCCAAGTTGCACAATATTATTTTTTTCATTATAAACAAATTAACTTAAAATAAAGTAATTAATTTTATGAGCCTGAATAATTTGGCTATTTCCAGGTGGCTTAAAGTGTATCCTACCATGCATAATAAGCTAAGCAAAAGGTGGGACTGTTTTTAACCCATTTAATCCCAAAGAGTTAAAGGATTTTCCAATAACTTTTCTTTTTCTTCTTATTGTTTTGAATTATCGCTTCGCATACTTGCTATGCTTCGATTTGTGTAGAAATTTTGAAATTTTAATATATGTTAGCGTTTTAAATTCTTTCAACATAATGAAACGTATTTGGCACAATCACACCACCTTGTGTTTACCATTAATTTGTAGCGCTAATCATCAGCAATAAATTATTTCAGAATTACTCTTTAGACACAGCGATAGTCGCTCACATCTCATCGCTTGATATTCAGGAATTTGTCACATGGTAGATCTTTTATATAAAGAGAACTCGGGAAACAAAATCGGCAAGAGAAAGTTGGCGCTAAAAGACGAAAAGAAAGAATACCCTAAATACTTCCGCCTTTTGAATCAAGGTAGCCGAAACTCGTAATTTATCTTAGATATGCATTATGGGAATTTTTTGTATACTCGACTCAGACGAAATTTGTACCCTAAAATTTGCCCGTAAAAATCTGAATGTTGACCGACAATCAAGCCATTGATTGTTAGGGAACCCCTCTAATGGGATGCAAAGGATAATAAGAATGAATTGAGCAAGGGTGTACGCACCTCTCGTTCAAAATGGAAAAGGTAAAATAACAGCGAAGGTAGCAGCGCAGCATCCACGCCAATGAGTCCTCTTTACGTGATAAATGATTTTTCCATTCAGTTCCGTGTGAATTTTTTCCTCCTGGCCTACTTTAGGCCATACGAAAAATTTGAAGACGTCTTAGCGACAAGCAAAAGCAGTGGTAAAGGAATCAACCCTCCTTAATCGCATGAATATTTTCTCAAAGGTCATCGAGGAACAGCAACAACAACTGAAACCGAAAAGCAGCGGGTAATATCCCCCGTTTGATTATATGTGCCTGGGTTGGTTCAAAAAATGAAGTCACAAAACTTTTCTCTGGGGGTATTCAAAAGATGAATAAAAATGCATTAAAGGAACGACCAAAATCCTGAGAAGGATCTGTGAGATCAAGGGTCGTATGTCCAAAGACTCCAGTAAATTCTGAAGAAGGTTCTTCTTTTCCATAATGGACGGGGAGAGGAAAAATATTTTCGCCTTAAGATAAGCGGCGTTTTTACATTGAAATTCTTTCTCAGTTGAAGAAAGTTAAGTCTCAGGAGGATTTTAAAATTTCATGCAATTGGGTTTGCGAAGAAAACTTCAATGTGACATCATTTAACCCTTCGAGACCTTAAAAGTAGTACTTTCAAATCGAAGATCGGAGTAGTTTTAATTTTAAATATACTTTTACGAAAAAATTTATACAAGAACTTCCGTATATATAAAAAAGATTCGAAAAGTTCTTTTTCGAGATATGGGTATGGTTTTCAACAAAACATTTTTTAAAGAATTCATTACTTAATAAACTAATTAAGATTTCAATAAATGGTAGGGAATTGAAATCTTTGTATTGGTCTTACTTTACTCAAAGGCTGATTATTCACTTAAACCGTAAACTAATTTATTAGACGATTAAGGTTTGATTTTAAATTATAATTAGCTCATTACAACATTAAAGTTAATCGCGCAGGTGTTGACGTCACGTCTCAAGTATGAATCCATCACGTTTGTTTTGTCTAAGTAAAGAAGCAACATTCGATTGATCTGGCAGATCTCCGCGTCATGAGCAGGACTAATTTTAAATGTTTTTCACTTTTATTTTACAGAATCAAGCACTTTCGCAATATTGTCGTCATAATATAAAGTAAAGCGGAAAAAAAGCGAATTTATAACTCAATTTAATTCTATTAAAAAACGATCGATACCCATCGTCTATAGACGGTGTCGTTGCCTTGAACTCACGTTAAGTCGACACTAAATCTTGGCAACCGTCGCAGTGTTGTCTTTATTAAATTTTCGATGTAATTGCGACTTTTTAATTGCTATTAGTGTGCTCCAACAATCTGTAAATGATTTCATTTACATGAAAACGACAATTAATTTACGTTCGATCACTTTTTGTTTCTGAAGCACATTATAAGGAGCTAGCACAGTGCGCTAAAAAGGCACAATTGTGACATCACGCAGGCGGTGTGTCGCCGGAGGAATTAATCGAACAAATTAAAATTTAATTAAATCATGGGAAACTCCTCGTCTCATACCCATGAACCTCTTGAAAGAGGATTCACAAGGGGCACTTATGGGGATGTAAAAAATTCGGTAGGTTACATAAATCCAAAAATATATAAGAAAAAATTAATTAAAAAAGGAAAGTTGTTCGAAATGGTTAATTGCAAATGTGTAATTTCAGAAATCAGCATCATTTCGCTTCAGTAAACGATCACCAAAGAAAATGGATCGTTTAAGGCGATCCTTTCGGGACTCATTCCGGAGGAGAAAGGATCGGGTTCCGGAATCATCCAAGCCTCATCAGTGGCAATCTGATGAGCAAGCAGTAAGATCAGCAACATGTTCCTTTGCCGTCAAGTACTTAGGATGCGTTGAAGTTTTTGAATCCCGGGGAATGCAAGTCTGTGAAGAGGCACTTAAAGTTTTACGTGTAAGTATTGCCTTTGCAATTATCTAACTATGTCTCGGTTTTTATTCGTTGCAATTTTAGTATCTTTATTTATAGTATAAATTAAACGATTTGAACAGTTTAATCTTTTTACGTCTTCGAAACTGTTTGCTACTTTCTAACGATGTTTTATTTTTAAAATTTGTAATTATTTGTCCACCGATGTTAGTCATTTAGTTTAATGTCGGATACTTTTTGGCGGCTTGGTCGTTGATAAGATTTTTTTTTAGAGTCAGGTTGATTGTTTATCAAAGGTACAATCAGGTTAATATGTATCAGAGACGATAAAGAATAAAAATCAGACCCCATTGCAGTGAGAAGATTATAAGAAAAATGTGAATTACACACAATTAATTAATTATGTTATCTTTGTTGTAGTTTGTGAGCCGAATTTAAAAAAGGTGTTATCAATTCGACTCATTTGTTTTTTTAAATTGGATAAAAATAGGTTTATGGCAGAGCTTCACCTACACCTACACCTACTTCAAAAAGACTAGTTTTAAAAATGTACTGTTTAGCATCCGATTGAAACCCTATAGTTTGTGCAGATGTAGACTAATTTTGACGTAGAAGTTTTAAATGAGGACTTTAGTTTATAATACCTAATAATAGATGATTATAACAAAAATAACCTACAGAAAGTCAGATGAAGAAAAACTTGAAAGAAATATGTACGATTGATAATGTAATCTGATTTCCCACATTTTTATCCAGCAAAATCGGATGAGTACGTTCGTAATTTACGAGGCAGGTGCTCAAAAGCGCTCGCTGTAGGTGCACAGATATTTACGTATTTAAATTCTTAAAAGTCATTTATCCCAGCACCTCTGATCACAGTTTCGCTGTACATACGTGTAGGCTAGGATAATTGCTGTAGCTGAGTTTGTGCACAAATATGCGTTGGGAAAATTCCCTTCAGAAATTTTATCTTACCCATCAGAGTTTCTTCATGTAGTTTTCTTTAGCTCTATATTTATAATTAAGTATTTGTATGATTTATAATTTGTTAAGCTCTTCATTTGTTCATTGCAAAAAATTTTACCTGCCTCTTAAAAATTCTTTCATCACCTGACATTAATGGACTTAAGTATTAACAATTGACAAAGTTTTTTACTCTGCATTTGCATTTCTTCATCAAGATTATACTCACGACAATGGGCGGTAATTCGTGCATACCCTTTAAACAAATTTTCAGTCTACTAATTAGTAAGTTGCGTCAAGAGAAAAAAAAATAATTGTTTTTAAATTAAACTGAGACAGTGTCTGTCTAAACAATGAAATTACATTTCAAGCAGGACGCAATTCTTGTGGATTCAAGACTAACATAAGTCGGTTAGTATGCTTCGCGTGAGTCAGTCTTTGCAACTTAGCATAGTGCACTTAGGAAATGATTTAAATTTAAATTGTATTTTACATCGTTGACTACTTAAGCATGAATTGAGGTAGACTAAAATGCCTGATTAAGTTCAGATTTCAATTTTTATAGTCAGTTTGCTTTTTTCTCAATTATAAAATATATTTTTTCTTATTTTACCTCATCTGATCAGTTCCACGCTAGTTACAGTGTATTTATCTTTAATTTCAGAATTCAAGACGACGACCAATTCGTGGACTACTCCACGTAAGTGGCGATGGATTACGTGTTGTCGATGACGAAACGAAAGGATTAATCGTCGATCAGACTATTGAAAAGGTTAGCTTCTGTGCACCGGACAGAAATCATGAGAGGGGCTTTAGCTACATCTGTCGTGATGGTACAACACGTCGATGGATGTGCCATGGTTTTTTAGCAATCAAAGATTCCGGTGAACGTCTCTCCCATGCTGTTGGCTGTGCATTTGCTGTCTGTTTAGAGCGTAAACAACGACGTGATAAAGAATGCGGTGTTACAATGACTTTCGATATGAAAAATTCAACTTTTACACGTACTGGCTCATTCAGACAACAAACGTTCACTGAACGTTTAGCGAATAATGAAAGAAATATCGATGGGGTCCAGCCGCCATCAGCAGCTGTTGCTCCCCAACCAAAACCCTATAATCCCTTTGCAATCGAACGACCACATGCCACACCATCAATGCTCGAAAGGCAAGGTTCATTTAGGGCATTCAGCACTATTGGCAGCCAGTCACCTTTTAAAAGGCAAATGTCTTTGAGAATCAACGATCTTCCGTCCAATGCAGAACGGCAAAAAGCATTCCTTGACGCTGGTGGTGGAACATTGACCACACCACAGAGAAGCGTCTCACCGATTCTCGAATCATCCCCCCAGAAGCACGTAGATACAGTCAGTCAGTTGTGTCAGGAGCTCAGTCAAGGTTTATCTTTGCTGACACAAAACGATGTTGACGACATGAACTTCAACAATGTGATGAGTATTAATCAAAACATTACCGAAAAGACTCCATCGCCACTATCGAGCAATGGTATCGTTACAACGCCAGCCTCAATTCTTCAAAGCAGCATCATAGCTATGTCTGAAGTGGAAAAGGTGACTACGCCCCCTACAGCGCAAGTATCACCAAGAGTTCGGACCAATCCAATTGTTGTTTCGGCGATAACACTTCCAATTGTCTCGCCAGTATCTACAACGTCTATAGTGACAACAGCGCTATCGGTAACGTCACCACCTCAAAATGTAGTTCCTGTAGAAACAGCAGCTCCTCTGCCGAATGCGGACCAGTGGCTGGGGCAGGTCGTGAAGAGCACCTCCCCAGCACCAAGACGTGCTCCACCGATAGGAACCCACGGCAGAGCTAAGTCCCTAAGTTCTGCTATTACAACTGACCCTTTTGATGCTGAATGGGTGAGCGGAGTGACCAAACCCACACCGGCTGAGATGCACAGCACGAACCCGTTCATATCGCCACCAAAACCGCCGGCCCAATCCTTCCAGGTCCAACTGTAACTCCCCGCAGCTTGACGTAGTTAAATTTTGATATTTAATTATTATATAATTTTTTATATAACGTGTATCCTTGTTGATTTGTACAAATGTATCATACGCGCGAACCATATCCGATACTTAACTGATTTAGCTGAATGTAAGATATTCATAAAAAAAAAAAAATGTGTGGCGCTCCGACAACTTGGCCCTATTCCCCTGTCGTTAAGTATTCAGCGGTTGTCGGGCGCCTCTATTCCATTGTGCTTGTAAAAATGTTGTTCGATAAGTTGCATGAGCTGCAGGATGTTCTGAGCCAGCTTTTAAGGTGGTGGGGCCTGAACACGCCCCCCAGCAATATAAGTAGGTTTTAGGAGTTTTAGATAGTCAGCTATGTTTGCTGCGTCCTCAGATGATGTACTTTGTTTAGAGATGAGTTGTTATTATATATATTTTGCATTTAGGATGTTCCAATCGAAAAAAAAGGGTCGTTCAGAGAGCACTGTTCTATATTTATTTGTTTAAACATAGTTCAGGTTGAGACATGTACTTACCCCATATGTTTTTTTTCTTTGTAATTAATACTTTGACTGCCAGATTTGATTCAGCCACGTATTCAGCTATTGGATATCACCTTTATGCGGGTGATATGGTAATCAAAGTGTTAAGGAAAAAATTTACTTTTTTATTTGTTAGTTGAACGTGTAATCCATATCCGTGTAATTATTGAAAAACAATCAATGTTGACGCTTGTGATAACTTATACAGAGAAGACGAGATGTGGACTTCATGTTAGGGAAAGGGATATCGTTTCAAATATTGTTAGAGTAATTACGTTTTAACGTGAATAAAGTATTTTCAAGAGTTTTTCTCGATAATTTTTGGTTTCTTTAAAAAAAAACGCTTTCGTGTTCTGTGCTCGTACTACAGATAAAAAATATTTAGTAATTGCACGACAGTTAATTGGCAAATCTAGTCAAGCTTTTATTGTGTGTTTGTACACTTCGGCAAGTAGTAGTTTAATATTGTAGGAAATGATTGCATATCAAAGTTCGAGTACAGGTTTATTCTTCATATTTATAATGCTCTTATTGTACTGATTTCAATTTTATATTTAGAGAGAACGGATGAATTTGAAAAATGTTGAACAGGTCCACTTATCTCAACTTAAATTTATTTTAGCAGTGTGTATAAAATATGAAATTAGAATAGAATCTCAGTAAAAGTGGTCTAATAAATTTGAAGGGAATTTCACTAGTTAAAGTAGATGTTATCATCCAAAATATAACGTTTGTGAACTTTACAAAAATTAAAGACCATTTGTGCTTTAGAATTTTGTGTGAAAAAAGCGATTTTGCCTAGAGGTTTCCCTTATATACATATATTTGTTTTAAAATTCCAAATTCCATTCGAACAAAAATTCCATCAGCGTAGTCATTTGTAGTAGCCTGCTGATTACATATAAAAGTATATTCTTTAATCATAAGCATGTCATTCAGCTATAAGTAGGCGACACAATTTCATTAAAATTATTCATTGTTTTATAATATTGCAAATTATGTACACTTATAGGCTAATTGCCTCGGGTCTTTGTTTATAGAAATTTGTGTTAGCTTTTTGGTTTTAAAACAAACATTTTTTCAAAAGATTGTCTGATTTTTCATAATATTACCACTAAAATTTACATTATTGCCATGTCGTATTAACGAAGCTTTTAGAAACAAACCAGTTTTGTGCTTACATTATTTATTAGAAATTTATAATATCCATTATCCGATTAAAAGCACCTGACTCAACAAAATGACAATTTATAGCTGAATTATGAAAATAAAATAAATAAAATTCTTATTGGAGTATAGAATTTAATGCACTTAAAAACATATCATTAACAAAAATCAGTTAGCTGCACATTAATTGAAATTAACGACTTTTTTCCCTCCTTGTCGCTTTTAAGCGACTACGTCTTTCGTTTTAATTATGCTGAATTTATTCAGCTTAGAACTTTCTGAAGCTGAATAAGGCCGTTTTCTATATTTTGAAAGCCTTTTTCATGAAAAGTACTCTTTAAATTGTGAGTCAGTATAGAGCCCAATTTTTGTTTTGTTTTTTGTTTTTATTAATGAATGCCACAGATCATTGTTATTATTATTTCTTACTTTACATGATACTATTAAAATAGAACTTTTACCGACAGATTTCCATGGGCGGCAGATACTTGTTAAATCGCTGTAATTTATTTATCTGCATCATTTACCATACCGATTGCCAGATTTTATTCAACTCTAGTATGTCACCCTTTTGAAAATAAGACACAAGAAATGTGTAAATTTTCCGAATACGATTATACTCTAATAGTTTAAATGTATTAGTTAAGAGAAATTAATAATAGCAAAATTTAGCTTATACATACAGAAAGTGTATATTAATTGTGCACAAATGGCGAATAGGTAAACGTTTGCAAATATTTATTTCATTGTCAGTTCCCAAACATTCTATTAATTTTACAAAAACGCAATCTTCACAACAGGTTTATAAAAATGAATGCAATCAATGTTAGTAAAAAGTGAATTAATTTTTATATGAAGCTATTTCACCTTTTATATTCCATATACGATATCAAAATCTTACATTCAATAAGCCGTAATATGCGTTGTAACACTATCAAATAACGATCAAGCAGGACTCAAGAACAGAAAAATATTAAGATGTACCTTAATTAACTAAATTTGCTCTAACTAAAGTGATAGAAAAGATATACTATAGGGCATCCAGTTTTGTTTACATAATAATAAAAGGGGACGAAAAATATTTCTTTAAGAAAAGTTTTAATTTCATACAGTTTGGACTGAATTTATCTTTAGTGAGTAGAACAGTGGCTGTGCCGCTGATTCTCCAGTGTGAGGTTTATATTTAGATTAGAATTTCATCAATTCTGTCTGAACAAACTTTGTCTTACTTAAACAGGCGAATTTATAAACTATCGTGGAGGATTTTATTGAAGGTTGAAGTACCGGTTTTTAAAACAATACATTAACAACTATTCAGCTATATAGCCGGCAGCGTATTAAATGTGTTTTTCAATGTAAAAATATGTAAAACAACGGCTGTATAATTGCCTCAAGTTTTTGAGTCATTTTTGAAGCCAGATATTTTTAATATTAAGAAGTCTGTATACGAAGTGTTATTTAATTTTTTTTTTTTATGAAATCTCAATAAAATCACAATGAAGCTCGTAACAAAAGTCGAAATATTCAGCTGTAAGCTATATATAGCTGAATAACTTGCGTTCTTGGTACATATTTTGTTGAGGTCATTAAAAAGATATTTATATATATGTTTATATTTAATTCAAAAATTAAATAAACCTATTTACTCCAATCCAGACAGACGAAATTGAGTGGCTTATGATTTGCTGAATACACCCTTGATAAGGTCCACTGTCATTATGCTGAAATTGTTGTAATGAATCAAATTGATGATAATTCAACGCTTACATTACAATTTTCTCCCCTTTGTTTTAATTGGATTAAATATATAACAACTATTCACTAGACTTCTTGAAATATTAATAATTTTATTTATTGAGGTAAATGCCCTCCCCTACTACAGAAAAAATGAATTGTAGTATAAATTCGAAATTGTATCAAAGCCTCCTCAATGTAAAACGCTGAATTTTGCATCGATGCGGTTTTAATGCACTTTTGAATTTAGCCATAGTTTTAAACCTTTAGAAACCTTCAACAAAATACACAACATAACCCAGGATTTAATATTAGAATATCACAAGATGCCGTGACTCTCTGAATAAGTGCCTGTATCTTATTTATCTATTTTAAAAGTAAATATAATAAAATTAAGGCAAACTGACATCATCCTTCTAAAACAGAAAAAAACCCACAGAAGTTATTCAAAATGCAAACAAAAATGGAAAACTAAAATAAAAACTTATCTAGCGACTATGAAACGAAGGCTTTATTTATGAAACTGTAATTTATTATTTAGAACGAAAAACAAAAGAGAAATTTTATTGTAACATTGTTGATAATATCATGGGAAAAAAAATATAAATAAAAATAAAGAGAACAAACCATACATATTTAGCTGAAAAAAAAAAACGTATTTTTAAGAAAGTGATGTACTTTATCAAGTCAAAACAAAAGTTTAGAAAAAGTAAAAAACAAAACAAAAAAAAAAGAAACATTTAAATAGTTAAAAGAGCACAAATGTTATTCAATTTACAATGAATTACTGCACAACAGAAGACTTGAATAAGAATAACCTTTAAAAAAAAAATCAATTATACAAGTATATGCAATTACTTAAGTGTTTAACAACTAAATCAATGAAAAGTTGCTTAAAAACAAGAGCAAATAATGTTCATTTAGTGAAGTGACCCTTTATTCTTTATTCCGTTGCTGTAAACAAAGTACTTTTATTGCGAGTTTCAGATGGAGCCGTTTCTGATGTACAGTACTTAAGGTGTAACAAAGTTGTAAATTTATTTATTATATGTCGATTAAATTCCAGTCGATCAAAGCTACCTGTTTAAATTTTTCGCTGTTGAACTCTGTATGTTTGGTTAGTTTCTTGGGATGGTGTATATTTTATAAATAATTTCCCTCTTTATTTTTTTTTTTTTTTTGTTACT
Source organism: Philonicus albiceps (assembly GCA_963969385.1). NCBI lineage: Eukaryota > Metazoa > Arthropoda > Insecta > Diptera > Asilidae > Philonicus > Philonicus albiceps. The sequence goes on from OZ017775.1 coordinate 7,336,517, forward strand.
ATTATTTTCCTATCTCCTTTCGATTTTAGTTAGTACCCTTTTGTTTCTTCTTTCAGTTCAGACGTCTGCATTTCTTGTGTACTTAATTATTGACTATTTTTATATATTATAATTAAATGTATACTTATATAGTTTTTAAATACAGATTAATATAAAACAATGAGCTTGTTCTTTTTTTTAACTGTTTAAGTACCCATTAAATGCAAGTTATTCTTCTAGTTTCGGAAGGTGTATGCTGAAAACTTTCAGTGTTAGTCTGCAAGCCTATTGTCTGTCTCAATTTATAGTTTATTGAAAAACGATAATTCGTTTTATATGGGTGGGATTTCTAAAGAAATTTTAATAAGTTTTGTATTCAAAATTCAGCTTAACAAACCCAATTCCTGCATTGTGCATTCGGGTGTCGGAGTTAGATCGGAATAAATTTAACCTATTCGCTGCCGAGATCATATTCAATTTTAGGTAACCACGAGTATACTCAACATTGGCGGTGAATGGGTTAACTGCTGAATTCTATGTAAACTTCGTATTAAACTATTGAAACTAGTTGCAGCTTAACACGTTGACATAAATTACGTCTATAGGCGTTTATTCAGCTTATATAGCTTATAGCTGTATTAAAATCATGATTTTTAATGAGTTATAAATGAAATTTTATATTGTATAATGATTTTTTAAATAATACACTCAATTCAATTATAAGAGGTCTAAGAAGACGATACTTATCAGATTCCGTAGAAAGATGTTAGGTGTTTCCAATCAAACTACTGCAGTGATAGTGAACTATCTCCTCCTAATTTCTTTTAGGTATCAAATTGTCTTAGCAATTAATTTAGTACTTTAAAACAAATGGAGCCAGTTTTGATTCTTAAGCCTTTGTATGGCTTTATAAGTTTAGAAAAACATCTTTTTATCCCCTAGAAAATTTGAACTTGTACTTTTTTTTATGAAGCTAATAAGGAAAGGTTTAACTTTATTATGCTACTTCATTCAGCTGAACGAGTTAAATTGCTGAATGGTAGGCTGATTTTATAAAAGCGTAAGAACTGTAAGATTACATAATTCAGCGTTATATTCAATGGAGCTGAATTGCATATTCCGGCAGTTTTTAAGCATCTTGCAGTACGTATTGTTTTTACATATAAAAATTTAATATGAGAAATTTGTTTTTCAAATTTAAAAAATTTACCTTTTGTTGCGTTCATACCTGGCAATGATATCTGAATGAAGTTTACATGCAAAATTACCTGGGAATGTGGAAGCTTTCCTATACTTTATATCCTCAGAGCTTTTTCCGGGTTGTCCACGAAATCTTATACAAGTTTGAACTTGGTAAAATCTAATTTTGATAGTATTAAATAAATATGAATTAAAACATATTTTTTATAATGTTTAAAAATTTTTCTCTTTATTTAAAATGAAATATAAAAAGAAAAATTAAACACGCAGAAACTGTGACGATTTGAACATAAATCCAAATGCAACACACACAGCATTTGGTCCCATTTACATCTGTCCCCAGTTAATCCCACTGCATACAGCAGGTCTATACATTAAAATTACATAACAAAAGTAAAAATAATTTAAATTTGTCTCGTATAAATTATTACACTACTTTGAATGGCATAAAGCACACTTGATTATGAACTGCTTAATACTTGCTCCACCCTCATTGTCATTTTGTCGGGGTCGTTTATCTTTCTAACAACAAATTCACTTATGCATGTAACTAGGCTAAGGCTAAGGGCTAAAACAAGGGCAGAACTAGATAGACACCGTTTTTCTATTTCATTTTTAATATTCCTTAATTTTCAGTTCGTTGCCTATAGAATTTTGTATTACAGAAGTCCGTCGAGGGCGTGTATTACTCCGTTTGTAGCGGGGATATTCGACGTGACCATTTGGGATTCGTTCACTTTGATTTTTCCAGCACTTGTCTTCTGGAGGGTTATCGTTTTCCCATCGATGAGGGAATCCTTCACTTGGTAGAATCTCATTCCGGCAGAGAATAGGGTTCCTGGGATTATGTGTCGCATCGCAAACTGTTGGGCTGCATCTTTATCTGTTTCTAATTTTTGCAACTCCTCAGGATCCATGGTGCTGAACGCTGTATCCGATGGAGCGAACACTGTGTACGTTTTTGTTCCTGAAAGTATTATTAAAAAAAATTATCTCTTTGTAAAAATGAATTGATATGATTTTATTCAGATGAAGTTATGAAAAACGTTTTGTCTTCCTATGTTTCTACGTTTTAAGGGTTTAACATTTGTTTGCAAATTATTAATTAAAAGCATTAAAAGCATTTTGTATCGTGTTTTTGTGTAATATTGTGGCACTTGTTTTATAGTGGCAGGAAAGCTTGCTTCACTTAGAATTAGGCGCTTAGCAATGAGTTGGCTTTTAAAACGTTTTATTGTATTATTTGAAGACACTTCTTAATTTTACCTCCATTTAACATTGTTTTAGTTGCTTCAATTCCCGAAATTTCTAGAATAAAAATTTTGAAATATTAAGTGGGGATAGAAATTCAATAATCGTTCTACAAAAACTGGAAATATAACTTTAAAATTCATTCCTGAAATTCGCAATGATTATATTCGTAGACAATACAATTTTAATCCTCAATTATTACTTTCATTTCTTTACAATGAAACTGGAAACTTATAAATAAAATTAAAACGCATTTATTAACTTTTTAGAAAAGTTATCTAATCTTGGCTTTTCGAAGAAACGAAATTGAATTTTTTGGGGCACTCTAGAATTTCTTTTGGAATACCTCAAATAGTAATTTTTAATTTGATATTAAGAAGTTATGTGTGAGCTGTAACTTCTTTTCTGTAGCCTCTAATAAGCAAAAACTACCATAAAAATAAAATAAGAAATCTAGATATGTACAAATTTGAGTTAGATTTTTATGTTTTGTTTATTTTAAACAGACAGTTTTTCCTAATAGTCCTTAGGGTTAATAAGATTGATAAGATCATACATCTCTATTTTGATTTTTGTTAAATAATTCCACTATTAGTAAATAAAAAGGAGGAAGTATCCTTGAGTTCGAGAATACAGTTCTTGCCCTTTTAATTTGTAATCTTCAAAATTAGGACTTTTATTGGAAGATATATGAGATATTCAAAAGGAAAGGATTGCATTATAGAATGCTTTCTTATTTTAGGGTTCCGTACCAGCGTTACCGTTAGCGTAATCCTTATAGAATCGTTTGTGCGTTCATCTGTCTGTCTGTCACAGACTGTCTTTTTCTCGAAAACGGCGAAACATAGGAACTTCTAATTTGGCAGAATATTAAAGTCTTGCGACGCGTACATATTTCGATGATCATACATATTTTTTTTAATTTTTAACGATGTTCAGTTGTACCCTTTAAAAAGAAATCATTTGTATGGGGGGTATCTTTGGAAAGGCATACTTTCAAGGACTTCAAAACAATTTTTTTTTTTTCAAAATGTTGGCTATAAAATTGTGGGAACAAATACTGTTTCAACTTTCAATATTTATAAAAATTTCTTCTTTTCTAATGACAATACTTATTACTTAGAGATGAGAGAAAGGTTATAACATTTTTTACTAGAAGAATTTTCACTCATCTATTTATCTGTAGACTTACCTTTATTTTGTAAAATTTCCGATAATCCTGAAGAGTAAACAACCTTAAGGAAGTGAGTAAATCGATTTTCCCTGTCTGACTGAAGGGTTTGTAAAAGATCACCAACGGGCAGCGGAAACATTACCCTGTCCACTGCATGGGCTATTCCCTGGGGTATTTTAATGTCTTGCTTCTCAGTTACCACCATGGCTCCGTTGATCGTTGTAATCTATAAAATTTAATTAAAATTTTTAAATAGAACTTTGAAAATTATTGAGAAAATTTCTTACGAGCACATCGTTCCACTCCTGATCATGCATAGTGTATTGGTTAACCCGCAATTGAGTACCTGCCAACGAGACTCCGGTCATCTCATCCTGAAGGGAAGTTATTTGAAAAGCGCCTGGGATCACGTGATGCAGAAGTAGCTGCAATTTAATTTTTATATTTTATTACAATTTCAAAATAATTCTGCTTTAAAACTCAGATTTTGCATGATATTGCTCAATTCAGCTCAGGAAGAGAGATCGCTGAATTCAATTCAATTCAGCTTAAGAAATACAATAGCTGAATTGAGCAGTTAACAGCAAAAACTAATTTTCATTTTTTCTGATTTATTATTTTACCCCGCTCAATAGTCTTGGATTAGCTTTGAATTTCTCTTCAGCCCTCTCAGGTCCGCCGAGCTGAATAAGCAAATTCTTGAAGGCCTTATCTGTTGGGGCGAAGACTGTGTAAGGACCTGTTTCGTTCAAGATACCATCAAGGCCGGACTGTCGAAGATACTTGGCCATGGCGTAAAGTCCATTCAATTTGAGGATTTGTATCAAGTCCTCCTGAGGAGTTGACTGCCTTTGGGTCGATGAGACGAACCTTTCGGTTGGCGAAGGCTCAGTGGGGGTGTAGTGCGAGTACGTGACGGGAGGGGCCAGGGTTGTTTCATGGGTGCTTGATGCTGCCTGCAAATTATTTGGTGTGTTTGCCCTATGTATTTGTGGAGCGAGTGTTGAGTATGGTGAAACTGTACTGCTGGGGAATGTTACTCGCGGTGTGGAGGCGTAGTAAGAGGGCGTGGCTTCATATGTACTTTGGTATGTTATTCTGGGCGTGGTCGTTGTGGTTGTAGTGGTTGTTGTTGTAGTTGTGGTAGGCCTTCGTTGCGTCGGTTGTGGCCGTCTTGTTGTCGTTTGTGGAACTTGTGGAATGTGTGGAATTTGTGAAACGTGTGGTGAATGATCTTGACCAGGAAGTTGTAGTTTTGTTACTGAAGGAGGTAGCTGAATTTCACCTTGTTTTATCCTTTGTAAGATGCTGTCAACTTCTGCACCGCTTGTTTTAGCTTCTTTTTCTCCATTCGCTTTTACTCCTTGAATTTTAAAAGTTCCATCAGGTTGCTCTTCTAAATAAACAAAAGTTGGGGCTTTTTTGGGCGCTGGTTTTGGTTGAGGAGCTGGTTGAGGTCTTGAGCCTGGAGCAGGTTGCTGGATAATTTCGTATCCTTCAGGAATTAATCCTCTTTTAGCCAATTCTTCAATCGATGGTGGACCATCTGAAGATATTATTTGGGCTTCATCTCCAACACTTTGACTGTAGAGACTTGATAGATCTGGGGGAAGCTCTTTTAGACCTGAGATAGATGGTGGAACTGGAGCTCGGACGATTTCAACCTTCTGACCGTTTGGTAGATGAAGATCTCTTGTGTGATCCGGTGCAATTTGTTTTAAAATATCCAAAGTTTCTGGTCTGGCAGAGGCTTTTCTATTTTGGATTGGATGAGGGGGCTCATTAAATTGTTCTGGAGACGGAAGTGTTAGCTGGACACGATTGCTGTCAGCACCTGTGAGCAAATTGGGATCAGTTGTTCGAATGACTTGAACTTTCTCACCGTTTGGTAGAACAAGGTCCATCGCATCGAATGTTTTATTTCCAAGACTAGGCTGAGGATTTTCTGCTAAGGCTAACTTTAATTGCTTTAGAAGTTCTTCCCGACCAAACGCTTTTGTCGACTTTGGTCGATTTTTAGTCGTTTTTGGCTTGATTTTATCACTATCCAAACGGATTGTAGAATAAATGTCTTTTCTTTGCGCTCGCAGAAGCTGTTCGTAAGGGTCTTCATCGCTATTCACAGAATTTGTTGTACCTTTTGCAGTTGTTGTGGTTGTTGTAGTTGTGGTCGTAGTTGGATGTTCTTCATAGTATTTTTGTAGGGCAAAATCGAAAAGACTAGTTTCAGAAGGAGCAATTGGTCGGCTCTTTATTTGTGAATTAGCTCGATCAAAAATAGGTTGCCTAATAGTTAGACCTGGACCTTTGATAGTCTGCTGTTTCTGAATGAATTCATCATGCAATTGCTTGACCTTATTCTGTTGTTTCTCGTACTGTTTCTGCACGAATGCTTCATGCTTCTGAATTAATTTCTGTTTTGCTTCTTGTTCAGGAGTTAATTGAATATTTCCATTATTTTGAGGTTGGTACTGTTGATACTGTTCCACTACTTTAAACTGCTGTGTTTGTGGGACTGCAATTTGTGGACTCGTTTGGAATTGTGGTTGAGCTGTCTGGAATTGTTGAGTTGGAATAATTTGCTGCTGTTGTGGTGGATGTACAAATTGTTGAGTGGGGGATGGTTGTGTCGGCTGGAAAGATACTTGCTGAATGGGCTGCTGAATTTGTTGTTGAATTGGTTGCTGAATTGATTGTTGAATAGGTTGCTGAATTGATTGCTGAATTTGTTGTGGTGCACTGAATTGCTGAATCTGTTGCTGTGGAACTTGTTGTTGTTGTGGAATTTGCTGATACTGTGGCGGATTTTGGAATTGTGAAACTGTTTGGAATTGCGGCTGCTGCTGAATAAATTGTTGGTTTGGAGCTGTTGGACCAGTCGGCTGAGTAAAATGGTTACGTAACGTAATAAAATTTTGTGCATGGAATTCTTGGTCAATAGGAATTTGTGATTGTTGTGTCGGATTCACTTGTTGTGGCTGTTGAGGTGATGGCACCTGCAGTTGGTTGTTCAGAGATCTTTGGATTTGATTATTTGATACTTGCTGCTGTTGATTTTGTTGAGCAAAATTTGGTATGAAATTTGTTTGGGTATGATGCTGTAGAACATTACTGCCAGGGTTGTTTATAGTTCTGTAATTATTTTGTGGGAACCGAATCGTATTCGAAGATTGCTGCTGCAATGGTGGAGGCCTCTGATTAATTATGGTTTGCTTTGTTGGATTCAAAGAAATTTCAACACTTTGCTGTTGAAAATATTGCTGTTCTGGATTTTGTATGTTAAACCTATGCTGCTGTTGTTGCTGATGTTGCTGTACATCATTTAATATATGCGTCTGCTGAGTCGGTGATAGTTGTCGGCGAAAAACATTGTGCTGTGCCTGAAAATTGAGAAAACGAAATGACTTTAAATTGTAGGAATAATTAAAAAAGAAATTTAACAGCACCGTAGTAATTCGAGACTTTTTTTTTAATTGATTCAATAAGCGAAACCTCTTTATCCGTACTTAACGACTTTGCAAAGTACTGGTTTTTACGAGGAGATGAATGTTAATTTCTTTAATAGCATTTGATGAGGGTTACCCATGCTTTAGAAGTTAAAATTTAACATTTTTTTTTTGGTGTAGGAAAACCAGTAGCTGATACTTAAAATAGGTGAAAGCTTTAGATTCGATTAATTTACGAAATGATATGCGAGTGAAGGTAGATAATTTTATTTAATTTATCCGGGTAAAAGGAGATGTAGTCATATTAAAAAGTTGCTAGCCATCAACTGGTGGACTGTGTACCATGTATGCATTAAATTTAGTTGAAACAAGCGACGATGTTGTCTTTAAAGTTAAATATGAACTATTTATGGAAAGAAATAGAAAACTTAATCTGTGATTTAAACAATTTCACTAAAAGCAATATGATAATCATATAAATAAATTTTTCTCTCTGCATACCTATTTTAATCCAATAATAATTTATAAGAGAAAGATTAGCAATTTTGAGAGGCAATTTGAAAAGGATTCAAATGGTCTGAACCCTTAGTCTAATGTTTTAAAACCAAGAGCATACTCAAGAATTTCTTTCTATTTTCAGCATTGCTTAAACTATACGTAAATGAATACTTTACTAGATGTGGTTAGCGCCAAATAATATTCTTCTTATGGAATGACCTTTACCTATCCCAGATATAGCACCAGCAACTTATTATGAAGCTGGAAGCATTGTGAACTCAAATACAAAATATTTGGCACTCCATAAAGTTGGAAAATTGCTAACAGTTAGTAAGTATTATGGTAAATTGAATTGAAGTGGTAGTACAAAATAAAAGTTATATTTTGAAGTGGTAACCACTTAACAACAACAACAAGAAGAATATGTTAAAAAAAAAAGAATAATCATGTTACATTGGTAATAACAATAAACGCTTAATGAAGTACTACTTTAAATTTTGATTTTAACCCACCGTAAGGAATAAGCGGTTAAAAAATCAAATTTTTAATTTTGTTGAGTGAGGTATTGAATGAATGTTATCGTAAGATTAATTAAATATTAGGTCTCCCGAAAATTTTGCCTGTTTTTGAATTAAAGTTTTCGCATATGGTCCGAAATGATTTGTTGTTTAGAGTTGAGCTGCTCCGCAATTTGTGATGTTATTAAAAAAAATGATATTTCTGTATAATGATCTTAATGATATCGTCCTCGATCAGAGATGGTCTCCTAAAGTGTGGCTCGTCAATAAGGTCGGAATCGCCTGCTTCAATTTTTTCGAACCATCTCCTGCACATTCTGTTGGAAACTGTGTTTTAACCACATTTCTATACGTTTCTGTAGCATTTCTATCAAGTTACTATTCCTACAAAATGCAATGCCTTAACTTAACTTTATCAACAGACATATTTGCTTTGTCTTTCTTAATGAAATGTAAAATATGTATATCGAAAATGCCCATTCGAGAGCAAGACATTCCGCACATGAATTGCTGAATGTATTGCTGGAATTAAAATTTACTGGGTCACAGGATTAATAAACAATAAATGTTTCGAATTTTATATTTTCATTTACTCTTGTTTACATTCTGATTAGGTCATTGTTATTAGGCTTGTGTTGTATCAATTTTAATTTATACCCAATTGTTTAAAATCGACTACCTTTTTGGATTTTAATTTTAGTTGATGCATGTTACATTGAGCTATTCAGTCACATTGCTGGACCGAAGTAGTCTTTTAAAGATGTAATAAAAATGTATTCTAACTAGGTCATATTAAATCGACTTTGACATCATACGGTTTACAGCGTCCGTTTTGCCTCGTTCATATTCCTGAAGTAACTTCCTTTGAAAGTAGACACCTCTGACAATGGGAGTTGTGTTACATAAGCCAACAATCGCCACAGAAATATTCTTTTAATTACGTCCGGCGTTCGGTGTCTAATAGGTTAGTAAAAATGTTTCTTTTCATAAATTTCCCAGAAAATTGCATTGCCATCCATCGGCTGTTCGCTTAAGACGCATTTAAATTGTTTCAGCCCAGAAAATGTAGCACCAAATTGGCGTGCCGCTCTGCGCTGTGCCACCGCATTCGACAAAAAAGTCGTGCGCGGGCTATTCCAGTTTTTCGACCTCACTCCCAGCGACTTAAGTCGATTACCGGTAATAAGTTGAATGTCTGCAGCTAGTAAGTGCAGTTTTCTAGTAACCTGCCTCTGTCAGACTCTATAGCTTCTACTGGGGGATATTAAAATTAAAAAAAAAAAAACGACAAAAAATCGACAAAATAAAAACGAAATTGTCGATGCAATTGGTCGAAATACACCATCAACCTGAGAATTGTGCTAAAAGTGAAAGGAAACTCGCATCCAGTTCGATTCTTACTAGCAGTGGTGCGACTTTTATTTTCTGCACTATGATGCCAATGGAAAGTAGTAATTTGATGAATTTCATAATGTCGATTACTCGAAGATAGGTCCGCAACTAGATAGAATACTGCACCTCTGAATATAGACATGTTCGCAGCTGGCTACCAACGAGTTGTTCAAGTTGGTCGAGTTGGTTTCTCATCATCTTCGATGCGTGCCAGTTTGCCTGACACCCATTTGGCTAGTGGAAAACGAAAAACCGTGCAGGTTTTCTTCTCAAAAAGACCTTGCAATGAAATTACTTAGTAGGTATGCCTGGACTGAAGTCTACTGAATAACCAGATAGTCGTTTACTTTTATGGGATTGTGTTCAGATATCGGAAATATGCACATTTAGGATGGTACTTGGTACTTGGTACTTGGTACTTAAAAGTAATGTGTATTCTATTTGGATGGGTTATGGGATGATTTCGAGTTTGGAGCAAATACAAAACGATCGTTGGATATCGTAGATTGTGTGACTGGGTTACGTTTCGAGCGTTAGTCAGTGATTTATGATGGTAAATGGAAAATTACTCAAATGTTTACAATTTTAATGAGGCAATAGCATTTTAAAATGAAAGTAAAAGTTATACAGATTTTGCATGACCAACATTCCACATTGTCTACAACAGCTGGAATGCTATAAGCATTAAGTAATTACGGCATCTGTAGACTATCATTATTTTTGACCATTTGAATTTGAAAGGGGGCCAAATTTAAAATTCTATATTGCATCAACTTTTTCAAATTTTAACGTTTAATGTTTGAACAAAATTATACGCTACGAGTATAAATGGTAAATAAGTCTCTAGCGTTTAGAATCTGTTGTAAGATGAAATTTGAAATCTCAGCATCATTACAAATTCAAAATCTATTGTCAATGCATGATATTAGAATTTCTGAAATAGTAATTTCGAAAGTAAAAGTAAAATGTCTATACGAGGATATCAATATGATAGAGAATGGTACATCGTTAATTATTATAAACAGAGAAGGGTTATATCAGTAAATATATTTATTTTTAATAACTTTTCCAGTTAATTACGTATAAATAATTTTTTATAAATTTCGAAAACGAGAAATCATTGTTGAATTTCGTTTTTGTTATAAAACTGACTTACTATATGTTAGTTTTTTAGGTTTAAAACTTGTATTTGGATGGTGGAATTGCTTAAAAATTAAATAAAAATACCTTCGTTGGCTAATTGTTAATATAAATTTAAAAATAATTTTCAGGACTTTTTTTGTTTACGTTTTAAGGTTTTGTTGACTCTCTGATAATAAAATTTAATGAAAGTATTAATTTGTGGTACGCTATCCAATTCTTTCTTAAGTTTATACTGCTTAAATATAACGATAACTAAGTCATAAAAATCGGATGAAAATGATAGAAAAAAGCTTCTTGAGGATTTATCACTTTATTACTCAAAAACTTTGATATCTTGGATAGATAATTTTTGAATATCTTGGTTGGAATTTATAGCTTCATTTAAAAATGTTTTTAAATTTAGTTTCTTATTTTAAAAATTCGTTATATTCGGAACTGAAATATGAAATCTATTTATATTTTATTTATTTTATATTTCTAATTGTTTTCTCTGATCTTATATGATATTTTGTAATTCGTTAATAACTTAAACAAATCGTGTAATTTATGCAGAGTGAAAGTATAAAAGAAGTTTTAAGACGAGGACATAAGCGCCTTAATATTACGAAAGATAGTAAAATTAGCTGTTACCGCCCACAAAAAACCCAAAATGCTAACTCTAACGCTTTTAAGTAAGTGCTAAGCTACTCCATATGTTCGGTTCGTTATATAAATTTACGCGTATAACGAATCCAGTTGAAGTAATTCTTCTCCATTCAAGCGACAAAGCAAAAGTTTTAAAAGGAAATGAGCGTGGACAGAAGGAAAAGCAAACACTAACAACTTTCAGCATTTGCTGAGATGCAATGTTGCACAAAAAAAAAGAAAAAAGACGCTCTAATAAACTGGAATACCGCGTTGCAAAATAAGGCAGAGTCTCGTCTCTGATTTAGCACCGAATCGCCGAGTACGTGCCAGTAAATGTAAATAATTTTCCGATAAATGTAATAAGCCTGGGGTTAGGTAATTTTTCCAGTAATTTTTATTATTTCTTACTCATAAACCAGATGACTACAATTAACTGGGGTAACTTGAAGTAGGTTACTCTTAAATTTAAATGCCCTGAGTTAAAAAGGTTAAAGAATACCTTTAATGGTAACCTTCAAGCTAAATTTAATTTTATTTCGTAACATAAATGTATAAATAAAAAGCAAGGCGCTAACGCGAAGAAAAAACAATTTCTATTACCAAGCAGAAAAATTGTTTAGATGAACCTTTTAGCAGAAGCTCCAGGTGATTGACATGTGTTACGTTTTTTTTGTTTTTCATTTCGATATGATGCAAATGAAAATAAAAAATTGATTAATAATTCGAAGTAATTGCCACATGGAGGATAAGACTCAATACATTTGGATCATGTCTTATTTTTGCTTCAAGCAAGATAAAACAAGTAGTAAAAGGTTCAAAAAACAAAAAGTAAACTAACTCTATTTAAGGTCATGTTTTACTCTTCCAAATGTTTCAAAATATTCGATTAGGTTGGGTATCGTACATGCGTCTTACAGTTTCTAAGTCCAACATGCCCTTCGCTTTGCTCATAGATGTAAATCTCATTTTGATCAAAACTATTTTGTTTTCATTTTTAGACCAGTTTTTACCACTAGAAAGTTTAAAAAGGGTAATCCTTCCTTGATAATTTTATAGTGGTTAATTTTTGTATGATCTTTCAAGTTAAAGTAGTATACAATTATTACCTATACTTATTATTTATTTTAACAATTTGTTCTTTATGACATATTTTATCTTCCGAGGCTAGATTTACGGTCTATAACTTTTGAACTGAATTGAATAGTTCAATAATAAAATTGAATTATTCTTCAAAATGTTCTGTGTAGAAATATTGGCCTAACAGCCATTAAATATCAAAAGAAATAATTTATATTGGTCCAAACTGCAATTTATCTAGCTAGAAACAAGTGTATCGAAACATTGGGTTAGCATAGCACATTTGATGGACCCTTTCAACAGTTTGTTAAAATAAATAAATTGCATTCTTTGTAATTTACGACTTTTGTAATCGAAAATAGCGGAGGACATGTTGAGCAACTTTTGTGATATACATATAAGCATTAATTTAAATAGATTTTTATTAACCATTCATCATTTATTTCATGTGCCGATATAGAGTTTGACGAGTTATATAAAAATCCTAATATCAAATTAAAATGTACTCTTTCTCAGCTTCATCATCATTGTTCAGTTAAGCGAATTTAAATAGTTTTCTTTCGGTTGCATCAAGTTTAGTTTTCTCTGTATGTTAAGGGGTTAAACAGCAAGCATTTTGGTGTTAATTTTTGTTTAATTTCTGTAAAATGAATTTAATATACCATCAAAGTTTTTCCACAAATAATGTTGCTTACTTTTTCTCTATATGGGCATATTGTACCTGTTCGGAAAGTTAATAAAAAGGACAATTTGATAAAAATAAAATGTAGGTCTATCAATTACATGAATTTTGGAGATAAATTGGGATAAATCTGAATTTAAGGGAAGTGTGAAAAACATTTTTTCCAATATCGGAACTGAGCGTACCCGCGGTGGAAGGTGATAGGTAAACATTATTGACATATTTAGAAAGGGTGTTGCGATAGCAGATTATTGGTATGGGTTCGATGTTACTTCTTTGAGTAAATCAAAAGATAAAAATAAAATAATTATGTGCTTGCCATGAAAAATTCTAATTTATGAATCACCCTAAAACTTCCAAAACGGTTAGTCTAGGTGAGCTCTTTCATTCCACGTATTTTGGCATACGATATATAAAACACCACCCTATATACAAAGTAATAACCAACAATAAAAAAATCTGCTTTTTTACAGCATTCTGGAGGTTATTTATTTATTTACACTCCAAAAATTCAACAAAATTCAATTGTTACGTTTGCTAAAAGTTACAGACATAGTAGACGGCATATGTTTATATTGGATAACGTAATTCTAGAGGTTACCTACTCTTTCAATTTGCTTATCTGGAGAAGTATAGTTTACTAAAAGGCATATTCCGTGACTGGGCATTTTGAATTCACCTGTAAACGGCACGTATGAATTTCCTCAGTTGCCAGCTGTAACTGCAACTGTTGTTGGTTGCATATCTTAATTTATCTCCCTGCGGGAGCAGAAAGGTGCAATACCAATCAAAATGCAGCCCGTAAAACAATTTGTATCTTGTCGTCGTGTTTTTGTTAAGCTGAAAAACTTTCTCCTTCTCTGAGTCAACCTGAGCGTTGCCGGCTTACCACTTTTGGATAAACACGAACGATGAGATGAGGTGCATTTGTTTGCTTTGGGAAATTAAATGCGTCATATACGACTTATCATCTTTTATATCCGCCCCACTGTGAGAGTAACACCTGTGTTATGTTTGTTAAAGCAAAAAATATTTATTTGTTTTTGAGGAAATAATAAAATTTGAACATCGATTATCACTGGCTTTTTTTTCAAAACAGAAAAGATTCAGTGATCAGATTTACTTCACTATTTGAAAAGAAAAAAATTCCGAATTTTCCCTTTCAGCATTCATTAGAGTTAATATGCCTTCTGTATGCAAATTTAATGTTAAAAGAAGCCCAAAATATAAATACCAAAATCATCTTCCTCGCGTTTAAGCGAATTTCAATATATATTATATTAAAAAAAACAAAAGGTGTCATTGGGTCATGCTGTTTTACTGAAATTGAGAAAGTTACAGGCCTCTCAGCCTCAATTTCAGTGATTCCGTCGATCCAGTGAATAGATAGTTTCCTTTCTACGTGAGAAATTTTATAAATATTTAGGAATTCCCTCAATTTTCAATCAGAATATCATCAAACATGAAGAAATAGTGCCAGCAATTTCTCTTTTAATTGTTCCTGTAGTGGAAAAGAAAGGGAGAAGCATTTAACATTTCTTTTATTTCTATTACAACAAAGAAAGCCTTTCAAGGTCATTCAGATGCAATTTGTTTAAGTTTTACAAAAATTATTAAATAAATCAAAGACGATTTTCTAAAAACACCTTTTTAATTGGCAAGAAAGATTAAGTGAATTTTATACCCAAAAATTAATATAGGTATCTTTTGATAATAAACATTAAAGCCTATTGCTAAATAATAAATTAGAGGCTATATATGTGTAATCTCAAGCAAATAGATCAATTTATTCAAAAGCTACCTGCATTATTATCTTTGAGATTTGGTGATAGTGAAATACAAAATTATAAAACGATTTAACACTAAAAAGCTGATCTTATAATCCAATCGATTTGTTCAATGTTCAATAGTTTATTAGGGGTTTCAAAATGAAGTCTACAAGCCTTGCAACATTTTTAAAAATCGTGCTCATTTTACTAATGGGATTCTGGCAACAAAACCATTAATTCTATTTACTTTCAAATAATACTTAAATCATATCTCACTAAGTACACAGGCACTGACCTTTTAAAAATTTTTAATTGCACATCTTTGGTATAATTCCAAAACCATGTCTAATTGTTTGCATAATTCTTTTGAAGATGTCCAATGCCATAAACAATTTAAACTTTTTGTTGTATTCAATTCAAGGGACAGATCTCTTACACTAACTTCGCAATTTTTTCTTTTGAAGTCCGACCTAAAATTAAGCAAATTTTGCATGCCTAAAATGAAGACAATATTTGCACGTAATTTAGCTATTCATAATTTTTGGCTTTGAATTTAAGCCGCGCACGAAAATTTATTACTTTCATGGTAAAGGTTAATTCCACTGTTACGTTTTTATCGACTGTTGACCTTCACAGCTGTTAAATCATAACTATTATTTCTTTTGGTATAACAGGAACGTTGTAATTCGCATTTTTAATATTTATGTAGTATTTGATAAATTTCATGATAATCCAGACAAAAATGCAAAAATATTATGTTGGTTTTTAAATTTTTGCAATATAAAATTATGTAAGATTTTGGTTTGATTAAATTATTTTTTCTTTTTTTTTTAATTAAAAGTAGTTGGAAGAATGAAAACAAAATTAAAAATCGAAATAGATATTTTATAATTGTAAAACTGAAGAATTGCTTATATTTTATTTACTAAAAATACGTGACTCACAATCTGCTTAACGTTTAACCAATTTTGTATGTAATAAAACCCTAAAAATTTTCGTATTGCATTTCTTTATTAAATTTTTACGGGAAAGGTTCTCTCGTTAGCACAATTGGCATTAAACGAATACGAAAAGCTTTAAAGAAAATCTAAATATTCAGTTTTCGAATGCACCAGAATACTATTAGCATTAGAAAGTTTTATTGCTATAAGGTCAGTACTGTGATTGTAAATTAAAGAAAGGCTAGCAAAATTTTCTTTGTTCATTTAATTAGTTTATTGATTATTGTATTCTAAAATTTAAAAGAATTAATAAAACTTTCGTTAAGTCGAAAAATTAAGGAAGAGTAATAAAATTAAATAAAGGGATATTACTTAAATATGTGTGACCCCTTATACCAAACCATATTTAACTGGGGAACACAAAATTGAATTATATTTTTAATATTTAAAAAATTTAGACTGTAGGTTACGAAAAATGGATATACAGATCGTTAATTCTGTACCTAGGCAGCCTAGAATTAACTGAATGTTTCCAGCAATATGCTGAGAAGTGTGACATAGGTCTATTATTACATTGTTATAAATACCTATTTTGAGGTATAGTTGTGAATTTCAATATCATTTTTATTACACCATGTGTGATACTTTTTTATTATGTCTAAAATCTACTTCTTCTCGTATACTATTTCGTTCATAAGCTGCTTTTCCCTTTTCATAGGCCACCATCAATTACATCAAGATATTTCAAGATATTTATGAAGCTATTTAGCAGTTAATAATCAAATGTAATTTATCTGGTATCATTTTCAACAATTTCACGGCAAATTACCACCTGTTGGTGGCACTGTCACCGTGCAATTGTCACCTTAACAGTCTAGAAAATTGGTACACACTCAATCCCATATAAAACGAACCGTGAAAAATAGCAAAAGTAAGTTCTTTACACAACGAACCCATGAAATGAATGTGAAGAAAGTGAAAATAATCCGGGCAGTGCGCATGTTTTGTTGACTTGACTCATCTAATGAAATCTCGTGCCGAGTAAAAGCCGTCACGTACGGGACGCGATTCGACTTGAGAGACCCTGAGCTTCTTCGAGTCCGTTTTTAAGAAATGCCACAAAACGCCTGAGATGAAAACGATTCTTCGCATAATTGAAGATCGTTCAGTGAAGCCCCCCTGTACAGTGGCAGGTATTTTTATTTTTTTTTTTTTTTTAATTTAAACAATATCAACCGCAGCGGGCACCAGTAGCCCAGAAATGCATTTCGTGTCTCAGTTATGAATGGACGCAACATTTAGCGAAGAAATAAATTTCCAAAGCTGCGTGAGAAAACACGACGGATTTCAACAAGAAAAAAAAATTATTTCATTCGTGATGGATGTTGAAAAAAATTCCAAGAAACAGTACAAAATTTCCGATGTAATTTCGCATTGTGCAGGTATGCGCAGCTTGATTTTTTAGAGCATAGAAAGGTGCTTCATGTTCAGAATTACTACACTCCGCCTGATTGAAAAGAATTGGAACGAGAAATTATTAAAAGGTATATTATAAAAAAAAAAAAACAAAAATCTTTCACTTTCCGGCAAAATTTCATGATTTCTGTAGTGTTCAAGGGGTGTAAATGTTTCTATTAATTTTTTACCTCAATTAGTTCTCACTAATTGCAGGAATTGAGTAATTTTTGAAATATTCACAATTTAGGTCAATTTTCATGGGAAAGTACTTTTCTATTTGAATAACTTCAGTATTTTAAAATTAGTTAAAATTACTTAAAATTTGAAGCAAATTTTATTGGTTATATCCCACAACTGTCGCTCAACGCTTAAATAGAATTATTTTGTGAAATTTCAATTTTCGCATGCATGTCCCAAGGAAGACAGGCGTGACCAGCTTCAACCAGATCAAATCTGAATGCCTCGTACATGCACCGTCATGTAATTTTCATCTTAATTATTGCTCGATCAAAAACCTTTTCGTATATCGGGTCCGTTCAGATTTCGTTCCCTCGGACACACTTCATTAGCTACTTCAAAATTTGATCCGCAGGTAGATTAACCGCAAATTGGGCCAATAATATTCACTATGATTGGCGACAAGAATTTTGTGGAAAATGTGATTAGATCAAGAATTCAACACGAAATTTAAATTTACTATCTTTACCGAAAAGAAAGTGAATCAGAGCTGAACTCGATCATAATGATGTTATTTCTTGCAGACGGTGCATGCGAACTTTCCTACCGGAGGAACATTACATCTTAACGAGATAAAAAGATAATCGTGTGAAGACGCTGGGGCGGTTCAACAACGGGGAAAATATACCTAGGAAAATGCAAGTAAGAGGCTTTGATTTTAATTACTACCGGGTCAAGGTATCACAATTATCTATGCGGGTGCTGGCTGATGCCCTCGAAGAAGATAAATCGCTTTGCGTCTGTTAGTAGAGTTAGTGAGTAAAAATTATGAAGCCGCAGTCACCATGAAGAGCAGTTTTGCTGCAATCTTCAATAAAGGCCGAATAGTGATGATGAAGATCTGGAGCGAATCGAATCTTCTTTTTCGCAAATAATGCCCTCGATAACGAAGAGTTTCTTCATTGCCTCCTGAAAATATTATTGATAATGGAATTGGTGTGGACATCGATTTATAAATGCCATGATTTGCAGAATTATCGCTTCATAAAAATGATTTGTAAAATATTTAAATTAATCGTAAAGAAATATTTGAAAATTAGTCTGGGATTATGCAACAGAAATCAGACAATTTAAAATTGATCTATGCGTTCAAGAAAAATTTTTTAGATCGTTATTCAATGACAGGATTGCTTAATAAAATAATAATACGATTTTTCGTTACGATTCTAATAGTTAAAAGTTAATTGTCAAACTATTCGAATAATTTCAATAAATTCAAATGGGGCTACTTGAACTAATCGAATATTCCAAGTCCATTTGCAAACATAGTTTTGAAGTTAAAATATAAACACAAGTATCCCCTTGATATTACAATAATCGATAATGTCGTATAGAATATAATTCTACAATTCAATATCATGTTTATTAGTTCCCAAAATTCTACTCTTATTTTTAGTAGATAAGGCATTTACCTTAAAGGCCCTTATCCTTTTGGGGGCAGTATATGCATAGGCAACATATCATTTATTATTATTTAAATTTATGTATATGTTTAAAAGTAAAATTCATAGCATTATTAATTGGAAGTGCTTTTTAAACAATACCAAAATAAAAATTAGTTTAAAAAGTTCTAAAATAGAAAACATAACACAACAAGGAGTGGGATGTTGGTTACATTATTAGATCGATATTCTTCTTAGATTTCTTTTAGTAAAACGCGCTATGACTTGGTCAGTTTTTATTGGTAGATTTAAGCAAAGAAGAAGTAAGAACCCCGGATGTGGACCGTGGTAGCAACATGTGTTTATTAACCCTTTCCGCACGGAACAGCTTAATGCAGAACCGCAAAAGTAGAAGTAAAATGTCGTGTACAATTCTTGTGGAATGTAAAAGTACTCAAGTCAGATGAATTATTTCTCTAAGTTTCATATATGCGCACATAGGTTACAATGAACTTATTCCTCTGAGCGTATATATGCGCCCAAAGTTCACAATGAAGTTACTTTTCTGGGCGCATATATACGCCCTTATTGCCCAAAGGATTAATACTCCTCAACTGGTTGAAATATCTCAAGCATTTGAGAAGTCTTTAACTAAATAGTACTTTTGATACGCCGTATGAAACTGGGTTAGTCACTAATCATCAACTTTATTTGAAATATTTTTAAATTGAAAATTTGTTAATAGATAGTGATTTGAACTCAGCTAATTCTTATCTAAATACTTTAAATAAGTATGTTTCATATGTCCTCATAATATTTTATGTATGTATACCTTTTAAGCATAACCCTATAACCTTAATAACGCCTCTTTGTATATACGCCTGATTTATTTATATTAAATTAAATTAAATTTTTAAGACTTTACCTGAAAATTGCGAGCCACACTTTCTGATATGTTGCAAAATATTTAAAAACATTTGAAAGCATAAAAGTAACCCTAACTCAGTTCTTCATTTCTAGCTAATTGGCTACTGGATTAAATTTGCTACAATCTGTGAGGTGACAGACTATTTTTATAATGATAATGCTAAAGTTTTATTTATATAAAAAAATAGCAGTGATATTCTATAAGGAAAGTTTTATAAAAAAGTTCCATTCTGCAGAATAGTCAGCCATCCAAAATCAAATCAATAATTAGCTTAACACTTAAATGACCGTGTATTATTTCCCGTAGCCTTACTCTAAGACCCGCGCAATTTTCTCGTTTGGAAATGAAAAACTGAAAATGAAATATCTACATATAGGAAATTAAAAATTCACATATTTATTAACCTTATAACTAATACATTATAAAAGTAGTTTTTTAAATAAGTTTAGTAATTCTGAAGGGTATGATATTTTTGAAAGCATGTTCATTTATGCGAAGGTACAGCACAAAAATTACACTTGCTTCACTAATTTATTTATGAGCTGCACAGACTCGAATATTCGTTTGAATATTTTGTAATATTTAGCAACTACTGTTAGAACATATAATCTTCAGTGGATAGAGATAAAAATGAGAAATTTCATTGCCGGTCTTTTACGACTCACCATTGAAAAACGAAAAAATTTTGTGAGCGGTCGTTTAAGTGTTAATTAAACAATTTCTATACGAAATCAATTCAGCGACCCTAAGAGATATATACGAGGTATAAATTAAAATAGAACAACGTGTAAGACATATTGCTGCATAATTTTTATAGTATCCAATAAATTAATAAGCAAGCGCA
Source organism: Philonicus albiceps (assembly GCA_963969385.1). Lineage (NCBI taxonomy): Eukaryota > Metazoa > Arthropoda > Insecta > Diptera > Asilidae > Philonicus > Philonicus albiceps. The sequence goes on from OZ017775.1 coordinate 7,357,063, forward strand.
CCACATTAACCCTGTTAAAAAGAACTGAAAAAATTTACGACTTTCTGCTACTATGGGACTATTTTTACCATGACTGCCTCTGTCCGTGCTTACTCTAGACGATCAGTTAAAACTGGATTTGCGAAAAAGATGCACTGAAGTTCACGGTAACCGGATCAGCATACGACTTCCCACCGTAAAAGAAGGCATATCGTGTTCACGGTATGTTTAATGAATCGTATCTATCACCTTGAATCAATTTCCATATGAAACGAGAAATGGAAATAAACTCCCAAGAGGACCTTTGCAAAGATTCCCTATTGACTCCGTGACCTGATGATCAGTCTTGTATTTTCCATAGAAACCAGTTCTCAACGAAAATTTTCACTTGCTTCGTCTCGATCTCACTTTCTTCGAAGAATTTCCAACGGACGAAGAAGCAGCTTCTTCTCTGGCTGTCGTTTGCTTATACTTTCGACTTGACCTACTCTCGGGGGCTGTTTCTTCTTGTCTACGGTCTTAAGTCTTAAGATTTTTTTTTTTTTTGTTTCTGCCCAAGGGACATGGCTAAGAAAGCAATTCACATGTCTTTTTATCTGGGTAAGATAACTTGCACTTCGGAAACGGTGCCATCACCTATCATTATGAAGTAACAAGCGAAAACAATGCACTCGACTCTTCTATGGCACGATTGCGGTTTCCACATTAAAACTAAGATTAGCGCGGATCGGGTTACCTGGGTCAGCCGGGCATTCCACCACGGATCCGTCATTTACATAAATAATATATGAAAATTATATGAAAAAATCTGAAATTTTATTGCCTCTAACTGCTATGGTACGATGCGCAGCAAAAATTCCTTCTGAGAAAGTAATGCACCCGTCCAGGCGCATACATCGCGTTTTCCGTGATTTTGTGCCCGCAACAGAAAAAGTAATAATTAATTAATAATAGCGTATATAAAACCGTATCTGACGGTGTCGTGCAGTGAAGCACTTCTTTTCAATTCTTTGCTCATATTTTTAATTTCTTAATTTTTCCGGCAAAAATTTACCTGTTCGCAATGTTGAGAGAATGAAAGGAGCAGCGATCGACTGTTACAGATTCGTTTAATTGAGCCGGCTTAAAATGCGTTATGGTTACTTAACAGCGTACCGCATCGGCGCGAAAAAAAAAATATAATACAAATTCGCTTCCCTTTTTGTGCTTGAATTTAAATGAAAGGAAGTTTTACGAAGCTTGAAGAATTTCTTCTCGCCAAAAAGTAGGGGAAAATCCAAATTGCTCAATGGCGAGCAGGCAATCAATAAAAATGACTGAAATCGTAGCCGTGGTCCGGAAGCAAATATTTTTGCATGCACATATGCAGGAAACGATTAAATGAATTAGGGTAAATTTTCCAATCATTGGTTTCCCGTGAATGGGCAACAATTGTATTTTATTTAAGCAATTATGTCGTACTTTTATCAATATCATCAATGAAAACTTTTACACGAAATCCGTATACAAAAACGTACTTTTAAAAAAAAGGCTATTACTTTATTATTTTATTTATTAGAAAAGAGCATATCATTCTGTTTGATCTCTTCATTTTTGAGTTATACATAACATTTTAAATTTATTGCCTGGATTTTATTTTTAAAAGAAATCGTCGTTTTTAGCAATCTTATTTCAATAAATTGGATAAAAAGAGAACGAATTAAAAATTATGAAATATTTTTTAACCGAAAAAGCAAATACAAAAAGAAGAGCTATTCGTTTTTCTTGAACGCTTATATAGAGTAAGAAAATAAAACTTTAAATATCCTAAAAAGAGTTATTAAAGAGGGTGTATTGAAATGATAAGAAAATTAAAAGATTTTATTCATTGTATGCAAATATTTCATGTTATACATCAGTGATCTCCAAATTTTATTGACCGCATACCCTTATGCCAAAAATAATTCTGGACCAGTAAATAATAACGTTTTTCTACATTAAATTCAAACAGCTTACTTTACCAATCTGCTGCAATTATTCTTGGATGGTCGGCCAAGGTTGGTTTGATATTACCTCGATTGTCGGACACGGATTTGTTTCCACTTCCGCTCGTAACATGTTATTGTCTCTTCTTGAGTTGGAAAATATCGAAATTACCAGATTTGAACTTAGAGAAAACCACCTTTGGCATTTACGAATGTCTAATGCGTTTGGATAAACATCGCAAATATTTTGGTAGCAACCGTTACGGAACTACCCTTGTGAAAATCAAAAAGCATACAATGCCGGATATGTACCTCTTCTGGTATTTTGCTAGACATTTCATTATAAATTGCAAATAAAATTTATTATTTACGAGTAAACAGGTCACTCTAACCTTAAAATGTTTTTGGTATGATTTTGAAGTACACAATAAGCTTATATACGACAAACGAATATCGATATCCGTAGAAACGATATTACTTCCCGGTCCCCCTAATATGTATATGTAATTAGAGGGTACAATTTATGATTAGTATACCCCCTATAATTTTCTGCATATCCCGCTTTGGAAAACCTCTGTTATTGAGTATAGACAATCATCGATAATCCGTTTAATTTCAGCATCGATTGCAAACTTATAATAATAATATTGTCTAATTTTATTAGAAAAGTGTTTCACTTTAAAATGTTTCTTTTTATAACCAGAACTACCAGAACTTAAATTTAATTTGAAATTTGAAGTATTGAACTGCGGATTTTCCAAACGATATATAAATTGATGTATTTACAATGAAACAATTCAGTTATTGGGTCAATTAACAGAGAATTTTAATAAATTCAAATTCGTATATTATGAATGAAAAATTTTATGTTATAATGCGCATAAAGTCAATAGTGAAAATGTGTCGTTAACGACATTTTTAATCACAAAATTTATGTATACTACCACTGTTTGTTAATTTGTGTTAAAATGCAATGTTGTCCTAATTTCGCAGAGTTAGAGTTGTTGTTAGATACCGCGCAACATTTTTGAGCTTTTATGATTTATTTCAGTTTAATATGTCGGAGGTTATTAACATACATACATACATTTGTAATATGTTTAGTGTTTACGCATTTTTACGAAAACTGACCTTAAACAGATTTTTTTATAAAATTTTACGATATCTAGCACATAGTTGAAAAATATGTGGAATTTATAATTAAATATTAGTTTATTTTTTCTTTTACAACATAAATACAACATAATGTATGATAGGTCTTTTCTATAAATAATAAAACTGTAAAGTGGTTGTATAAAATTTTGAAGCAATTTAATTGCCTAATTAAGAAATTTACTGACGAGCACGCATAATGGTAATTATATTAATGTTTTTATATGTTTCTAAGAATAGTTATTTGATGAAATGAAAAGCTAATGCTAATGATAGTCTTAATATCGTGGTATTCAACTAAATTTCTCCTATCGGTCGCAATTTATTAGTAGAGTGTTCGGTAACTCTTAATTTACTCGGAAGTCGTATTGCGTATTTTATTTGTTGATATCCCGGAACCCTTAACAACACCCAATACACTTGGCTTGTTTATTTTATGATGCACATTCAGAGCCGTTCATTGGCATCGGCGATTTCTCAATCGCATCTTTACAGCTCCTGTGGAGTCGCACCACACCTCACTAACCTTTTAATGACCGAGTGCGGTAATAATTAGCCACAAAAATCAAATTTCAGCGTCTTGCAAGGTGGCTTGATGGTTGTCAATGAGATGTGAATGCGCCGTTGAAATTTTCAAAAATTACTTTCACTTCTCTGTCCGGCCGACACCAGGAGGCTTCATCATTTGATCAATATCGCGCGCATCAAATCGATTAGTCAGTGTAAGATAAAAAAAAAGACCATACCCCCCTTGAGAAGGTGCTTCTTAACTGAAGAAAGTCAAACAGAGGTGGACGGTGACGTATTTTTCGCTTTCTTTTCGAATATTCGCTTAAATTTTTGGTCCAGCCAAAAAATGCCCATAGGTTGCGTTATATACGTAAAACGATTCCACCTCTGGCTGAAGATTCAAATTGGCCAACAAATTGTCGGGATGGTACCTGTCGAGGCCTATTGTCTCAGGGCTACGATACGATGAGCTATAATTACAATTTTGAAGTGAAATTGTTTTGTAACATTCATCCAGTCATTCATGTGGAGGTCGTACTTTAAAAACAATTTCATTTTGTAACTGGCTTCCCACAAAAGAAAACCTAGGGGAGAGAAAAAAACAATTGCGATTTGCAGTTTTGTCGTTTTGCCAGGTGATTAATTGGGCAGGTTGTCGTAGAAAGGAACAGTGACCGCTGACGGTTCCATGTGCGAATTCCGGTGAACCAACATAAATTTGTTACTTAATCACATACAAAAATACAGCAGCCTGGGCACTCCGTTTTTGCGTTTCGAGCGGAAGCGGCCACCTTAGCGAATTCTTATTACGCTGTAACAGAGCCGGGCTGTGGCTTTTCGCGACTTCCTGGAAAAGTGCAGGACTTATACAACGGTCCGATTAAGTGGATCAATGAAAAACAGAAGCCGACCTAATTGAAAACGATCACGGCTCAACAACTTCACAATAAAACGATTTGTTTTTCCTTTCTTAACACAAATTGAACATAATACAATACTTTACTTTTACGTTTACTTTTACATACATTTATTTAAAAATCTTTTGGTTTTTACATGTACAAAAAAATACATTTTCTTAAATATTCTTGCTTGGATTTGAAAATAAAAATTTAAAAATAAAGGCAAATATTTTAAAAGTACACAAAATAAAATTACACTTAACGTACATTTTGTTAAATTACATTTTTAAAAATTGTATATAAGAAACATTTTAAATTTAGTAAGGGCTGAGTGTTGGCATTTACTGAAAATTACATGTTAGGCCCAGAGGTGGTGAACATATGGAATGAATCAATTAATAATTAATTAAAGCGGAATAATTGCATCGCAAAAGAAATAATCGAATAATATAGGATACCTTCTTGAGTTTCTTTTATACTCTTTCTTATCGCCTTCACTAACCCTATATAATTAATCCCTGTCTCTTATTAGTCTTTATTTATTATCTTAGTCTTAGTTTAATTTAAATATCACACTAATTATTATATTTATAGTTTGTATTAAGCGAAATGAATAAATAAATATGATTAATCGTGAATGTATCGAAATACTGTAATCATAAAATGAAGTAATTATTAATCGAAAGGGCAGAATGTATTGACCTTCTTATTCTTTAAGGTCATACAGATCATCAAAATTTGTAGACCTTTTCAATTTTTATAATGCCATATACCGCACAAATATCGAAGGTATTCATTTGATACTTATTTCTTAAAATAATCGAATGAACGCTGAATAATCGAAATGGGAAATATCATATAATTATTTGATTGATTATTGCATTTATTTAATTAATCGTTGCTAGCTCTAACTGGGAATTTGTAGAAATGGAAATATAAACAATTTTTGGAATACTTGTGATATTCCCACCAGTAGGTATTAGACCTAGAGAGGTATTCAAGATTTTCATAGTATAAATAAAACATAGAACTTAAACTATGTAATTAAATATAGATACCCGTGTTTTGAGAGCATATTTCAGTTTAATAAACTGCCTTGGAAGAGAGTTTACTGATCCTTTCGCTATCAAAAATACATATATATGTCTCCGTTGTTAAATCTCTCTTGGAATATGTCACTGTTATCTGGTGTCCTATACTCGTATATGCCACTTATATTAACAGAATAATGGCAGTGCAAAAGAATTTCACTAGATTCTTATGTCTCTAATCTCTAAATCTTGACGTCTTTTATCAACTGATGAGTTTAGACGCAATTCTAGTTGTGCCATGTTTATCAAGGATTTATTGTGCAATGATATTAAATGCCCTAATTTGCTTACTTTATAATAATTTATGTACTGGAAGGAGGGCCGCTACTTGCTCCTTATCATAGAACCAATTACGGTTTTATTTATTTTAACTTATTTAAAAAAAGGGAAGGATGTATGCTCAAAATAGATGAAAAGTAAATTTTGAACCTCAATATTTTCACTTAAACTAGTGAATGGTCCTCCAATCACTTGAGCTTAATTTTTTTTAATGTGCCTGAAAGGCCTCAAGTCTAATTTTTTGTCCATCAAGTGCTTTTGACCGCCGAAAATGAAGAAATCGTTAAAAATATGTTTTTCACCGCCCTCGCAAGTACCATTTTGGTACCGCAGGAATGTTTCATACTTATTGCATGGGGAATTTTGTCTAGACTTTCGGATTGAAAATGGGTAAATAAAAAATCATTGAAAGATGGCGAAAGAAAGATTTTTTTTTTAAGCAGTAAACAACAACAGCGACAACTTGCTGACCCACCAGCGGTGAATCTTCTTTCTCTTGTCGCGAAAGCCGCAATTTCTTCAGGGACGCGAATGATGAACGTCTTTGTGCGGCCGTGGTGGATAGGGGCCTTAAAATAACCAATTGGTCGGCTAGGAAGATACCTCCGAGCAGCCGGTAAAAGAATGCCTTTTCGATGAATGAAAATTGTCTGCAAAGCACAATTTTCACTATTTAGTGATTAATTCGGAAAGAATTTGTAATTGATGAGCCAGCCGACCCGACAGGCTGACCATCGGATGCTGGAACGTTTCTTTAGGCGTGTGAACCACGAGGAAGATGTTCGCTTCTTTCCATTTATCGTCATCTTCATCTTTTAGGGCCGAGATTTTTTTGAGACTCTTGTTTTCACCGGCTATATTTGGATTATGATTTTATGGTTGGATTAGAGAAGTTTAAGGAAATTGATACACCTGATAATAGTCATTATGAAAAGTCTAATGACTATTGACTTTTCATTCTTTTTTCAACGAATTGACTCATAATTCGTGAACCCCAATAAACAGATTTCCCTCCTGCTTTCCAAATATTAAAATTGCTACCATGGTCTATTTTAAGCAAGGAACACTGTTTTTGTTTAATTTAAAAATTTGAATTAGAAACCATGTACACTGAAAATACTTAGAATTCCTAAATTGCCTATGTAGCATTGCATAAGCATTACAGGACAACAGTCTACAATTATGAAAACGTGCTAATAATATAGAAAAGAAAAACTTATACGGTGTTTTTTTTTTCTTAGGGAGCGATGTACTTTAAATACGTACAAACGTTAAATGATTCTTCCTATATTATTTTGTGGTTTTCCGAATTAAATCTATAAATTGAATGAAGTATTTATAAAAATGAGCCTGCAACCCCTTATTGTGAGTGTCCACGACAACCATACAGATGAGATGGCTTGGCTTCTCGGATGGAAACACTCATCATAATTTTTCTTAATCTCGTTTCCTTTGGTAGACAAGTACCATTAAGTCTATTTTCAAGTGAAAGTATTAATTGAAAAAAAGGGAAGAAATATGCCATATAAAATGATTAATATGGGCTTGGATATTATCTCTTAAAATACAAAGAATAAGGTCAATATAAAATAGGAATTTGATCTAGACAAAATTGCACTTCATCCTATACAAATTTTCCTATATAAATTTCTCCTGATTTTTATATGTATGGTATGGTATGATAGTACGGTTTTCACAATAAACGTTAGTGTCATATATTATGGCATCATCTACCATAAACTATAAAACTATTATTACAAAATCACTGATAAACTACTAAATATGTGGTTACTTGGGTAAAAATGTTCTTCAGTTAAGCGTACGCTTTAGAAATTATAAAACGGAAGATATTTAAATGAGCAACAGAATGTGAAGTATTAATCTAATCAATGACCTTGGGAACTTTTTCCCTTCTATTAATTATTATTGTAAAAATAATCATCTGATGAAATGAATTAAATGCAAACATAAAAAATTACGATGTTATTTATAAAACTAATGACTATAGTCCAATATTTTAAAAATTTATGAGTCGTGGTTATCATTTCAATTGTATTTTGCTAGAAAATATATAACAATAATAACATAATTATTTTTTTCCATAAAATGATTGTGAGTTGTCGAAATTGAAGTTATAACGTGATTTTGAATTTATACTTGAAGTTTTTTGAATTTAGTCTAAATAATGTTTTATTTAAAAACATTAGAATATTTAGAAAAAATAAAATAGGGACTATAACTAATAGTCTACAGAATAAAATTCGCTTCTGAAGGTTTTGAAAAAGTTCAAAAAATGGAAACTAACTCATTCATAGTACCCCACTTTTACTTTAGATGGTTATAACAGTCTAATTATATGATATTAAGACATATAATATATAATGGAAAAAATACCTCGTTCAGTTATATCTAAAGTTAATTCTTAATATTTCAATTTGAAGATTATAAACAAGGAAAAACATATTTAGAATTTAGTTTAACTACTATTAAAAATTTTTATATTTGACTCATAATATAGAGTTAAACGTCTGCATAATGTAGAAGTGAAACATTTCCTCTTTAAACCATTCCCATAATACTTTCATATTAAAACCGAACTTTATTACGATCCATAGAAGGGCTAACAAAAAAAACATTGAGCGATAAAAGTCTTCGTTTTAGACAAGACCATAAAACGTTCAGTTACAGATAATTTTACTGCATCTCGTTAAACATTTCTAGAAATTTCACTTTCTTTTACACTTCACTCAGTCGTGTGCCCTTTCTCTGATTCATTCGATTCCAACATCCACTAAAACGTAGGTCAAAAACATACAAAAACAGCACTCACCAAATCTCGAGGAGGCTTAAATCCTTGACTCTGAATTTCAAAAAATAGGCACCAAGTGCCCAAAAGCACTGCGATTAGTCTCATTTTAATCCAGTTGGTCTTCACTTAAAGTCAGTTATGATCACCAGTTAAAAATCGTTTAAAAATCCACTGCAACACTCCGAGTTCACAAAAGGATCACGTTACTACGATTCTTAATTTAATCTCATATACTTCCTGTTATTTTGGAGGTATGATTTAATTTCGAATCTAAAAGTTAACTTCCACGATTTATTCCACTATATCTGCAGGTAGACGACTGCTTCCAAAGTGTCCCTTTCGGCGTCAAGTTTCTAACTTAACTGAAGTCTTTTGTCGGTTGAATTTTGATTTTGTGGTAACCGAGCAAAAGATGTTCGAAAACGGATTGGATCGAGTTCTTCGAAGCTTACTGCTGTCGGCAGTGGCTGCTTATGCTGCTTGTTACTGCTGCTGCCCGACGCTGCAATTTCTTTCTCCTCCTGCAAGTCAGCCAGCTGACTTCTTAAATTGAAACTCTCGAGTCTGCCTAGCGCTAGCCATTTCCTAACCATACTCAACCATGCTAACTTCGTCGTAAAGGCGCTTTTACTTAAAAAAAAAAAACAAAAAAATACAAAACTAAAAAATAAACCAACATGTGTGAAGATGAAGTTGGACAACCACGAGGAAGACTCTTTTTCGTCTTCGTTTGGGGTCCCATTCTTTAGATCAGTGAGATCTTTGGAGGAAACGGTACTATCGCGCCGTGTCGCGGTTTATAATTTTTAATGGGGTCGTATTTGATTTTTACCTTTTGTTTAGCATCTATCGCTTTCAACGATCGATTTGCTTGGACCGTGGGCACGGCTCATACGAGGATCTATGCTCAATATTGCCTGCATGCAATTGGACTTAATCGTCTCGCATAGAGGCCGTAAACAAAAAAGTTATGATGCAATTCGGTCCAGCAATTCAGCTTCTCGCAATTATTGTGCTTTAGCGCTTTTGTAGACTTATTAAAACGTGAAGGTTTGACGAACTCATTCAATTTAGTTTTTTTTTCCGTTGATCGGTAGATGTTTCATTTTACACAAAAGCTGGAGAGAAATTTTGTGTGTTGCAAAAGAATAGACGAGACACTTTGATGCTTCTTTACAGTACAGGCGACGCATAGCATGGCAATTTATCTTCCTATGGACACCTTGTCCAATTAGATAATATCGAAAGTACATATTTTTGTGTAGTCTTGTCGAGCAATTGGGTGATTCGTATAAAGAAGACTGGGAAATAACAAAAACTACTCATTTTATGGATGTTATAAAGTGAAGAAGGATTTATTGATGTTTGCAGATAGTTCCAATTAAATAATGATATGACGTAAATTTATTGAAAGGGGCTCATTTTCACTTTTTAATGGTTTTATAGAAGCATGATTAAGCTAATATACGATCAGTTAGGTAAGACGAAGGCTCGCCCAGAAATGTACTGTAGTGGAATAAGATCTTTTTGCGTTAATTTATTCAATATATAAAAGCAATATACGAAATTGATACGAATAAGGGGAGAACTGAATCATTTCAACCGACAGTATCACTGCCAACATTTGGGAATTTTATCATTATTACATTAAGTTTACTAGAAGTCAGTTACAACTTTTAAGATCTAAAGTACGCCCATATAAAAAGTATTAGCAGGCATATTGTTCACTAAATATCGGGGTCTGTAAAGATAGAATTAGTGGCCTATAATACACCTAAATAAATCACTTAAATTCAATACTTTAAAATAAATCTGATGCTGGCCTAAAGCGCATCGCCGTTGTACATACAAAAACAAGTTTCCAAGATTTTGGGCCTTATGGACGCTGCGGGTCAGATCCGTTTTTAAAAATTTTGGGCCCGATATAGGGCTAATGTAGGGGCCTCTAATAGTTCAGTTGTTAGAGCGCTGTCCTACCGTCCCAGAGGCTGTGGGTTTGAATCCCACGAATAACCATGGTCTCCTGCGCTACGTGGTAACACAATGGGCCAAAATTGGCCTAAGTGTGCCTTTATAGGTAGCCACAGCAACCTAACCTAACCTAGGGCTAATGTAAACGTAATGTTGCCTTAGATGTAAGTTTTCAACAATTTAGCTCTAATATAGGTGTAGTGTTAGCATTCAGTTTATTCTATATAATTTTTAAGCTTCATATAGGCGTGGTGATAGCTTAAAATAAAATGTTCGTCTCTGTTAGGCTTCTAGGTATCAAATAGTCCCGCTGAAGGAAGATTTTATTTTTACTCGGGCAATTTAATTCTTTTAGTATCCATCTAAAGAGGAGCCTACGGTAAATCAGTTGTTAACGCGTTGTCCTACCGTCCTAGAGGCTATGGATTCGAATCCCACGATAACCATGGTATTCTACTCTACGAACACAATGGGTCAATGAGTGCAATGGACAAAAAATGTCTGAGCGCTCGAGGCTACACGTCTCGCTCCCTCCAATAATAATAATAATAATAATAATCCATCTAAGGGCGGGATATTGAAAATGAAATCTCTTTTCTATACACAGTAAGATTTCAAAAATTAAATGTCTGTTAAACTTTACGCTTTTCAATAAAACTTACTTTTATAGTCGAACATTATTTTTTATTTTTTTAGAAAACGAAAATTGAAAATCACTTCACTTTTAAAGTTCGCATTAAAATATAACCCTATCTCAGAACCATGAAAGTATAAGGCCTCTTCTGTACACAATTTAAGATTTTTTGTAAAAGAACCACAAACGAGTTTTATAGTACAAAATACATTAAAAATGATTAAATGTTTAAATAAAATCTCTTCTCTAAATTACCAATGTTTCGGTAACTCAATAAAACCCATATCTGGTTTCAGTCGAAGCTATGCTTAGTTATTTAAAACTGTTTGGTTTATTCATTGAGGCTAAACCACTCCCTAAAGTTATTGACAATATTTGCCAATAGCGGTACTTTTTACAATTTTACATTAGCACTTAATCAAAGATAGAAAGAGAAATCAAAATTAACGATAATTGGATAAGTGTCACGGTCAAAACGATAGGGAAGCAACCTGCCAGCAAAAAGGAAGAGTTTCGCCCGCGACCCAGCTAATTACTAAGATCTAATTAAATCAAAACGAGACCAGCCCGCAGACCTTGGCAGTTTTATTCAAAAGGCATAGAAAAGACAAATTAGGCATATATGCTAAAATTATCATATGAGTATACGGAACAGCATAGGTCACTGAATCCTATGAATATTGAAACTAAGATGGTATCGAACTTTTGATTGACAAATTGAAAGAATTGCTGCAATGCAGCGAAAGACAGGCGTATAATTTCGAGATTAGATTTAGACAGCCATCCAAAACATATGAAAAGGAAGAAGATCAATTAAATTTTAGAAGTTTTGTAAGATAATTGCAAAATATAATCTAAGGTGCAATGAGTTTGAGGGCAATTAGTCTCATCTTTGTTGAGTAACAGACAGAGTCAACCGCGGTTTTTAAAGGCACAAGTGCGATTTGAAATCGGAGAACTTTTGTTGAAAAAAGGCAGACGACCGGTCGAAAGATTAACCCAAAAAAGCATCCATGGGAACATTATAAAACCATTTTCGATGGAAGACCCGAGTTTATTCGCAAGAGTTACGGTTTGTCCTCAATTTTTGTTTTTACTGGTCCACAAGTCATTCGTCACCTCCGCCCATTCGAAGTGACCATTTGTATCAAACCGTTGGGGTCTACGTCACCCCAACAAGTCATTGCCTCACCTCAGAGGACCATTAATACAAAGTGCGTGCGCATCTTTGTTTTGTCCGCCCCAGTCTGAGATTTTTGTTTTGCGGAGCTCATCCGGCTTTAGTACTTTCACTTAGAGCACCAGCAACTTGCATACCTTAAGCTGCCGATAACGAACCACCTGAGTCCCGCGACTTACCTGAGCTTCGGACGTTGTACAGCATAATTCAAACAAGTCAATTATTGTCTTTTACTTTTAAAATCTCTCTGGGGCAAGTTTGCGTCCGAGCATATTTCGATCTCAAGAAAAAACAAATTACGAATAAAATGAATACGACACGATACGAAAGTGAAATTTTTGGCGGTTCAACATTTTTGCCGCATTTTGATTTTTTTCATTGATGGACCCCGTAAGCATGAGTGTGTCACACTGGGGTAAGACAACTTTTTTATTGGTCGTTAAGAAACTCGTTAAACTCTTCAAGTTGAAAATGCCAAGTGCCGGCATACATTAAAGGAGTTGATACTTTTGGCAGAAAATACTCGGAAATTTTAATGGGCATTCATGTGCACACTTTGGATAAAATCAATTTTTCACAACATGCAAACTTGACACGGCAAAGAAGTTGAAAATCTTGAAGGCCGGACAAGGGCATGGTGACGAGTTTAAAAACCTCTTTAACTTTAACGTATAAGGGAACCAAAAAACCATGCCCTTGACTTAATATGTGAGAAATCGCAATTGTGTAACTAATAGCAGTTTGGGATAAGTTTAAGAAAAGGGAAAGGATCCAGTTTTACTATTCAAAGTAGACTTTCATTTCTTTACGTATAAAACGATCTTATTTTTAAAATCTAAAATTTTGCCTTTTTGAATATTTATCGGAAAATTAAGCTGGAGCTGGGAAACTAATTTTGATTCCTGCTATCGAAATTTGGAAAATTCCAATCTAATCTAAGAGATTTTATTAAAAATTAGTATGAAAGAAAGAAAGAAAGTTTAATTTTTGCTTCTACAAAATTTTTAAAATTAAATGGTTTAGGGTTTACAATGTTAACTCTAGATGTTTAATCTATTTTAGAGGTACATAAAGCCTTAACATACGTCTTAGAGGGCACATATATAAATGACAGCCTGTAGCCTACTTTTGACCTATTTTTTGAAGGAAATTTAAGCTTGGGATATAAACTAATAATAAAATACAGTTTTATTAATGAAAACTACAATCGCAGTTATTTATTACAATAAAACAAAAAAATTATGCTTATATTCAAAGTAAAAAATCAAAAATTGCGTGTACGCCTCGCAAACGCTTTTAGAGTTAAACCATATTTAGAAAAACAGTCGTGACCTGAACTTGGAAGCTGAACTCAAAATATTGGCCGAAGTATGATTTTGAATTTGTTGAATATCGTTCCAATATTATGATGATGTTAAATTTTTAACTCTCTATGACAATTCATACCTATATAGAAATAGAGAAATAGTAATTAAAATATTTCGGTAATAAATAAGTTCACCACATAATTTTCTTAATCTGAATATTGAAATTAAAAACCTCAGTCAGTAATAAGAATTATATTTGGACCTAAGAATAATACAAATTTCATAATTGTTTCATTGCCTTTTGCATTTGGATATTTTCCTTTTTTTCCTTTTCTTGTCCGTTTTATTCAGTTAAGTTCGGTTTTTATATCGATGACCTCTATATAGATCTCTTAAAAGGTGAAACACAATCAGTTTTTGTTTTTTTCACAAAATTAAAAGTACATCATTTTATTTTGTGATTTAGAAACCTATAGACAGTGTGAATCCTCTTCTCAAAACATTAGCCAATTTATATGACTCGCTAACTAGGGCAAACTGAGGTATCTTTTTGTTTTTGGTTGCCGTATACGATTTGCGTAAGAAACTGAAACTGAATAAAACTCCAATTAATTCGCATTGTCATTAATTCATAACTCATTACCCCTAGCCGCACCTTAGCGACGTTCCAGCGGTCAAGCAAACGGACACTTCTTTTCAAAATTACGACTATACATTTTTCGTCCGTTATACAACACATCGAGATCTTCTTGAAGTAGCATCTTGAGGGCAATTATTTCACTAATTTTGTGCTCTCAATTTAAATGCGGCCGGCAAAATGCCAAAAATTTACGACAAATTATACAATCGACGTGCAGACACACCACCCATCCATCTCATTAAGCCTCAACTTATCCGTTACGGTGCGATAGTGGGGTCTATCTTAATGTGAGAATTTCTTGATGTGATGTTATAACCCAAGTTCATTTTTTTATGCAAAATGAAAGAGAACTGCACGTTTTGTGTGCTTGTTAGGGACCAAGAAAAGATACCTAAGTAGAATACGATTGAATGGATTGCGCAACAGCGACCGGATTGACTTAATTTCGTTCAACGTTCCTCCAGCCATAAACGACCGGCGACGATGGGTTAGGAAACTTTCACAGAAATTGAAGGTTTGTCAATACTAAAAAGAAAAGGCAAAGAAATTTTGCATTTTTCCTTAAAAGCATTTATTTGTAGGGCTATTAAATAAATTTAGACACATTTAATATAGACTAATTCAAATTTAAATCAAAAGATACACGTTTTCGAACGTTGTTTCGAGAAATTTTGCAGTTTTTGGAGGCTTGGGAATTTTTTTCTGACGAAGTATGTTTTAATTTTGATTCAACCAAAATAGACGTTTTCTGCCCTTTATTATCATTTGGCATATTTTTAAAAAAATTTCCTATATTCAAATCTATTTCCTTTAAGCATACTGAGTTTAGGTAAGCTAGCAAGAGGAATGGAAATTTATGATGAGGCTTCATTTTATTCCATAAGTTTTTAGCCTCTTTTTTAACATTATCCTGCAAATTTCCGTCCCCCCTGCCTTGAGTATGCATTTTCCTTTTAACCTTCTTTATATGCAAATCGCAAAATATCCCAAATGCATTTGTTGCAATTTCGACAGCTGCTTGAGAATGATCCACTAAAGCAGCAGACAAATAATATGACAAAGTGTTATTATCCAATTTTTTGAATTTCTTAATAGCGTCTATGATTTTGTCTTCGGACCGAAGGGATCCTTGTTGTTCATTCGGTTGTAATTCTTGGGCTAGAAAAATATCGCATGCATGTTGAAGAAGTTTACCAGCATCTGGGATATATTTGTGGGCTTCATTAAATCGACGTATATGATTGCCATTTTTAAGTATGGTCTTTAATTTCTTCGAATTTTGACCATTAATTTTGTTCTTCTTCTTCGCTTCTTTTGGCATATTTAAAAACCAAATCTTCCGTGCTTAAATAAAGAAAAATATTTTTAATTCTCATGTCAAATTTTACATGTTACAAAAAAAACCAGATTACTGAGAATATTTTTTTAAATAGGGTTGATTTCAGTTATCTTTATAGAAATTAAATGTGCAAGATATTTTACTAAAACCTTACGTTTTTCAATAAATACCTAGTAATGCTATATATACATATATAAATATGAATATAGAACATCAATCTATTCCTTGGAGTGTTTTGAACAATATTTTGTTCTGTATCCCCTCTAAAATCATTTCTTTACCCTCAAAATCGACGTCAACGTTTTTTAGGAGGTGCACTCATTTAAATTCGTACAGATCTTTGTACTGAAATTGCAGGATGACGAGCGAAGGCTCATTTAAAAGAAGATAAAACTATATTTCCAACGATTCTTTACTTGTTAGAATTAGTGGCTAAATGTAGGAGTTATAGGGATTCAAATTGCAAAAAAAAAGTAATCTTTTCCATAGAAAATGTTTAACTTGCCTTCATTAATGATATTTCAATTGGTCTTAATTTTTTTGAGATTTCCACACCAGGAACTTCCAGCGCAATCTCGGCTTGACTAATTTCTTACTGAAAACGCCAACTACTGAGAAAGTATGGAAACGTCGCGGGCATACTTAAAGAAATATTGTTAATCAGAAACAAACTGGGCAATTTTAACCAAATTCTAATCATGCCGGGTTAAGAAAACAGAAAAAGCTACATTTGAACAAGAATTTCGATTAAATTTTGAATTTGAACCTCCGTAACTTTTAATTTTAAAAACGCATAATAATAAGTGAGGTATCATTGGAAAGGCACTTTTATCCTTTTGAGAACAAGTCACCGCTACATATTACGCAATGTTCTAATAAGGACCTATCAGGATTTAAGTGAGAGTACCTCCTAAAAAACGTTAACGTCGATTTTAAAAGTGAAGGAGTGATTTTGCCTGATTGGGGGAGGTTTGGTTCAAAGACAAAAGTTTAATCACGATACTCAAATGAATCGTTTGGTCATAGTATCCGAACACCCTGTACATGGTATTATAATTGTTATTATTATTATTTATATTACAATTTAGAATTTAGTTCTCAAATTGCGTTTTTATTTTTCGTGCACTCGGAAACTAAGCCTATATGGCAACTTTCTGTTTTATTTTTACTTTTTAACCAGAGTTTTAATATGGGAATCGAACCCATGATACCGAGGTACACTTTTTACATTACATGCCATCCGAGGCCCCCCTACATATGTGGGACAAAATAAAGAAATAAAAAGTGAACTGTTCGCTGGATTAAAAAGAGTAATATTTTTGGGAAATCTTTTAATTCTTTTATTGAAATGTTAAATGCTACAATCTAAATTAATTGGTCAATTTAAACAATTGTTTTTTTTTTTTGTTTTTTGTTTTTAATATTACGGCAATTATACAATGATCACTCTTTGACCTTACATCATTATCAAAGAAAAGTCCTTTTATACGTTTCAAATGTGTTAAAATTACGTGTATGCTTTCTATGTACATTTAAAAATGATTTTTTATTTATTTATTTATTTATTTTTTTTTTTAAACTCGTCTAGTTACTAACATAGTTAATACCAGCCACAATTATTTGTCTGTCTGTCTGCTTATTTTAATAATCTGTTGATTAATTTACTGAGATATAACCAATTCTATGCATTTTATTGTTTTGTAAAACCTCATTAAAATTTTTCATGCAGCAAAGAAGCAAAATTTATTGATATATTTGCTAGTTTTATTTATGTGTTTTCTTGAGACTTTTAATTTAAATTTATGAAAATTTCAATAGTCTGCTTATTGTATTTTTATGTGTTTTTTTCAATAATTTTCATTGTTATTAAGTATTTTATCAGATCCTGTGCATGTTTTCAATATTTACATATACTAGATATGATTCAATTGGAACGGAACTTTTTTTTTTTAATTATATTGCGTAAAATCAATGAGTTTTGTACTACGTTTTGGGATTCGATTGGAGTAATTAAAGCATAAAATTTCTTTAGGTTTCTTTGAAATTGAAATATAATTGGTTACTGGAAAATAAGTTTAAAAATGTTTAAGGAAACGATATAATCAACTTATTGGTGTTAATATGAATTAATTGTTACATATTAAAGTACTATTTAAAATTTATTTATCACATCTTTTTGGCTTTGAAATTGTTATTTATAAATTTTAGATGACGAGAAAAAATAAAACACGTAAAATAATGAAATTATAGCTAATTAAACAAAAATTTATATGAAAACAATAGAAAGAAAATTTCCTTAAATTGTAGTGATTCTTTAAATGTTAATAACTTATTAGAATTGGATGGTGACTCACTCAAATGCTAACAAGTACCAAATTTGTTTTGCAAAAACAAGGATATGTATTTGATTGAATGAGGATATTTACCATATAATAAAATTGTTGAATTGAAGTCTTATTGGCAGTCTTTCTTTAGTTAGGCCGAAAGTGTACATGATTTTTCTGATTAATTAATTAAATGAGATAAGATATCCATGTAAAATACTTTTTAAATTAACTTTCTGAACAAAAATCGTCGTAGATGGTGTAAAAACTTTTACACTGTTGAAGAAAGTAGCAACATTTAGTTGAAACGATGCCTATTACTTTAAGGTGGTAATAATTTAAAAAGGCTAGGTAGATTAAAAAGAGTCTCACTTTTTGCATGGTGGGATATATTTGAATCCACCTCGAATACCTCGAACTACTCATTCGCATTCTCATTATTTGTTTTTTAAGTTATTTTACTATAATTAAAAAAAAAGAATCTCTTCAATTTGGGTATCAAATTTTCTTTAAAGAATTAAAGCAACTTAATTAGTTGACTTTCGTTTTAAGGCTTTATAAAGGATTTAATGGGAAATTACTTTCGTATGGCAGTTACTGTTTTGCAGCTTTTACAAGCTCAAAAGATTAAAGTGTCCTTAACAAATTGACTGCCAACCATTTCGATTGGAATCTAACATACATCGTAATCAAAACCAGTCATTCCGTTTGGAATGATGGGCTGATTTCCAGGCAATAAACTTACGATAAAAAACAAGCATACGTCGGTTCTATAAAATTGCTTTTAAAATTTTTATAATATCGTTATAAATATGAGCAATAAACCCATCGAATTTTAGCAGGAGGCAGTTAATTTGTCAAAAAAGAAATAGGAAAATTCTAGTAATATTTTTTCTTAAGTTAGCAACCGCTAATTTCAATTCCATAAATTAGTAACATTATAAGTGAACAACAAAAATATCTTCATCTAATAATTACAAAAATAACTCAAAGCGGTCAAGTACCAGTTACACTCTAAAAGTAATAAGACTTCGTTAGTCGAGTCGAATGAAATCGACTTTCATACTAAAAACACTTTTTATTTTTTTGATGATACATCCATAATCCCATTATAGGCAAAATTAATTTAACTTTTTAAAATATCTGACTCTAAATAGAATTGAATTTTTATTATAAAATTGTGAAATTAGTTAATTTGGGAAATAAGTGGCTCAAATGAGAAACGAATGTAACCACTCTGCTTGTGTTTTAATTGAGACTTTTTAAGCCATAAGCAGTCATAAATTAAATGAATTACTTTTATAATTATGCGTTAAATTTTACAAAGATTTGTGCGAACTATGACTTAAATTTAGTTATTGACTAATTCACTCTATCCCTGCAAAATGACTTTCTAATAATTGAATTTTAAACAGAGGTTTTTCTTTTTCTTCACTATTCATATTGTAAAATAACTAAAAATTAGTCGACTTGGTAAATTTAATAAACTGGAAGTATATTTCATTCTTGATATTCTCCAGCATTTTGTTAGATGTCTGTAACACCAACAGTTGAACCATTTCATTTCTTCTTAGCTGAATTATTAAAAGAAATTTTACATGCAATTCAGCTAGAATTGATGAAACAAACTGATTTATTTCGTTTCGTTTCTCATAAGGCCACTAACCATCACCAAATATCTTAATCTTTTTAATCTTAATGATGTTAATCGGCCGCATTGCACGCTTGCATAAACTGGCTTCGGATTTGATAAGCTTTCCACAATTATTTTAGATATTGTTTAACGGATCTTATAGGATCGGACCGCAGATAATACGTTTGTTTAAAAGATCGTAGCTTATCCAATCGACGTTAATTAATGTGGATATTTTCAGAAATTGATTTGTGGATATTATTTTTAATTTAAACTTTCATGTATACAATGTATTGTCGGTTGCATTTACGAAAATCATTTCTGTCGGTTTTTCGGTGATTAACTTTAATTTTTCCTTAGTGTAACTAAAGTCTGTCTGGAATTGCAATAGTGAAAATGGGCAAGTAGCTTGGGTGTGGTCAATGAGAACGTTTCATTGATGGTAACCAATATTTTAATAATTCAAAAATTTTACCATTTTCTAAATGTTAATGCAAAAATAACATTAAAGAACATAGAAAGCAGTTTTTAAATTCATCCCAAAATGCAACAGTTTTTTCCTAACAAAAGTTCAATATTAGGCGCCCCTATTATTGAAAACGTTCCAATCGAATCGAAAGCAGCTTAGGAAAACGCTTTTTGGATAAAAATTCGTTAATAAAGTTTCTAAAATATTCACAAATCATTTTATTAATGAATATTTATCCAAAAAAAAAAGGATTTTGTAGGCTCTTTTCGATTTGATTGGATCGTTTTCAATGATAGAGGCTTTCATTTTTGTTTTGTAATCCTCTCACATTTTAAATAAGGCTTTTAGTAATAAGAATATCTTGGCAATTGAGTTATTTTTAGGCTATACAAATTTCAGTTCAATTACACCCCTTACTTAGGTGTGTTAAAAGTTCAAGTCATACAATTTAAATAAAAAAAAATTTTAAAAGTATTCAACCAAGAAAAGTTTCATTATTTTAAAGACCTTTACTTTATGTTTGAATATCTTTAGAAAATAAAATAATAATTAATTCAAATAACAAACGAGTTAAATTAATTTGATTTGGATGGAGCACACATTTACGTAAAATTTGTATCAACTTAAACGTTTTTAGTCGCTTTAAAAATTAAAATCCTGAAATAAGTCCGTAAAATATAAGAAATATGCTGATTTTCTTAATCCTTGTGTTAATATCCAACTTTACCGATACGGTTTAGCACGCGGGTTATCCGGGTACCCATTTAATAAAATTTACTTAAATTTTTTATATTTCAATAAAAGAACGTGTTTTTAATTTGTTTTTTTTAAAATATACATTGCTGTTGAGTATCTAAGTTGTGTGTGTAATGGGTATCCGGGTAAACCGAGTTAAAAAAATAAAAAAATAACTTAAATTCATCATTTGCTTGCTTTTGAGCTAATTAACAAAGATCCGGAAGCTTAATATCAAATTTTTAATTTTTTTTTTCATACAAATATAACACGGTGGGCATCCGGATACCCGGGTATTATTAACACAAGGGTTAATGTGTTAACAAAACCAAAAGGTACATAAATTCAAAAATACGTTGTTTTTTTTTTCTAAACTCGTATCCCTAAAGTAAGTGTCGGATGTATTTAAATTTAGCATAAATCTCTTAAAATTGCGCACGTTCAGCAATTGTAGTTGCAGTTAACTTAAATTATTCACATAAAGTCCCAAAATAATTCATTAGAAGGGCAAGAATATTAAAATTCCCTCTCTCCTCTTCTCCTATCTTGTCCAGTGGAAATGAAAGTCATTAACCAAGTGGAAGGGGTTGAGCAGAAAAATATTGAAAGCGTACACGCTCGAAATAAAATATCCACTGTAGCATGCAAACTATCTTTTTTAGAGCAGCAATCTCCCAGATAGCTTCCAAAAGCGTTACGTTTTTACGCTATATACCTTTTTTTTTGCGTCCCATATCATCAGAATGAATACTTAATGCTTTCGTACCCAAACCTTCTCGTTTTATTTATTTCAACATAAAATTTTTGCAATTTCTTCCCATTTTAAAAGTAGATACGTTAAACATGCAAAGAATTTTACTTTAAAAGCATCAAAAGCGTAGGCGATGTGGAATGAATATGGGGCTCAAAAACACTTTACATATAAAAAAAATTATTCACTCTACCGAATCGGTGTAGGGGTAGAATTTCGGGTGACTGCATTCTTATCGAATTTCTATCGAACCGGAAACAGTGTTTTGTTTCGTTGTGATGTCTGGAATATGATTAAAGTTCGATTCCTTGAAGAGTATTTGAGAAGATAAAATGCCGAAAAGTCAAAGCTATAGCTGTACCCGTCCAGAGCCCAATTATTTTACCCAAAGAATCGACCTCTTGCCTGGAGGTTATTATTCCAAATTGTAGAACAGAAATTGCTTAGTGGTTTTGCGTTATGTACTTAACTTAACTTAACAACATATCGAAAGCCATTTACCATCCCGGATTCAATTCCTAGCATTCCAGACACTCAATACCTGGAATTCTAGATAAATAAACGAGTTTTAGACATGAAACTTAGAAAAATGTTTCTTTTTCGAGGTCCATGCTTTTCTTAAAGTAAAACTTTGATTTTGTTGGACTCAAAAAATCAAACTTTTAACATAAAAGTTATTCTACACTACTTTTACTATTAGGCCGTTGCGTTTTTTATAGTGCATTCTTTTTTAAAATTATTAACAGAAAAAGAACATTTTTCATCTTAAACTTTTGATTTCTTTCAAAACAAATGTTGGAACATCTTTGTCTTAATTTTTTTGAAAAAACAAACCATTTTTGAGATCATAATATTTTTATGTTCGTTGTGTTTTAATAGACTTTTTGATATTCAGACCATTTCTATAAAAATTGTCGATTTAAAATCTCAGAAATGTAATTTACTTTCTTACATTCTTATACTACTCTAGTCTGTATGTTTACGTGAACTGGAACTTAGGCAATGTGCTATTAGATTTAGTTGTCTATTGTAATGTATTTTATATTTTGCATTTTTACGATATCGTACACCGGCGAAAAAATTCTGAAAATTGTAAGCTACATAAAATTTGGTTATTTATATTAATTTCTCAGAATTCTATAAAGGATTTTATGTATCTAAAATTGCATGATAGTATGTGATTTTTGATTTATTGTACAGCCATCATATAAATAGAGCAGCTGTGTAAAATTTTAAATTTATAATAAATTAATTCAGGGTATAAACGTAAAATGACTGGTCTACCAGTCGATAGTCCCCAAAACGCAGTACTAAAATCTCTATAGGCGTTTATTTCTCATATAATCGCTGTTGCTTGATAAACCAGAGCGGATTAACATTGAAATGAGTTTAAGATTAAGTTATTAATTTAATTACCATTGTAACAGTATACCCTAGCAACTTAAGACTGTCGTTAAAAAATCTACTGAAGTCGGTGGCACAGTGGCCAATGCTCTTAAAACTAAAACGCGACTAAAAATACACAAAAAAAAATAATAATAATAATAAAATTAAAAATAAAATAAATTGACAGAGATACACGGCGTAACCTAGGCGAACTCAACTAGCGTGGCATCTAGACCCAGATCCAGACTATGGTCTAGCCCTTAAAACAAATCTCAGCATCAACTCGAGTCAAGCCCCAGGATCGCTTGCGCTCAGTTCCACAGATCCACCAAGTTGACTAGTTTGCACTTCCTCAGCTCCAAGTTGATTGATCCGACGCGTCATGCGCGCCCAAAGATCGCAGAGACGTCGCCCGTGCTCTGGGAGTGGGACATACCGCCGGCCGCGGCGGTACCATACTTTGCGGTTGCGGTCGTTTTGCGGGCGGAGGCTTGATGGTGTCCGTGATGGTACATGCGATGCAGGGAGTACTGCTGTACGGATTCAAGGTCCGAAGCGGAAGAGGTGAGCCCGGTGCTGGTCACCTTTGCGCGGGGGGCTTTTTGCATGCTCCCGTATTTATTTGTTGGCGCCTTAATTTCCGGAAGGATCGTGCTCGGGGTCAGGTGTTGCGTTCTTTGGGTGCTCTTCTGGCTCTTCGGAGAGACGTGAGAGTGGTAATCGAGGCCCTCCTGCCGTTCCCTCGCCTTCGAAAGATTATAGGAGGAGGAGGCGCTCGGCTGGAGCCACTCGTGGTGGGCGGCTTCGTCGGGGGTCATTCGCCTGGACGGATCCCATTCCAGGCAACGGCTAACAAAGTTTATGAACAGGGTG
The DNA here is from genome assembly GCA_963969385.1 of Philonicus albiceps. Classification (NCBI taxonomy): domain Eukaryota; kingdom Metazoa; phylum Arthropoda; class Insecta; order Diptera; family Asilidae; genus Philonicus; species Philonicus albiceps. Next base: position 7,380,988 of record OZ017775.1, read on the forward strand.
TCAGAGCACCGGAGCGCCTGGGAAAGTGTCTTGCTGCCGGGTTTTCGCTTGCGCCCCTTTAAGTTCGTTATGCAGCGGGGACTTCCACGGGAGTCGAAAAAGAGGCGCCTGCGGGTCGCTGTATTTATCAAATCCTCCGGCGGTAGCCCAAGCACTTCCATTATGCACGCCAGCTGCTCCACTTCGTTCTCGCCAGGAAACAGAGGGAATCCGGTGTACAGTTCAGCTAATATGCACCCTTGAAATAAAAGAAAATATTTATCAATAAGTTTCTCAAATGGAAATAGTTTTGTTACAAAAATCTTCCGCAGAAATAGTGATTAAATGTAAACAGAAATAGAGCGCCAAAAGTTTTCCTCTTTTATACTAATAGGCATATATTAAAATTTTATAGTCTCTAGTGTTTGCTCTATTTCTAGAAAAAGTCGAGGGTATGTTATTGTGCCAACAAAAATGTCTAGTTCACGTAGAACTTTAAATTTGATGCTTATTTTTAATATTGATTGGCATCATCGACTATTGCGTTTTTACTCACATTACTTCTAAACATTCCTATTTAATGAGTCTATTTAATCGTCAAAGCAGGAACAAAATCCTACCAGGAGTCATGTAGAAAATCGCGAATAGAAAGACATAGACGTGGAGCGGACGTAGGGGACTTTTGTTTTATTAACCAACTTCTTTTCGAGTTTTGCGAAATGAAACGCACGATTATTGATTTTTATATATAAGATTAATTGCTACAGAATCTGCTTCTAATTTTTAAATAATTAGATTGTAATAGAAGTAAAGATTACTAAGTTAAGCAAAGAGCGAGTTGCGAGATTCACTAAAATGATAGACCATCAATGAGGAAAATGCGCATTTTCCAAGAAATTTACCTTCATTTTTGAATAGATTTTGTAAAAGTATTAAATAACGAATTTACGGGCAGGGTTTCATAAGTCACTGATATTTTGAATTTTCCGCGCAGTAATTTTAAATGTAACACTGCTCCCATTTTGAGCAAGCTGCATCATTTAATTTTTGTTCGACAGCTATTGAAAGCAGACAACCGCGTGCATTTTAATGAAAATGGAAAAAAATGGAATTTCGTGTGTTGATTAAGCATTATTAGCAGTCACCATGGTGAAAATCCATAAATTGGTTTACGAACTGTTACCCTTATTCAGCGTATTCTCCAGATTTAGTCCCCTGCGACTATTTCCTATTTTCAAACCTGTGGATATGGTTGGGCGGTAAGATATTTGAGGTCGAATAAAGAGGTCATCACTGAAACAAACGCCTATTTTAAGGGTCTGGGCTTATTGAGAAATAAAACGCTTATTTGCTGAAAGAAAATGTCTTTTATTCAAAAAGTTACTGATTTAAGAAACTGCCCTTGTACCTATTACATATTAATCCTATTTGAAATTAAATTATTGTAAGTCTTTTAAAAGAGTAAAATTTAATAGGTACCGAAATGTATTAAAATTCATTATAATCCAAAACGGAACTTAGGGTATTATGCTCCTACTTTTCAGAGTGTGGTCATTAATTGTTCTGAAATTTTGCTTGAAAAATATTGTAACAATTTTTATAAGCTCACGAAGGGTTGATTGCAATGAATCAACCTGGAACAATTATTTACGGAAGCACCCTGTATATATTGGATGGAATTTTTCCCACTCCAGATACTTTGTATATTTTTATGACGTCCATTCCGACAAATCGATTGGAAACTCGTTTGTAGATATTGGCTTAACACCTCAACATTTAATTTTAGAGTCATATTTTTAAATCCCGTAAATCCAACCTTTAGCACATTAATGAACATTTGAAAACATTTAAGTTGCAATATTAATTTTAAAAAACAATTCATTCATTAAATTTAATTTTCTTTATAAGAATCTTTCTTTTGCCGAAGTAAAGAGTTTCCGTAATGTGATTTAATTTAATAATTTTATTAATTAATTTAATTTATTAAAAGTAAATAAAGTTAGGAAGACGAGAATTAAATATTTTGTTGTTCAAATAATTGAATTTTGATCCTTAAAGGGTTTAAATATCGTGAATAAATAAATACTTGCGTAAATTAGCTTTGTAGCTTGCTAGGAGATTGAATGAAATAGACCCAACTATTATGAGTACAGATTACTTATAGTATTACAAAAAATACCGAAATTGATATATATTTAAATGTATTGCTCTCAGGAATCATAAACTGCCACAAAAGAAAAATTCAGAGCGATTTTAGCCAAATATATCAAAATTAAATGAATAAGTTCTCTCGAAATATTTAGTTGTATAGCACAACAACTCCCTTAATTCAATTCATGTTTAAATTATTTGTATTTTGGACAGTTTAGACAGATATGCTGACATGAACTTTCTCTGAAAATGGTCTTTATCCAATTATAGAAAGTTAGTAAAATTACATACCTGTTTGGATGGAGGAAACCTCCTCTACTTATTATTATCTCAGTAATTCTCATATATAAGAAGTTTTTAATAATATAAATTAATATTAATTATTTACCGACGCGTTTTCACATTTTGTACATTTTGAACTAATAATGGCCTAAATAAATGGCCTTGAGGTACACCAAAGATGACGTTAAATAAAAGAAATTTTTTATATAGCTAGATATTTTCAATTTTATTGTTCCGTTGGCTTTCTTGGTTGTTTTTTAAGTTAAAAGCCGGAAGTGATGAAAACTTCCAGGAAAAAATCAAGGTTTTTGTCAAAATGATTACTAAGAAGTGAGACTTTTTAAAGAACTTATACCATGAGACTGTGGATAATTAAAGTGTTCTATTAATTATTTAGATTTTGCCCAATTTTCCGCCTAACACGGTCGCCTTTTTGCATTTTAAATGAAATACAATGGATCTGGGGGTAAGGATATGAATCGATTTCATTGCTAACTGCTTATTTGTTTGAAAACAAACAACTAATGAAAGGTATCGTGAGGAAATTATTTGATTGAAAATCTGCAGCTTATCTTTCGTGTACGCAACGAACATTGCAGAGGTGTGAATATGGGCATGTAAACGAGGTCAAGCCAATATTAAATACGGAATCAGCCTTAAAAGGCCAAAAGCCGTACTCTATTGAGAAAATGTTAGGTTAAAGGATATTGATTTGGTTGTTCGGTCGCTGCAGGGGAAGGAGTTTTTAGCTTATATCGTCTAACGAAGTCACTACATTTTCCGCGTTTTTAGAGATGCAAAAGAGTCGACACATTTAGAGGCTTTGTCGACATTCAGCTTATGTCTTTACAAAATGTCGCGACGGATGTCAACTGCTTGAATCGAATAGGGCATAGGCGGTTTAAACTATTGACTGTAGGGCACGACTATTCATTGGTAAAACCTTTGATTTCCTTACTTTTAAACTCCACAATTTAGCGTCGCACTCAAGTCATTAGTGATAATTGTTCCTCAGCTTGAAAGCGACTCGGGTAGTTTTGGGGACGGGTATAAAAGGCCCTACAGAGCCCGGAGAAAGCAGGAAAGTCCTTTCATTTTTTTTTCTATTTATTTTCGGAAAACAAAAGTTTCACTTTTCAAAAGCTTACGGGGGAGGATTCAGAATACCACAAAGAGGCAACAGTTTAAATCCAGGCGCTGTTCTGGTCCATAGAGGAGCAGCTGCACTACACCAGATATACCAGAAATACATAGAGCATCTCATTAGTGCACCAATGCCGTCCAAGGTGCAGTTTAGGGATATTCTGAAAAATGCTTGAATCGCATCCAAATAGCCGGTGGCGTAGGCCTGAAACGGAGGAGTCTAACAAAAGGGTAGACATTACGCCTTTCAGTCATACATGCAAATATATATTTATTTTTTTTTTCTAGTCATTTACGACCAGGGACAATGGGGACACCCGGATGCAATACTTTCATATCTGGGATTCCGCCCCAAAATCCTTTTGGAGTAAGCCGCCACATCTCGAGGAGAACCCCAACCACGTCGCAGCCACATGCTGTGTGCGATTTTTATGTCGCCGCCGGTCCGCTCACTTTGTCCCCAATTATCCCGGACCCACTTTGGCTCCAAGCCAAACAAAAAAAAAAAAAAAATAAATAAATAAAAGCTTGGGACGCGAGGCCATGAAAAAATTACGAAGGTTTCGTGATTGCTTCGTCGCCACACCGAAAAAATGTGCGTGAGATTTGAATAAATCACGTCCTGTGTCTGCGCTCCTGTAGGCCAGGCCGGGCCGAGCTGGGCCGGAACGAGGCCCTGAATTTGAATGCCACCAGAGACTCAGCCTCATCATTTGAGGTCCTTTCCTAATGGTTTCATCCAGTTGATGCTGTCGTGATGTCTTTAGCAGGTTTCGTCGCCTGAAAAGGGGATATTTTTTTTTTGATTCTGGTGGGGGAGGGGGTTCGGGTTTTCTTTTCGAAGGGTTTTATTTCAAGGTGAAAATGTACACCGGGAATGACGTGAATTAGACAGGAGAAGATCCTAGAGGATGACGGCGAAGATAAAAGCTTTTTAGGACTCTTTGTAGAATTACACTCCCGGCTATACCCTTGAAAATTGATTAGCATGGTGATGCGATACCTTCGTTTTCTTTTTGTGGTATGGGAAAAGTTTTCTGTAAATATGCCTTAAGCTTTCCATTGATTTTAAGGATTTTAAACAAATGATGAATTTGCGTCAGAGGCTGCTATCCCTATGCTTTTTTCTTTATTTTTTTTTAAATAGAACCAATTAAAAATTGATTAAGTCGGTCGCTAAGAGCTCTAATTGCCTTGAACGTGAATAATTGAGTAAATTTTATATAATATATAAGAGTTAAAAAAGGAGCGAATGGAAAAAGGTTTTATCTTTTAAATGTAAACAAAAAAGCCAAAGGTATTAATTTGAACATCATGATTTTCCTTAGAGTAGCATTTTTATAAAAAAATTTATAAATTTATATGTACGAGATATGTTTAAAAAATAACTGAAATATTCGGTTTTTGAAAATTATTTTATTATTTTATTTTTGAGAATTTAAGGTCCTTTAAGGTTCGTTTTATTTATGGGAACAGAAAAATGTCACACGTTGCTATATCTGGCGAATATGAAGGTTGATGCATCATTACAGCGTTGTTTTTAGTTAAAAACTCACGAATAAGCAATCAAGTGTGAGCAGGTGCATTACCATGGTGCAAGAGCCAACTAAAGCATATGTTACCCTTTTGATAGCTGACAGTATGTTAAAAATTCGGTTTGGATAACAGATACCTTTCACATTTATCAACACAACAACGACAAAATACAACACGAGAATTTATAAAATTACAATTACTTTTTACACCTAATTACACTTCGTATTTTGAATCAAATTTACACCACCTCTCGCAGCTCGGTTATTAGCGTACTGGACTAATATCCCAGAGGATGTGAGTTTGAATCTTGCGCATAACCATGGTCTTCTGCAGTACGTGGTAGCATAATGGGCGAAAAAATTGCCTAAGTGTGCCTTTCTATAAAAAGCAGAACCAGGTTAATCTAATCTACAAAAATTTGTTACCATTAGCATGAAATATAGTCCCTAATAATGCATATTTCTTTTATAATACTTAAGCCTTTTTGTATATTTGGACTTGTCTCGGAAGCTAATTGAATTCAAAATAATTTTAAGTTTTCAAAGTAGAAAATCCAGTTTTTGAGCTACCAATATAAAACTTTATACTCTAAATGCCTTTAAGGGAAATAATATGAATTAAGAGTGTTCTCCGCTTTTCTTTTATCCGATATTTGCAGAAGCTATTTTCATTTCATTTTAGTTCTAGTCTAGTCCAGTTCATAGTCGATGTTTTGATTTAATTATGGTCCAATGGTTATTAAAGTCAAATCAAATTTAATATAAAGAAAATAAAGCATATCGTAAATTATAAAAAGAAAATATTACGATATTTTTCTCCCTCTGGCTAATTAGTTTTACGTGAATATGGAATCGTCCTATTCAGAAGAATATTTTGCTTAAAAAAAATTGGGGCGGATTCCGAGTATAGTTCATTCTGTCTGAGTGCAATCCATTTGAATACAGTCCATTAACAACAGAAGTGGACAATGTTCGCAATTAATATCGCGCCAAAGTCTAGTGACACAATTTGCCATATATTTCCGAGAAAGGACTCTATGCAGCACAAGAGCGAAATGGATATTGCCTTGGATAACGTTGGCGTAATTTTGAATTCGTTGAACATGAACTTTATATCCCATGGGAAAACTGTCGCAACATTCGCCAGGACTGTTGTGGGGTAGCCACCCACCCAGACCCAATGCGAGTGAGGCTTTATTGTCGATGAAGGCGCTACGGGATCTCCATACAGGTGAAAAATATGAATAATATTACATATCTATATATTTTTTTTTCGTACTCACCTAAGCTCCACATGTCGATTGGTGTGCTGTACGGCAGTCCCAAGATGACCTCAGGTGAGCGGTAGAACCTCGACTGGATGTACGTGTAAATCTTGCGGTTGGTATAGCAGGAGCTGCCGAAGTCTATGACTTTTATGGAGCTGCTCCCACGTTGCTTTAATAAAATATTTTCCTTTGGGGGAAGAAAGGTAAAAATATGTTAAATTAATTAATTTTTTTTTTTTGGTACTTCACAATTGTTCGAAGTAGCTACTTACGGGCTTGAGATCACAGTGAATGATATTTTCCTGGTAAAGGAGTCTCAGACATTTCACGATCGAATTGCAGAATCTCCTTATCAGACTAAGGCTGAATCCCTGGTAGTTGTTCTTTTTGATGAGCTCATACAAGTTGAGGCTGTAAGTGGAAAAGCAGATAAATAAAATTATTTAAAAGCCCAAAAATACTATGAACGCTTTTTATTTGTAAATATTTAACATTAATCTATAACAAATTTGTGTGTAGGACCAATCTACATCTTCAAAAGATGCTATAATTTTATGCATTCCGTTTAGTTATTGTTTCTCAGTTTGCAATATCGTTATGAATGACGAGATTCATAAAAATTCTACTGCAAAAATGTACAAAACGATACATATAAACCGCACTCCTCCAACAACTTTAGTTTTTCTAAAAAAATATTCATCTACCTATCATAAATACATACATCGAAATAAGTACGACATGAGTATATGAGATATAAATTTTAAAACTCTTAGGATAATTTATTAGCCATTTCCTTTAAAAGCCCTTTAGGATAACAAAAAATTTTTATTTTGATTATTTCCCCCAGTTTATACAGCAGTTTTGCAATTTAAATAACACCTATAACTAAAAATATATGTGTACGATGAGACTAAATAAATTCGCTATAAAATGTTTATGCCCTATGCCATAAAAGGAGGAAGGAAATGAAATTAGCTTTTAACATTTAAGAGAAAATTGACCTTTTGAAGCATACACACTTTGGTAGTTAATGAATTCTTATGAGTTTTCGTATACAAAGGTTTTCCGGGTCGCTGAATTTGAATCCGCTGTTAGAAAATTTAAATTTAATATTTGGATCACATATGGTGGACGAAATTCCGCGAAAATTCTCCGAAAACTGGTATACAGGGGTTTTTGAGGTCGTCAATTACGAATCTACAATCAGATTTGCAAAATTAAAAATGGCAGATCCAATATGATATACGAAAATTTATATAATTCCTCTGAATTTGAAGTCGGAGTCGTAACCAGTGACCCTAAATACCATGCCATACAAAAATTTCTAATAGTTACCTCAAAAACTTTTGTCAATATTTAAATTTTGTCGAAAAAATCATCCTTTTTTTACGTATAGAACTTATAAAAAAAAAAATAATAATGTCCTTATACTAAGCTATTTTTAAATGTTCTTTTATCGCTAAAGAAACAGAAAATAGTACAAAAATCTACCTTAATAAGTTGATCCTAGTCCATTAAATAGCTAAAACTCAAAGAAATCAGAATGATAAAGTGGATTACCACCAGGATAGGCGTGACCTTTTACGGGGCCAGAATACACATTCAAATCAACTAAATCAAAATATATTGAATTTCCTATTTTGCTTTCTATTGAAAGAATAGAATGAGATGTAAATCGTTCGTGGCTTATTAACGATCGCAGATAATTTTTTATTATTTATTTTTAACCGCGAAAAATTGCATTCAACTGAACCTACGGTTATTGGCGTAGTTAGCGTTATTTGTAACGCAATTAATAAATTTGGGTATGCTTTGGAAAGATATGTTGTTTTTTTTACAATATATGGAAAACGATGTAACGAAATATTTCAATGCAAAGATGGTAGCGAAAATCGTACACTCATGTCAATGTGCAAGAAGTTCATCATCGATTAATGGATTATGCGATTACATTTTCTACATACATCCGAATACTCAACCATTTTACTGTATCGGGGGTCCTGAAAAATGCCTGATGAGTTTTCATAAATCCCGGGGTCTTTAAAAATGCGGGGCCAGATTCCGCTGAATGCGCTGAACGTGCCTCGCGCCGGCGCTGGTTACCACAATATTTCAAAGGGTTAAATAATAAAAATTACTTTACTGGCCACTTTATTACTTGCAAAACACCATTAAAAAATTTTGTACACAATAAACTAGCTAAATTTACTTAACGTAGTTCGTATATTTTAGAATTTAAGACTTTGGCTGACGAACATTTTTGTTTAGTTTTAACAAATGTTTTATGTGTTTATATTGTTGCTTTTGTTTAGAACTTACATGTGAATTTTAAAACGAAAACCTTTTATCATGTAAGAGAGGCATGTTATTGTAGTTTGGTCGAACATTTTATATTTAAAAACGTGAGATAAATTCAAAACATTAATTAATTTGTCGCAATTTTTGTTTGAGTTACGGGAATAGATCAAAAAAGAACTTTTTTTCCAAATAGTTTTGCATTGTTAAAATTTATTTTCGATAAACGAAAATTCTAGAATATTATCTATTTTCTTGCATTCTAAAACTAGTAAGTAAAATTAAAAGACCCCAAAAAGACAACTTTTGATAAGTTTTATAGGACTAATTTATTATTTATCCAAAACTAATTATTTTGGTTACATAGCAAACAGAATGTGACCCAGCCCTAGTAAAAAAAAAAGGCAATGGGCGTGAGCAAGGTTCGGTCACTTGTATATAAAATAATTTAAGAGAATGCCCTGAAAATAGACAATGCAACCTACAAAGGTGCATCAATAAAAAATTTAATCAGACCCATAGGCAAAATAGATTCCGTTGCAAACAAGGTAAGGTCCCGACTAATTTAATTCGACCATGACAACGGGCGTTTAACATGCAACATCCTTTCCATGAATGGGATCGGGTTTGCGCGCCCGAGTCCACCGCCAGGAATTAAATCAATAAGAAGTAGTAAGCCGGGTAATTTTCATGTTGTAAATGTTTGTTCTCCTTGAATCGCACCGGCTATAAATTTAATTTTATTATTGAAATTGACTGGTTAGGCTCAGTGTCATTTTGGGTGCTTTAGCGGCCGTGATAGATGGAAATTTTTTGTGGTATGATTGAAGTTGGCTACCCGTTTTCTTTTTAGTTTAGTTGAAACTAGTGGCAGGAAGTTAAAGAACGTGATATGAGCAGAAGGCACGCAGCAAAGACACCACCGATTTACTTTAGGTAATTTATGGAAGTGTAATCCCGTAAATCATGCGGCTGTTAGGGCTCATCATATTGTCGTCAAACAGCTTGACGAGGGATTTCAGCGTAACGAAGGTAACTCGTCATTAATGAGGGGGGGGAATCCGACCCGCCCCTTACGCCCACCTAGACTAATATGCGGCAACCGTTGTCGACATTTCAAATTTTGTTGGCGGGAACAGGGTGGGGCTGGGCTGAGTTCTGCTGCCCTATATCTTTATTTAAAATCAGTTTGCAAACACAAGGGGATGATTTGCTACGACGCACACGATGATTTTTAGTGGAAGTCTTAAGTAGATTTTCAGTGCTTTCAGAGGAGCAAGTACTCCTGTTTTTATAGCATTCAAGAAAGTAATCCACGAGGATTGCGTTTAATTGGCATCACGGGGAAGTGATAATTGCATAAATATAATTAATACCATACCAACAACTAGGCTGACTAAAATTAGCTCAAGGATCATGATGTTGTAATAGAAAATGAACTGCCTCTTTGGAAGGAGCGCCAGGGAGGTTGTGAATTAGTTGCTGAATTATTAATGGGAATTCGGAAGGAATGAAATGTTTTACTTCTTATACAGAAAATATAATTTCATTAAGGTTGGTCGGATGTTTCCTTCATGTGCTCCTAACTTTTCAAACTCGTGGCTGTGATAGCTTTTGTATATTACGGCAAATTACGTATGCATGTTACGCTGAAAGCATACCTCGCGAAAGAATTTGTTTTATTATGCTGTAGCAATTAACATCCAGAGAACTTGCCAACCAAATACTTTTGAATAAATAAAACAATAAATCGATTATTCATAAACGCATTTTTTATTTTCCAATAATATCTAATAGACTATGCCTCAGACACTATAGTCGAAGAGTTAACGCGTTTAATCAAAACATTTATCGGGTGAGGTTAGGCTGAGGTGGCTGGCTATAAGGCATACTTAGGCCAAAGCATAGGCCTATTATGATTATCACACGGGGCGGTCCACAGTCTAACCAGAAAACCATTTTGTGTCTTTGATGCACAAGCCGAAGTTTCAGATGCTTACCTAGCTCAGGTCAGTCAGTTCATCAAAGAAGAGAGTGCCCAAGTGACGAAAATTACAGAGGAGGTGCTGAATATGTGACTAAATACAATTTTAAGATATGCTTAAAAATTATTTAAGAGATTTTTTGTATATATAAAAAAAACTTATAATGCAATTTAACAAACTCTTTGGATAAAAACGAGGATCTTTCTGAAATATACTCGTAGTATGTAATTTAAAAATGGTACCGGAAAGCAAAAATTCAACTATCATTTTCCCAGACCTAACCTACAATTTTTCGAATCGAAAGGTTAACTTTTTTATAAAAGATTACAAGTGCAAGGAGCGATCCGAAAATAAAGTTCCCCAAATCATAGATCAGCTATGAAACGTATTAGGCGAAATCTGAAAACATTGGCGTGTATGGCAATTATCCCACTCTAGAAAGGGGTTTCATCTAAAGACGTTCATCGTCAGTTAACAGAGGAGGAACTACTTACAGAATTTCGCTGGACTGTCATGCCCTACCCCCCGTTACAGTTTGGACCTGGCCCCAAGTAATTACCATTTATTTTCAAAATTAAAGGAACACTTGGGTGGCTTGTGCTTTCAGACCGGTGATTCAATTCCTTAAACGCTTGGCTTCGAAATTTTACGACACGGGTATACAAAAGTTGGAGCAGCCTCTACAAAAATTCTTAGATGGAAATAACGATTACATAGAAAAATAGATTAGATGTATAATGTTAAGGAAATACACAATTCTGTTTATTTTTAAAAAAATATGGGAACCTTATTTTGCGACCGCCCTTCGTAAATCTTTTAGTTGTTAGTTTTTTAATTATTATCTTAAATTTAATTCAACTCTTCAAGAGCATTTCTGGGAAATTTGAAATACAATTTTGATATACTTCCCAAGGTTAAAGTTCGTCAATTAGGAAAACTTTTATCTCAAAAGGGAATTTTCGAAGCCGGTTTATATTATTGAAAAAACTAGAAAAATCGGAATACCTATTAAAATTTTATTAAATCGTCTGTACCAGCAAAAAGAAGACTTATTAATTATTAATTTATATTTTGTAAATCCCTTTTCAATAAAGAAAACTTACTAAAATACTAAAACTGAAAACTTCGTAAAGGAAATGAGTTTTATAGCGTAATATTTCTTTCACAGAAAATTGATATTATTCCTTGATAATAAGCTTTGTTCCTTTTCGCCTGTTTCTATATCACTTTATATTTTCTTGAGATTTTGATGTGTTCTTTGAAGATTACTTAAAATTCAGAATTCTAAATTGTCGTTAAAACTTCATGAAAGCAGTAATAACCCACCCGTCAATTTATAAACAAATTTAAGAGAAAATTAAAGTCAAATTAACTTTGTATTACCGCTCGGGAGTAATAAGTAAAATTATTAGTAATACAAATTTAGCCTAAAATTGCTTGTCTCAAATTTATTTTGTGTTTAATAATCCACGATGATTTTTAATTTTAAATACGATTTATTATATAAATAAGACTTTTAAGTACTTTTTAATACTTAATAATATTTCTAATGATTTTTGTTTTCATATTTATTTAACTTTAAGTAAACGAATCAAAGAATTTAATCAATGCTCCTTTCTTGGAATTCAAATAAAAAAAAGATAATAATTCGTTTATGAATGGTAAACACCTAAATACAAATTTATTGATTTTATGTATGATTTCCGAACAAAAATGTGGCTACATTCGATTCCTGGAACTTATACATTTTGCCAGATTTATTTCTAAGGTACTAAAAATATTTTATTAAAAGGTCCCACCTCCAAAAATAACTTGGTTACTGTCGGTATATCATAGAGCAATGACCTAGCAAATCGAGTGTTTATTCCTTACTTGAATGAAGTAATTGATGTCGTGTGTCTTTCATCTATCTTAATTATTTACCTTTTTCCCCCCCCTTAAATTACCCTATATGTATAATTTCTTTTTGTGGGACAGAAAGTAAACGACTTTTCTATTAGATAATTTCGTCCGAGGATATTCTAAGGTACTATCAAATCACGCCCTTCGAATTGGTAAAGAATGTAATTTTTCATTATTTCCTGGCCAATCATTATGTCGATTCATTGATGGATACTTACTTATCTACTTATGGGTTCACGTCAGCATAAATTATTTGAACCCTTTGCATTTTCCGGCAAGTCATTTCTGTTCTATGGCAGTAAATCGCATTAGAGCCCCAAGTATGCGGAAAGTCATGAAAAGTTTAATAGGATGACCTTAGCAGTGACTGGACTACAGATTTTGGAGGGTCTATAAATCCACAGTGGACTATTTGGAGATTGCGATCATAAAGCTACACTTTCTTATGCTTCTTCGTACGTCTTGCGTCGTCGTCTTCAGTGCTTTTTTTTTTAAGACGTCGAAGGAAAGGGCAAAACATTGTGTTTGTGCGTCACACTTCGTCGAGCCTGCCATCCATAAATCCTGTGACTAATCCGTTTACAAGATAATTGAACGAAACGTCTCCATGACTCTTTATGACTGCTCGAAACGACAGGCGAGTGGGAGAATTCGATTAGTCCATCGACTATCGATTGATCTGTTGAATTTGAGGAAGGAATGAGGAAGTGAATGGGAAGAGATGTGCCTGGAAATGTGAAGATTTATTTTCGTCGATTTCTGCCTTATCCAAGGCCCGATTAACGTTGCTTTCGTCAGCTTAATTTAATATTTCGATGAATGCTAATGAACCGTCCATTTGTGCATTGATTTTGAATTATCGGTGTGTGCTGCTGAAGGGGTGCTTTTGTTGTCAGCTTTCCACAGATGAGGAACTCCACCAACATTCTGTGGTCGCTGCTGACGGTGGCTCTCAGAGCACAAAGAAATATTCCAGATCCGGAATTAGAGTGCTGCAAATGATAGTCCTGCCCGGAGCACTTGTCCGCCGCCTGCAAATGAGGCATTAATCGCATAATTATTGTTATGCAAATTATGCAGCGCAAAACGGATAGAATCGGTGGCATTGGTTACGTAACCGCCGCTCTGATGGGGACCAGGCTGACGCGTCATTGTATCGATCGTTTGCAATTTACTGATTGGATGGCGAAATGCATTATGAGGATTTCGGGTAATTACACAAATGAGGTATTTCGAATTAGACCACTATTGGCTTTGAGTTATTTATACAGGGGCATTACACCTGACCACGACAAAGATGTCGCTTTCCGTTTATAAGCAGAACTCGGGAGCAGATGTTTACCGTGATTGAACTCTATTTACTTATAAAAAATACGGGATTTATTGAAATAATAACTATTGGATAACTTAAGGAGTTATTCAATTTTAAAATCAAAAATTAATATTTTAGAATATTGCGATACATATTCCTACATATGAAGATGTTTAATTTTTTGTAATTAAAATTATGCTAGGTGAAAATTGTATTTTCAGTTAATTTTTCTATTGAACCACTTCTAAAGAAACTTCAAATATTAAAAGGTAGCAGTAGACCAATGCCAAATTATCATTTGTTTGTTTAGTTTATCGAGTTTGGTGGTGTATTAGTGGAGAAAGGGCCTCTGGTAGTTCAGTTGTTAGCGCGCTGGTCTACCGTCCCAGAGACTGTGTGTTCGAATAATAAGCATAACCATGACCTCCTGCACTACATGATAACACAATAGTCCAACAAAATGGGCTAAGTACCTTACTTATAATTTACCTACCTTACTTATAATTTAATAATTTCCCTTTAAAATCTTGTTGTACTACTTTTAATTCTAAAGTTTTACTAGATATTTGACGCCGTTGTAAAAATTTAACTCATATTAGTTCTATACTCACTAATGAAGATATTCAGTTTATTTGGAAAACCCCATTGAATCGAATACAACTCATTTCCTTCGAGATGTTTTCAGCTTACATTGTAACCTTTTCTGTGGTGATAAAGGAATTTGTTAAAATTAATTAATAATAAAAAAGTATGCCTATCGTTTGTAAGCAATTAAACTGTGTTACGTGCCTGCAAAAGACTAGTCTTAGTTTTGGTTTTGTTTAAGTCGAAATTGGAATGAAGATTTTGTATTCTACTGCTAAATTCTCTACGTATAGTTATTTACCCACATTATTCCATCTTCCAACAAGAGGTCATACATACTGAAACAGTTTCTTTATCAAAATAAAGATAGAATACATCTGGCGCAGTAGTCCCATCACGTACAAATTGACAGAGACCATTAACTATGTCACAAAAGTCGGGCCATTAGGGAACAAGTTGAATATTTGAATTTTTTCAATCTTAGGGGTTGGAAGGTCCGACAGTTTGATCAAGAGATTTAGGCACGTCCCAAACAAATTTTCTTTTTATGGGGGTGAAGGAGACATGTGCAGGAGGAGAATACACGTGAAATACTTAAATGATAAATTTAGTAGAAAGACGAAACTTTAATATATTATTTAAAATTTAATTGTGCTCGACACATTACGTAAAATTTTCATAATTTAGGTAATTAGTAAAAGCAGTTGATAGTAGTCTTACAGAGTTTACAGGCAAAATAAATATTTGAGTTGTTATGTTATAATCATTTAATTTTACAACTGAAGAAAAATAGAAATTACTTCCATACTATATGCTAACTAATTAAAAATTAAAAGTCTATTTTCTAAACCAAGTTTCGATTAGCAAATGGAAAATAAGTAAATTTTCTTGATCGGTATTATACAAAATTCGCAAATTATTCTATATAAACTATATAAATTAGTAAAATTATTAAAAAACAAACTGCACGAATAAGATAGAAAAGTATAAGGAGATGGCTAAATATAAAAGTGAACTATTCTGAAACTCTTTGCTCAACATTATGCCAGTCCCTTAAAAATGCCAGTACCGTTTATTGTTCCATATTTAGATATTTTTTTTAAAGTCCATAAAGCTTATAAGTAGGCGGAAGTCTATTTTGTGCATGTCTTCTACCCAAGGACGCATAAAGGAGGTACTGGCAAGTACGACCAGTTACTAAGCTCTTTGAACTTTACGGTCTATCTTTTCTGTACTTGGTGATTAAATCCATCCAGATTTCGAGTTGGTTACAATTTCACCGAATTGTAATCACCCTAAAGTTGAAAAGAGCCTGGAAATTCATTCTATATTTTCTCGAAAAGTCAATATAAAATAGCAGGACCTCGGTAACCGCAAAAAGCAAGTCTTATGGTACTTTTAACCCCACTGATAATGGTACCATCTTGTGACTATTGCGATTCGGGGATAAAACCTGTAATTATCGGTTATGTTGACATTTTACTGCCGTAATTGCTGAGTTCAAGGACGTTCTTTTCTTTTCCATTAACCTGTAGCGTCCCGTGCCCCACACGTGGAGCCACCACAATGACATGCCTTTATCCCTTTTTCTAGGCTTGTCTAAAAATGAAGGCAACTGCTGGAGCTCCTTGTTATAACCCGTAATTGCAGTGTTTATAATTTTATCTCTAAACATACTGTTGACTTGCGGTGTTGGAACTCTTAATGAGTTTCCATTCGCCGAGATTCGTAGTTGTAGTACGCCTAAACCATCTCTTGGCACGGATGCAAGTCGACCTGTATCAAAAAAGATGTGGTCGGATTTCTCTCCTGTTTCCCTTTTTTTAATAGATTCAAGGGGAACAACCGGATATAAATCTTCGAATCTGGGGCATCGGGATGACGTCAATCTTGGAATATAAAAAATATACTTTATATATATATATATAATACATATATTTTCTATATTGCTCAAAGAAAGAATGTCGTAAGCATGATGTGATAAAATTATGCGTATCTATAGAAAACAACTTTTATTCGTTTCGAAATTGAACTTCTCGACAGTCGAGTGTTAGTTCATTTCTGATTACTTTCCTATCGATTATTAATCCCTCAGAATTTTTGTATAGGTCATATGTGGTGTGCCTTTAAACACATGATGCGGAACGGCTTAGGCTCAACTTCTTCAATATATGGGATGTTTCCGTTGATTTATTTCAAGAGGGTTTCCTTCTTTTTCCGATTTTTTGATGGATTGAATAAGGAAAAGTGGTGTTTTTTTTATGTTGAAGAAGAGGCCAGAGGAATGAATTTTTTTTTTTTTTGTACTTAACACATGCTTTTCTTAGTCTCAAATAAATGAGGTGAGGGCAAGGGGATTTAATGAATGCGTTTGCTAGTTGTTCAATATTCGAAACAACACGTGCTAAAGGAAGGAGCTCTTCGTATGAGATTACAAATTCAATGAGAGGATTAATTTCGTTTAAATATTTGGTACTTTAGAGTATGCAATTGTTGTGGTCTAAGTGTAATTTAGCGTAATAACTCCTGTGTGAAAAGCAAACACAACTTCCGGAGCCCTTCAAGTGCTTATATTTAAGACATTCTTCTCGATACCACAAACCTCGCAATATTGTGGGTATTAGGAGGTTCTGTCTTTAGAATATTTAAGCTTGGTGTATACATACATTGGTAGTTTAATTCATTAAAATTAAATCTTATATTATATGAATGAATACTTGAGAATGGGGTCCAGAGTCCGTCGTTGTTATTTTAAGAGAATTATTAAATGTAAATGTGCATTTTTAAAAGCACATTTTCGCAGTATTAAAGTGTTTGTTAAAAAATTCTCTTTATATTATTGAAAACAAAAAACATGCAATATACCATACCCCTTTTCAAATAGGAAATGTAACTTACATTTAAATTTATCTAAATAAAGAAAGACTCCACAGTCTTTTACTTTAATGAAATATAATTTTTAAAATTGGATACCAATGGATGGTAAAGAACAATCCTATGAAGCAATTATGAAAAGGTGAGGAACAAGTTTGGAGTCAGTAACGAAAATTTTTCATCCAAGCCGATGTTTTGTATACAAGAGCCACTAATGGCTTTGATATTTATCACTGTAATTTTTTTATAAACATTTTTAAAATACAGCCCTTTTGCAGGACTGAATAAATAATTCTAAATGTCAGAAAAATTAAGATCGATTTTTAGATATTTATGAGGTTGTTTTATTATAAAACCCTAAAATGTGATAAAGAAGACTATGGTCATCAATAATGTGAGAATTTTGTCCTTTTAAAATGCTCCCACGAAAGGATCAACCGCGTAAAAGCTTTTAGACCCTTTTTCATTTCTTAAACATAAACTCTTAAATTTGTTTGCTTTTATCTACGCGCCCTTTTTTGTTTTTAGAATGTTTAAAGATTTTGTGTGGTTTGTTTCGGATTTAAGTATCATTTGTTGATGAAA
Organism: Philonicus albiceps; assembly: GCA_963969385.1. NCBI lineage: Eukaryota > Metazoa > Arthropoda > Insecta > Diptera > Asilidae > Philonicus > Philonicus albiceps. The sequence goes on from OZ017775.1 coordinate 7,398,884, forward strand.
TGTGATTAATTTCTTTTAACTGAAACCATTTTTGAATAAATCAATAAATAAATTAAATATTTGCTTTGCTTCGAAATTAAAAATGTGTATTTTTGTAAAATTTTCGAAAATCGGTTAATTCGTACTATTTTTTTGGAGTTTTTTATAATATTGTATTATTTTTATGTATATTTGATACAAACGGATTAATATTCCGCTCTAATAAAGAATTTGGCCTATTATATGAGTAAATAAATATAATCTGTAAAGAACGTCCTACAGGAACGTGTTAAAGTGATAACCATAGTTACCTTTATTAATACTTAGTACAAGTACTCAATTAGATTTCAAATTAAGGAGGGAACGCATATATTTTTTATGGGACCTATTCAGGATTTCTTGTTTCTTTACTGAGTCACCTAAGCGTACTGAACCGATTAATTGACTCAAAGCATCTCACATTGCCTCAAATGCTTCATCTGGATGAAATTTTTATTAGCCAACCATTACATTAATTTAATTGCGGAATATAAGGACGTCTGAAAACGTTTTCAAATATTTTATAACCAATAATAAGTAATTAAAATGTAATTTGAAACACTCCAGGTATATTTTGTAATTTACTCTGGTTTTCAAAATTTTAGCAAATTAAATGTTTTTTGTTTTTTTCTTTTGAAGTTATTACATTTTCTTTCTTATTCTTGAAATTTGTAAAGTTAATAATACATTGGATATACAATTTGTAAAAGGTACAAAAATACAACTAGTTCAAATAAATATTTTTTTAAATCATAAATGTAAAATGTTTCAAGTTCGATAATTTTTCAATATTTTTATTTATTGTATACGTGATGAAAACCATCTACTCGTCTTCCATTAGCCTTTTGAATAATAACATGTGGTGAAATATGTATGCCAAAAAACTTACTCATCCGCAAAGAGAGATTTCTCAAAAATTACGAAAGGGTATAGCGCAAAATGTTTATTATCTTAGCAAGATCTTGATCTCAATTTTCTAAAGCGATTGCTTTCTTAAGAAGAGCTCATTGGTACGATTAGATTAGTCCTCGCGATGTGATAGATATCTCAAGGAAAAAATATCCATTTGTGTTGTGATTTAGGCCACATGCATTTCATTCAACACTTGACAGCGTGACCGTGAAAAATACTCGAATAAAAAAAAACCCACAATACGGTACCATGCCGAATCACTTAAAATTTTACGCAATGCTATTTTAAGACTTGGTCAGTTGTTCGGTGGTATTTATAAAATTCAAATTTTATCCAAAAATAAATTACTTCCTCGTGCCGTCCGTTGTGTTGTGATTGAGCTCATACAAATTAAATGCCAGCGATGTCACCTGTTAAAGAGTGAAAATTAATTAAAAGGTGACTAACCTCATAAGCTCAAATGTGATGCAAAGGTGCTTCCTAAAGTACATGTAGTCCAACATGTGAATAACATTATGAGATCCATCAGCGTCCACTGACCTCAGCTCCTCGAGTATGTTAAGTTCGACGACAGCCTGATTCAGAAATCGCTTCTTATTTCTGATTATCTTAATTGCTACGTGTTGATTTGTCTTATGGTCTAACGCTCGAATAACTTGGCCAAAACTGCCCTTGCCAATAACTTCGAGCACTTCGTATCGAAATGCGATATGGTCGTGTTCAATCTGTTTGAGAAAAATTGTTATATTAATTTTGAAGTTTTCTTGAATTTGATATTTCCAAATTGCATTATTTTTAATTATCACAGAAATAAGGTATGGAATTTTAATCCCCTAACTTTTAAATTATTCAATATTTGTCTGACTGCTTATACTAAAATTAGCGAACAAATTCTTTTAGATTAATTTGTTTATATGGAAAAGATTCTAATAAAGTTAAATAAAAGTTTTCTTAAAGGTTAAGTTATCCAAAGAATTGTAAAGAATTTGTTTGTGAATATATTACCGCAAGTCATCTAAAAAAAATAACCATTTTCAATATAATAATTCAGTCTTAATTAACTCATTTAATTCTTTTTCAATTACTTTTACCTATAACATTAAAATTATTTAGTTTCATTAATAATTCCAAATTACAATTCCATACTCAATTTCTTTTAGTAATAATTACTTTGGTAATTGGAAAATAATTGAATGGGAATGAGTAATTAAAATTACTTACAATTTTATAATTTCCATATTCATCATCATATCCGCAGTTCATGGAAGAGCCAGGTTTGGCGTTCACCTTGTTCGCATTTTGTCCGAAATACCACACCTCTGAAAAGACCTTAAGCTCATCGAACTCCATTTCAGTTAGGTGGCTGCTGTATCGCTTAATCATTTCTGTAAAGAGTAATCAAAAATAGAAATGAAAATCAGACACAAACCACGAACAATTAATAGTAGTAATTTGGAGCTGTAGCAAAACAAGAAAGACACATCAATCGAAATTCAGACGATTGAATTATTCGTTCGTTTTTATCTCCCCATAAAATTAACCCCGACTCCATCGGCGGTTCGTAGATTATCTTAGAATTTTTACTTAAATATAAGAGACAGCTGGTGACAAAAATTGCTGTTCATTTTTCTGTTATTTATTCTCTTCAATTGATTTGCACTTTTTTTCGCGTGCAAAAGTTTCGGGTAGATATTTTATAACGTTCACACGCTGCCATTCTGCGATTTGTTTATTCATTTTTACTGCCTTCTTAACATTCTCTAGGAGTCTTCTTCGGGGTTATTTTGGGCAATCAATACCTCCAAATTGGGGAGTGTAATTTATTAGGGGAGGACATCGAAAAAAAAAACCCCAAAGACTTTAGTCCATTTCGCTGGCATAAGGAAGATTTATTTGATTTTCGAGGGAGAATAATTGAGTTTTTATGAACTGCTTGAACCTGGATGACTATTGGGACTATGTTCTTTTGAAAAGATGGATGAGCTGATGGGGATTAGAGACTAAAATTTCTTGTTTTTCTTACAGATTTGAAGAATTAGCAAGAAATGCTGAGTAGATCGAGTTTATTTTTAGAGAACCGGAAATATTTTTTTGTTTATATTAATTAGCTCATGAGTGGGTCGATTTCTTTTGTAGAATCACGTTTGCATTGAGATAGGGCTATTGACCTGATAAACTTTCGTTTTGTATAAAAAAGATCGCATATAAAATTAGGTATACGAGTTTGATATAACTTGGATATAACTTTATCATTTTTGATTCTTCGTGGACTTCGAAACATAAATTTTTTATATAATCCAAACCAAAACAACATTTATACCCATTTAATTCGTTGAGTTTGAGATTCTTTTTATTTATGATGTGAATTTCCTAAACAAAAAAAGTTATTGCTTTATTCAATGGTTGATACCGAAATATTTAAAAGTGAACTTAGCGTTATAAGTTAATAATTAATAAAATGAAATTTCTTTGTTCTAGAAAAATATTGATATATTTTAAAAATTTAACAAAAGGAAGATAATTTTAAAGTACCCTAAAAATGTGTCAGTAGGTACTACGCTTAAAAGAATTTAATTAAAATAATTCTATGCTTTAGAATTTCAAGACTTTTTGCATGTTTTCATGCTTTAGCACAGGGTTAGTAATTTGGGTTCACATTTTCCTATATCACTTATACTGCCAGCACGAATATAATTAAAAAAGAACTCTATTTCGCTGCCTAAGTTTGCCACGAATTACTAAAGCGTACCTACACAGATATCAACTTTTTCCAGGAGAAGGATAAAGTTTTATTTAATACAAAAATATTTTATGTGTTAAGTCTTTAATATCAAAATAGACCAAAGTTAGTCTCATCAGATAGTCTAAGGCTAAACAGCCTCATCTTTAATTGATTAGATTCGGGGAGCTCAGAATAAAATCAATATGAATTTGTAGAAATCAATTAGGGTATAAGAAAAGAAGAATTAAAATCTCAAACATTGCGTTAATTTCAGATAAGTTTTAATGATCTAAGAGTTTAACAAGGTTAAAGCATTATCTTGCGAAATTCCTCACATTGCAAGAAAATGAAAGTGAAGAAATACTCGCAAAAACAGTCGAAACACAAGAAACAATTTATGTAAGAATTAATTGATTCTCAAATTCCTTCCGGTTACTGGAAAATTTGCATGTGCTCGTGTTTTGTGTCGCTTTACGAACGCCTCCATTTACCAGAAGGTTAGCTGGCGGGCGTATGTACCGTCGTGTGTTGCACAATACCACTTCATTTATATAAAAATAAAAATCATAATAAAAAAACAAAAAAGAAAACAGCCCACAAATTCCAGGTGGGCAAAGCCCGTGCTCCGTAGATTTCAGGTTCAAATTCGATTAGGCAGCGTGAATAAAAGACAAAAGCAGCAATTTCAGCAAAAATTGGTAAAATTAGAGACCTTGCTTAGGTGAATGAGGCTGCAGAATGAATGGCTGGCGGGCACACTTAGTCTCTGCATTTACCTTATTTCTTGAATCCCCATTAAGATAGAGATTAAGTGGCAGAGAAATAAAAAACGACTAAAATCCGAGTAAACAGAAAAGTAAATTCGAAAAGCTCTTGAAGTTGAAGGTTTCGAGACTTCGAGGGTGTTTGGGAGTTGGAGTGCTCATGGCCAGGATTACAGTCCACCGTATTTTGTTTTACTATTTGCTTTTTTTTTTACTTTGTTTCAAGCAACTTTTCAACAATTTCTTGTGTGGGAAGGGGTAGATTTTAGACTTTAAATTTTATACAATTAAAAGTTCAAAAATCGAAACTTAGACGATGTTAAAGAATGAAAATTTTAAGTGGTATAAAAGCAATTATCCATGATCGTGTACTTTTACTTTTATCGTGGTATAGCTTTTAATTTCAAAAAATTAAAGATAACAAATTTATTTGGATTTTTTTGCCTTTATTTTGAATAAAAACTCACTTTGAATTGAACAAGCAATTTTGTATTCCACTTCGAAACAATTGAAACAATTATCACGAGCTTAGTGGTGTGAGCATTAGAGCACAATTTCGAAGGTCGCAAGTTCGAGTCCTTTCGATGCCCAGGACTATTGCTTTTTGATAATGCTTTATGCAAATTCATGAATTTAATTTTTATACATAAGCATGGTCCTGCCAAAATCCTAACATTCGTTTTAGTCATGTGAAAACGCATCAGCATTCATCGATTTTGACGAAATAAATAAATCTTTATTCATCGTACAACGGTACTCCGGTATTAATCTTTAGAATATCGCTCAGTGATTTATAGTTATCCGAAAGTTTATGAACATTTAACGAGGAGTAGAAAATTATGAGCTCCGCCTTATTACCGAAACAGCAATTAAGTCGGTCTCGACGGTGGGCAATTGTGAGGCTGTAAAATGAACTGTTTGCTCAAAAGGTGATTCATTCGAAGGTCTTAACCGTTTTTATTCAATTAGCCATGGATGCCCAGGTGTTGTAGAATACACAACTCCGGAATCGTGTACTCAGCGGCTAGGCGCAAATAAAAAGCAAATTAACTTTTCTTCAGAGAAATAGGCTTTTGGGGTCTGAGGTACACTTCCTTGTAGGCCGGTCGTAATAGGTCTAAGGCGGGTAAAACAATTAAAACCTATTTTCGAACCCTTTAAAAGTAATAGCCCTTTTTAAAACAACGCCTCGGGAAATGTGCCTTTCGTAATTTTTGTTTTTTTTACTGCCAATTAAACAGTGAAATTGTTTTTTGTCATCTCACGCGTATAGTTTTAATTAATAATTTAGCTCACCTGATGCCGTCAATGGCTTTTGATCACATTTTGTTCCAGTTGCGGTCGATGATTTCGATGCTGTTGATGAGGCAGACGTTGATTTCGGTGATGATAAATTATTGTTGTTTGGCTGCGGACTAATTGGTAGCAGAGAATTTCCATGCGAATCGACGCATATTCGTGATGCACCACGCGTCGTTCCACCGCACAACTGTGAGAGATCCAATCGAGATCCGGATAGACGATTTTCTCGATCGCGGCGACATTTGTCGTTGTCGATTTGAACCTGTAAGAGGTAAAATTTAAAATTATATTAAATAATAAAAATGAAATGTTATATAGATTCCAAATCCATAAAATTGTTAAAGACTTTTGGGATATTGATGATTCTAAAATGGTATGATGTTATAACATACACTGGTGCGCAATAAATTTTTCATTCAGTTTTCTTAAGTCTCATGGCATTATTTTTTAATAGTAAGCAACATTGATTGATGATGGTTGATGGTTAAAACTCATCAAAACGTATGCACCACTGTGACAAATATCTGCTGAATTCAATTAAAATATGAACAATTAGGTAAATGATATTTTCATCGTTAAAATATGTCTTTTTAACAATTTAATACCATCAAATAGTGCAACATGCAAACCTTTTTAATAAATGATTTAAAATGTTTTGATCAATGATAAAATGGAAATTTTTACCTTAGTCAACATTTGCTGCTTATGTTCTATACTTAGTTTAGATTATTGACACAATTTATCTAATCAAATTTTAATTAGTAAGGTTTCGGTTTGACTTAGGCGACACGATATTGTCTTTATTAAATTTCTTCTTATTAGTTAAACTGATTACAATCATTTTACTTCTGCTTAAAAAACATGAAAATACATACATGCCTACATATTTTTAATTTCACTATTTTTTCCATTAAACGATAAAATTAGAAGAGCAGTTTTCTCAAAGTATAGTGCGAAAATAAATCTCCACTTTCATTTCCTATTCTAAATCAAACATAACAATTCTATAAAAAAATTCGCATATGTTTAAAGATGTTGACGATGTTGTACCTATGCTTTGTATACTTTCACTTTTTGCGATTTATTGTAATTTTATTCAAGTAGGCCAAAATCAGTCTAGGACCATAAATAGAATTAGAAATGCCAATACTAAAAGGATATTGGCAAATTTACTGTAGTAATTTTATAAGCGGGGATCCATCATTCTCATAGAAAGTGAATGGGTTAAGACATATTATAACTTTGTTTCTTAAGTTGTCGTCTCATATATAATTTAAGTATTATCTCGTTTTTAATTTTACATTCAATTGAATTTTTCATGGAAGAGGAAATGCCACTTAGAGATTCATTGTTTCAGCAGGATAATGCACGTGCACATTTATTACAAGGTACCCTAGCATCCCTGGAAGAAAATAACATCAATGTTTTCTCATGGCTCGCCAACAGTCTTGATTTGAACATAATTGAAAATGTGTGTGGAAGATGTTAGGCGATAGATTTTCAACAAACCGATCAAAGGACATTGAAGACATGCAATGGCTGTTGAAAAAGGAATGGACTAAAATTCCAAAGCAATCAGTGCCACAGAGAATAAATCACTGTATTTGTGCCAAAAGTTACTACTTTAAAGGATTAAATGGTCTTAATATTTTACGCAGGAGTTTTGTTATTTTTTTAATTGTCCTGAAGAAACGTTTTGTTGTACTTTGATTACAACTTGTGGAAACAATATGGGATAGTTAAATATAGTAATTTTTTAAATCCGACAAGTACTTTAAAAGCTAGAGCCATCGAAAGTAAGAGATGCATGGCAACGTGCAAGTGGTCTTAATTTTTTACGCACGACAATACTTAGTAACGGAAATATTATAATAGGCATGTATTGATATCTTTAATGCCTATATTAAAAAAAAGTATGGTATTTTATAGGTCCTTTGATAAGTAATCGGTGGAGTAAATGTAAAACTTCTCTGCATTCTTTGTTGCGAAACTTAAAATGTATGAAAATGACGCATTCCATGAACCTAGTGTTAATGAAATATTTTGTTAATGTTGTTATTTAAATTATATTATAAATGATTGAATGATTTTACAGTCCTTATTCACCGTAAAATGAGATTTTCATTAATTATGGTGGATATGATAATGATTTAGAATAAAAATCTACTTTGTGAAATTAAAGGTGATCTTATATATGCCTCTAATCACTCAAAATATTTTGATGAGCAAATTATTTTCTAATAATGCTGTTAGTAAAATTTTATAATAAATTATTAAACACCGATAATAACTACAATTTTCTACTCTAAACTCATGACCAATCTACATTTATAGGATAATAAAATTATTTTTTTCCATTTTCTTTTACTTACAGGCATTTCACATTTATCGAGCATTACGTGGCAGCGTTCGTCTTGTTATTATTTAAAGCCAAGGTAGATGCAAAAAAAATCTTTGCTCAATGCAAATTTTTGCAATTCGAATGTATGACACAACACAGTCCAAGTGTTATACGAAAAACAATAAAATCCCCGTCGAACTCCTATAATTGGGCAATCGTTAGTATATTTATTAGGTAAAGAAACAAATTAAAATCGTCTGGTGGAAACAATTAAATAATGCAATAAAACTAAAAATGAATGAAATGAGTGGATGGACTTTACTGTCTTTAACTAGTGATGCTAATGAGGTGCAAGTTCCGCGGTAGTGGCATGAATAATGAAAATATTAAAATGATTAGACGAATAAACAATTCTAAGTTGAAAGAGATTCAATCGAGGACAGTCTGTCTCGATTGATCTAGAGGATATTAGGCTTAAGTGTATTTGATTTATCTACTTTATATGATTTTGCCGAGTGGATGGAATGATCTTTTGTGATCCACGTCAATTCATATCCGGCAAATGATGGATAAAAGGCCCAAAAGGGAGCTAATTTCCTGTATTGGAAGCTTTCTTTTTTTTTTTTTTTGCAATATTCTTTTTATTTTGTGGAAATTGTTCCCTTTTGTTGTTCACGAGGTTCATGTCGTTTAAAGGAACTCAACCACCACCCCTAATGCAATCGATGTCTGACACGCACCCTTCCACATCTTCTAGCTGGCTGTAATTGTTATTTACAACCAGATAAACTTGACAGATATTTATGTTTTTGTTTATAGTACGGGAAGTCTCTCTTGCATAGAATACCACTAAATCCATAGTGGATTTATAGTCTTTATGTCACCTACTTCTTGTCGTCTCGAAAATATCCTGACAAGGCATAATAACTGCGCTTTAGATACATCACGTATGCATGTTTTTTCATGCCCCTTTGTTAAAATATACCTTAAAACGCATAAAAGGCCTTGGTGCACACGTCTTCGTACGTGGTACTGATAACATAACCTTCGCTATACACAACCCTCCCAAAAACTTGAGACACATAAAGTCATAAAGCAACTAAAGTAAGGAAGGAGTCCGTCGGTAATCGGTGCCGTTCGCCCCTTTTTCTATGTCTAGGACTCCTCCCTAAAAATTCCTATCCTCGCCAGAATCATTAGCGGCGTTTAATATATAAGTGCAACCCATTTTGGTAGGGTTTTTATTATTTCAAGTTGTAATCGTTAGACTTGAAATGCCAACCACTTTTCATACGTAAAACGTTAACGACTGCGATGAGCTAGAGTACCCTCTCTGGATGTAAAAGGAACACGTAAACGAAATTAATATCCATCCTTTTGCTGAATGCTCCTTATGCCTTATGTCTACTCGCGAAAAATTGTACGGAGAGAATGAAAAAAAAAAAATTGTTCTTTGAAATAAACATTTATGAGACTTTGATTAATAAATGCCCGCTTTTTTCTATACCTTCTTCAAGGAGACGGAACTACGGCAAAAACACAAAATATCGCATACTACTTGTGTTGAAGCATAATCGATTCACGGTTGTCAATTGTAGGGGTTTCAAAATGTTAGGCCCAACTATTTCGTGCGCATTTCGATGCCGCCGACAGATAAGGTAACAAACTCAGTTGTGTGCACAAAATTGCCTTTAATAATTTCAATGTCCTCCCCATAAGATGTTAATTTAGATGCAGACAACCTTGCGAAACAAACATCCTTCTGTACACTACAAATATTTGCAGAACGTAGGGACTATTTTGCGGGATATCAATTGGGGTTTTGTTTGTTCGGGTCGACTTTTGGTATAGGTTGCCGCCTTTTTTGTCTCATCGTGTTTCGGGTTCAAAATGTGAATGGAACGAAAATTTCTTTTACAGATTATCTTAATTGCATGAATTACAAGGACACGACGACAATTCGGTTTTATTGTACTCATTTTACTTTTTAATCGCTTTCTTTTAATTCACTGTCGTTGATATTTTCCGGAAAATTAAGTTTTTTGTGTCACGATAACGAGGTTGAAATTTAACTGATTCTAGAAAATATTTATCAAATTTTCAACAAAAGGTCGAATATAATATTCTGTAAGATACGTAAATATGTTTCACTTTTTCATTATACGACAGACACAAAATTGTCTTAATAAAAGACTGAACCAAAAAGTATTGTCATTAAAATAAATTCGCCTGTACTATCAATTTCATCAATTGCTTGAAACGATGTGTTAATTTAAAGTCTGAAGCGTTTTCATTTCATTTAGTTGATAGCAAAAAGAATACAAAAATATCAATAGAATCCAGTTGTTTATATCGATGGAAATGAAACTTGTTTAACTACTCAACAATTCCTTAAATTGTCATGCTTCAAATGATAATTTTATCAATTCTACTCTATTACGTTCAGCGGTTAGGTCTATTGATTTTGCATCTAGTGCCAGTAATTAGCAATGCAAATATGTAATTCAATTAAAAATCCTGTCACTAGTTTTAAAGACTGTAAAACAATTTTACATACCTATGTAGGGGGGCTCTTTTAAAGAATTTCGGTAATTAGTTGAGTTACCCAAAGCAAAATCAAAATAAAATTTAAAATATGTATATCATTTTCACGTGTCATATTTTTCTTATGTAAAATACCATTTCACTTGTTGGTGGTTTAGAATTTTCAAAAAACATCACAGTCTTTGGAAGATACACTTTTAAATTTTTGCAATAATATTGACGGTATTTTAGGTTCTACAATCTTTTTAGGACGTAGAGAACGGTTGGTCCGCCTCATGAACGGTTGCAATTGTTCGTAGCATACTTAAAACTTTTTTATAAATATTATTATTATAAAAATGTTTTCGTATGCTTTTTAAGTATTATAATATACCTACAAAGTTTAAAAATCATTGTTCATTAGTTTCACCTTAAAAAAAATCTTAAAAATGCCTTAAATTCATGTGTTCTAGATCACCACTCTAGGATTTTGGAAAATGTTATGTTTTTTTCGCTTAAACAATACTCTAGTGTCGTAAACAACAATATTCAAATAGCCTTATAGGGAAATGTATACTTTAGTATCCTCTAACTAAATAATTTGTGTGATTTCGTGCATATGCAAAGATTTCAAAAATTCTTTTATGTAATCCAAATTGGATTTCAGTGTTATTGAATTCCAAAATTATGACACGTTACAAATATAGCGAAATTTTATATTTAATATGCTGTCGCCACTTTTGGTGTTTATAAATACAAAAACAAATGAAACAAAATTTCTAAAACCCTATCTATGCCTAAACTATAATTTTTATGCCGTCATATCTATGAATAGAAGTAATTGGGTAGAAATTTCAAAATTTATAAAATAAAACGAGTTCAATCATAGTGTTTCTTCTATGTTTAAAAAACTCGATCAAAGTAGGTTAAATAAGACTGGCTATTAGACAATCTTCGTTATGGGAAAGACCGCCCAAAATGTGTTTCGCTGTTTTGTTTTAAACAAATTTAATTTTTATTTTCACCTCTCGATCAGACATTTTAACGCCTCGCCCACTAGTTAATGTCTGCCTAATGGAACGCATGTGTTAATTGCACATACTTTTCAGTATCAAGCACGATATCTGCCAATCAATCAACTGTACAACAAGATCAAAATCCAATTAAACATGTTCGGCTTTTGAGGTGCTAATGAACGTAGTACTTTTAAAGGAGGAAACGGTCCATCACCGATCTTGAGCGATGAGTGATTGGTACCATCGAAATGAAATTGTGAACCATTAATCTTGAGATAAGACACAAAAAAGTTTAGAAAGTTGCGGTAATCATAACGTAATAATCTCGTAATTCATCAGATTCTATCAAAATGAGACAAATCAGTATGGAGTTTTGGATTAAATTTATCCGAAAGGAATTCATTATCACCTGTCGCCAAACTTGTCGTCGTGCAATGTTATTCAATTCCTCTCTCTTCCAACGTATAAAGGAAAAAAAAGGTTTACGTCGGAAACTTGGAGGAATGGATTCTCATTCATTTCAAGTTCTACGAGGTTTGTAGTTTACTGCGTTCCATACAATTCCGATTTTATTCGGCAAAAGGAACTCCACCTTTATGCGATCTCGTGAATTTTTTAAGATAAGACAACCGAAACACTGAAGGGATATAGCGGAAATTCCCCCTAAGTTGTTGGTCGTGAAACTTGAAAAAGTCCGACAAACTTTTGCCGCAAAAAGCAGCCATAATTTCCGTAATATGGACCAAAAGAGCACTTTTGTCCTACCACAATTTTTGCTACAGAACACTTGTAAGATTTACTTTGGAATTATTTTGGTACTTGCAATTATTTTGAGGGTATATCTCAAGTGCCATCTGCCCAGATGATGCTGTCGCTTGACGATGAGATAAAAGCATGTGATGAGCTTGCAAACTTCTGAGTAATGCCAATAACGATTTTCTAGATCTCCCACGCTTTTTTACCTGCAACCACTACTCGAAAACAGGTCAAGATTTAGCGCGGGCAAATTGCAAATTAGGTCAACACACAAAGCGGGTGCAACCACGATTTTAAATCGCGTGAAATTCGAGAAGAAAAAGTTGGAGAGCCCTATTTGCTTAGGTCCTCTTTGCTTTTGTGCAAAGCTGAGTCTGGTTGTTTTTCGCAAAAACGAAGCAGGTGCAGGTTTTAGCCCGGTGAAACAAGAACCGGCAGGATGCAGCTGCAATTTTCAAGTTTAAGGTGAAAAATAAAGAAAACGAACAAAAAAAAAATTAAACACCTTCCAAGTCGGACTTGTTGCAGAAATTTAACGTGGCAAACTGACTTGAATAAAATTGGCGCGAAACAGATAATATTTTTGTACAATTTTTCTTAAAAACTCCCTCATATTATAAAATAAGTGAACTTCAAAACAGAACTAATAGAGTTACTGTACCAACTCCAACTCCATAAAAATAGGAAAAATTATGTATATGCTTTAGAGTTGTTAATTTAAATTTAGAATAAGAAAGAAATAGTTTCAGCGATATTTTACTAGATCTAACAATAACTAGAATTAAAGAGAAAAACTTTCCTTTTAAGTATATTGGCCAAATAATGCTATAATATTTGCCAGAGGGAAAAATATGAGCGCATGAAAAAATACTAAATTAGTGAGAATAGATTAAAAATACGAACTAACCCCAGACAGATAAGAGCAATAAGCAGAGAATAAATAAATTCAATCCTCGAAAAACGACAGAAATATTTAGCAACATAGCTATAAAATGTGGATCAGGTAGCTGATGTTACATTTGGAACCCTGGGATGTATTTTGAGTGATTCTTCTACATTTAGTTACTGAAAGTGGTGAAGTGCAGTTCAATCGAAGTATAAAATAAAACAGATAGTAAAATCTACAGGTGGGTAGTTTAACTTATTGTAGAGCTTATTAGTAAAATTAGAAAATTAGGAAAGGAATAAAGAAATATAGTTTAGTATAGTAGTTCTCATTGAACTAATTACGAATAGCATCTTGAGACTGGTTTGTCCGTACAACCTTCACTGGTCACTGGTATATCCGTGTTTCTCAAAGTACAACCTGCACTGGTATGTGCGTGTTAGGGGTTGCTGTCCTTACGATTACGCAATGGTATGTCCTAAAAATTACCTATAACAAGATGTCACACTTTCTATACAAGCGCAAAGCTCTAACCCATATGCAATTTTTAAAACAGCATAGGGAAATGTTCACATTAGATAAAGCAGCAAAGAACTACTGTTTCTCATGTATTATCTAAATTCCAATAAGAACGAAAAAGGTTAAGAATAGGCAGCCAAATATTCTCATTTACAGCACTTACAGTGTAGAGAATAATGTGCATCGTTTTTTTTACTACACATTTTTAAGGCGCTGTAAAATGTGTGCGGCGCTGTTGCCTATGCATGCATGCACACAATGTTCAGGCATAGGAAAATCCTGAATCACAGAAGGGGTACAGCCTGGCAGCACACACAAAGCATATATACGAATGCGGGCTGTTAACATTTTTTCACTGTTTTAAAGGCGCTGTAAAGTATTGCGAACGTGTGCATTACTCTGGATGGCGGAAGGTGGTTTCAATTTTCATTCCTAAGTTTTTGTCTTTCTCTCATATGTGAGCCCTTTATTAATATCTACTTTTAACAAAATTTACAAGGCCGTTGGGCGAACGGGACCAAGATCGAAAAAAGATACAGAAAAACGTCACGAGTGTCACATCTTATTGTAGGTAATATTTGGGGGTATGCCCGTGCCCTACACTGGTATGTCCGTGTAGAGTCTTAACAATTGTTCCCTTTAGAATACTCAAACGTATTTATCCGCAGCATCATACTGCCTAATTTTTATATTCGAAAGTTGTATTATTTTAAAATATAAAATACTTTTACCTTTATTGATTCATAAAATACGATTTATTTGCATATTTTCAATTGGGGTCCTTTTGGACTGTCGAAATAAATTTAAAATATCGATACTCGCTAAGGGTTAAAAAATACCGTCTAACCTGCGAAAAATGATTCTCAGAGGATGCAAGATGCCGACTAAGATGGGTCCAGACCTTATTAAGAGTTTTCTTCTGATACAAGTGAAAAAATCAAACGATTATTGGCCTAATCACAAGCTCAATCACTGACCGGTGTACCTGGCGGACAGGAAGTGTCGATGCCCACTCAAAAATCGGGCGGCTGCAACTTGCTTACCTGCGCCAGGTGTTTCGCTTCGTGATCATGCAGGTAATTTTCGGACGTGGATGACTGGCAATTTTTGAGTTCGTTTTTTGACCAGCCCCGTTTTAAGCTTAATTTACCTCGATCACTTCGCGGAGCGCGGATCGATGCTTATTTTTTTTATTTTTTTCTTTTTTGGGCATTTTCAATGTCATTGAACGCATTGCGCGCACCGATGCCGCATCAGGCCACGCGCAACGCGTTTTCGAATCGAAAGTTTTTTTTTTTCCCCCGGATTTAGTAGGCCACTGCGAGTTGTGCAATAAGACATAGATGCCCACGTAATTGAATGCTAATAAAGGGGGATAATAATTCAATTACTGCAAAACAATTCATCAAAACCGGAATGGTGATGGCCCACGCCGAGGAATGGGCGCTCTACGTATGCGTTAATTAACGCGCCTGGCTATTTTTGACAATAATTCTGTTAATATTTTCTGCAAATTGCACTTTAATTATTTTAAGGTCGCCTCAGACGATTCGCTGCCGTTTTGGCGTACTGAGAGGTTTTTCGGGTGGAAAAACAATTTAATTGTGCCCAGGATGAGTCACAGTGTGCTTACGAATGAGTGGTTGACTTACTTTTTTAATTACCTCACATATTGTTTTTCGGTTTTTTATATCAAAAATTCAATAATATTGCCCCAATTTCAAGTTTTAATGAACTTTCAGAAAGATCAATGTAACAATATAATTTAAGGGATACAATCGTACATCATAAAGAACCACTCAGAATCGACTTTTTTATTTTTATTATTTATAATTATTCTCCCCTTTTAAAAATATTTTATTGAATAACCTTCGATTTTGAGCAATTCAAGGAAATAAAAAAAAACCTTCTGAAAGATTTTTAAAATTAACAAATGATATTTTAAAGGTATTTTATGCTCACCAATCAGTTCCTAATGAGTGAAGTACAAAATGCTGGCTTTAAGTTACTTTCACTAAAATCCTTGATTAATATAAGTAACCATTTATTACTTATGCGTAAAAAATTACATAAATATTAACTTTGGATGGGATACTATCGTGATTCGTACGCGCGATGGATACAGCAATTTAATTTAGCGTATTTTAATTGGTTTTTCTTTTATTATTTCATTTTTGATCCATTCATTTCGCATCGCGATATGGAGAGGGAGCTTGAAAGTAACGTAATTAAAAACACAGCATAAAATGACAATTAAAAATGGATAAAATTTTAATGAATCATATATGAAAATATGTAAGAATTATTTGCATTGTATCCTGATTATTTTACTACACTTACAATAAAGAAAAAAGCATAACGTTTCTACCAATTACATTTTTATTATTTCGTCCAATTGTTGAGAAGAAAGGATAATGAAATTTTATATGCAACATTGAAGAAATACTCGTAAAAGAAAATATTTAGATCTTCTTAATGCATTTATTACATAGGCAGATGCATGATAATTGGACAGATTTTATAAAAGTTACTGACAATGAATTTCAACAAAACATAAATGCACCATAACGCTAATTGTTTTATAACGCAAAAAGAGTATTTTTACACTTAAATATAATTTTAGAGTATAAACACGTGAGAGACCGCTAAAACCTAAAGTCTACAGGTGAAGAAAAACTAACAATCGAACAAAATTTTATATTCCTAAGAAATTATCGGAAAAAGCTTGTAAAATAAAATTCCATAACAACGTTCTTAATACTTTCATAAAATCATTTTAGTTACTTCTGATTTCAATTAATTTTTTCGCACAAAATATAAAAATAAAATTGAAATTTTTCTATCAAATTGATTTAACCACTTTGAAAGAAAAACTTATTAAAATTGAAATTAAAGATAACTGAAATGAATTTCGAAATTTTAATATGGAATTTCATTTCAAAATGAGATTTTGTCAGCTTTTTTCCAATTCTACTGACTGGGTTCAGGTTCAAAGTTAGCATTCAAATAATTTTTGATAGTGTGTGAAGGTAAGAAAATATTTTTAATCCTAAAAATATCGCTTTTGTAATTTCGTTTTTATTAAAATGTCTATTGTTATTGCACAATTTATGTTTTGTGATAACATAAATAGATTCGAAATATTTAAATTTTAAGAAATATTTTTAAACTAAAACACAAAACTTTAGAGGTCAATTTCGAGAGCCGATTTTTAGTTGTGTAGACAACGATAAAAACTAAAATGCCTTGAAATTCAACCTTATAAATGTGATTTTAAAAATAAACGCTTTTAATGGGTCCTTAAATAAAATGAAAGATATTTTTAAACGATTGAGTTTTTATGCATTATTAATGTGTCCCCAACAGTTTAAATCCTATTAAATTTACAATATCCCTGTGCACACAGAAGTTAATTGCCAATTAATACAAATTGATACTTAAAGTCGTGTGTATCCTAAAAATAACTTCACAATTTTAAAAGTCTAATTTCATTTAACATCAAAAGGAATGTTAAATCCCTAAAATTCGTTGTATTCCCAGAGATTTTATAGCCTAGTTTTATCTTACACCCGCTGTGAGATGATAAAATCGACAAATTGTTACATTTTGTCGCGCGACCCAGATAATCCCGCGCATTGTGTAGTTAGACATTTTCAAATTGAAAAGTGGATGTCGGGAAAAACTAAGGAAATCCACAATAAATCAGATTTAATGTTCTTACGCAACCGGAACACATGCGGAAACTTTTCAGCATTCGTTTGCTCGGCAGATCGGAAAACGAATGAACCACTGTCGCGTGTATCTCGTTTCTCAATAAAAATGGTATCTTTTTACGTCGAACATCTTGGCCTGAGTCAGTTTGCTGGGAAAAAAAAAATGCGTAATAATTATTTTTTTTTTATTTTATATAATTTCGCTACTTGAGCATGGAGTCATCATGCAGGTAAAGTGCTGATAACAGAGAGAGTCAACGTGATAAATCAGCCTCGCGGCATGCACGCTGAGGCGGTGATAACGATGTGATAAGAAATTTATTTATATTTTTCAATTTATCAGAATAGGGTGGTGGCTGCAATTTACGGGTCTGCGGTGCAGCATCATGCCACCTCTGTTTGTTTATAAAATTTTCCGCCTTATTAAACGAATATTGCAAAATTGGAGTACGCGCTCAACAAAACGGTGTCACATCGAGGTCAAGATACGGCTGAGAGATTACATCTTTCGTGGAATTTAATTGCGGAACTTGAACCTCACCGCGCCACCCTGTGATCACGGGTAGGTGCACCTATTTCGAGTGACCTGAATAAATTTCAGATATTTGGTCAGCCGGTGCAATTATAGAACTTTTGCTAATCGGAGTCGCACAGCCACGTCCGGCGGCTGAGAACGTTGCGTTGTGCTGATGATGATGTTTTTTGGGTTGCCAAGATACTCGACAAAAATGGGGTCGAAGGTTTATTTTTGAGCGATTCCCAAGCGAGCAAAATGTTTGCAAGAAAAATATTTGGAAAGCAGTGAATGGAACATTTGTAGGAAATTTTCGTAGACTAAATAAAAACAAAACATGAACGATCCCACAAGACAGAGAATGTAGCGAAATTTTTGCGATAAAGAAAGACAGAGCCTGAAACGTGACTCCAACTGTAATTGGATTAAAGTTGCTAAGTTGAATAGATGGATTTTTCTGAGTCGTCTGTTTCACGGAAATTTACATTGTGAAGAAAGACAACCACTACCCATCGGGGAAATGATGTTAGCACATCGTCGCCACCTCACGATTTTCAGACGGCAACTTTGAACGTTTTTCGCTTACATTTGAAAACAAAATCCAAACATGCCCCATGATTTCATATGTTCAAAGTGGGAGGCATTTTCTAAGGAGATTTTTACGGCGCCCTATTCTACGTAACTTTGTCGAACTCAAAAGAATTGGGTGAATGCCATATATTGTGCTTTGTAGCCCATCAAGTCACAAGTTGCAGTAAAAACTAAATATAAAAAACACAATTTTTTAAGGTGAAACATAATTGCGACCTTGGAAGCATACCAACCAAAAACACTGCTCCTTTTTAATAACACATTTTTATATATGTTCTAATTAATGAAAGATCTTCATCTCATCGCATCTATATTACATCTTTAATATACCTAGATCTTAGGGCTCTTTATTACACTACAATCGAATAATTCCTTTTATTTTATAATTAAATGTTTCGTTTTATGCATGGCATATTTGTAGAATGTTTGTTTTATAAAAACAAACTATTTAAGTTGACTATTTCCCGAATGTCAGCGTTCGTGCAACGTGAAATTGAATTAGCATTACAAATTACTGCTTTATTCATTAGAAACATAAAACAGCTTATGAGAATTGAATTAATTGCAATTATTTATTTTACTACTTCTCTCCCCAGCAGAAACGTAGACTATGAGTAATTTATCGTCTTAAACAAATGTGTTATATAAAGACAAAGATTTCCATATTTATGTGTATAATGAGCAAACATTGCTAATTATTAAGTTTATTACACGGTTTGAATTATTTAAATTGGTTTTATGGCTCCAATGTTATTGAGTGAAATTAGTCTAAGTGATCAGAAGTTCCTTATTCCGGATAACTTTATTGTATTTATTAAAAAATAACAACATTTGAGCTCTAACCATGTGTATTTAATTATTTTTTACTATACGTTATCTAAAAAAATTAGTTTATAAATGGAAAACGTTATCTATCTATCTATCTACTTAATTAATTAAAATTAAAGACTCAACAAATTTTAAAATATCCACAATTACTAAAGTTATAATAGTTTTCACGTAGAAAATTATTTTTATAAAACACTTTTCTATTTATGTAAACTAGTAGATATTTTTTTCCTTAAGGAATACTAGAAACGCACTAGAATATTACGAGAATATTGGCTATAAGCATTAGAAAGTAAGAAATTTTGTTTTGACTTTATTTTATAAATTAGGAGATAGTAGATCACGCGAGCGCTGTTATACTATCTTAAGTCGTATGAACTGAAAGTTAATTATTTTCCCTCAAAAAGCGTGATAATGTAAAAATAAATAAAAAAGAAATTTTTAATGCACGAGGTCTAACACCCTGACCTTTTGCAGAAACTCTGAAATTCTGCGAAATCTTTAAATTGCTAAAACTTGACTGCAATCGCTCAAAAGGTTAATCACATGTGACAGAAGCACTAACAAATTGGCTTTACAATTCAGCATAAAAGATAAGGAACTAATGGTGCTAGACGAAGACTAGATGAATAGACTGAAATTTCACCGGCAGAATTTGTCCAATGTCCAAGACAATTGGCGCAGCTGTGCACCCGCATTCCTTTAACGCAATCACAAGGCGGGAAATATGTGAAGAGCTCGTGCTGAGGCTGGACTTATCTATCCAACTGATAAGTCTATCAAGAAATTGTGCTGCGATGCGGAATTCAGAGAAGCCCCACTGGAACCCCTTGTCCAGCAAAGAAATTATACGTTAGAGTGAATGCGGAAACTTTTGATAAAACGCCCAAACATTTGTGGTTCAGAATTGTGCAAATTACGCAAAGAATGCGTACCATGAAACGGGCGTAACGGCCAATGTGCTCCTATTCGCGGTGCTATTCATTTTCAATTTCGGAACAATCAAGTGGACGTCTGATGAAATGGCACCCGTGGCGGAGTTATGATGGAAAATCTTCCGAGGGGCCATGTGTGATTGAGATAAATTGAAGCATCGCCAGAGCGGCTAATAAACCGCGATGAAACTTTCTTTGATAGACTCATAGCCGTGAACAAATCGAGAGACGACGGCGACAGGCGCGGCCTTGTGGTAGTTTTTAAATGGGCCGTACGCGATAAAGCGTGCCGTGACGCCGCCGTTGTTGTTGATCTTCACGTTTTATTTCCCTTGTGCAGCAGGAACAGCATAATGAAATAAAACTGGTATTAATAAAAATTGAAAACTAGTTTGGCGATTGTGCAGATATCATCTGGAGAAATTCAAGCCGGAAACATGTAAATGGGGAGAAGCGCGCAATTGATCAGAATGAAGAAAGCAAATCGCGTCTATGTCGAGTGAAGAGGAAATGTGGACCCAATTAGAACAATCAGCGGGTCGATGACAATAAATGCTGAAATAGGGTCACTGTGCCAGTACAGAACGCGCTTATTTTTTTTTTTTTGGGCACAATACTAGCGACAGAACGAGCCTCCACCTTTAAGTCTAGAGAAGTTACCCGCATGGAACACGACCTAATTGTTTTTACCATTGGAGATTTACGAACTTAAAGCAAAAGTAGCCAAAAAGGTTTTTTTAATAATAATACAAATAAAAACTGTACTTGTTAAAAATGTTCAAAATTCAATTCAACAAGCTTCACTGACGAAATTGTAGTTCGAAATTAAATTGTAGAGAATAGATATGCGTTCTTTTAAAGTGATAGTGATAGTAATGCTGTTTTGAAAAAAAAACGGAAAAGATATTTTAAACAAAGTAAGGGCCAAAAGCAACCATATTGGATAACCAAATTATATGTACAGTAGACAAGTAATGACTCAGGGTTTGGTGTCAACAACTTAACTAAATTATGAAATCCAAAAGCATTAAGACACTGCAGTGGTATGCAAAATATTTGCAACTAAGATGGTATTTTCTTTGACTTATTACAAAAACCTATAAGCCTGTAAGTAAGATATTCTGATGCAGATTTTTAGTATTTATTACTATTTTTATAGTTTAGTTTTACCAGTTTACCACCTTCCGTGATATAAGCTGAAAAAAATTACTATTTTAGTTGCACATGTCCTTTTAAATCAAAATAACACTGAGTGGAGGATTCTTGTTAAAATTATAAATAATAATTCGAATATTTTACAGTATTTAAATATAGATAGAGTTTTATATTCAATTAAACGTTTGATAAAAGACGATATTTCTCTATCGAGACAGGTCACATAAACCTACGACAATATGCTAGATAGCGACGGCGCCAAAAATGTATTCGACCCAAATATGTAAAACGTAAAACGTAAAACCTAAACAAACAGACATCCCACAGAAGCGTCCCTTTCAGGTATATACCAAAAATTAAAGTCAATTGAATATTCATCAATTCAGTGCTGAACGATTAGAACTCCTGCGAGCCTACAGTTCGACTAAAAGAAAATTCGGTTTTATGGCTTTTCGCATAAGTGCGAGGAAGGGAATCGCAACATCCCCGGAGGGTATTCTAATCCATAAATAGAGCCCTTAACCTATATACACACACCCCCTATAAGGGCTAAGGAATTGATCGCACTTTACTTTCACCCCACACCAAATCACAATTTGAATTTTTTAAGAGGGCCAAAAATTGGGGAGCATCATTTCTGCACATCTTCGCAAGTGACACTTTTCCCACCTACGTTCTCACCGAACGCTGATGGAAAAAGGCACAATGATTGGGAGACAGGGAAAAATCGAAAAATCTGAGATGGGTGGCGGATGCTTCGATGGAGCTCGATCTTAGGCTTGGGTGCGCCACTTTAGCTGAGTCTGCAATCGTTGCGTTGGTCTATCATGGCCCCAAAAATAGCTGATTTGTTTGGTGTGCGCGGGACAAGATAGTCTCTAAAAACAAAAAAAAAATGCATCACATCTGCAACCGATTGAATTTATTCGATTGCAGGGGAATTAAACACCATCGCACCTAACATAAGTCACCGGTTGAGGGCGCGCCAAGAAGCGGTCGTTTACTTTCTCGACGACGACATCCTGAAAATTTCCCAGCGGGTGCAAATAACCCGGACGTCATCAGATTCAAGAAATTCCTGAGGTAATCGGATATTCTTGAAAGTCTGCCAGGGGATACGTTTTCTTCTGATATTATGTAAGCCGCCCTCTGGACCCGCGAGAATCCCCAATTTTCTGCGAGCGTTACATAACCACCGCCAAAAATTAGATTTTGTCTTTTAGCGCTAATCAATAGGTCTCTGCAGATTGTTTCTATCCGAAGCCGCTGATGACTCAAAGGGCAGCGCACATCGCATCCGAGTTAAAATTGGTTGAACTTGGGGATGGGGCTAAAGAGCTGAACAAAATTCTTACGGTGGGACTCACTCAACTTCAGCTACAACCTCGTACCATCGAAGAAGAATTATTTCAATTATTTTGTTCGCGGACTCGGTCTTGCGTGCGATATGAAATGAACTTAGAATTCCCCCCGGCTAGACTTTAGCAGCTCGGCTACTGCTGCTGGCTCTGGCGGATTTTATTCTAATTTGCCTAGCGAAAGCATTCTCCGCGTAATTGTGGGATATAAATCAAAAATTGTTGAGAGTTTTGCTACCATTTGGAACACATTAAATGGCAATTACATGACCCGCAAACTCACCAGAAAAACCAACTGGTGCATAGTTTATTAGGTTCCGGGGAAATTTTCTTTTCGTTCGATGCAATTAGAACTCGAGAGGAATGGAAATGGTCGTTTCAAAGTCAAAAACATGTGCAAGCAGTAAATGCATCAGGAGTTACGTATGAGGTACTCTTGGTCAAAGTAAATTGGTCGCATGATCCCTGAATGGAATTCTTTGTATTTTTTCTTTGATAGAAATTTGTTTGAACGAAATTTTATAGCGACAAACGTAACCACAGGAAATTGAATGCATACTTAATGCCCTCCAATTTGCTTATACGACTTTGATCAAAAGTTAGGAGCAAACTTTGAAAAGTTATTTTAACAGAAATCATTCTAAAAGTAAAAATTTATTTAAAAATAAAGACATGACCACTTTCTCTTAATTGCTGAGTAATTGTACTAAACAAATTTAACCAGTTTCAAGTACAATTAACACTAAAATTACCGGCGCGCAAGTCTGTAATTTTAACAACTTTCTGTACCTTTAATTTAATACGCTTTCAAATTTGAATAAATGGAAAAAGGTTTTTCAATATGTCGTAATTCTCAATTCTATTAAACTTTGGTATAAATCACAAGAGAATCCAAAAATATACAATTAAACCAAGGAAGGAATTGAGTACCAGTCAAATTGACTGGTTTTGGTAGTTCTAGTATTAATAAAAATCCTTTAATAAATATAATAATCCAAAATATGTAGGTTTTAACTCATATTATTATTATAAAAATATCATTGAAATTTTTTTAAGAGATACCTCCTAACATAGTCAGATACATTTTCAAAAAGAAAGTTATGAGTAAATATTTAAGGGGGAACACCACTATGTATAATGGATATATTTTCTTAAAGTAATCATATTTAGAAATTTCCAAAAAAAAATTTTAAATCAAAATATTAATAATTGGCGAAGTTACAGCCATTTTAGTTAGCGTAGTTAGACTAGCTGGTTCTGATTTTATTCCTACCTGAAAGACGGGTATGCCGTCTTTTGTCAAAATTTCTTTTTGAAAATATTTAGTTGCTTACTGTGCATACGTTGCTGGAAAAGGACCATCATATTGCCCCGGAAATGATGGCATCCAGTAACTTCATAAAATGTAATTATTTATATACATGAACGGCCTCAGTCATTAAGACTTCAATCGTGTTTTTCTCGAAACGACTTTTTTTTTTTAAAGTGGTGCATGCAATAACTTAAGGAATAATAGTTCGATTTAAATGTTTTTGATATGTAAATTTCAATCGCTGTAGCTAGGTCTGCGCGTAGCCGTTTTTTTTTATTTTGAAAATTACTATTTTTTAAGGTGACTTAAGTGAAGAACAAATATCTAAAAAATTGAACATTTTTTGTACAAAGTTCCCCCATTTTCTCAAAACTCAAATTTTTAAAAAAACGCTACGCATAACGACAGCTACATTCCTACAAATTAATTAAATATTCGGGTTTTTGTGTTTTCACATGAATCACTATGGAAATACTCGGTACATCGAGTATTTCCATAGTGATTCATGTGAAGACAAATTTTCCAGCAGCCTGGTCATATCTTATAACTCTTGAATTTTTCAAATAAAAATTTGTATAAGCATAGTTTAATACATTCTTAATAACATATCCTTCCTTCAATTATAAAAAGTTATTAAATAATAATAATAAAAAAAAAGAAATACAAGAAATAGCAATTTTTTATACCTTTACAGTGGTCTTCCCCCTTATTGTAAATAATTAAAAATATTTACATTTAATAAATATTATGAAGCATTATATTTTTGTAATTGTAATGTAGTTTCTCTGAAATTAATTTGTGTAATTTCCTTACATAAGAGCAATACCGGAAAAGATAATATTTCGAAGGAAAACTACAATATTTGTAAATTTTATTGTTAACTCATAAATGTCCACTCAAGTTTTGTAATTTGTAAATGTTAATTTAAAATTAATAATTGTAGGAATCCATAAATCTCGCGGTGAGGAATAAAATAGGAATAAAATCAAGAATGCAAATATACCAATGGTAAATATATTTTAAATTTATTTAGTTATTATTATAATTAACCACTTGTGATAGTTACACGGCTATGAAAAGAGGAATGATAAAAATGCGAAGCTAAAAGGTAGCATTTTCAAGAACGGATCATAATTTTCTGGATATTGTTTCGGATCGAATTTTGAAAATTTTAATAATTCTAAAGAAAATTACTTAATTTTCTATGCATAGCAATTAGTCGTTATATCAACAAGAAATAAACCAAGATTTAAATGATAATTTTCCTGTAGTAAAATGTTTTAATAGCTTCTGAAATTTCTAATTTTACATAATACAGCTCACTGGAATACTTATAAATTTGGTAAAAGAAATACCATAAAAGTTATTACTATTTGTTATTTTAGAACTGAACAATTTTACTTTAAAGCATTAACGAAACAAATCTGTAACTAATCGCATGGGTAATGGAATATAGAAATAGTAATTTTAAGAACCTAACAAATTGGAAAATATTTTGTATGAGTGTTTTTAGAAAAAAGCGTAATTTATTTTTACTTAGTAGAAAAACCTTTTTGTCATAATCTAAATTAAGAATGAAATTAAAATCAAAATCGATAGATAAGAACAGAAATTTGTTGGAAATTCAATTTCAACTATACTTTACAATTTGCATTAACAATTTCTCTGAGTGGTACAGTATTGCTCAATAATTTTCGAAATAAGCTTGTGAAAATTCAATTCAATTAAAAATACGTTGGAATTATCACCACAGAGCCTTGGTAAACGACAATGAAAATTAAAAAAAAAAAAACAAAATACTGAAGTATTGCACCAAGCTGACTAATTAGACTGATGGCAGCTTATCGGAGGAACACGATAAATAAATCGTCGAACGGTGAGAGCTAAGTATCATTTTTCAGAAACACGGGTAATACTCGCTAATACTTAGTAACGTAACTTTCCAGTTTGGAGGAAGATTACCTCAGGTGAACTGATAGGTAATTACTTCGAAGTAAAATAATGGGAGAATCACCAGTCACGTACAATGTGGCTGAGTAATTTAACAAAATTCTTGTGAAAATGTTTCCTGCTTTGATTTGATTTTGATCAAGCTAATGACGGACGTTCATTCGTTATGAATTATAACCCCCCTCGACTTATGAAACCTTCAATAGGTGTTGAGTTCAGCAAAACACTACAATAACTACTTGTTACTTAATAGTAATTCTAACAATTCAAGGTCATAGCAAGTTATCTATCTTTTCGACGAGTTAACTTTTTTCCTAGATGTTTCTTTTTCTTTTTGATAATTTCTACAAATACTTTTTTCGTTATCTTTAAGTTGTAATGTATCTGGAAGTAAACAAAAATAAAAGAGGAAAAAACATATATCAAAATTTCTACGTTGTCTTTCAAAAACCTTTGCGCTGAGTCAACATTTTTCTTTCGAAATCAGAGAGTTTAAGGTTTATTAAGGACTTTTTGAATTCTTAATTTGGCAGAAAATGATTACAGAGTAAGAAAATCCCTAACTCAAACCAGTCTCAAAAAATATTTCACCGAAATGTAACTAGCTTATCGGATTAAATAAAAATAATGAACTACAGTTGAAAAACTGGAATTTAACCTTTACTGCATTTTTGTTAAAAAAAATTCCTCTAGAATTATATGAGAATAAAGAAGTTTAAAGAAGCTTTAAAAGATAATGTAAATGTCAAAGAATCATCCAAATGAAAAAAACGGAACCCTTATAGGATTACTCGTGTGCCTGTTTATCTGTCTGTCACCGCCAATTTGCTCTGAATTTACTGGACCGATTAAGTTGAAATTTGGTACATATATGAATTTCTGTGACGTAAACAACTGAATTTTGAATATGGGGGAAAATTGAAAAAAGTGTACCGTGTGACATACCAAAAGGACTTGTTGTGAGGGTCTTAAATATATTTCTTTTTATAATTTTAAAATAAATAGTTTTAAAGTTATTTAAGAAAATAGATGAAAATTGACCATTTCCACTTATCTCTGAAACTATTGAGCCTCAAATTTAAAGAAAAAAAAAAAAAAAAACAGAAAAGAGTTCTTTGCTTATAGAAAATTCTATAAATCTATGGTCTTAAAAAAGCATGGTAAATATCTTAATATTGTGCGTAAAAACTTGCATTTGGAATGTATGGGAGAATGTTTTTTTTTTGTTTTGCTACTTATTAACCTACTTAGTAACTAGGTAAGGTAAGGTAATAATATAATGGCATGGAACCCTCAAGGCGCGACTTTTTCTTGTCTGTATTGTTTTTGTAGTAAAATCAATTCAAAACGCAAAATTAGATAATTGTTCTATAAAAGAACTAAAAATGTATCTTCTTTACGAAAACACTGTCTATACAACAAATTATAAAATAAATTTTATAGTAATTGTTTTTATGAGTAAATAACTTTAATTTTCATTCCCATAATCGTAAACATTTATTTTACCTGACTAACCTTACCTAGTTGAGAAGATGCTATGACGAATTATTAAAAAAAAAATCCATGACGACATGACGCATCGTTAAAAAGATGCAAATATGACAAAATTGAGAATGAGTCAAGAATTTGAACATTTGGTTTTTCTCTTACGTTATTTATTTCAAACGACTAATTTCGCCGTACAAACTTTTTGCCACATTTTCAGGTGCATTTATTTATTGTTACCGTCTTTATCGTAAACGACTTATCATCATTATAAGAAAGAAACCACGAAATATGTATAAACACCTACACCTGAAAATTTTTTTTTAAACCTAATTTTGTTTACAAAGTTGTTCTTCAAATGTAAAGTATAATTGAAATTTATACTGTTTTAATTAAGTATTTTTATAAGCAAGTAAGTTTTTTTATACAGGGTGTTTTCCTAAGATCTAAACAGGGTATGCCAATCGATTCTACATGGTCTCCTGATCAAAGTCTGTTTGGAGACTCCCCCTTAAAATCGCAATTGAAAATTCAACCTAGAAAATAATTCTGAGACATCATAGG
Source organism: Philonicus albiceps (assembly GCA_963969385.1). NCBI lineage: Eukaryota > Metazoa > Arthropoda > Insecta > Diptera > Asilidae > Philonicus > Philonicus albiceps. The sequence goes on from OZ017775.1 coordinate 7,427,048, forward strand.
ATACTGTGGTGCGGTTTTTTTTTTTAGAAAGGCACATAACAGAAGAAGCTTTTCCTCCGAAAAAAATTTCGATCTTATACAAAAAATCGGAAGAACGAAAGGGCAAATTATATTTTGATTTTTAAAATTGCCATTTTCATAGTTTGACGCAGTCTCTTTTGATTGTTTGTTTACGAATGGAAGAATCAGCTTTCTAATACGCTATCAACCAGTATACTACGATATCTAAGCATTTTATAGGTTGACCCCTTCAACATTTGCAATTACGATTTTAGGGGTGAAGGACCGATTTTAAAGGGGTCTCAAACGTTGTTCAGGAGACAATGTAGAATCGATTGGTATACCCCTGTTCAGACCTTAGCAAAATACTCTGCGTAATGGCAAATATTCTAATTCAAAATTTCATAGAAGAATTAAGTTAGATCTTAGAACAAGAAAACCAAAAACAGCAAAAAGTGATTTTACTTTAATTTAAAATTCATTATAAGGCTTTTTCGAATATCCAAAATCACGAAAACCTTAATTTTTATACATAATTAGTAACAGTAACGATATGTCGCACGCTATATTAAATCTATAAAATTTCCTTTTTATTTGATTAGTAATTAAGGAAGTCTAACATGTTTTTAGTATTGTGTAAAATATTTACAAACTTTAGATTAAAATTGATCGAAATATAAATTTTTGTTCATAATCATTTTAAAATTGTCTGGCATTTCTTGAATATGTAAGAATATGAAAATTTTTACCTGGGACTCAAAGGTTTAAATAAAATTATTAAGAAAAAGAAAAACCAAATTTTGATATCGGGATATTAAGATACCAGAGAAAATGATTTTTTTTAGAAAGGCCTTGAAATCGGAAACGCAACCGCCAAAAACTATTAAAAGTTTTCGCAATCATTACCCAGCATAAAGTTATCAAACTGAATAAAAGTCATATGCGGGAATTATGAGCTGAATGTAAACATAAACAAAGGGATTGGAGCGCTTCTAATCGTTTCTTAACTCGACCGTCAGCACACCGGAAACTTGCAATCGCTTCGCCTTATGTAGCTCTTCCGCGTTATTTTATTTTTTGAGAAATTAAAAACTTGCTTGTTTTCCTTTGAAGCAGAAAAAAAAATAAATACCATATAAAGATCCGCAGAAAAACTTTGAGAAATAGTAGAAAACGATTCACCTCATTCTAAGGTTAAAGCACCTCAAACAAAAGACTAAAGAACACACTGTGTGACTTTTTTTTTATCATCATTGAAGCGACGATTACTAATTCCGGAAGTGGATTTTTAAGAAAAGCTCAAATTTGATTTTGTCGATTTGTTTGTCGCTGTACTCAAGACTGTCCCATTAAGTGACTAATGCTTCACGAGATGAATGGATTGAGTGTTCTTACTCAAAATTAACACGATGTGAATAAGTGTTGAATTTCAATAATTATTTATAGGCGCCAGCCAGGTGATTTCCAAGTATCATGATTTGAATTATTTGCATGAATCAGAAGATTTTCGTGATAAGATGAATATCACCTAAAGACAAGACAAATGAGAATCATCTTTTTTTTCCCGGGAAACTGATAGTACGTCACGGCGAACTTTTGTTTACTCAGGTCAGAGGTATTGGGGACAGACTGGGGGCAGAATGTGCAGACTGCAGTCACCCGGGGAGCCCTGGGGGGATGGATGGTGATAGTATTTCGGTGCTTTCTGCCGCGATGCAATTACACACTACAGACGAAGATAGAGAGAGAAATGTTGAGATTGTTGAAGGTGTAGTTTTGAAGATATGGAAGCTGTGATTTTTATTTTATATATATATATACAATTATTTTTTATTTTATGATGGTGCAACTTACGCCAAAAAGCATCACACGGAGCTGAATATCCCTTGCAGACGACGAAGAAGAAGAGTCCTCCTGTGCCAGTGCTGCGTCTTTCTGTGTTAGTTCAGCCTCGATGGTGAAAGAAGAACCTTCTTAATCACAACACAAAGTAGAAGATAGACGGGCAATTTATGCAGTAGGACTGTGGTGCGCTGTAGACCATCTGAAGATACAAAGACAACGTTGCCGAATTGTTGAATTTCGACACTTCAACACACTCGTTAAACACATGAAACTCGATTAGCCGTGTAAGGGATGGCGCTTCCCTTTTAATATATATTTATATATGTATATTTTTTAGGCCTTTATATTAAAAATAAAAAAAAATAATAATATTGTACTATGTCAGAACAGAGGACGACATAAACACATGCACACTGCCACACTAGACACACAAGCACGAGATGAAGGAGGAGGCTGGAGCACCGCACTGGACGTAAACATATGCGTGCAACTCTATCAAAAATGGCTGAAGGTACGTTTTGTCTCGGACGATTTGGTCAATTTCTGAAATAAATCTTTCATTCCAGGTATGGGGAATTAAAGTTGTCCACTTAAGGTGTATGTAGAAGGATGCTCTGAATAAAATTGGCCGCTTACAATAAGAGGATTTTATACAGTCCAGCAAAAATTGCACTAACTTCAAAAATTTTTTAGAACCGGAAGATGTCTAGTATCGCTTTTATTAAATAGCTTTATTTAGTTCCTCATTCCATATGGAATTCAGCCAAAATATACAATGATATTATTTTATTTTATATATTTCTGATTTTAGCTCTAGCTCTTCGTCACCCAGGAGCTTCCACCACCTCACTATCGAGTGAACCGTCCGGAACTGATTGAAAACGAAACAAGCCAGAGCAATCTTTCTTGAGGGTAAACGAGACTATTGCCCAACCGACTAGCCAAGCTCTGAGTCTTCGGTAAAAGTTCCAAGACTTCGACGTGAGCAGAGTCGATGAGAAACTGGTTATACCTTATACCGTTACATTATGCTATAGGCTATGTTAGTTTGGAAATGATACGGCAATGCCCTGAGTATCTCTCGATTTCGATGTAAACATATAGTCAAAAACCGGACGCATACAATCGCATACAAGTCCCCTTCCCATAAAAGAAAAATCAAAAACAACAAAGCAACAGAGTTCCCTGTAAAACCGACTCAGCAGGGTACTGAAATTCCATGGGTGTCGGTTGAATAGTTCGACTCAAGAATAAGACAAGAAGCGTCAGGTAATTTAATCTGGAAAGATGTTCGAACCCATGAACTCCAAAACAAAACAAAAACAGAAAAAAAAAATAGAAAAAAGAAAAACACTTGCGGCATTGTCCAGAGTATCTTAGGTTCCCGAGCAGGTAAAATCATTTTTTGTCCACTCAAATAGTTGAGAAAACCAGAAACATAATCTAAAAAGCTCCAACCTGAGAATGTATTTAACAAAAACCAACACTTTAACACCCCCCAAAGTATATCTCAATTTGCGAAAGAGAGTTTTGAGATACATATTTTTCCCCAGCTCGAAACGACAGTTATTCTCGCTAGATTCATGTTGCTTACTCGAAAGTTCAATGGATGAATTTTATTCTGTGGGGTCTACTCTTTGGATGGAGTGCGGCAGAAACATGATGAAACAAGCGATTGCGTGAGCGGAAGAAGAACGTTTTAAATAGTAATTGGGCAGAAGGAAAGTCTTAAACAGTCCGCCAAGTTAGTTTGTATTCTTGGCGTGGCAATGATAACTCTACGCCAAGGGAATTGAACGGAGGAAGTCTGATCGAGTGGGTGCACTTAAGTGAGCTGAAAGTGCAGAGAGACACTAAGGAGGCTAATAATAGCATGGCTATCAAGTGATGCAAGTAATTTAACGACAAATTGCTTGGGAACAAAACGTTAAAGAGATTTTGGCGGGACAATTTATTTAGATGGATCCATTCAATTTTAGTAAGATGAGGATTTGAGCAATTTTGTTTGATGATATGGCGTCAACATTTTGACACGTTTGGGGAATTCTAAAAGACATAAAAGACAAAAAACAAGGTACATTAGGTTTATTGCATTTAACATCTAAGAGACAATGCGAAAAATATTAAAGAACGAATAAACCAAAATAAAATTGCTTATACAGCTACAGAGATAAGAAAGAAAACGACCGCAATTACACTGAGTACGCTTTTCAACAGGATAATGCTCCTAACAATTGTCTTTGTTCAGATATTCTTTGTGAAAGATAAATTCTCACATATGTATAGCAGGACAATAACCCAAGCCAACTGGTTAACATAAATTTTGTCTCTAAAGAATTGGCAAATAATTTCTTTAGGATTTTTACCGTAGATTACAAAATGCATCAAAAGAAATACTCCATCACATCACGTTTTCGAGAAAAATATAGAATGATGTATTTTCATTAAGAATTAACTTAATTTAGGAGCTTATAGTGTTACTCAAATGATAACTGAAATCTTAAGTTATTATAAAAAAATACAACAAAATTTAAAACATTTTAGTATTACTTTTTTCCATAAACTTTTTATTTGGTGCAATAGGTGGAGAATAAAAGCGCACATTCATGAAAAATTGTTTGTCAAGATATGTAAAAATTCCATAGAGATAAATTGTATTCGATATGCTTAGATTAATTTTTTTTTTTTAACAGTGGCTGTCTAGAAAGGCACACTTAGGCCAATTTTGGCCCATTCTGTTACCACGTAGCGCAGGAGACCATGGTTATTCGTGGGATTCGAACCCACAGCCTCTGGGACGGTAGGACAGCGCGCTAACAACTGAACTACCAGAGTCTTAGATTAATACTCAGGCTTTAATTTAAGCTACGATATAAACTTCTATTATGAACTTTTATTTTCTGATAGATTTTACTGTGATTTTTTCGTAATTCGTAATCTTCGGGGAAAAAAAATTGTATAGAAATGATTTGCCAATTCTTTGGAGATAAAATAAGAAATTGAAATTTGGTAACCAGAGTTATCAATGAAAGATAAGCAATTTTTAGATTGATATTAAAAACAAATACGTCGTTTGGTTTTCAAATTTAAGTAAGTAAAGCCACAGAGTTAAAATGAAGAGGAATCTTATAGGAGTCTTCAATGTGTACCTTTACGGAGTATGCTTGTAAATTTTGAATAACGTATCGGAATATTTTTGAAGTAATAACTGTTAGTATAAAGGTAAAACGATATTTTTAAACAATAATTGTTAATATTCTTAAAATCTAACAGGGTGTTTTAAATGTGAACTATTCATAAATTCCGCTGTACGATTTTTAGAACTAAAATAGAATTAAAGTAGATTTCAGCATTGTTCTAGGTTCTAGGTTCAAGTGGCTGCCAAAAGAAGGCACACTTAGGCCAAGTTAGGCCCATTGTGATACCACGTGGGACGAAGCCCCCAATAACTAGCCCTCGAACCATTTGGACTCTTTAATGAACTGCTCCAGGCTTCTAATCGTGACGGAGCTCAGTTCCGACAGATCATTAAAGAAAGTGGAGCCCAGGCTCAGATTTCTCCGGACCGCTTTCAGCATTGTTAAATTGCAATAAAGTGTCAGTACATCAAATTATAATCTTTCTAACTTTTCTATTGTTTAATAATAAAGTTATAATCTTAATTCTAAAGATATATAATAAATAATTTGCCTGAATTAAAGAAAGGAAATATAAAAATGTACAAGTTTTTATTTGAAGTCTATGTATTAGTTAAAGAATTATTAATAATGGTCGATACCAGACTATGTCTTTCAAAAAGCGATATATTCTCTTTAAACTCATCGTGACTTAATTTATAAAAGGCTCCACTACATTTTACAAAATCTACATCGTCGAGAATACCTCTTCAATTCCATCTATTAATTTTTTTTTCCAATTTGCATCCTTTTCGCGCAATTCACTTTGTTTGTTGTTCCCGCGAATATCTTAATCAAAATTTTACTATAGATTTAAAACAGCTGAGAGCCTTTTGTAAATTTTCTCAATTTACAAAGCTGTTCTAACAGTCTTTTTAACGCTATTAGACGTTTATGAATAAAACTTTTTGGCATTTTCGTTGTAAAGGCTTTATAAGCTACTTTTAAGTTTTTATGAATATGCCATAAATATTTAATTTAGTAAAATTTTTAGTCCTGTTAGATGTCTTCTAGTAATTTTCTTAAAATGAAAGGCATTTTGTAAGCCATTAAAGGATTTTTCCGCAAAAATTGCTGTTTGACCCTCAAAAACAAAGTTTATAAAAGAGTAATAAATCTAGAACTCCAGTTATTTGCACCTGTACGAGCGGTAAATAAGCCTTAGCCTCGCAGAGTTAAGATAACACCCCAAGAACACACCCACCCTGGAAATGTTGACAAAGCCCCTTTCGTTTATGAAGATTTACGAAAGCTCTCCGCAAAACAGGCCTGCAACATGAAACAACTGGGAATAAACCTCATCATAACACCATAATCATAAAGTGTGCTCAGAAGCGGGATGTACACGGTAATCTCCTTATTTCACTTAGATTACTGAGGCGCATCCAATTACCATGGAGAGCGCGCATGCACCGCGAGCATAAAGAAAGGACTCGAGCATAAAACATAACGATAGAGGAGAGCATAAAATTACAATAGCATCATTTTGGAGAGTATCGCACACATTTGCAGTATTCTAGTACGGATGCTGGATGAGGAAATCACGATATGGATCATTTTTTACATATAGGTGAGTTATGTGTGTTATATGCACTGCATCTCGGGGTGTTTTGGGATTCTGCGGCAGTCACAACACTCCCACTCGCAGGGGAGAGCTTTGACCTTCAAAAATACAATTCACAAGTTTGGCATTGGGGCAGCTTCGGTCTTGTTGTTGTCTGGTCACTACGAAATCGTGAGGGTTAGGCGAATACGGCGGGTATTGGATGAAATACTGATCAAATTCAATTATTGAATCTCTAAAAATAACCCTCGACTAGAAAGGATAAAAAACAAAAAATCATTACGGAGAAAAATACAAGGAATATAAATGTTTCCTTAGCCAAAAGTTTGTCCCGAGAGTCCTTCTATCTTTGTTATGGCGGGAAGTGATGCTTTGGGGAATTGATTTTTCAAAAGTTTCCATTTTCTTGACCATTTCTCAAGATATAATATAAATAGCTGGACTGCAGTTGATTTGACGAGTATTGGAGTAAATTGCATACTCTGCTGTAACAAAGTCCAAGGTCTATGCCACTTCAATGTCGAGGTCGTTTTGTAAAAGCAAACTTGGGATAAAAGTTTTAAATGGTATTGAGAACATTTTAACAATAGCAAGAATATGTTGAATTGTTTAAAATAGTGTAGACCATTGTTTACTATTAACGGATGAATACTTCAGTAAAATCGATCGCATTTGGATTCTAAGAAATAAATGAAAAAATATTATTTTCCTGGTCACTATATTTAATACTTAGAAAAATTACTGAAATAAGCGATTTGTAACGAATTTAGTTCTTTTAAATAATCTGTAATCCATTTTTAAATATTTAATAATGTGAACTTTTTAACTAACATAGGTCAGAGAAGAATTATTTTAGTCAAGTAGGAGCACATTTCTAAGTTAATTATCCATAGATAGCAAAACTGGAAACATTGAGAAATAGGCCCAAAAAGTATTTCCACACTTTTGTCTTTTAACCATGTTTTAAAAATTACTTAAAAAAGTTAATGGATCGTTAAAAATACTCGTAATGAAATTTGAATTAAAATTTGCACCCTTGACTATGGGTATAATTAATAAATTGTTAATTTGAATAATAATAATAAATATTTTATTGACATTAAACATATGTGACAAGCTAAACTGCAGAAACTAATTCATCAACTCCACTGATTAGAAGAAATAATGTTAACCTTAGTAAAGTTTTTGTTATTACCACTAAAGGAGAAAATTTAGAAGTATTTTAAGAAATTGGACTGTTCTATTAAAATTCCGATGAAGCAAAAAGGTAGATGTCCAGTTAAATAATTTTATAAGCATATTTTCAGCCTATCTAAGGTACTTATAATTTGCTATGTGACCCGTACACAAAAACTCGATAAAATAACCTTTCATCACGTTTTTCAATGCGACCTTCTTGGTCACATTTAAAATTTTCTTACTTTATCGTCCAAGAATTTCACGTTCTAGACAAGCGATTGAAGCCCACCATAGTCTCACCTGGCCGAGCTACCTTAATGCAATTAATGACGCGGAAACCTACGCAACACTTCCCACGGGCCCGTTGTAAAAACGTGCAAATTGCAAAATCGTGTCCAAGAGAGCTTTTCACTTTCTAGAGGACCATTGTCATTGGATTTCGCGCACATTCCCTCCATTTGAAGGGAAACGTGTCTCCGACGAGAATAGAATCTTAGAAAGCCAAACTGTAGATTGTCAGTGACCCATTCGAGCTCTATAAGTATAAATAAGCCTTAAGATAGATTGCCGGATAATGAATTGTGTGCATCTCACAGATTGTCTGAGACGTGTTCTGTATTCTCATTGTGGCTTTTGGCATCGGGAAAAAATCAAAGTCGCTATAAATATAGACACGTGCTCTCCAAAATGCATTATTCTGCGAAATTATTTTTGGAATATACAAACGAAAAGTGTACGTACAACGGATAGCAACGGTGTGGTTATCTCATCGATTTCTTAACTCTCGGTTGCAATTTCCTCAATTTCTTGCTATTTATTCCTGACATATCGAGAGATAGCATCCGTTTGTTCCAGAGTCAAGTATTATTACAGCATTCTGTACATGTATGTTAAATAACAACTATTTTTAGATCTAGCAAGAAATATTTTTCTGTATTGGATTCTGTTGAAAAGGATAAAAATGGAACACTTGATTAGATTCTGATGATATTTGACCTTTCGTCCATATGTTTAATTCAGCTAAGTCTATCATGTTGAGCTTTTACTCATGAGTAGTAGCCATGAATAAAGTTTTACATTGATACTGAATACATTACATACAGTGGAATATTTATAGTGAGGCTTAGAGGGCCCAGGCTAGCCGAAATAGAAGAAAGTAAGCGAAGCTAGAATAGGGTAACGAAAAAAACGTACCTTATCTACTATGCGAGCTTTAACTTGACATGTTTATATTTTAGTTTATATATTCCTAAGCCCTAGATCGCAGATAGAAAGAAAATAAGGAAAGATGATTTATTAATTCAATCGCATTTTATAAATAATGGTTATTAGTTTTGTTTCATTTCAACAAATCTAAGGCATTACAAAGGTATTTTTGTACAAAGATCCCCTAGTGCAATAACTTTATATAGTTGTCCCCTTATTTTAAAAGTGGTCTAAGTGAAAAAGTCATAAGGATGATGTTATCTTAAAAGAATACATATAAAAAGTATGAATGATAGCGATAAAGTAAAATATAGGCATAATTAAGGGGGCTGAGATAGATGGGCTAGGAAAATTAAATGAAGGAGGGTTGCAAATACTGGCTTAGCCCAAGGGCGGTTATACATACATTTTGGTCTCCTATGGTAAAATATTCCACAAAATATATATCAACTAAGGAAAACTGAATATTTATACATATCATATTAAATATTAAACGAAAATAATGATGATCTATTCAGCGAACGTATATTTTTCTGACCAGTTCTCAACCAATAAATCAATATTCTTTTTAAACTTTTATTTCAGTCTAATCATTTAAATTATAGAAATCATATTCTAGTTAATATTCTGCAGAATCTTTACGTTTCAGTTTAGAGTTTTTGAAGACCTCCAATTTTAATTATGTTGATAAAGTTTAGAAGGTATGGTTAAGTTCTGTAGAATTCTCAAAATTGCTTAATAAATCCCTTAAAAATAGTGAAATTTTTGAACGATATCAGAGATTAGAATGTTTCATGCTATTACCTGAATTTAAGTTATAGCATATTTTCTTTTGATTATATCTCTTACCTAATTAAACGAAATTTATAGTAAAACTTTTAAATTATAAGCCAAAAGAGATATATTTTAATATCTTCAACTTTATCACCCTAGTTCGTGTTAAATATTGAATTACAAAATTTCGTGATACTGCTACACAAGTTTACCTAAACTCGATTATTCCCAAAAGGAAGTTATAAAACAAAACTTCTTCTAGTTTTAGGAACATAAAAAATGGAAGAAAACTAAAACTATATTCGCCTGAGAGGCTTTTCAGAATTCAAAAGCAATCTGAGCTCAACTATAAAAAAAAATATATATAACTTTAGCTATAAAGCGTAAATAAAAACGCGACGGAGAACTCCTTTACTTCGTGCCATGAAAGTAATTTTCCGTTTATTAGAAGTTTTAATAAAAATTCCGTAAATGAAGCAATATAAATGTAAACAGTTGCCAATTAAAAAGGCAAAAATTGGAGTCAGGTTAAGTAAATTAGCCGGGCAGTCAGTCAACCGGACTTCTTTCAGGTATATAAAAGATTAAAGCAAAAGAAGTCCGCGGAGTCTGTGGCGCGTAACGCATGTCTGATTAGCAAGAAAAATTATTGGAGCGCTTTCTTGAAACGCAACGCGAACAAATTGAATCTGGTGCATCTCTGTTCGCCTGCAGCTAATTAGTCGGTGCAAATGACCGTAAACTGGTATATTATGGTAGCTGGGTCTTCTTCGTTGTGGAAATGCCGCGAATGAGGCGACTTTAAGCCCACCCAGCCAGATGATAAATGGCGTGCTCCCCCATCACAGTCTACTAAGCATTATCTTTTCTAGCCGCAAAGGGTCACGAAACCCTTGGTATGGTGCGGTGCGAACGTAAAAAAAAAAAAAGGCTCGACGTCTACCCCATGCAGTTCGCTGGTTAAATTTAGAGAGATACCCAAACGATTAGGAGTTATGCTGTAGGAACTCCTATATAGCATAAATTTTATGTTGTACCTGCAGAATTTTTGGTGTGAACGGAACAAAATCTTATTACTCTGGTGGTGGATCCTTAATTTAGCCACCAGCCACTGTTCAAGGGCTTTTTGCCGAATGCCGACTGATATATATGCGTACTACATGACATGTATGTAGAACGTCTTTAATAAACCCGGACCCTTTTCGCACACATAAATCCTGCGGATCCATAGGGGCGTCTATCGAAAAGATTCGTGGGAGGATGGGACTCTATCGATCGGCGCAGATCCGACCTCCAACCTCCGACCACGACCGTTGTCAACGTCGTCACCAAAAAGGAAGAGTCAATCTAAACCTGCTTGGAGCAAACTAGGGCTATACATAGTCCGAGTGACGTCACTCTAGAGGATGCTATGCTACATTTTGTTGGGGAAATGACGTAAATAAAACCCATTCCTAGTTACCTGGAAAAGGGCTCCATATCCTCTGATTTGATGGAGCACCACCAGTGGTTGAGTGGTTGGCGTGAGGTTTCTGTTTTACTTATTTATTTATTTATTTATTTTTTTTTGTACGCCTCCTGATGCCTGTTACGCGCATAATTTTTGGTGTGGGTGAATTTTATGGAGGTTTCAGTCATTCAATTATTTAATAAAAGGCTCCCAAAGCGCCTTTTCATGATTTCTCGAGTTGTTTACTCTCCTTACATTTTCTCGCTTAAAATAGACATTTTTGTATTTTAAAAGAGAAATGCTCCGACATTTTGTGGGTTAAAAAAAAAAAAACAAAAAGAGTCATTCGTTTTAAGACTTTTTAATGAATACATTTTCCAGAGATGATTATCATGAACTTTTACATTTAAGACTAGACAACCGCATAACTAGAATGTGTTGGAAAATTATAATTTCAAATAATTAAAAAAAAAAAACAAGAGAGATAACTATCAACACCGTTTGAAGTTAGGCCGTTCCGGTTTTGAAGCAAAACTTTTTATTTTAATAATGTTCCTTTAAACTTTTGCGGAAATATGTGAAAAGATCACAACGAATTTAAAATAAAAGGATACTTAAGGCATTCTCTATGCCAAGCATTCACCGTCTTGAAGGTTTTTAAATTCCCCCTTTGCTAATCAAAATAATACCAGTAATGAATTTAAATGACTCTTTATAACGAAAATCTTCATAAAGTAAACTATTTCGAAATTAAAATGTGATGCAATGAAATTTGTAAGAATTTAACACCATATTTTAATTGTACAAACCAAAAAAAAATACCTATTCATTCATTATTGGCCTATTTTAGCCTTTAGTAAACTAAAAGTAAAGTTGTAAAGAAAAAACACTTTGGAGTTAAAATATCTATAAGAATTAGCTAGAGTAAGATCTTTATCTAGGTACCAAAGTTCTGAATCCTACTGCTTGCCCTTTAGCTGGTCCTCGACCAAAGCTGTGGTGGAAAGATGGGTGCTAAGACAGTAAACCTTATACTGGGACAATGCTTCGAGGTTATCGGCTAGTAAAGAACTTGTTAAACCTGAGGTATATTCTAAAACCACCACCCTGAGCAAGAACGATTAGGTCAATATCAACTATATGTAGAGGATGAAGAAACCACACCTCACATCTTGTGTGATTGCTGGACTTTATTAAGGACGAGAAGAATTCTTGAGCTCGGCTGAAGTTTGTGAGTGATCTTCCAGCTTTCCTTGGGGTAGCGTTAGGCTAGTGGGCTTTTCACATAAAAGACTGCTATGGTCGAAGTGCCTAACATATGGGGCTCCTCTCTATAATAATAATAAAGAGCTAAATGAAGCACAAAATGTTGTCTAATACATGCGAACATTTAAGGTTCGTTTTCCTCAAAGCAGTGTTTTCTGACATGTACATAGAAATATTTCTGCTAGACTTTTATAATTCTAAATTGCCTATGAATCGCCCCAATTTTTGTACTATGAAACACTATTCTTATGGTATGTAATTATGGGAGTAATTGTTTAATTAACCAATATCTTATAAGTTTTCTAGGCTATGGTATAGGCATAGATACTTTTATTAAAGGTTATTAGGTCATAAAACGAAAACAGTCAACCAATCTAGACATACAGATTTAATGAAACAATGCATGATTTTTCCACAAAAGGTCCTTCTACCATTATTTTTTAATAAAGACCAAAAAACGATCTGTTTCAACATAATAAATAGATTCACACCGAATCCAACCAAGTTTTATAGGAGCTCTGATAACAATAGAATTTTCCAGGTATGAACAAAAAAATAAAAAAAAACGTACATCTGTTCTATATTTTTGTAAAGGCGGATAATCAAAGTCGATGGGAGCTCGGTTGGCCCATTAAACGACAAAATCCCTCCATAAAACTGAAAAGCAGGCAGGATAATAAAGAAAAACTTCTTTTTGCAGTGAAAATCCCTAGCTTTTGTTAATAATTACCACGTAAAACCACAAAAATATGATTTTCCCGAAATTAATTACTCAAAGTTACTGTCACTAAGCTGAGTACCATAACTACGCGGGAGCAGTGATCCACTTGAAAGAGGGCCGCGAATTGGGGCGGAGGTGCTCTTCACCAACGAAACCAGTCGAGCAGACCTTGTTAAACTTTTTAATTATACAAATCTGGCGCCAACGAACCATCCTGGAAGAATTCATAATTAGAACTCTGCCGCCACTGGAGAGGGAATATGCGGCTGAAAGCGTAGAAGAGAGGTCAAGGCCTCCTGTGTGTAGGGGTCTCCTCTTTTGGCGTGTGTGCTTCCGCGCGCGCGTTCATTGCACGCGCCGCGAACGCCCTGCCGAGACGACATTTTTTATCCTGTGTAATAATTCATGCATCACCTGGAAACAGGCGACCTAAGTGGGATAACACCCATCCCATTCTCCATCCACATAATGCGCGGTGCGGTGCACACCTGAGATACAATTTCACGAATAAATCTCAGAGGATCCGACAACCAACAGACACGGTGCATGTGCGCTCATCCACTCGAGTCAATCCTCCACCGGTGGAGCACTCATGGTTGGCGTTTTTCGAGGGCAATAAATTATACCAAAACATTTTTATATAAAAAGCAATTTTTTTTTTTTTTTTTAAACAAATGACTCGAGTTCATAGAGGCACATGAAACGTGAAAAAGTCTGAGTGTGGTGTGGTATAGAGAGAAATTGGCCAAAGAAAAGCGAATATCCGTTAACCGGTAAGGTTTTATACCTGGGCCGCGAGCCTCCACCTGAAACCTGCTTAGAGAAAACTTGAAGAACAAGAAATGCCCGTGGTGCTCTTTTTCGACTCTAGAGCCTCTACTGCAAGACGGTAAGTGCTCTACAGGTTCAGGTGGTGTCGAATTTTGTGGGATTTCAATTTTCAATTGACACCATTTGAGCTCGACTGAATCAGTGGGGAGCAAGGTGAATATTTACTTAATTAAGACGACAAATATTTTGCGAGCAATTCTAGAGAATAAGCGATATTTTATTTAAAGGGTTGATAAATAACATTAAAGAGACACTTCAAAAAACTAAAGAGATATGAAATGAAATAAAACAAACCTAAAAACTTTACGATTGAAGATTGAAGAGAATTTTTCTTTACTTTGGAATTGATTTAGTAAATTCGAAATTTTAAGAACTATACAACTTAAACAAAAACTCTTTTTTTTTTAAAATTCATTTTCCAGCAAAAACATGTCTTTTAAAAGTAAATTTAGTTGAAAAACTGATGTTACTTTCGTAAAATTATTATTATATTTTCTATTTATAAGCTGATGGTGAGTGTTTGGTGGTCTAGTGTAGGTATGATCGATTATGATTTCATGAACCCTGATTTTATCGATTACAGCAGGAATATACTGCAATCAGCTGAATTATTTCATAATGCAACAACTTAAAGAAAAAAAGCCTAGATTGGCCAACAGATCGCCTCCTGTTATTGCATGGTAACGCTAGACCACACACTGCTTAAATGACTGTGGCAAGACTACAGGAATTGGAGTTGGAACTTCTTCATCATTCTCTATACTCACCAGACATAATGCCAACTGACTATCACTTCTCTTCCACAATTTAGACAGCTTTTTAATAGGAAAATTCATTTCGACTAACAAAAGTCGCATTCTAAATAGAGATCATAAAATATGTATTTGAAGAAATTAAGAAATTTGGGTATGTCATGAAGTAAAGGTAAAAATAAAAGTAGCTGAACTGAATTCGTAAATTCTGCACATATAAATATTTAGTGGGCACAATGTGATTTATCTCAGAGTATATTTTGATTATTTTAAACGGAAATTGGTTCCTTTTTCATCCCCACGACAGCCTTTAATTAGGACTACTTTCGTTAAAATTCTCCACTACCTACGTCAATATGATCAGCCATTCTAAAGTGACGTGAATACTTTTTAGGTAACATTATTAGTCCCTTTTCAAGCCTGAGTACGAGCTGTACTTACGTACATCATCCGCCTTACTTTTCCAAGGAATTTAATTAGAAGATTTTATTCCACAGGTAAGGTAAAGCATATTATTTGGTTTAATAATACCAGCGATTAAATAGGTACGTACATGAGCATCTCTGCTATATAAATTCTCAGGATCCCTCTTGACTAAATAATAATAAATTCGTGTCTATCCCTTTGTTAACTGAGGGTAGTCAGTTGTGCCTTTGCATTATTAAGAATTTAAAATTTTTTTCGAACGCACGTACTATAATAATTTAGTATATCTGAATTATTTGAAAAATCTCTGAGGTTTTCATTCATTTTTAAAACTATTAAGAAACGACGGTTTGTAAACTATTAATTCTAACAATTGAAATGTTATTTTTATATAAAACACGAATTTTTACTTCGTGGAGGTTTAAATTTTCCTCAGAGTTGTCATATTTTGTCACTTAATACTTTAAATTAATTTATCAAAATTATTAAAGTAAAATATCAGAGATATTATTAAAAAAAATTAAGATCCAGAAATAAACATACTCAAAAGTGATCATGGCATTTTGATAGTATGTTTACTTTTTTAAGAATACGAAAAGGAATATTGTGGCTAAAATGCTATAAGAGTATGTCAAAAATATTAAAAACGTAAAGATTACTTTCTCTCAAAGCATCTTACACACATTTAACATTTAAACAGGACGACTGTGCCTTAGGGGCTAGCTTTGACCTAACGCAATTTTTTTAAATAAAATTGCTTTAAAAATTCAAAGAAAACATCTTAAAATTGTATTGCATTTCTTTTGTTATACGAATTATGAACGATTCTGTTTTTATAAATGGAATAGACCTAAAAGGAGTTTTAAAAAAAAAAATTATTACGAGAAGATTTTCTAATTTTAACAATTAACTAGTTTTAGGGAAACTCTTTGAAAGTGGTCCCCATTGGATAGAGTTAAAACCTGCATAAGATCGTTAAATTGTGTTTGACTTTATGCAATAGCTAGCCCCACCAAAGTTAATTTTCACGAGCTGCTATTGCATTTAAACACCAAAGTAGGTTAATTGATTGATTGTTCATATTTATTTTTCACCGTTCTATATTGAAAATGCAATTAAAAGATGTTTTTAAAATTAAATCAAAGGGCAAATGTAAACTGCTCCCTTTTAAGCTTCTCAATAGTTCAGCAGCTTTTCAAAAAAAAAAAAAAAAAAGAAGAAACAATCGAGGGATCAATTTCACTAGAAGGGGTGGGTGTTTCAATACGTAATATCCTGAAGGCAAATATAACCGCAAAAGGTCACACGTTTCGGAAACAATTCCGATAACTTTGAAGTTGGAATTGATATCTTTTTCCCTTTTTCCCGGAAAAACTGGAAATCCATTCTATCAAGTTTTGCTTTCGAAGCACTCTTGTATGAATTTGGTATATTCACGGCTATTCATTCAAAAATCAACAAATGGTTGATGTGACCCGAATAAACGATTGAATGAATGAAATGCGAATTATCACGACATTCACCTCTACCAGGTGTGAAAATTACTTACTTTTACTTGGAGCATAGCCAGGAGTATTCAAATCGTAAAGAACTCTATTTGCTTGCGCTAGGAAGAGGCACAACACTGAAAACAGAGCACAAGTACCTTAACACCGGATTTCAAACGACTCCAGGAAACGTTTCAATTGTATATTACACTGCCCAATAGTCTTGGAACGAAGAGTCTTAGTAAGATTCCTATTTTTGCAATTTTCGAATTCAACTCTAAACAAAATTAGGCACATTAAGGAAAATTGAAATTATTTTAATTCCTCAAGTGGTATTACCACGACTAGTCACAACAAGAAAGCACGATTGCTTAGCATAAACTAATGCAAAACCTCATGAAATCTGCGACTATCCAAAGTCGAGTATTTGGCGACGCTCTCCGTATGAAACTGAAAAATAGCAGTCAGATTGTGTGCACTTTACTGATGAATAATTAGCTCCTGTGCGGTATACCTGCCCCAGGAATGTTTCCTATGGTTTTAATAATCGATACCGGCCACGTTTCACGTTGCGTGTGTTTATCTATGGCATAAAAGAGCCATTCTCCCTATGTATGTTTTTCAAGTAGCCGCGACTTTCGCTTGACTAATTTTTACCGATTCGACCTCGACCAGGTTGGTGATTAAAACCACCGGTGAGCCCTAATCGGTAGCGTTGTCGGAGAAATATCACATCGAGCTCAAGTGGCTCCACAAGTGCATCTTCTATGGAATTGAACTTATTCTATTGAAAGCGACACGTGATTATTTAATCGTAGAATTGATGTCGCACGAGTTAGTGTTTCTTTTGGAAGCATTAGTGCATGAATATGTTCGGGACGACAACTACAATATTACAGGACAGATATTTATTGAATAATTCGAATTGCATGTTACCGCAGAAATACACTTCCATATATATCTCTGGATAGTCTGGTCAAATATTAATCCCTTGCATGTTCCAACTGGTCTATGGAATTTGCTTTTTCAATTTTCTAACTTTATGGACACTAGGGCGCCTGGGAGCAGAGCTTTGACATGGAAAAATTGATAAATAGATATGTAGGTGGACAATGTAATACACTGGGTTGGCTCATGTAGAATTTTATTTAACCACAATAAATAGAATTATAAAAGGCGAACTAAAGGCTAAAAGGCCACTAAAAATGAAAGTGTCTGTGGTTGAAATTTTAATATAACATCGTTTTCTGAATAAACACGATAAAATATTATTAAATATTACGAGTACTTAGATGTGGTGTCCCAACAATGTGAATAAAAGCAAATTATTTTAAAGTTCGTTATAATTAGGGGATTACGATTCGCCTAAAAGTGAAAAAACATTCTTAACTATGAAAAATTCCATATTTAATTGATATTATCGGAATGTATCTCTTAATATGCTCCTTTTTAAAAATTTTCGTTTAATTAATTTTTAAAAACAAATTGCTTTAAATCGTTTTTAAAACATGTTTTCATTTCGAGCGGGTTAATTCGAATATTTATTAACGAAATGCGCAAAACCCTCAACAGTTTTTAAGCTATTTAAACAGATCTTGTGACAATTAAATTCAATTCAATTTATGTTTTTAATTCAATTCATTTCATTAAGTATCGCCGTATAATTTTATTTATTTATGTAAATTTCAATTCACGTTATGTTTATCCCATTCAATTTTACGTGTATAGTTGCGTTTGTTTATGATTGAAAATTTTGTTTATTTTAAAAAATATTTCAATCAATTTTGCAGTGCTTTTACGTTTGCCTGATTAAACAATGAATTGGTTTGAACATTATGAAATTTAATAACTCTTATTTATTGGACGAAGTGAGCCATAATTTATTTATAGTATCACTATTACGTTTTAAGTTATTTTAATTTGAATTCATTAAAACGAATTGTTAGTAGCTTTCTGTTCTTTTTCTAAAATTATAATTAAACAAATATTTTTCTAAATGTGGGTACTAATTTTTGAAATACTTTTTCAAATCTAAACTAACATTGCGTGTGTGTTAAGAGAACAACGCACCCGCTGCGCATGACTGGTTTTCTTTTATCTCAGAATACTTTTTAAGGAACTTTATTTCCGAAGAGGCGTAATTTTATCCAAGAAAATTAATGGGCATTTCTCCAAGACTTATTGCGCAAATCAACTGAGCATGAGTAAACAACTTAAAGTCACCCTACGTCTTTGTGAGAGGTCATGGGCCAGAAGAGCAATGGTATCTGAATGCCATTGTCCGTCTAGCCGTCTGAAAATCAATTAACTCATGAAACGAAGTCTGGTCGCCGATGAGGAGTGCATTTATTCCCCATCCGATTAAAAAATTCTAATTAGGCTCCATTAAGAGTCTCCGAACATCTTCTTAATTCCATCTTCCTTATTATAATAACGCCCTCGATAAATTACAATGAAAGAAAGCAGCAATTTACCCGGGCACGCCATATTCACGCCACAAGGCACGCACACGTGATGAAAGAAAAATCCGCACAGTCTGTCTTTTAGTCGAGAGGTTTCAAGAGTTTCGCAGGTCATCGCATCACTTTTACCCGGCGGTACCGTGACCGGAGTATATTTTTATTAATTGAATCCGACCAGGCGATGGGGCAAACACGTGCATTTTTATATACCGGGAAAGGTTAAAAAACGCGTTACGCAAGAAAATTAAATTTTCCTTGAGAAGCTTCTGTGCGCCTCCTCTACTTTGTTTCCCGTGAGCACTTGTTGCTTAGAGATACGCGCGTAGCTAAATAAATAGATAGAAGGCTAAGCGAGGCAAGTGACCAATTAAAATGTCTTTAGTGTTTGCATTTTAAAACGTTGGCACTTTTATCTAATTTATCTTCCAAAACGGTTTATTTACCACGTGAGAGTAATTTTAAAATTCTATTAGGTGTCGACGGTAGGTGCTATGTATGTAGGTCCTAGATGCACTCACCCGCCCACCCATTGCGCGGTGCGTGTGAAACGAATTACGACCTTCTAAGATAAGATTGAGGCAATCCAGACAAGTTAGCCAGACGTGTGCTAAGCAATTGGTATGCTTACTACGGGCCACGCCAAGACGACGACAGTCTTGTACGTAAGATGCCCGTGATAAGATTCAAGTGTAAACAAGTGAAAGTAACGTTACACTGGAGAAATTTCTAAAGCTTCAATTTTAGCCTTAATGCGCGAGTCTTCCTTCACCTGGAAAATGACACTTTCCGGCTGATGGGCGTGCGATGGAAAGCGTTTTCAAGACGATTTTCTTGTTACGCACCTGTAACCATGGGATGGGAATGTGGAAGAAAGTTAAAAATTGTTTTAAGGTGCGTAAGCGGATAAATCACTTCGACGATGAATGAAAAATTAATTTTAGGGAAAAACATTGAATATGACATGAATTCTATGTTAATTTTCTTGTACGTAAATCAAAAAACGTATGGCGTTTTAAAAATGAAAATGTGAAAATTACAATAAACGGTTTAGCTTATAATAGCCAGGTCAATAGTTTAGGACCTTCAGTATACATCCCATAAGGTGGTAAGTGACCAACAAATTGACTTTCTGATAGGTAATAAACACGCAAAATGATAAAATAGTGGTGATAGTTAAATATTGATTTTTTTTCATATAATGTACATTATATGCAAACTTCCAACTTATAAATTTATAGTATAATTTGAAAAAAGTAAATACTAACAATATGAAAGAAATATTTCAAATTTCTGACTAAAAAATACACCAAGGAGAGAATATTCGTGTTAGCAATGCTAATTACTATTAATTGTCTAATTATGCTCACAAAAAGAGGCCAATTTAAATAAATATTTACCAATTTGCTGTGCACCTCAATAAAAATCTGCTTTTATGACTAACAGACTTCTTGTACATTGGGAAAATAAGAAAATGGTGAAGCGTGTGATTCTTCCACTTAAAGATGCAGTTCTTATAGCAAATGTGGGAAATTCAAGTCAATGCACCATTCAAATGCAAAAAGAGAGGGTTTAACGACTAATTGGAATGACCCAAGGCCAAGTTTGTAATTAGGTTGCTAAACCAAAATGAGTGGTAACGTGTGGTTGTGTAGAATACTCTGAACGGAAGCCCTTTTATATAAATTACAATTTCTAGAACTCGTATTATTTTAGGTATAATATAAAATAAAATAGGCTAATTATAGTTTAATATTATAAGTTTAAAAAAACCGAACAAGTGCGAGGTGAACTTGCATGGAGAGGGTTCCGTACGATGAATATTTTGTCTACCAAGTTTCTTTAAATCTAACTCAAATTTGTTTGTGGTAACTAAAAAATTGTATACGAGTAGATGGTACCAGATTGTAGAGGGAAGTATTGTCTATTCTTGCAATCTGTCTTGTCATAAGGTACACTCGTTAGGGGAGGACAGACAAACACACGAGTGATCCTATAAGGGTTCAGTTTTTTCATTCGAACGTACGGAACCCTAAAAATAATAGCTAAAATACGACATATTATCAATATTTTGTTTAAAACCATCAAACCTAATTAGCTTAGGCTTGGAATTACTATCTATTATTCGTTAGTTAGTTAATTTAGTTAGTTCGTTAATTTTATTAATTTTTATTTTACGATGACATAGTTAAAACACTAAAAAAAAGTGCCTAAAATTATGATATTTAATCTTAAATCCTTTTTTCAATTTCAAATAATGTTACTTTAATTTCAAAGCAGTAGGATCATTTTCAAAATTTATTTATAACCGTGTAAAAATAATAGGTAGCCTTACAGTGACAAAGCAACTGCCGCATGGCACTTCTAGGGGCATATGACGGTCAAAAGGACTAAAATAACTTTGAAAATTGTAAGGCCGTACGCTAAAATTTAGGTAAACATTCTGGTGGCAGTTGATACGGGCGAATAGCGGCTGACCTTTGGGAAATAAACGGAGAAAATAATATCTAATTAAATTATATTAAAATATCATTTATTACTAAAGTGTAGGTTAGGTTAGGTTGCTCTGGCTGCTTAGAAAGGCACACTTAGGCCAATTTTGGCCCATTGTGTTACCACGCAGCGCAGGAGACCATGGTTATTCGTGGGATTCGAACCCACAGCCTCTGGGACGGTAGGACAGCGCGCTAACAACTGAACTATCGGAGGCCCCTTAAAGTGTAATTTTGAATAATTTTTTAATTAGTAAACTTATAATTATGCTATGCTGTTTGTATTTGAATAAATAAATTTGATTTAATATTTTTATAAAAATGTATTCGACCCTCATATCCTACTACATGTGTATATATATTTATGGTATATATGGTGCATATGTTTTGTATTTTAAATCTTAGTTCGACGTAAAGCCTAGCAGCGGTCATACAGAAATTTCGTAAAATCGTATTGTCCGACAAACAGACTTCACTCAGTCCCTGTTCGGACAGACAAAATCGTTAAATTACGATCCTTGTTTGATCTCATTTGACCGTTGTATTTTTACTCGGATAGAACGAATAACTAGGGCATCACTATTCAAGTCAATTTGTTTAAAACCACCAAAATACATCACTTTTAAACAAATATTTTGTTGAATTGTTAAAAATTACAAGACGTTTATTGTTCTGCTTTAACCTCTTCAGCGATGAATTTTTTAAAGATGGAAAAAAGTAGTTTCAAATTGTTTTTCATTCAATAATAAAGCGATATTAGTAAACAAATAAAAAACGTAGTTTTTCAAAATGTTATAATAAAGCAATAATTTTCCAATAAATGAAAAAGAAATCTTGCGACAATCAGAGGTCAACTTGGAAATATTTTTAATCCTTTGAGCGCTGAGTTATGCGAAGCTAAACATGAGATCTAGACTAACTACGTTTTACGACGAATCACACGTAGGGCTCCCGGGTTTTTATGACGGAGCGCATGCTGGGCTGGCTGTAATTCCATTGCAAAATATGTTGATTGTGACAGAAAAGGCTTTAATCCTTTGAGCGTTATAAACTCATTATAGGTCAAATTAGCCCAAATTGAATGGTTGTGTGAGCATAGTGCTCAAAGGGTTAAAGCGGTGAATTTTAACTAAAATAAAATCTGTGCTGCTACAATACAAAATGTTTGGCTTTATTGGTAAGAAATAATCTAGGGTAAATTTTCATAAAAGATTTTATTATTTTCTTCCTATTGGAATGATTTTAAAAACTAGACACATATGGGCCGGTGTCCTGGTTAATCAAATTAAAAAGGAAAGTTAAAATTAACTAACTCATTTTCATTATTACAAAAAAAAAACCGTTTTAAGGCTTTGGTGTAGTCGTTTGGTTGGTACATAAACTAATTTCGGTTGAACCTTTGAAACAAGCCAGTTTTGTTTACTTTACAACTTTAGTAATCAATGATAGGAGCCTAAATTTTTTACTTTTTCAGTGTTCTGATGATATTTGATAAAATTTATAAATAACTAACACTTTAGGGGCCTCTGATAGTTCAGTTGTTAGCGCACTATCCTACCGTCCCAGAGGCTGTGGGTTCGAATCCCACGAATAACCATGGTCTCTCCTGCGCTACGTGGTAAATACAATGGGCCAAAATTGGAGAAAGTGTGCCTTTCTAGGCAGCCACAGTAACCTAACCTAACCTAACACTTTAGAAGTATAATTTAAGGGTCGAAGTAGTGGTTACGTTAACCTTCCTTGAAAATTGAAGGGAAACCAGTTTTTCCAATTATTTTTCCAACAAATCATTCCTCGTTACGTTTAAAAATATATTTAACCGACCTTGAGTGCTTGACGTAGTTTACGTAAAAAAATAATTACGAAATTTATTTTTAAAGCAAGAAGTAATGAGAACTCATTTTTCCTTCCTTTATTTCGTTAAAAGCGGGAATTCAGTTCAAGGCTCGTCGAACAACAAATCACCCAGAATGGATCTTTCTCCGTTCCTTTCTTTTTAATTTAATAATAAACGAAAATCCCTGAAATATTTTGATTTATAACGGGCAATTTTCATCTAAAGTTCCACCAATAAAATTGGAAAGCGGAATACCACAAGGCGAGTGGGTTTGTTTACAAAATCTGTCGATTTATAACAAATTGCCGGTTAGGCAACATGCACCAATACACTCACCTGTGTGAAAAACAATCGGGGAATGCAGAGAAATGGCAACATGACGCCGGGCTGTGGGTCTTCTTTTGCGGTCTTTGTCGTCTTCGAAGAAAATCCCCCACGAGGGGGGGGTCTTATAATCCAAAAAGCTCGCGCGGACGACTCTACTAATTTCGAACATTCGCTGCACCACCAACAAACAAAACGCACACGCGAGCTTTTTCGAACACACAGAGAGACACTCTTCCACCAGCAACAACTTGCGATGCGTGCAACGTTCGGAGCCTCGACGTCGTCGAACCGCTGGGATACCGTCTGACCGCCACTGTTGTCGTCGCCGATGTCGATTAATCAGCTTAATTGCGGCAATTGCGGGTGTAATAACCACCGGCAGCAATTTTCATTGAGATTCCACCGCACGATGCTATTGTCCGTCTGTTTGTCTGTCTGTCCGCTAGCCTAATCGTGGGAGTTCTCGCGATGCGACGCTCCACGAGGGAGTCCAAGATCCATCTGATAAAATCGCCTCATTTTTGCATGCACCGCGATGGACTTGGACACAGAGGCGTTAGCTAGGAGCGCGCGGCTGCGGATATTTCCCACCGGAGTGGCGCGACGCAGCGGAGGAGGCTTGTCACCCCACGGTACATCGGCCCCATCCATGACCCCTCCGCCTCCCCCCTGACCAACCGCAGCATAGTCGTCACCGTGCAAACGGTCGATCAACTTTGACTCGGCCACCAGGCGGTTTCAGTGCGCTCGCGGTCACCCACGCACTTTAATTTTGGCCTGTTTGCGGAAGAAGAAGTTCGCAACATTGGCATTATTAGTGCGGGAGGGGTGACCGTAGTGTACGAGCGAGTGGGCGGGCGGCTAAATATCATCCAAATGATTTGTGACCGGCATCGGGCCTTTGTTGTCACGTTTTTCGCAGCAACGGCCGACACAAAAGTCGTTGTCACTTTGCGTGTGATTTTCTCACATATTTCATCGGACGATGTGGGTCAGGCCGTTTAATTGATTTGCTGACTATTTGCCGAGACTCGCCCCTGCGCGCGGGCTAGCCCATAGATCGAAGGATGAGAGTTGGTGAGTTTTATTTTTAATCAAAACGAGGGAGAGGCCTAGTTGCGCTTATTGAGGTCGGAGCAATTTTGTTTACCCCTTTAAAATGCCTCCGAGGCCCATTTATTTCTCGGGCGCAAGACTTTCTTAAGAACTCAAAGATTTATTACCAAGAAATTCCGGATCTCCTCTCCCGGATCCAAGTCTCGGTCCGGGGGAGGACGAAGAAAAGCTCAAGTTCCTTGAAAGGATGAGGAAACCTTCTCCCGATTGCGGAGGAATGGCTAAATAGCGAATAATATGCGTGTGCAAATAGTCTTCTAGTACCAAAGCCATTCCGAGGGTTTCTTTAAAGCACAGTTATTAACTATAAAGGCATCATACAGCTAAGGCGTTAGGAGGCCACTTGGGGCCAAATGGATCAATCTCCACCTCCCATCCTCCTTCCTCTCACCATTACAATTAGAATGCAAGAGAATTGCGGAAATGTTGAAAAGGTCATTGACTTTGTTGTACTTTGCGAAACTTTAAAAATTATTCTCAACTAAAGGTACATTCAAACGGGGGAGATACCCCGTATAGAATGACCGAATTACTGAAATTAATAAACCTGTAACTTTGACTCTAAGAAAAAAGGCGATACATGACTCAACTAAAAATTTCCAAAACAAAAAACTTATCAGTAAATGACTCAAGTAACATTTAAAAGAAAAATTCTTCGAAATTAGGTTTGTCGACTTTAAACAGAAAAGAAATTAGCATAAAAAATTAGCGAGCTAAAAAACAAAAAAATATTTACCACGCGAAAAAAATTTCTGTGAGAAATTTATTACGCTTGGTAGGTACAAGACGATTTATTTTTATTTTGGAGACAACACACAACAACTGGCATATGAACTAAATTCAGAATTCATACCCTACAAATTATTGGCTTAAGAGTGAGATTAAGAACAGGTCTGCTCCATATTTCAGATATTAAGGTTAAAAGTACGTCTTAATGAAAAAAAGTATAAGCTCTGCTCATTTAAGTCTATAATTTTGGTATGAAAAGAATGGATAATTTTTGTTGCAGAAATCATAAACACTCATATTTGCTAAATTTCTCTAATATTTAAATTGGAAATATGTTGAACTTAAGATTAGGGGAGATGATTTAGCGCCCCTTTAATTTATTGATTAATTTAAGAAACCCTATAATATTTTAAACTTTGTCTTAAAAAATCTTTATAAAATTAAAATGAATGTTGTACTAACCAAAAATATTATAAGGTGCTAAGTGGTAAAAAGAGGAAAACATTATTCCCAGTTATTTGTGCTTCTTACTGCTATTGAACTTTAGAAATTAGAGATATTCCTTAAACTTACTGAGCTATAAATTTATTATTAAACGCTTACCTCAAAACTTATAAGTCTTCTTATATCGATGAATGATGAGAGTTAGAATAGAATCTAAAGTTCTAGTGTTTGTCTTGCCATAAATGAGGTTTCTTGAAAATGGTTCTCCAATTAATTTGATATTTAATATTCGAGTAATTCTTCTATTTTTGTTAGTTCCAATCTAAAAGAATTTATAAGAATAAATAACTAGAAATAAAATTTTTTTAATAGTGCATATCCATGTAACTGGTTTCGATTAAATTCATAATAAATTTCTACAAAAATCGAAACGTACCACATGGTGATACATCATAAAATCATTAATAATGTAAAAGTAGAGTTACAAATATCCTTAACTGTTTTAGTATTCCAAGTTAAAGATGAAAGAAAGATATCACAGAATGAACTACTTGTAAGATATCCTCCTCTTCTTATTGATGCAGTAGAACAGAATTTGTTTTGAGTTAGTTCAATATTTTGTGAATAAATTTAAAATAAGGTCTGTTATAATTTTTGTATTCGTAAAAGATGCATCCAAGTATTCATCACAAATGTTAGTAATTTTTGACTATTATTATTATTAAAAAAAAAAATTGTGGTATTTCATTAAATGACTATTTTTAATTAATACAAAAAATAATTTACAAAAAAATAAAAATAATAATAATAATCATAAAATTTGTTACATTTTATAAATTAAAATCCGTTTCGCAATCTACATTATAATAATACTAGGTAATTCTTGTACAATCCACTAAAATACCTTACGACACTAGGATTGCTTTCTTAAAAATCTTACATATTAATATTATGTACCTAGGGTGTGTTTTTACTAAACTACAACGAAAATAAATATACAATTTATATTAAAAAAGAAGTAATGAGACTCATCCTGTTGTTCTTTAAATTAATCTAATTCTGTTTTACCTCATTAATTTATTTCTTAATTTTAAACAAGCATAAATAAATGAAATTTATAAAATTGTACTAATATTACTATTCTATTATTATTTACAAGGATATTTTATAAAGTGCTTTCAAGCCTGAATTTAGCATACTTGACTCACAAGAGGATTAGATATAAAATATAATTTACATTTGTTGGTGTGTTTTTAATGTATAAACGTTATGAACAAATTATTTTTGTACTCTTCTGAATCTTCGCAGTAGAATTTGTTAAGGTATTAAAATTGTAAATTAATAAAATCCATCGTCAAATAATGAAAATCTATATAATTCTAAATTTTATCGTAATATGTTAAAACCGGCGAATCAATTATTAAGAATAAGACACACGTTTATTTTTTAAATACATCTAAAGCAAATTCTACATTTGACTATATTTTATCAATACTGCAGATAGGCTAAAAAAACATACAACTTCTGTGAATCCATGCGGACTTTACTCATTTTTGTAATTAATAACGAAATCAAAAGGTTTTCAATTTTGTTTTTATTTGAGACAATTTTGAAAATTATGGATAAAATATAAAAGAGGTTCGTAAGTGTTAAATGTGTTAAAATTTGATTTTAAAATATTCTTGTAAGTCATAAAGTACGTAAATTAAGTGAAAGCACGCTATTATTTTCTAATAAATCGCTAGCGAAAAAGGTGTGTTTTGAAGCTTGCTACAAATCAGTGAACAATTTAAACACATCTACAACTGAAACTGGATGCCATAAAATCGTTGTATAGCAGATGGCCTATCGAAAAGATAATAAATATGAAATATAATTTCATGAATTTTAAAGCTGTTCTATAGAAACATTTAGTTTCAGATTGAAAATAGTAATTTAAATAAAAATTGCGTGCATAGCGTACTAACGATTAATCGAAAAAAAAGCCATTATAGCACGTACAGAAAATATTTTTATATTCATAAATATTCGATTCAATTATGGATGAAGATTGGGATTTGTTTTTGTTGCTGCACACCGAAATAAATCATAAAAACCCCACTAAACGGATTAGTGAACGTTTAAGTATTTTTATGTATAAAATATGTAGAAATATAACTCTAGATAAACGTTTTATTTAAAGCAAGTACAAGCAAAAACACAACTATTTACTAACGAATAAAAGTAAACTTCATCTATTCGATTTGAAACCTCAACCGCTTTAACGAATAAAAGCGGCAGTTTTGAGCTATTAATATCACTACTATTTCTCATATGAATCAATGGTCTAATTCATAATCTACGAAAAGACTAGTCATAGACGAAAGTCTCGTACATTTATGTTTATGTTAGTTTCTCTTGGGCTACAAAAAAAAAATGTTATGGCGTTTTAAATATAATTCGATTCTAGGTGATATTTGTGAATTATAACGTTTCAGTCCGGACAGTTAGTTAACACTTAATTTTAAAAAAAATGTATATATAAGAAATAAATTAAAATATGTAAAATAAAAACAAAGAATGGCTTAAATTTAATTGTAAACTAAAGTATTGTATAAGCGTATGGTGACAAAAATGTTTCTTGTTTTTCTTTTTTTTTTTTTTATTCTCAGTATTATCGTCCTCTTAGGTAATCGTTTCCATTACATGGTGACTGGATTTAATTTAGGGCTAAACATTCGCTGAGCAAAACATTGTGCAGCCCGTCCATATCGATCCAATCACGACGTTCATTTCGTATCGACACATTCCGGATGCAACCTTTAAAATTTTCTCGACTAAGGAGGGTGCCACTTGGAGCAATATCTGAAGTGCCAATCAAATTCCAATTAGATGGTAAAAAAAAAGAGGAAAGATAAACAAAACAATACAAAAAAATAAAAGGAATATAGATCCATTTACCTGGTAATCCTCCAATGTATAGAGCTGATTTTGTATGCACTTTACCTGTAACTCGATGCTGTGCCAGAGATATGATCGCTGGTTGATTGTCTATTCTGAGGGCAATTTGTTCAAAGTCATAAAGGGCAGAAATGTTGTGCCATTTATTGTCACAAATTGCGTACTTCGATGGGAACATGGATTCCACTCGGAATGGATTTCCATCACCCAGGTCGCATGATAATATCACCTTTAAAATGAAAATACATTAGTCCAATTTTTCATTCCGCAATTACGAGTAATAAATATTTCGTATCTCTTTTGGGATTGTAGCGAAATGTTATGAAAGGAAAACAGGATGTTTAAGAACCTTTTTTTAATAAGTAATGATGTTGTCAAACCGGCGGAAACAATAAGTAAATAAATAAGGTAATTGCTTTTTTAGACCTATCACTTTCTTGTACGTTGACGAAACATTTTCTTTCAACTAAGAATAAACATTTGTTGTATTCGAGACATTTTGGATGTTGTCATTTGCTTCGAATAAATTATTGAATTCGAGGAATTGTTTTACACGAGACAAAATACTGAAAAGGTTCTTAATATCAAAGTTAAATCTTAACGGCTTACATTTCCATTGTGAACTTCTAATGAGAGAGCAGGAAATCCGACGGGTTCTGATACACTCAAAAGAACTCCATTCAATTCAGATGTTCGGAATTCTAATTCAAGCTCCAAATATTTGCCAACATGGAAATTCTTTTCTGAAATTTAAAATGATAATCATTTACGGGTCTAGACGGTTTTTGTTTTTCTTTTGTCAGGTATGTCTTATTGTAAATGATTTTAATAGAAAAAAAAATATGTATATATGTTAAAACTACAAAAAATACTTACTATAAATCGCATAGGCATCTCCCGGGAAGTATGAACCCTTTTCAACTTTTGGAAAACACTGTCCAATATTAAGGTGTTTCCCTGGTCTAGCCAAATCTTGAGTGGCATTATTAACGGTCATTTTTCGAATACATCCTTTAAATCCTTCAAGTTTTACAATAAACTCCGTCGGAAGAGGAAGATTATTTTCTGGTAAACCGCCAATATACAACAAATTTGAGGCGCTTACTTTCTTTGGTATCTTCATTTGAGCAGATGTCCTCTGATCGGTTGCTCCGATCTCAACGCTCATTGTTACCTTTCGATCTTGGCATGTAATTAACACGTGATGCCATTGACCGTCATTTAACTTCGCCGTAAGTGTGAGTTCTTCTTTTCTTCGTCCTCGAACAATAAGGAACAAATGACCATCTTTAAGTAGTAGAGAAACAAAATGTTTGTGCTTCTCTTTGGTGCCTGGTGCTACGAGAATTACTCCATTTGGATAAAATGTACGAAAATCGAATTGTATTATGAAATTTTTCTGCCAGAAGTGTCTTACTGGGATGTTAAGCTGTGAGTGGCTGTTTGGACCATCTCCAAATTTAAAAGCATTCGGTTCATAAGAATAACTACCAACCTAAAATATGGAAAGAAATATGGATAATAAATAATTTTATTCTAACACGTAAACACTTTTAACAAATAAACTTAAAATTAAATATTTTATTAAACTTTCTATCCAAATATTCTTACATTTTAATTTGTATATATATTTTATAAATGTTTGGTCTAACAGATAAAATAAACGAGCAAAATATGACCAATTCATAGACACATTAGAACAAAAATTTTCGTAAACAAATTTGGCTCGAAATAAACCAGTGTAAATAATTTCTTATATTTTGGAATATAGAGACTGGTTGGTTGACTTGCTTGTGAATAGCATAAACAATCCGTACAAAGTGATAATTCTACGTAAACATACCGTGCATTTTCAAAACTGATCAGTCTATCTCTAAAATAATAATCCGTAAGTGAAAATTCTCTGGAATTTCTAATCTAGTTTTAATTTGTAAACTTTTCAATATGCGTTGAGCGACTGAGAGTCTAGTTCCTCTCATAAAAGTTTGATATTGGTTTGAAAACAAACATACAGTAAGATAGAATGACTAAAATTTAGACAAGCTTCAACCTACTTGTAAACACATCTATTTTTTTTTTAAATTGCTTTTGTAAAAACCAACATTTATTTCTCACAAATTAAAAACAGAAAAGCAAACATTGGGCTATCTACTTTAGTACAAAATATAATCGTTTACTATATCTTTACAATATTTTTCTTATTTTAAAAAATAAATATAAAGAAAAAACATTAATAACATTTTTTACAATTGTACACTATTCTAATTAAGTGACATTATTAAGAAGCATTAGTAGGATGTAATAAATAAAACGATTACCTCTAGCCAAACGAACACCTTTTATTTACACGTTTTAAATAAAACCAGAATTTTATAATTTTCTTTTAAGAACAATTTATTTGAGTATGTAAAATAAGATTTGAATTAAGGTTATATATTAAAGAAAAGCATTTAATGTACAAAGCAGTGATATAGCAGAAATAAATAAATTAATAAAAGTAAAATGAAATAAAAAAATAGTGATGAAAATATATGAGTAAAATGCACATAGTTATTATTTTTTAAAATATGGCACGAAAATGTGTTATACTGTACGAGAAAACCTTTCCCATTATTATTATTTTTTTTTATTTTTTATTCCGGTATATTAATGCTATCAGCTTCAGTTTTGTTTAGCGATTATTACAATACAACGTTTACAAAGCATTTTAGAACACTCCAAGAGGACCGCAGAACGTGTCAAGTAGTAGTAGTAGTAGTAGTTGGTTAGTACTTGCGACCATCAACAAATTCCCTATAAGAAAAAAATTAAGGCCTATCAGAGAACTGACTTTACTATGTGAAAATATGATATTTATTTATGAATTATGGAATTATGGAATTAAAGAAAATCACAAGAAAAATGTGGTTAGCGAAAATGCATGCAAAAGTTTATGAAATTAAAAAATTATGGTAGATATGAAAAAGTTATGTGCTTAAAAAATTCTTTAACTAAAATAATTTGTTAGATTTTTTATTGAATTTATTGCTCAGTTTTTCACATAGTTTTTGTCAGACCGAAAACACCGAGCCCTTCCTTTTAAAACATTTTTATAAGTTATATATATTTTTAAAAAAATACTTCAATTTTTATTTTTCAGCTGTTTTTGTGGTAAATTTACATAAATAATTTACTCGTGTTCGCAAATAGACGTTAAGTTTGATTTTAATATTTTTGTCATAATCTTAAAATTGTATTTCTGATTAATTTTTTAATAACTTGGCACAACTTGCAAATTAACAAAATGGAATAATAAATTTTAGTTTTTTGTGAAGCTACATATGGTATATATATGCCTTGTTACAGAATTTACTTTGCTTATAATTCACACTTAGTTTTTCAACCAACTGGGACTTCCTTTCCTTTGTGGCGTCTGTGGCAGGGTCACAGGGGACAGTAGTCACAAGTCAAGATCAGTCTGGTGCCTAGGATCGAAACGCCTACCTTCACTTATTTTTGAGTTCATCTGCTTCAACAGACGAGCCTGATTCTCAAAAATATGTCCCCTATGTCCCAGGAATTACAAGCAAGGGATTCGTGCAGTTTTGCTAGCCAAGCCGCTCGGCTGCAAAAACTGTAACAGCATGTCTTTTTCTGAATCCAGTGGTATCGACAAATTTTCGATGTTATCAAGCTAATGTCGTATTTTGGGAATTTTTGCAAAATTGATAAAAAAGTAATACAAAAGAAAACTTGAATTCTTGTCTGTATATGGTATGTAAAATAAAATAAAATAATAAAATATTGCACTTGCATTGTATCTTGAGGAATAAATTTTTCATGAAGTTGTGCCACAGTTAACATTTATTCATTTATTATTTATGAAAAAGTGAATTTTAAGAAATAATTAAGAAAGTTCTGTAGTATTCGTATTTTCACAATAACGCCTAAGAGCCTAAAATTTTGTTTTACCCACGGTGCCGCGACATTCTACTCGTTCGGTTGAAATATAAATGCGAAGCGAATAAACGAAATCTTACGGAAGTAATTTTTTAGATGAAAGTGCTGCAAATTCTAAAATCTGATATTTGATTTTCCAAAGTTTTATATGCGATAAATATAATATTAATTTAGTTAAAAATGCTAAAAAAAACGATAACAAGGCAAATCTAATGACAAATCTACCTGTCTATCAGTTCATGCTAAATGGAAGACAATCCAAAAAAAAATGGACAATTTGTAATTACTTTCAAAATCTAATCAAAACTTTAAGACAAATTTACATACCCTCTGGCATCCTTCCCTGCTGGCCGTGAAACTTTTCCCAATCGGTTCCGTCTTCAGCAATACATCAACGAAGGCGTTATGTGTCCCCATTTGTGGTCCAGCTCGTCCGATTTGTGCATTCGAGAAGCTCAAGGCATCACTAAATGGCACAGTTTTGTTGTTGACGACAACATCGCGAATGGTGCCTTCCAGTCCAATGAAAGTGGGCGCCAGTGATTTATACTCGTGAACATTTGGAATTCCTCCAAAGTATAGGCCTCCGGCGTCCTTGGGCATATTCACGGCTGTGGGTGAAGCCGACAGAGCCTTCACGGCCTGTAGCTCGTCGTCTACCATCAGCTCGATTTTGCGGCCCATCTTTAGGATATTTACGACGTGGTACTCGCCATCGTTGACACTCACGTTGGACACCAGCTGGACTGAGTCTCTGCCGGTGTTTATCCAGACACTCACCCTGCCATTAAGGAGGCTCACGGAATAGTTCCCCTTGATGTCTTTGGCGTCGTAATCCTCCCGCACTTGTGGCGGGTAGGCGGACAGCAGAAGTAGGCAATCCGGCTGGAGGGTGCGGAAAACGAAACCGGCGTTCGCGCGCTTCCGCAGAGATTGGGACGGCAGCTCGACGTAGCCGCTTCCAAAGAATCCGGCCCTGTAACAAAATGTTGATATTTTCTGATTTAGAGGAATTTTTTCATTTTGTGGAAAGGATTTCATTTTTTACTTGGTGATGACTTCCTTGCAGGACTGCTCCACCCCGAAGTAGGACGAACTCTCGAGCGGATCGTAAGTCTCTCCGTTTATTTGAACGTCCATCATGCAACCGAGGAATGGGAAGTCGGCCCCGGGTGCCTTCGTTGTCCCCGATCTGAAGCCTAAAAATAAAAAAAAATAAAAAATTAAAAGAAATTAGGTCGTATTTTTTTCCAGTTTTCTATGGAAAGCCACAAAATTTAAAGTTGAGATTTTGTGGTGACAACGAGGCAGTAAATGCATTTAGCATAAAATCTTCGGTTTTTTTTTTTTAATTTACTATGATATTGCAACCAGATGAGAAAAGTCCATGGAACTCTTCAAACCCTTATTTTTTCAACGTCTATTCAAATATAAAGAGTGGTTCATAAATGGCCATACTATCGCCGGATCAAACATTTTAAGATGTTTAAACAGAAGTCAACAATTTTTTAATAAAAATTAAGCTAACTTAAAAAGTACGACTTAAGAAAAGTAAAGACCTCAAAGTTAAAGAGTACTCTTTTAACAAAACATCCCATAAACAACCAATTCCATATTTCAAGGGGTTCTATTTTTCTAGAGTCGTTTTGTGTAGAGTCAAGGAAAAAGTGCATTTCATCAATCTTATTTTCAAATCCAGACCGATTTTGCATCCACATAAAATGCTTTCATTATGCAGAAGGGGCTTTTTTGTTTTAAATAAAACCTTTATTCGAAAACAAATTTCATTGCAATTCATTTGGTTTGACCAAAAACTACAAGGAATCTTACCAGGTGGAACCCCTCCAAGGTAATATACCGCCTTAGACAAATCAGGTAACAGTTGCCCAGTAATTGGTCTCGTTGGTGCTCCAGACAAAGGCTCTTCAGTGTTAACCTTTAAGCTTCCATTTTCTGTACCCCTTTTTGGAACAAATTCTCGAGCTGCTTCAATTTTTACCCATTTTCCGGTGTTGTACTCTTTTGTGGTGTTTATTTCAAGCTTCGATTCATCGCCGTAATCGATTCTAAAAACGATTCGTCCACTACTTAATGTAACTGAGACAGAGCGGTTCTAAAATTGTTAAAAATTAATAAATCTATTTTATAATGGGGAATATTCTTTAACTAACATTTTTATTATCAACCGCTAAAAATAGTAACGCATTCTCATCTAAAGTTTTGAATGTCATTTGTAGTGCAAACAAATTTTTACGATAAGGTCGTGGACGAGTTTTTTGAACTTCAGCATAACCTGCACCGTTGAAATGGCGAGCATTTGATGATGTCGATGTTTCTTGTGGCCCAAGCATAGCTCCGCCGCATTTACCTTCGGAATGTACAAAATTCCAGAGTCCCAGAGGCTTGTTATCGATGTAAATTTGATGGACTACAACATTCAGTCCAGGGCTGGTTTGAAACTCTTTTGATCGAAGATCATTGGGGACTCCTCCCAACCAAATTCTATTACTGGGTGTCGTAAAGAAACGAGTAAATTCTGAGTCGGTTACAGCTGTAAGGTGGTGGGAGGAGCTCAGTATTCCACTGTTTGTCATTCTTCGAACTATTAAACTGCCTATGTTTAGAGTTCTATTCGCTTCGACGTAGTACCAAGCATCGTCGTACTTTGGATCCCTAGTTACAACTTCCAGGGGATGGGTTATCACTCCAGTTCTCCCTCCCAAATTCCATATTAGACGAACTTTTCTTTTAGAGAGTTCAAGAGATATAAATCTTCTATCCTCGCCTTGTATGTATAATAGTGGTGAATTTCCATTTTTACTGGGTAAAGCAAATGATAATTTTATTGTGTTGGAAGTAGAAAGGCCATAGGAAAGTGGAAGGTATGATTTAATGCACTTCTCTCTTATAGATTCGAGTGAAACTTTAATCTGCAATATATAAATAGATTAATTAACTTCCTACTGTGCCTACTATAAGAAAACTTACTCCTGCAGCAGCATGTCTAGCTCTAGCAATCTTATCTTTAAGTTCTTGCAATTGCTTTGACACGCTATTGTTCCACAACTGAAACTCTTCGTTTGCTTTATTAGCGTGCATTTCGATATTGTGTAAAGAACTGTTAGCCATTCTAATATTACTTAAAGTCTGAGAAATATTTTCCTCTGCCAGACCCAACTGAGTATCCCATTCAGGTTCTAACGTAGCAAATTTTTGCCTTAATTTATAAATATCCGATTTAATATCTGACGCCTTTCTGCTTTCAGTACGCATTTGGTCCGAAATTTTTGTAGCAAGGTCATTACCGCTTTTAATTTTATTGATACTAGCCTCATTGTCTAGTGCCTCCAAAGACACAGAAATATTATTGTTTTTAAATCCAGCTTGCCAGATTGTAGATTTTATCGTTTCAACTTTATCCTCCTGCTGTTTCAAGGCCAATTGCAAACCTATTTTTAGGAAAAATAGTATTTTCTTTTATAGTTGTTAATTTTTTGTTAATTTACACAAATATCTTTGTTTTTACCATCAATTTTTCGCATCTCCTTAACAGCGTCCTTTTTGAGCAATTTTGATTTTCCTAACGACACTTTAGCACGATCAACCACTGATTCCCCAGTTGACGGATATAAGCTCTCTTCCGCCGTAATAACACTGTTCTTTGCTTCTCTTGTAGCCTCTTTAGCAGCCTCTATTGCATCCGATATATTTTTATGTGCTGAACTGAAAACAAATTTAACAAATTTAAAAAATGGTTTCAATTAAAAATATTTTAAAACAGGTTACCTAGCTAAAAGTGCAACTCTAGCTCCATCTTTAGTAGTTTGAAACTGTCTCACATATTTCTTAGATTGATCCATTAAGCGATTTGAATGTCTCCACGCCTTTGGTACCACCTGTGTTTTAATATCGTTTCGAAGATCTTCACTATCTGCCAAATTATCCGCCAGCATATTTCTCAGTTTTATGACATTTTCTTTATTTCTCTGTACATCATCCAATCCATTTTCGATTATTCCAATGATTGTGTCGGTTTCAGTAATCCAACTGTTGTTCAACAACTCAACAATTTTTTCCCGAATATCGTACACCTCGCCGTTATACTCGACTACATAACTCTTTATGTTCTTCACATGCTCCATAGCATCTTCGGTTGCTCCAAGCATTTCTTGAGTTTTGTCGACATTCTTTTGGATGTCGTATATTCGAAAATTTGTATTGTTCAAATCTCTCATTAACATTTCTAGAGCAACTTGCTGATCTTGAATAGAATCGGACGCGTTACCGAAGTAGTAGAATAAGTCGAAGGCGCACTCCCAAGCTTCACGCATTCCAGCCGAAGACATGTCTTGATATCTTATTTCTTCGAGATTTCGACGAGCTTCTTCTAAAGCTGTTGGAAGATTTATGTGATGATCGTGGCTGCCGTAGTAGTTAAGGGAAAATATCGTTTGGAGAATTCCATCGTGAAGGGATTTCGCGTGGGAAAGAGCCTCAGTCGAATTTTGTTTCAGCAATCCGGACAGAATGTTTCGTTTTATTGTGCTACCTTCCAATTTACGCCAGAGGTATTTGTTGTTTTCAGCATATGAAGAGAGCTGAAAATCAATTTTTAATTAGTAAATTATTCTCTATTATCAAATACAAAATTTTGCTTACGGAAATATCTTTAAACTTTTCAATTAACTCAAAAATTTAAAAAATCATTTTAATTTTCAAACTAGTTGGGTTATTTTACAAATATATGAAATGTTACATACACAAAAAGTTCAAATAGCTGAATATTATGAAGATATAACTTACCTTTTCAAGACCGCTTTCATCAAAATTTTCCAGTTTTTCTTTCGTGTCAAAAAAGTCAACAAGCTTTTCATCAATTTCATCCGATTTCTTTTCATATTCCTCCAATTTAAGCCACGGAGCTGGGATACCAGAAAGATCCATATGCGCTATACCTTGTCTCAATTGTTTAGAGATAGAAGCGGCATAGTCCATCAAAATAAGAGAACAGTTGTCACATACTAGAATAAATATTTTTAGAATAATAACCAACATTAAATAACTCTATACAAGCTACATTTGCATATCTTATCCTCCAAAAAGTGTCTTTCAGCTTCACAAGACTCACACCGTCTTCCAGTTACTCCAGGCTTACAAATGCATTGCCCAGTTTCAGCATCGCACTCTTCAGATAGGCTACCATCGGGATTGCAATTGCATGGTTGGCAGGATCCATTGTATCTTTCCAAAAATCCAAAATATCCTGGAGCACATTTGTCACACAAATGTCCGACATAGCCAGGCTTGCAAATGCAACTCACTTGGCCATGCCAAATTGTGCATCCTCTGGCATAGTTCCTGCTTGTTTCAGGGCAAGGGCAGGGCTTACAGCCGCCTAAATTCGGGTCTCCGTAATACCCCTCAGCGCACTTCTCACAGTGGCTGCCACCAGTGTTATCTGCACAATTCTGGAAATTAACTGCCAATAAAGGAAAAATATTTTGATTTTTAAATATCTCGAAAACTTACCCAGCACGATCCAGTTTCACGGTCGCACTCCAAACTTCTGCCATTGCATTCGCAAGGGAGGACTCGTCCGACGAGATCTTCCATGAAAAGGTGTTCTGTTTCGGTAATATTGCGCCATCGGTAGAAACCTCTGCCTGGATCCTGACAAGAGAGACCATCGTACCTGCTCGGACAGTGGCATTTTTCTACGCCTAAAGCCAAATTATTGGTTTGGCCAGAAAGATATATTGCCGAGTCCATGTGGACGTTGTACAGACTGTTGGAATTTTGAATTTAATTTATTTGTATTTACCAAAGTTTAACCTTTAGGACATACACAACTTCGGTAAAATCAGCCCATGAAGTTCCACGCAGAAAGATGTGCTTGATATTTTCCAAGACAGTCATCATTACAGCTCTGTTGATTTCCTGTCCATTTTGATGGTACCTCCAGTAAAATTCATGTAAAGGGATGACGTAAGTTTCGTTGATTGATATGTCTCTTGTATCGCTCTAAAATTATAAAATTTGTTATAAAAGAATTGTAAAAAAAGAAGAATCATTTTGAAATATAATTAAAATTATAACCGTAATTTATTACGTACCTCAAAATAGTCGATAACTAATTTGTTGTGGGAATGAATTTGCGCAATTGGATACTTTTGTAAAACACCTCGATCCAGCTGAGTACTACATCCGTCTGTAAGCAAGCTGTACCTTAAAAATCCTCCGTAACTATTTGTGCGATCTCCATAAAACTGAGGAGGTAATTGAAAGTACAGGGGATAGTAAAAGGCAGTATATGCTCCAATTGAAACATTTCCAGTTGATCGAGGTATTAAATTCAAACCGTTCATAGTATTAATTTCAGCGTCTTGCTGATAGGATCGAGATCCTTCCATTTGGACAACCTGCTAAGGAGATTATGTCTGTACAAAGAATCAATATATTTTTAGAAAAAATAAATTACCACAACAAACTCATAGTCCCTCTGTGGAATTGTTTCGATTTGAATATAGTGAACACTAAGATTTCTTGCACCTGGCATTCGAATATGGCCCCAAGTGAGGTCACTTTGCTTGCAATCTTGAGCTCTTCCAAAGCAGAAGCATTTTGTGCAGCCCTCAATGTTATGTTTGGATAATCCAAATGTTCTTGCCTTGCAGGTGTCGCACTTAAGTCCAGATACAAGGTCCTAGAAAAATTATAAAGATAAGAAAACCGATAGAATAAAAATGTAGAGGTTTGTGCTATTTTACAACCATAACTTAGGATTTAAGTTTTATTATATTTCAAACTAATGTGTCATTGTTTTTGCAAATCTACGAACAAAATCATAATACCTTGCATGGGCATTGTCCA
The DNA here is from genome assembly GCA_963969385.1 of Philonicus albiceps. Lineage (NCBI taxonomy): Eukaryota > Metazoa > Arthropoda > Insecta > Diptera > Asilidae > Philonicus > Philonicus albiceps. The sequence continues at coordinate 7,466,878 of OZ017775.1, forward strand.
AGAGAATCACATTCAATCAGTCCATCACTTCTAGACCGAGAGCCATCAGGATTGCAGTTGCATCGCTTGCACTCAGAATATCCAAAGTATCCAACTGCACAAGAGTCGCATCTTCGTCCTGAGTATCCTTCTCGACAAATGCACTGTCCAGAGTGCATGTCACAGGTTTGTCCAATTGACCCAGATACATCGCAGTCGCACTTATCGCAACCATGGCGAGGTTTCCAGCCCCAGGTCCCTGGGAAGCATTGAAGACAGTCAGGTCCTTTACTATTCAGAGGGCAAATACATCGTCCAGTTGTTGGATCACAAACATGTCCTTCGGAAGGACAAAGATCACATCGTTTGCAGCCACTGCTTGAAAATCCGTAGAAGCCGTCTTGGCATATATCACACCTCCTTCCAGCCACTCCGATTTTGCAGTCGCATTGTCCCGTCCAAGGATTGCAGTCCCTACTTCGCGATCCAAACTGATCGCATTCGCAGTCCTTGCACCCAATTCCTGCAGTCATATTCCAGTGGCTAGGTGTGCACTTTTCGCATCTCCGTCCCGTAACGTTGTTGTAACACTTGCACTGTCCGTTGTAACGATCGCATCTCTGCCCTATGGAACCCAACGGATTGCAATGGCACTCTGAAATTAGAAAGCGACAGACAGCAATTAATCTCGACGCAAGCATTCAGGGCCAGACCCGGTCTATTTATAAAATACGGAGATCTATGTATCGCCGATCTACTTAATGGCCAAGAACCATTTCTCAAGGCAAGCCCCACAATTGAAGCCATCTGGCCCACTCGAGTGGAGTCTTTTGATGGTCCAATTACGAACGCGCTGGGCAAAGCACCTTTGCTTTCATCTAATTAAGGCAAAAAACATTTTGCCGCCAAAAGCTGTTTTCCCCCAGCCTTAATGTCCACCCATGCCATTACGTGCCATTAAGAGATCAATCATAAATCGGGGAAATGCAGTTCGTGACACTGCGCCAGACAGCTCAGAGTTGTAACGTAAATTTCGTGAAAATGTTTCTGTTGCCGTCGGGGATTTGTCTTGAGTCTCGTGAGCCTCTTTCGCTAAGGACACAAAATTGTGTGGCAACGTGGCGGTAAAGAACTGTAGAATTTATTTTTAAGGGTGAGGCACTCTGAGGTATAATTGACAATTTAAGTTATATTTAACTTTAAAGACTTTCAAAAGAACCATTTACTGGACACCTGGAAAGAAATGAATGTAGGCGGTATGGAAGGAAGGATACAGCTGGAGTAACGTAATACTCCATAGAGTCATTAATTTACGACAATTTTATCCAAATACAATTTAAATGTATTTTATTGTACTTATTAAAATTTAATGCTCGTTCAGGGTATAGACAACTACAGTTGTAGTCACAATTGTTTAACCCCACGCATGACACTAAACATTTTCTATTCACCGATCTCTTAGAGTGCATGACTAAAGTAAATTACAATTAATTAAACTTTAAACATATTGTTTAACATGTTGTTGTAAATATCATCAAAATCAACTAAATACAAAGCATCGTTTTCACAGGTGTAACTAAATATTAATAAAGAAGTTATCCGAAAACAAGAAATGGTATAAATATATATTAAATTCCTAAAATATGGTATATGATAAAAACAGAATTTTACAATTGAAATTAAACCAGCCAAGACTTAAAGGAAATATATTCTTTTAAATGACTCAGTTTAATCTACCTCAATCGTTTCGATCCCTAAATTATAACTATAAACTATAATTTTAATGTTTGTAGAGATTTTACTCTATATATAGAATAATTAGAGCAAAAAGCAAACAATGTAAAAGATTTGCTTCGAAGTTAAAGTCGGAATGCTGTAATAATATTATTATCATTAAATTATTATGTTTCTACAATTTAATTTAATAAGGTTTTAATTCTCTCTATCTTTGTTTTTGCTGAGAAGAATAAATCAAGCCTCAAAAACAACTTTTCCGACAAGCGAAAAATCAACTACACTGTTTTTAACGATCTAGGAAAAATGAAAGGAAAAATAAATTAAAAATTAATTTCGCCATCAAAGGCTGAGGAGATATATCCCTTCCCGAGTAGCCGCCTTCAAAGAAATCAAACATTGCGCGTTCCACTGCGTAATTAACTAGTTTATCGCAGAAGACATTCGATTTCTAGCTATCTGAAGTTGTAGCAACTCCATTACCTTAAATTGCTCCGAAATGCGAATCAATTGAGTTCGACCGTGATAGACTCCGCGGAATCTGTTCCGCACGGGTGTTTAGGCTGCCCAAAGAGAGCATCATGTTTTTCTTATCTAAACGGCGGCATAAATTTGTTCGAAGCGATAATTGAGCCGACTCAGATGCGGCCTGCTGGATGCTGGGCAATTTAATATCTGAGTTCGGAATGCCTCGTTGGGCGCGAAACACCCGTCCAGACTCGCACCAGATCTCCTCGGCGCGGTTGTCAATGGTCCAAATAAAAGCATCCCAGGTCTGGTAGTGATGTTCATCTGGCCGAACGATAGACAAACCTGAGATAAAAATCTAATGAGAGCGGGCATGAAAGTGAAATCCGCGGATGGGCGCGAATCTGTTTTAAATCGGGCCCGACTATGCAAAAACAGCGAAAGCAATTAGCCGGCCCCGAGACGTGCGAAAATACATCTACGGCGGCGCGACGCTTGTTATATGTTGGATTGCATTGCGCGAAAATCGCAATCGAGGCAGATGTTAAGTATCTGACCCCGTCGTCGTCGATGATGATGATGACTATCCCAAACCTCCGGTGGTGCTGTCGAGGCTACAGATGGATCTGAGTTGAGGGAAATGAAAATGAGGAGCCTCGGGACTCAGGAGTTCAAGTGAATTCATCTTTGGCCGAGTGCCGTGGAGCCTCCCATGTGTAGATCCCAAAATAAACAAATCATAGCACCCCTTGCCGTTTTATAATTTTTCATTCGGCCGGTCGGCTGCCACTAGTTCACCGGCCCGATTACTGGAATGAATTGGTCATTCGCGGAATGTACAGCGCCCGGTATAAGGTCTCTAACCCCGCCTGAGACATAAATAGTGTCCATCAATTCTCACGATTGCTCCACACGACGCTAAATGATGCTAAAATATACAAAGCGAGCGTTGCCGAGGAGTTGTGGTACTAAGTTGGATTTATAAGAGATTGATCATTTTGCGGATATAAAAGATATTTAACAATGTCTGTATAGGCACATGTCTCAAATCTATGCAAAAAGACAATCGCACAATATTGGCAAAGGATCAATTTAAGCGTTTAGGGTCAATGTACAATGTTAAAAATGAAAATAGATTCAAAAGACGTTAGTTGAAACTCGTTGAAGTCAAATTTAAATTATTTAAATATTTATATTAATTTTAATTTTGAATCAGTATCAGTGAAATCTCTTTACCAAGTCTCTCGCCATAAAGCGGCATATTCGAAGTATATTTTAGTGATTTTAGCAAAAGAAAAGTATTAATTTATCGTAATTTTATCAGTGTTTAGTTTCTCAATTTTAAAAAATAAGCATTAAATCAATAAAATATTATATTGATACAAAACCAATAACAAATTGATTACTATTACACCAAATTCGATTGATATTTCTTTCCGTGAAAAGATAATTATTTATGGTGATCAAATTTGTTGTTTTACGAGATATTTTACTTAAAAATCGTTAGATATTGTTAGATAAAATTCTGTTTACGTAGGGTGATGTTTTTGAATTTTTAATTAAAAATATGTTAAATTAAGTCTGGAGTCTATGAATAATGTAAGAAGCCTTTAAGAAGCAGGCACTCCCACGTGCTGATCGCTGCTGCTTAGATTTCCAAAAAGCGGAAAACCTCTCAGCAGCAGGTTAATCACCTTAAGCAGTAGCATACTATCTTTCATCTTAATTTATGTAATTCGGTTAATTAACTTATTCGCGTCAAGTAGCCAGGCTCCCCAGAAGGCCTTCAGGGCCACTCGGAACAAAGATTTCCCCAAGGATATGATCTGTTGCCGCATTTTGTTGTTTGGCCGACAACGAGTCTCGGCGATCGATAAGACGCCTCTATTCAAGCTGATGCAATTATACGTTTTAATTATAATTGATCGGTTTACATTTATCACTGGGCCTGTCCACTGTCTTTGGTGCGGTTTCTCCGGCAAACTCCTGGGATTCTAGGCCGTCTTATCTAGGCGAATGCTGCAACTTAATGCGCCTACTGAACTATGCTACTCATTTGCATATCGACTCCGGTACATCTTCATTCAGCAAAACGCGAGGAGTTCGGGTTGGGGTTTCATTAAAAATATTTTTTGAGCGCGCGTACACTCCGGCATAGGAGGATTCGCGCGTATTTGCAGCCACAATCGAAGCTCATGAGATCTCAATTAAAATGCTATTTAAATTGAGCAGCTTCCGTGGGAGATTGCGGGTCTCTGCCTACGGCTACAGTTAAGAAATGAGAGGCTTCGGAGGCAGCTGATCGAAGTGTTCCACGTGTCGCGGAATATGATCAATTGATCGGAGGTTATTAATGTTTTGATCGGTTGCTATCACTCAAGAGTACTTGCATTACTAAGCGTTATAATTTATTATGTTACCGTGAAGTTTCGTTAGATATTACAACATTTTTAATCGATTACGGAATATCAAAAATAATTTGAGGTACTATGCATTTGTTAATTAATCATAGCATGTAAAAGATGAAAAACCACAATTCTATTTATGTTGAATTACGCAAAAGCATTATACATAGCGTTTCATAGCTTATGCATTTTATTTTCTATAAGTAATAATTTAAGGAGAGAAATCTTGATGGTATGAGATGGTATGTAAAATCATAGAGTGGAATACACAAATTTATTATTGTTATATTGTTTTTATAGGGGGCTACCCGTATGGTGGGCAATGCGACCAAACGGTCTTTTGTGCCAAAGCCCCGATAGTGAAGTAGACGATCTGCTACCCTAAAGAAAGTCAGAAGGTCAACCACAGAAGAATTACGGACCTTAGCTGAGCTCAAGAACCCTTTGTGAACTGTTGTTTCCTCGTCCTCTAGACATAGGACACATTCCGTCTCGACTGACAGACCTAATTTATAAAGGTGAAGTCCGACCCGGTGATGGCCAGTTAAGTAATCCACCACCAGCCTTACATTCGCTTTGCTGAGGACAGTGGTGTTTGTAAAAGAGTAGGATGTAATAAGCTCCTTAGCTTGTCGTAACCCTGCGACATTGTTCCAATATAGAACTTGCATAAATTTACATTAAGTTAAAATGAAGTTCTCTAATAGGGGTCTTATATAAAACTGATGTCAATTGACAATTTCGATAGTTTGGAAATTAATTTATGCTAGTCTAGTGCTAGCGATCAGATAGATGGATGTTGATCCATCTTTTAAAAATTACATATATAGAGTTTTACTTGAAAATTAAAATTACAAAAATTGTGGTACTTATATAGGTATTTTTGATATCTGCTAGAATTTGTTATTGAAATTGTGTAAAAGTACATGCCTCTTTGTAATTTTAATTTGTTTGCCATATAAAATTATTCAGTTTTACTAACAAAATCATTTAGACCTGCTTTTGTTTTTACATTTCCTTTTGTTATTTTATAGTGCATATTTTGGTAGTGGATTTGTAAAGAGGTCTTTATATAATTAACATTATTTTTTTATTTGTATTTTGTATATAAATATACAACTTATAAAATGCTACTACAGTCACTGTTGATTTACGAAAATTCTCTATGACTCCTTTTCATATTGGAACATAGTGAAGTTATATATGCTGTTAGTTTATATTTTGACCTTAAAATGGTGTATTTGGGATATTGGTCATATGTTGAAAATCCCCTTTTTTATAATGTCTTTATATCAAATTTTAAAATTATTAATTTTCATCATACCATAAAGTGTTAAAAACGATTAGAAATTTAGATTAAATTAGTGCTAGTGTATAAATATAAGAACTCTATTCAATCGTAGATCTCACTACTGGTTTGAAAGAATGAGGATAATAAAAACATACCATTGCAACGTATACGCATATAAACTTTAATTGGACCAAGTGGTCGTTAAAACAATGATAAGTCTAGCATGTCTTTAAACTCACCAAAAAGGCCTTCTAATTGTGAGGAGCGGTCATAAATGTCAGACAACGAGGACAGTCCCACAGAATAATTGCGAACGTCTATTAGATTAAATATTCAATTATCCTTAAGCGGTGAATGGGTCTATCTTGCACTCCGCGAAGCAATTTGAAGCGAACGTCTCCGGCGAAACTGGAAAACGGCCTGTCGAAGGAACACCTGCCGGTGCGGCTGTATGGTCAACAAAGCACCTGCTCAGCCAGTAGGTGTCATTAGTTAATTTGGCTTGATTAAAAGCTTGAGGAGTGCAAAATCAAATTTCCCGTTTTATCGTCTCGTCGTCGAAGAACTAGTTGGTCTGGATCTACGTCGGGGTCCTCAATGGAGTCAGCGACTTGTCTTAAGCGCACTCCTCGTCTCCGGACCCACAGCGCTATAAAATCGCGTGAGACGTTTTGTTTGCCTTCTTTTTTAACTCCTTCCCAGTCTCTTGAAGTGCTTATGAATGAATTTCGCGCTTTAAGAAAGTGAGCGGAAAACAGTTGCGGTCGCGACGGTCTTGTTGTTTCGCACCTCGATCCGTGCCTATATCTGTCTGTAATTTCATGCCCACTAAAGTCAAAACATGCATAAAGCATTAAACGCTACGCTAACCTCTGGTGAGGCGTTTTTCCGGCTCTTTTTTTTTTTTAGACTTTTCAAAACAGGTAAACTGCGTGGGGGAATGGGCCCCAAGGCACGAGATGTCGGAAGTGCTGTCCACTTTAATTTCAGCAAATGTGATGAGTTTATTAACATCCTTAATGAGACGAAACTTGAAATTCATTTACGGACCTTTTCAATTTTAAAGAGTCAGCAAATGCCTTTGTAATGATTTCCAAATATAGGTGCATGTGGGAGATAATGGGAAATTACGCCCAACCAAAGTAAAGAACAAACATGAAAAGGTTAAATAAACACCTGAAATTTTCATGTAATTATGTACGATTCGGTCTGAACATCAAATTACATTCATAATTTGAGGATGATGCGAAGTTAAATATACTTGGGTTTTTCATAAAAAAGAAATATTTCTATATAGAATCACCTTAGGCCTTATTACAGCTAAATTACTTTCTTTGATTTCAGACATTTTTCTTCGTAATTCAAATTTTAGAAATAACGTGTCACTTATAATTTTAATTTTGATAAATAAATAAAGCTAGTTATAAAAATGCGCATAGATAATCAACTTAAAAGTTGAATAGTGACCAAGTTTGAGCTACGGTTAGATCAGATTTGAACTAACCTAGTCTAAGGTTAGTTTAAGTCAAGTTTAAATCAAACTGCAGCCAGATTTAATCTATAATGTATAATTTCAAAAAATCATTTGTTTTCTCTTATTTTTTTATATTTTTATTATTATTTAAATCCTTAAGACAGACTGACAGAATTTTGTAATACTTCAAAAAATTGTACATAGTACAAAGAATTTAAGTTAAAAGTTAAAAGTTTTAAGACGTTTTCCTCGAAATTATGTTTTTACAACTAATACCTGCGATATCTCAAAAGCAAGAAGACTAAGACTTTTTTAAGGCATAGTTTTTACAGATAGGTAGACAAAGATCTATTACCAGTTTTCAGTTTTTAATTATCTACAGTGGTGGAAATTTCCATAAAGTCACGGTATTTTCGAAACATTAATAACTAATTATTTAATATTTGTTGCTATTATATAAAACATTTGCTTTTTCTGAAATGCAGCAACACCGAAAAATAATTTTGTTAAATGAGGTCAACTTAATTCCAAGTATTTTCATAGTAATAGTAGGCATTGTGTGTTTGAGTATGCAAACAACGCATATTAGGTGGAAATTCCTATATATTTTATAGCAGAAAACATTCTCAATTATCAATTTTTTTTCAAATTACTTAAGATATTCCGCTAATTCTTCGCAATTTTTATTTTATTATAATAATAATTTTGGTATAATAATAATTTTAGTATAATTACAAATGTGAAGGTAAAGAAGATAAAGAGAATTGTTTACGAAGATTATGACTTGGAAAATAGGGCAATTGCGAAGGAAATGAGAAGATCTAGCACCTATATTAATAAATTTCTTAATTTAGACAAAATATTTGGATTATGCTAGAAATAAAAAGTTCTTTCAGTCCCAAAAATCATTAATTTTGAACTTGAGTTTTGAGTATGCTCAAAACTTATTAAGTGGTTTGTACAGTGATGAATATGTACTTTTCACTAAGAGCTTGAATATTAAACTAATATTACTGAAAGTTTTTTTATTGCACTTAGTATATAAGTAAAAAATATCCTTGTGGAACTAGTTTAAAGACATCGAAGGTTTATGATTTCAACAAGACGATGCCACAGCACACAGCTGCAGAAACAACGCAACTGTTCCACACCATGTTTGTAGGTATTATATATATAACTATATATTTTATCTTGCATTAACGATATAGCTCAGGGTATCATTTAATAGAATATGCCCCTATATCCTAAATAAAATAAATACACCTCCTGATTTGCGTAAACCAGATAGAGGTATCATAATGCATGACAACGAGCCATAAACATTGGCTAATAATTGGCATTTGCTAACTGAAGCAAACCTACAAATCGCTCATAAACCAATTTCTGTACCATAAATATTGTCAAAATTTTAATTGACACTGAAGCCCCCAGCGACCGAGACTGTCGCGATTTGTCATGGGTATTCGACGTTTTCAGTCAAAAGTTGAGCTCACCCTCGGGACACCTCTGGCGTTCCTAGGTCTCATGCAAATGCTGTTCGATAAACGTCAGCCGCAATCTTAAATCCAATTTGTTAGGAGAGTCTGAGCACGGATTAGAAACGCAAAGTGGCAGAGCAGCCCCCTCCGTGCGTCTCATTGAAGGCGATCATAATAAGTATTTGCTCTAGTAATTGCTGCGATCGCGCATACTGATTACACTGATTTCACGGAAGTCTCGTTAATTGGAAGGGAAATTATTGATTTATAGCTTAATCGCTGTAACTGCTAAATGCGCTCGCTGAACTGTTGTTAGAATTAATTTAGTTCGCTTAAGATCATTTATGAGGATGAGTAGCGATCGTCTTAAGTGGCCGATTGAGGAAATTGAAGACATTTCGCTCACGTGCTGCTCCTACATTTTTGAAGCGGAAAGGGTCCCGCCTTTCTGAGATGGGTGCAATTAATGTCAGTCATTCACACGGGCTGAGCTCACTCATCAGGCGCAGGTGAATTTCAATTTTTAAGGCTTAGAAAAATTGCCGTTGCCTGACTTGCCCTACCCGCATTTGAATTTATTTATTTTTTTTCTCTTGAAATTTCACACCGGCAACGGTATACCTCATTAGGGAATTGTCTCCCATCATTAATTTGAGCCCTTGTGAAAGCCCTGCACCTTATCGGTCCATTAAATTGACAAAAAAAAAAAAAAAAGAATCTTCAAAGAATCATCGTCTGCACGGTTCAGTTCACCTGATCCGTGTAGCGCGATCTCGATGAAATTTGAGAAGATTAAAATTTTTGTGTGTTGGATCGCGTACAATGACCACATTTTCGGGCAGGAACGAATCCGACTACTCCCCGCGCAAAAGGCCACGAAATTTAATTTGATTGATAATTAGCTGCATGCCGTGGGCCGTGCTCTTCTGCTGCATCACACCATGAAATCGAGAGATCGATGTGATCGCAACTGATCACCGGGATTTCGATTTCCGATGTCATTAATCAGTCAAATTAGCCATACGATGATCACTGGCCCCACAGCCGCTGCAGCGCCCCAACTCATTTGTTGATAAATCTGAGACGCAATGTAATCAGAGGATTGTGCGGTGGTGCCTTCGATCAGAATCGAGTTAATAGAGCGCGGCCGCGTCCGATCACCGCGGATCATTAGGACGGCTCGCCCAGAGGACGCGGCCGGTATGAGTGCAACACACAAAATAGTCCGCACAGATACTAATTAATGTAATAAATTGTATCCGGGGAGGCCTATCGAAAGGCTCCATCGCGAAGACTCAATTTGTGCTGAATTACAGCCGCTCATTTGTTGATGCATTTGAAATATTATTTAACGACGCCACGGATTGCTGTAATAGGGGACGGTGGGCTGGCCGTCGTCGGTAATTACAAAACAGCACATCTGTTAGAATAGCATTCAATTCAAAATGAATAAGAAGTTTGAATGCCCATGCGTCAGGAAATCCAGAGCATAGGCCTTACGAAGGTATTAGAAAAAAAGATCCAATAAAATCGGCAAATTCTTGATTTATTTTATAATGAATGAGGGTCTGAAAACAAACTTATATTAATTAGAAACAGCAGCTTAATTATGGGAGGTTGCAACGAATACATCCCGCCAATTTATCGTAACCGATATTTTTTTTTTCGCAAGGAATGTTCCATATCAAGGTAAACCTTCATTGGTATTATTTTTAGTCGAAGGTATGTTTTGGCGGAAAATTTAAAGTAACTACTGCGACACTGTTGCTTATTTCTACTTTTTTCAATATTTTAAAAGTTAAAGTCAGTTCGTTAACCTCAATGCTTTTTTCAAATTACGTGAAATTAATTTTAAGTCAATAAAATTCGAGATTTTCTTTTCTTTCTTGAATACATTTGCATTTTCTTTTTCTTTTTTTCTAATCGTTTTTTTCCGGGGGTTATTTTAACTTTTTTCTCTATAAATATTTTCCCAATCGATACTGAAATTAAGAATTTTGTCCTTATAAAATCAAAAACTAATATTTTGACCTATTGTTAGGTAATCTTTTGTATGGTGATCGTCATATACTTTTGTAAATCAATAATAAAAGCCCATTATAAAATCGCTAATATCTACTCTACACACATAAGTAAAATAAAACATTACCACATACCTTAAAATTTAGAAATTAAGTAAAAAAAACAAAAATAAAATAAAATAAAAGAGAACGTTTACCACGCATAAAATGATACCCACTTAAAGCCGGTTAACTTTTCTAATTTGTTCCGGTCGATTAGCCTTAACGAATTAAACTGTAACAAGTTGGCGCAACACGCATCCAACTAGGACCTTTATTTGTGGCTAAGCTGACCATGCAGGAGGCGAGCATTACGATTAGCGTAGCAAAATATTTAAATGAGACCCCAATCTTACCGATCGAGCCAATAAAAAGACGTTTAAATGTCTCTGTCATGATATGCCACGATCCACGGGCCGCGAAATTATGTTCAGATCGTGCCGTCTCTTGCAGAGCGCCTAGGGTACTCGAAGTCTTAGGAGAGCCTCCTAAGGCCCGGTAATCCAAGATGTCAGTCATATGCGGTGTGGATGTCAAATTTTCGCTATTATGATGCCTAGGTAAGGGTAATTAGTTCTGGATTTTACAGCGATTTCTAACCGATTTCGAAAGTAAATTTTATGGTGCACTGAAATTGAATATCATATCTTCGGGGAGATTAGCGATGCCCGCCAAATCGGCTAGTGCTAGTTAGACTGTCGCGGTACGGCAGCCTCCTTAGAAGCATCCCGCCGCGGCACTTTCCCAGGCACCTAGTCAGATGTTATTTATTACGCAAAGAATTATGCCCGTTTCGTACTTCATAGTATCATAAAATCTTGCAAGATATGCAGTGCATGCACCAGGAAGGCACGGACCTGTCGTAAAAGAACAGTTATGGGGAGATCTTTGAAGAAAGGTTGTCTTTTCGAAGATTACTTAATTGGTGCCTGGGCAATCACTAAGAAGTGACGATCGGTGATAGCATTCATAGACAGGCCGTTATCAAGTTGTATCTTCAATTTTGCGGTACATACAAGAGAGCACCGCCGGAGATGCTGGATCCCTCTTAAACGTTTTTAATTGACGCAATAATACGCTTTCGTTGATCGTTAACCCAGAGGACATTTACTGTCCGGCAGATTTATGGTAATCCTTTTCGAATATAAAATTCATTGAGGCTAACCGTGCAACTTCGCAAGCAGCAATACACCGTCTGATTTTAATTGAAATTGAAAAATTCCGCCCTTAGGATAGTACCACCCATTAGCAAGATACGATTAATTAGCTTCTTTCTGATAACCCATCAATAGTATCAACAATTGAACTGGTTGGAAGATTGAAAACGATCTTGTCTCGCGAAATAACTGTACGATCGCGGTACGCTGACATCATCGCGGTGCGCTGTCGATGTTGTCGGTCGTCTAAATCTTCTAGCCCCGCTTCGATGTCGTCTAGCAGGGAGCCTGTTTTTGCGCCAATGCGTTGGCTAAATTCATGAATGAAACTGCATAAAGCGTCTCACCTGAGTAGGTGTTGTTGTCCGCTGCAGCAATTGCTCATTTCCGTTGTCGACGCTGCCAGCTTCATTCAGCTCCTCAGTACCTCTTTTTCTTTCCAGATCCGCCATACGCCAACGGAATAAATCAATATACAACTTAGAAAAGGAGGTACCCTCAAAAACCTCTAGTTGGTACGAAGTCGCACTATCGAGAGGTGCCTTGAATTGCCTCATAATTCATGCGTTTTCGCTTGGACTTTTCGCAATGTTGGCGGGCCCACGCCCTTTCCATTGAAACAGTAACTGGGCCCAGCATAATTACCTACATTCATGGCAAACATGTTTACAGGTGCTTTTTCCCGGTCGCCAACGTTATTATCTATGGGGCATGATGCCGGCAAAAATGTTCCAACTTCTTGCGGCGGCATATGTCTCAAGCAATTAGATGTTTGGTGCGGTGCGCCAATGTAAAGACACCTTGAACCGGACAAATCGAGCATAGCAATCGTCATAAATGCGCGCACAATCCTCTAGCTCTAGCTCATTTATCGCCTCAAAATACAATGGCGATACATCAAAACACGCACATACAATCAGCTTTAATTCATAATGACTCGACGAGATCAAAGCGTTTCTTTTCGCCACCGGCGATTTTCTACATTAAGCGATCAATTCAAAGTGCAAAACCGCACATTTCATAGGTCGTTTAGTTCTTTGATTGATTCGCTGTTTACATGAAAACGCCGATCGGCTTGAATTGTTCCCTAGGAGCCATTCAGCGAAAAATTTATTTAAGGCTCCTCAAGGCATAAGATGCAATAAAATAGTATTATGACTGGCACTAGTTTCGATGCCAATGTTTGATCAAGGCTAGCAGAAAGAAGTGGGTTTATTCACTACACATAACTAAAAAAATAAAAAATAAAGTAATAACCAATTTTATAGAGCCCATAAATTACATATTATGAGCTTCCAAACCGTACGAACTGTGCAGCGACGAGGAAGATTAATTAATGTACCCTTGTTCAAGTATGCTATCGAAACTTTTGATATTAATAATAGGCCATTTAATCCAATCAAAATTACATGGAGGCAGTTTCGAAGGCGTGATGATGCTTATTAAAACGCCAATTAAGTGCGAGTTAAACCGTAATTTTTATTTATCTTTTAGACAATTTTAAAGCCGCTAATTTTTCTGTAAAGTATCAAGTATAAATTATAATTTCAATAAATTTTGTAAGTTAAAAATTAAAATGAACGGCATTATAAAAATAATTCGTTATGACTCTTAAACGGCTTCGTTTTCAAAAACATCCAGACTTTAATAGAAATAAACAACTATGCACCTTTTTCTGACCATATTAAATTTGCATAACTAGAATATAATTGAAGTCAAAAATGTCTGGTTCATTAATTTTTTACACCAAATATATTTTTAAGTAATTTTTAAAACCACTTCCCCAACGGGTATTTTAACTTCTCGAATTGATTTACGTACGACCAAACAACAAATTGATTCACATTAACCCCTTTCGGGAAAAGAAGAAAGCAGATAAAACAAAACAAAAAAAAACTATTAAAGATAATTTTCTTACCACGATATCTCGGTCGAACAGTAATAATGTGATGGGGTATGGGAGGACACGGAATGTTCGTCTCAAATTTCCGATAAATGACGATGTCCTCCCCTTGCTCCCTAATCACGAGCTGGTCCTTTTTGGCGCGAACGCTGTCCACAACGTCGGTCGGCGAATCACGGTAATGATCAGTTGTCGACTGTTGCGGATCACTTAATTTAGTGATATTATTTATAAAATGCCTATTATAACTAATCTTTGGTATATTTTTTGAGACGACCTCATCATTACCGAACCGATCACGTTTCTTCGTCAGCCGCGAATTATCCTTTTCTGCGGCGACGATCCTTCGGCGCTTAAAATTTGGCCGATCGGTGATCTGGTGGCTGTGATTGCTCCGATTGGCGGGTTGACGGAATTTTCGTCTTCTTTTATTATGGTGACCCGCATGAAGGAATTTTTCGGTTTCTTTGATTTTTTCATAGCCTTTCGGCATCTCCGGACCTCCAATTAAAAGCCCTCTGTCCTCGGTAAGATCACCTCGATTAGATGGTAACACAATTCGATTGATTGTCGCTAAATTGCCGATCGTGTTCAGACCCGAACTGTATCTGGTCACTTCGACAGATGACACGGTGATCGCACTTCCGGCTAAATGCAGATATATCCTCAGGAGGATGAGATTTGCGCCAAGAAAAGAGGTGCACCTACTTCGGCGTCGTTTTATGCGGTTCGTAATACTCGCTAATTTCTTACTTGTCCCCATTTCGACTGATGACACTTCAGTTACACTTCCAACATGATAATGATTCCAAACTGGCGGCTATTCACGGTCACTGGCACAATTTGTGGCATCGATTCGATTCGATTGGTCATTTCGCGGTAATACTCGGCAGACTTGTTAAACTTCAAACAAAATGGAACAACGGCTGAATTTTGCGTTAGATTCATATTTGCTTTAAATCGCGATAAGATGCGTAAAATTGAGCGCCTTTAACTCAGTTGTTAGTGTCGTCACCGACCGATAAAAATGACGGCCTCGAAAAAGTCTTAGAACGTCCTCGATTTAACTAATCTGGAGGAGTTCATTTTCCGCATTTTCAAAGGTAACGTTGAACGTCTGTAAACAAATTACTCACTATGATGTTGCATGGAATTTATGTCGCCTTGTTAGTTTGAGAGCGTTTGTTTGCATAGCACGTTGTTTTAGCTCTACCTCTTCGTTGAGAAAAGATAAGAAAGTTGGAGCACTGTACAAAGACAGACTTTGTTTCGTCACTAAATTTATCCTGCAAATGTATTCAAACGATGGGATAAAAGTGCGCTCGCAAACTGCTTCAGGTAAAAACCCTCGACGTACCTCCTGTCCGCCAGAGATATGTATGTAGAAAATTACCGCGCTCTTATACCAAGTGTTTTATCAGAAATTTATTGGACCGTTATAAAGCAGCTTGGAATTTCGGAATTAAATTGTAAACAAACCGGGTAATTACTTTGCCTTAAAGGGGAGTAGACATTTCGACTTATGGCTTATGTATGCCACATGGTAAAACGGAGACAAGCAAATGTATGTTGCAAAGTTAGATTTACATTTGTTATACTAATTGATTACAAGATCTTGAACATTTTCCTTAACAATAATTGGTAACATGATCTTTTCGTCTCACCATACGTTACACGTAATAATAGCACAAAGGAGAATATAAAGATATAACAAGAACAAAATATTGATAAAGTACATATATCTGAAGGTTCGAATGGAGGATTTATAAAATTAATCCTCTTAACTTTGACCTATCTTTATCTAAATCTAATAAGCCCACCAACACCAGCTTCCGAAGCAATGAAGTAAAAAGTAAATGGCTTTTGGGAGATGAAGTGGTCTATAATTAGTAGCGACGTAAATTAAGAAAGACAACACTTGAGTTACTTGGATAAATGAGTACCTTTTAAGCTTTACTATGAAGAGAAGAGATTGAAAATAAATCAATTTAAATAAAATAATGAAAATCTAAATATTGACATTATATCCAATTTGAAAATCAAAGTTTCAATCTTAGGTAATTATTTCGTACACGATAATTTTTAACCATTTGAAGGATATGCGGACTTATATGTATCTGGAATTCGATTCAATTCAATTCGTTTATTTAGCTTATGCTATACAATTATGTGTCGCTAGTCTAGTCTTTATTCTAAAAGAGGTAAAGTGAAATATAGCGCTTTTCTTAACATTCAAATAATAATTCTTTCGTTGTTAAAGCGGAAATTATTTGTATACAAATTTATATAAATTTTATGGAAGAAAATTTTAAAAAATATCGTAATGGGGTATGATCTAGACTTTAGACTTCAAAAATCAATTACCAAATTATTGGTCGAAAGTACCTAATTCACTACTAAATTAACACGCCTCATATAAACTATGAAAAGAACTTTCGTCTTCAAAGATTTAAAATTTTATTTTAGTGTCGAAAACCGCAAAATATAATTGGTTTTTAATTTTCTCAAATAGCCTAGCTAATAATATTAAATAACGAAGATATTTTAACGTAATACACCAACGTTTACCGTGGTATAAAATTTATTCTCAATAGAAAGATATTCGTTTGTGGTTGATTAGTGCAAAATTAAGTAAGCATATAAATCTCTGCCAACATTTTTTACTTAAGGCTTTCTCTGAAAGTTTAATGAAAGATAAAACTAGCCTCACATTAAATCCTAAATTAAATGTTGCGCAAATTACAAGATACCTTAAACTTTCAAGTGGTATATTGAAATTGTTAAAATGATCTGAAAAATTTTTGCCTGGAAGTGTCAAATCTAAAATATTATGTAAATACTCGGTATAGGAATTCTAGGTGATATAAAAATATAGCAAACGAAGTGCAAGGCTGGAAAAAATTTAAATTCTTAATCGATTTTCAATATTACCAGACTTTTTTATTCTGTTCATTTTGATGTACGAAAACTAACTTTTGCTTACGTTATTAGAAAATTTTTCAAATTCCTGAAAACGTCTATCAAATTTTTAGTGGAGTATTTCATTCAGTAATGTTTTCCATATGTATTGTGGTCTAAAATGATCTGATAGTTGACTTCTTTCAAAATTTTATGAAATCTTTTTACGCAGCCTTCCTTAATTGCAAACAGACCTCCCAAATGCGTAAATTACCTCATCAGCCGGTTCTACCTTGCTTTTTCCTTCCTTCTCAAAATAATATTCACACCGCAAGTCACGCGCGCAGGGTGATTCAGAAGTTCCCGAAATAGAGGTTCCTCGACAAGAACCACTTCAATTCTCTGGCCAACTTGAGAATTTCAATTAACCTGCCCCTATGGTTCCCCATCTTCTGTCTTCTGCCAGCAAGATCTTAAGATTTGCGTTATCGCTTCAGTACCTCGGGCCACAAGTCAAACAACCAGAAGCACCCGATAACGTCCAGCGACGGATCGTTTCACTTAAACTTGTCCTTAAGATGTATGTTGGATTAAATTTTTCTTTTTTCTGGTACCTGGTATAAGGTACCTATAGAGAGTGAATCGTTACGACCAGACAGGGTACCTATGCGGAAAAAAAATGTGCCACCAGACATGGGACGTACCCCAAGGCTTGTGACAAGGTACTCGCCGTCAATTATGCGGGGCAATTTTGGCCGATAAATAACTTCGGTGTTTACATTGATCGTGTAATCGCCTCCTCTAATTTTCGATCCTTTTACGTTTTGTGTACATTTTGACATTATCGGGGAAGTTATTTAATTTGCGGCCGAAGACGGACGCGGCATGCAAAGTGAGGAAAAAGGGAATTGGGTCGGGCACCTGTGCGGCGGAATATACTTCTTGGGGTACTTGGCCCCATCCTTCGTCTTATGGCCCGATGAACGGTTGCTACCCGCGGGAGAATTAAATATGAATGTTTATGGGCCATTTATTGACCCCAAACGACTTGCGGCCATGTGCCGCCATTTACTTTCGGTTGAAATAGAGAAATTTATTGCGGGGGGTACTTGCTCAAGATAGTCCCAAGATTTACGTCATGCTTTGACCTTGTTGCGAAAGCAAGTCAAAAACTTGCCGTGGATTTTATGTTCGGATAATTTTCAAGATATGTGCACGGGCATGTTCAGAATGTGGAGGTATGGTGCAACTCAAGGAAATCACGATCTTCTTCCGAGCGTTTAATCGTATAACGTCTAACAGTCGGGCTCCGGTAGCCGGCTGAAGTTCGATCGGTTGCACGGAACTCCAACAGAGGATGAGGATCGATCCTATCCTTCTGGGCTATCCAGGATTTTTGTTTATTTTGATGGCAGACATTAAAGATCTATTACTGATCGATTGTGTGCTGATCGTTCCGTTCCCTCACAGATACCGAGGGGATCGAAAGATCGTCATGCCTCTGTCGTGGGGCTAGACCACCGCAATGTCAAGCGAATTACATAATTATACACTGGGAGTAGACGCCGCGAAGCAAAAGGAGATATGGGTAATATCTCCGGGAAGAAATTGCTTCCCGACAGATCTTTCGCGGTACAACGGGTACTGGTTTTTTGGACCGATATCGTGATATTGTCTCATATTCGGCCGCGGGGTTGGCTGGCACACTTTAATCAAACTCAATTGTTCTTGCATGCAGAGCGGTCCGCAGATCTGCCCCAGGCTAGTTCTTACTCTCGATTGGCCGCTCTGAACTGGCCCCAACCCGGCCCGGGTATCATTAGATAGAAAAACATCAAACAAGGCCCTAACATATATTCTGTATCAGTGTGTATTTGTTCGCATCGCGTTTATTGGACTCAGTACCCTCAAAAAATATTATTTCGTCAGATCTGAGGCGCCGGTCTTTGAGTAACAATTTTCGTATTAAATCGGTTAATTTTTCTGGGTGTTGCCCCCAAGATAAATGGGATCCTCTCTAATTATTTTGTGGTTGGATGATTTAATGGTAAAATGTTCTTTTAGGCTCATTTTTTTTTACTTCTGAATGGATTTTGAGCGATGAATTTTCGTTTTAATGGTAAAGTGGCGATTATTTTGACTGTTACCTTCGGACGATTGAACATAATTGAGTTTTTATCATCGATCTCCGCACCTTCATACCTTTTGTTATGTAAGAAAAGAAAAAAAGGGAAGATCATTTAATAAATTGCTAGTAAAATTTAAAATTTTTTATACTATAACGAAAATGGAAGTAAATATAATTTAAATTTATATTTAAATGGCAGTAAACGTTAACACCATAATTAATAAGCTTACTAAAATTCAAATAATTCATTTAGAATTACAAAAAATTACATTTTCAGCAAAATATTTGGAATACCAAGTTATAGATATTTTCGTTAGAATCTTTAGATATCCTGAATAGTTCTACGCTTAAAGCTTATGGAGGTGAAAATAGAGGGGGTTGTTTTCAAAAAACATATGTAGTGATATGTAACTTGCGGTATTTAATGATTTTCGATACACTTCTACCCTTTTAATTTTTATGTATGGGGCACTTTTGGTTAGTTGGTTGGTTGGTTGCTGTGGCTGCCTAGAAAGGCACACTTACGCCAATTTTGGCCCATTGTGTTACCCCGTAGCGCATGGGATTCGAACCCACAGCCTCTGGGACGATAGGACAGCGCGCTAACAACTGAACTATCAGAGGCCTATTAGGGGCCTCTGATAGTAGGGGCACTTTTGGTATTTATGACTAAAATTGGTGCATTGTTGATTGTTGTTGATTTTATAAATCTTATGGTTTTTTAATATTCAATGTATTAAAAATATGCGTTCAAATTTATAAGTCAATATAAGCAAAATTTTGAATGTTATAAACGTTTTTGTTAAGCCAGATCGGAGCGGCTAGATCAACTATTATCTCTTAGACATGCATTCCTCAAAACTGCAGTTTTAGAATTGGTAACCATGATTGATTAAAACCTATTGAATCGTCGGGGCAAATTTTGTCAACTTTTTTATATAATTATGTAGAGACTCAAGAATTTTCTGAGCAGAAGTATGGAAATGTCTGCTTTTTGTCTTATTTTCATCTCTAGAATATACATACTTTTTTTTAATAAATATCAACTTGATTTCTTCATTTCAGATAAATCAAATTTAATCTACAGTGGGAACTGTAAAGCACAACAAAAAGTAAAAGGACCTGCAGAATTTTATAAATTTTAGTATTTCCTATAAATTTCAAATCTAAACAAAATCTCCTTTTGTTCTAGATAGGCGAAAAGAACATAGGTACAATTTTTATTGTCGCATGGCCAAGTGTAAACTGTTGTAGCTTTAAAAATAATTACATATACAATAAATTTTCAATGTGATGTTATTGAACGAATGAATTTTCGAAATAGTGAAATAAATTTGAAATTAACAGTCGCTAAAAAGAGCTTACATCTTTTGCGTGACGTAATGTAAAATAAGAAAGTGAAAAATATGAAATTCCTAATTTTTATCGTTTAATCTTACGACACCAATGGAAAGTAAATAAAATCAGTATTATTTTAGAACATTTTCTTCTAAATTTTTATAAAATATTCATTAATTCTACATTAAAAACCCTCATGCTCATATCACCTAGCTCTAAGTTAAACATGATGACTGCATGAATCACTCTTAGTATGACATAATCTCGATAAATATCTTTATAATTGCTTTGTTGGCCAGAAACTAGGTAATAGCTGGTGTTGGGAAGATGTGTGAAAAGGTGTACAATGTTATCATTGTTTGTTGGCGCTACGCTTGTAAATTCAACGCGTGTACGTAGAAAATTGTGCGTTCGGCCTGAATATGAAATTGCCTCTAAACGTGCCTTTATAGTCGCATTTAAAAAAAAAAAATTATCCAGTTAGGTGCACAGATTATGTTCAACCTTTTTGAAGAACTGGTTGAGATTAGAATAAAATTGACAGGATTAAATAGTTTTACTTAAGAGAAATAGAAAAAAATATTATATATTTCTTAGAAATGGGGATTATGTTATTTTGCAAATTTATGATACGAGTATACCAGGAATAACATGAATTCGAAATGAAACAATTTATTGAAGTTACAAGTAGAAATAAATAAAAGAATTAAAGGAATTTAACGGAGGACTCTTGCATAACATTCTCATTTAAATTTATTTTTGTACGCGTCCAGAATTAATTAATTAGGCTTTCTGCGAAAAAATAACGTGCGTAAAATGTAAATGTGATTTAACTTATAACCCATGTTACTATGTGATTTTATATCCTAACGTTTATGACAGAAGTGATAGTTTTTGGTATCTTATTAAAAATATACAAATATTAATTTTTCATTTAAATTTTATCTCAGTTATGGTGCAGGTGAGGTATTACAAATTCTTAGAACTTCTGAATCAGATTTAATAAAAGAATTTAAGGTATAGACTGACGTAAGCTTTTTCGCAATAATAACATTCATGTTGAAGTCATTGTAGTTTGTGATATCTCTCAAGGCAATTTTTGTTTGAAAGTTTAAGCGATTTTTCAAATAACTTTAAAATGTTTCACTGTATTCAATGGATAGTTAAAAATTTCATAGCAAATTGAAACTTAGCTTGTCTTACGATTAAATCTCGAAGAGTAGTATGCGTGAGGACAACTAAATTTAGCACAATTATATGCGTGAAATGAGATAGAGAACCATGTGCAATAATAATAATATTTTTATTTTTACAAGTTTAAAAAAAAATTCATATGGTTTTTAAACATTAAAATATACTACGACCGACACCGGTCAAATTCGAATTTAGTACAGGAAATCTTGGCGGGTGAAGCCGGTCATTTCGACTCAAACAAATTCCACACTGGACTTTCATGATACTCCTTAACATTTATTTAATACCCATTTTATGGAATAGGAATACAATTTTATTTATAGGCCTAGATCTTCCAGGAAATGTACATTCCTTAGAAATTTCGGATTTTGAATTATGTTTGTTTAAAATTTTAACGCTTTAGGTCAAACATTTTAGAAATCAAAAGGGTTTGATAGACAACGAGATGGACAAATAGACAGGCGGATATACAGAGAAATAAACTAGGACAGATAGAAAGAGTTTGTTGATATATGTACAATACGTATATAAACTGTGTTTTTGAGTTTGAGTTATTTTAAATTTTTTACGATACGAACGAGTGTCTCTTTTTAAAATTAGTTGAAATAATAAGTTGTAAATTTAGTAGCAGAAAACGAGTGCATTTTTAAAATGTTTTTATTTATTCAGATGTTTTTAATTACACTTCTTTAAAAGTGAATAAATTATTGAAACAAAAATGTCGCTAATTGTTCCAGTGAACCAATTGTCTATATCTAAAAATTGTTATCTCATTTTATCATGCCTTTTTATCATTAGAAACAGCTCTCAAACTACCCAGACGACATCCGATTAATACAATTCCTCATAACATATTAATTTTCACCTCGCAATAAAATATTTATAACACAAGAATTCGCGTCTCCGTACACCGGCTAGAACTCAGCGTTAACTTAGTGTAGTTCGTATATGTATACTTTTATTTTTAATCCATAAATCCAGATCGTCTCATTAATCACCTGGAAATTAACGCACAATCGCGCAAGGCGGCTATTACATGAAAAATAATTATAAATCACTTGCGAGCCCGGGAAAATTCACTTTTCTTTTTTTTTTTAAATTCTTATTTATCCTTTTTATTAAAATCTACTTTAACCAGATAGTGCGACTGAAGATGAAAATAAGTAAAGAATTATCCACGATGTCGCCGAACAGCCGGCATAAACCGATCGAAGAAAGCAGTAACAGTAGGTGCTAAACGGGCGACAGAATCGGGAATCCGCAAGAAACGAAGGAATAAGTCAGTAAAACCGCGAACGAGTTTAAATCTTCACGCCACGAAGTCTCCCAAGCTACTGCTGGATACTGAGGATTTTCTAGAGGAATGGTCCACATGGACGTAGCCCAACATGTTCGTATATACCGCACCTCATACTCGTATGAGATCTGTTTCTTGAGTCAGACTAGATCTTTGAAGAGTTGGCCAGAAGTTAGGAGGTACTTGATGCTTTTCGCGCGGGGATTTAGAAGTCTTTTAATTTTTTTTTTTTTTTTTTTACTTTTCCTTATAGCTATATATAAAATTTTTTTTTTTTTTTTTGTTTCAATATACCCAGGTTTGGCGCGCGCGATTGCGGCAATATTTGATTTCTGTGATCGCACTTGCGACACGCCCGTCTGCACTTTTACCCAGCGGAATTCCGCGATCGTTTGCTTGGGACCCCCCCAACGATGACGACTCGGCGATTTTGATTAAAAACGATCGTCGTGGGGAAAATGACAAAAAACAAAGAAAAAAAAAGAAAAAAAGAAGGAACAAAAGCCTCAGCATAATTGCCTCGTCGTAGGCGTGGAGGTATACCACTGAAAAATTGGATCTTGTCAGCGAATGAATCTCGATCATTTTTCCGGTTTGTCTGTCTGGTTTTGGTATCGCTTACTAGACAAGCTACCTATGCTGTCCAGACCAATTCACAGGTGTTACGAGGCTTGAAATTGCACGTTATCGCGCCTCTGATTCCAATCAACTTAATAATTATTAAATTGTTAGATAAAAATATCCATAAAGAGAAAATTGTTTTATTCCGAATATCTACTTCTACTACTATCTAAATTTACTATGTAGTTCTATCTACTATCGCTCTTTGGTAAAAGGTTTTAAAAATATCTTTACTTTTTCTAAAACATCCTTAATTTCAAAAATATTTCATATGTTCTTTTAAGAAAATGTTGTTTTCGTTGAAGTGAAATAAATTTTTAATATTTCATATTAAAAAATGATATTTTACAAATGATGATATTCTCTTTTGTATTTAGATGTCTCTAATACTGATGGTTTTTCTAAATTGGTTAAATATTCGTTTAGGGTACTCATTTTAGAAATCTTTACTTAATTTAAGATAAATGCACATTTTTATCCAAAGATTAGCATTTAAACTTTTAAAAAATATTTAGTTTATTTCTATTTAAAAAACAAAAATCTTAGATATTACAAAACAAAGTAATCCCCAGATTCAATACCACGAATATCTCAAAGACCACAAATATTACAAAAGTAAGAATAGTTTCATTTAAAAATTTTACTTGGGATTTTCTCTTCCTACATGACCTATTTACAACAAATTCTTAAAATAGTTTTTATAAAAGCTTCTTGGACTAATGTTTATAAAGCTTAAGATAAAAAAACTAAACTCATATAAATTTCTGACGTATTTCTCAGTTATATTGATTGTGTTATTAATGTATTCTCTTCTACCAGACTCATCTAAAGAATTCTTTTCCTCGAAATTATTTTTCTCTTTTAAACTATGGAGGTAAATAAACAAAGCTATTCTATTATTCAGTTTCATTAATCAATCAGTAGTTAATCGAATCCAATCAATTTGTTTTTGGTAAAAAATGTCTGGAGAATAAACAGATATATTAAAGTATCCTTCCTTAAGTAACATATCGAGATTATTAGTAAAATGTGAATAAATTATCTATTTAAACTTCACGATTCTTTTTTTAAGTTTTAAATTAAGCATTGTCATTTGTTAATGTTAATGTTGAAGTCCATTTGTTGGCATCTGGCTGAAAATAGGTGTTGAATTTTATTCCTTTCTTTCTATCTATTTAAACATTTTCAAAATTAGAAAAATTTAGAAAATTTAAGTAAATTGCAAGGCAATTATACAGAATTTTAGCTTTTTAGTGAATGTGTTTATTACGTAAAACACGTGCTATTTAAGTAACAAGCAAAATCACATGTTAGGCGATTCAGTCTCCTATTAGAGCCTACATGTGTAATTAAACTGACGTAAAAATGCCTATAAAATTGCCCACGATATACTGTAAAACATCCGACAAGCCATTACTAAGCTTGGGGTGCAGAGGCCACACTCTGCAATATTAGCAATTGGCTCACACTCGTTGACCCACTACCACTTTGTAATTTCAATAATTCACCCTGTCGATTATGCGCTAAATTTCCTCATTTAATTATCCTGAAAGATCGTGAGTTCAATGAACAGCGAAAGTTGTAATTATGACGGATAACCTCCAGCCTCTGAGTAACGCTGATAGTGCAAATGATCGGTCAGAAAAAGATTACATAACGCGCCATGCATGATCGGAGGGATCATCCTTTTGGGTGAGCGGCTTAAAATTAATAAATTCGCACCTCGTTAGCGCATCAAAAAAGAAAAAAAAAAATAAGTAGCAATCGATATTTTGATGCATTACTCCAAAAAATGGATCGTGACCGTAGTGAAATGCGGTCTGCCACATCAAAATCAGCCCATTCTGCAAATAGTAGGGAAAGATCACGACTTTTGTCTTCTCCGGGGTCTTCAGATCTCTTCTCTTGAAGGATATGCTCTGGCTGAAGCAACAAGATCATTACACGTTTTATTTATGTACAGTTCATGTACGATCGACTGCCAGTGCAAATAGTCCACTGTCCGTTCGGGCGTCCGTCCATCCCAACCATCCGTCCACATAAGGGAAAAGAAGCGTAAGTCATTCATTTGCATCTCCGTGCACGTTCTCAATCAATCAACGATCGTACGATCGTGTGCTCCTAATAAACTGCAGTGAGCGCATGTGATTCCTTTAAGACCTCTAGAAGATGATGATCGCAACCGCCGCCACCGCCGCCACAGCCGCCGTTTTCACGACAACAGCGAAGAAAAGGGTATATTTCTTTTTATTCTATATTATTTATTTATTTTTCTTTATTATTATTTTGAAAAGCGGTCTGTGGCCTGGCTGTCTTATCTTTTGACTTCAATTTTCCATGATGCATTTATGTTTGAAGAAAACTACCACCTCGGGGTAATGTCGTCGTATCAGTCGCAATGATCGTCTATTACCGCCGCGACTACTCGTTTTTATCCCCAAGCTTGGTCGCGCGCGTTCGCGAGCTCATTTTTGCCGCACTGCCATTCTTCCTCGGCATCATGTAATTTATTTCAATATGCGATTATATATCTGATAAATAAACGGATTCCTACAAACCGAGGAAAGTCACTTTTAATTTGGCCTTAATTAAGCGCGCCGAGCAATGTTTGCTTCTAGAAACCCGATAACATGAATTTGCTACAGCAAACTTTTTAGAATTGAATAATGGAAATTTGTGTCTTTGAACTTAAAATATACCAAATAGAATTATACGAGTCTTGAATTGATCGGTAATTTTGAATTTTTATTTACTTGAATTTATCAAATTATAGAGTTAATTCGTCGTTCACACATTCAAAATATATTTCAAATATAAACTTATATGTTTCTCCGTACAATAGAGAAAGTGAGTTAATAAATGCCTTGTAATAAATTAGTTTACAAAATTTTTCATATTTAACCAAGGGACAGGATTCGAATCTGTAACCTTTAAATTAGTACTTCAATGCTTTCTAATCAACTAAACTACCCATGGCCTTTGCCACCGATATCTCCTCAAGTAACTTTTGTTCTGATGTAAAGTGCGATTGACTGATTCCACATTAATTTATTTTAAGTCATACTATTCGATTCTTAATAATTCGAGATGTGAAAGGACTAATGAAATAATGACTATTAAAAAGTAAATTGCTACCTCATAATAAAATTACGACTTATGACCCTCATCATCATATTTGATTGCAGGAGTAAAGTTATGACCAATCTATTTATTGCAGTAAAGAGTTATTTATGACAACAATTGACTTGACGTAGATAAAACAAAATCAAATTGCATTCAACGAACCATTTTATGACTATTTGATATGTACCACACTGTTAATGGTTTGTAATAAAGTATAATTTCCAGTAGATTCGCTAATTTCTCATTAAGGGGTTTAATTTATGAAAATTAATTTGTCAAACACAAAGTTTGTGTCGTTCTGAAGTTAAGATTTGATTTTTTTTAATGAAATTTTTCAAATGCGAATTACTTTATTATGTATTTACATATTCCAATTTTTTTATTTTAGTTAATTTTATTAAATTTGTAACTTGCACTGTTTGTGAATATTAAAAATCATTTATTAGTGAAAAATTCCGTAACTCTAAAAAAATCACCGACAAGTACTGGCAGCAAGAAACCATTTCATATATAAAATGTAACCAATGCAGAAAATTAAAGGTTAATACAAAACAACATTATAACATTATACTTCTTTTATCGTTTTTATTTTCCCTTCTGCCAATAACAGAAATATTTTCATTTTCATCTTTTTGATCATTACCACAAATTTCAAGTACTGCCACTGCGAACTCTATGAAATGGTTCTAAGATTCGCAGAATATCATTAGCAGTAAATTATGGTCCATGAACCCGTGTAAGTGGTATCTATGATTCTTCTGCGAGTGATGCTTATTGGTCTTCCTTCCATGTGAAAATATGAGTCATGAGGGGTTCTTCTTTAAGAAAAAAATCCTAAAAACCAATCGAAGACTACTCGCATTTTCACCTTTATTGCAATAAACCTGCCCGATCGTGCGGGCTGCCTCAAGGAGCAAACCTTGAGGCCTAGCTGGCTGGAGATCACCTCCTTCGGGCGCACTTTAGGCTCGGATAATTAAGTCGCATAGCTTATCTTTGGAATGACTCAATTTCTCTTTATATCACTTTTTAAGAATTCACCTTAACTGAACGCAGCGGACGTTGGGCACTTAAGTTGCCTGTTCGGCCCACACGAAATATTCATACCCGTGGTTTTTAGCTGAGGAGGCCCCCATCAAATCCGCCAGGGTACGTACTCTGGAGGCACTGTCCGGCCCCAGAAAGTTCAGTGGGACTGTGGCTGCACGGGATAAATTACGAGCGTTTCCAAAGATCTATGAGTTACTATCATCAGCGCGGGTAAAGCGGTTGCAATAAAAACGCTTCGATCGCATTCAATTACAAAACTCTGCGCAAGCCCTGCGCGATCGAGGAGGACGGCTTGGTCGTCGCATTGCTCCGGGTCGGTTTTCGTGTTCATTCATTCCTAAGAAACGCAGGCACAAATCTTACAACTCGAGAAGGTGAGGTTTAAGAGCCCGAGTGGAAGGCACTCTTGAGGAGCCTTTAAGTATAAATATAATGTAGAAATGGGTTGCGTGGGTCGCTAAACTATTCGGATCCGTTTCTGCGATCCGTTCGTACACTGCACTCATTACTGGGCACCGGACAGGGCTATGAATGAAAGGATTTAATCCCCCCTGTAAATCAATTAGCCATGATTCGTTCCGCGAAATCTCCTCCGCGGACTGTTGTACTTCTGCACTTCATGCAGCTAACAATTGTAAAGTCCGGACGATGGCTGACGCGATCACTGATCAGGTTAACTTTTATGACCCGATAATTGAAAATTGTGAGCGATTGGACCCAATTTAGCAAATTTCACGACATTTTCATATTGCAGTCATGGTCGAACTAGTTAATTTAGGTGTAAGATTTTGCAAAATTGTGAATCAACTCAAAGTGAAATCAAATCCCAGACAACAAATGTGTTTTATATCAGCTTCGAAGAAATTATTTAGTACTTTTCAAAATGGAAGATAAGATGTCGAAACGAATAGTAAAACTACTGAAAAATTTGTGGTTTTCAAAAAAAAACCATAGCAAAACTAACTATAATTTCTGCAAGGTATAGACATCTGAGTTTTACCATAAAATTACCCATAGGTGACCGAGCCATACATTTTTGTATTAGAAGGAAAAAAAACTATTTTTGTGGGTTTTATAGTCTTCTTTGCGTCAAAAGTTGCAAAAATTATATTACTATAAAATAAAATTTAAATAACAAAGTTTTTAAAGCTATTAAGCGTTTTATAAAAAACAAAATCATCTTCGGAATGTGGCACTTTCCAAAAGCCCATTAATTCTCGCATATCTCGCGATTTGTAACACCTCATCTCGGCAGCCCTTGTCTATCGTAAATTAACGACACCGACACAATCGGAAAGTTGAATGGGCACCCTGAGCCACTGCTTAGTCGGCGCATTTTATCATCGCCCGTATATTAATGAAATTAATGAATTTAATCAACGAAATAATTAAATTTATTTATAAACACGGTCCCGCGACTTTTCCGCGTTAATCAAAATTCCGACCGGCTTTCTGCTAGCCGATCAGACTGAGATTTCTAGCTGCTGGTTGAGCGATATCATCGACGTTTGGCTCCATGCAAATGAAGAAGTCCTTCGTTGTGTGGTGGTATCGCGGCGGGACAAATTCTTACGCGCGTCTCGCATAACCCAATGACCTGGCCGAGGGGCTCGATTAGTGTCGCCTTAATTAATTGGAAACACTTTGCATATCAAAAGCAGCCATAAAGCGCTAATCCATGTGCGCCGGCGCACTCTTGTGCAATGTTTTTTTCGGGCAAACAAGAAACAAGTCGGAAGGCAAACACCGCGCCGTGTCAGGTGCATGAATGAGCACTTTTATCGCGAACAGGTGGACGCACGCAAGGTGCGCTGCCAAGGGGAGGAGGTGACGAAACGAAACGACCAGGTAATACTTAGGCATCGTGTGATCTACTTACGGATAAACTTAGAGCTCTCCGCCCCCCGTCAGAGCTTCTTTAAGGCAGTCAAATTGCTGCTGACTGGCGCATTTAAGACAAATTCCAGATCTTGAGCCGGACTTATAGTCACACTATTCTCTAGACTGGATCTAGAAGACGGTCGCACAGGTGAGGTGTGTGTTTGCACGTGAGACTTCCGTTTACGGTTGTTGAGGGCCACGAACAAAGGTGTTTTGTTGGGCCTGCCTTGTTATCGCTACGGCAAGGGCCCCAGATGAATCGATGTATCTTGGGCAGGAATGCAGCATTCTGCTGAGAAATTGGCGGTCTTAGCGGTATAGATAAACCCGCACACGTAATAATCTAACTCTAGCCAACAAAATCCGTTTATTTTTTACTGAATAAAAATATTCGCAAAGCCTCCTGAAGATCTCCTTCCTAGCTCCGGACGGAGCGTAAGAGAGATTTACATTTGATAGGGTCGCACGAACGTTTTTGCGAAAGCGCCTTAAGGAAGAGCAGTGGATTTCTTGGCGGATTGACCTATTGAACTGCACACGTTCATATTGAAACAGGTCTGAATCCGCCTCAAATGTACACGTTTTGATCTGTTGTCATGATATCGTGATCGGCTGGTGAAAGAATTCACTTTAATGAATTATGGGACGGGGATTTGCGAGGATATGCGCCTAAGAAAGGGACTCTTTGCCGTCGCCGAACCGTAAGATTACTTTAACTTGCCGATCTTGAGGTTAATTCATGATGTGGATGCGTTTCGGCGACGTGGAAGACCAATGGGGGAAAAAAAAAATAATAATAAAATAAAAATCAAGTGCTCATTCAAATTTTACTCGGCGGGAAGAGATCAGGTTACAGGGAAAGGTGTTTGATGGCGGCGAGAAGATTAATTTTATTGTTGGTATGTTTTGTTTTTTTTTTTTTTTTATTAATTTTTGTTTTCTACCTGTGTCAATGTGGGAATGGTTAGCGGTAAAGGGCAAGCAGGTTCAGAGTGCTTTTGTAAGGGCCATGTTTCCTCTCCGCGATCGTATCAAAATCAAAAAGCTTGCCTAACGCATGGTCCGGTTGATTGTATGGAGCTACTGGGCATTGTTACCTTAAAAAATTTGAATTTTTGATTTTTGTCGAAAAAAAACAGTCTTTTTAAAAACAGAGGAGCAAAGTTAAAGCAGTAGGGCTACATCTACGAAAAAAGTTGAAGTTGACTTGATAGTCTCAATTACTACAACCAAACCTTTTAAAACTTCTAGATTTTTTAAGTCGTAGCTATTTTTTCTAAATAAGATTTCAATCAAATTCAATTTTTAGACTGCCATTTTTCAACCTCTAAATTAACGACCAAATTTTAAATCACCGTTCTTAAAATCCCCCTTCTTTTAGAAATTACAAAGTTCTCAAAAAGTTATTAACCGAATATATTTTTTCATATCCAAAAGATTCTAAATCATAAGATTTACATCAATGTAAGCTTATGTCTAGAGAATTTAATATCTTTGTAGAATATTTTTTGTTCGCGCAATAATTCGATTGATTAGTACATCAATTTTTTAAATGAATGCATGAACTATTGTCGTCGTAATAATCGTCATACTTAAAAGTTTCGATATCCCTATCTTTTTCGAAGATATTATTGTACAAAAAGATCGAGTATCAAAATATTTAAATTTACTGGACACATTATTTTCTCAATCATCAAACGACACTACGGACATTTATACCGCATAAAAAATCTTTTATTCGGAAGGCATAAATAAGATTTTATGCGAAACTTTTATACTACATAAAACCGAATAGATGTTAATGCTTTTTCGAAAGAATTAGACGACGACTGAATACTTTTGGTGCATAATTAACAACTTTCACATTCAATTCAGCTTTTAGAGAGAACGAAACGAGGCGATTTAGGTAGACGGCTATTTAGTTCTAGAAAAAACTCTTTACAGTGAGACACATTTTTTTTAATTATCAATTTAAATATATGTAAAATATTTATTTTAAAACTGGCAAAATTGTACCATTACGGATAAGATAACTGAGACATACAAAGTAACATTTACAGGCATCGCTGCATAATCAGGTGTAAAATGCGCAAATGTTTCATTAAATTCGCAATGTAGAAATAGGGCTTCCTTGGTACATCCCCGTACCTGCCCATGGCAAGGACTCCAGGAGTATTAAATAATATTTCTGGAACTAAAAGCTTCCAAACGAGCATTACAATAAACATTAAATTATCGGAAATTGTTTCGATCCTGCAACCGTAGAGTGTAGAAACGTTCATGGTAGCGGCAGTACCATTCGATTTTATTGAAATTGTAATTCCACTGAAATCATGTTAGAAAGGATTTTTCTTTTTTATTGTCCATGTTCATGTAAGTGCAATTTGCGAATAAGTTGCGGTCTGAATTTTCATCAGAGTCGCACCAATCGTAAATTCAACCATCATTGCAGGGATTAGCGCACTTAGGCTGCGACTAAGCGGAAATATATTCTCAAGTTTTTAATGTTAATGGGACAACTTTAATTGTTTATCACTTCATTGCCAACATTTTCACGCAATTCAGCAACTGGTGAACGCGTGCAAAAAGCCGGAAAAGACAAAGATCCTCTCTTGAAGACGACGACTAAAAGACATTGCCGTCTCGAAGCGGGGAGAAGAAGCTGGGTTGCGTGGACCGTCCCATGGGGATCGCACTCAACCGGGTCAGATAATCAGTAAATTTATTGCAGTTTAGTCCGACATAAATTTATAATCAGCTCTAACTCTTGAGCGGTACAGTGGACCAGGTGAGCGGGAATTATTGCAAATAGCCCTGGGCTAGAGTGGGACTCTCTCGTTCGGCCACACTGTGGCTAAAATGGCTAAAATGCTAAACGCGGACGTAAGTAGACAAATGACAAAGTCTGAGCCGTGTTTAGACGTAGCCGACAGTCCTCAAATAATTTATTAAAGTTCCCGGTTCGCGGACGAGGGCGACTTCCAGTCATAGTTTGCAATATGGTATGCCGGCCAGGGCACCAGGTAAATGAATTAGCCACACCTACTCATTTGGGGCTCGCAGACTGCCTGACTAGGGCTACCTAGCTGGCTGGCTGACTAGCTAGCTAGCGAGGCACACAAGAGCAGAGATGGTGCAACATCCTAAGAAAATTTTCTTCCAGATGGAATCAAGCCATGTGGAGAGAAGTGCAAGATTAGAACGCATGTACTACACGAGCAGCCATGCGAGGAGCCCGATCGGGTTGCGCGCCGTGAACTCGTCCACCTATCAATTCGTGTTTCTTTAATTAAAATCTAATGTTTATCGTTTACGTGATACTATCCGATGCGGCCAGCTCGCATGGGGGCAGAGACGGTGGCCCTCGCGGCGACTCCGCTGGCAATTGATTAATCAACAAAGGTCTCTATTTCCTGGTTCAGGGTCTCCTGCTGGCATAGCAGAGTTGCGCTCACAGGACAAAATTATCGCACACGGTACAGCTCTGCACTGATGCAGTCGCTCCGTTAAAGTGGCGAAAAATGCAGTAGCCTTGTAGCCAAATTAAGTCGGTCCTCGCGGGACGTGGTAGTTGCCGGCACTCGGCAGGAAGTCGCAGAATAACGGTCTGTTATGCTTTTCCCACCTTTCAGCATTATGCTCGGATGAAGGCGGTGAAATTGATGCTGTGAGATAAAATTTTTTAACTTATGACCGAAACGAAATTGCACAACTAAAGCGCATAAGCAATAGACTTTAATTCCCGAATATAAAGTTGGCCATAAATTCGCTTTATGGAAAATTAATAGATTTTATAAAAACTAAGTTGTCCTCTATGTGTTCTCTACCATACTTATGTATTATATAATAAACGGTCTCAAAGGCTAACTTCATAAGAATTGTTACTTTTTAATTATATTTTAGAGTTTGTATGAAATCCCTTTCTTAAAAATAAATCCAATTCTTTTCTCGAAAATTTTATTTCGTTAAATATTTTCAGATTCGTAATCTACGAAAGAAATCACGTCAAAAACACCTATCTTTTCATACGCATTTCTTCTTCTTTCCTCTCTTTCTTCTATTACAGATTTTTCAGAATTGCTTTAGGTGCCCTCATCTATATTCTTGATTTTCATAATATGGTTGCTTTCTTAAAAATGTGCAGGGTAAAACGTATGTTTTTTAATGGTAAAATTACAAAAAAAAAACTAATTAATAAATAAATAATATCATTTGTCCTTTAAGTTGGTGAGCACAGTGTTAAATGTTTGCTATAATCATTTTACATCATATCAATTGCGTGCTTGTCAGCAAATTCTGAACTTAAAGGATTTAGAAAATATTTCGAATTAAATGTAATGTAAACTATGTTTTAATTAGACCTAGTAAAAACTAAATATATAGCATAGTATATATTGTATATACCTTTTATATGATACTAGAAATATTTGGGTGTTTTAACACTATTTTAACTACGGTATGTGCTGAGTCGAATTTCATTTCAAACATAAAATTATAGGGTTTTGTGATACTGATAAAATTTACTAAAATATTATTATTCTTTTTGTTTTTAAATTTGCTCATAAATTCGGAAACGGCCGGCAAAGAACGTGCTATGGATTGCATTCAGTTGGCGTCAAGTTGTGGCAGGGCATTCAGAAAGAGCACAATGAGGAGCTGGGTCTCGGAGCATATCTAGGTAATCTGATGCCCGCGGCCAAGTGCATTGCGATGCCTAGTTCCAAATGGGAGAGATGCATGAAATGAGGACAGGTCTACGGGCGAGCTGGATACCTTCCGCGGAAGGTCTGCCGCTGTTAATTTTACGTAACAGTAACATTACATTGAGCTCGGGCCCCAACAATAGGATTGAAAATTTTCTTATTTTCCACCGTAGTGCGCTGCGCAGCCTCGCGCATGTATCTTTTCTCAATAGAGACTGGTGGCGCGGTGTGGCTCTGAATGCGCCAAGGGAACGGGAACGGGAACAGCTTGAAAATGCGACGTTGGCTACTTGACTTATTGCAACACTGAAACGATTGAGTGATTGCTTAAAATAAGCTATCATATTGCACTCGACCGCTTTAAGTGCTCGCCATTCGCGGCGACCGGGGTCTTTTTGTGTTTTAAATACATTTTTTTTTGTCTTTCTGCTTCCTCCCGACGGACGTGTAGGTATCGTATCCTATTGTGCTCTAAGGTGCCCCCTTTCATAGAAGTCCCGGCCAGTGATAAATGGGGCTTATTCTGCTGCGGTGCCACCGTGTACGCACTTTGCCTCTTTAACGGTTTGGCTGGTTCTACGCGAATGCCTTCCGATTGTACAAAAATGTTGTGCACCTCATTTTCGAATTGCTAAAATTCACGCAAATTAGTTCCATATCGGTGCAACTTACAAGTTAGCTCGAATGTGTGACGTTGAACCACAGGTATAATATTTAACGCCAACTTTATTTTGGGTAAAACGATACCGTTTTAATATATTCAGTAGCACTAGGGAAATAACTAAAAATAATCGCTGTTAGGTATGTTAACTTATAGATTTTGAATGTTAAATTACTTATAATAATTGAACTTGATCCATATACAAACAGGATGTCTTAAAAACCAATCAACTCGTAGTTTTCGAAAATTTGGATTTATTTCTGAAATTCAACATAATTATTATCTCAGTCTGTTATAGCTCAAATTTATATTTATACATTAAAAACAATTTTATTCACCTTAACTGGTTAATTAGTCTAAATTTTAAAAGTATTGGCACACAGATCGTTTAATACAACTTTGAAAATATTACAAAGTTTTGATTTAAAGTGGAATCAGTAGGCATTGCAAATTTATACCAGTTACTGTGATTAAAAGGATTTCAAAATGTTTCCGCGTTCAAAATTGGGATGATATTTATTATTATTTAATTAAATTAATATCAATAAATATCAATACCAAAGAAATAATTGCCTTGAGCGAATCGTCTGCCTTTACAGAAATGATATCTCGCTTAATAAATGTGGTATGATAGATAGACTGATTATTTACTCATCTTAGAGCAACTTTCTCATTTATAAAAAAGGGCTTTGAAGGTATAAAACCTCCGCAAGATGTTTTGGTTCCAATACGTCTGAGAAATTGCAGACGTTTTTCACAAAAGCGTTAACCGACAATCCGCCTACTTTTTTTTTCATCTCACGTATCACAAACCAGTCAGGTTTTTGAGGCAAAGAAAACTAGAAGGTGACGGGTTTTCCTGAGACGCTGAACAACCCAAAGAATGAAATCTGAAGAAAATCAGGAAATTCTTCTTTTTAAGCACTTGAAACAGTGACAAGTGACAAAACATCCGAAAGCGACAAGAGCGTCCGCCTCAACGTTTAGACGAATGAGACCGGCGCACATCGCACATCAAGGCGTTTCCAGTTTCGATAATTGCCCAGATTCCTTGAGAGGCACTCCTTAAGAAAAGTACTAAAAGGCAACTTTTCGCCTGATCTCCTAAAAACACCGGCAACATTGATCCGCCAAACTGTTAGTCTACTATGGGCCTGTCGCTAGAAATTCTCTTGTCTTACAAATTTGCACTTTCTTGTCTTGGGGTACCTTGGACACGACGAACCCACAACTTGTCTGTGGTGCGTTCCTGTCGGCCAAGTCTTGGCGGAATAAATTTTCTCGGCTTGGTTAGCCTGCAAGAAGAAAAGCACCAAGTGAAGATCATTTTTCCCTGTTGCTTCGTTAGCGGCACAAGATGGAAGGGCAACATATCTTGGAGGAGGAGGATTCGGTTCAGCGGGATCTCTCCTCCATGAAAATTGTCGGAGGCCTGAAATGATCAAAAAATGTTGAAAATTTCCGCATGCTGTGAGCGTTTTACGCGTTTTATAGCACTCTTTTGCCCGCGGCCTGGTCCCGGCTTGCGCTGCAATCTTGTCGTTAACAGCGTTACGTAATAAAATGAGCGCCTGCTCCTCGAGGAGATTATTATAATGATCGTCGGCCTTAATAATAACAACTCGAATCACTCATGGTTAATGGAATGAAAATATTTGCGAAAAACGAGCAATGCAACGCCTGACGGGCAGTGATTGAGTGCTTCTTGAAGACCTCTAATGGGTTTAAGCGAAAAAGAAGAGCTTTTTCTTAAGGTATCAATTGTCCCAGTTGCCTACTTACTTACACCTTCAATTATCCAAAAACCGCGTCGAAACACTATATAAATTCTGTTCTACAATGAAAACCGATCAAGAGGGAACTGGATATATTTTCTATAATATCTTAATTTTTTAAATATCAAAATCTCTTAAATTTGAGGATGATGGAACTACCCACCAAAAATTTAAAAGAGTATTGGTAACACATATGAAATTAACAAGTAACAAAAATTCTTTTAAGCTTAATCTTTCAAAGACTTATGCTAGAACAAGTGTCGCTTTTCAAAAGTAAGTCTAGTATTTTGCGGATTATGAAGTCTACTAAATTATACTTGCCAACAAACCTGAACACAATGATAAAATCCTTACATATTTAGTTTTAAGCAATAAGCATATCTGATGGCATTTCGAATTTTTGGTCAGCGTCAGCTTTTTAACAATTTGGACTACAATAGCATTCGTTGGATTTTGTGTTGGTCTGTCCTAAAATTCCGGGAATTCATTCAATTGCCCGAAGTCGTAGACAGACCAGGTCGATGGGAATGGGAAAAAGTTTCAGTGACTTCCAGAACTCACAAATAAAAAAGGAACCCTATAGGCAACAAGTTTGAAATTGTATCCACCAGCAAGAATACTGTAAAAACAAGCGAAGCAAAGCTCTATGGGTTTTTCAAGATTCCTGGGGGACAATTTTCTGTGATGGATAGACTGCAGTTCATCACAAGTCGCCGGAGTGACTAGTTTTACAGCCCACATCCAGTCTAACATTGATGAGACTCATCCTCGTCTCATTGTGGGTCTCACAGGAAAAAGAATGGACAGAAGTAAAAAAAAAGAAATACATGAAAAAATTAACAGGTAAATTTGCCCAAAGGAGATTAAATTGTCACAGCCCATAGGACGCGTTTTTATAAGGCCTATTTCACTCCAAGACTAACGGGCTAGAGAACAGGGCGATCTGGCTCGTTTGCTCATTCGTTCGTTAGTCACCTGGCGACAGAGGGATAAATTTGTATTTTGCGCCCAAAGGCCAGCAGGAAATAAGATACATTTGTAGAAAATATAAAGTGATTTATTCGAGAGACGTGCTAGACACGGCTCCCCGGTATCAGCAGGCAACCGATGATAGAGGCAATCAACTAAGTACTGTGTGCCGTGTAAGGAAATTAGCACTTCATTTCGAATGTGCATGTTGCATGTCGTAATCTTTATTTTCTGAAGGTAATGAAGCGGCATATTAAATCATTTAAAATTAACATTTCAAAAGGAAGTAGTAGCTTTTTGTCCTTAAACCAAACATGCATGTTAAACTGAAGTGAACAATAATTTTGGAATATTTTTCAAAAAGCATATTAAGCGCAATTTCCTTTTTAACCTCAGGATCAATTTTCAGAAGGCAATTAAAGTAAAGTTTTTGATAGTCTTAAAAATCTTGACTTTTTGACGATCTATTCTCAAATGATACTTCTTTCAAGGTATCCGAATATATCGCAACCAAAGATATCTTAAAATTTCGCAATTAACATCTGCAAATAGTTCCTAGATAAAATCGACTGCAGCAGTACGCTGTGCCAATTTTACATTTTACGACTGATAGAGAGCTAATTACGGCCCTGCAGCTTTCTAAAACAATAAAATCAGCTCAGCGTTGCAAAGTGGAACGCAATCCAAAATATATTTCATAACATTTGCACGCAAACGCAAAGGCTGTCGTCTGCACATTATTTCGCATATTAAGGCCAGAAACGTCTCAAAAATATCGCTTGCATCTGTGGACGAAATCTTTGAAAATTGCATTGCCGCATGGCCTCTAGAAGAGTCCCAGATACACCTAAATACCGGCGAGTTTCACTTTCCAACACGGAATCGGAGCTCCATTCAATTTGGCCGCATTCGCGTGCAATATTCGTGGAAAAATCGTCATAAACCAGCAGTGCCCCACAGACAGATCGGAGCGGCAAACGGCAAACCTGTCCACCGGGTAATACACTCCCTCAAAATAAGACGAATCGAGGAGTTTATTAATTTTAGCGTCGATTAAATCTCGCTCTAACTGCCGGGTATGATAGGTACAATTTTCTAGCGGAATACCACCTCTGGGGCTCTTTGGATGATTGTGCCGAGGGAATTCATTACGATCGCGACAGAGCAAGACACTCAGGAGACATGTCCAGCGACCGTATTTAGCCCACAAAAAGTCGCGAATGCGGTGCGGCAATTAATTATGCACACTGTCGCTGAGACTCCGCAAAGAGGAGATTGCGGGCCCCGTGATGTCACTCATCCACGCATCTTCCGAATGTCAGGCGGCTATTCTGGCTCGATCCAAAAAGTTGATTCAATTCCTGAGGAGCCCTTTCGCGGCGGTGGCGGCGGCGGCAGCACCGCGGACACCGACGATTTGTCAGCGAACCGCGATTCAAATAAAACCGCGCC
This sequence comes from Philonicus albiceps, assembly GCA_963969385.1. Taxonomy (NCBI): domain Eukaryota; kingdom Metazoa; phylum Arthropoda; class Insecta; order Diptera; family Asilidae; genus Philonicus; species Philonicus albiceps. The sequence goes on from OZ017775.1 coordinate 7,505,917, forward strand.
AACCTTGCCCGAACAGACTGGTCCGAGCGCTTCTTGTTTTTTAAATGCGCGGACCCGCGAACTGTTCAGGAAAACTGGTTGCAAGAACAGCCGCCACAAAACGGCAGCTCCGGGGCCCCCTCCTGACAAATTGCTAACTCGATGCCAAAATTGCAAGTAGCCGATCATGGGACTAGCCGGAGCACCATACTAAATACAAATGGGATCACCTCACCACCGTCACGTGTGAATAATCCCAGAAAGGCTAGGGCCCCTCGAAAGCGGCAGTTTGTGAGGATTTTCTTAAGCAGATAAAATCGTAGATCTAAGAAACTTACCTTCACATCCTTCTGTAGTCAATCCAAAAAACTCATCCTGGCACTGGTCGCATTTCAGACCCTCGACCCCCATTTTACATGAGCATTGTCCAGAGAAAGGGTCGCAGGTAGCTTCCGTGGAGCCATTTTCATTGCAGCCGCACGGGAGACACTTAAGATCAATGTCTGCGAAACCCACGTCGCATTTATCGCATTTTTGACCTATGAACCGCTCGCGGCAGAGGCACTGCCCGGTTTCAATATCGCACTCTTGGCTAGGAGATCCTTCGTCGTAGCAATCACAGGGCTTGCAGCCCACAGATGGGTCCCCCCAGAAGCCCGATTTGCAGCGCTCGCACCGCCACCCTTCTGTGTTGCCCCTAAAAAGTAAACCTCAAATAAACCGAATTCCAACCAAAATTTTAAAAGATCTTAAAAATTAAAGGTACACAAAAAAAAAGAGATTACACAGCGAGGGCGGAGGCATCTCCTACTCACCGGCAAGTGATGCACTCCCCGCTGAATATGTCGCAAGGGCCCCCATCACATGGGCACGGCAAGCACTTTGATCCGGGAACCGTGGGATTCCCGTAAAAGCCGTCGTCACACCTGAAAATGTAAGGAATTTCAAAATGTTTGCGTTTTTATTTTCTTTAATATCTGGAGCCGGGGCTTCCAGTTGCTTACATTTCGCAATGGTCACCCGTGTACCCTTTCGGACACTGGGTGCAAACGTATTCGGAAAAATCTTCCTCCTCAAAAAGGTTCGTGTCAAGGTTAAACTTTTTTAGTTGGCAGCTCGGAGAGAAGTTGTTACTATCCTCCACCAGGGGACAAGCACATTTTGCACAGTCGTTCGGAGTACCGTGCCGTGGATTACCGTAGAAACCAACCTCACAGCGCTCACATCTGAAGGAGTAAAGCCAAGATATTAACCGGTTGTGAAAAGAAATTTTGTGGTTGTGACAAATAATATTGCAGGAGAAGTATAGACGCAAGCGATTTTAGGAGTAATGTTGTAAATGTTGCAATGACCCCAAAAGGGTATTTTAGAAATCCGAATTAATAAATATAAAATAAATAATTAAATTTCCATTTTGCATTAAATATCATTTAATGCCGTTTAGGTAAGTTTTTTATAGCTCACTTGTTTGATTTGCATTTAACCCTTAAATTTTTGACGAGCGTAAAGAAAAATTATCACTTTTAACATAACGACGAAAATATTCGTCATATGAAAAAATTAATTGTTTTTTACTAGAAATTTAAATTTTGGGAATTGCAAAGGAATGAGTTAATTAAGAATAAATTTAACTATTATTTTCCATGCATATATGTGAATTTTTTATATTTTTTAGTAATTGAGACAATCGTGGAAAACTTTTCCATTTCGAAAGAAATTTTTTCAATTAAATTAATTTTGTAGTAAAAGTAGTAGACGTAAATTTTTTTTAATTCTTACCTTTCTCCAAAAGTATTATGCTGGCATTCTCCACATTTTCCAGATAACCAGTCGCAATCAGCATGTCCATTACACGGGCACGGGATACACTTTCCAATCAGTTCGTGAGTTGTTGTATTTTCAAAAATTCGTACAAAACCAAAATCGCAACTTTCACACGACAATCCGCTGTAACCGGGAGGACATGAGCACTCTTCAACTGTACTTAGCTCACTACCTTCGTTAAGATCATTTCCACCTGAGTATAGTGTAGCCCGCTCTAGGACACTTTCTACTTGGTCCGTGTGGAAGGTTCCACGAACAAGAACTGTTTCGATATTGCTCAAAACAGACATGAACTGCATTCTAGTTACAGGGTCGCCGTGATACTCAGTCCTTCTCAGTCGAGTTACGATATCCTTGATCCCTTTAGGAACATGATACCACCCAGTTTCTGTAAAAAGGATGTTTATCGCAGCGCTAGACGATGGAAATTCCTCGTCGCCGTACGCAATCTTCATTCCGTTTCGACCAATTAATATAATATTTGGCCCGGATGTGGGTTTCCCACTTGTATCACCTCGGATTACAACCCATGAAACCTTTAGGTTAAAAGTTGAGCCGTAGCTTGTAAGTTTGTTCCCACAGTAACTTTTTGGCGCCAACCAATAAACGGCTTCGACTTCTGGAAGGTCAAACATTCCAAATACCAAGTTCCCAGTTTCATTGTCTAAAGTGGGATAGGCCAGTACAGATCGCGAGATATCAGTCATCTTCCATCCGTCGAGAGTTTCAAAAGACATGTACTGAATGTCGGCACTTTTGCAGGAAATTCCAACGCCTGAACAGTAACACTTTATGCATCCTTCAGGATTCTTAGCACGGAGTCCAAAATATCCGGGTTCGCATTCAGAACACCTATCCCCCTCAACGTGCAGTTTGCACTGGCAATGATCCTCACACTCGCCACCTGGCATTGTGCCCCGATCGTCACACTTGCACTTGAGGCAGTTCTCCCCACGATGGCCAGAAGTGCACAGGTCGCACTGAGACCCAGTGAAACCTTCTCGGCACTTGCACTCTGCTGTGCCAGGATCGCACAGTCCAATTGATCCAATTGGGTTACAATTGCACGGCTGGCACGATTCCTCCAGGTGACTAGCGAAGCGCCGGAAATATCCAGGAAGACATTCCTCACAGTTATTACCTGCCGCGTTGCCCTGCGAAGATTAAAGGAAAGGGTTATAAAATTTATTAAGCAATGCATATTTTCTAGTTAACAAATTCAAAAATTACTAATATTAATCATTAAGAAAGACTCCTTCAATTCAAAACGACAACTAAAATAAAGGAATCGTTTCGTTTCATATCGTCTTTTATGACTGAGTTATATGAAGAATTGTATTCAACATTTTAGCTATGTATAAAAAACGAAATAAGATGATACATTTCATTTTTTATAATAAATCCCCAGATGTTTTAAAATTTAAAAAAATCTCTTTTAGTTCAAAATCCTTCGTTGTTAATTATAAAACCATGTCCTAGAAACGAAGTTTTACATCGGTTATCAAACACATTTTTTCTCCGTCTTCAAATGCCTATTTAAACTGTTCTAGGACATATCTTAAAAAAAATAGAAAAATAAAATATTTATCAGCGAAATGTATAGCTTAAAATTATGAAAAATGGAGGCAGAGGCCGTTATTTTTTGTTTAAAACTTGTTAACAATTTTGAAACAGCCATTCCAACTCGAATGAGCCCTTATTCATATTTTTCTAACAAGGAAATTAATATTCCAAAATTTAGAACTTGTTGACCAGACTCTAATCCATCAAAACCTTACCAGGCAATTCTCACAGACGCCGCCAAAGAGTGGATCATAAACGCAAGACGTTGCGTGACCATAGCACTGAAACGAGAATTAGCGTGAGGATTTTATGGGGGCGTGAGAGGTTCGCCCTTACCTGGCACATCTTGCACCCGTTTTCGTGGTAAAACGTCCCATTCTGGAAGGGTAGTTGATTGTACAGGGGACAGCACCGGTCGCAGTAGGTGCCACACGTGTTGTGCAGGCAAACACACTCCAGATGTGGTTCTTCTCCGTCATCGGCTAGGACCTCGACGGTTTTATTGGAGTGTCCATGGCACGCCAGCCGACCACTAATCCTGATCTGCTTCAGTGAGTAGAAGCTTCTCTTCTCAAGGGAGACGGCGTCCAGGAGCCAATCCACGCTGTTGTCTGCGTTCGCCGTGGAGTGCATTCCCTGAAAGCGGATGCGGATGAATCGAGCCGCAATAAATTCCAGGAGCTGGTGCGTCTGCTCCATGGCTCCGGGCCGGTTCTTGAGCAGGGACACGTGGATTTCGCCATTCTCGAGAGGCAGCGGTTTCGAGAACTGCGTCGTACAGATCACTTCCGTGTCTGACTGGAAAATGTACTTCCCGGTCTGTCCCGGAAGACCGTACCGACGCCGGCAGTCGGCGTCACTTAGGCCGAAGTACTGCCAAGGAGTGAAAGTCACATTGTCGAATGATCGCTCAAGAATCCAGGACGCTGGACGAGGAGATATAGCAGCTTTGATCATTATGAAGAATACCTCGTAGACCTGAAAAAAATAGAAGCTAAATAAATCATACTATTTCCTTTTTTTTTCTTTACTAAGTAAAATGATCTATTTGTAAATAGAGTAAACTGAAAGGTAAGGTTCATTTTATGTATTTTTAGAGTTTATGTTCATTCAAAGTGTTAAACTACAAGGCTATTTGAATTCAAGCATTAAAAAAGAAAATATAGTACATCTTATGCTTTTAGATAACACTGAAAAACAAATTTTAATTCTATGTTCTTTTCACGGATCATCATTCATTTCTATACTATTTTTTGTAAGTAGATAATGAATTTACAAGTGAAATATTATCTCCCGTTTTTGTAGACAAACTTATAAAAATAAAAAAAGCCTCGCGATCGTGGGGATAATTAGAGTAATTATCGATAACAATTGTTTTCCAGTTTGTGACTATCTTGAAAAGTACGTGATATACAGATATACGTGATACTCTGATACTGATACTTCCGAAACTGTAAAAATTAAAAGCCTCTATAATAAAATTTAAAAAAACTTTTCAGATCTTGACCCATGACTGCTAAGTTAACACCGCTGACTGTTGAACTAATTGGAGTAGGGCATGATACCCTAAAGTGCAGGTATAATGCATAAAACTAATCATATAAAATGAAAATAAGTCAACCCTTGTTAGAAAGATACTTTGAACCTGATCCTTGAAAGTAAACATTCAATCAATTGAATGAGACTCCTTGAAGATAAATTCCCAGACAAGCACTCAGATAATGTCATGAACGTGTAAATTGAGTATGCACACCCGAACTGGTACCGATGCGAGGCCTCCAGGAATCCACGACTTTTGAGTTACTGGAAGCGTGAAATGCAAACAAAAATTTGAATTCGACTGAGTGTATCAAGCAAACAAAATATTTTGAACATTTAAGGCCTCATAAAATATCCGTCAGCCGTAAAAAGGGCGCTAATTGGTCGGCAAACGGCTTGAGGTGTTTATGATCTTAACAAAGAAAATATTAAACAGTCTGAAAATAGCAGGAGCCCAAATGCCGTCTCATTGTGGGAAATCGGTTGATGATAGTAAACACCCCATTAGTGGCCAAGCTACTTTCAAAAGTACTTTCACCAATCGTGAACAAAGGCTAACGATCTTTTATTTTAAGAGACCTACTATGGTTATTTTCACGGTTCTTAAGATTATATAAAGCAAAAGTATTCCAGGAAATATATCTGAACACTAAATAATTTAATTAATTATACTAATTCTGAGATCCTTCTATACAAAAACAATTCTGATGATTTACTCGTATCTATCTTCATATGAGTATAGTTTTCCCAATGATATTAAATATTTAGTAAGATATAATACACTTTTTCATAGAGTTTACCTTTCGGTATTTCTTCTTAGTTAAATAAAAATCCGCAGTGCGAAAATCCATCTATTAAATTTAAGAAAAATACAGACGTATAGACCACGATTTTGAATTTTTAAATTAAATTTGAAAGTAATGCAAAAAGAAATAAAAATATTGTCTACCGAATTTTATGATATTTTAATGGAACTTACTATTAATACGTTTACAGAAATTGATTCAACGACGATCCTAAAATCCCTTATATACTCATTTTCGAGATTTCAATAAATATCAGTATTAAGGTCATAACAATTTGTTTCAAATTTTAACGTGGTCCCATTCGAATTCATTTCTAGATGTACAAATTATATCTATATATAAAGTACTAAAGTTGTTCAGTATTTTTGAGTGTACATTAGAATAAGATAATTTTAAAGTAACTTAGTGTTAAGAATTATAATGGCGAAGGGAGCCCCTAAGTTTGTTGTCGACTTTCTCCCATTAAGCATTACTGAATGCTGTCTCGGACTCAATCGCATCCAATTAAGGAGAAGTCTTGGACTCACCAAACTTCTTACCAATTCAAAAGAAGCTGCGATTTCCGGGTGGGCCGGTGACATGAAGAGTTTTCGCTTCCTGAATTTTTCGTTTGGAATTTTAACAGGCCGCCCAGCCGCAGTCGTTGAATATTCGCAACTTTCGGAAAAATCCAAACAGGTCGTCAATTATCCCTAACAGGCCTGGGTGCCTTCTCAGTGCATTCGAATTTTCGATCTTCGTACTGTCTTAAGATTTTTATTGGTTGGCAAGCGAGCGTCTTGTAGTCGCTTTGCTGAGCCGCATATCGCTCTTATCGAGGCTCGTTAATCACAGTTCGATATATTGACATGAACAACGACTAAATTTCGCTTAAAATCAAAAAGAAAACGGCCGAAGTGGACGCCGCTGGTCTGGGCGGGAACGACGACTGCACCGAAGGAGCGATCACCGCCGACCGAACCTGAGAATATCTTCTTTTGCGCCTATCGCAACGCCCTTGTCCTCTTACGAACCGAAGATAAGCGGGATCGAAAAACAGGCAAATGCAATTGTTCTGCGGCTCCCAGTACACCTTGACGCGATGTTAACCGGCAACGGAGCTCCTCCAGATAGTGCAGGGGACGGGTGATGATCACCATCAGTAGACGATCTCCAGTTATGTTAGGAACACGCGTCTCATCTGATTCCGATTATGCTTGCGGTTTCTTCATTTTCTTGTTGGAGGCCCACCAGGAGTCGAAGATCCCCTGGTCCCCAGACAATCCTCCCAGCCACTCGAGACCCGTTCACGGCCAATGATACTGCGTGGTTCGCGAAACCCCATCGCCTGGTGTCTCATATCCGATCTCGCGTTTTGCATCTGTTTCCTCATCGTTTTTGATGTCTGACCGACTTTTGTTCGGTCGATCATTCGATCTCGACCGGTGCCGACTAATTTGCAGAGCAACTCGCTTGATCTGCTCCGGTAAGATGTTTTTCTGCTAGCGTATTAAGACGATGTTACGTAAACACAGTCCAGCCGGCTTATTTGCTTTTATCGCTTGCGATCACTTTGTCTTTTTTACTTTTTATTAATTTCTGCTCTCGATCTGAACCACTGTTGGCTGTCTGCGAGGCAATTGAATATCTGCAGAAAATCGATTTGGTTGCAATCAAAATTGTTTAATTGTTTTTGTTTATTCGCCGAATATGAAGAGACACTCGTCAACGGACGAATGGAGTGTTGCGCGAAGTTTTTGTTCATTTCTTTATCAATTTCAAGAATTGACAAGGGAACGGCGGGCAGGTCTTCTTGGGGATTATTTTTGGATGTAAAAAATATTCAACGTTGATTTACGGTTGTCAGCTGGACGTTCATTGAATTTATCTTTCTTTTTATGAATATAATCCGATGAAATCACTTACGGAAATTTTTGCAGGCAAAAATTACATTTTACAGTCCAATGGTATATAAAATAAATAACCACAAAAGAGAACTGTCTGTTCCATTTTCATAAATCGATTTTTTTAATTTCTCCTTTATAACTGCCCAATGTTTTTTAATCGGACAAATATTTGGTGCATTAGGAGGTGTGGCGAATTAAGTTCATCGCGCAAAAGTTACCAGATTTTGATAATCACATAAATAAATTTGTTGTCTATCAAAGTACGGCCCACTGCTAATAAAAATGAACTTTTCGTTAACTGCTTTAATTGCTAACAATCATTCAATTATCTCATTTTTTATTTTTTGGATACTATACCCAAAATTTAACATGCCAAATTTTCGAAAAAAAGTGAGACTGCGTATTTTGGTCCTTTCTGAAAATGTTCCTGTACTGACTATTTTGTGCATGAAATAAATTTGTTTATACATAGCATTCCCACTACTTTTTTTTTCAAAAATGTTATGTAATAAAACATTTTCGATTTCGTATTCATACTTAGTACCCGAAAGATACATAAAATAATTATTAATACTATCTACCTTTTCATCAACCAAATTTCACAGACTATATGATTCAAAAATTGAACCCAAAACGAATCTCTTTAAGACATTTTTTAAGAAAAAGAAGAAGCAATACTTTTAGGTCCATGAATAGCTGATGGAAGGTAAATATTAAATTATGATAAACGCGTCTTTCTTGATTATTTTCTAATTTAATTTAGGAATTAATTATCTGATTTATTTGAATGTCTCATACACATTTCAGGTTATTTAATTTACTATCGTGCTATTTTTTTTCGTCATAATAACACAATACAATTTCTTAATGGGGATTTTTGTTGGTTTTCTCTACTTATTATAATAACGCTATAAACGTTTAGACAGTCCGCCTAGAATGAAAAATTATTTTCTTTTTTAAATATACTTTGAAGATAAGGGTCTTTAAATGAGCCGTTTATTTTGAAAGTGGTGTAAGTCCAAAATGCCATAAGGTCGATTTGTGTATATTCTTTTCAAGCAAAATTGACCTTATGACATTTTGGACTTACACCACTTTCAAAATAAACGGCTCAAATAATAAGAAAGTACTGGATTTAGGAACTAAGAATTTTTCATAGTTTATGACATGATTTTCATCTAGCAAATGCAACAAAAGATCATATTCCTCAAAGTATAGTTAAAATTACTAATTAATTAAAATAAAACGACTATGTGTACTGTATAGATGCATATGTACCTTGTAGCTACCTAAACAAAAATTATATAATGAGTATGTGAAACAAGTTTTTCGAGTGTTAATAAACAAAGGTTCTCCTAACGACATTGTCCGCCTTAATTCGCTTCCTTTTTATGCAAAAATCGCAAGACCTTCCACCTTCATGGTCCATGATACATAAATCTCAACAGCCAGCCGGTGGTTAAAACGCTTGGCAAAAAAGGACGTGAGCAATTATTCGTCACGATAAGGAATCTTGCGCAAGTAGTTCAGTGGTAACGGGTTGATATCAATTAATTTCCCCCCAAAGATAAACACACGAATGCTTTTACTTTGGCGGACGACTTGAGATACGGGGCGTAAGTTAAATGACCATTAGATAGCCACTTGGATGGCTGCGGATGTGTGAAATCGGGCTGTTGCCGAACGCGAACCATTGACTGATTATTATTTATGGACAATTATTAAATTTGAATTTAATTGAGGTGAAAAGACGAGGGGCCCATTAATTATGCGGTGGATGGAATGCAGCATACACTTTTCTTTTTTTTTTGACTAGTTTGACTAATGGGTTTTAGTCAAAACCGATAAATTGGACAGCATTTCAGCTATCAGGGCTGCTGTAGTTGTTCCATTAGTCGAGTCTACCGGAAGAATTGACTGGTCACGAGATGTCTGTATTCAGGTAAAACATGTAAAAATGCATATGCATCTAAGATCTTGCGACAGTGCTAACTAGTTCGTGTACGTCTTAAATTAATACCGCGAAAGTGAGCTCTTATCAATCAGAGCAGCGAACTTGATTCCGTGCCGCGACGGAGCACCTTGACATTCGCTGACACAGCCAAGACGTCGGACATGTGGCCGACGGCAGCAGGAACATCGATAACTATAAATAATCACATGTTCATTAAAATCCGACACATCCACGTGTCATTTAAATTTACAATTTCCTTGATCACGACCATCTGGACCGTGTGCCCGGGACTGTTGGTGGGGGCTTCCACCGTCTCGACCACCGTCACCGCCGTCGGGTAGGGGACCCAGAGAAATTCTTCCAGGCCGTAGGGCCGCGATAGGTACGTTCTGCGGCTTTGAGACACATTTCAGCGAAGTTTTCTTAGACACATTACAAATGCTACTGCAAGGGTGCCGTACGTATGCTAAGCAGCCGCGAACGGAAGACTTGGGTTGCGCGAAGACGCCAAGACGTAAAGACGGTGCGCCGCACACCGGTCGGCAAGTGTTTGCGAAACTTTCGAATCCTTTTAAGATTAATTGGACTCTATTGAATCGCCTTGAATGGGGATTTTCTTCTCTTTCTCTAGATAGAACACTGCAACTCTGGGACGCACACACACGGTAATTTTTTGGTTTTCCACTTTCAGGCGATTTTCATCATGCGGCCTTATCTAAATTGCCTGTTTCCTCTCTTGTCAACATATTCCAACATTCGCCATATTTGGGACCGATTAATGAAGCAATTGCCTAGGCGCTGCACTGCACTCAAAAACGAGTTCCCACCTGGAGTCGATTGTAATTTTACATCTGACGAGTTAGTTGTACTATTTTCGTTAGATTTAGAAATTTAAATCAAATCGGTTCGAAAAACAATTATCAAAAGTTATTTAGCATTGAAAATTGTATAATTATTTATAAAGAACACGTTTCGTTAACTTATTTATTTAATATTCATATAGAACTTTTAAAGTCCCGCAAGGCTCTATATTAGGACCAGTCTTTTTTAAAGCTTGACCTTAATGAATAAAATTGAGCTAATCAATATTTAAACAAAATCGTGGCTATGTGGATTATTAAAATTCAAATATCATTATTTATCGGCAATTATTATTTGTTTAGTCGTAAAAGAATTTTCTAATCGTATGGATTGGCAACAGAATTGTGCTAACAACAAAATTTTCTTTTATTTGTCAATAGTGTTTATGAACTATTTTGGTACAAGCATGAATTAAAAAGTTTTTACACCCGTCTACAGAATAATGGTTTAAAATTTGTGGTTTGCCAGCTTTATATCAATTATTACTTGGCTTATTAATTCATATAATGAGTAATATTCATTTTATTTTTGTTTTTAAAAAAAGTATATAAATTTTTCTAATATATTGAGTTTGTTAGCTAAGTTAGGAGCATTAAACGATACTTGTGTTGTGAAATATTTGCAATAATTTGTAACATCTTTAAAGTCATGCATCAATCTTATTAATTCCCTCAGCGCATTGTCCATTAGTCTTCTCCACCACCTGCGGTGGAATCTTTTACTTTACACCCTCTTCCCCAGTTTAAGGCCATTATCACTTGACTCTTTAAAAGCTAATGTGCTGAAACCTTACACCGTGGAGAAGCGATAAACGCATTTTTGAGCGTCTTCACCTCAATGCTTTTAAACGAATAAAATTGAGTCAAACATTGAGCAGACGTCCACATAACTCCCGGGGAATTTCCATAACAATCACTAAGCTTAAAACCGCTGGAGAAAGCAGTGAATTTGAAGTAAATCCGAGCTGACAGACAAGAGTTCTGTTTCGAGCTCTGGTTCTTAGCGTCAGTAATTTAAACTGATCCCGAAAGATAGGCCCATCTTCCCCTCAATCCACCCTTCTGGACTTAATCCGTCGCGGCAGTGTCGTAAACAAAACTTCCAAAACAAACAGCGGCGCATGCGTAAACAGTTTGGTTTCTTTTATAGAGAGACCGAAAATCCGAAATCAAAAAGATCGCATCTCCCATAATCTAAGAAAACCATCCCATCGACCAGGAGATGAGATTCATCTTCCCAGTCGTAACCCTTTCTGATCTTAAAGACGGCGTGGCGGCTAAAAATAGGATCTCCGATCGACGATCCTGCGCCAGCGGAGCGGCATCCTCTAAGGAGATCTTGTCGATTCGTTGTGTTCGCGGTAAATCAATTTTTTGGCAACTATTGAACCATATAACGATCGGGGCGGGCGAGGGGGCTCCGGTGGATTGTTGCAGCTTTCTCCGGGTGATGTGACGATCACGTGTGATCTATTTATGTGTCGCTGCAATTAAATTTTATGATTGGGGCAGGCTGTCGCTTGTGGCGTTAGGTGTCTCGCTAATGTCGAGCAATTCATTTTCCTCCGTGCCGAAGTGGAAACATTTCCGCGGCATAGTGACGGCGGAGGTGGTATTGCCCGGGAAGTGATCGTCTTCTTGCGGCTGGATGAGTGATTTCTTAGCGCGCACTAAGCGCAGCACCCCGACGACGCAAAAGAAGTGTGAAGACGTGATTAATGCGTCCGAATCAGCTGGTCGTTAAGAGCCTCCCGGTACACGTCGGTTTTGTCGCGTGCTCACGTTTTTTTTTTGATTAATGATTTTTTAAAGGTACACTGACAGTGGTGCTGCTTTTTATAGCGTTCAAACATTTTGACAAGCAGTTGCGACAGCTCGAATAGAGATAAATCTAAGTGTCTATTGATGGCAGCGAATCGGCCTCCGTCTAGGAGCCGATCATCGTCGTCTTGAACGTTAACCCCGATCAATTCCGGTGTACGGATCGGCACAATGAGCGGGATCAACTCGTTTTTCTTGTATTTGCACCACGGATCCGAGCCACCTGTCAAGGGTTCGGCCAGCAATTTGCATACGGCGCAGAAATGTGCTAATTATGATGTTACAAAGCCTAAGTGCTTAATGGGAACTTTTGTAATTGTGGGTAATTGCGGGCATACACTTCCCGTCTGTGGGCATAATTTCGCAATCAATTCACTGCCGTTATTGATTCTCTCCTGTCGTGCAATTAGCGGGAAAGCAGAGCTCTTTCGCGGCAGAGATAATTGCTTCAAATGGTGGGGTGGATTCGCGAATCTGTTTATAGACGGGGATTAGCAGGATGACGCTGATACAGATTTTCGCTTTGCGTGATATTCAATCATTTGATGACGGTTAACGAAATCACTAATTAGAGTACAAGCAGGTGGACATGTTAAACAGTCTGAAAATTACCCCTTCTGGAACGAGATTTCATTTTGTATATATCATTAATTCCTCCTGAAAATTTTATGCGTAACTGAGGGTATCAAACAACTTCCGCAAATTAATATACAATAAAATGTAGACACTATGCTTTGTTCACCCAAAATAAGACTGCAAACAGTATACAAAAAATTGATTGTGGACAAATAAAAAAATTACTTTCTATGCACATATGTTTTGGATAAAATTATAAAAATAAATAATATTTTGGCACCTTTAACTCATAGATTTTGTGTAAAATCCTAAGATCTTACTTTTTTTCATTGTTTGTCCAATTTATGAGTAATAGTCCGGCCAAATATTTTTCATCATCCAAAATCGGTAGTTCGTCACTCATTCTGCATTTTTCTATATCTATGTAGGTATAATTTTATATATTAAAGAATTTATCTTATAATTCGTCTATTTCCTGTGTGATTTAATTAGAAATCTGATTTGGAAATGTTCCTTTTTAGGACGGAATTTTATCTTAAAAATTTAAAATATATCTACGTGCCATTACATAAATTTAATTTTCCCCATACGAAACGATTTTAACATTCCCCTAACGATCACATTCCATTTTCTCCAAAATAATGTCCCTCTTACTTTTTACCACCCAGGTTGATTCCGTCACCGTTTCCTTGAAATTTATTGCATCCCCCTTCATTATCTTGCAGCGGTTGACGCCTCATTACTTAATTTGGAATCCTTCGAAATTCCGAAAATTCCCCCAAGCAACAACTTAGTTATCACTTAAACAATTGAGACACATAATCAGGGTGATATTCGGCCGCCATCCTTTGATTCAGAAATGTAACAACTTTTTTAAAAGTGGTTTGAACAAGGTACCTTCATCACCTGATAAGGCAGCCTTCTTAAATCACTCGCCAAAGATCACAAATTCCAGCACGTCCCCCATCAGGGCCCTAATTTATATTTTAAACTGTCCGCGTGCCATAAAAGGATTAGGCCCTTATTTCACTGATCTTGGCGTCTTCCACCCAACTAGCAAACAAACAATTTGAGCCTCTTTTGCAGAGTATAAGAATAAAATTCTTGCGGACGCGAAGCCTCTCTGGTTCATTAAAAGAACTCTCATATGGCGACGACAGTGGACGGCGCAGCGATCAGGCCAGTCCATATTAAGAAAATCGCAGACGGAATAAGAGTCCGAGATTGATGCTGAGTGGATGCCCAGACCATATTCGGATGGTACTCTCAAACGATCGCGATATGGCTTTGTTCTTTACTTTTACAACATCCTTACAATGCAGAGACATCATCTAATTGTAAGTCTAGAATAAAACTTCCCAAAGTGTAGTTCACCGACCCACTCACGGACGGATTGCAAAATGATCTTGACCGATGAATCGCGTTAAATATTAAAATTATATTTTTTTACATATTTATTAAAAGACTTTTAGCATAAAACTAACACAACATCGGTTCGGAATATGTTCCTAAAATTAAATTATGATTTCCAAATCATCCAACTATTGATCAAAATCACTATATTTCAAAAATGGTCTTTTGTATTTTGATTTAATTTTAAATATTGGGAGAAAATTATTATAATATTCTTACAATTTTTCATTTATTTTCCACATAATACTCCAAACATTTACTAATAGTTTTTTGTTGCGTAAAATTGTCGCTATTCTCATAGTTTTTATCTCAACTACCATTTATTTGTTTTTGGTTTTTGTATTATTTATAAATAATTTCACTTACTCATTAACATAAACGAAAATCAAAAATGTTGATCTGTGTTTTATATTCTAAAATATATAATTTTCTACTATGTTAGATAACTAAAGAGCATTTGTATACAGTAGCTCAGTTGATTAGAGCATAGAAGCGCAAATTCGAAGATGTCGCGTCCGATCCCTGCATATGTCCCAAAGCCACTATTGTCACGAATTGTCACATAAATAATAAATGTATTTAAGTTAAAAATTTTCAAGTAGGTACTATTAAAGTTTTGAGATGATCTGATCTAAAAGAATGTGTCCTCAATTCTGCCTTAATAAGGAAATTATTAAATCTTTATTTTTTGCACTCACCTGCTTGAGGTCAAGAGTTATAGTGACATACTCAAACTGATGACCATTTCGCAGCGTTGGGCTCTGCCACCATCCACCCCCGCTCTCTAATACCGCGTCAATTGGATGATTTTTGTCGGGGTCCAGACGGTGGCTGTGGCAAATGCCGCACTGCGTCGACCACGCTTTGTGCGGATATGCGTCAACCAGCTTACAGTATTCCTCCCGGCCACCTTCGCCGCATGTCGCGTTCGCGGCAATTGTTGCCCGCGGCGCAATGTTGAAAAGTGGCGGAAACGCCCCACCCCCTTCAATCGTATCGGGGATCCCAGACAGAAGCCGAAGTGCTAAAAATAGATGAAGAAAACGATTCTCTGATTAATTTTCTCATTTGCCTCAAATTGCCGGATTTATTGCCGCTGTGCACGGAATTTTGAATAATTTTGCCATAAATTTTTGCTATATTATCTATTTTGTTGTCGTAAAAATTTATGAGCTGAGAAGCATGTGGGAGCTATTCTTTGATATATGCGCTTAGATGATGAACACTTGTTGTACTTTTCACATAATTGCCTTTCAATAGCTCTTGACTATAGAACTATTTTTGATCCTATTTTCAGATCCAATATATAGTTTATTTTTGAATAGAGAACATAGTACATAAGTAATTAATGGTTCTAGTTCCTATAGAAACTTTAGAAAAATTTTGTTTAAAGTTATCATACATTCATAAATACCTACATGAAATAAAACAACAGGAAAATAATATTTCAACACGTAAAAGACAATATTGAAAATTGAGGTAATAACTTATGAGAGGGCTAAAAATACAAGTATCGTAATCCTAAGCTTGTTCTCTAAGCTGCACCTAAAGTTACTATATCAGGAATTATTTACGATAATAGTGAAAATTATGAGGCGCCTAAATCATGTTCTCATTTTTATTCCAAAGTCCACTCCCCCATCATCAGCTGAAGGGACGAAGTTGTTAGTTTTCTTTTAACTCATCTACCTAAGTCAAGACGAACATCGCTTCTTTCATTTAGGTGAATAAAGGGAGAGAAAATGAGTAGGAATAATTATTATTAGAAATCATTAACATTTAGACCATATGGTTGGATATAATCACATATTTTAAGAGGAGAATGATTCACTTGAGCGTTACAAAGTTATTACTTTTATAAACGTTTTAAATAGAAATAAAAGCTATCATGTGTCCCTTTGCAGGAATATTCTTTTTGTATAACAAAAAAATAGGTACTATAAAAAAAGTAAAATAAAATAATACAACAAAGCTTATAAAATATATCAACAGATGTGAATTATAAACAATAGTGGCACTAGAGAGGTGCCTTGAGGTACAGCAGAATTTATATATAACCACACAAAAAAGGTAAATTCTGTTCATCATGATGGTAAATCCATCACGAATTATTTATTCAGCATCGCCAACGCAGGAATATAAGAGGCAAATACCAGAAGGCAAATTTGCATGAATAACTGGTGAACACATAAAGCGCCGTCTCTTCGACATTCGATTGGGAAATATTTATTAAAATAAATTTAATTAAAATAAAATAAAACTGCTTCCTTCACAGCATTTTACATTGAAACAGGCAAAATGTAATCATCATTTTTAGCGGCAAGTCCCATGCATCAACAATTAATTTACATATATCTGCACCCACGAGTGGGTATGCACCTGTCTCCCCCGTTTTTCCTTAAGGCAAAATCTCAAATCTCACGCAGAAATGCAAAAACGAACCTTAGGACATTGTCTGGTTTTCCAGCCACCGGCTTGTTTGCTTTCTTCGACAGGCTCACAGCAAAGACACCAATTATCCTACGATTCATGTTCGGCTGTTATGAGCGGTCAAAGCGGTCGTGATATCACTTTTATGGCACTCGTGACGGTAATTCGATTCAACACGGCCAATGCAACCTTCCACCGGAGGTGGTGGCAGGTGTGGGATCTGTTCCGCACACCTAAACGCGCATGTGGTTATTTTATTAGGAAGCCGGCACGGTGCCCATGTGCCTGTCAATTAAGGGGGCCTAAAATTAGTGTCACAGGTACGAGGCTGTAAAACAACATCTTAATTGGGCATCCCGGCTTAGGTATGATGCAGCATTGTTGCAATTCCGGAGCTCCGCTGCAGTGGGAGGCGCTGCCCCATTGCGAATTGCTATAATTCAGAGGTTCATAAAAGTCGTCTTTCTTGGTTTTCCTGACGACGGAGCACCAATGGAGCTCTTATGGAAGTGGCCAGGTACCCAAAAGGAATAAACAGGTGGAGCTCTAATGGGCCTCGCAACGCTGTTTCGATTGTGAAACGTGAGAAAAATGCGGCAAAAATATGAAGGAGACCCCTTTTGAGGGAACGGATAATTTTCGAAACGAAATTAAATGTACTCTCTCATTATTTATTTTGACATAATGTTTAATCATCGTCCTCGGACCCCTGATCATGGGGGTCAGACCTTTCTCCGACGCAACGGTTTTAGCCCTCATTAAAGACAATAATAAAGGAAAGCCCGAAATACCGCTTCATCTCTGAGATCTGAGTGTGGTGGGTCTAGGGATCTCGTACCATTAAAAAAAAAGACTCAAATATTCCTTCATTTAACGAGCAGAAATTTGATATTTTCTACATCTCGGCCTTAACCCTTCATTTCCTGAAAAAATCATTGTTTGAGTCTCCGGCCAAAGACGAAGAAAGGAAGAGTCCTTAATAAACCATGAAGCGCACTTCTCGGGAAGGAACCATAAAAACACCTGGTGTTAAGATGGAAAGTCTGAAGTGGGCTAGCTGTTCGCATTTTAAATACAGGCCAGGCGAACAATTAATGCCAACAATCTTGCAGAAGGCAACATTTCCTGCGAAACAGAGAATCTGTGAGACTTTCAAAGAATTCCTTCTCGTGCCGTGGAGTTTGTAAAGTACTTCCTTGACGGCTGCCAGCGCGCCTTTTGCATGTTTAGGCAAGGGGAAACGTTCCAGCCTTCGAGTACGCTCGATTACAAATTGCAATTGCATTTTGCATGAGGGCTAGCTAACGTACTAACGTCTAACAGATGAACAACTGCCAGTCGCAGAGCTCTGAAATTGCTGCGGCCGCCAATTTATGGTGGCGACATATTACTTTGCTTAAGAAACACGGGGAAGTGATGTGTGAACAGCATCACTTAGCGGGAAATAAGACGAAAAACGACCACTTCCTAGGGATTGTATGACGATGTCGGGTCCAGTTCGGTGCGCAGCCACTCCACGGACTTTAAACTCCCCCAGAAACTTTATGTTTTGACGGTGACGGCGTAGACTTAACATTTCACGGTGCATAGGTGTTTAAAGAACTGTTGGATGAATTCTGTTCTCTAGACATGTTATTTCTTTCGACGGATTAGCACATAATTTACCCCGCAAATGGGACTGAAGAAGTTTTAATAGGCTTTAACATGTCTAGCTGTCGACTGTTGCTGTTGCTTACTTGGTTTTTACTTTATTTGTTGGCGGTCATTTGTAAGACTACAAAAACGTTTTCTAAACCAGACTTATAATTTAAAGTTAAATAAAATTTACAAAAAAAACAAGTTAATACGTAAAATTGAAGCGCAGGGAAAATTAAATAATCGAAAAAATTATATAATTTGATATGTTATAAATTTATACACATCTTTAATACTCGAAATTACTATCTTAACTATAACTTTACTAGAGTCACAACTTTGAATAAAGTCAATTTAAGCTTAATCTTAACCGGTTTCAAGGTTGGGTCAAATCAGGTTAAGTGAGTGACCTAATTCTATATAAATGTCTAAAAACGATTTTGTTTTCTTTGTTCTTCTTTCTGTATAACAAATAACATATAACTTAAAAAAATTAGAAAAACTATGTTTTAAAGAAAATTTACTAAGAAAGTTTATTTTTGGACCATTAACTTCCAAATCGTTCTTTTGGAGATATTTCTGGTTTCATACAAGTAT
Organism: Philonicus albiceps; assembly: GCA_963969385.1. Lineage (NCBI taxonomy): Eukaryota > Metazoa > Arthropoda > Insecta > Diptera > Asilidae > Philonicus > Philonicus albiceps. The sequence goes on from OZ017775.1 coordinate 7,524,800, forward strand.
AGAGAATAAATTGAATTATGCAATATTTTACAATAAATTAATTTCTAGAGAGATGTGCTATTTTAGTTTTATCGGAGGCTTGCCGCATTTATTTATTCGAAATAGACCTATAATTAATTTTTTAAGAAATTCATTTCATTTATATATTTATTTATTTCCTAAATAAGCCTCAAGGAGTAATTTTCTTAAATTTTTTTATAGATAGTTGATGAATTATCAGAAATGTTATCATTTACAATTATTTCTGAAAAATGTTTAAAACTACATACCTAAACGACCTTTTTACAACTTGCAAACGACTACATCTTACCAAATAAAAAGTTTAGAATCTATAAAAATTTTTAAATCACCTTAAAAAAATAATACGTAAAGGACTGTGAAGAAAAAATATCTTTTACCGCAAAAACGGCACTATTAAAAATTCAAACTGCCACTACTGCGTAGGGTGTAAGAATTTTTATTAATTGAATTAAAAGGATGGCACACCTCGTCGAAGGGCACCGACATTAAAAACGAATAATCATTACAGATAACACGTACCCACGTATAGGTACTAAATCGACCGGTTTTAATAGCGATATAAAACCGAGAACAAAATCAGCGGAACAGGTATAAAATGAAGAATTAACAACACTTCCCTAGCCGCCTTGACACCCATGTTCCCAGGCATTTGCGGCATATTTAAAAAGCGGACTCCTTGAAATGTTTTCGGATAGTGCGTTATCATGCATCTTGCGACGAGCATACAGTTGTTGTTCCGGGACCGGCATTAGCCCCATCATTTGTCATACGGAATTAGCGCCTAGTAATTACCATTATCTCATTTTCGTCGTTAAAATTTAATTTTTGAACAGATATTTCCGATACGGTCCCTTTGAGTCTTCTAATCTGTCCCCGGGGCGGTGTGGCGGCGACAATACAGCTTCCATCAGTGGCCTGGTCCGATTCCAAAGAGCCATCAATTTCCATTATTCAAAATTGACACAGTCTGGATGGGATGAACATAGACCAACATAGACATTGTCGGAGATGTACTAGCAGGTCTCGTTTAATTGAATTCCAACCGTTCGCTGGCAGTGTAAAGCAAATATTTTATGAACATCGTAAACGCTGCGGTCGCTTCCTACGCGCTCATGTGCGCCTCGTCGAAGAGACCGCAAATTCAAATAGGAAAAGAGTCCACGTCATGAGCTGGAATGCCATTCAGGCTGTGATGAAGACATTACAGGGCACGGCAGCCTCGGTTTATTATCTCTAGAGTTCCAGGTGGGTCACTCCAGAAACGCGGCTGCTCCCATTTGTTTCGAATTAATTCGAGAATAGGACTAACGAGGACGGTTAATTAGAAGACTAGTTACCGTGAGAAGGTCACCATTAATCATTCCGTGAAGGAATAAAAAACTTCTTGAACAGTCCTTAAGTAGCGGCAATGAATTTATAGGGTCTCCGGTGACCTTGTTTTTTGCCTCTCAACTTTTGGAGACGTTCAGTATCAGTACGGCTCAAGAGCGGTGCCCCTTGTCTTTTGGGTGACTAATGGCAGTAAGCAGCTTCAGTTGAACAATTGCTCGGCTTCGTTAGATAACTTCATTTTCCTTTTCTCAAAGACGATGAGAAGTTTTTCCGCCGTACCGTCGTGAATAAATCTCTGTTGCGCGAATACGCTGGCTCTATAGGGGCTATGGCTGTCACTCGGAACCGATTATCTGTCCAGGTAGAAAAAATATTAGTTTTATAGCGGCCAATCTCACAAAACACGTGCGTGAATCGTATTTCACGATAATTGCCTTACCGGACCATTTAAGTCCATAAATCGAATGTGTTCCTCTCGCTGGAAGGCCCCTTCCTTTGCCGCGTATGATTGTCGGTGGATGGATCTCTTCGATTTCCCGCGGTCCATTCGACTCCACCAGGTAAACTTGGGGCCCCATTCTTGTTCGCATAGACCCCACCGCTGCACTTCACGACTTGTGAGAATTGAAAGGTTGTCGCATGCTACATTAACTTCTAGTCGAGTGCCATTAGACCAAAAAATTTAGAAATCACGAAGCCCAGTTTTAAATGGGCTTTTTTATTAACCTTTTTCCTTTGCCGTTGCACTTTATTATTTTTAATTATTAATTTTTAATCTTCTCAGCTATTTTTTCTAACCAGAAACAGAGATCGAACCTTTAACTTTCGAACTAACACTTCAATGTGCCAACCAATTGAGCTACCATGGCAAATTCTAGATGCTACTGCAAAAATTCCCGAAGTGCGGTGCATTGTTTTAGATCTGAAATTTAAAAATGGGCTTAAGCAAGGCTCAAGCCGGAACACATTAAACTCTTTATGAGATAAGATTGGCTAAATCCTGACTTAAGCTAGATAATATAAAGCCTCTCCTTTGAGAAAAATTGATCATTTGATTGCGAATACGTTTTTACACACATGTTAAATCGATTGGAACTACAGCAATATTTATTAATTACAAAGTAATTAAAAATAACCAACTATATTTGTTTATTAATTTTTTATATTAGCGTCAGAAACGCTAAAGGTTTTTTTTAAATTTTCGTTCAGTAGTCATAACCGGACTGTGTATTAAAACCTTACGGCACTCCAAACTCATTCTTAACGTTTCGAGAAATTTTTTCTTAACCAATAAAGCCGGCGAAAGGTTTTCCCATCGTTAATCGGACGTCTTGGTGCGTGTCCCCAAGATAGGCCTAATGAAAAAAAAAAAGCAGAATCAATTCGGGTGCTCCACGAAGTGAACTATTCCAATCGGCTCAGCAAATTTGCATTTTGAGGGCTTAGACATGACATTGGGATTATTTATCGGCCGAAAATCGATTAATTGGAAACGTTTAGGCGGCTGATGAATATCGATGGGAAATGGCTTTTAACGACAGTCATTTTACCCTCAGGTTAATGGAAGGTGGAGAAATCTAAAAGGAAGTTTAATTTTTTGTCCGAAGGTTGATTTAGTACCGATTAGAAACTGCTTCATTTCTAAATCGGAACCGACATGAAACCTTTCCACCATTACATCGAGAATTTGATTTACGATCACCAAAGGTCCACTAAACGGAGTGCCTCACAACATTTGCTGTATCATCTTTTAGTTCAATCTATCCATCTTACAAGTAGTTGCCGTGGGGCATCCAAAACAATTGATGAGTCAGATTAGAGCGGCAGATGAATCAATTAGACACGCTGCAGCTATTCTTAGAAGATCATTTTGAGGCTGAAGTTATCATGTCTTCCAGTCATCCCTAATAGAATATTCTTGGCGCTGATAAAGCCAACTATTCGCACACGAGCTCCGCTTTAGTGAGTGTTATCGCTCACGCAGGTTTTTGCCGTTCTGCCAGCGGCTAACTGCGTCTAGACTGGGGAATCTGGGTATGATAACGATTTTTGTTTTAAGTACATGCCACTGATTACATTCTTCTTATTGTTATTATTATTATTAAGTACTATAATGAGGCTTACAGATGGTACTAAGTGTAAAGTTGAATTGGGTCATTGATTCTTTAATCCTCATTAAAGTGAACTTGACGCGATCGAGATTCTTGTTCTATCACTTAATAGTAGTGTTTTGTATTGTGGAAATTTACATTCAGAGGTAATATGATTCGTAATGGGTTTATTCTTAATATCTTCTAATGAGTTATTTATTTATTTAATGAAGTTTTCAAAACAGGAATGGACAAGGTCACAATCAAAAAAGATAAAACACAGTCTTAGGAATAGTAGTGGTATCAATAAATTATAAAAATTATTATATTTATAGTTGTATGTGTTATTAGGCATCATACTTCTCATTAGAACTCAGATTTAGTCAAAACTATCGGTAGTTGGCCATTTTAGAGCTCAGGGGTCAGAACATAAGAGCACAAATGCGAAAGTTATAAGTTCTCGATTCCTGCCTGTGTCTAGTCGGTATTGTTACGGCAAGAATTTGCCGGCAGCCATAATTCAATTAATTAAATATGGCATTGTTTAAAACTAGGTATGAGTTACTCAGATTTTTCAAAAAGGCCTGGTTTGTATTTTGACAAAATAAATTTCGTTAAATTGTGCTCTTTCTTTAGTGCCATAAATCAGGTTTTTTTAAAAAAAAAAAAAAAAAAAAAAAAGTAATACACTGTTGTTGACTCATACTGCACCAGCTTACCTGGTCTGACAAGCCCCAAGCACGCTGGCGCCATAAATAACCCTCCTCCTACCGAACTCAGATCAACAGCGGCAAATTACACAATTTGTCCGTTACTAATTTAAATTTGCATAACGCCAGCCTACCGAATATTCAGAGCGATCACAGTAGAAGCGATTATTTCACCGCTAACCTTGAAGATCAAATTACGAGAAGATGAAACCGCAAATATCTTCTTTTTTTTTCAACTATTTTGTCTTTCAAAGACTTCTTGGACACGAGACGACGAACGCCTACAAAAACCGAGGGATTTTCTCAAGACGGGCATGCACCTCTTCTTGTATCTTCGGGCAAGACGATCATATCGAATGACGCGATTCTCGCATAACTTTAGCAAACGCGCTATATACGCAGGCATTGCGGGCTTCGGGGTAATCGTCTTTTTCTTGATATCGATCATTCTCCTAATTTGAGAAGTAGAAAGTCTAGTTGCATATAGTTCTTATCGGCATTTCTGCGTGATATTGTTTTCTACCTGAATAACTAGTTTTTTTTTCATGATCATAAATTTTTCAAGCACAACTACTCGATGAGAAGATGTCTGACTTTAGGGATAGGGACGACTCTTTGTTTTGTCTTGTGCCGTACGCACTTGGGAGGGAATCTTATCTGGAAAATGTTTTTAACTAGAAATCCGACCATATGGGCGGTTAGGTGTTTATGGCAACCATAATAAGGGGTATAGATGCGTTGACAGAGACATTTTTAAGATGATATATATTCTCTGCTAGGAGGTCTTAACATTTAAAAACATGCTAAGCAAAAGGTTTTTGCATTCAAATTTTAAATTATTTTCTCTAGGCACATGGCTCGTTCATTTGTTTATTCTCTACCTTTTATTTTTCCAAAACCGTACCTATTTTTTTCGTCATTGTAAGAAAATAATAAAATCTCCGGACATTATTGAATTTAAACTTTTTAAATTTAAATTTATATAATATACTTATGAAAGAGAACGAGCGAGTACCAAAACAAATTTATAAATTCATTATAATTAAGATTCAACATTTTGAATAAATAGAGATTTGTGATGTACCAAACTTAGATCAATTCGAACCTAAAAATAACGCAGCCCAATAGCCTTGGTGACAAAAGCTAATTTCAAGATCACAGGCCAACGGCCGAGGTAACGATAGCTAAATGAGCTGACAAAGGGTGAATCGGGTCTTTGTGTAGGGCAAAATTATTAAGTATTGATTTGTGTAGATGGAAGAAAGATTAGTATAAATAGTAAACCAAATTCAATAAAGGAAGAGTCTGGATAACCAACTGGGACTACTCACTTTGGAGAAGTGCTGATAAGCTACTCCACCCTCATCAAGTCACTTAGGAGCCGTGCTGTAAAGCAACTCCAAGTCTCTTACTTTCATATTGGAACCGTGCTAATAAGCAACTCCAATCCGCATCACCTAGAGCCTAAGCTCCCGAAGCTGCTTCAAGAGGAGTCCTAGCCCTAAGTGGCTGCTCCCTGACTTGTCTCCCCGACTGGGACGTTACAGATTATATAAACATTATAATTAACATGATTAAGATGCCAATAATATAATTTCTTCACCATGGTGAGGATACTTTTATTTTATTTTATTAAAATAAGTCGAAAAATTTCGCGTGAAACTGAATGAGACGTAAAAATGATGCTGGATTTCTTACTTTCACATGTCTATTTTTTATGTAATCAATTGGCGGGAAAAATTGGAGTCTGCACAAATACGTTTTATAATTTTTTTAATTTTTTTTAAGCACTATATTAAGTTCTATGTTTTTTATTATAAAAAAAAAATGTGTTCATTTTAAAAACACTTCTTTTTATTGTTATTAGCTTATGAAAACGATTTTGTATTGTTTAATCGGACTCTGCCTTTTTAAGTGTCAATATAAAGCATACCGAGGTTTCTTCAATTTTACAATCTCATTCGATTAATTTTTTTGAAACTAAAAACAATAATTTTTTTGAAACAAAATTAATTTTGCTTAGCCGTAGGAAAACTTTTGAGATTTTGGGAGTGAATATTTCAAAAACTATAAAACTTATAATTTGATCTATTTATAGCCTTCTTTTAAAAACTTAAAGCTAACTTCAAATAATTTTAACTTTAGTAGTTTCGGAATGAACAGGAAATCACGATTTTAACGCAAAATTTCAGAAATTATATATAATAGTACTATTAACTAAGATTATCGTTTGATATTTCAATTTTTAGCTGAAATTTTAGATATAAAAAAAACGTAATAGAAGTAGCAATTTTGATATCTTTACATAATTTATTAATTCCTTTCTGAATAGCTTTATTTAAATGTATCATTTTTTAAGGCTTGACTCCAATGTTGCCTATATTATCTGAACTATTAATTAATTAGGAAAAAAACAAATTGTGCAATTTGTCGTTGATGTAGGTACGGTAGGCGAAGGCAAATTTATGGCGCCAGTTTCCTTGGGGCTAAACAGACAGGGTATGCAGGTGCAGTATGAGTCAAGAAATTTTTTATCTTTTTTATTTATTTTGTTTTTGTTTCTAAAATAGTAAAATGCTTGAAGCGACCTTAAAATTGGCCAGGTCATACCCCCTCGCAGTAACACGAGTTGGCATGCCATGTAACTGCCCTCTAATAAAGCGGCCACTTAGTCATCATTACCAAGCATGAGAATTGGAAAGATAAAACACGAAAACGTTCTTATTACAAATTTGCAAGGGGTAGGGGGGCAGACAAGAAGCTAAGGCGGTGGTACGTGGGTATAAACAAAAAAAATATCATGGTGCGGTGAACAACACCGCCAAGTGCAGTATAAGCGCGTTCTCAAGAAAATTGTGTGCAATTACCGAAGACAATAGACAGATAGGCTAGAACCGGCATGTTCAAGTAGGTATGAACTCGATTGACCACAATGCATGTCCTAATAAGGGCTGCTACTCCAAAAGTAGAAGAATTATGTGCTTAGTTACGTTACCATTTTTGTTCATCCTTTGTCGTTGACCCCTTCCACGTCTGCGTTGCGTCGAATGATGTGAGGAATTCTCCTGTGCATTTAATGCTGTTTTCGTTTTTCTTGAGACCCTTCCACCGCCGCCACCATTACCCCTCCTTACAATATTCCCAGCAAATGGACTACTTCTTGAACCTATATGATGAGTGATATTTCCGAGAAAATTGTTTCTTAAATCGTCGTCTTCACTTTCAACGAAAGATCCTGACGATCGGCTAAATCTCCAATCATATCCACTGGCACTATGCAGCATAATACAAAGAACACCGATTATGGCATAAAGCACCAAACAATTGCAATGGCCATTCATTTTTAATAATAAAATAAAATCATCGACTTAGTACCGTCGTACAAGCCACAAGATCACATCAAAACAAATATACGACAATTTCCTTGACCCCTACCGCATGAGATTTAAATCGGGCACATATAACACATCCCCAAAATCACAGAGATCACATGGAAGAAGAAGCGTCAACGGACGAAATCATTTTCTGATTCAGAAATTCGCGAATGGCGACAAACAAAACAATAAAATAAAATTCCCGGCGCACACCATGAGTAATCCTTTCGCGGGCGCTGCACCAAAAAAACAGCACACTTAAGCCTATGCACTAAAAAAAAAAATTACTAAATACTCACGCACAACCCCGCTCAACTTAGCGACGAAATTTAATTCGGAGCAAACGTAAAAAGATCGCTAGGAGATTGCAAGACTTCTTGGGTGAAACGCACATGTCTTCTTTGCATTGCTATTTTCGTATATCCTTTTGATACCGCACATACAAAAGGTCGAGAAGAGGCAAAAAGGGCAATCGTCTGATACGACACGATCGTTTCGCACTACCAGATCAAGCTAAAACTATCTATCGTCCGGCAAGATCCTATTCCGGAGATACAAAATAAATTCTTAAAGGCCGGAACATTTGAATGTCGCGCACGCGTATTTCACGAAAGCCACCGAGAGACTGACTACCGTACCCGTCCAACATGTTTATGTTTGCTCTCGATCGCGATCCTCAATTTCTTGGGCACTTCCTTGAACACCACATTCACTGCATGCTGTTGCAGCCAAGTCGAAGACTTCGTCGTCGTTGTTCTTCGTCATCAACGACCAAGACGACAACATCGTCTTTGCCGGTCTACTCAAGATCTCAAGAAAGCGAAAATCCCAGGGAAAACAAAAACAAAACAGATGAAAATGTTTACTAAAATAAAGAGACGTAATTCGCTGGGTGCATGTTTCATAGCAAGCCCTGAGGAAGTTCTTAGGCCCTCAATATAGTCGACTTACTTTCTTTCTTTCTTTCTTATCTTCTCTACGTCTTGACCTGTTACTTTTCGTACCTTCACACATAAGTTTCGCATACTCAGCGAGGAGGTTTCGGATCTTGGTGATTAGTAAGGAAACGACGTTCAGGTGAGAATCAGAGAAAATTGATTACCCTTTAAGACTGAACTGTTTTGATATGTTAAAAGATTGCACAAACACTGGTCTTCTCTAACCTAACCCTTAAGGGGAAGAATTGAAAGATAGAAGATCGCGCCAGTAGTCCAGGGGGCATGTGTTGATTAATTACTTTTAACACTTTGATGTATAGCGTTTTCGGTAATCCTGAATTAAGAGAAATTACACTTCTCCGGTTACAGTCAGGTGTGAATCTACAGAGACGTACTATCGAATTACTGAACGGATAAGTGATCATTTTCTAAGGTTTTTCTGAATCTTGTCATTAATTACTGATTAAGATAGAATCTATAAGATTCAGCAATCTATAAGATGCAGCAATAAAAATATTACACTTCATTATTCCTAAAAAATTATAAATAAGAAATGTATCCAGTATTTATCGTTTAAGAATTTGTTTTGCAATAAAAAATGTTTATCAATTTAATATATAAGAATAAGTTCATACTCTAAATAATGCAAAAAATAAAACAAAAATTAATAAAAAAATTTTTAAAAACTAAAAAAATAATTGTTATAGTTACAGGTATAGTTTCAAACAAAATCCTCTGTACAATTCACTAAAATCAACTAAGTTTACTGAACTGAAACTGAATTCTGAATTGAAGACGTTTTTTTCAAAGAACAGCACTTACCAAATAAATAGGGAACTGTATAAAATCATCTAATATTACATATTTGTAATAATTTTATTCTAATAAAAATATATCATACCAAAATTCATATTTAACTTTTCAGAAAAATTAGAGCGATAAAATAAACAAAATCAAAAGGAGTAGATCAGGTTAAAATATACATGGAAATGGCATCATCCATACAACTCCATTGCAATACATTTCATTCTAATGCTTTTGCCCTGAAGATCTCGCGCACAATAAACAGTCACGAGGCCCAATTGTTGCAAAATATCCGGAGGTAAAACGTTTGCTTATTGTTTGAAAACTGAACAAAAGGAGGCGGAAATCTAATTCACTAAAGGTACGTCTCAATAAGAGAATAAATCCATTGTTAGCTTTCTTTGAATTCTTAAAGTAGACTCGTACTATCTTCGGATGCTACAACCCGCCAAAAAACTTATAAGCCTTAAGACCCACTCCAAGAATTAAAAAGGGGGAAAAAAAAGGAAAGGCCAAGCCTCTTAAGGTTCATATTGAGATAATTTAAGAACAAGGATTTCTTTCCCACCCAGAGAAGCGGATGATTGTTTTTCCTTATAAAATATTTCACATCTAATCACATTTGATCATATCTGTAGATAAATTTCCCTTGTTCATGGAATAAAAATTTAAAAAAAATTAAATTAATTTATAAAAACACATTCTTGACTTAAACGTGTTTTCAATTCAAACGTAAAATAACTGCTGTTAAGACAATGATATTCTCGTTTCTTTGTTTCGACTTAAAATTTTAGTAACAACTGATCAAATATAAAAACTCGATAAAGAAGTTAAGAAGTGTATCAAGTTTTTGACAAGTTAAATTATTGAACCAAATTTCTGTTGAGTAGAACAATTGTGTAAGGCTTCAGCGATAAATAATGAGAAATATGAACCAAATTTCTGTTGAGTAGAACAATTGTCTAAGGCTTCAGCGACAAATAATGAGAAATAAGACGTTGCGCGTCTGACTTAAACAATCAAAACAACCTGAAATGATTCTGGTAAAAATTTATTGGGGGCGAAATTACATGCATATACATGAAAATGTATTCATTGTGATATGAACAATTTCATTTCATTTATTATTTTTGAGAAAATTTGAACACATAACTTATTCAATCAAAATTTTTATTTGCATATACTAAAGTTTTAGTATAGTTTATGTGACCAGATAGTCACCTCATAAGAAAATGACTAAAAGAATAAAATACTAAAAATAATCCCAAAGTCCCAAAGTATACCAATCGATTCAAGCTAAATGAACTCTAAGTAAGAGTATTATAATATACATACATATTAATTTGGCCAAACACACTTTAAATGATGTGGCTTCTCTTACGTTTTTTTTTCGAGAATTTCGCCTTTTTCAAACACTTTGCATTCTAAGTTGTAGTTCTTTCGGATAGAACTAATACGACGGATGTAATACAAGTTTTTATATTTTTGATTTTCAAGAAGCTTCAGCGCGATTTTCTAGTTTTTTACTATTAGGGTAGCATTAAGTTTTTACGAAAATAGAAAAATGAAAGAAGCAAACCGGGTACTTAAAGATAGTATAAGATAAAGCCCGTGGATATTATATAATGAATATATAGCGAATAATTATAAAAGAAAATACGTACTGATAGTAAGAACTGGAAACCTATAATATAAAAATAATACCTTAGGCAGCTTTTATAATTTTGTAAATTTTATGTTATAAATCATTGAAGAGTATTTTGTGTGGTCTCTCGTTTCGAGGAAATTCCTCAACATATGTTTCATAACTGGTTGCATAGTTTCATCTTTTCAATACGACAACTACGAGTAATAAATGGCACCAACATCCTTCCTGTTCTAAGATATCGTCAAGACATTTGAGCTAATCACGCAACAACCAAAAAGAATTGCAAAAGTTTTCTGTTCAATTCATGGCCGTTGTCATCAAGCCGCTTAAATGAAAATGATTTTATCAGCGATGACTCTGCAGAGCGAAGCCCTTTTGATCTTTTGTTACGATGATCCGATGCAAGTAACCCGTCATTGCGGCCGGACAGATGCATTAATTGCATCCAACGATATTTCCTATCGAAGCATGAGTCTACACGGCACTTATCAACATGGTATCTATCGAAAGAAGTAAATTGATTGCTGGCTGATTGCAGGTTTTGCGCAATCCTGGGAAGCAATCAAGGTGGGCAATGGGAAGGAGATCAGTTCGACTATAGATCATCACGGCCGGTGAAAATAATAGCCATAATGGATATCGTGTCAATGCGCCTATTAAACAAATTGCACCCTGCTCCTACGTGTGCTAATGTGTTATTAAAAACGCACCAAGTGGCCGGGCGAATCCACTATGCTGGATTCCCGCTGGATCATTTCCTTTGAATTTCTCGGGCAGAATTGTTAAGAACTCTTCCCACTGCGTCTTAAAATAGAAGGCACAAAGAGCCCCTTCAAGAGCAGATTCCCTAAAAGTGCTATGCCTTCTAATGAAGCATAAACATGGGAATAACTTCGAATTTTATTAGAGCCAGTGACTACCAGAACGAGCTCTCTTTTCTTCGAGTTCCATTTCAGCCTCGTCACAGCCATCAGACCGAGAGTCACATTAAAGCGGCAAACGGCCTGCCTATTGACCTCAGCATAACCGACTCTGGAGCATGGCATACAGGTGAACAGATGATGCTTGTCATACATGTTGATAACAAGATTTCCGGCTTTGGAATTCAATCCGTCCAGAATATTTCAAGTGGTCAAGCCGCGGCAACGAAACGCGCGGGGGAGATTCTTTGAGACATCGATACTTTTCTTCCGCCCAGCCGCATTCGGCGGCGGCGATGTCCCGGTCGTTGCCGGCTAGAATTGTTAGATAACGTAATTATTTAACATTTAACAAGATAGTCACAGCTCTTTAAGAATTAAATGTAGGCACTCCCAATAAGTAACTCTGAGTGTATACTGTAGCTGAATTAGGACCTCATTTAAACCATTAAAAACCCTGCGTTTAACTATTTATTTAAAATAAAATAACAAATAATTGTTGTATACGGTTATTCTTCAAATAGAAAGAATCAATTGTAATAAAATATAATTAATAACTTTGAAAATAAATTCAAAATATAAATAATATGAAAAATGAGTTATGGCTTTTTCAATATCAAATCCAAATCGCTTATGGTTAAAAACCTAAAATTAAAATAAATCTATCGTATTTGGTAATAGATGAAAGGTATTGATGAGCAACAAATTGAACAGTAATATGCCCAAACTCATTCCAATAATTAAATTTTTATATACATATCTTAAAATAAAGTTTTCTATCGATAAATTTAGTTTTTTTGTTTCTAATGTTTTTCTAGCTTTTACTTCTATCAATACAATGATTCGTGTTACATAACTTAAAAAACACTCCGGTAAAACTTTATATTATTTCTAGCTTAGAAATTTGATAGGTTGTTAACCCTTATCCCTTAATCGGCAGTATCACTGCCAATATTTGGAAATTTTGTCATTCAAAACTTTTCTTTTAGTACTCTGATGACAGTTGAATAGTTTTTAGAAATAATTTGTTTTAGTATCACATAGCTTTCTAAAAAATATTATTGATCATGACTATTGACGTATTGCTTATATAAAAAGGGCCAAAAAAGCAATTTTTGGCTTTACACGAAATCCAGCCGCTTCTTTTTTGTCTTACAGTTAAGGAAGGCCTTTCATTAGCCTGAGGAAGCTTATTCATAGCATTTTCTTTTACTTAGGACTGTAATATCGTGCTTTATAGAAGCTATATGCTTTTTAAAACAAAAATGCTTATAAGTATTGATAGAAAGTTCTTTGCAATTGATTAATTACACGTTGCGTTAATTTCTTTTACCGTCGATTGACCTTGGTGCTTTAAATTTTTTTAACACTAGGTTTACCAAGGTGTCATTTTGATCCCTCTGAGAAAACTTTTCATTAATTTTTTTCAAGAAAATGTTTGCCGTATTTTTTGAAAATATTTTAATTAATTCTTATTTATATTAATAATACATATAAGTGCAAATCTAATCTTTCCTGTCTTCTACTTCCAGAGATATGTACATAGTACACCTATTTTTACCAAAGGGGTCATTTTGACCCTTCGAGTTAATTTTATTATATCTGGCAGCTCAATTTATTTGGTTACTTTGTTTTATTAGTAAGAGCAGGAAGGAGCATAGTGCGAAATATTTGAAGCCTGCTCGGGTATAGTTGTCTCGTGTTTTGGTCTTCAAAACATCAAAATTTATAATTGGAGAATAAGGAACAGACAACAAAATTTCATTTGCCGTTTCTTCTTATTCACACTATAATTTTTACGTTTTGAACACCCAGAAAAGAGAAGTACTTTTTTCGTGGCTTCATAAACACTTGAATGAGCTGTTGCAATATGAAGTTGAGAGTTCTGGAATAAGAAAAAAATGTCAAATAGGCTTTTGCAGTAAAAATAAAACTCAGGTTACCTGTAGCAGTTGCAAAAAATACGTTTGTGGACGGTGTACGGAAAAAAAGTTAGCAATTTGTAAAAAAAGCTTTACATTAAAATATCAAAAATAAAAATAATAATAATAATAATAAAAGCTAAGTATTATAACTGATGTAATATTAATTTGGAATGTGAAATAATTATTATAATATAAATATAATATAAATATAAAATTATTCTTTATTTGATGTTAATTTTTTCTACTTTAACTTCATATAAGTCAATTTATATTTTTTCCAATTAAATATCCAAAAAGGTCATTTTGACCCCTTTGGTAGAAATAGGTATAAGTCAACTTATGGTAAACCTAGTGTTAATACACAAATATTTGAAGGTATAAAATATCGCCCCGTTTTTTTCTTTCCTTTTATATTGCCTGGTGTTCTACAAACTTTTATTATATCTCGAATCGCAATATGGCTATATAAGAGGCCGATTTTCCCTTTATAATCATTAACAATAACTTCTAATGTCTTAATTATTTAGAACTTTGCTACGAGCGATTTTATCTCAACTTACTTTATTCACCATTAGTAACAGCACAAAGTTTCTGTCAAACAAATTAAACATCGTAAAAAGATATGTATATCAAACGTGGAAAATTTATTCGATTTCGTACTTGTGCAAAACGATTGTATTAAACAGCTTTTTAAATCAAACATTCTTGTATCCTTTAGTATTTATTTCAAAGAAAGAAAAGAAGAAAGGGGAAAAGTAAACACGTAATACTTAATTTTCTATGCTAATCACCACGAAAACAGAGTATAAAAGCTATAGATGTTTTTCGAGCAAATCAGAATATTTAGAAGAACGTGATTCTGTGACAATGAAACCTCAGTTAATTTTTGTAATAGTCTTCCTTGCAACTTGCTCCGGATCCTATGGTAAGTAATATATTGAAAACAAAACCTTCTCATTTATGCATTTTAAGGATCTTTTTACTTTGAAGCAAAAATCTTGTATAGCTTTTATTTTGTTATACATATACGTGTATATGAAATATTTCAAAACTACCAATATACATTGCCTTTTTTCTCGTAATTTTAAACGTTCGAGTAACACGTAACAGTTTGACTTTTATTGCTTTCAAAATGCATACGTCGTGTTCCATTACATGTACTTAATAAATATCAAAAATTTGAATATTTAGAGTGATCTAAGCCTAAGTACACTAACCTTAGCGAAACTATCGGAACACGATAATGCCTTAAATTAAAAAGTTAGGAACATAATTGAATTTCAGATAAATTAAAGCTAAATTAAATTTATTTTTACAGGTGTCAACGGAAGTCAGAAAATAAGAGAAGGTAAGAATTCAACAACTTGCAATTTTATATTTAATATTGTGTAGTATATGAGGATATTTTACATTAATGTATTTTATCCTTTTTTCCTGTTAAAGGTGTATCACAATCACATCTTAAATATACCAATTGTCACTTTATTTCATTAAAAGTTTGAATGGGTATCTTGATGCATTTAAAATAGAATTACCACTTGAGTTAGACGGTTAATTGGTTCTGTGTAAATCGAACTCGTGAGAGTCGAGACTCAGATTTAGTACAAAATAATAAGTAAATGTCGTCTACTTTTTGAGAGCACGAAACAAAAGGATTCTACAGATAGCTAGCGATTGCGAATAAATCCGCATTATTTTGTTACTTTTGATAAAAATTAGTATAAAGCCGTGTTACTATAGTACCGTGTATCCCGTGGAAGACCTGTACTGTATCTGGAGAACTATTATTAAAATATATATATATGTTGGTTCGGGTCACAGATTATCTTACTGTGATTTATTTTTCCAGAATGCCTTAAGCCAAAGAATATTGGATCCTGTGAAGTAGAAAATACAATAGAGCGATATTACTATGATGCCGCTGAAGGAAAGTGCAAACAGTTCATTTTTGGAGGATGCAATAAAAATTCAAACAATTTCTTATCTGAAGAAAGGTGTAAGGACTATTGCCTAAAATCACCTAAAGAAGGTATGCTTGATAATGATAACAAAGTGAAATACATTTTATTTAAATTTTTACTTACTTTTAGTTTGCCAGCAACCACTGGATCAAGGAACCTGCTTAGTTAATAAGACACGTTTCTACTATGATGCTGCTGAAAAGAAATGCGTATCATTCACATTTGGCGGATGTAAAGGAAACTACAACAATTTCAGAACAGAAACAGGTTGCCAAAACTTTTGCGGTGATGCGTAAACTATTAGCACTATGCGAATAGTTTAATGTGACTTTTATTTATTAAATAATTTATATACATGTAAAAGTATTAATCAAATAAAAGTACACTTCCATAAAAACTTTCTTTGAATTTCATAAGTGATTTCCATTAAACCAAATATACACAGTAATGATCAGCACCGTAGCTGAATTTTCAAATGGACATTATTAAAATGTTAATATTAAATTTATGTTATTGAAACTACAGTCGCACAGTCGTTTGCGTTACAGTCAGATGAGATGTATTCGTTGGATTGATCCGAATCAAAGTTATTCTGTCCACTAGGTCCAAAAAGTCCATAGATTTAAAGTAATGGGCATTTGAAGGTGAAATAATGATTATTTATATACGAGTATGGTACTTAAAGATTTTTAGTTTGCCGAGGATTTCTTCTTCGGTTCCTACCAAATAAATTCTATAAAGGATGACATAGGGCGGCCGATGTACCTTATATTTTCTTCTGGCCCTTACAAAACTGTTGATCACAGTCCAGTTCTCTCAACATTGAAAATTTATATATAATACTTCATTACTTCATTACGCATATAATTCCAGGAAGGCATATATTGACGATCTTTTCAAAGGTTTGTCCTCCATTGATTTCTCTGCACTTTCAATCGATATTGCGTTGTCAAAGTTCAGCGTCTTGATTTTTAATATTCTTGCATTTTGCGTCCAACATGATAAAAAATAAATTTATTAATACCGAAAAGAAAGCGGGCAACTACACTACTAGTCTTAAATACGAAGAAGTTTCTGATGATAGTCCATCTTCAGTTTAAGATATGTTTACTTCTTTTTGCGAGAAATCCTTCTCCAGATTTTCAGGGCGGTCTTAATCATTTTTCGCACCTTAAACCTAATCCTGATTCTAAATATATGCGTCTGTATTATTCCTTCTGTGATTTTCAATCTATAAGGATCTTCTCATAGACTTCACATCAAAACCTGGTGGTATTCCCCCAGCTGTTATTAAGAGCTAATGCTGCCCTTAACCCTACTCTTCCAGAACCACTAAGCATCGGAAAATATTTTATATTCTAGGAAAACGAATTCATTATTTCAATTCAAAAAAAAGGAAGCAAGAATAAAGTCTGCACCGGTCCACCGCCAAACTCTCTTACATCCCAAATCTTTTTGAATCAATTAAATACTCACTCCTAAATGTCAAATATTTTTAGACCCCTTGCTTTTATACATATATCAGCACGATTTTCTTTAAAGTGATTGTACTACTACATATCTACAAAACTTCTTGATTTTGTCCCATTCATTATTAAGAGCTTCCAAAAAAGATTCAATCTTACTGCATATACACTGAATTCAGGAAGGCTTTTGATAAACTACTTCACTCAATTTTAATACTCAGAAAGAGAAATTCTGGGGTTTCATCTTTTATTTATCATTTGGGTACGCTCATATGTGTCTAACAAGGCGTTTAAAGTTGCTTTTTGGAGTACTACTTCGAGGGAAATATTTGCCACATCAGGGGTCCCACAGGGTAGTCACTTGTGACTGCTTCTTTTTATCTTAGGTATTGATCTCGTCATTCACTTAATTAAAGTATGCGAAATCCATATTTACGCTAATGATATTAAAATTTTCCGTCACATGAGAAATATCGATCATTAATCGCGATACAAAAAGATATAGACACATTTCAAACATCGTGTGCTCGCAACAATCTGGAACTTAACTCTAAAAAATTGTGAAATATACCTTTCTGCAAAGATTGTAACCCTTCAAAATTTAATTATAAACTTTCAAACTCTTAGACGAGTTTATTGTGTTTGTAACTTGGGGTTTGTCATGAATCCAAAACTGGGCTTTGTCGAACATATTAACTGCATGGTTAATGAATTCTCAAATACAAATGTATACACAAACAGCTGAATTTTTGTTTTTCTTTCTATCGTTTCTTGAATATGTAAGTCTACCTTACTACCAAGTTCATATTGACATCGATTTCAATAAAATTTTACATATGCATTCAATACAAATTGGTTAATGGCAATCTAATGTTTGTCCATGAAAAACTGACTATTGCTTTTGGTTACTATCAAAAAATATTTTGATAACGTGCAATTAGGCTTTAAACGCAAAGAGTACAAAATTCTGAAATTGAAATCTCGTACAAATAAGTACATGCGGCCTTTTAACACTAAATTTATCAGCATTTCTCGTATGATTGATAGGGATTTTAAAAAGAGTGTTTATAGCATATTTCTATTCAAAATGTGAAGCTCGAAATGTTAAAAATACACAAAAAATAAGAGAAAAGTCCAAAATGATTCTGAGGTTTTTGGAAATGCTCTTTATGTTTCATTTTCATCAATTAATACCCGGGATAAGTTCTTATATATTAAGAATTACAGAATTCATTTGTAAAAATCATTCTAAATCATTATCAATTATCAAATTTACCAAACCAATTCACCATTTTGATTTTGACCTAGTAACAACACAAAGTTTCTGAAAAATAAATTAAACATCGTGAAATGATATATCAGACGTGGAAAATTTATTCGATTTCGTACTTGTGCAAAATGACTGTATTAAACAGCTTTTTAAGTCAAACAAAACGGTGTTCTTTATTATCTATTTCAAACAAAGTGAAAAAGGAACTTTCTTAGTGTGTAGGATAAATAAACACAGAATATTTAATTTTCTTTGCTAATGAACAAGAAAACAGAGTATAAAAGATATAGAACTTCTTCGAAAAATGTAGAATATTTTTACAATTAGAAGAACGTGATTAGTGATTCTGCGACAATGAAACCACAGTTAATTTTTGTAATGGTCTTCCTTGCAACTTGCTTGGGATCCTTTGGTAAGTAATACATAAACAACAAAACCTCCTAAATTTTAAATTTTAAGGATCTTTCTACTTTGAAGCAAAAAACTTATATAGCTTTTATTTTATTATACAAATGAAATATTTCAAATTCAATTTACATTATATTTTTTATTATAACTTTAAACGCTCAACTAACACTCAATAAGCGGAGAACGTTTTCGCTTTTATTACTTGCATATATCGTGTTCCATTACAAGTATTTAATAATCACCAGAAATTTGAATATTTAGAGTAATCTGAGCCTAAGTACACTGACCTTAGCGAAACTGTCGGAACACAATAATGCCTTATTATTAAAAAGCAACATGATTGGACTTCAGATAAATTAAAGCTAAATTAAATTTATTTTTACAGGTGTCAACGGAAGTCAGCCGATAAGGGAAGGTAAGAATACAACTATTTGCAATTTTATATTTATAAAGATTAGTATAAATCCGTGCGACTCAAGTATCGTGTATCTCGAAGAAGACCCGCATTTACTATTATTAAAATATATCTATCCTGGTTCAGGTGGTGGTATATCATCTTATTGTGATTTATTATATTTTTCCAGAATGCCTTAAGCCAATGGATATTGGACCATGCCAAATTGCAAATCTAGAACGATATTACTTTGATGCCGCTGAGAGAAACTGTAAGCAATTCATTTTTGGAGGATGCAATCAAAATTCAAACAATTTCGAATCTAAAGAAAGGTGTGAGGAGTATTGCCTAACACCACCTGAAAAAGGTAAGCTTGATAATGATAAATACATTTTAATTAAATTTTTATTTATTTTTAGTTTGCCAGCAATCACGGGGTAATGAAGACTGTTTCGCCATAATACCAAGCTACTACTATGATGTTGCTGAAAAGAAATGTAAAAAATTTAAGTATAGTGGATGTGGAGGAAACGACAACAATTTCAGCTTAAAAGAAGATTGCCAAAAATTTTGCGCTAATGTGTAAACTATGAGCATTATGCAAATAGTTTGATGTGGTTTTCATTTATTATAAAATGTGTGTGCATATATACGTTTAAATCAAATAAAAGTACATTTGAACTAAAAATTCTCTCTGAACTTCGTAAACGGTTTCCATGAATATTAAATATACATCAGTATCATAGTCGAGTTTGCAAATAGACATTCGTTAACCCTAATTCTGATGCCCTAAATATATGCGTATGTATTACTCCTTCTGTGATTTTCAAACTATAAGGAGCTGCCCGTGCACTCCACATCCAAATCTGGTGGTATTCTCCCAAGCTCTGGTCTTACGAGTTAGTCCTGCCCTTAACCCTACTATTCCAGAAGTCGGTAAGCACCGGAAAATTTCTTATACGATGGAAAAGCGAATGCATTATTCTAATTCAGAAAAAGATAACAAGAATGAAGATATCAATCAAATCAAAGCTTTTTGAATCAATTATATACTCCCAAATGTCAAATATTATTTCTATATATCAACGCGATTTTCTCAAAGTCCTTCTGCTACTACAAATATTCTCGAATTTATCCAATTCGTTATTGAGGGCTTCCAAAAAGGATTTTAAACTGACTGTATATACGAGTACATTACTTCGGCAAAGCTTTTTATAAACTATTTCACTCAATTATAATACTCAAATTAGAAAGTCTGGAATTCCCTTTTTATTTATCATTTGGGTACGCTCATATGTGTTTAACAGGGAGTTGCAAGTTGCTTTTTAGAGTACCACTTCGAGAAAAATATACTGCTTTTCTTTATTTCAGCTATTGATGATATTACTCACTTAATTAAAAAATGCGAAACTCTGATTTATGCTGATTATTAAACTTTCCTGATACGACAAATACCGACGACTACCTCGCGATTCGAAAATATCTAGACACATTTCAAACAATTGTGAACTAAACATTAATAAATGTGAACTATTATCTTTATGTAGAGCTTACAACCATTTAAATTTGATTTATAAACTTCCGAACTCTTAGACGATTTCATTGTGTTTGTGTCCTCAATCCAAAACTGAACTTTGTCGAACATATTAACTGCATTTTGAATGAATTCTCAAATGCAAATACAAACAGCTCTATTTTTCTTTTGTTTCTTGAATATGTAAGTTATCCTTACTACCAAGTTCATATTGACATCGATTTCAATCAAATTTTGCATATACATTTAATACAGATTGGTCAATTTTAATCAAATATTTGTCCATGAAAAACTGACTACTTCTTTTATGTACTGCCAAAACATATTTTGATATTATGTAAAATATACCTGCAATTGGAATCGTAAAATGTAAAAATTCATTAATTGAAATTGCATACAAATAAGTACATGGGGACCTTTATGTCCGCTAATTTCAAACCTAGTGTACAATTTTCGAAATTCTAAATGGCGACCATATAATTGTAAATATTTGATATTAAATTGTGGTCACAGAAATGGGTAATAGGCTGTTTTTGGATGGCTAATTTAAAATTTAACGTTGAATTTTAGAAGTTTGATATATTAAAACTGCGTATTGTTGTATATGTAGATTCTGACTTATTGGAAGGCATTGATTAAAAATGTGAAGTAAAAGTTAGTTTAATCAGATTTCTTTGTAACGATTTCAAACATCTAATGAAATCAAATGATGAGTAGCAACGAAAAAGTTCAATGTTAGCAATTTTTATACTTTTTAGGGCTTCTAATCTTTGAAAGCAGTTTTTATTTTTTGAAGACATTTTTTTTCATCAAATTAATACACCGGATAAGTCCTTATAAATTCAGAATAGGGAATTTACTTCATTTCCAAAATTCATTCAAATTTATTATCAATTATTAAATTTTCCCGTCCTATTCTATGAAAATCACAGAATTCGTCATATCGTATTTTAAATTCACCATTTTGATTTTGAGCTAGTAACAACACCAAGTTTCTGTCAAACAAATTAAAAAACGTGAAAAGACATACATACATGTATAAGACATGGCAATTTTATTCGATTTCAAACTTGTGCAAAACGATTGTAATAAACAGCTTTTTAAATATCATTGTATTCTTTATTATTTCTTTAAAACAAAGAAAAGAGAAACGAAAAGTAAATACACAATATTTAGTTTTCTATGCTAATGACCACGACAACAGAGTATAAAAGCTGTAGAAGTTCTTCGAACAAATCAGAATTCTTTTCAATTAGACGAACGCGATCAGTGATTTTGTGACAATGAAACCTCAGTTAATTTTTGTAATAGTCTTCCTTGCAACTTGCTCGGGATCCTATGGTAAGTAATACATTAAAAACAAAGCTTTCTTATTTTTAAATCTAAAGGATCTTTCCGCTTTTGAGTAAAAAACTTCTATAGTTTTTATTTATATATGAAGTATTTAATAAACATCAGAAATCTGAATCTTTAGAATGATTTAAGCCTAATTACACCGGTCTTAGGGAAACTGTCGGAATACGACAATGCCTTAAATTAAAAAATGATTGGACTTTACATAAATTAAAACTTAATTAAATTCATTTTTACAGGTGTCAACGGAAGTCAGAAAATAAGAGAAGGTAAGAATTCAAAAATTTGCAATTTTATATTTAATATTTTATATTTTGCATTAATTGTTTTATACTTACTCCTGTTAAACGTTCACTTATTAGAAGCAGATAATACGATATACGAATGTATAATTGCACTTTAAATAAAATAATTTCAACTTTCTTTCGTATTTTGATGCATTTTAAATATTTAATGCAATAATATTAAAATATATCTATTTATTTTGGTTCCGATAGTAAATTATCTTACTGTGATTTATTTTTCCAGAATGCCTTAAGCCAATGCATATTGGACCATGCCAAACTAAAAAACTAGAACGATATTACTTTGATGCCGCTGAAGGAAAGTGTAAGCAATTCATTTTTGGAGGATGCAACCCCAATACAAATAATTTCGAATCTGTAGAAAAGTGTGAGGAGTATTGCCTAACATCACCTGAAAAAGGTAAGCTTGGTATTGATATCAAAATGTAATACATTTTATTTAAATATTTATTTACTTTCAGTTTGTCAGGAATTACCTGCGAATGGAAAATGCCGAGCTAGTATGTCACGTTACTTCTATAATGCTACTGAAAAGAAATGCAACGAATTCTCATACGTCGGATGTGGAGCAAACAACAACAATTTCAGAACTGAAAAAGGTTGCCAAGACTTTTGCGCTAATGTGTAAACTATTAGCACTCTGCGAATAGTTTAATGTGGCTTTTGTTTATTAAATATGTATATGTATTAATCAAATAAAAGTACACTTCCACTAAAAATTTCCTCTGAATTTCTTAAGCGATTTCGATGAAATTAAATAGATGCAGTAAAGAGATCAGCATTGTAGTCGAATTTATAAATGGACACGTCCAAGGTGATGGTTAAAGGGACGGGCAGATAGTTGAAGGCCAAATAATGATTACATAAATATGGTACTTGGAAATTTTTAGTATTCCGAGGTTTTCTTCTTCGGTCTCTGCTAAATAAATTCTAAAAAGCCATAGGGCGGCCGAGTTACCTATTCACTTCTGACCGTTACAACATAACTGTCACAATCCAATTCTTTCAACATTAAATATTTATATATAATGAAAATAGTAACCGAATATCTACGATTGTCATTACGCATAAAATTGCAGGAAGGCAGATACTGACAAGCTTTCTAAAAATTTGTCCTCCATTGATTTCTCTACACTTTCAATCGATATTGCGTTGTGTAAGTTCTGCGCTTTGCTTTATAGTATTCCAGCATTTTGCGTCCAACACGAATGCCGGTGTTGCGCTAACCCTTCTTAGAATATATAGAAACAAGAAAAATAAATTAGATCAAAATAATTCCTCGTACAATGCATTCGTCGACTGTTACAATAAATTGAAAGTCTGTTGTACAATTTTATGACGAGTATGTCATATAAATGAAAACCAAAATATGTAGCAATCTGCGAGAATTTTATAAATTTATTAATACTAAAAGGAAATCGGACAACTACACTACTAGAAATTTCTGATGATAGTCCATCTTTAGTTTTTGATATGTTCGCTTCTTTTTGCGAAAAATCCCATATATCAGCACAATTTCCTTCAACGTACTTCTACAACTACAAATCTTCTCGACTTTGTCCCATTCGTTATCGCAATGTTACTTCATTATCGATTTTTTACACGACAACTCTTATTTAGCTAGACTACAAGAACTCGGATATCGTTTCCTTCACTACATGATGATGGCAAAATGACATATCAATCGACCTTTCTGGGTCCTTATTTTAAGTCTTCAAATAATTCCAATTTGAATATCGTCTATAGACGAACGTTGTGTGTATAGTGTAGCAGCTGTGCGGAAGTTACCTTGATATTCTCCTAAAATTAGAAGAATATCGACGTTTTATGCTGTGTATAGTCTGCCATTGTTATAGTTAGAGCATCTTTTTTGACTAAAGTACGACAAATTATCAATGAGAGTAGTAATAATACTATACAAAGAGGCTTTAGATATCGAGCCAAAGATTAGACATAAAATTGTAAATAGACGATCTCTGAAATAACATAGCTATGTTTTATTCCGGGATTATTTCCGGGATTACAAAAAATGGGTTTCTGTTGCAAAATAAATAAATGGTACCTAAATGACCTTGATAATTGACCTCAACGCCGTTATCATAGTCACCAGTTGATGTTCCATTTTGAACAATACAACTTGTTTATGAAACTTTTTTTTAATAGCACTTTCCTAAAGAGCTATTCCCGTGATAGAATGAAAATACGTTTTTTTGTGAAATAAGCAATTTTCGACCTTCAACCGACTTTACGAAGTCAATATTCACCTTATGGCAAAAACATATCCGAACGTGAAATGTTTCGTTTCTTCCGGAGTCAAACATACGGAATCCTATTCAAAATATCAACTTGACCTCTAAATAATGACCTTAAGGTAAGGAATTTGAATATTACGTCTAATTTGTGAAATTCGTAAGTACACAAGTTTTTTCGCAATAGGTTTACAATCATGTTTGATGTAAATAAAACAATATTACAATAGGATACACGCAAATTCAACATGAGGTGTTTATTAGTTTGCCTATTGTTTTTTGTTTAAACAATAATGAAAACCATATATGTTTGTCAGTGACATACGTATTGCTGTATAGATAAGCTAAATTAAAAATGAGGAATTGATGTAATTACAGGCAATGCACGAAATTAAATTTAAATATTTGTAATTTATTTAGTGCGTAGAACCATGGAATAGTGGATTTGTGCCATTTTTTAGACTATTTGGAGCGTTTTAATTTAATTAATTGCGCTCATATCCTACAAATAAAAAGCCTTTTTTTAAAATATAACAGACTTCGAAAAATCAGAATCAGTAAAAAGTAATAATAACCGATAATTCTAATACTAAAATCGGAAAATAAAACATATAGTTAGAGATTTAGAGTTTAGACCTTATTATTATTTGTCTGCTATGTGAAATTTTTAGTTTTAAATGACAGGTTTATAGCCATTTCCTGTATTTAAAATAAAAAGTATATTTAATCAACAAAAGGCCATTCTCAGAGATCCAGAACATTTAATGATAATAATTTTCCGTGTCGGCAGTCCGCACGCAATCTCGATTCACAATTTTCTAAATTAGATCTTCACACACGAAGCAGCTGAAAATTCAATTTGCGTCGAATAAATCATCATGCGATCTAAATTGACCGAGATGTTTATTTAATTTAGTGCTCGATCAGGAGGTCATTTTATAGTCGATTAAACTGCATTCCCACGGTGCTACCGTGTACCACTGATTACGTTCAATTAGCGCTCCACTGACGACTATCGAGATCAATACCATGGATGGCCACTGGAATTATGAATTATTATATCCGCTGAATGCGTACGAAGTGAGAATTTTGTAATTTGTGTATAGATCAGGGGTACCAGGAGCTGGCGCCTTTGTGGACGCAAAATCAATTCTACAAGGCAATAAATCGTAATCGTAAGCGGAGCCCCAGGGGAGCAATTTGTTACGTTTTAACACTTATCAGACATTTATTGGACGCCAGGGTTTATCTTACCTGCGAATGGAAAATAGGAGCGGCACGAAATGTGTCTTCCAAGAAAAGGAGTCTGGTATTTTCGGGTCGCACAAGAACTACAAAAGCCGTTTGCGGAGACGTAAAAATGAAAAAAGGACCGAAAACAGAAGGAGGATTAGTACGAAGCCTTTGTTCTTATCGATGCACTTTCTCCTTCATTTTGTTCGCATTACAGCTCTGAGCATTTCTGACAATAAATTTTCTTAAGAAATACTTCGAAGATTTATCGCAAGCGTCTTCGAAGTAAGTTCATTTTCTTGCCTGATGCTTCTCCTTTCTGAGATCAGTCCGACTTGAATTGCAGTTTATGGTAGAAAATGGTTTTTATCAAGTCCCGGACATAAGTCACAGGCATAGAATGGAAAGTAGTTGCATAGGTACAAGTTATCAAAGCAGGTGGGCTGAAATTTCTTAAATGCGATAGAAAGTCATTATATAAGTAAAAAGTTTCGGAGTATTGAGCCTGATCGTGACCATTTTTGGAACGCAAATAAATCCCCAGGCTGCACCCTGAACTCACAACGTAATAATCCCGGCGATTCGACTAATTAAAGGTGGCTCTGCGGACCGTGCAAAAAAATCAGCGATGTTTTTATAAAATGAAGCCATGCCACAAACAAGGTTTGCATGAGAGCAATTACCCCTTTCATGTGTTATTATAATCGCCGCACGCCATAATGACCGGTCGCGTTTCTCGGGATGAGTTTGGCTTATCTGCGATGAGATTCCCTCCAGAAATCATTATCAGAAATTGATATTGGTGATCATGGTCGGAGTTGGGAAAATTAAAACGGAAAGAACCGGCGGAAAAACGTACAAACAAACCTGTTCCCCATTACGGGAACAAGGTGCGGAAGAATTTAAAGACAAATTTGAGGCAAGTACGAAGAAAGCGATCAATTCGGTTGTGCATATTTTGATACGCACTTTATAGTATGGGATAAATGTAAGATTTTAGCACTTCGAAAATCATTCATAAAATTTTTTGGTAAAAAACGAACATTTAAATATCTTTCAGTTTTAAAATAAACTTATATTCGAGTAATGCTTTTGGTAGATAATTGTGAATCCAAAATATTTCTTATATTCTATGTACGAAAAAATATTTAAAATTGTTACTATTGAATTTTCCTCTTAAACTTCGACCTTTTATTTTCCGTCCTTTTTAAGTTGAAGCAGATGAAGTTGTCTACATTTTCAAATTCCATTGTTGTTTCTCATCTAATTAACTCCTTTTTCTTAATTGTGATGATCATGATTTTCTTACTCCATTGATCCTCTAAAATAGATGTTGAGAAACATAAAATACAAATTCTTTAACATTTCGTATCTCAATTACATAAAATTCAATATAGCTTACGCTATTTCGATACATTTAAAAGAGCATTCAATTTGTAATAGAAATTAAATATAATTTAAAAAGCAGGTTTATTACGATTACCACTTATCACAATAAAAACCCCATGTAAATATCTCATTAAAATTGCATTTAGTTTGTGTGACTATCATTTGAAATTAACGATGTTAGAAGTCACCTTGAACTTAATTTTATGAGAAGTAATTTTTAAGGAATAAGAGAATTAAAATCGGTGCATTTTTTTAAAGTTACCATGATTTAAAAGCTTTTTTCATGAAAAACAATACGTATTTTATTCTTCTTTGTTAAATAAACTAACTTTAGTTTGCAACCACCAAATTGAAAATTAGCGATTTGTGAAAAGTTATTAATTCTTAAATTATGATCGGATAAGATTTGCTTATATTAAGTATTAGTAAAAACCTTAAATGTAAAAAAGACATTTATTCTAAAAATGAAAGCCTTAATATGTTCTAATAAACATTTTCTAATAATGCAACTCAATGCACAGAATCTGGACAGGCAATCGTTTATAACGATGAAAATATCTTCGACATATATTTGTATATTAAAATAAGTATTGTTTGAAGGTTAAGGTTAAAGAAGACCACTTAAAAAACTTCCTCCAATCAAAAAGTTTCACATTAAAATTAAAAAAAAAACTCACTCTTATTACACGCAATTTGACGAAAGATATAAACCCTTCCCAATTGCCTTACGACGAAAAACAGTACGATGCTTATCACTTATATTGAGGTCACCCTAAGCTTAATTAGGGAGCATCTCAAAAAATTAAATTCTCCAGCTGCATTTAGCTGCATAAGCCCCAATTCCATCTTACATGAATGGTCGGCGATCAGAACGATTGCCCCAAGGAGATACTGCGTGACTTCCCATCTGGGACGACCAACCCGGCCTTAATTGAATGGAAGAGATATGACTTAATCAGAAAATCTTGTTGAGTTTATGCCCAAAATTAATTGGATTAAATTAACCGGTCCGAACAGGACAATAAAATTAGACGGAATTAACTTGCCTTGTATTAATTATGGACGTTTACATAACTCGCCTGCCGACCAGCTGACCGAGCTCCCACCGGGCGAGATTCATGTCGCACTGGGAATTAGTGAGTATTTATAATCCAGCAATAGTCGATAGTCGAAGAATTTCAATTTGCTTTACCGCCGACTGAAAAGCTGCTCCTTCCCAGCGGCTGAAGGTATTCTGGATGCACTCAGGTGGTCGCACCCATAAAGTTAGCACCTCTTCCTCCATCCAGGTTTAAGCGATGATTTACATTCGAAGATTCTGTCGAACCCGTCCAGTGAATGAGCACAGATGGTGAAGTAAGTATAAAAAGAAATGCACCTTGATACCAGCGGCGATCATCGACCTCCTAGTCCAGTCTAGTAAATTGCTAGAAAATATCAAATAGTAAACAATTTATGTATGATTAGAGGATTTTAAATATATACAAAAACGGCTACTTAGAGGATTTTAAATATATACAAAAACGGCTACTCTAAAAACAAATTTTAAACTTTTCCACTTTTCTTTTTCTTAAAAGTATTAACTTTCTCAAAAAAACCATTATTTTTGCTTAGTATTTTTTCAATTCAATGTTTAAGCCATCTTGACTTAAGGTTTAGGCCTGTTAACTAAACAAGATTTTAACTTGTTTTAAGCGATAAACACTTTTTGAGGTTGATATTTTCGATAGGGGTACAACCCCTCAATTTGAACGAAATCAGCGTCGCCGCAACAAATATCATAGTGCACCTTTGTGCCCAGCGACGATCATCGACCTACGGCTTGTCGGCGGCTATCAAAACAAATGACTGAGATCTGGGCGCAGGCAGCGGGCACCATCTCAGGGGGTCACGATTATTAAAGAAAATACGGCTCATTTGTATGCAATTTGCAGTGATCGCGACGATACCTTTGGTCTTCATCTTGATCTGATAAGCGAACATCTTCGAGATGCAGCAGCTCAACTCCACTCCACTCCGATCCCAGAGGAGAAGCCCGTTTCGACCTCATTGTCAATGGCGAAGAATATGGGGCGTGATTTAGTGATGATTTCAGAAACTTCCGCGAAGCATGCCGCAACTTTGCCTTATGCAAATAAAGTCTCCTGTAAATAGCATGCGCAAGTAGACGAGATCTTCTCGATCGCGAAATTGCGAACAGATGGCGTGCCCGGAGGCGCTACTATGAAGGTGATACACTTGAGTTGTCTCGTCTTTTATCGTCTCCCAAGGCGCAAAATATCTTCGATCAACGACAGTTTTATCTGCCCCAATAGGACCCCACATGGTTTGCCTCTGCTCAGGCAGTTGGGTGCATTCGCGTAAATTGAAAATTAAAGAAGTTTTACCGCTCGAAACGGCGAAATCACTCCTTCGGGCAGGCACTTAATCTGCGAGCGCGAAGTGCCCTTCTTATGGGGCCTCTTTTCGATGCAATTCATAATTTTACGACGGCATGAAAGTGAATCGTTACCCGCGGAATTGTTTGCGGCAGTGCCGCTGCGTTTAAACGCTTGATCTAAAAAAAAAAAAAAAAACAGAGTACCCAAAACGAAAGTACGAAGACCGGGGATCGAACAATGCCGGCTGGGGGAACGTTCAGGTGCGGTCAACCACGGTCTGGATACCACGGAATTGGGAAATAAAATGTCATCAATCATGCGACTCTCAGTGAGTCACTCGTAATTAATGTTACCTGCCCGCTGGGTGAACTTCATACGTCATACGCGCACAAAAGGCCAGTTGCTACCGCCGCGGTTTCGTTGCATACCTGCCGCAAATATTGCGGTTCGCTGCAGAAGGACTAATCACCGGAAAGTGCATATATAACATCAACGGCTGGGATTACGAGATAAACCAGCCGATTAGGAAAGGGAAAAGACTCAAACCCCAGGAAATTTCTTTATTTTTGCGAAACCTTAACGGTTTCATTTATCTCCCGCAGGTTGGCATGCGGAAGGGGGTTTTAGGCGATCAAAACGGCAATTAGTGTCGCGGCTGGGTGTCATTAAAAAAGTGCTAAAACGGTCATGACTTTGGACAGCTATACTGAGGTAAATTCGAATTATGTGGCAATTAAAATACATTTTAGAGGTGATAAATTGAGTGGGGGTTCACTTAAAGACGCAGATAATTATTGCGTAAAAATTCGTTTAAGGGGACTTTAATATCAGCAAAAAATGCGAAATAAATTAATTAAGTTATGGTCATGAGGGAGAAGAATTTCTGCTTTAGCTGGCAACATATTTTGTTCCTGTATATAAAAAATGTCTGAATCAAAGAAGAATTAATACTATCAATAGAATACTCCTGAGAAACCTTCATAACAAACTAATACAAATAATTATGGATCAAACCATATAAACTATCTGTTCAGATTGTAATAACTCTTCACCTTAAAAAGCTACGTATGTTGGATTTATGCGGTTCAAAATATAACTTAAATTTTTCTACGTGGATCATTCCATATAAAATTATAAAACGAAACGTAGTAATCTCGCTATTAACCTAAAACAGTAGTTTCTTAAAAAATAAAATTATTATAGAATAAGTAATTTTGTTTTTACTATATTTTTAGATTTTCAAACAACTCCATCCAGTACTTTCCATGTTAAATCTAATAAAAATTGTCTTTACTCTTCTCTCCATAAGTATTGTTAACGCAATCTTATGTCCTAAAAATCTGGAAAGCAAAATAAAAATGTGAGTATTATAAATAAATAAAATAGTGTATAATTAAAAAGTAAATAGCTTTAAAATAAAAAACTTACAAATAGCACTCGTTCCTTTTAACTTTCTAACTATTTATTAAATAACAAAATAACTATGCATATAAATAAATAAATTCGAAAGGTATTGCATATAGAAAATAAAAACATTATTACGTTTATAAAACAAGGTTTTGGAGAAATGTGGGAAAAATGATTGTTAATTTAAGTCCCCCTAAAATTAAATAGGTTATTAATGAGTTCCTCCGAGGGATCTTTGCCTTTACTTTCTACTTTCCACAAGATGCTAAAAACCAAATGAACAATTATTTCCGCCGAACAGAACTTTCTTAGTTTAAGAAAATATCTGACATCGACTGAAACGAGACACCAAGTAGCTTCGGAGGGTCATTAGTAAACGTCTTCAAAGAAACATAGATTTTTTTTTTTTGTCCTCTGCTAGGGAAAGGCAAGAAAACAATTACCGTCACGTTTAACTGAAGCTAATCAGATACACGAGGAGGAGAACAACTGGAAGCGAAGAAGTCAAAATAATCGCTGACGTCGAAGTTTTTGTTCCCACCTTCCGGAGGGAGGGAGGGAACTTCTGTGCAATGCCCTGGAGAAGGTTTATCGATCCCTCAAATTAGTTCAAGTGATGACTTAAAATCGCCAACGAATGGCTTTCTGCACCGAGCAAAAATTCCACCAAATTGAACCTATTAAGCAACCTTCAGGTCGAAAGGCTCGCAGCGATTTCACGGAACATGTTAATAAAGTGTAGTCTTACCTTCGAGGTGTTGTACGGCGCAAAATGTTTACGTCCTTACAAATTTAGTAAATTGGCCGGCTAACGCGTTTGTAGGCCCCGCAGCTTGTTTGCATAGATGTCCCCATTTTTCACGGAAAATTTTTTTTTTTTTAAAAAGTTTGCGTGCACTCAGAACTGTGCCGAATAAATCTCCCCCGTGTGGCTCCGGGGCTCGGAGTCTCGGTTCGGACTGGCAAGTAATAGGACCAGGCGTGAAGCAATATCCACCTATTGCAAAATCACTCAAAAGTAATGGAATACGTTATCGGCTCCGACCAAAGCCGTTGTACATACGTGGCGACTTGGCGGAAAGCGCAGATTTACGATCCCATTCAGCTGACACTTTGCTGATCTCCGGCATACCTTTCTTGGAGAGGTACTCGAACCGAATTGACTTTAATGAGAACAGTAAATTGAGGCACTGTAGGTACACTTGGCATTTTCGACTAATGTGATCCCGACGAAAGGTGCCAAACAGACAAATTGATTCCGTGAAATATTTTCACTTTTCGCCAAGAGTGCCATTATCCGCTGCGTTTCGATAGCGAACTGATGGCACGTAACCGCCAACATCTGATCATAAAGGTGGTTCTGAGGTGAGACTTTATGCGACTTGAGACCAATTTATTTGGCTTTCTCCTGCAATAAGGGAATTATTATTTTACGTGCTGCAATTGATCCAGACGTTTTCTTATTTTGAATACGACTTGACGCCAGTTCAATGCAAATGGATTTTAGAAGAAATTGTGTAGGTCGTGAACCAACCGATAGATAACCAGATTTTGATTTATATAAACAACCTCAGGTAAAGCTTTACCTAAAGCTAGAAAAGTATAGGTAGTAGATGTGACCCTAAACATCCAAATACCCAGTAAGTCAACTAGTAGTATAGTTATTTTTCAAAACTTCGTTTTGCAGTGGTCTTTCAGATCGTTGATCTACCAATTTGTATTTTTACGAATCATGCGGTTCGCTAATTATAAATTTGCACTAACATTTAAAATATTCAACATAGTGGGTCCAATATGGTAGATGAAATTTTTAAATTTGTTCTATTTTGAATCCACTGTTCTAACTTTTATTAAACGATAATTAAATTCATAAACAACTACCCGTAAAACTCTCAAATATTAAATTGCAGTTAAAAATAACGTTAAATAAAATTAAATAAAAAACAATCAACAAAAATTTAACTTACAACCTATTCTTTTTACCAGTTCCTATTTCTATAGTGCTGGAATTATTTTATTTGAAATGCCATTTAAAATTTTAGTATTGTCTATTGCGGCCAAGACCGTTTATAATTTGTTAGAAAGTTCTAATGCAATATTAGCATAGCAGTCAAATTTTAAATGAAGCAGCGCATATTTTTCGGGAATTTCACAGAAAATAAATTTCACAATTCCCTGTCCAGTAACCAAAATCATGCCGTTAAAATTCTCCATAAATTTCTGTTGACTGTGACCAAAATGACCCCCGGTCGTTACTTCCTTGCGTTGGCCGCATATCTCCCGGTGGATTGGACAGTGGTCGGTGGCGAGCACTTGGCACCGGTGATCCCACTATAAATTCCGAATAACGTGGCGCCATAATTAATTTTACACGTATTCCCTCAACAGGCCGAGGCACAATGCCTTTCTTGGACACCGGCCAGATGATTCTAGCCGTCGAATTAAATAGAAAATTGCAATCAGGCGAGCGACATGCCGACAGGTCGGACAGTGCGTGACAGTGGAGGGCACTGCGTGCAGCATGTTAAACTGCGTCTATTAATGCACTCGGTGGCTGTTAGTCGTTGCTCATTTAAGGTAACCTCCATAGATCCGGAATTTCACATTTACCAATTTCTTTTGCGGCTGACGAAGATCCTAAGATGAGGATCTGCTAAGCCTGCCCAGCACCGCGGTCCATGAGAACCGAGCCGCCACGGTCGGATAATTCACGTACCTGGACTACGCTATTGTCTCGCTAGCCACTTTGATCTGTTCTACTTTTACTTAAGAGATGCCAATTTATGTGGGGAGCAAGGAGCTCCTCCGAACTACCGTCCCTTATATGGCGGACTAATGGCAAAAACGTGAGCCTGCATGGGAAACTGCCTCACTGCTGAGGCATCTCCGGTGCAGTATCGGGCGATCTAAATGAAACCGACCAGGAAACATCATATTTTAATAAAGATATCTCTGACAGGGCCCTATCGAATTCGAAATTCCTGAGGTAGCGAGGCAGCACTTACGAGCCGAGTCTCTGTCAATTTCACAAGTCTCCTCCACGACCCTGGACCCATGCCGCCTCCAACCGTTTGCCTACCGCAGCCCCGCAAAGGGCAAAGGCATCATTCTAAATTTGGGC
The DNA here is from genome assembly GCA_963969385.1 of Philonicus albiceps. Classification (NCBI taxonomy): domain Eukaryota; kingdom Metazoa; phylum Arthropoda; class Insecta; order Diptera; family Asilidae; genus Philonicus; species Philonicus albiceps. Next base: position 7,559,033 of record OZ017775.1, read on the forward strand.
GTGATCTGAGATTTTTCACGGTTCGATTGCTCCTGCAGCCGGGACGGGTATCGGGTGCATGGAGCTTCGGGCTCCTCTGGACGGGGAGCTCGTTACCGATTCCCTAAATAGGCCTGGTAAGAGCGATGCCCATGACCGTTTATTCATTCCTTCCTCCGCGCATGGGCAGAGGCTCGGTGCGTTTTTAATGAAGGAATGCCAGTTGCCAGTCGCAAAGATATTTATTATGAGGTAAAATAATCCGAGACGGATCGCCTGGACGCCCCAAAAATGGCACCGACGAATATGTGCGCGCACTCCTTCAAACAGATTACGTATGCGCACCGATGCAGTGCCGCGGTCGGTTACTTCCACATTTTAAGGGTCCGCGGCCGAAGGGTCCCGGGAATTTTTGCGCAACGCAGTAGGAACACGGTTCTTGCTTTTAGAAAGGGAGCTCCGCTCTGTCTAGTTAGCCCTTAATTTATTGCAGATCGTACGAAGTTATCGCCTCGATAAATTCCCGGAGAAGAAAGAAAATGCAAAAGCATACATTTTTAGGGTTCCGCGTTCTAAGAACAAGATTGTTTTAAAATATATATACAAAATTATTTGATTCATTCTCATCTACAAATTTTGCCGTTTATAAGAAAAAACAAAAACATTAAATGAAAATCACATCTTTTAAACCAAAATCCGGAGGTAGTTTTTCGGTCTAAGGTGTGAAAGTAACTAACACTGATTTTAAAAGAATAGAGTCGTTAAATATACGAGATATATGTATATAGATATTTTTGCTTTATGCTTGTAACTAAATCTTCAAAGAATCGGTTCAATAGTTCTCAAGGCATATCAGGCATCAAATACTACTCCTTAAATAACTGATGGCATCACAGTCATAGTCAAAATCATATAAAATATAAAATAAATTTAACTTTCAACCTTGGGAGAAGAATTGTTTAATTTTGCGCGCAGCCAGCTGATAATTTTTACTAATTTACAATTTACTTCTTCAAAATCATGTTAATGTCAGCATTGCGTACCTGCGCTGAAAGTTAAGTTACTAAATCTGGTGATACAAAATAATTACATATGTGCTAAAGACACAATTTCCTAAATGGGTAAAATTTTGCAAATGCAGGGCAATTGATTAACCAACCTTAAAAATGTAGTTTGTTTCTCAAAAATTAAAATGCGAAACATTCAATTGGCAATGGATTCCCTAACTAAATAGGAACCCTTATAATTATCCATACCCGTATATTCACAGCCGTTTTACTCGCACTCTAGTAGTACTACATAGCTAAAATTTGGCGTGATTCTACAAATTTATAACACCTCAAAAATTAAATAGATCGTTCAAAACTATTGGGGAAACATTTTTCGATACTGGGATCCTTTTAAGAAATGTTAAAGTGATAATTTTTGTTAGAGTTACGTGTCCCCCACCCCCTCTAACCAGCTAAACCGGTAGTTTTTAATGTCTGAAAGGTATTTGCAATAATAGTAAAAAACTTTTTTTTTTAATTTTGTACCTAAAAATGAGGTCTCGAATGGAGCTAATTAGAAACCCTCTGTTGTTATTAGTTCTGAAGATAAAAACAAATGCGACAAAATGTTGCTGATTTTTTTTTTTAATTAAAGACTTAACTGTACAAATAAGAATTAAAAAAAAACAAGTTTAATAAAATTGGTAAAGATACTAATTCTAATTAAAGATTTTATGTTTATAGACTGCAGTTTAAGGACATACCTTCCCCATTAACAAAAAATAATAAAGATATTTAAGAATATTTTTCTTGTTCGAGTTACGATGAGATATGTCTTTCTCATTTTCCTATCTAATTCACTTTAGATAGGAAATTTTTTATTGAATTGCATTTTACGAAACATCACGATTTTAAAATTTAGGAGAAGTGCATCAAATTGCCATGTTATTTACTCATTCCGAACTCCAAACCTTAAACCGTATAAATTTTTGGATTAATTTTTTAACGCAAAGTGCACATAAATCTAGGCAATTTGATTTTATTTTTGCGAAATAACAAATGGTTAAAATGGGTAACTAACTAAAATATCCTGGTTAACCTGGATTGAGAATCGAAGTGAAAAAAACACAGCTAATATTTAATTTATGATATATGAATTATCCCGCCGGAAATTATTTCATATTAGCCAACCGCTTCAGATACGTTCCGGTGCAGCACGTAGGTATCAAGGACAAATATTTTCGAAGACAATCGCTGACTGCGACCGAAATCATCGGATCGTGCTGTACCGAGTACGACGCCTTGAATATGAATTGTCTCGTTTAAAATGCACTAATGAATATTAACTAGAGAGGAAATTCTACGAAAAGTAAACAATTGATGATTAGTCGGTCCTTAAAGTGTAGATTTATCCCTTAACCTGCAGGAGACAGTGTTCCACATATTTCTACGTAACAAGTGATATACCAACTCCTTGACCTCCCTAAAATAACTCCTTCCCCCTCACAAGTGCCGCCAAAATATTTTATGAAATGCGCTTACTTTAATTTTTAAAATTTTTTGTAAGGACATCGCAATTTTCATACCCCCATAAATCCTACATTTAAAAAGTGATCTTAATAAGTAAGCTATCGTTGAAAAACCAATTTTATACTTTTTTAAATAAGACTTCATTCGACGTCCTGCAATGCCTTTATAAGGATCTGCAACGACTTAAGTGAGCGCATCTCCTTCCTAAAATACTAACGTCGATTTTGAGGAGGAAACAGTGATTTTAGGTAAGGGGAGTATGTGACTCAAGAACAAAAGTTTGCTCAGGACCTTTCAAGGAATCAATTTGTATAGCGTTCCCCTCGTTGAATCCCTTTATAATCCGTTCTGACCACAGAACCCTACGGCTTACATTACGCGTGATCCGACACTCACTTAGCATAAGTAAAATGCCAGTAGAGCGCAAAACGAGCTATAATAATTTGTGTGCAATTAATGTGCACCGAGATCATTTCATAGTACTTTTCTGCAGTAAATATTTATTATAATGCATTAGATCAATTTAAGAGTCGTAAAACAAATTAAAGTTCGAATTTACGATCTAAACTAAACTTCCTGTGATTAATTTACAATGAGAACGTTTATTTGCCTCGTTTGTCTCTACAATTTGCGAGGTAAAATCATTTTGCTATATAAAAATTAAAATAATTTAGTTAAAAATGATTTTAAAATCGTACCTCGTCCTTGCAGGATGCAAAATTAACACTCAAGTTGCGCAGAACATAAAACAACACTCACTTTAACAAAAAACAACTGGGAACATTCTGTTATTAGGCAATAAATAAAACAAATTTCAATAATTTTCGTTTGCTCTTCTGACGGAAACTTCGCAACTTGAAATGCAAATGTCCGCTTCCCCGTATTACCCGATGGGAGCACGAAAACTCAAGAAAATACAGAACTCGAAAACGGTTTGCATCCTCTCTACCATAGATATGAACTGGCTTGTGTCTCAGATTTGACATTTCGTAAAGTTCTTGTTTTGCTCTCCCAACAGGCAGGAAGTTTCCCACGGGCGCCTCATCCACCTCCGGCAACAGACTTAGTCAAATCAAAAAGTCGAGGCTTTGAGAGAGGCTGCTGAGCCTGAAAGTGACAGTCGTCATCGCAATTGCATCCGGGGTGTAGGTACCAGCAGAGTACCAATTATCAGCGATTTACCGTGCAACGAGAACCGAATCAGGCCTAAGCCGAACTGGTGGATTAGCCCAGTGCGGAGCGCTAGGTGGCCTCGCCGATCTTAAATAAGTTTCCGCGCGGCGGTGAATCCGAGGTCTTGCACAACGTCCATCGATTTCGCCCAACCGGTGGGTGTTGGGTACCGTGTCGTTTCGCCAGTTGGTTCCCCACTAAGGGCCGAGTTTTCCGAGTGTTGTGCGTCGACAGCGCGGCCCGAAATGGACCCTGAAGGGGCTGATTTCGATCTGAAGCGGGAAATCGCGACGGTCCCCAAGTACGGGGTCAAGCTGAAGTTTAACCACGTCTTCCCGGAACGTCGGCACCAGAATCTTCGGCCGTCGCTAAGGCAGTCGATCCCCTTTATCCCGATGGCCTGCAGGTAGGAGGTGCCATGCGATCACAAAAAGTTGTATCGCTTAATTTTAGCAGTTGCATCACCCCCAGGGGGTTTTGAACTCATTCCAAACCAGCCTGAACCCTAATTAGCGCTGAGCGCTGTCGTTCGGGGCCAATCAATCGCTAGAGGACACACCACAGCCACAGTCCTCCTCCTCGGAGTGAGTAATGTACCACGATTGCGCCAAGCCCGTTTCTATAGCGCTCCGATTTTCGCTTTCTACACGCGGCCCCTTCTTCGCGGTGTCGTCATTCTGGCGCCGGGCCCGGCTCCTCCACGAAAAGAAAATTTGCATTGAGAGGCCCACGATAAAAGGGAAAATTTTTACTACTGGTGTTCCCCGCAAGGAACTGAGACTCCATTCAAACAGTGGAAAAGAAATTGTTCCATTGTCGCGTGCTCCAGCAGGTTGGCATATGGGCACCCGAAAGTGGCCTCATTAAATGTGCTGCGACTTCCCTAATATCCCAACGACCCGCATTTCAAGAGGAGCTTCTCTCGCTTCGCACTCACGTTATCAAACATTAAAAGGTTTCCTGCGGCCGAGCCATCAGCTATTCATGAAAAAGGGGCCCTGCCCTGTCCTCGGTAATCGCCGGTTGCAAAAGACCCGCTGTGTGAACTCCGGATACGTGGGCACCTCGACGCTATAACCGATGATGTGTTTATGAGCTCCCTCGGTCTTGTTGCGTGCCCATAATCAACTGGTTGGTTTTTGTGGATCCATGTCAGAAAAACCGCAGTCGGAGGGCTTCCAGAAATCTTGCAAGGAATTGAATTTCTTCCCAACAACAACTACTACTTGTACAAATTGTTGCTTTGATCCGGAAAAAGGAAATTAATAAATTATTTCAGCAATTTCGCCCTTCTGGTGATTACAGCTTAAAATAGTCTCGATATCACGAAACCACATATCTACCAAATATATCAAATCTAAGATAGCAAAGTTTGACTGATATCAAACGATTCATATAATAATAAACCTTTTGCGCTGTATTCTTCCAGCACTTAAAATATTCTGGAAAAATAAACATTGTGGGTATAATTCTTATTTTGGCCTGCCAACTTATAGTTAAATAATTTCTTCGCGCGGCAAAAGTAGAAATTAGTGAAAATATCATCTGACTCAATAAACTTATTATAACAGGTTCTGTACCTAATTTATTTTCCTCGTTGCTTTAAATTTTCCACCTCTAAAAATTAATTTCCCAGAAAAAAGAAAAGTATAAGAGACTAAAATAAAAACCATTTATAAATAGGACTTTAAGAAATTGCCTACCCTAAATTGCTACACAAATAATTTTATTCTTATTTCCTTAATCAATTTTTCTTTCCTTTTTAAACGAAATGCCGCAATCAGCATATCACCATTGAAATCTGCGTGTTGCTTTTTCGAATGGGAATGTTGGTGACGCATTAAACCAGGTCGACCATTCAGTAAACCGGACTAGTCTTTCACCCTCGAACCACTTGGAGTCCTTAATGAATTGCACCAGGCCTTTAATCCGTACTGAGCTCAGTTTGAACAAGTTCTATACCAAAATCAAGGATAATATGTTAAATAATTTAAATGCTACGATTAAAGTCGAGCAAGTGGGAAAAAATGTATTACAGGAACTTAAAAGTGAATTTAAAGGACCATGCACCCATAATTGTTCCAATGACCTTCGTTATGTAAGAAATTTGAGTATCGAATATTGTAAGATTTTATGTTACTGTTGATTAGTCACTATAATACAGACCAATCTATATTTGCGCATAGTAATTGATGTATAAAATCAGCTTCAGAAATCTCATGACATCACTCCAGTGATTGCAGATTTCTTAATTTAAGGTGGTAAGTCCTCTAAGAGGGGAGGGGGAGGGGGGGTTCAAAGAAAACGTTTTTATATAGATTTAAGCCTAGATATTTCGACGGAATAATGCAGACGCCATACCATACTAACGTATTCTAAGATCGGTCACCAAGTCCTACATACAAACATTTTCAAACAAAAGGGTAAGCAATTTTTCTGGACCAAAGCCTAGGTTCAGAGAAACTTTTGGTAAAAGTAGAATTAATAAGAAGCTTGAAGTCAAGTCTGTTATCAAGTATAACTCCCAGGTCAGAATAGGATAAAATTGAGTAAGATAAATAGTAAGTATAATTAAAATTAAAAGATTAAAGACAGAACATTTTTGAACTTTTAAATATAAACGATTATGACTAATGCACAAAATTATTGAGATCTTGCAATAAAGAATAATCAAGACAAGAAACGTCTCTAAATATGTTTATATCATCAGCATAAATAAAAACCTCGGAATGTTAAATAACGTCTATCACAGACATTATTAATGAATAAAATAAACAATATTGGACCGAAATGGTTACCTTGGGGGACACCAGAAATAACTTGCACTGCATTAGATCCAAAAAGAACTTGTTTAGATCGATTAGTAAGATACGATTTGAACCACATAATTAAGCGTGAAGAAACTTCCAAACAAGAGATGAGATACTTATAGATAAATCGAAGCCTCTAAATCTTCTACCGTAAACATTATTTGATTTTTTTATGTATTATTACATTGACATTGACCACGCAATAAGTAAAAATATTTGAGATTGAATGATTCAGACAAGACTTAATCGAGCTCAATTGAAAACTTTGAAAGACTTTCTTAAGCATTAAAGTTTAAAAATTAAGTTACTATTATTATACAAAAAAAAGGTTTGTTTTTCATTTTTTACATCCCTACTGTAGGTAAATAATACCTAAATAAAAACAAATTAAACTTATTTTAGAACTTTAAAAAATTGGTTCCTGTAGAGTTTTGAATTGGTAAATTATCATAAATCAATAGGATCCAGCTTGAAATGGTCAATTTAGAGTAATACTAGGATTTTATCTATTGAATCTTTTGCCCTATTGAATAAAGAAAACTATTTTTGTGAGGCCTTATTTTTTTTAAAAAAAAAAAAGCTCCAAAGCCATGTGTAGTGGTAAACATTTATCAAACAGTTTTTACCTACGAAGTTAAATTTTGGAGATTTTATATTATAATAAGAATAATAATTTATTTGATATAATGGTACAACACGAATAGGCATTCTTTTGTGAATGTACCGAAAACCTTGGGCAATTTACAATACTTGGACTACTAACTAAACACAATCACTATAAATTAAATTCTAGAGCACAGAGCTTAAAAGTAAAAATAAAAATAAAGGAAAAATAACATTAGAAACTAAGACGAATATTACTAACTCTTCAACGAATTATGCATCATCCAAGTTGTTAATAAAGTTATATGATTAGCTTAAGGTAAAAAAAACTCCAATAAACCCCTCCTGAAAGGACCCAGACCCAAAATTTTCTAAATTTCAAATGGCAGTGAATTCGCCAGCCGAGCAACCTGAACAGAAAAAGAGCGCTCGCCCACCAAGGACTCAAATCGGGACAAGGACAGTGATGCTTGGATTTAAGGAGAAAGAAAAAGGATTTAAGGAACTCCGGACTATTTGCATATAAGATCCCGTGCAAGATACCCAGCAATTAGACATCCACATAAGTTTTAAGAGGATAGCTAACTAGGGAAGGGGCATACATTGATATACAAAGCGACCACAGTCATTGAATGCAAAATTAATTTTATTAGTACATACCGAGGCACATCAAGGCAAAGGAACACCGCCTGGCCATGTATAGGGAACGGAAGAATGAGCGCCTTTATCTGAGAGCGATATGAATATTAAAAATTGTATCTTGGAAACCAATAAAAATATTAAATCAAGTACATTATTAATTTCTCAGCAACATAATAATTTACAGGTATATCAATTAGTACATCTTATATTAATATTGACCAGTATTTGTTCTAGTAGATTTGCATTATAATCCCATCAATTTTAATTAATTTAACGTAACTTATTCAATTGAATTCAAACCAGCTTAAACAATAATAGTTATCAGTTTTATGTAAAATTTGTTTATTAGCGAGATGCGACCTTCTCTTATGATTCAATTACAAAAAATTTTATGAACAATCAAACTACTAGGCAGCTTAAGAAAATTAAACATGTTCCAAAAATGCTGATTAAAAAGTCAACAACGCGTAAGTTTCTTCAAATATTTGCTGTTGGTTTGTGGCGAGTACTTCTGTTTATGTTTCTTTTTATCACAATTTAATAAACCACCCTCCCATTAAAATTCTTCGACACGTTGCCCCCATTTACGTTACAAATTATCGTCATCCTCAAGGGATATTGGACGCATCATCGGGAAATGGGACATACATACTCTTCCTGTATAAACATCGAAATAGATTCCACGGACTCGACCGACTAAAGGTATTGATTTTTGCGCTCATGACTTTGAAATGGTTTCAAATATTCTCGGCCAAAATACACGAACAATGTTTCATCTTGTCGGCCGGTTTGGATGCTTTTCAAAAGTTTAAAACAAAACGCCCGTGGCAACCTTGAATTCATGAATGAAACATCGCAGCAAGTTTTCACTTGAAAGATTGTCGGGTAATTTCTTTAAGGCTGCAATTTAATTGTTTGAGGAGTTTTTAATGATTTTATTATTATTTTTTTAAGATTGATGAAAATTTTGTATATTTCTTTTCTTTATTATCATTTACATTTTCATTTAAAATTGTGAAGGCTGCGAGGAAAATTATGAGATATAAAGCAGTATAAAATTGTTTTTAATCAACTTTGAAAAGACACTAATTTTATGTATGCTCACGAATTTTGCGAAAATTACTGTTGCATTTGCCTTGGTGTCATTCAACTTAACTATAAATTTAATATTTTAAAAATCGTTCGAATACTAATAATAATTTTCTTCAAATTGGTTTAAACTTTCAACAAATGAATCTTCAAATTAGATTAGCAAAATTTCTTCAAATTCTCGTCAAACCTAAATCTTAGGCAGAACTTCAATTAGGTCTAAATCTGTCTTAAACCAAACTTGAGATCAAGCATCATATCAGCTTAAGTTATCATTGAACCGAGCTTAAAAAGAATTAAACAAAAGGGCTCACTTTATCGACTGGCCTGATCTTTCCAAAACAAAATTTGAAACTAAGAAAAAATAATTTAAAAACTCATAAACTTTTACATTTTTACAGGTATCTTGGCTACTACTGGAAAACTTCTCGCGATGGTCGCCGACCAGTTATGGATTTTTACTACACCGATACATCTCAGCAAAAGTTTGGAGTTCCTATTGGAGGAATTGGGACTGGAACAATTGGTCGTGGTTTCGCTGGCGAATTCTGCCGTTTCCAAATGCGACCCGGAATCTACGAATACAACACCGTTCATGCAGATCAGTTCATTATCACAATCAAAGACGAAAAGGATGTTACGATTTTCCAAAGTCTTCTTTCAGGATATAGGTGAGTCCGCTGTCCATAACAACTTTTTGTAGATGTTTCCATTCTAGTTCGATTCCAATTTTTATATTTTTTTCATTGTTGCTTGTTCTCTGTACTTATTTCCTCAAAACTTTACTTGAAATATTTTCCTTTATATGGTTAATTATAGTTTAATTAGTTTACTTAAATTTTTCATGTACGCCACTTGTCTAAATGTGGTTTCAGCTGATGTAATAAAATAATTTAAAGTTGTAAATAGTTCTGAAATTAAAAAAAAAAAAACATATCAGTTCAGAAATGTTTGGACAAGTTTATACTCGTAATTCAATGTTGGTCGACAGCTAGTTTATTCAGTTTAATACAAATTGAATGATTGTAGCAAATTCCATTTTAGTCGCATAGTCTGTGATGTTTTTAAAAGATCTGTTGCCTGCTTTCGTGGTTTTTAATGATAATAATAATAAAAATCAAAAGAAGAAATCTCATGGCACACAACGTTAACAGTCCATTTGTTGAGTTTTGAACTTATGTAATTTAAACCTATTTGCAATTTATAATGATCATCATAAATCACATTGAGATATTACGTCTTATCGGGTCGGATTCAACAATACCATGTAAAATTTAAATTTTAAAAGTTTATTAACTGGTTTTAGCTTTTTTGTTTATAAATTGTGTATTTTATTTGTTTCAGCAAGTATAATCGATGTTTTGGTATAAAATAAAATCTAAAAGCTGGTTTTATATGCATCTATTAAGCTATGACTTTTGTTTTTACCTTTTTTGTTTACCAATTATGTAAATTTTATTTATTTCAGCAGGAATATTCAATGTTTTAATTGGAAATTAAAGAAAAAATTCATCAATTCTTTTAAGTGTTCTAAGAGGTATTTAAAATTGCTTCATACGATGCCCCTCTTGTGATGTATTATTATTAGGTCGAGTCATAAGTAACTTCCGATACAGCTAAATAGAATCTATTGTTCGTATTATTGACTTCAGTTAGTCTTTTGTCAACTGTTTTGTCTGATACATGTTACGTAAAACTCTTTTTTTAACCTTTGAAATGGAGAGCCAAAAAGTACATATTCGTGATGTAATGATTTGGGAATTTAAACAAGGCAATAGTGCTAAAGCAACAGCTGAAAAAATATGCAGTGTATAGTATATGGTGAAGAACTAATAACTGATCGGGCAGTTATACGACCTTAAAAGACGAACCGAGGTCGGAACATCGTTCCGACTTTGACGACAACCTTTTAAAGGCAATATTGGAACAAAATGTATGTTAATCAACAAGAGGTATAGCAGAAAGGTTGAATACATGACAATCTACTGTTAACCGCCACCTGAAGAAATTAGGGAAAGTCAACAAGTTAGGAGTATGGGTACCTCACAATCTCAGTCTGATAAAAAAAAACGGAAGTTACTTATGACTCGACGTAATATAACTCAAAATTAACAATATATCTAAACTGCAATTTTAGTTGACCTTTTTTTTTAAATTGGCTTTAATTTTACAAATTCCCTTATTAAAATATGTATGAAATTTTGATTATTAACATAGGCATATAATATTTTTGTACTACTTACTATTTTAAATTAATTTACGCTTTAATTTTGTAAATTTGTTTCGGAGTAAACTAAAACTCGTTTGCAGAAATTAAAATACGCAAGGGCTTGAAGGATTGTGCACTCAAATTAAATGTAATACATTTAGCGATAATTTAATGTAAAAGACAATTTATTACTTTACTGGAAAAGTCAACTTTTAGTAGATAAAATATTTTAATTGATGAATAATTAAATAAAGTGGGTTTCTACGAGGTTGTGGCGGAATAAGTTCTAGCATACCATGATTATATGAATGTACCTTTTGAGACCGATAGTTTAACATCAATTTTATTAATAAAGTTTATCACATAAAAACATTTCCAACAACATTTTTTATGTGTATTTGCTATTATTTATTTTATAAACGAATTACGAATTACGAATTATTTTGAATTATATAAAATATCGACTTCTAATTATAGCTGATAAAGGATAGGTACACTCAACGTATCATAGTCTAGAATACCGAGAAAATAGTTTAGTAACATTTAGTTTATTAACCTCGTTTAATAGATTTTCACCCTTATCTCCTACATTACGGTGTCATCTTCCATTAAAAAGCCCTTAATATCAAACTCAGCCTCAACTCAGCCGCAATAGCCGAACAAGGATAATCAAGTGCTCTCGCTCCCATTTCCTCTGTAGGGCAAAGAAGAAAAACAAAAAAAAAAAATGCTGACTTTTTCTGCTGTCGAAATGTTTCGTGCACTGCAAAACACTTGAATGTGTTTCACGCCCTCCCACAGCTCTCCTCGTTGAAACTCAAGAATCCGTTTAAATTTAGAATTAGCTGCATGGAAGTATATCTGACCTCTGTAAATAACCCACTCTCCCCTACTGTTCATAGTGAAATTAAATAATCTTAAAAGTCTAAAAAACTTGCTGCTTTCTGTGTCTCTTAAATGTTTTCATTATATTTTTAACGTTTCGCACTCTTCTTTCTTGTGTTACACAAAAACTCTGTCTGCACGTAAACTTTCAATGGTTCCTTCTTTTGGATCTGCTTTTTAAAAATATAAAATAATAAAATGCTTGGGTATCGATATAAATTTGGTCAAAGAATGCAAAGAGTAACATGTCCATCAAATTGCAGTTATCCAAATAATCCCCTCAGTAGTTGGGAAAACAACTTAGATCCCTCACAGTGTCAGTACACAGGTCTGTATCCACGTTCATGGACAGAAATTGATCTATCCGAGCATGGGATACGTTTGATCGGACGGCAGATATCCCCGATAATTCCGCATGAATACAAAGATACCTCACTGCCGTGTGCTGTTTTTGTCTGGAATATCGAGAATGTTTGCGATAACGAAAGAAAAGTGTCAATTACTTTCACTTTCAAGAATGGCACTGGAAATAAAAAATTAGACGCTGAGGGTAATCCAACTACTGAAACATTTTCGGAGGGACAATCGAAGGGTGTTAGCATCAAGCAGAATATCGCTGGAATGTCCTGCACTTACAGTTTAGCGTGCAAAGTGTTGCCGGAAATAAATATAACACGATGCTCTAGATTTGATCCATCTGGAAACGGAGAGAATCTTTGGTCCGAACTGAAGGATACTGGAAAACTTAGCGAAAAAAGTTTGGATGAGAATTTGAAGAGTATGTCTAATGGTGGATGCGAGACTGGTCATGGTTATTGCATTATTATTATAAAAGAATTAGATAAATTCAATTATATTACAATTACAACTGATAATTTTTAATTCCTTAGTAATGGACATTATTCTTCAATTCCATTACAAGAAATTTTATTTGTAGTTTTATTTTCGTCCATTCTAAAGAGGAATTAAACAAGTATTTTTAAAGTAGAGAATATTTAATTTAATTGATAGATGCGGAATTGCATTTACCTACAACGCAACTTATTACAAAAATTCTTTGATTTATAAAAACTTTCTGAAGCCCTTTTTAGAGTGAAGAAAACTTAATAGAATAATTAATAACTCAAGTCCATTACTAAGAATTTAATCATTACCAATTAATAATTATAATTCCTCCTAATGGAATTAAAAACTTTTTCAAATCAAGTATTAAGGAATCAATTACAAAATCCATGGTATTAAAAATTTCAATATAGTACAAATACTAATGGATGAATGATTCCAAACTAACTGTGACTGTGTGGAATTAAATACAAGTACTGAAACGTGAAAATTAAAATTTTCAAATACCAGCACAAGTACCACAATAAATTGTTTAAAAAAAAATGAAATACGTATATAAGATCATGCCAAAAATGGGAAAGCTCTGTTAGTATTCTTTTAATATTTTTTTCAAATAAATTATTACTTTGATCTCTTTCTAAATTGCCTTAATTTAAAATTCTTGAACTAGACTTGAGATATTCGAGCTGAACTTAACATTTTTTAATGCAAGTACAAGTCACAATACTTAAGATAATCTCACACATGATTAATCTCGCAGCCAATAACGATACTCAGTGAAATGTTTGAACAGCATAAATATCTTAATGATTTTCAGCCAAGGACATTGCAGTTGCTCTCAGTTCTCAGATTTCGGTTAAACCGAAAACAAGCTACGATTTGGAATTTTCTCTTGCCTGGGATATGCCAAAAGTGCAATTCTTCAAACGAATACAAACCCACACTAGGTACTACACCAAGTACTTCGACGATAGTGGTGATGTTGGACCTAAACTTTGCGACTATGCCTTGCAACATTACTTCAACTGGGAGAAGTCTATCGATTCATGGCAGAAACCTATTTTGGAGGACAGGTAATTGTATTAAAATATAAAATCTTTTCATCATTTATTCGTATTATACAGCGGCCTTCCTGACTGGTACAAGAGTGCAATATTCAATGAACTTTATTACGTATCAGACGGTGGAACTGTATGGTTCTTGTGTGACAAAAGTTTAGACAAGGAATTGGATTATGATGATCCAAGGTAGAATGTACTTTGATTTATTCGGCAGCAATTTACATTGCAATCTAACATTTTATAGATTGGCTTATGGTCGTTTTGGTTATTTGGAAGGGCATGAGTATCGCATGTACAACACCTATGATGTTCACTTTTATGCTTCACAAACTTTAGCGCATTTGTGGCCAAATTTACAGGTAAATAATACACATATATTAATCATTCATTATACGAAAAAAAGGTCGACTATTTTTTTAAATCGTTAATTCGTATTAGTACGAAATTTGTGTAGAATACCAGAACGATGGAGTATGAGGTTACAATTCAGATAACACTAAAGTTGATTGAACATATAAAATAAACCTTCAAATGAAAATAAGAAATCGCAAAATAAGCTAGCAACTTAGCTGATTAAAATATTTAATTTTGTACAGCTTGATAGGTAAACATTAGAATTTATCAGCTTAATTGTAAGTTGATTTAAAATCATGTCAATTGTACTCTACAGTTTTGCTGTCTGTTTTGGAAACTCTACGTTTATGTTGGTGTTGTTATTGTTCTTGGAGCAATATTATTTTTTTTTTTAATATCGCACTATAATTAGAAACAAATTTTTTTTAATATCGCACTATAATTAAAAACAAATTGTATGCACAAAACTCAACATGTTTTATATTTTCGAATAATTTATGAGTGAATCAATTAACCAATACCTTTTCTCTAGATGATTACAAATATTTCTATTAAAGATTACTTCCTTTATCTTTATAGGTCTCTTAACTTTTGAGTTTTAAATTATGTCAAGAAAAGTCTGTTTATGATAGATACATTTTTATAGAACTCAGAGTTAAAATTTTTATAATAATAATATTGACTAAATCGTTAGTGAGAATTTATTTTTGGTTACAATTTTATTTGAATTTTTGGGGATTTAGTGGACATAGAGATGTTGTTCGATACCGCGACATCACATGTCGTGATTATATTGCTGCTGAAACTTTTAAAAGTCAAACTATATCACGAACTTGTAATATCAGGTAGGCCATGATCATTCAATTTTATTTTTATTTTTTTTTTTCGTTAGTACCAAAATTAGACAACAATTGATAAAAGCGACATGGTGTTGAATAACGTGAGATAAAGTAGATAGTAAGAAACCTGATTAACTTTTCTTCTTATTTTTATACCGGCTAGAGGTGTTATTAAGCTGTTTAACTAGCACTTTATCTAATTTTACCTATTAAGTTAATAAAAGTTGCTGATAAGCACACATAAATGTCTAGAAGCCAGCACAATAATCAAAGTACACATTTATTTTATATATTTTTTTATAAATTGTGCCTAGTTGCAAGTTGTACAAATTCATGATTCGAGGAAAATAATTTAATATGTAATTTTCTTTTAGCAAATTACCATAAACAATTTAAAATTATTTACTTTATAAAGAAACTTGTAAAGACGATTTGTCTAGAGTTGATAGTTTCACAGAAAAAGTAATATACATCTAAACTCGCACTGGATCGGCTTTTTCACTTAAATTTTCTGTTTTTAACTGGTTCATCTTTCCGAAATATTAGAAAATATAAAAAAACATGTTCTCTATGTTTGCAGAAAATTCGCATTAAAATATAAAAGGCTAAAATATTGTAAGAATAGAGTCAATCAGCCCTATTAAATTTCTGCCACCAGCACTTTGTCTAAAATGTTAGAATTAATATCACAATCCTTATAGGTAAGTGTACAATACGATTTAAAGGACTCCATCGCCCACGAAATAGAGGAGCCGCGGAAGCATCTATGTGATGGAAAAGTAGCACAGAGAAAGATAAAAAATTCAGTTCCACACGATCTCGGTGATCCTTGTAATTGGAGATACCAAATTCTATCCAAAAAAATTTCAAATTTATCTTTTAATTAAAAATAGATGAAGAGCCTTTTCTGTTGATAAACAGCTACCCCATGCTCGATGTCAGCGAATGGAAGGATCTTAACATAAAATTCGTTCTCCAAGTATACAGGGATTATTTTGTCTTAAACGAACTAGCGCAAGCTCAGGCAGATAACGCCAGCAAGTTTAGTTCTATCGAATTTATTGACAAGGACAGCTTATTTGAAATGTATCTTCAGGACAATAAAACTAAGCTTCCAACCGATGAAAATAGTAAGTTTTTTCGTACTAAATAGATGATTTTATAAAATTCTTTTAGTTGCTGCTACAGAAAACAAAAAGCCAGCCTCCATGTACATTAACGAATCAAATGGGAAGGTCTATTTAATGGATTCGATAACTTATTTAAAGAGCATGTATCCGACGTGTAGGACGATTATTGATGCATCCATGCAATGGGATAAGGATGAGGATGGATTGATCGAGAACTCGAAATGGCCGGATCAGACTTATGATATTTGGGTTATGGATGGGCCAAGGTATTTACATATAAAGCCCAAATATTATTACTATAAACTTTTTAAATTAGTGCTTATTGCGGTGGTCTATGGCTAGCTGCCCTGCAGTGCATATCTGCAATGGCAACAATTCTTGACCAGCCGACCGATTGTGTTCGATACCAAGAAGTTTTAGAAAAGGGAAAACGATCTCTTGAAGAAAAACTTTGGAATGGAAAATACTACAGGTTTGATTTATCCACCAAGAGTAAGGAAACGATCATGTCTGATCAACTCTGTGGCCACTGGTACTTAAAAACTTGCGGTTTTAATTATGAGGTTCGTTTTTATTGATTTAAATTGCATTTCTAATGATCTTGTTTAGATTTATCCTAAAGAAAATGTGCGATCTGTTCTGAAAACGATTTATGACAACAATGTGATGAGCTTTTGCAGTGGATCTCTTGGAGCGGTGAATGGATTTATACCTAATACTGATCCTGAAAAACCTGGTCACATAGATACTACTGCAATTCAAAGCGAAGAAGTATGGACTGGAGTTACGTATGCCTTGGCGGCTACTATGATTCAAGAGGTGAATTCTATTTATTTGATCATTTAAACGGAGGGTTAAAAAGCAATTGCAATATTCAGTTCATGTCTTAAATTGCTGAATATAACGTTTCAGAAAATACTTGTCTTAGGTATTAATTAAATTCTGTCCCAACCTTTTGGCACCAAATTCGTTCTTATTACTATTTGGCTATAAGCCCACAGTGCTCACTGAAGCTAATCAGAAATTCGATTTCGATTATGTGCAAATTAAATAAATAATGAATTCACCTGGAAAGTAGAATTTTGTTAATTGAATTAGAGAGCAGCGAACTTGAAAATTTACAAGTTTAATTGAATTTCGTAGATTAAAAGCAATATTTGAAATTAGGCCGAATTAAGTTAGTTTTGCACTTCTTACTTGAGGTCTATTAGAATGAAATTTAGAGGAAATTTCGACTTTAATGCAGTCATAATTTAATCCTTTAAATCGATACAACAAAAATATATGAAAATTACTTACCAAGGGTTTGGAATATGTTTTCAAGAGGATAACCTTTTTAATTTTCTTATTTCATTTCCCAGATTAGGAATTTTAATACGCTTCAACTTTTTTTTTAATTCACAGGGGATGTTCGATGAAGCGTTCCAAACAGCTGGAGGGATGTATCAATCACTGTCGGAGCGATTTGGCATGAATTACGACACTCCTGAAGCACTCTATGAATCGAAACGTTTCCGATCTGTGGCCTATATGCGTCCCTTGAGTATTTGGTCAATGCAAGTGGCATGGGAGCGGAAGAAGGCGATCCGAGATTAAACAGTTCAACACTCCCGTGAAATCAATGAACCGAATAGATTCCACCAAAATTTCCAATTTTATACGTGTGTTCAACAGATCTATTTTTTATTAGTCTTTAAATTATTCCAGCACCGCAGAACATTAGTTCTATTTTTCACATAAATTTTATTCGTCTACAACTTACGATAAAGGATGCTGGTTTTAAAGTTTTGTTGAATGTTGAATAGGTTTTATAAGTTAAAAACAAAAGCCATAGGGATCTAGGGTGGTTTAGATCAATGTATGCATTTAATTTAGCATTTTAAGCTTATTTAAGTCTAATGTTGTTACAATTTAACCAAGCCAAGCTTGTGAGACTGTGAGGTTTCTAATGTTGGTCATGTGATGCTTTTAGGATTTTTGGAAAAGGAAATATTTACGCAAAGTTGTTGCCAATGAAATATAGTCTATTTAATTCGCTTATGTATAATTTATTTATTTTTTTAAGTACGACCAAAGTGGCTAAAAATCATTTTATCAATACACAAAAAGTACAAGAACTTCTACCTGCAGAAAACTACTTACCACAAAAGGGAGCAGATTTATCGGAAACGTTACCAAAGTCATATATAAAAATATAGCTTACAGCCTTCCAAATTGAGTAAACACTGTGCTTTAATAAATTTTATCAGAGGTATGCTTTTGCCAATATCGTGCACCTAAAAAATGCTATTTACTGCTTTCTCTCCGCATTTAAAGAAATCGTGTAAGCCTCTGAGTAGCTTTTAGTGTTTTAATATTTACAGCCATTTAATACAGGCATATATTTAAAAAAAAAATAAAAGATGTTTTTATTTTTCGCTGGAAAGAGACGTATTGCAGGCATGGAGTATATTTTGAAAGAATGTTAAAATTATGAGAGAAATTGTAACTTGCCAGTTTGTGAAAATAAATGTTATTTTTTTGGCTGATATATTTAATGTTTTTGATTTTATTGTATAGTTTCTGTTAAAAATACCATTGAAAAGAGCTTGTTCTTATTTATCATGTATCTTTATGTTTATTTGTATATCCTTTCCATTTCTCAACAAATTTATTATATTCTGTCTGACTTTTGCATACAATCACTAAAGTGGTAGGTCTGCAGTTGTAGGACTTCAATTCTTCAATGCGTGCTTTAGTTGTGTGCAAACCGTGGCATAGTATCCTGATAACGTTGGCGATTTCGTAGGGTTTAAATTCCTCCTCGATAAGCAAATAATCAAGGATCTCCTTAACCTGTTAAAAACCCAGTACTTTAATAAAGACCTCATCCTTTTTACTTTGCACTAGGCTGGAAAAATATACCTTAGTTCCTCGGACTCTAAAAGTGGCCGGATGTTTGGCCATGATAGCGTGCATAGTCTTTGGATCGTATCCCAATCGTTTTCCTATGTACTCTACAGTGGTATGGTCCCCCAGTAGTATCTTTTCATCCAAGGACAGCTTAAGTGACCTATTTATTATAATATAATAATAAAACTTTGAAAAAAAAAATGAATAAATAACAAAATACTTTTGTAAGACCCGTTCTGGACATCTGACCATCCATGGCATTATTTTATCCTTTTTCGCTTTTTTAGCTCGTTCGAGGCGTGATTTAACGGATTTTGGAGTGTACCTAAAGGCCCAAAGATCTCTGAGGATGGCAGTCGGTGATATACCAAAATTTACCATGTTACTCAGGTTTTCTCTGAGCATTTCGAAGGGCATTTCGATCATAAAGAGACGGCGCGAGAGATATTTTGTAACAATTTTGGGCTCAAGATCGAGCGTTTTCGAAATATAATATACTCGATTGCCTCCTGGAACACGATCGGCTTCTTTAACAATAAATTCTACCACTTTCGCGAGACGAGGGGCTGAAAGTTTTAAAAATGGCACAACATCGTTGATATCTTCCTTTACAATTTTGCCTATTATATCTATTTTTGTTTCGAGAAGACCTGTAAAAGATAAGAAGAAAACCATCAACTTAATAACTGACTGAATTTAATTGCATAATTCCGAAAGTAATGGATTTTTTATTTTTGAAACGATCAATTTAATCAGGTGATGCAAATTCAATGCAGGTTTAACAACAAATTCCCAAATATAAGAATAATAAAATAACGAAGAAATCCTACCAGTAGATGAAATCGTGATGAAATGAATGCTCGACCTTTTCATTCTTTTTATATGGAAGATAGTTTTCTTATTTTTGCAAACCTAAATAATGTAATTACATGGAAGTAAAGATTTAAAAACAAAAAGTAGAATCTTCTGATTCTGAGACATTTTGTCATTGGAGTATTTTGTCGCTGAAGGATTTCGTGAAACCCCCTGTACTTGCCCAACCCAATCCTCTAATGAACCATTCAATCTCCACATCCCCCTGATCTAGTCATAAGTAGGTTAATTTAGTTTTTTTATTGTTATTGCTTGTTGTTATTTATTTATGTAGCTTGTGAAGAAATGATAATTAGTAACATAATTACTTAATTTTAGGGCAAACAAAAACGAAACTTACGTGCGCTAATAGTCAGGATCCAAGGGTTTTCCACAATTGAGTCTTTAGTTATTCCATGCTCGAGCAAAACGTCTAGGTTCTTATTCACATCCCTTAGCTGATTTTTGGCAAATTTTAATTCAGCTGTAGAGATCATTTTGAGCTGTGCAGACTTCATCCGGAATTTGTATCTTAATGACTCCAGGAGACCACCTCTTGAGAGAACCGGCGAATGTTTTATTTCTTCTTCCGGTTTGTCCGGGACAATGTATTCGTCGACATCGAAAGGGTTTATTTGAGTTCCTCCAGTACAAAGAGTAGCAGAAACTTGATGTAGACTTTTTGTAAACAACAAATCCTTGTTATGGATTCGTGCTGAAATGCGACAAGTACGGGATGAATTTAAGGATAACTTGCGAGAGAAACTTTTGACAATGTGCCTTAACATTTTTGGCAATAAGTTTTAAGTAAACTTAATCGAAAAACCGAAAAACATTCGACTTAATTTACGTTTTAATTTTTATCGTATGAAAATCCGACAAACAGCTGATTGAAGTTAACTGTCGTCTGTTTGTGAAGTGAAGTTAGACCTAGTTGGTTTCGAAAATGTATAACAGATATAATCATAACAATAAATCAAATATCGTTAGAAGCTGGTTGTTCAAATTTTCATAAACAATTTAAATAGAATATGAAAAACTTACATATTTTACTACTAATGTAATTCACATTAATTATTTTTGAAATGTTGAACTCAGCACGAACTGTTCTACAAATTACATTTTGAGGTTATGTTTCGCTTATACTGCGAAGATTTTGCAAAATAAACATTTTCAAAAATGTGTTTGTCACGCAGTTTATTTTAATTTAAAAGTTTATGTAACAACAATTTTTTCAAACTTCGTATTTAGGAAATGACAGAAATCAATCATCTGCCAAAAATGCCGCGCATGGTCCATATGACGAACTGTCACTTGCTCAACGATAGAACTTCGCTGGCTGAAAGACGAATCAAAACAGACGAAGACATCGCCAATTTTTGTACTTTACGGAAGATTTAGAGCAGCCAAACGAAATCCAACACTTGCTTCTTCTAATTTACAATGCCTCCGATATAGAGCCATTGAAATCCGATCGGTAAAATGAATATTTTCGTTCTGCGACGAGGAATAAGCCTTGCGGTTGGACGTCAATGGAGCTGTCAGTTTAGAGTGAGTACTGTGGTTATGTAAACAGATAAAAATTCTTAATGACTGAGACTTCTTTGATTTCTGTAGACTTCGAGTAATGCCCCTGTGAAGACAGCGAGGAAGAAGAATGAGGCCTCGGAGGAGGAGCTGGCCAACATTCAATCGGTGGCTGTCCCAGTACAGGTGCCGGCTACGGTAGACGCTTCAAAAAGGGCCACTTCTGTGGTTGTCGAGAAGTTTTGCGAGGACAGCATTAAAACGCCGGAAGAGATTTGGCTGCAGACTCCTTGCCCGGATAAGAGCAAACTTCTCCAGCACTACATGAAGCTATCGAAGTTTCGTCTGACCTGTGAGTAATTTTAATATAATAAAAATCGAAGTTTAAGATCCGTCAGACTTTTTACCTTCTTTAGGCTTATTAGATCTCTTGCTGCTATGAGATTTCCTTTGTGCCCATTTGCCCCAGGTACTCATAAAATTTAACGTACGCAATTTGTGTACATTTTACAAGAATTTCTGCCGCAGAAAATATATGGACAACTTGTTTTTAATGCAATGAAATTGCTTTGCTTACGGTACTAAAATAATTATAATATAATTTTTTCAGAAGCTTTTCCTGCCATTTAGATTTATTTTAGTTTAAGAAGGTATGAAATTTCTGCAACAACAATTTTAAATCTAAGTTTAAGGTAGTGTCCTTAACAATTTGAGTCTAAAGTCAGTACCGAGGAAAGGGAGAGTTTATAAAGTCCAGTAAACTAAAATATTTTTTAAAACAGTGATTTAGTATCAGAAAAATCGAGTACTGTTCGTCTTGAAAACCCCAGCGATAATTCTACGGTATTACGGTTTCTCTAATTGAAACCCATAAAGTTGTATAGCAAAATAAAGGTCGGACGTCTATACACCACCTTTTTTAAATCTATATAAAATGCAATTTTTATTAAGCGAACAACATTTTGTTACTTTTGGTTTAATCCTGGGTGCTAAAAAAATGAAGTTATAAAAGAAAATGAAAAATTGGTTAGCTACTATAATTATAAAACTTTCGTTATTTAAAAAGATCGACAAATTTAAATAATATAGAATGATTTAAGTCTTAAGTGTCGTTAACATTTCGTGAAATAGTATCTAAGCATTTGAGTGTTATGGCTAAATAAATTTTTCCGCTTATAAGATCGAAGAAAGAGATCATCAAAATTGTTAGAACCATAAATTTTTAATGTATTCAGTTTTAATTTGTTCGGGATTTGTAATTTAATTATGCTATGTTAACCTCTTTATACCTGGATTAATTCAAATTAATTGTAATTTCAATTTACGTTAGCTTTGGTGGTAATTACATCGATGGCTGGCTACGCAATGGCTCCAGCTCCTTTCGAAGTAACAACATTTGTCTTGTGCTCCCTCGGGACTGGACTCTTGTCTGCGGCTGCAAATGCGGTCAATCAATTTCACGAGGTGCCCTTCGATGCCCAAATGTCGAGGACAAAAAATCGAATTCTAGTCATGGGGACGCTGACACCCCTTCACGCGATGGGTTTTGCTACCTGTGCCTCACTAACCGGACTCAGTATTTTATATTTTGGAGTTAATGGACTGACCGCAGGACTTGGGATTAGTAACTTGATCCTCTACACGTCTATTTATACTCCCTTAAAACGCATGAGTATCCTCAACACGTGGGTAGGATCTGTTGTGGGTGCTATCCCTCCTCTAATGGGATGGGCTGGATGTGCTGGAAGTTTGGACGCTGGAGCATGGATTCTAGCTGGATTGCTCTATGCGTGGCAGTTTCCACATTTTAATGCTCTATCATGGAACCTCCGACCAGACTATTCGAGGGCTGGATACCGTATGATGGCTGTGACAAATCCTGGACTATGCCGGAGAACTGCGCTGCGGTACACGGGAGTCTTAATGGGGCTGTCCCTGGCAGCACCATATTTTGATGTCACAAACTACTGGTTCGCCATAGAAACACTGCCTCTAAATGGGTACTTCTGCTACCTTGGTAAGGAGCTTTTGTCTAATGATTTTTATTAATACAACTAATTGATTTCAATTTTAAATAGCATGGAAATTTTATCAAAAATCAGACAGTGGAAGCTCCCGTAAACTTTTCCGATTTTCGTTAATACACCTTCCAGCACTTATGGCTCTTTTCCTATTAAATAAAAAGCGATGGATTTTTACTGAAGAAACAGCAAAAGTTGTAGAAGGTGAGGTGGGAATTTTACAACCCGTGATAACAGGGAATCAAACTACCTCGACATTAATCACTAGTGAAAATGTCCCCCCTCCTGCCTTAGTTCTTAAGTCGGCAAGTTCGTGACCTTAATTTGAACGTAATTAAAAAATTTCCTAATTTATTTAAGTGTCCACAAAATAACGTAAACAGATTTTAAGCAATTCATAAAATAGATTAAGCACAGAAGTTTGTACTTGTACCAATCAGACTCAGGACGGTATCGTCGAGGTCTTTTACTTTTATAAGATGGGACGAATTGCCTTTTTGGTCTCTCTCTCATGTATGGATTTCTTGTAAATATTTCACAGGGAAATTTTCCACTATATTCAAGCATGATGGACAAAAATGGAATATGTTCCTGTCTTTTAAGTTATGGCCGCAGTACGGTTACAGCCCGATGTTGTCTCGGTGCATATTGTTGTTAATTTTGCTTGTTTCGAAGAGATGGATGTAAATAAATTGGAAAACAAGAAATTCAAACTTTACCCTTATAATCCTAGCAAAAATCAATACCTTTTTCCGGCTATCGGATAAGTCATTAGATATTTTTTATGTAAAGATCTCTATCAATTTCAACGCACGCAAGAGCAATTATTGCCTTTATTCCTCACTGCAGGCACATATGAAGAACTTTGATTTAATCAGTTTGTTGCCAGTGACCGAACCCTCTAGAAATTTGGGCTGGATATTAAGAAAGGTAAGTACAAATTGAGTTTTTACTTATTCACATTTATTTGAAAATATTATAAATAACAATTAGGAATCATTATTTGGATACAACATATCCTGCAACAGCTTTTGAACTGTAAGTTTAAATTGCCCTTTATCTTTTTTCGATAAACTTTGAATGTCTGGAAGAAGACTAAGTAGGAACATTGCATCCGGATTTGTTTTACAACTGCATAACTCCGATGATACAGATGGTGAGGAAGGATTTCCCTGATACATTTCTGTTTGCTGATTTATGTTTTGATGAAGTTTCTCAGGAATCTCAATATATTCTATAGTTTCACTATGTTCGGCGAAATAATTTGATTGATATTCGATTTCTGTGGGACTGCTAACAATTTCCTCTACGGTGTTCTGTGTTTCAAAATTTGAATAATCATCAAAATGTTCATCACTCCAAGCTTCCATAGAAGTCTCATTTTTAGATTCTACGATTTTTTCGTCTTGGATAGTTAAAATGTTCGGAGTATCTTCTTCAGTATCATTTTTATGAGGTGCATCTTCAATCGGATTTTTTAATGTACTTCGTGTTACACCATCCAAATCGTTTAAAGCGTTTCGAACAATCTCATCAGGAACTTGTTTCGGCGAAAAAGTGTTTCTGAAAATTTTAAGTTTTATATTCTTGTCTTGTATATTTCGTCAATACTACACGGTAACTAAATCACTTCGAATTTTATATGAGAAATAGAAACATTAAATTAAATTTCATAGGTTTACTAATTTTAATTTTAATGAATTTGAATTGTGAACATTTAAAAATCTTTTTGTCATGACTTCGATATTACAAGTAAAAAGTCCTCAAGTATATCGTGTTAAAAAAAAGGTAAAATTCGAATTATATATGCCAGGTACACTGTTTTAATTTTCCTGTAATATTTACACGACTATGTAGTAGACTCTTGTCATTTTACTTATGCATTAAAATAGAGCCGGACATGAAAATCTTAATGGGATTTCTAAAAAAGAGAAGATATGCGATCTTTTGATATAATTTTAATGGGTCTGAAATATGCAAGTACATCAATTTATATGCTCACAATTCTGGGGTTCTGAGAGAGGAAATGAAATCCCAAAAGAAACAATTTTAAATGCTTTTATAGTTTGTTCTTTTATGATTGATATTCTAGAGCATATTTAAGAACCGCTTAAAGCTAGCCATTCGTAACCAACTAAATTTTATCTTACCTCCTCAAGTAGGGAATGAGAAATTTCATGGCATCGTAATACACCCATTTGGTTCCAAATCCCAAATTTACTTTCCGATGTTCATTGCAAAAGTATGCCCTTAATAATGTCCATTTTTCTAGGCTTTCTCCAGCTGAAATAAAAGAAATTGTGTTGCAAGAATAAAGCGCAGTAATACCGTAGTACTGCAATGCATTGAGTTTTTTTTAACATAAAAGATCAAAGCCCAGTACGACGGTTGACAAAATTAGTTGAAAATTTGTAGTGAGAATCATTAATCATTTTTTGTAAGTTAAATTAGACTGATTGCTTAACAACTGCAATACATTCATTGAGTCAAACAGATTTCGATTACGACAGTTATCATGTGCTATCCAAAAACCATAAACCATAGTACGATTTACTAAAAATTACTTACGATTTTTATTGAGTCTTATGTCGGTTGCCATCCAAAAATCGTCAACGAAAGACTTCGAAGAAAGGGATCTCTTTTGCGGATTGTAAACAGCTTCCTCATTTTGCACAATTTTAATCAATTCAATATTTTCTTTTCGATACTTTTTCGCCATTCAAAAACGGAAATTCGTCAGAGTCAAAAAGGGAAATCCAAGTCGAAACCAATCGAACGAATTGTCAAAGTGACACTGCACTTGTGATTTTAACGTCAGTGTCAGACCCTCTCAAACTATGAGTTCTTACAATTTGCATATTATCAGGCTTTTATTGTAATGACACTGATCTCTTTGGCTGTTTAAATTGGACTTTTTTACATTTTTAATCAATCAACGAACAGTTAAGACTTATTAAATAATTGATTACTTTCAAAATACTTAGCATTTCCATTACCATTACAAATAATTAAAAAAGGTTTTCATTACAATTACTATTGGTAATTACTTGGTTTTCTAATTAATAATGAACCTTCCAGTAATTGAAATTGTAATGAAGGAATTGCAACTATAATGCAAGTTTTTCAATCCCAAGATAGATGCAATTTTTTCAAAAAAGTATATTATTTTATTTTACAATTAAAGATTTTAATTCTTAAATTGCTTTCTTATTTTCGTGCACTCGGGGCTCATATGGCAATTTCCTGTGTTACTTTTTTATTTTTTAACCAGATTTTTCACATGGGAATAGAACCCACAACCTCGGGACGGCATACTTAGTACATCATAGCCAAACCTTGCTCATCGTATATGTTGCATAGCAGTTTTGTATAAGAACTACACAAAAAAAAATGCGTGCTTATCAGTAATATTAAGATTGATGTTATCATTAAAATTCTCTTTTATATATACTTTAATTTAGTCGTGTTAGGATTTTTAAATATTGATAATGGACTAACAACTTATTTATCAAAAAAAAACTTTAATTTCTCAGTTCAGGTATAGCAATTGCAAATACTTTTTGTAATGTTGTGGATGCATACATTTTGTTTCTATTGCTCTGTTCGTCTAGGCGTTATAGTGTCTTCTATTTTAACCATAGTAAGTCTAAATTGAACTATAAAATACAAATTGAATAATTCTAAAATTTTCCAGATTGAATTAGTCGTCCCTCTTATATTATTTTTTCTGTATGAAACCAGTCTTTTAAATTCAACAGTCAAACTTATGAAGGAAGACAATGAGTACAGTGAAGAAGTGGTGGTCAAAAAACTGATGCATATGTTGTCGAAATGTATAATATATTTTTTTGTAGTATATTTTAACAACTTTATTAAACTCATAATTATATTTTTCCAGATCCATCTGAATTTATTGGATCCATTGAAGCCTATTTAATAATTCACATTATTGCTGGATTTTTAGCTATTTATGGAGCACTGAAGGTAAAGTTGTATTACTACTAACTTTTCTTTCCAATACGTATTATATTTAAATTTCTTAAGCTGGCGAAATGGTTTCTGGTTCCATTTGCTGTCTTAGAACTACTTCGTTTTATTGTTGTACTCACTACTCATATTATTGGGATGATAGTCCTTAAAAAGATACTCAACTTAGGAGTGCTAATAGCAGCTACAATATTTGGTGGATTCGTTATTCGTGAGCTATTAAAAAATAAAAGGGCTAAATATAAGTTAAAATGGATGGTTTTTTGTTTCAGTATTTATCGGCTATCGATGGGCAGGCGTTGTAGCATTTTTTCAAATTTGCAAAATGGTGCAATCAGAAAAATATCGTGCTCTTTATGGCGATGATCCACTACATCCGCTTGATCCAGAAGGGCACAATCAATTTACCAGAAATATAAATATGTTTCCGCAAGGTCGACTAGATGAAACACTTGGAAAAATTCGTCTTAAGGAGAAGGGTTTAGCAACAATACCAATCGATGAGCCTAATATCAATTTGGCGGTGACTCATTTTCAGAATTGGTACATGAATGAGTTGATGCCACCGAGAAAATCGAATCCTATTCGATTTTATTAAGATTTTTTTCAATTATGAAATAAAAACGAATGCGATTTTAAGTTTTGGGTGATTCCAAAGTACAAAATTGTAATTCCGGAATTATAAAACGAATTGTGAAATTTAATTTTCATCCTTTTATGGTACTTCTACTTACATAATTTTATTTATTAATAAAAACGTAATATTTAAAAGGAGTTCAAAAGGTATAAATTTAGTCCACCATATTAAAATTACGAATTATATTTTTTAAATTTTGAATGCGAAATTGTAATCAGTGACCCAAAAACCTTTATAATATCAAATTTGGCAATACTTACAAATTTTTAAAATATTGATTTAAGATTTATAATCAGCGTTCCAAAAATACCCTGTACACTAAATTTTATAAAAAATAATGTATGTATCAAAGGGTTAAAGGACGTTGGCGTTCTGGTAAAACATTTATCTTGGCTTACGAGTATACTCTATTTGCATCCTACACTTTGTTTTTGACCAACGCAAAGCTCTTACCTCCAAAATAGCAATAATATTCAAATTGCAGACATTTTCAACCTTGTTATTACGATCTTGGCAGCAAGAACCGCCGTACGACCCAGACTTTGCCTGCACCTTTAGAGTGTAGCTTAAATGGTCGTATCGAATTGGTGGCCGCGCCGCGATTATGAGTTGCGCAATCCCCAGAATGTGATCGATTCAACAAATTCCCGCCCCTGACCACTATCGCACAGAAATGTGCGCTCTTAGGTTCGCGATATTTCAAAAATTAAATGTTACCTCTCGGCCGGGGATAAAATTCAATTAAACACACTTCCATAGTGCAGCTGGAATTTGCCTGGCTGCAGCGGGAGGTGGGTGGTGCATTTGAAATGCGCACACAGGCCAGGTATAAAAGGGTGAATTATTGGAAATACATTTGCTGCACAACTGATTATTAAAATTTAATTAATAGCCACGTTGCGTGGCACAATTTGTTGCAGTAATACCCTCCGATCGGGCCGTTTGCGAGCTGCCTGGACCTACCTCACCTTTTGCTGGTCTAGCAAGCGAAGCTGCGGTATGGTGTTCGCTCGTCAGATGATCGAAATCAATTCAGGAAATCTTCAGGCGCATAAGATGCACAATCTGATCGGTTGCAATTAAAGAAGAAATGTCGAGATGGGCCTAAGTAATTTCTGTAAAGTGGTGCCGGGATGCTCTCATCCACAAAAACCGCCAAATGTGCGCCCCCCCCCCCCTCCGTCTTTGTTATTTGTCTTTCGAAAATGTTGCCGCGCGATCGAGGACATGATCATCTTGTGGGGCTTCTCTGCGCGGCTTCGAAAAACAGCCAGACTACACGGCTTCTTCCATTACAATCACTTGGCTCGCGGTCCTCTCGATCATCTTCTGGGAGGCTGTGGCACCGCATCGGTGATCTTCCGCGGATGATGGGTATTGAGCACATAAAAAGGTCAAATGCTTGCAGGCGTGGAAAACTTTCAATGCAAACGTCTGAAGGTGCCCCTAGTTCATGACTCTTCTGGGAGAGAAGTTACCTCATCGTCTTCGTCTTCGTCACAGTAATTTCTGCTTTTCTATTGCCAATTCGATTGCGTGATGAGCCACGACAGCCGCCGCCGATGGCACCGATCGCCGTCTTCGAATTCAGCTTCTAAGACGACGACGATGTCGACGACTGCGACCGGCTGCTCGTTTTGGTCAGAAAATTGCACAATCGACGCTGAGGTGCTGATCAAGTGCTTATGCAGATTGTGAGAATATTTTGATATGTGTGCTCACCTGGCGAGGCACTTTTACCTTATTAAGGCCGTTATTCGAATGAAGACGTTAAGTAACTTGATAGGCCGAAAACAGACCTAAGCAAGTGTATACCGGTTAAATGCCAAGTGGGCGCATTGCACCGCTCGACATGGGGCCTATTCAGAGGAGCTGTAGGGACATGGAATTTTGCAAGCTTATTTCCTTCAATAAGTAGTAATTTTTGTAATAACCTTTAGCCGTTTATCAGGGTGATGCCATCAGTAGTGACCAAATAAAGAAAAATTTTTCATTAGAAGCAACCCTGTTCCAAATTATTGAAATTATTATTGTGAACATTTTCTTGTAGCATTCTTAATCTGATGTGCTATTAAAATGTCGAAAGAGAAATCTTGACTTTTTAAATGAGTTTTTATTATTGACCAGGTCCCATCAGCAGTGAGAAGCATTCATTTTTGCTAATGCAAATTGACTATGTACTAAGGTAAACTTAAACACAAAATTAATAGCGAAAGTTTTACATATCTATTAGATAAATAGTATATAGGCAAATTGCATATGTTATTTTAGATAATTTACCCAATCTGAGAAGCCTAAGCTTTGTATAAAATCACCAAATACAAGAAAAATGTTTACCTAAGTATAAATTTCCAAACTAAATATTTTACCCTAGCCTACTTAAAAAATTTTACAATAGTTTTTTCGCTTGGTGTACTACTTAAATTAATTTAAATTATTCCTGCGCTGATAAGAAGCTAATTTAGTTATCATATTAAAATATTTTACGTTTTTAAAGTTGCAAGAGGAATTCTTCAGTTTTGAAATGCAACTGATGAAGGTTTTTTAAGGAGGATATATACAAAATATCTTTTATGAAGCTATTAATATTTCGTCGTTAACTCCATTCTATGAGAAAATATGTTAGAAATTTGGTTTGGTATGGTTACTTTTATGCAGAGGCTTTATTAATAGGCAAACTATTCAGTGGATTATAGTTGTAGTAATTTCAGATAGGTTTCAATATTTTTCCTTTGACCCAAGCCATTTATTGGACTTGTAGCGTACGCTCGAATCGTGCTGTATTGGGAGACATTTCCCATTAAATACTGTCGTATTTCCCCCAAACGAGACAAATCGCTAATAAATAATAGTAGAAAGAAGCGCGCCAGAGTTAATATTTGTTTTTGGCGGAGGTTCGTCGGTGTACATTGTACAGCTCGGGCACGTATTAACCCGGAGGTTATGGCGGAGCAATTTAATTTGTTCCCGAACCTTTCAAAACTGCCAACGGACTATGCCAGAGAAATGACGACGACGACGTTACAATAGTGCCCCAGCCGAGCGAAATTTATGGGTACTATCCTTCCCTTCTTTTTCGCGGCTGTCACCTTTCGCGATCTGCTCTCGTTTCGTCTGGTTGGTTGGATATTTTCAATTTTTCAATTGACCGACTCGATATGCCGAGGAAAGCAAACAGATCAAAATGAATTTTTCAATTTAAGCCCAGGATATACCTTGAAATGATTTAAGATCCACACCTTCACCTTTACTGGGACTCCGCCGCTATTGTTCTTTGCCGAAGAAGTTACACTTTATACCCTGGGCTGTTGGTGCCCCGTGCGTCTCGTTTTGAAAGTTTTGATCGGAAATTTTAATTTATTTCACTGCCGTACCCCTATCAGGGTCCAAAGGATTTTATATTCCCCGTTGCAGGCAGACAAACAGACAAATCGCAGTCATATCGAAGGCGGCTTGGGCCCCAAAGGATGCCACGGATCACGCAATCTCTTCATCAGACCTGCCAGTCGCTCTCCTCCGATACTGCGAATTATTGAAGCAGCACAAATCGCCGGGGGCACTTTTAATTGTGAGATGACTTCACTACCTCACGAACTGCAGAAAATTCGTAATTGAAAAAAGATTACATATATATATATGTATATATATTTCGCGCCACAAAGCAAATATAGTCGCAAAAACGTTTGATGATCTTTTCAAGGTGAGATTGTCTCACTGTTGGAATTTTGGGTACCGGATGCTGTGCCGTCCGCTAAATCAAAAATCGCCTTTCCCTCTCATTGTCGAGCATTTTGCATTACAAAACCTGTGAATAATAAAAAAAAAAAAATATTGCATTAACTCGGTCGGTCTCATTAGCCCCTTGATGCCTCACTATCCGAAATCAAGAAAAAGAAAAAAAAAATTCCACGACGTGTTGTCTCCCGACAAGCCGTCAATTTTTGTCCACCTGACCAGGTAATCCGCCGCTATATCGGTGGGTATCTCTGTGCGATCTATAAAAATGTAACGTAACGTGATGCTCATCTGTCCTGATAGAGAGTGACATGCGGTTTTTTGGATGCCGCTTTCTGCCATCAAACAAAATGCTCCTCTTGCTGCTCATCATTGGTAGTAAAAAGTTGACTTTTTCCCTTGGTGGATGAGGAAGGGATTTAATTGGATTATCGAGTGTCGCTACCGTTGCCGGTCTTTATTTTAGTTTTTTTTTTTTTGTTTAGAAAAAAACACCTGGTGTGTCATTAATTAAACTGCACGCGCACGCCCATTTGTAGGTTTTTACGATGTCTCTGAGACAATTTTTGTCGCCGGCTTGTTTTTGATCTGTTTCTTTCCGGCCACTCGAGAGGATTTCAAGATGGTAAATTAGTTTCTTCCGCAGTATTTAGTCCAGTCATTATTGGAATCGCACTTTACTCACAAGAGCTGACTTTCTTTATTTTATATTAGATTTCCGCGTACCGGAAGGTTCAATACTTAGACCTTTCCTTTTTTAATTTAAGATCATTTAATTAAACTTCTACAATATGAAGGGAAAAAAGACAGTATATATTTTTTTTAAAACCTCTATCATTCTTATTCACACTCAGAGCCATCAGAGGCAGCCAAATTTACAGTGTGGCAAATGCACCCTCCACAAATCCCAAAATAATATTTTTTTTATTTTAATAGTGAGCTTGAATGATAATTTCATCCTATGCCATTCATCACCATCAGGTGAAAAGTGAATATTTATACAAAAATTATTGAAATATACGGTTAATATGCATGTTGAACAATTAAAACTTGTTTATATCATACGAGTAGAAAAAGTATCACGGAGTAAGTTAAGAATATTGATGAAAATTTAAACAATTACTCAAATTTGAAATTATTATTAAAATCATTTATTCCACGTATCAAACAATTTTAATCTATTTCATATACTTCATATACTTTTGCGCTATGATTAAAACTAAATTTGTCTTGAAATATCTCATAAGCCACGAATCGGAGATCGAAGAGTTTTTTCCCATTTTTGATATTTTAACTTTTGCCTTTTACACCTTTTGCACTTTGTGTGCTCCAGAGATTTTCAAGACTTTGGTAGTATTTTATAAAGCCAAATACCTTGAAAAAAATGCACTAATATATCAAAGTACCTGCATCTGCTATATGCTTACTTTCATTAAAATAATTAGAATAGAAAATGTTGGAGGGTATCGTCTTTACTTGTTTTATTATCGTGTCAATATGGAACTTGTCACAAAAGTAGTTTCGGAGAAACAAACTAAGTTGAGTTCACATCGAATAATTAAGTGTAAGTTAGCACTACTTCAAAAAATTCGTATAAAGACAAACATTTTCGCTCATACATCATCTTGCTGAATAGTACAAAAACCGAAAACACCATAAGAACACTATACTTTTTTAATTTACAAACATAGAGATATTCTTCAACATAACCATTAACATCTCCACTATCCCAGGGCGCTGACGCCGGGCTCTGCACATTTATAATTTACAATTTATAAGTACGAATTATTTAAAAACTTATTGTTTTCCAAGAGCAACTCTCGTTGATTTGCGATTAATCGATATACCAATATTGAACTAGCTTAGTAGTTATTCAGATGATAAGCGTATTTCGTACTTGATTTAAGTTATTCTTAGTTTTACTCTTATATGTGCATTACAAGTAGACTTTTTTCAGATTGTACTATGCCCGTAATAGGTATAATACTCAATAATCTTAAAAATATTTAAAAAATCTAATACATACTTAAACTAACTATTAATGAAAATTCAAGAAGAAATGAGTTTTTGTAGCATATTTTAGCAGTTTTTACTTATTTTTATGTAAAATACGACTTCTTATTATTATACATATATTTTAAATATTCTCGCTTATTTTATTATGTATTAAAAACAAGCAAATAAATAACGAATATAGAAAACCAGATAGAGTTTCTTGGGTGTTTTCATATTTAAGTTGATTTGAATTTCCGTTATAGATAATCTTTATAATAAAACAGCTGTTACGCATTTTAAACATTGTGAAAGGGTAATTTTGTATGAACAAACACAGCGAGAATGCATAATAAAAAAGTAGAGCTCGTAACTTATCATTTATTTGTATCTTAAAAAAATCTTCAGCAGCAGACGTTCTCCTTTCAAGACGGCTGGTTGATAAAATCGCGAAAGAACAGGTGCATTTCCGTAGCACACCTGTATAGGGGTATCGGAAACAGAAGTGCGGGGACAGGAAAACCTCAATTAAAAGGAGTGTTAAAAAAAAAAATTCAAAATCTGACTAATTGATCTACAGGAAAGCGATCGTCTCTAGTCTTGTTCCACATTCATCTGAATGGGGTACCGCCAAGAATGGCCATATCCCAGCACCAATTAATCTGTCGAGATGGCACTAAATAGGCGACAAGCCATCATGATCGCGATGATCGTGTTCATTATCCAGGTGATCTAGCTGAAATACCTGGAAGAGTGCAACCATATGAATGCATCATCGATGCAATATATGTGCAGGGTCTATCTTAAGATGCAAATTATCGCCGTGCGCGCAGAATCTCGACGCAGGCGATGCGATATCAGAAGTGGAGTAAATTGGTTTATTTTCGTGCTTCCACGGGGATCGATACTAATTACACGATGATTGATCACGGTCGGATCCAGCACCGAGGCTCAAGGACACCTTTGAGTACGGTCCGGGAACGGTCGGTCGGTCGGTCGGTCATTCGGCATGGTGGTGATCAAACATACGATCAAGATCACTGAGGGCAATTTTCGACATAAATTCGCTCTGACGCCCCATTCCCCATTACACATGAAGGCCTCGCGCATAAAGAACCTCCAGCGCGCCTCCGTCGTTTTCGTCTTCGTTTTCGTCTTGGTCGTCGTCGTCGTCGTCGTCGCCAAGTGCCCTAGGAGCCCTGGATGCCCGGTAAGCCTCGCCATCCCCAAGGTGGTTCGTGGACGCGAGCATCATTTGCTCCATTGATATACTTTATATGAACGAACAAATGCAGCTTTCATCGGACGATCACGACATCGTGTAGTGACTACACTTTACCACAATTTCCAACAAACATCGCATCCTCCACTGGACCAATCTTGGGGCACGGTTTCCCGCCCGCGCCGCATCCCGGGGCACCCTTTGTTTGATGATGGCATCATTGGTGGCTCTCCATCGGTGTGCGCCGGTATGCCCCAATGCTGAGCTGCCTGAGTCCTTAGGGCCCTATTCCAGGCTCAATTATAATCGCAAATGTCTTCAATTATCTGTGTCTCTATTTTCTGAACCGTCTGGTCATGTTAGTCGGTGCGTATTTAGTCCGGAGCGTATGGAGATCACTTTCGGTTTTATCTCAATCCATCTTCGGTGTGGGGCGCTCCGGGTTCAGACTAGATCATGAGAATTTAAGTCTGCGAACAAATCTTGACGCGATGGTCATCAATCTTGGACCATGGATGGCACTCGAGATCAGTTCGGAGTAACTTTTTCTCGTTTTTCTGTCTGCACCCAGTCCAACAAAAGATAAGTATACATTTTTTTTGTCTCAAATACCAAAGAGGGACTAAAATTATGCGGTGGGGAAGAGTTCGTCTGAATGAAATGGTCTAACATTTACCAATCGATTCTACAGAAGATCTCTTACTTATAAAATTTTGTTTCTAGCAATACCTTCTTGAAGGTAAGATTAGTCCGTCTATCATATTTTAAGATTTTGTTTGAGATGAAAATGTTTTTAAAGGTTTATTTTCTTCTCACCTAGTCCGCCTCTATCATATCTTTAAATCAATTAAGCCGATTTATTAAATTAGGTAAGGTAGTCTTTAACATTATTCTTCAATATTTGAAGTAATTCGCTGAAAGCGGTGACAATGCAAATCCTTTTGGGCGTCACGAAAAGTGGGAACCTCAGAACATTTAATTCAATTCGTTTTCGAATTTGTTTCACAAATTAGTAAATTACAGATTCCAGAAGCAGTATAAATAATGAATAATATTAGTTAGCTGTTTTCGAATTTATTAAGGCTAACTACATAGCTTATAAAATTCAAGTAACATAATTAACAAGACCAATTTTTATGTTGGAAGTAACATTTTTTAAAATTTAAAGGTGGTAGAAGAGGCTTTTTAACAGTATAAAATTTTTTATGTTCGTAATAACTCGATTAGGGTTTTTAGATTGATTGTGTTAATTATCACTTCGATACGAATTTTTTTTAATATCCAGAAAGGAATCGCAAAAAGTTATGACAGTAATAAACCAAATGCAATATTTAATGGATTCTCCGAATCGCGCCGAAATAAATTAGCGTTAATCCAAGCACGATGTCTTACTACTTTGATTGATTAATGACACCATCCACTATAATCCTGCAGGACACTTTAGGCACTCCCCATAATGAAATATTGTGCGAATGGACATTTATCGATATTCCCCTAAAAACATATTTGAATACATTTTATATGTGTGTAAGCATCGTACGATAAGAATACCAAAATCTGAAGATATTTTGATTTATTCTGGCTGTAAAGCTCTGTCATGTGGCCACCATTTGGAGCCTGCTGGGCCCCATTGGGATTAATCACGCCGATGAACGCAAGAACAAGCGGAACCACTTAAGGTGATCAGACACAAAAAATACAGAGCTCACCGGCCACTGCATCGCCTCGAAGATCAATCAGTAAAATTTTGGCCGGTTGTTGATCAGGAAGAGAATTCCGTGCAATCAGAATTTTTCTTAAATTTCATGATGCGCACTCACGCAGGTCCAAGACTGCACCTTTTGTGCGGTTTACTAAAAAGGAATTTTTAACCAAAAATAGCGACCGGATCGAAGAACCTCAAGAAGAAAACGTCACAAATTCAACGGAATAAAATTTGTTGAAGATTTTGGCCCGAAATCCCCGGACAGGTTCCATATTTTGTTGTTTTTTTTTTATATGAAAATTTTTATTCAATTTTTTCTGCTGAGCACAAATTGTTACAAAGATGCTGCATTCTTCCCGCTGATTTTGGGGAGACTGTGCGTTCGGTGGATGCCATTAGGTGGACAGTAACACGTGAGCAGACAAAATTATTCCCTGTTTCCTTCTTGGCAAAATTAGTTCTGGTCCCATCCCAATGCAATGGAATGTTTTCGAGGAATTGCCATGATAAAAAAACCCTGCTAATGGTGTCGACGAAAATCTTGCTGCGATTAATGGAGAATTTTGCTAATTTGACGCATCGAAAAATTGATACATGAATGTATTTCGATGAGACACAGCATGCTCGACAAATTTTTCTTCCGTTTTCACTTCGTTTTGGGCAAGTAAAACGAAAGAATTAAGCGACGAACCCGATTTTCTACACCTGGATTTTTGTAAATTAAAAGAAAACTTTTAAGCGAGAACATAATTCTTTTTAGTTGGGATTTGTGTTAAAGACAACAAATTTGAAAGGTTGAAATGTTATATACATAACTTTTTAAGGCACATTGTAAAGAAACTCTGAAACCCAAGTTGCATATTATTATAGAAAAATAACTTTAAAAACAAATATTAAACTGTATGCGCATGAGTAATTTGAACTTTTCGAGGTGGGTTCAAATATATCTTAGCATGCATAAAAGGCTAAGCAAAAGGTTTTTAACCCGCCTAACCCGAAAGAGCTAAAGGGAAAATACCATTTAGTTTTCATTTCATGGAGAACATAGCAATTAAAGGACAAATTATAAATGTGGTAAATTAGCGATTTACAGTAAATTTCAGTAAATAAGTTATTTAAAATATTGGTAAATTTTTCATATCAAATAAGTAAACTTGCTAGAGGATATTTGTTTTTTTGTTTCTTAAGATGCAAATTAAATTATTTTAAGAAAAAAGTCTCGTTTAAAATTAGTCAGTATAACAAGATCTCTAATTCGAAAAGAATTGAAAACCAATCTAAAATTTTAATTGAATATTTTGATGTCATTTTTTATCTATTAAGCGTAAAAACGTGACTATTTTAACCCTCTAATCCATTAGTGTAAATACAATTTACAAAAACAACACAAATCTGTACAAGAAATGCTGTAAGAAAATATGAAAATTGTCGCCTAAATCTTGTTATTAGTAAAAGCCCACAGGTAAAACGAAAGATTTAAGCGACGAACTCGACAGATTTGTGATTGTTTTGAAACCAAATAGAGTTTTTATTATGTGTCACAGTTGCTAGTTACTAATCTAAAAAAGGAAAATAACATATTTAAGTCCCTAAAAAGTTTTTCTATTATAGAAAGGATTTCCTTTCACAGCAGATGCAGCCCTACTGAGTTTTGAAGAACTTGCCACTTGTAATACAAATTGCTTCTAATATTTTTCAAAACAAACATCCAAAAGACTTTCACCTCGAACATGATAAATAATTCGTAGGCGAAGTCACTGCAAGAAGGTACAAATCGGAGGCATGTAAAGGAACCAGGTGGTCCAGCCGAGCTAAACAAGCAAGGGAAAGTGTGGTCAAGCGCTCGGACCTTCCAGTTCCCAAACGAGTCGCCATTAATTTTCCAGGAAGTCCGAAACTGTGAAAGCTAGAAAAGTCTGTTGAGAATATTTTTATTATTTTTATTAACTATTTTTCGCAGGCTGATGGCCAATTTATTGCCTATGTGAATCTCGCTGTACCGGCTGGCCACGCCGCAAAATTGCCGGCCACATAAGAACGTATAAAAGAAACGCATGAGTGAGATTCACCCGGAGCCAGAGTAGGGCGTCAAAGTGGGATTTTGTGTTAGCGAAAATTTTTGTGATTTTTGATTTATTGACGTCGCCTAGAACACATGAAGATTGGATTCGACAAGCTACGTTGAGTGTATGCAATCGCACGGTT
Organism: Philonicus albiceps; assembly: GCA_963969385.1. Classification (NCBI taxonomy): domain Eukaryota; kingdom Metazoa; phylum Arthropoda; class Insecta; order Diptera; family Asilidae; genus Philonicus; species Philonicus albiceps. Next base: position 7,597,944 of record OZ017775.1, read on the forward strand.
GCCCGGATAAAATGTATCTTGCGTTTTCTTATGCGTGCTGCCGCAAAACGCACTTATACTCCTTTAAGATGCGCAGACAGCCTGCTCAACTGGATTTTTCGAGGTCGCTGGGAAGGCATACAGGAAGTCCAGAGACAGTGGTTTAGAGTACCATCGGCAGCACTTCGGTGCGCAAACCGACTGGGCAAAACTGGTCAGCCGATTTATACACTTTTAATAGAAGTCTTGATAACTGCCCGGCCGATTACGCAGCAAAGTGGTAACAAATTTGAGGTTACGGGCGACGATAAAACGCAATTAATGGCCAGTTGCCGCAGCCGTTGCAGGCCTTTGATTTCATTTTCCAGGTGGACACTTCGCCTAGAAAGTGTTCATAGATTTATTGCTGGTACACGCATAAATTTCCCCGCGAATGTGTCAATTTACACGTTTAACTACCTGAGAATTTTATTAATAGCCGAAGACGATGGAGTTCCGCGTTTTATCCAGGACATAATTGTGACAGATGCTGCTGCCAGGTGGAAATTGATTTTATACCCGGTAGGCCTTAGGCACGAGATAGTCTAATACCCACCAACTCTCGTCGTCCATTAGGAGAAGAAAGCTGATCGGGAAATATTTAAAACATGATATTTTTGAGATATAGTTTTTTAGCTTTTAGATCCTCCTCCTTTTTTAACCTGACTAAAGTAATTCCTTCAATCTCTTGCTACCTCTTCTATTCCAGACGATAGATAAAATAAATTGCTATTTTCTAGCTGCTAACGTTTTTGGCCTCTATACATTTTTCGATTTATACCTCTGACCAAGATAGGTTTCGGGGTGAAGAAGTTGATGTATATATTCAAAATATGATATACTATATTATTTATATATAATAAGTTTAATTTATATACAATCGTTTGGTTATAGCAAAAATTATAGAAGATTTCGATCGATCGATCTTTTCCATAAATTATGACTTTGAAAAATAACATTTTCCAGATCACACGATTTTTAGTTTAAGGTTTAAGCTTGCGAGTAGTAAATCTGCCCTTTATAATTTTCTATTACGTTTCATTGATATTGAAAAGAACGTTAAAAATGCGCAATTTCTGTTTTTAACAATGTTTCATATTTCAACCGATTTTTTTTAATTTCTCACGAGTATTAAGTATTTAGCAACCTATTTTCAAATTGATTTAAAATGTAGATCAAAATAGGGTATAGCAGGGATATTAGATGAAAACCAATTAAAGGTCTTATCATTTATGACCGAAAAAAGTCAACAACAATGTTTTTGTAGACCGTAAAATTGTTAAATCTCTACTGTTTTCAGTTTGAAAAGTCTTTGTAGGTAAAGTGTATTTTTCTACAAATTTAACCGATATTTTCATTACTTATGAACATGATGATGTGGAATAAAAAAATGGAAAGTGTCTATTTTTAAAAAAACTGATTAATTTTAATACAGCAGAGATAAATCACCACTTTAGTACCAAATTTTTTTAGGATGTATCTAGCTTTCAACAACTGAAATTGCAACAAATAGTTTTCCAGTCGACTTGCAACAAATTGCTGCTTAGCTCAGTTAATAAAACGCACTGAAGCAGCTGCGTTGCTACGATGCAGTTTTTAGGCAGCGGCTGCATATCGAAGCCATCATGATGATAACTGTAACTGTGGTGCACATGCAGCAGCCGTTCCGCATCATCCCAATGTTCTGCATCTCTGATTTCGGTTGATTGCAGGTAAAATATTTTCCCATTGAGAGGAGCATCGAGCTCGGCGAGTGCACCCATTGCAACGGTCGAGCGGACATTTTCGCCGTTAAAACGCACTTTCCAGGCGGTTTTTCCTCAGAAATCACTCAGGTGAAGATACATGGTCCATTGGGTGCAACTCATTCTTGAACAGATTGTGGGGCTCCCTGCGCAAATTGCACACGGTAGTGCAGTTGGTCACTGAATAGACCACTCGGACACCTGTGGCTCGGAATTCCTCGAGTTTTACTTCTTAGGCTGATTTACTTCCTTATTCATTCTGCCAAGAGTGATGGAAGGCGCTTCTGATCCGGCCGTACAAATTGAGCGCGATGATCCCCGGGGCTCCCGGTGGCATTTTGATGGCCAACGGAGCGCCACGCTACCGGCTATAAAATATACGGGTGAATTGAACGAATTGCGAGTTGTTCGTTAGCCGCAATAATGCTCAGTGCATGTCATCTGCGCGACGGACTATCACAGTGTAGCGCTGATTGATTTCCCTTGGCAGAATGCAATTTTGCTGAGGAAACAAAAGAAATCGCTGCCCAAGAAGTGCATCTGGCGGTTACTTTCAAAAGTGCTGCAATTCAGCTAAATCGGACAAATTATAGCATACATCGCGCGCTCAGCAATTACGGCGCACTTTCCATGTGTTTTCTGAGAAACATGCACAACTGATTTACGCGAACAAGATGTTTTTTTTTTATTTTCAGGTATAGCTCACATGTGGAGCAGGGCAGAGCCTCCGACTTAAAGTGCCTGTGACGGAAGTCGTTTAAAATTTGCTTTTTGTATGTCTTAGCTCTGTTGAGGTCAACTCAGCGCTAAAGGGCAGCCTGGACCTGCAGGCACGAGCTTAATTATTCTGGCCAAGTTATCTTGTCTAGTTTTTTTTCACAATAAACAATTAAACTTACTCATGTTGACCTCGAACGCGATTAAGTCTGCTCTGGGAAGCGGAAAGTTTAAATTAATTGGACTTGTGAACAGAGATGACAGACTTTCCGGCTTGCTGTAACCTAAATCGCGTCATCTGCATCTCCTTGACTTTTTATAATTTTTTTCTTATTTACCTTATCCCTTCCTGTTTCTGATTTTTTAAATTTAGCCTCACTCTATGGAAACATTAGTTCAATTTAGTTGAGTAATTAGGTGAATTGAAACAAACACGCCTTATTAATATTTAATTCTATTAAAATCTAATAAAAGTGCGTAGGGGAGAATGAGGTACCAACGTATCTGGTAATTTGGAGTACCCCTAAAATTTCCTAAACCAAGACAATTACGATATTGATAATATATTTATTATAAGTGGCCAATCTGCCCCTATCACTGTTCTGAATAAGATCAAAGTAGGAGGTGTCGTAGATCCACGAGTTAGAAAAAACCATTTTTGCTCTGATCACATGGAGTAGGTAAATATGGTAAAGACGAAATTCTACTTTACTTACCATATCTTTCCCTTTCGGGTGATCCTACAAATGTAATTTGTATTTTATTTTATATTTCTTGCGGTTTTCGAATGGTCAAAAATTATGTTAATACGCTACCGGCAGATTTGTCACATTTCTAATACTGAGTACCGGCAAAAATAATGAAATTCGGTTGATTTGCGACAACTGCTTCAACTGGCTGCATTTTAAGATTTACAAATTAATTAGCCTTTTATTAAAATATGATGAAAAATTCTGAATTTAAAAAAAAAGAATCGATAAATCGATATTGAAAAATTGTAAATAAATTACATAAAGTTTTCTAAATAGCACAATTTTAAATGACGTGAATTCACTTCAGCGATAGTAAATGTGTTAAAATTATGATACCAAACCGCATCTTTACAATTAGGGATAATCCGTCTTACCCTTTGGGTGGGCCAAGATGAGTTGATGGGTCATTTTCAATATTTTAGTTTTTTATCTTAAACTTGACTGATAATCAAAGATTTGATGAATAAGGTATTAATTTCCTATATTCTAAACAACGAAGTTCTATGAACCATGAAACGTTAACTACCCTGTCTTGCCTCACCTTTCCCTACTAGGGTTTTTCGACTTGCTAATTTTGAATTTAGTACAGCATTTTCAATACTCAATATGTCGCCGTAATTTTAATATTATATTAAGTATTGCATTATGATCCAGACTTATTCCGAAATTAATTCTGAATAATATAAAATAAAATAAATAAAATTTCCAGTTTTAAAATTGGCGTGATTGAATAGTATCCGATCGAGTTCAATCAGGATTTTCCTATTATATTATTTTTTATTTAATTTTAACCAACATACAAGTAACTAAAAACAGACAATTCATTTTCTTGTTTGTATTTTTCTATAAACGTTTGAGATATTACATTTGGTAGCAGAGCTCCAACAAAGTTTACTAGTTATACTTGAATAACAAAAATAGCATTCCTTTTGGAAAATTGTATGTTTTGTTTTAAACGTATGTAACAAATTTCAGCAGTCTCCAATCTTAATTTTCTGGTATTTCTAAAAACTGTATCTCGATATTGTGCAATCTTGGTATGTACTACTATTCCATTGTATAATCTATAATCTATCATAATACAAAAAAAAAAAACAAATTCATTAACCAATTTAGCAATTAGCATACATATATGCCTTCGAAGATTACCATAAATCAATTTCTGAAAAACTTACAAAATTAGAGATTTCGAAATCTGTTTCTACTCGTATTTCTTTCGTTTCGCCTTGAACGAAACACAGAAATATCGCAAATATGAAGCAATATATAACTAAATATTATGAGTGCTTCTTTCTCTGATCCACTAGTTACTTAAATAAAGTCTAACTATCAAACATCTCAAGAAAGTAAACGTAATTAATCAGAAAACAAACGATAATATCCAATACCTTTTTTGCAAAGTCCACATTTCTTAGGTTTATTCCGATAATTAAAAATCATATAGGTAGGTATGGAGAAAGACTTTTAAAACGACTGTACATTTATGTTTGGTTTGTTAGATCAAATTGCCCATTTGTCTTTAATGACTTCAACAAAACTTAACCTGGGCATTTGAAACTAAGAAATTTTATACCTGAGAACTTACATGAACTATGTTGTTTTAAGTACATATTTAACCGTTTTATATATATGTAATATGTTTTAAAAGAGGCTGCATAACTCCTACATTTCATACCTACCCGATAAAATTTTGCTGATATAATGGCCCCCCTTCCCAGTTGGAGTAAAGTCACATTAGCTACTAGCAAGAGCTGATGGGTTCCATGGACGTGAACCATGAAGTTAATAGCTTAAGTTAAAGTTAAATTGCTTCGTCTTAATTATGACGCAGCGCTAATGGTGCTCATCTATTGGCCCCAACAAATACCCGTTCCGACTTGGGGCTCACGAAAAGAAATTAACCGCCCTGCGAGGCGCTTTATCCCGACCACCCGGCCATTACCAGGAGATTAGATAAGTATGCGGTAATTTCCAGCAAATTCCTGTAATCATTTCCTAGTTACGCTAAGAAATGCGTTGTTGCAACAACCGCACCAGCGTCATTACCGCGACGGTAGTGACGGCAGCGGTGGCGGCGGCGGCGGCGGCGGCGGCGGCGGCGGCGACGGCTGGCGATTGGTGCGGCAGCCGTGGTCCAGGCGGTAATGTTGGCCGGAGGAGACAATAAAATCAACCAGCCGGACGCAGCCGCCGACGATCGGTCATTTACGCGTATCGGCGGCCGTTGGACCGCAGCCGTGACGCAACATTTTCTTCTACAGTGTGGTAAAAAAAAAAAAAAAACAAAAATACGGAAAGACGGAATTTGCGGATGGGTGAGCTTTAATAGTGCGGTGAGATCCGCGACACCCAAGAATTTCCGCATATTGCACCGGCCGCGGAACGTCGAACGCAGCCCCAAGTGCTCGTCTTATCTAAGCAAAACTGTTAAAGCAGTTCACCGCTGAGTTAATGAGCCACGGTGGCGGCAGCAGCGGAGGTGGCGGCGGTGCTAAAGGTACGGCAGGTAAGGCACAATGCTGACGATTCACCTGCTGCTATTGCACCGCTACTTCTAAGGAATTCTAAGCGACATTTCGCGTACCGTTAGCCAATTATCTAAACAAATTTCCCCACAGAGGGTAAAAGGCCCCAACCGTACCTGGAAACATTTATCACCTGCTTGCACCGCAGCATGCATTCCCTAATTGCGCCGAAGAAGAAAATTCGTCAATTAGTGGAACGTATGCCTGGTGTGCACCGTACCTGCGCGCGCGATGCACTTTTCTCATGCGGACATCCGACAAAAGACAATCGCGAATGCTCGTCGCCATGTCCGCTCTGATCCGCTAAGGCCAGACGGGTGACGTCTTCATTTTCAACCAAAACTGAATTCGTAATTTCGTGACGGTACCTTAGCGGCTGCGGCACGTGAAATATACAGTTCGACGTCCACAAAAGTTTTATGAACTTTCCCGAACTGAAAGGGAAGTTCGTACAAAACTACCACCTCCTCCTCCTCCTCCTCCGGAGGGGCTCTGGTGTAACAAACGTGTCTCGAATCGGAGCCGCATTTGCACCGATCGACTCTGTCTGGGCAGTAATTTTGCCGCAATCTGCAAGTGCATCCGATAAATTATTTATGAGGGCTTAGGTAGAGCAGCGCGCAGTCATTTTTCTTTATTATTATTATTTTGTTTTTTATTTTTTTTTTATTTTCAAACGCCGATCGTGTTTAGGTCCATACAACTTCCTCACCGCGCTGTACTATTAGCCAGCACGGCAATCCTTTCTCTCAGCTCGTGATTGATTTCCGCGACTTTTAAATGATTTTCTCTGGCAATCGAATAATTGCGGATATCATAAATTTAGCTTACTTCTTATTATTCGTGCTGCATTAAGGAAAGAAACAGAGAAGACCGAGGAGGGCTTTAAAGAGTTTTAGTTTTTACTTTAGCCAAAAACAATTCCACTTCTATAATCCATGAAACTCAACATTGCTAGTTTTATGCACTATGTAAACCAAATATAAAAATAACTACCTCAAAGTATTTAGAGTCTATGAGAAAATCGAAGAAAATTAAAATAAATCCTCTTAGTACTGAGGTAAATTGAAACAGAGGTCGATGTTAATTGCAACAAGTATTCATTTTAGGATGTCAATTTAATTTAAACGCTTATATTGGTAACAAATTAAAGATATTTTTAAAAGTAAATATAACATAAATAAATCTAGTCAAACTAGTCAACAGAAACAATTATTTTATGTTCCTTCTTATAAATCATTGGACTTTAGACTTTTGCCTTCTTAGATTTTGTATTTTCCTCGCTAAAGTCATGCTCTGCTCCTTTACACTCTTCACCTTTCTACTGGCTTTTATAGTAGCAATTTCGCCTTTAACAGGAGAGTCACTTAAAACAGTAGATTTAACCTTGTGTCTATTGGTTGGTTCCATTTACCTGGTGAAACTTTCAACAATGACCTAAATGCTTCCGTTGAGAATACTTTGAAAGTAGTCGCAAGTGAATTAGTCCTGTGGATGTAGAGCTAGCAGGTTCCACACTATACTCATATTTTTCATAATTTGTGAGCTTATTGACGACATTGCTAAAACAAATTGAATAGTGGAAGATGTCGTGTTATGTTTTTCAACAATAAAACAACGAAATTGTTATAGTTAAGCAAAAACAAACTGTTTCAAATCTCCTAGGCACTAAATATCTTAACCTTAAAACTCACAAAAATAATATCATACTAGGAAATAATGTCACACTATTACTAAGCTAAAACGTATCGTAAAATAGTCTATTTAAATATTCGTAAAAAACTTACTTTTGGCCAATTTTTTCTTCTAAATGTTGCCATGAGTAGTTATTCTCTTAGACTACCGGCACAAACTACATTAAATGACGGGTCGAAAATGTGATTATATGTTCTGAGAAATCAGCTTTATTACATATTTCCTCTGTTACAAGACTCCTCGGTTTACCCTACTTACACATATAGAAAATTTAATTTCCATACTCTTGCGGGCCAAAATATCCTAACCCTTCTTTAAAACCCTTCAAAATGCTTAATTTACCTCAATATTTCATATATATGGTATGTATGTAGTAGCTAAAAGATTACTAAAATAAACGAAATACAATTTCAAAATGGTACTATTTGTAACCATCAACATCTTTCTAAAAACGGTTTTGTTTCAACTTGAACCGGTGGTATTTGAGGCTCTAGTAGATTGTGATTCTACACTCTGTTTCCAAGCTATAAATGAATTTGAAATTGCTCATTTCCTCAAGACGAACAAGACAACTATTAATAAATAGTTTTCAAAGCATAGAGTGGCACTCAAAACTATTCTAACACACTTAAGTTGTGCACATTAAATATCATAAAATTGGCAAAAAACGTTATTTTGTTATAAATTTATTTCTTGTTAAAAAATTCTAAAAGACTACAGTACAAAAGTAGTGCATACAATTGGTTGAAATATGTTTTAATGATTTAATGGAAATATGTATTTTTAAAATTTTTATTCTATTTAACAAATATCTGTCTGAATATTCATAGAATCTATAGATGCTTTTTCTCAATATTTATTTCTAACTATCAAATCCAAGTTACCTAAAGCGATAAGTAGATAAATCAAATCCTGCAGTTATCGAGCAACGCACCCATAACTCGGTGAATCGTTAATAACCGTCACAATAAATACTGTCACCTACCCCGAAGGGCTCCTGACCATCAGAATCTAACGTGGCAACGAGAAGACTTCATCAATCCTGAGGGAGCGCGGCCGGAACCCTACACCGTGTGATCAGATAAGCGCGACCGCGACCGCGTTCACCAAAAGAGATGCATCTTCAGAGTCGCAACGGACACTTGTTACGTTAGAAGACAAAGGCAGACATCGCATAGCTCAATCCGGACGTCTTTACAGCATCCGAGCTGGACCGCACCACCGCGGACACCGTCTGACCAGCCAGCGGCTCAAACAATTTTTCTTGCTGGCTATTTGCGCTCTACTCCTATTACCTAGAAAATCGAAATTGGATTTAAATTTTGATTAATGGCCATCGGCTAGACGCGGTGCACCGGAGCACTCTCGCCGCACCGCAACTTCCATCTATTATAAATCCAGGCCGGACTCTTGCGGAGCCCCGGTTTCGCTTTTATAATCCTTTCCACGGGCAGCGAAAATGGGAGACATCCTCAAGGATATTTGGGATATAAATCTTGGGACCATTTTTCTTCTAAATGAAGATTTATGCCCGCTACGGTTCAAGATGATAAACAAGCACACATACTCGCACGCATGTGGGTAGCAGCGTGGAATTTTTGTATTTTTTATATATTAATTTTTCATAGTTGGTGCCTTGCATTTGCACTTTTGATTTATTACGAAATTTACGTTTTATGGCTCAGGACCGCCCTCGCCCCCTTCCCAATCCGGTGAGAAGGCCGGTTGCGCCCTAAACAAACTACGCATCGATCTTGTTGAGTTGTTAAGGACCGATAAATTGTTATTGCGTGTAATTTTACTGTTGAAGTTAATAATTTTTATGATTAATTTCCGCGAGATGGATGGCCCTGGAAATCCTTGCAATTTGCCCTCTCAGCCCTTGTTCGGGTGGTTGCACTTGTCGGGATCGCTGATCGTGCAGAAAGCCCAGCTTATCTCGAATCTCTCAAGATGTGGAGAGTTAATGCCGGGATTTCAAGGACTGATAATCCGCTTCGGGATGGGTAATTATCGCAAGGTGGATAAACAAACGCATATTGGGTTACGCATACGTGTCCTTAACATTTCATTTTGGCGACGCTATGTCCAGTAAATCACGAGCAGATGCTGGAACATGCGTATTCCAACAATTCCCACAGGGGGAAACGAATTTATTACCCTCCCCGAATGGATCTTAGTTAGCCAGGTTACTGTCCAGTGTCGTACTTGTGACATCGGACAACTTGCTACCGCTGTACTGAACCTGGACTGATCTAATCTGGCTGGTTGATTAATTGCTGATTTTTCTTACAGAAACGGACGGAAAAAATAAAAGAAAAAAAAAAAAAAATTACTTTTAACTGAACAAGCTTTTTGGTCGACAGAAATTGCTGGCTAGAGTTATAGCCACTTTAGTTGCGATTTATGCAACTTTTATGCCATTTCGGTGCTAAAGGCTTATGCATGAGGCATTTTGTTATGCAAGTGCATGTCTATGTCTGGAAATTCTTCAGCTATCTAGCAGATCTTGTGCACAGGGCCTTTGAGATCACAATGAGGGGAAGGATCAAGTGAACATTCAGACCTACATCTAAAATGTTATTACTAATTGAAAATTTATGAAATACATTCAAAGTTATGATTGCTGTTTTATTTGGAATCTTATGCCTTTAATGAGATTTTTACTCACTTTACACAACTTTCATTTTCATGTAATATAACTTCAAGATGTTGTTCGCAAAATTGCATAAAATGGTTTGTTGTTTATGATTCAATTCAAAAAACAATTTATAATAGAGTGACAATTTTTTTTTTCAAAATTAGAGCGGTCCAATATTGAGTCTGAGTCGACGTAAGATTTCTTTTCGGCATTTTTATCATTTTAAGTACTTGGTCGCTATATTCAATCCGCTACTATAACACAGCATAAAAAATATAGCCTATAATAGTCCCCATATATTAAGGGGTTAGTCTACTTTAGACGCTAGGTAATTTTATTCAATATGCATATGCAAAAATGGTAGACAAAGGTAAAAAGTGGGCAGTTGATTTACGTTGTCGATTTCTCTGCAACAAATCATCTAAAACATAAAAATTATATCTTATTAAATAAAGTGTAACTGTGGGTTCATTCCAAACTATAATTATTAATTTTTAAGCTTTATTAACAAAATTCTGGACTGTTTCCAAAAAAAACACAAAAATTTTTTTTCAGTGATTTTTGCAATAAAAAATATAGTAAAAATTTAAATTTTGATATGATCGTAATTCGAAACAAACCCATACAGGCTAGGAGTATGTAGTTAAAATTTCAAGAGGATCATTTGAGTAATTTAAGGCTAAAAAATGTAAACTGCTTAGCTGCGGCCGGAGTAATAGAGCACGCTCAGGCGAAAAGTATACTTGGACTATTTATTTATTTCCCTTAATGCAAGCTACAATAGAGCACAACCCAATATTAAAATAAGACTAAAACCAACTAGACTAGAGATAAACAGATCCATAAAAATAAAGGGAAAATTAGAAAGAAAATAACTTAAACTGGCAAAAGCATGATGGGACGGGTTAATGTGTGGGGAGGCAGCGAGTTACAGAAAAATCAACATAGAGAACATTTTTGAAAACATTTACTTTCGAAAAATGCAAAGAAAAGAATCGTTTTTTGTAGTTGGTAAAGTAGACCAAGACCAGATCACTTTAAGAATATGTTTTATTCAAATCGGTCCAGTAGTTTTAGAGATTAGCGTCTATAGTAGAATGTATGTATTTTTAATAGACTCACTATAGAGCAGTCAACCGTTGCATATTCAAAACTCTTCTGTATACGATCAAAGGAAATAAAAGCGGAGTGAATAGTTATTTCGAATGATATGTCCTCTTTTCATGAAAATGTACCTTTGATTTAATGCTTAAGACCCAACAAAACTTTGGTTGAACTGTATAAATGGCTATTTTCCCTTGTATTTTAAATAGGGTAATTGCGGCTAGAGTTATTACAAGGAGCCCTTCAATGCTTAGCGCCGTGCCATAAATAGGAATGCCTGATTGAGCACTAACAATAGCAATTTTCATTTAATGAAAAATGAATCTAAGCAGCAACTCCTTTGTTTCCCTTAGCGCACAGTGTACAGTGTGTCCCGCGTTAGTTGTTGCTTTTCTCACGACACGCCACATGACGACGCCATCAAGTGCATAGAAGTGGCCAGGCACTTGATCGAGCATCGCGTCAATAAACTTCCTTTTGTGAAATTTGTATTCAATTTTGCTCAATTCATTTCCCGCCATATATTCGCTAAATTACGAGCAATTTGCCTCGATTATTGCGGCCGGTGGCGAAACGCGTCGAGAGCGCCGCATTGTCCGGACAGATCTCAATCATCGCCTCAATTGAGTCGGAACGATGGGCACCCTTAAAGTCGACAGGCCAAAGTCAATACAAATCCCTGACAAATGGACACGATCAAATCGAATGGGTCCGGGCGCTTTCAGTGATATTTTGCTGGCCGTGTTCAGCCAGGTAGTCGCTGAGACTACACGCGGAGTCCGTTGAACGCCCATCGTCTCATAAAAGTTGATAACTTCATCCATGAATCGGTAAAAAATAGCCCACTCCGAGTAATGGTGCGCTCAGCATCCTCTTCGAATGAAATAATTCTCGACTAACGACGTCCCATCATCTCACATAATCGGGCGGATCTTCTACCGTCCGGCCAAGGAACAGCATCGCTCCATTTGCTTCAACACTATCCCTATGGTTGCAATGGCGACACGGGACTGCTGTCCATACGCGGACATCGGTCAATAATTCTCTACTAGTCCAACGATCCCAGAGCTACCGGTCGACACTGCGCTTTTGTAGCCCGGAAACCGTTTGTCTTTCTCCATCAGGTATGGATGAACTGTCTGAAAGATTGCCTCAAAACAGACAAAATTAGAATTTAAATGAACATTTTTGAAAACGTAGTATCATATAGCCTAATATTGTTAATATATTGAAAAGAAACGAATTTCAAATTTTCAAAAGTCTGATTTCATTAACGATTTTCGGCAACATATGATAAAACCGTGGCACCTATAACTTTTGATTTTTAAAGGCTATAAACAATCTTATCCCGACTATACACCAATTATGCGCATAAATTGCTCAAAAGTTACTACACATTTTAAAATGGAAATACTTTCAATTAATTAATTAAATAAAGACTTAGGTATACTTTAATTTTCGTACTGAATTTAAAATCGATATTAATTAGAATAGTTTCATATATGCCATTTTTAAAATTCAAGAAAACGTCTTTTTACTATTTATTCTTGCACTCTTAAAAATTTAATTTTTTTCGTTTATATCCGATGATGAAATTTTTGGTTTTTTATGAACCATTAGACCATGGTATAGCTTAGCTAGCTACAGTAGTAGTTAGTTTAGTTAGTTTTTTCGCCAAAGACATTGTGTTTAAAAAATTTCCATTTTTACAATAACTAACACATTTGCCAATTTCACTACAAATACGAATAGACGTATAGAATTTGAAAGTTTGACAAAATAAAATATGACAATCTGCTGTCTTTATTTCCGTTCCTAAAGTCTTTGAAATAATCGTCCCTCAAAATTCCCATTTACTAATTTTCATGATCCCTTAAAGATAAATTCTCGATTCTATCTAGAACTAAGCTAAGCATCTATCGAATTTAATTAATACCAATAGTAAGGATTAACTTAAAAATGAGTAGTACTCTTTATTTCTTAAATTTTGTGCTATTTTTCCGCGTATTTTAAATGCAGGTCCTCTAGGTCGTGAAACCGAAAATGGGGGGTCGTTGAAATCACACTCGACCGGTCATCAGTGCATGGAACCTGCCCACTTAAGCTGTTTACAGGGTCATAAAGGCCCATGAGCGGAGCGACCACTATCTAGGGCTCCGCTGCATTTTCTACGTCCCGGATCTGTACGGAGACTAGTGGCCGCGTAGGTGCAGAAGTTCTAGACAGTGCAATTTCAGACAAAAAAAAAATAAAAGTTTAACAGTCCCCGGCCTGACATGCAAAATGCTCCCCATGGAGCAAGGTGGTCCTCAGCGGTCGCGAGCTGCGAGCATGGCCATGCGGTCCGCCTGGGCCCGGGTTAGCTGATCTCGGTCGCGATAACGCGGATATAAACGTCAAATTAAAATATGAAATGCGTCTGACAAGTGCAATGGCCCCACTAGTGCTTACCTGGCGAATGGATAAGTGCCAAATTATCCCCTGGCTAGGAGTCCAGGCCGCCCGAATAATGTCTAGTTTTTGTTCACCATTCCAACGACCTCGCGCGGCTAACACGGCGAACGTTTTTTGTTTGATTGTCTCATTTTTTGTCTTCACAGGGCACACTCCATTGTCTCGAGAGATCTTGAGAATTTGAGATGGTACCTCTTCGTGACAAATTTAATTTAAGCATTTGCTGAAGGAAATTACGCTATTAAGACGCCATTGAAGTTAGCACGAAAATTTTTGTTAAACTTTTGTTCCCAGGCACTTGACCAGCTTTGGTCATTTAAATCGAAGGACAAGAGATGTATCGCGCTATGAAGCGACAGGGTCAGACAATCTTTACTAATACCAAATATTCATTTTTCTATACATTTTTTTGTCCGCTAAAACGTTTAATCTAATCGAATGATCGCCCGATAATTATTTGAAAGCTGTATAAGTCCTTCTTCAGTTAAATCTTAATGTCTACAGATCAAACTCATGCAAAGAACGGATAAGCTAAGAAAATCGGCCTTAACTTTTTTTAGAATTTTAATCTTTTTATATGTTACAGCTTTGGCTCTAAATGATGTATTAATACAACAATAAAAATGTACTCTATGTGTAATGTTTAAACAAATATTCAAAAAACGCCATTTTTTCGAAAATCTGCATTTGAACCGTTCTTTGCAGTATATTTATTGCTTGTGAAATAAAACATTAGTTTTAATTTCTTTCATAGCAATAAAATACCGATCACATAGATTATATAAATAGCTCTTTATTTCAAAAAGGTCTGATGTGGTTTTTATTCAAAATTGGAGCCGATTTTCTTAGCTTATATTTACCCATTCTTTTTGGAAAAGTGGATACACTACGGTGTCCAAAAAATAGGGTGAATTTCTTTGAAAAATAATAAATATTGTCGATTTTATATCCTCGATCGAGTCGAAACGGTGCCAACATAGTGGTCTTTTGAATTTAGGGAATAGCCATAAGTCACTTGGTACAAAATCAGGAGAATACGGTGGCTGCTGAACTACTATATGTGTTGAGTTTTTTGCGAAATAGTCTCGAATTCCTCAAACAAATTTTAATACAAATTCTTTGCTCAACAAAATCAAATATAGTGAAACTCACTTTCGTATATTTGCAAAAATACGAGTATGGTAGCTCTCCAGTAATTGAATTGCATAGATATCAAGGTAGTACTCTCCGACTAACTAATTAACAAAAAAAAAATAATAATTGTATGCTGTATCATAATACCCGCATACGTTAGTATACTCCTTTCAAAAATAATGATATATATGTAGTCATTTTAATTTTAGATTATATCAAACCCCATCTTATATATGCTACTCTGTTATGTCTTATTTTCTTTTTCTTTTTATTTTGTTTTGTATTCGAATATAATTTATTCGTATAAGTCAGATTTCAATTTTATATTTACTACACTAAACGCTGTGTTATCTGATAACACTGTATCCATACGATTTCAACATGTTTTAAATCTTCTTTAATGTAATTATCAAATAATGTAACTGCAAGTGTATGAAATTTTTAAAATTGGTTCTTTAATCGATTTTCTTAATTCCAATCTTTAATAGACCATAATTATTCAAATTTTGGGTTTCTTTGAATAAATAAGGGTTATATACTGTTTTCTATAATAATAAATCTTTATATTTATTTCCGACAAGATAAAGCCCCTTTTCACAGATCGCATTACAAATACGTATTATGCCCTTATGTTATAACTTTAAAAATCAAAACTGTTCAATATGATTATTAAGCAGTTTACTGAGAAAAATCGGAATTGTAAGATTGGCTATATATACAAACTTGTTGTAAAATATAAGAAAACAATGAGATACAATACATAAAACTTTTTAAGATATGTTTGCGGGGTTATAAAACCCTGTTCAATATAGAGGTTGATCTTTAAATTCTTTTCTTTCATTTATTCCCCCCCACATATGCATATATCATACCTTACATATTTTACCTATAGGTAAAAGTACAGGGATATGCGTATAAAATTCTTTCAAAACCTGAAAAGGTATTCAATTATTATGGGCACTGCTGGACTCCTTCCATGCAAGAGGTGCGTTTATCATGCGACAGCCGTAAAGACAAAATTCATATATTGACTGGACCACCGAAAATAACGAGACATGCCCCCGCGGGATTGTTTGGACAGGCCAAAAGGTGCCCTTGTCAATTGGGCTGGTCGTTGTCGTGCTGTCCCCTTAACGGCTACAAAACGAGTCGTTGCGGCGCATCTTCCTTTTAAAAGTTTACTGAATATAAATCTCTTCCTGGATTTTAGTCAGACAAAAACAAAAAAGAAAAAGATTTTAATTCAATTCACATCAAATTTGGTATTTAAACATTTTTTTTTTTGGTTGTTTCATAACGGTAACAATGCTGTTTCTTTAACTTTATTCAAGATATGGAATATTATCATTTATCAGATTGTGTACGTCTATCCGTGGACTCAACACTTAAATATCTGGGCTTATCTTGGTAAAACCTCATATGTTTCAAACCAAAATATTTTATAGAGGCCGTGATTGTCAAGTTTTATGATAAAAGCTGCGCAATAATAGTTAGATTTCTATAAAATTTTATTGGTTATCATTTAAACATTATTCAATAATTTCTTTTCATCAGTTATGAAATAGGATTTATCAATTAACTTTTATAGTTCTTGCAAAATAATAAAATTTATTGTTCCATTTTATTTCTTAGTTATTCACCCTTCTACAATTTAAAGTTTGTCTTTAATAGGAAGAGAATATAAAAAAGCCGGTTATATTTTAATAACAGAAAATACACCTGAGAAGAAATATAAAAATTAATCGATAACGCTTATTTTATAACCGATAAAAGTAAATTATGGTGCAGCTATAGCTAATAACAATAAGTCGAAAAGCAACTCTATTGAGAATTCATATCCAATTCCAAATCAAAGCCATTTTACTACAAAAATCGCTTGATACGAATGTAATTCAGATTGGAATATGCCTAGAATACGTTACGTCCTTAACTTAATGGCACTTAATTTTTTAAACCCTAATTTTCGTTAATTTTGGAAATGTATAATTTCGAGTTTATTAATAAGATCCAAAGATAAACTGTCGGTATACCTTTCTAAAAAAATTTTGGATTTTTATTAAAGAAAATAATTAGCAAGTTTCCTTTATAGGAAGTTTTTAAGTTACCATAAAATGGTATCCTTTCGAAGTCCATGCGGAACTATAAAAAGATTTAACGAGAAAGGCTGCTCAAATGGCTTTAAAAAAGAAGTTTGCCGTTTTCAATTTTTTTTTTATTTCTCCCTGATATCCGCCAAAGAATTCTCAGAATTTCCGAGAAACCATTTGAATTTGAAATGCAGGAGCTCACAATGAGCTGCTGCCGTCACCGCCTACCTAATGCGATTAAAAACGTTTTTAGTGCCACGGGAGCTGAAAAACTGGCGAGGGTTTATACTGTGGCAATTAACTTCCACCACAGGCATTTGAGATTATGCAAAGCACTTGGAAATTGTCACCTCCTGACCTATCGGCGGCACTAATGCAATTTACGATCTAATGGTTCCCTAATCGATCATAACTCGAGGGGGCATCTTACACAAGCACAACCCGAAAAAGTTCGTTGGCTGAGAGATTTCGTCAGGTCTGATCATAATAATGGAAGACGGAAAATTAAATTCACCTGTTTTGCTTTATTGCTCCACGCCATAATTTCCTCATTTTACCGCGTGTCAGATCCGGCGCGATCATTAATCGTGCACGGAAGGTACACCGCAGGCCCCGCTCGAGTGTCGTGCTGACATGCGCCAAAAATAAACGCTGGCGGTGTGCGCCAATAAATTTTGTACAAAAAAAATGAGCAGCAGAGAGGTGTGGCTGCTATAAAAATATTTCGGTGTTTCTTCCTCCTTCGGGGTGTAGAGGGTAAGTATTTAAGTCGATTTATGGGACAGCTTAAAATGGCCGTAAAATAAAAAAAAATACGTAGACCTTTTCGGTGACTTTTTCGGTTTTATTTTGCTTTGTAGGGTCTCAGTAAGCTCTGATTTACAAACGGTAAGCTGGTTAAGGCCATGGATTTACTAATCCGACATTTATTGTTGTTCCCTAAATACAACTTTCTGTTCTGGAG
This sequence comes from Philonicus albiceps, assembly GCA_963969385.1. NCBI lineage: Eukaryota > Metazoa > Arthropoda > Insecta > Diptera > Asilidae > Philonicus > Philonicus albiceps. The sequence goes on from OZ017775.1 coordinate 7,615,780, forward strand.
GAAGCGTTAACGATTAAGAGCTACCAATTTAGAGTTTGTACAAAATGGTTATGTCTTTTTAATTTAATTTCGTAAATTAAATCGACACTCGATATATTGTTTTTATTCTAATCCCTGTGTAAGTATTTTTGAGCTTTGATAATCAGATCGCATCACTTGTGCTGAACCTTCAAAAATCAAATTGTAAAGTAAATTTAAACATTTGATTTAATTTGATGCCTACTTGCAACTTTAAACAAAAGTTGTATAAAGATCCTATTACACGGTAGGTATGCTCCTACAAAATATCGTGTTGTGGGAATCCTTGTTATAGAAGGCATGGGAGGCAATAGGAAATACGGATGCGTTCTATTTTAAAGCTCGCAAATACAAATAAAATTGCCAATACAAAAATTTAAAAACTAATTTCACATTGAACATTTAAAAGGCAATATACTAAAATCATTTCAAAACACAACTTAGTAGTGAAGCAATACGCGGTAAATTTTGAATTTTGGTCAAACCAAGCAATATTGCTTTTAACGCGACATTAACATTCTCTCATTTTTATTTCATCAAAGGTTATAGGCCTTAATTATAAAAGAATATCAATTTAAGGTAATGCGAGTATTGCCCGAATTTTATTTTATTTTTGTCTAATGTATTTATCTACTGCTGATAAATGCATAGTGCGTAATTTAATTTTACAATAGTGTTATAAGATGGTTTCCGCAATTCTAGTACCGTATTAGAACGTAAACGACTTGTAGGTTATATGGGGTGTTGTAAGAGGGTTACCTGTACCGTGTTGTAAGAGGGTTACCTGTACATTCAACGATCTTAAACCATTGAACCATTGACAAAAAACAATAGATTTCGGCTACTTTTGGAAAACCAAACTACAGATGATAAAACAGTGTGAATAATTCCAAAGGAAACGATTAAAATAGTTAAATTGTAATACGAGTATATCTGAAGTTTTCAAAATGATTACAAAAATTCTATAATTCTAGAAACATTTCATTTTTTAACCAAAATTTCGTTAGCTATAATTTCAAAATTCTTTTCCTACACAAAGTGCGTTATTGAGTGTCATTAGCTGTATACGGTGTTCCCGGGATAGAGTTCACCACTAGCTCAGCAGGATGGAAAATGATGATCAAGGTCACTGTCGATCAGTCATGGAACCAGCTGTGGCAATCTCCACTTTTTATCGCCTCGGCCGGTGATGAAACTGCCATTTATCTAGCATTCAATTCTCATTAACCAGCCACTCGCCCTTTGCACTCAAGATGAGCTCCGTCCGAGGAGGTTAAAAGGCGCGAAACCCATTTCACGCTCAATTGCGGCACTGAAGTGCTTTTAATTGGCGCGAATATTCTCACATCGGAGCCCCCATTCGGCAGGGAATTAATGCGAATCAGTTTATGGTGCAAGTACATCGCCACCACCGGCGGTTGCATCTGTTTCCGCTGGGGCAGTGAAAAACCTCCTGCCCGTCTGCTCATGGGGATGATACTGATCACGTAATTAACCATCACTTCCTTCACGAGGCTAGGAAACCTAATTACGGGCAGGATGACGCGTGCTCGCGATTCTATCGCTCTGCTAAAAAGTCAATTTGAATGGTCAGGGCGTGGGGAATTCCTAGTACCTTTCAGGGCCGTCGAGCACCTTTTTGGATTACCCCCAGTGGGCACTCAATCAGGCTGAAAAGAATCGATCGAACAAAAAATCGGTGATCGATCATCGTTCGCTTCTAGTTCACTGCCTGCTTCATTAGGGAGATAATTTCCGTGCTTTTTGCTCGCCCGAATGGACTTATGCCTGACGAAGATTCATATCGGATTTCACCTCTCCTGTGTCCCCTGAATAGGGCAAATCTTCGAAAACTTCAAAAACTTTTTTATACCCTCCCATCTCGCCCTCCAAACAAAAAGTTATGTTTCTTAAGGATTATGCGTTATAGTGTAAGTCTTTTGTTGCCCTCTTGACGGGGCGTAGGTGTGAGGGGATCATCAAACTACCGACACTGTCCGCAATAACTCAATAAGATTGATTGCCCCGCGCCTGAGTGGCCGCCAACTTCCTGATTGGCTAGGGCTAACCGGCGAACAATGAAGACTTGACTAGGGATAATGAAGTCATCGCACCTGAGCAGATCACCGCGGCTTTTTCGAGTCGTTGATTAAATTGTTTAATGATCGCAGCCGCGTAATCATAGATCATAAACCGAAATCAGAGGATCGTATATCATTCTGGCCATGCAGCCAAGGTGCTAATTACCAGCTCGCCAAGCGTTTTTTTTTTTTTTTTTTGTATTCCCCCCGCTAGCTCATCTTCCTTAAGATGAAGGAGATTATTCTGCTAGCGGGAAAGGCAACCAACGGTCAGAGCGATTTAGTGTGTGAAAATGAAAATCGAAGGCAATTTGTCGATTGCTGAAAAATTTTAGTCCAACTTAGGTCGTTCGCCGCTGCGAGATTCAAATAAATCTTTTGGGCAATTTACGCCTCTCTGCAATAAATGAGGTTATTCGTAAGCAATTACATCCCAAAATTAAGGCATTTTATGGCAGAGTTCACACGCCTTAAGGTTTCACGATTTACAGTGGGCCATTTGGATATTTTTTTAAAGATATTATTATAATTATAGTTCGTGTTGCAGAATTTTGTTTTTAAGTTTATGTAACATTTTCGTAATTCTTTAAAAAATTTAAAATATAATTTAATATAAATTGCATAATAGATGTGTCTTATTTACTTCTTTAAAGTAGCTATAGTAAACGTTAATTTTTAGACATAATTATACCTGTAGTACTTTCATACTACTTATGTCTATTGAATTGAACCTATGATAACTGCCTGTTGCTAGTTGACTCCAACCCTTGTGGAAGTGCCGGGACTTCGCTGACATTACCTTGATCCATTAGCTCCTTTTTGGCGATATTGATTGAAGTGCGGCCTTCCAAAACTTCTTACCCGAATACTTCAGAAAAATTTACTTTCTCCTTCCTTTGACTTTCACCTGCCCAATTTATCTCTCAGAAATGTCCTCCATCTATCCCTCCTGAACTTCTTTTGTCGTCCTTCTTGTCGCCTTCACTAACCCAAATAATTAATAAAATTAGCCTATATTTATTTTTTTAATCTAGTTTGATTTAAGTATTCTATTAATGTTTGTAGCTTGTATTAAGCGAATAAATAAATAAATTTAGGGCACAGTGATCAAACCTGTGAATCACTGAAATTTGGTTTAAATGAGGGAATTAATATCGTAGATTTGCATTAGTTTGAGATAATTTTATATACTCATGCGACCGTTTAAATCAATTTAATATAAGATCATACAAAATTTGTAATATTGAATATCACACCAAAAGCTTATATAATTTAATTTAGCACTATTTTGCTGAATTACATCAAAAATGTGTAGTATTAAGACCATGATTATAATTTTTTCTATAGAAAAGAAAGTGTAAAATTTCAGTGTGATTTCACAATCACTTTTTAGAGTGTAGGTTTTATTTAAAAATTAGTTTATATTTCCGTTAGAGGAAATTTTCATCTCATTCTAAAAAAACTGACCTTTAAGGGTTCAGATTGATTCATTTCCTCTGCAGAACAAGAACTCCCAAAGATATAAAGTTAAATTATTATAACTTTTATGTTTGCAATAGTTTTAATAAAACTAGGGATAAACGAAACAGTGGAAACCGTGATAGTAATCTATCCAAAACTATGCTCAAATTAATTGTTAGAAGGTAAGGGCTGAAAATAAAACAACTTAGAATACCAAACCTGATATTTTCAGATTATGAAAGTTGTTCAAAGTATTTCGCCGCTTAGGTATACCATACAGATTTAATTTCATATTCAGTAAAATCATGTGAAGTTCTTCTTCGTAATTCTTAATTACTAAAAGTTTCCCAGTGTTTTCCTGTCTTAGCTAGATAAACTCTTCCTTCCTCAGACGGAGAAGATTTTTTTTCCCAGAGCAAGAACAGAATGCCCCCAGACGAGGTGGTGTCCCATTACCTTAATTCCGCCAGATCCTAGGATAGGAATAAAGAACTAAAGAACTCTTCGGATACTTCCCATAGCCAGGGCTGTGCGCTCTATGAATATGGATTTTTTTTCTAGATTAGGTTCCCTTTCTGGCAATCACGGCAACATGAATTAAACATCCCGGTCGCAAGTTTCTCCATTTCATTCCATAAATTGTTACAAATCTACGAACGTGCCTCGAATCCGAAACATGTCTTACTTTCCGCGGGCAGGTAACTTGCGCGATTTCAGCATCCCTCGGATGAGCGGCTAAATGTGGTATAGATAAGCCCGCGCCCGCGTAAAGTTGATCAATGAAAATCGATCTGATCGGCGGGTTAACAGCACGTTTGCCTAAGCCTAACGATAAGGAAGGAGTGGAAGAGCTCGGTCTAGAGATGAGAGATATTTCGTCATTACTTGATAGGATGCTGTGTTGCCGCCGGTAGGCCTGGATCTGTTCGACTCCTGATACGGGGGAAACTCCAGAACTAGAGGCAGCCACGCGGCTTGTCTTCATCCATATTCAAGTGACTACAGCTCCTCTCCGGAGGAGGCTCTTCCCAAAAAGCTTGGGCTCCCGATGATGATGATGACGACGACGATCTTGGAATCTGTTTTTCCGTGCTCCATAGGCCGCGCTGCGTTGACGGACCAGCTCCAACATAAACGAGTTTCCCATAAGGAACTCATTGCCCATTCCTGGCCGCCTAGACCAGGTCCAGGCCGCATATTTGGTCATTTGACCATATTCGGTCATGCACGACATGTCTTGCGAAATTTTTCGTGGTTTATGTCGGCGATTGCTGCTCGGGAATTTTCTTTCCTCCGACTACCCCAGCCCGCGGTCCCATCACTACGAATGTGGACAATTTGCAGATGTTGGGTATTTCCTATGTTTCTTAGCGTTCAAGATCACTTTGACGATCTTTCGGAGCGGATTCCCCCTAATTGATAGATCGCAGCTGGGACTCTCAGGAGTCTCAGGTGTTTGCCACAAGCCAATCTAAACTATAGACGTTCTCAGCCCGAACTCATTAGACGAAAATGAATCCGCAGACGCTTTGCCCTGGATCTGATTAAAACCATTTGGATGGAAGCGATACCATCAGCGAACCAGGGAGGAAATCTTGTCCAACGATAATGAACGTCGGACGCATTTCACTGCGGGCCCCGTCGCTGGACCGGCCCCATCTCGAGTGGATGATAAAATGATGTCGGGCCCGGCACAGATAGTTATCATTTCAATTTTCATATTAAGAGCCCGGCAGCGTTAGCGGTCGCGGAACCAACGAAATGCACCACGAATGGCGGAGGCAATCCGCAGCCCGGTCGACATCATGTTCATCTTCTCCCGTAGGCCTAACGCATGATGTACAGCTGGTGTTATCCCTAATCTCTGGTTACCTTGGAACATGAGCAGCAAATAAACTTTTAATGCTTATTAGGCGAGGACGCGACCGCGGGGAGGATTGCGCAGCAGATGCCGCGGGAACTGGTCGCGTATATTGTTTATGGGAATCTGATGAAAATGCTAGGGACTCTCGCTTCCTTTTGGTAGTCTGGAAAACTCCTGCAGGTGATTAATAGTCGATTCGGGCTTCCTTTCTCTTGTCCCAGCCGGGAATAGAACACTTGAACTCCTTTGAAGAGAACTTTATATCTAGCTAACTCACAGTCGAGCATGGGATTTGTGGAAGATACTTGAGATGCTATCGACATGTGCGGCTGTTGTCTTCTTAAAGAAGATGTCGAAAAGGTTCTTGCGTTACGATGCGATATGCAGCCCATGAAACGCTCAAAGGTATAAAAATGAGTGTAACCATAAAATACATACATACGTCGTTCTGGTATGATTATTTTATTAAATTATTAGGCCTTATATTAATAAAACTTATTTTACGAAGTACTTATATGAAGTTCTAATTTAATTCTAATCATAGATTTTATATTTTTATATTTAACAATGTAAATGTAATAAGGGAGCCCTAGCCTATAATTGCGCTATATTTGTAACTAATACGTAATAAATCGCTGTTTTATTCTATGAAAATTTGTAAAAAAATCAAATTTTTTCTGTGAATCAAACGATTTTCTAATTTTAACTCATCAATGCTGGATTACCCACTTGGCAAACTAGGCAGCAACATGTAGAAAATTTTTTGTTAAATATTACTTCAATAATTGAAGGCAACTGATTACCTATAATTATTTTAGCACATTTCAAAAGGAAATTACATTTAAATTTAGTCCTTTAAATTTAAAGATTCAAGAACAAATTTAACCAGAGGAAAGGGCTTGAACCTGAGAGTTTCGAATTGACGCTTCGCTGCTCTAACCAACTGAGATACCTGTGGCCCCTGCCCTTGATGCTTAGTCATGCAATTTTTTATCTGATTATTTTTTACGTTGTTACGAATAACAAAAAAATATCTGTGGGAATTTAATTAGAATTGACTTTGAACAAAATTTAAAAATTTTGTTGTTAATAATTAAACAATTTCGGTATTTTCAATAAAATATTATTTAAATTTTAATAAAATTCTGATATTTACTTTACATTGATTGATTGAAGTAAACTTCAACTGATGAAATTTAAATGGTATCAAAATTACATCATGGATTGGAGTAAATCTCAAATTACGTATTTTTTAGAATAATATACCTATGGGTTCTGAAACTATAAATTAAATAAAATAAAGTAATAAAATAAATAGTGATTTAATTTTAAGTAAACATTACACAACATTTGAAAATGTTTTCAAAAAGTAAATAAACGTAAAAGTAAATTCAATTAACTTACACTTAACGAAAAACGTTGAAGTTGCTCTCCAAATTAAAAAATCTACTTTTACTATTGGAAGCATTCGAAAGAATAATCAGGCCTTTAAAACTAAGAGCTGGGTGCATTGTTGGTGTCATTATTACGTTGCATATCTTGGAACAACAATTTCGGCTTAAAGTATAGTTTTCTAACTTTATAAGAATTGGAATGTCAATGTCAATAAATAGAGAAAAATAAATTCAAACCCGAAAAGATGGAGTTCGATAATCCGAATAGAATAAAATTTAAGAGGCATGCCAATGGAATCATAGATAACAGAGGCCTGGATAACAGAGGAACATTTTTTTTTCTCGGTTTTTATTGCCGATTATGGAGATTTGGGAATGCCTATTTACGAATCTCAACTCGGTTTTTTCTATCACATCAAGATTTTTCACAAAATTTTAATAATACACGTCCGTATTTTGGGAATTTTTGAAAAATTATTAAAAAATAATTGTTCATCATAGAAATTTGTAATGTCGCTTAAATGAAAGCCTGAGTTCTAATCTAGAAATATCGAATACAACTTATATTTACAGACCTTTTTACACATCTTTATGAACAAGTTTTTCATAAGTTTCGCTATCTATATATAAAAAGTATAAAATAATCAGTATATGGAAAAAAGTTAAACTAATGGATTATTTCGAAATATTTTAAATTTTGTGATACTTTTATATAATAACTTAAGATTTCAACTATTTTTTGAGCAATATTATAAGCTCCTAAATTAATACGTTATTTTTTAATGATTTTTAAAAGAATTGTCGTAATACGACCTTTTGTATTTTGTAACCATATTTTTCTCGAAAACGTGATGAGATGGAGAATTTACTTTTATGAATTCGCAATTTATAGAAAAATTCCTATAGAAATGATTTGCCAATTCCTTACAGGAAAAATTACTGTTGGCCAGTGTAATCGATTTGGCTTTCGCAACGAATTCAAATATGAAGTAAAATAAAAGTTAAAATTGTTTGATACATTTTAGGGTTTATGAATTTTCCAAGTGCATTCTATTGCACTTTTTTCATTGTGTTTGACTAAAACTATTTAACCTAAACTTTTCATCTATTGTCTTATAAAACAAAAATTAAAATAATTTTCTATAATGCTAAATTTAGCGGAAAATAAATAATAATGGCAACTCATACTTAAATAAATATAAAATTGATTCGGTTTTGAATTCTCAGAAATAGTCTGTTTCATTTTTAAGAAATCTAGTGGCGCATTCTTTTTGAATTTTTTATTTCAACCTCTAAAAATACATTCACTCAAATGTTCCAATGGGGATTTAATTGTATTTTTTCTTTTCATCAATAGAAAAACTTATAATAAGTGGAGGTAACTTGTTTTGAGTATAATTGTCGAAAATTTAGTCGGGTAATTATCAATTGAATAGTTCAACCGAGCTTTTAAATCAAATGCGTGTTGTTTCCCCAGTCTTCTCCAGTTTTTACTTCAACAGTGAACTATTCAATTTATTTAAGTTGTATAGATTATCGATAAATTCTGCTTTAATTTATCAAAGTTAAGATACCAAAACAAAGCAAATTAGCTTTTGAAAAATTAAAATCGGATAATATTTCGAAACGTTATAAGTTGCCAAAGTTTTCTATTATTTGGCTTCCGCAAAGTTCAGCATCATTATTTTCTAGGGGTCGTGTGTTTTCAACTGCTTGACTCATATGCAGAGAATTTATTCTGTCTTGTAAAACTAGACATAGAATAGAAATAATAGTCTCCAGTTAATATTAAACAACAAAATTAAAACTGTAAATTTCTAAAAGACATACCTAAACTTATGTATAGAATGAGTTTTGATAAAAACAATTTGAATTTTTTCTACAAACAAATAGCGAAACATAATTTTTTCTGCTAGTACACATCTAATTTTCTATTCATTTTTTACAACTTAATGTTTTTTACTATGTGAACATGTTTCCCCCTTAGGTTTTGTCTTATTTGATTCCTTCGGTTTTGACTGTTCCGCTCCCCACTGTTTGCTTCAAACATTGTTTCCTTAGCCTCGAACTGACAAACATTTGACTTTGCACAAAGGAGCCTCGAAAGGCAAACTTTTGTGGGTCTCCTCGGGGGACCACAGAGCTTGTCACTCTGCCGAAAAGATAGGTACTCTTCTGCTGGACAGACGTCATAGAATAGATTGCACCTGCCAATCATTCAAGTAATCACTTAATCCGCAATTTAATGGATTCTTAAGTGTTTGTCTGGCAGCAGCGAGAACAGAATCTTTTCCACCGCAGAGAGGGGGCTCTGTGGCCGGTGCTGCCGGTAGCAACTGTGCAGCGAAACCACAAAGACCTCCGAATTAATTCCCCGAAAAATTCGTCGAGAGGATTAACAAATCAAACATGTTAAGAGCATCCATCATCGGCTTCGTGCTGTGACTGGGTTTATTTGCTCAAGTGATCATTAAGTGAAGAGCCCCAGCCGCCGCCGCCGCCGGGCAGTTCTCGACGGCTTGCTGCTTGCCCGGCAAAAAATAAATAAAAAATAAAATGAAAATAAAAAAAAAAACAATATTAAGAAAACCCAAAAATGATCTCGAAGAGGAACCATGGTCCAGGTCTGGACCTTGAGATGTTGCCTCGATTTGACGGTGAGTTTGCGATCGAATTCGTTTCGGTAGAACAGTCGCGGGGCCAAAGTCAGCCCTGGGGGCCACTACGGATGGTCCTGGGCCATCAAAGTCAGATTAGGAATGCAAAAATATAGCCCGAGCCGCCGCAGTGCGACGTGCAGCTCCCTGATTGATACTTTTCCCTTTTTGCTCCAGTCTCCGGGCCGTGAGGGAATCAAATAAACATCTGGACCGCAATGTGGATGTAGTCTCAAATGACTCGCAAGATCGCGGCCTTCGTCCCTCCCTTGTACCCCCCCGCGAGCCACTCGAACCGTCGACATTGCCTCGAGTGGCTTAGGCTACGGCGGCTGCCTACCTCAGACGATCAGATAAGAGGTGAACGGTCGTCAATTAATTCGCGCATAAGCCCTAAGGCTCTGCGCCGCGATGCCAGCCGATCTGCATTTCAAATTGAAATTAAATTGGAGTTTCATTGCCGATTGTGATAGTTTTCTAATGGTCTGCGGCTGGCTATTGACCAGCGGTCATTAGAGGCACTGTCTATCGGGGCGGACCCATCGACATCGGATGGCCCTCCATGGGGCCGCATAAAAGTTTAGTGCACTTCTCGGAATTATTAAACATAGAAAAAGTGCATAAAATCGAATTTGAATGACTATCTGTTGAGCGCGACTGTTGCATCGCATATATGTGAATTAATAGGATTCGAATTTATGGCGGAATTATACCGTCGATCCCGTGAAAATGGATGAGATAACGCGAGGAACGTTTTGATTAGGCGCGAAGATGGTCCGAGAAGAGCTAAGACGTTAAGCCAATGATTTGTAGCTGTCGCCAAGTACTTTCTTCGGCAATCGGGACACTACAAAGACAACCTGTTGTAACCCAAATGCATATGTTCCCACCGAAATAGTCGATTAATCCGGCCATAAAAGACGGATATTGAGATGGAATAACTTCCTCAGAAATTTATGCAAAGAATTGTTAGGCAATATGAGCACAGCCGTTAGTATGTGGAATTCCTAGGAATATTTAATGCTTCATGAAAACTCCTATTTGGCCGAATTCTATCCAAGAAAAGTCCAATGGTTTCAATGTTCACTTTTACTTTTCTGTATCATTTTTCTATGTGTTATTCTTAAAACTAATAACCTTTTGAGACCCAACCTCCAGATTAATTTTAAGCTGCTTTTTCAGAGTTCAAGCAACCTAATTATATTAAATGATAAGGTCTCGAGAATCATTTGAATAGTTGTGCAAAACAGGTAAATATAGAAAAGAACTCTAAAGCGTAACTCAAAGAAACTCAGTACGATTTCAAATAATCTCAATTTTAAATTGAATTATTGAACACCTTAAGGACCGCTAATAACTTTTGTGAGATATAAGGGTAGGATTGCTTAATTTTGGGTAATCGTGATTATTTTTTAATTATGTATCATGTTCGGTATATTGAAATAATAAGTTGTCGCAATACGATTATAAAAGCCCCTCTGGATATCCCATGCGAATGAGGATAAATATGAATAAATGTCAGGAATGAAAGTTTTTAAGTCCTATATGAGATGAGAAAGGTTGTTAGATAAATTTGGGTTTATAGATAACTGCGTTACACATGTATACACCTCAATCCAAAGCTCTATTGCGACGTGGTTGATATAGGTTAAATTATATTGTTATAATTTCAAGAAACATTTTTGGTAGTTTTTTGAAACTCTAATAAAATAAGAACAAAGTATAACCCCCCCCCCCCCACCTGGCTGAGATTCTGGCCAATATTCAGTTTTACTTTTTATCTTCTCTTATAGAATACTTCCTTTGTGACCTCGAATATCTTTTAAAAAGACACCATGATATATCACGTTTACTACATCTCCCAGCCGGTATTTAAGATGCGACCGGACAATATTCATTGCGCCATTCACGTCATCGTCGTCGTCGTTGTCGTCGGAGTCTTAGCCGGATCGCAATGAAATGGAAAAGGCGAGTACAAACAAGAGTCTCAAGAAACTCGACGACGACGACAAAAGATCGAAAGTGAATCTCCTCACGACATAACAAGTGCGGTAATAGGTGCATCGCAGAACTCCCAACTGAAAGATCCACAAGTTCGCCGCCGCCTTCTTCAATCAGAGCCAATCGATGAAATATTTCAAATATTTGCACGTACTCGAAGGGGACCCAAAAATTCAATTTAAAAGTGAACGGCCTATCGGTCGTACGCAACCGCAGCATGATTAGCGAGAAATTCGCGCCTTTTCGCAACTGCCCATTCAGACGCAGCCGCGCCAAAGCGGCCAGTTATACCGCACCGTCGCACTGTGCCGTGGGAAGCGTTTAGGGTCCCCTACATAAATTCTGCCTCATTTATAGGCGATAAATTTTAATTGGGGACTTTATAAGAGCATAACGGTGACTTGAAGCCGATGCTAAAATTAAAGTAGTTTTTTTATTTTTTGTAAAGCTTTTCATGCTTCAAGAAATATTAATATCTAGGTGGGGTACTAAGTACCTATCACCTTAAATTCAGGTCACAATGTGAGCTCAGATTATGCTTACTTGAAAAATAAATTTCGAATATTATAGCATACCTTTCGTAAAGCTTACTCGTATCGTAATTACATTAAAAGGGAAAGACAAAAGAGAACTCATAGCCTTTATTTGATGATTAGGTTAAATCTTGCCTGACTAATTGCATACATCGTGTTGCTTTTTCCCTGAGATGCCTCAGGGTAGACATCTTGGACCCTTTGGTCTTTATCATTTACATCAACGATACAAGCCTGCTTTTAATTAATATTAAGAGTTTTTTGTACAAAATCGAATAGGTCTTATTTTCAGTTTTCATTTACACTGTTTTTATAACTGATATTGAGTTGGAATAAATTGAGTAAAACGAAAAAATAGTATTGTAATTGAGGAAAATATATTTCTGATGTTAAACATTTTTCATATTTTTTTAAAAATTGTTTTTATTCCAGGAACCTTGTTAGTTACAAGTTTCGATTTGCAGCAAGAGCAGATAGATACAAACGACTGAGCCCTTATGACTGCGATAAAATCACGATTCCGCTACTGCAATTGGTCACAACACTTCCGAACACCGCCAATTCAAATCTCAAATGAAAAATAAAACGGAAATGATCCTGAGCCAGTGATCGGTGATCGGTAAACCTTCCTGCTATAAAATTTCCACTTTCCTTGAAATATTGCCGAGAAAATTACAAAATTAATAAATTGATCACGATCAGTTTCGCACTGACCGGCCGAATAGTGTGTGCGGCCGCAATAAATATCTTTTCGCTGTCGAGGAAATAACTTCCTCGATCGATTCGAGCGCCTGCCGTGGATAATTGCCGCCAAAACAGCGAAAGTGTTCAAATTTATTCTTAAAATATCCCAGCGGCCTGATGAAAATGAGACTCCCCTCGGCCCGTGATATTTTCCACTTAATTATCCCCAAAAATGATATCAAGCGGCGCGTGTAATCATCTGAATGGCCTCCATCTGGAAGGAGGCTTCGGTGGTCACCAACGTCTGCCAGCCAGGTGCTCTAGACGTTTTCACTTTTCGCCTTAATTTGGCTTTGTTTTAATCTGGCTGGGCACTTGGCGCATGAATGATTTCAAATTTTGCAATATTCCAGAGTACGTTGGCACAAATGACAATATACCAAAAATTCGCGATAGTCCAGTTAAATGTCTAACAGTCAGCCATAAATTAAACCGGTCCAAATATTTTAATTACAAGATTTATTTACATGCGCAGCACAATGCAATTCAATTCCATAGGTGCAGAAAAGTTTTGTATTGTATTTAGTTGTGGAGATCAGTCGAATAAAATTTAAGCAAACTTTTGAAATTTTAACATTTTCTAAAACAATTAGTAAACGAATTAATTTTAAAATTTAATAGAGTTTCATTTAAGTACCAAATCTTGGTGATTTAAAAAGTTAAGATCGTAATTGAAAGTGATTTTTTCCATAGAAACGAGTAGGACTAAGAAAATAACTCTAGTAGCATTGCTCATTTTTAAATTTGAAATTTTTTGACCATATCTTAAGCTATGAGTACTATGCAAATCTAAATTAATTAAAGCTTTTGCTAGGAACCTTACTATTTGGTTTAATTTAACATTAGCTTAAGCTCGTATTATGAAAAAGGTTCTCCGAAAAAAAAAAAGCGAATTCCATTTTGCTAAAATTTTAATTATTTCAGTTTATTATTAAGGGGATTTCAACATCGCCAATCCGATATTTTGATAAAAATATGAAGTTCATATTGGTGTTATTTTACTTTAGAGCAATTTGGCGTATAGGCCTATATTCTTAGCAGCATCATATACCATACCTTTAAGAGTTTCAAATTAAATTGTAGTCACCTTTCCAGACCTTATGAGTTTAATTAAGAAACTGTTCCAAAAGAAATAATATCCCAAAGAGACCATGATAATAAAAATTCGATTTTCGGAGCTAATTCAATAACTTTAGTATAAATTTGAGAACTATTTATTTGCTATATTGCATTAAAATCCAACACTTATAGCATATTTAAATGCTATTTTTTTTAAAATAAATTTAATATAAATGCCTGAAATATCCCGCCAAAGGCCCCGAGAAGATTCGTTGTTGCGTCGTTGCCAATCAAATGTTCTCATGTTAACAAGAATACGGCAATGAACGGACATGGGAATAATTTTCGAGGGCTGTGAACGTGGATCGAAACCATAAAATTCGAGCCACGAAAGTCACAAATCAAATCTAATGACGCTATCAGTTGTCGATGGTATGGGGACTAAAAGAGCCAGAACAAGCGCTGATTACAAGGCAATCACGCTCCCAGGGGCCCTTATCGCGGCACCCGGCAGACCGCGACGTGTCCGATCGCAGTCCGCACGATTCATATCTCGGTCCATTTGACCAAAATCGTTCCTAAATTAAATCGACTCAATTTGTTTGTGGATTTACGAGATTCCCTCAATGCGACCGGCCTGAGCCTCATTTCCATTTTAATTAGATGCGAGCTGGCCTCGCACAGACTGCATCCAGATTCAGCGTCACGTCACAAAATTATAGAAGTCCCCCGGGCTGTCTCAGCGATCCCCGTCGAATGCGCTGGATGCTGGATGCGACTGAGAAGGTTCTGAGCTGTGATTTGAGCCGCGGCGATCCACCGTGTAGATAGAAACCGAAATCAGTGACCTTTTGAAGGGTTTCCAGAACCGGTTGAGCCTAAATAATAATACGTTCCACTAAATGATTCGAAAGGGTCATTAAAATTTAATTATCTCCCTGCGCTAGACCCCTAGACAGAGTTAATCCCGCTGGACCTGGAAGTTGGTTCCGTGTAAGTCAGCAGGGAGGCGTCTAATCCCACGGAATTTATTGCATCAAGGGAACTTTGTTGCATCGGCCACGCACGGCAGCGGCCGGCAGTGAACCCGGAAAAAGGTTTGGATATTTTCCAATTTTCCGATGATTTTAAGCTTTAACTACCGAATCGCCCTGCAACACCTTCAAAATGCCACTGAACTCATCCATCGATCTTTTATGCCAGCAAGATCTTCGTTACTAAGATAAATTTTTATATTTACAGGATCGATGTTCGGCCGTTACAAATTAAAATTTCATCCCGCCCAAAGAGGAGGGTTTTTCGGGTTTTTTGCTTGCTAGAAATTAACGCAAATATTTTAGAAATCATTTTGTTGGAAGTACGGGGGTCACAGACAAAAGAAATCGAAAACTGTGAAATCCACGGAAATTGAAAGTCTGAGCGGTCGGCGTGACTGATCGATTAGAAAACTTTTGACCTGCGGCAGAAGATTTTTAATTCTTTGCGGCAAGACGATCACTAATTCTTTTTGTTTTTATTTTTCTGTTTTTTATTTTATATTTTATTTTTTTTTTTTTTGTTTTAAGAAAACACAAGAATTTTCGACCACCGGCAGAATGCTGGAGCAAATATTTACCACACGTTTGTTTTTTTCTCAGGAGAAAAAGTAATTTGCCTCCGTTGGGTCACTGTCCTGGAGTTGGAGGTGACTTCGATGGGGAATGATAAAGATCAGCCTGGACTGTATTAAATTAAGTAGAAAAAATTTGTTGAATCTTCTCACTTTTTACGAATAAGTAATAGTGGAATTTATGCGTAAGTTTTAAATTCAGAAAAACTTTACACTGTCGAAAATGTTAACCCAAAGTTTTGAACTGATACTTTTAAATATTTCACATTTTTAATTTAAAATTAAACATTAACATTTAGTAACAAAATTTAAATAAATTGTTCATATTAAAGGATTTAAAAAATACGTCATATAAAATTTTGCCCAAAAGTTTAAGACCACCTCTGGTTCACTTTAAGAATCTCATTTTTTAAATATTACAACTAAAACAGATGTATGTGCCTTCATATTTATAACAATTTAAGATAAAAGAGAAGGTTTTCCAAGAACCATATTAAAAACGAAGGTTCTTAAAAACAAAGGTAGTCTTAAACTTTTGCGCACAATTTTATTTGTTCAAATATAATGAATAATTGTAAAAGAAAACCGACATAACGTGATATAAACGAATGAACGTATTATCAAAAATTTTAGTATAATTTAGACGAAGAAGTAAAATTAGAATCACAAATTTTCACGAATATTTGAAATATGTTGGCTCCCAACCAAAAACTATTATAAAGTGTTATAAGGTATAAGTTAATCTAAGTCTGTATGTACGTAAATCACGAATCCAATTCTGGGTTATATTATTTTTTGTAGTGTTTTATTTTCTAATTAAATTTACTTCCTAAGAAACAAACTGAAATTAGAAAGACTGGAAGGCAATCCCCAGCTAAAACACTGTTTAGAGTTACACTTTTATAGTAGAAAAGAGATCATTACGACTGTAGTTATATTTTCTTTTTTATTATATTTGTAGGTATATTTTCAGTTGTATTTTACATATGTATATACAATAGGAACTTTTCTAATTTAGTGCTGGAAGTAGTTTTCTTCATTCTTCTAAAATATTGCTGTATGGCTTTTGCCGAAGGGGTGTATAATGCATTCGTATATCTGCCGGAAAAATGTTTCAAATACCCAGTAAAAGTTTAAGTTAAAATCCTACTTACTATTTTATTTGCTACTTACTTATTTTCAACTTAATTACTACTGTCGACAAGTTTTCGGATTAATGAAATTTCGGACAAAGATTAGTGTTCAAAAACTTAAACTAAATATGCTATTCAGTCTACGACTAATTTTATCTACGAGTATACGGGCTCTCAAGTGTAGTTCTGAGATATAAAAATGCTAAAGCAGGTCCATGATCATTGTAAAGATTTTGTTTTGAGTGATTCGTAATTTTTTTGGTTTGAGAACGAGCACATCGATAACAAAGGGACGCACTATAGATCAAAATTGCTTGAAAAACGATTTTATACAACACGAGCTTATTTCCTAGGCTTAGGAGGGTTGACTTTTTGTTTATAAAGTGGTACATTATCTTTATTAATAAATTTATTTTACGCTGCGTGGATGCTTTAAAACTATAGTTCTGACCAACGAATAGTCTATAGACTTGCCGGCAGGTCAGAATTATAGACATGTCAGGGATCAGAACTAACCACAAATAAGTCTAAAGTATGTACAAAACCACCGACAAGTCTACTCGTATATATCTGCCCGCTAATAAGTCTGTATGGGGCTCTGCCATTTTTGGCGATAAAATTATATTTGCGCTCAGTGTAAATCGTAAACATAAAAGTTGATTTAATGACCGCTTCAAACACCTTTAAAAGATGTTTCCTACTTAAGGCATTTTAGAAAATTACCTTGTAACGAGTAACAACAGCAACATCGTAACAATTCAATAACACAATCGTTTTATTCAGGAATCGGTTGCATTTTGCATTTGATTATCGAATGCACTATCATAAAACAATTAATCGGAAACACAGCAAAGAGGCATCGAGTCGCAGGCATTACGACTGAATCTCTCTCCATTTAAATTTCAATTTTATAGGTCCGATCACAAACGTTCTATTCAATTTGTTTTTATGGAAATACAGCGTGCGTGCATGCTAATTGAGGTATGCGGAAAACTGACCCCATCCTGAGACACTCTCGTTGGGGCCCCAGAAAGAGGGGGGGGGGGGGATGGTGTGGTACCGCGATGAGGCTTAAGTCTCGCAAGACTCCGCGAAGAAACGTTTGAGAAGTTTCCTCCGCAAAGGAGAAGAATGGCGAAGAAATTGAAGCTGAAGACAAGGAAGCGCCCATTCAAAGGCACTTTCAATGGGACGCGCAGTCAAGCGTACGAAGGAAGCTGCAGGGAAATAGAATAGAACGGGTACCGTTATGATACTCAAATGCATAAATTTACATGCGATTGCATAATTTGCTGAGAAATGTGTAACATTTGAGCCGCAATTAGCGAGGAATGATTTGATTGAGGCCCACATTGCTTGTGCAGGTCACCGTCAGAATGGATTAGGAATATAACAAGATTAACAAGCTGTTTGACGAGGGTTCTAGCAGGCGCCCAGCCTAACCATTTGAATCTGAAATAATTAAAGTGCTGGGAACAAGAAAAAATACCAAGAAACGACTTAGGGCTGGAGCACGTTGATGATGGTGGGTC
This sequence comes from Philonicus albiceps, assembly GCA_963969385.1. Classification (NCBI taxonomy): domain Eukaryota; kingdom Metazoa; phylum Arthropoda; class Insecta; order Diptera; family Asilidae; genus Philonicus; species Philonicus albiceps. The sequence continues at coordinate 7,633,866 of OZ017775.1, forward strand.
ACCAGTCAACTAGCATAATAGCGAGTTTGTAACTGGTAAGTGCATGAGCATTGACAGGACGTAATTAGACAATAGGCTAGCTGGGTCATGGCGCAGGGTCGTTGAAATTAAGTTTCTTGACTAACTAGAAACTAAGACCTATTTGCACATTCAGAGAAAAATGGCATTGTAAAATCATATGAAATCAATGTAAATTAAAACATTCGATTTCTTACTGTGCTAAATGTTAATTTATATGATTTACATTTTAAATTAACATATCTACATTTTGTGGTATATTTAGATCTATGATATTACAATTTTCTATTTCTTTTACAATATCGGATATAAAATCCTAGAGTGATTTAAAACGAAGGTCTCTGGCAAGGACCTTATACTTATAAAACTGATGTAAATTGACAATTTCGATCGTTTGAAAATCAATTTATGCTAGTCAGTGACTTATATTTCAATGTACATCTTTTAAAATTAAATTCTAAATAGTTTTATTTGAAAATTAAAATTATGACGAAGCATTAATATTACAATATTGTGACCCATACTATCGATTGTATGCCCCTTGAACAAGTGGTATGTGGTAATTTGTGGTATATAAAATTATATATTACAGGCTATTTATTCAGGGATACTTTGTACCTATGCACATAGTACGTGTTACAAAACTCTTGTACTTATTAGCCATTGTGTATATGTAGGTATTTCTGATACCTGCTAGAATATATTATAGAAAATGTTTAAAAGTGTATGACTTAATTTCTGTCATATAAAATCATCCAACTTTATTAATAATATCAGTTAGACTTAACTTTGTTCCTACATCTCCTTTTGTTATTTTATAATATTTTGTAGAGGTCCTTATATAATTAACTATATTTCTTTTTAGTTTGTATAGATTACCATTTAAAAATACAACTTATAAAATGCTACTATGGTCACAAGCTCTTTCCATTTCGTTTCGTACAGATTCCAGAATAGGGCCATATAATTTATATATATTTAGTTATTTATAAGCCATTTTAAAACTAAAAACCAATAATTTAATTTTTTTTTCAAGGTTTCTATAGACAAATTCCTTAGATATAAATTTTATTTTATGACACTAACTAACTCAGTCTCTAAGATATAGAAATTGAACTGGATATAATAAAGGGATTTTGTTCCTTTGCAAAATGATGGTTGATAAAACAATTAAATAAATTACACGATTTTTCAAAACAATTTTTAAAACCTGATATGGTAGTGCTAGTCTTTCCCTTCAATCTCCACTTTGAAAATATATCAACATCTTTTTTTCCTCAGAAATATCGAAAATGGGCGTTTATTTGTTTGATTTATTTATGTATTCAGTTGTTGCTTTTTCTTTTAATTGTTTGTTCCTTTTTTTAGATTTTTACTTACTTTACCATTTTTACCATCCTCGAATAGCCAGGTAAATATCCTAAACTACTAGTTCTTTACTTTTCCCCTAGCACGTGAAATTTTCCAGTTATTCTGCTATACTGGAACTTTCTGATCACCCTGTATGTAGACTTGTATAATAAATTTCAGTTTACGATATTTTGGAGAAAAAAACTATGTCGATTTAACTATTACTTTTAACTACCATATCAAGTTTTTGAGTTAAAAATTACCTTGTCCTATTTTATAATCTCAAAAATAACATAAAATCGCGTTTGTTTCACTTTCAAGTTAGGATATCTATCTCTTAGGATAATGCTAACATGATAGAGCAGCGTCCCAATTTCGATGAAAGCTTTTCTAATTCGTCGTGACCAGAAGCAGTTTCATTACAGGTTACATATTGCGCAAACCAGTGGACATTTACTATTTAATAAAACCACAACATTTTGGAATTGTAACAAACAATAGCAATAATGCAAAACAATAAACGTTATCATGTATTTGATACGAATTTCTTACTCTTGGCCAAAAGAAGGCATCACGTGTCTGATACGAGCTTCTCATTTTAGCCACAAAAAGGGGATCACATCTCCCACACGTTAGTTTAAGGCAAAGGGTTAATAAAATTGAATGAGCATTCAATGGATCTTGAAATAGTTTTAGAGATTAATACAAATTGCCAGTGAAACAGGTTCAGATATTTCTTTTATAGAAGTTTTCGAAATATTGACCTCCCTAGAAAAAAGTGCTTTTTTCTTAGACTAACTGGAAACTGTACTAAAGTTTAAATTATATAAAATTAATTTGTAAAGAAAGGCGCTTTAATATTTTATGCTCCAATTGATCGCATAAAACGGTGAAATCTTTGTGCAATTTCAATTAATTTCCGTGGCGGTGGCTGCAGATCGGCTCCTTAAAGGAGCTCCTTAATCGCGGCATGCACACCTTCAATCTTGATCGATTGCAATTCGTTGTAACAGAAACAATTGATGAACAATTTTCGCAACTTTTACAGGGCGATCATATGATCACTGGCGGTCCCTGCCCCTGCCCCAGCTCGCTATTCACTCCCGGGAGGCCGCATATTGCATCACGTAGGGCCACTTGATCATCCCGGTGGAACTAATCCGTTTAAGTGGCAGCAAGTTAATCACCCTTAACACTTCCTGGCTATTGATCGGGCGCGAGTATGTCCCACGGAGGAGGGCCGTTCTTGACTAAACCGGTGCGGGTACCTGGAAGTGAAACACATAAATTGCCGACAATCGCAAATTACCATCAATCTTCGCCAATTATTTGCAGCGAGAAAGAGGAACTGGCCTCAACTGGACACTTGACGATCGCCGTCAAATGCCGGCCATTAAGTGATAAACGTGGCACCGCAGGTTGGTTTTGGACTTCTGGTTCAAACCCAAAAGGTACCCCCTCCTCCCCTCTCACAGTGCCGCCACTGCAACGGAATGTAACCCTTGTCCATTGGGGCTATTTATCGCATAAAACGATAATTTTATGGCTTGACATGTGCGCGCAAGTGCTCTTGCGACACGAAAGTGTATCTCGGCGCGAGCTCCATGTCGAGCTTATCTCCAGCGGCTGACAATCAGCGGCCAACGCCTGGCCATTTCAGGAAAATCGAAAAATGTGACACATCAAAACGCCATCGACTGAGGCCGTTGCCCTGAGCTGTGCGGACTGTTTACGCACGGAATCCGCACGAGTCGATGCGCGGCACACTCTGACGACTAATTACAGTGCGACGGCGCACCTCACGTTAGCGCAAGTCCAAGCCTAGTTCGTGGAAAGAGATTTTAATTAAAATTTCGAGAACATTTCATCGTTTAATTGTCAGCTGATTTAGATCTCAACGTTTGGACTCATCATAACCGCATCATATGCGCACTTAGACGTGAATATGTGCGCCAGTTGAATGCAGCAATTGCAGCACCTAGACTTAGTTCAGTTGCAATTTTTTCAATTTAGGCGGTGAAATCTCTGATTGGATGCAATGAGTTTGCCCTAGTTGCTGGACGACTGCCCGGTAATTATCGATCCGGTACTGACCAACTAGATCAGGAAAACCTTGTCCGGGCCCCGGATTTCATGGTGTTCATTGTGCAAAATTCAATTTTTGTTTTGATTGCACGCTTAAACGCTTCGCGCATGCCTCGTCGTGTACCGGGAAGTGTTTAATTGAGTGAAAACTGCACATTTACGAGATTTTACAGCGCAGGAAGGGTGCTCACACGAGTTGGATGACCTTCTTTTGCCTGGACGGATACAACATGGGCTGATCGTATCAGCAGCACCAGGATTCGCGAGAGCTTAAGAGCAAGTTTGGGATTATTATCGTGATAAAACTCAAAGTAGCCACTTTAACCGTCGTATGCCCAACTCGCAAGAGGCTAATATATCTTTGTATCTTTTCGAATTAATGCATTCCAAGACCTTTAGCTTTAGCGTTTTAGGGTTTCGCACCAAAGCGATAAAAGTTTTTTTTAAAGGTACGATACAAATTAAGGAGCCTACTTTTGAAAAAGGCCTGCAAAACGTTCATAAGTCTAACAGTTAATAAGTACTATCATTAAAAATTATTACAGACAAGACACTATAAGATAATATAGGCATCCTTTGAATAACATGGGTAATCGGGTCCGTATTAAGCGATGCTGTGTTCCGTGTTATTCTAGGGTGGCCCAATTTTTAGCCGTTCTTGTACACGACTTTCGTATAATTAGAGTACCATGCTATTTGAAGGATGCCTGCCATGGGTTAAATTAAAACCTTTTACATAGGTTTCTAATTTAGATAATTAAAATAGCCATCTTGTATTGAATTAAAATTGTAAACGTTTATAAAAAAAAGGTATTAGAGTATATCCGGATAAGATTTGAAGCATGCTAGGAGCGAAATAAACTTAAAGACAGCTAAAATTATATTTCTAAAATCACACAATTATAGTAAACAATGTTCTAATATAATTAAACTTATTTACCAATCTAGGCATAGCATATGTATTTCAATTATATTACTTTATTAACCTTCTGTAAATAACTATGAAATTAATTTAAAGGCACTTCATAGTTGACATATAAAACTTCTTTCTTTTGCGTTAGTACTTTTTATTTCCTTCCTGATATTTTATGATTTCGGATTCAATCTATAAGTTTTTTTAAGGTATCTAATGGAATTTCACTCCAAACTTTTAGAACGCCATTTTTAAGATCTGAAACACTTATATTGTATATTGCTTCCCATCAGTATATAATTTTCGAACTAATATGCTCCATAGGTTTTCGACAGGGTTCAAATTAGAAGTACAGGAAGGCTATTACAAAACCCCAACATTTACGGCTTGAAAATATTCTTTAATGACTTTGGAAGGTATGACCAGCTACATTATCATATTGAAAAATAAAGTTTAAGCCCGCAGATTTTTCAGCATGTTTGTCGAAAGCTATTTGAACCTGGTCTATGGATGTATAATTCCCTGTTTAACCTAGACTTGTAATCCACATCAAAGGAACGGTGGCATGATATCCAAAGTTTCATTTTTATTTCTTTGATGTCTCTTAAATCAAGCCAATTTTTCGTCACTGAGCAAAACAGTGTGGCACTTTTTCAGCCTGGACATGCATTTTTTTTAAAAATGTAGCCTGACCTCTTTGCGTTATTTATTTAAGCTTTATCGTATATTTCGTAATTTCACGAAATTATCAATAAAACTGAGCCTTCCTATTCTAATAGCAATTTTCTTATTAGAAAGACCGGAATCTTTATACACGAAAATTGCGGCTCTCTTCAGTTAAGTCTTGTATTTTACCCATTATACTGAAAAAATAAAGTCACTTGATAAAAATACATAAATTTCTCTACAAAAAACCCACTCACATAATAATGGCAGTCCAGGTACTGCAAATATATTTTTGGAATAATCCTTAACAGCACTGTAATTATACAACGCCTTTAAATTAATTTCGCCCTAAAATATAAGGTGTAGGTAGCAGCAGATCTTAACAATTTCGAACTTACTCACTGTTAAATAGTAAACGAATAGCAAAACGTTTACAAATAAGAAAGGTTCAAATGCGTACAACTACTGCAGAGTACAAATGAAATTGTTATATGATTTCAAAATAATGCTTATTGTAGTGAAATCCTTGTACTGCCTTTCAGTTTATAGCGTTCACTGTAGTTTAGATATTTGTTCTTCTATCCAAAAATGTTTAGTATGAAAATTTACTACAATGAAGCTTTAAAATGATCAAATTTAAACCTAAACTAAACTAAACAGATACCATAAATATACAAATTTATCTATCTCTAATATGATCTTGAAATTTTAAACTACAAACGAAAAAGTAGCTACCAAGTCTTAGCGTGCCATTTTTGAGAAATTTTCTTTGAACAAAGAAGAAAAGCATTTTGTTTAACATTTAAAAAAAACAAAAACCAAAAAATAAAACAAAATTACCTAACAAAATCTTACTGTCGTAGAAATCCGAACGTCTTTGAGCTCTCTGGGAAAGATCGCGATGTAGTGATCGCGTGTACCTCCAACTTGTTTTGCAGTTTCAAAGATAATCGCGACATCTTTGAAGGGCGCAGATAACACAAAGTGACGCGTGTTGAAAATTGTGTAATTTAATATTTCAGCCGGTTGGGGCCTCTAATCCCGTGTCATCTTGGTGTGTCTTTTCTCTTCGTATATAGCCATGGTATGCTCGAGTTTATTTGCTCGCTAGCTAAGCGCCAACTAAGAAAAGTATCTACAGAAACGGATATTAGCGTCTTTCGAGTAGACCTCTACTGAACAAAACAAATGTCGTCTCAAGTCGACGACAGTACCAAGGAGGCGGCCAGGGAGGAAAAAATAAATAAAAATGAAAAGACCAACTGAGGAAAACAGCTAACATTAACAGCACGAAAGTGTCATGGGTCCTCTAAGTATTCATTACAAAAATATGGTGAGGAGAAAATTGTTGCGCTTTCCTGGAAGGTGTTTAAATAATAAGAGTACACGCACGGCCGACGTCCGATCGACAGTTTTATGGGGGGACTTGAATGATCAATTTACAGGGGGATACTCGAATTGGACAGTGATGAAAGGGAGTCCCACTCTTTTCGGTTTATTTATTTGCGATAGATACTCGCATTTGCACGAACTTGTTTAACTGGTTATCGCGGACAAATTCGCATGCCTTTTAGTAGTTATCTCATATTTGTGTATATCATTTAATATGCCATATGAAAGTACTTTCCCTCTGTAGCTTGCAGGATAAAGTGACTTTGGCTCTAAAATGGCACAATTATGACTATTTTGGTAATCCGAATATGTTTGTATTAAATATTTTGATGCCTCTACTAATTTACAATCAGTTTAAACGATCGAATAATATTGATTTGATCGTTAAAAAATAAAAGTTTAATTCTTTCGGTACTAGCACCACCTATAATAGGCATCTACGAAATGTTTTCTGGGTACAATTACTGCCTAAATTCGGCATTCACAGAAAGCTCTGTGGGTATGATCATTTCCTACAGTACGCATTCTGTGCGTAAAATCGCCAGCTGCTGCTCTAATTATTTGGCTTTTTTTACTTTTGTTATCATCTATAAATTCAGTCAATTCCGTATATTCCATGAATGCTAACCAGGAGCTCGAGATTTCTATCAATGCCCACTATAAGTGGCACTACTTGGAATGAAAATTTTACACTGTGCTTGAAGTAAAACATATTTCGCAGCTTACACTCCGGTACAGTGGAACCACTCTAGTGGAAAACTTTCTGGTACAGCGAATGTATAATTGCGGACAACTCTACTATACTATAGAAAATATAATTCAACTCTTTATATTGTAGAAAAACAAATCTATTTTATTATTTGTTTCTCTTTTAATAGGCGCGGCTTTTCTGACTTTGCTAGAATGATACAATTAGATTATTGATTAAGAAGCAAGTCTATAAATAAAATATAATAAAAAATAACCGACGTACAAGAATACCCGCTTTTATTTCAAAGCTTTTGAACTCATTGTCAGTAAATTTCTTTCTAGACAAAAATCAATTACTGCATTTATTTTGTTCAATTTAATTTTTTACTACATACCTACATTAGTAAAAAAAGCTAATTAACTAAATTAAATTAACCTACTTATGACTTAATAAGCGAGGCGGGAAGACAGGATGGTTCATTGTAGAGTTAGGTTAAGCAAGTATAAGGCATGCTTAAGGGAGGTTTTAGTAAGATAGAAGTCGAAAGCGAGTTGTTCACCATCCGCTGCATTCTGGTAAAGAATTCAAGGTGACCATAGTAAGTATGATGATTTTCAAGGCGAAAGGTGTTACTCTTAAGGGATATGCTGTGAAGGAGATCAGGGCAATCACTGGAGGCGTCTAGAACTTAGTGGACGAAAACAATATAGCCGATATTCCGACATAGGACAAAGGACTGGAGGTTGATCAGTTTTAGGCACCTTCTATACTTTACCATAGTAAAGTATATATAAGATAGTTAAGGCTATTTTTTGATATGGTAATTATGTGCTGGTTCTGCACAAATATTATAAATTGTTATACTTTGGTCAAAACTTTTGAGCTGCAATATCAAAGAGGTAGGATATTTATATTTTAGCATACCTGAATAAGTCAGAAGAATTAGTGGTACCATCAAACTTCAACTGATCTCATTCTAAATGATACACCCTGTATATTATTGTGACAGTTTAAAATTGTTCATTTTCTTATAATATCGGGCAAAAGTGTATTTAGTTTAGTAAGACATACTTGCTGATCTTATACAGCTACGAATTTTCTAACTTTTCCAGAAATTTAGAAATGTAACAAAGTTGATTTCCATTCAAAGTAAAAGCCAATAAACACCAAATTCCAGAAGTACTACAATTTACCGGATATGCACTCAACCGCATTGTCCGTTGCTTGACCCCACTATGCGATTCGTCAAACCCATCGAGGCCTACAGCACAGTGCTATCGGATGCACCATGCAATTACTCGAACTCTGTGAAAATCTCTGGAAAAAAAAGAGACACTTTCCGGCTCAAGTGGCATGGCAAATAAGAGTTTTTTTTTATTAAGTTTTACTTAAGTCGAATTGCAACGATAAAAAACCCAGATATACTGCAATAATTAGTCAAGGGGCTCGCGCCACACGGTCACCTGGAATTAAGGACGCGCATGTCACATCAGGTGAAAGACAAAAGCAAGCACCCAAAACATTTGCTCCATACGTTCGCAATTCAGTCGCTAATTAGTTTCGTTGCAATTTACGTTTTTTGTGTGACTCAGGAAAAAAGGTGATAAATTGCAGCTATTAACGGTAAAGACAAAATGCATACAATTGGAGAAATGATCTGTCGGCCGGCAATGCATAGAGGGGGTCACTGTGAAAGGTCCCTTGAGTCCACATGACGAATTGGGCCTCATCAAGCCTCGGGGTCTTGTGAAAAGTGATCGCGCACAAGAAACGCGAATGGCCTCCTCGTCAAGTGTGTTCCGCACCCGGATGATGGATTTCCACCAGAGTCCCAGAATATAGTCAGCAATTAGGGCCCCCTCCCTCCCTCCCCTCTTTTTCCGCACAAAAATCCCCACTTGGAATCAAAAAAAGGAGGCTTAGGTTTATGAGCGCAGAGGGGGCGAAACGAAACGAGTGGCCAAATGGATTGCATCTCCACCTGTGAACTTCTTTTAATTAAATTTAATTGGCGCCGATCGCTCCCATCGCCAAGAAACCCCAGCAGATTGGGGGAATTTAATTAACAGGGCAATTACCCGACGCTTAGAGTGCGTGCGAGTTCAAGAAAGCGGAGGGATCTGGAGCGCGCGGGATGTTAATTGTCGGTTTTGTTGGAAGCTAGTAAATGTTTACGTTCAATTCACTACCAAGTCCCGTAACCGATGAAGTAAACAAGCCTATTAAATACATTGACCTACAGAAACCCCCTTCTTTGCGCTCAACACACTCGGCAACATTGCTGCAAAAGCGAACAAATGCGTTACAATTGCCCGCACTATTTATTGCGCTATTAAAACATGAGAAATATCGACAGAGTTTAAGATTTTAAGAAAGATAACCGCAAAGGAAATTTATTTGTGGCTCTTGATCCCATAAAACAGTGGGTCTGAAACGACTAGGTACATTTCTATAGTATAATAACACTTCATATGCAAATATAAGTCCCGCAGAATCATTTGAAACGTACTATCGCGTGTTATATACTTAATAGAATATCGATTTTTAGGTTGCAATATAATTTTAGGGCCCTATACAAAGTACGAGAAATTTGGGTTAGTCATTCCATAGTTTCCAAAATGTACCTAGGCAAATCAGCCATAAACATGAACTTATTTTAGGAATTCTATAACTGCGATTTTGTTTCTTGTTAACATTTTTAGAAAAATGTAGTTTAAAATCAATCCCTGCACTATAATCTTCCAAACCAAGACGCGATCAGTACCTACTTTTTACAGAATTACATTTTTTTCGCGATTATCTACTTATTCCTTTAAGTTTCCGTCAGAAATTAAAATAAAACATTTATTTTTCGTCGACTTCTTATTATAAAAATAACGTACAGAAAAATATAACTTTTCGAGTTTTTAAAATACACGTATATTTCGGGATTTAAAGTGATTAAAAAGAGTTATTTTCGCCTTCTTTTGTTCTACAAAGTTTCATCAAAATCGATCGATATATCTTAAATTGTTTGTAGCCAAAAATGCGGTACTGTCCAATAATTTACTTAAAACTTAATTCAATAGAAGTAGAAGTTTAACTTTTCGAAAATTAAATTTTAAATTCCAAAATAAACAAAAAGTAAAGCACATATACACAGAAAGAAATTTGTCTAGTGATATGCTTACCTACTAGATATATTTAGTAAAATGTTTTCTTGTAAATTTTACCCATAAAATTAGCAAATGATGTAAATTTAAACAAAGGTCTTTTACTAAGCGTTCTAGAATTTAATTAATTCAATTTTCTATTTAAGTCTTAGATCCTTTAAAAAAATTCTAGCAATCAACTAAATATTTCTAGAATTCAAAAAAAGTTTGGCAGAATATAATTAGTTTAGCGATCAATATTAGTTGGACTCTTTAACGTTTACTGTGACCTGTAGCATGATACCAAGTAATTAAAGTAATTATTCTTGTGCACCTGTTAAAATTACTATAAAAACTTCATTCGTAAATATTACTAGAAAAACATATCTTTGTCTTCATAGATTACCTATAAAATAAAGAAATTTTACAAAAGCCTCGTTATTTGGCTAGATTTGAAGTAATTTTAATTTTATTAGATTTTTTAATAAAGTACAGACTTACTAGGATCTAGTCCAAAATTATTTAGAGTGTACGTATTTACCTAATATTGAAACATTAAATAAAACTATGCTTAGTAAGAAATGTTGCTGCAATAGGTCTTACAACAAGATAATGATTCAAAGCACTGAAACAGAAAAGCTAAGGAGTGATTCCGGGTCAAAAGGATATTGAGCACCTGACTCAATCCCATACAGAACTCCATAAGAGTCATATAAAAAAGCGGGAGCAAAACCGTCAAATAGTTATGTACATATTTTCGCAAATATTGCAGATAGTGTGGAGTCAAATAGCACCCAAGAGATACCTGGATTTATTGAATTTTTATTGTATGTTTCGTTGTAAAAAGGCACTACTATTTTTTTAACATTATTAAATTGAAAGATTATTGTAATAAGCTTTTTTTCTGAATTTATAGTAATATGAAAATTATTTAGCCATAGCCTGTGGGTATGTAGTAACTTTTTCCTTCTTATCCTGGCATCTATAAAATAACTTGTCATATCATAAAATCGTTTTAGCAATCTTTCTAACTACACTGTTATTATTTTGAATACAGCCGATAGTACTGAAGAAAATTTAAATATTTTCTCATGTAACTGATGTCCTGCTCCAGGGCATATTTAGATTGAATAATTTAGATATTGAGCAATAGAATAGCAGTTATGGTCCCTTGAACGTTTTAATAAGTGTGCTCTGAGTTATGGCGAGATTCGTAGTTATACATATTTAAGCTCTTAACATTCTAACTAAAAACTAAAATTCCATTACAGTAGGCGCCACTTGCACTATTTACCCACCATTGAGCTCCTCATAAAATTTATTAGAAACTAGCCAATTAATTAAAACGTTTCTAGACTAAGCAAAACCTCATCTAAAATGCAGCCTGAAGATATTAAAGATTTCCATTGGTTTAATGGGTGCGAAATCCAATCAACATCACCCGGCTCGAGTAGTTGCGTTAATTGGAGCGATTCGCTTAATTCTACGTTGTTACGTTGCGGTCCGCCGAGGATGCTAACAGGATCCTTAGTGGACCCCCATTACTGTTGAACGTTTTCATCGCGTAATTTATAGGTTTTTCCATCATCGAGCGAAAAATCAATCAAACGCCAACTTTCCAAGGGATCATCAACCTGACCGGAGAAGAACCAGAGGGCCCCCCGAGCTCTGCCCGGTTTGCTTCAACAAGCCGCTGGGTTCCATCAATGGAGGAAGTTTTCTAATGACCCGGCCAGCGGCATGCATAAGAAATCAGTTGGCCCCAGAGTAATTAGTAGCTGATCTCAGGGTAATGAGGGTCCGGAGATCTGAAACTCGCTAGCACGATGGACCGCCAGTAGAAAGTTATTGCACTCCTCACCTGTCCTCACGGCTTTACCTGGCCGCGGTGCACCAGGCTGCTGGCGGCATATAAGGCTAAAACGACATCCATCTACTTACCTCTGGGGGGGTACTTGCCCAGGTGAGTCACTGAAACTCAGTTTCTCGGGCATTTCTCGGCCACTGCAAATTTTCTTAGCAAGATCCCTCACTCCCCCTCTGCTGCTCGAGCTGCTGGGCCACTGACGACAGCACGGCCTCAGTCCAGTTTTTCTCACTTTTGCTCCTGGTGGATGCTGGACAGAGCACCGGTCGATAAATCGATAACGCCTGATGATTGCTATTTCGCCTTTTGCGATCATTTTCCATGAAAGTAAAACCGAATTCGTGTACGAGAGGGGAACCGGGGACGGTCGCGGTGCACTACTTCAAGTGTGGAATGAAAGTCATTGAACGGTTCTCATAATGGTCCGAGTACGTCCTAACGATGTCTTTTGACTATCTTAAAGCAAACGAGATGAGCGGGAAAATTCTATCGGCTCATTTGGAGTGATAATTTTGTCGTCCAATAACTACATACATTTTATTATATACTTAAATATATTGTAAAATGAAAATATGTTGTTTTCACACCATTTAAAGATTTTAAACATGTTACATTTACATTAAACATTCAAAATAACGATACAAGACCTTTCTTTTAACAAAATTTTAATTTTTAAGCAAAACATCATTAATTTTTAAGACGTCGTTATGTTACAGCCGATATATTTTATTAATTGTAATTGTGTCCTGTTATAACTAAATTAAATTTGTTTGTTGACTGTGCACCTATGGTTTGTTAACTGTCCACCTATGGCTCGCAATACTGATTGGTTGGTTGGTTAAAGTGGCGAACCGACTCATTCAGAGCTAGTCCAATTAGCGCTAAGGCCCGCCGTTTTTTAACCACCATATCCCTTAAACCGGCTATAGTTGAGCGTTGTAAAGTCCAGAGGTCAGATCCACTCTGTGAAATTCAGAAAGAGAACAATATCTCCGATCCTGGATAGTGCCTTAATATCATCAAGGAAATGCGTACCCCCAGTGCCCTGTATTTAGCTCCAGCAAGTGCTGGACAGTGGAACAAGAAGTGAGAAAGAGTTTCCTACTCTTGCAACTCTTTAAACTTATAAAATCCAAGGTTTTGTTGACATCATAGACATGTTTAAAAAGTCTACATCACTTTGATGACACTATGAAAACTAGGTATAAAAATATAAAATGTTTTGTACATAATTATTAATTATATTAAATAACTTTTACTTCTCACCAATACTCTATAACTTTATGAATTACTTAAAGACGAAAAGGAATTAAAAAATTAAAAACACTGGGGATATATAACAAGTTGCTTAGAAAGACCCTTTCTTGAAAATCGTGGGCAATGTTAGATTTTTGTTTTTTTTTCCGGAATAGTTTAATTTTAGGGAAAACAATTTAAAATTTTATTTACTAAAGCTTAAAGGTAAACAATTTAATAAAAAATGAACGGGACATCCAATTTTGTAAATTTTATCAAATTCGGTTAAGGGCTCTATCCTTGAATCCGTATGGATCGAATTGAGAGGAATTTCCAACAGCTATTTTTATCTAAAAACTCCTTAATAAAGTTTCTTAAATTCTCAAAAATTAATTTCAATTACCTATGATTTCAATTAGTTTTTAACCAAAAAATTTAAAAATAAACCGGTAGTAATTTATTAACGAAAATAATAATTGAAGTCAAAGGAAACTGAAATTTTACAATATAATTTCAATTCAAAAAAATCGTTTGTAAATTCGATTCGATCTGAACGGATTTAGGAATAGGTCCCTAGATCCCAAGAGGTTTTGTCCAGAAGTTTGAAAAAGGTAACATCGAGAAAAACGCAAAGTATGTAGTATCGCATCTGCTTCTTAAACTCACATATTTTTGTATAGTACGATCAATCTGCAATTCGTATTTTATACATTGATTTTTCCAGAAACGAAGTGATTAATTTAAAGGGTCTTTTTCTACAGATTTCTTACAATATCCAAAACTTGGTACTATCATACCTACTACCTAAGAATGCGGGTCTTTTCTCTGTTGCGCTCACTTTAAATTGCTATAACTGATGTAGTAAATTAATTTTTGGCAAGAGGAAATGTTTAAAATATTTTTAAAAGTATAAATAATAAATCTGGGCAAAAAAATACATTTTTTAAAAAATTCTCAAGGTGATATAATGGAGCGATTAAATAACTCGAGCGGGCGATAAGGGCATTTTCTGGACGTCTTTAAAATCCCTTACCCCGCAATTCTCGGGAGTGATTTTTTGCTCGACAAAGCAAAACATTGTGACCAACCGACTTGAACCAATTAAGGGAACACTCGGTGCGGTCAGGGGATAGTGAATTAAGCGAAAAACAAATTTATTCCGGGAGGGCGTGGGCAATTAGTCGGCGTTCTGGCCACAAGATTTATTGGTGATCTTCCGCAATTTTAGGTCATCGGGCACATATGGTCGATCTTCTGATGTGAAGATACATCTGTCGTTTTGACTCGGTTAGCTAGATGAGGTCACGCAACGATTGTTCGCTATTCAGGTTCACTGCCATAAAAACCTATTCAAGCATTTCCCCATTATTTATTTTGAAATGTAAAAATGTCAACGCGTGCTGGGCATATATCTAAAATTAAAAATTTTTTAATAACAGAAACGGTTTGTTACGTTTTTAATATACCTGGGGTATATGTAAAATTTATAAATAAAATAAAAGTGAACACTTTTGTTTGCTTAATCTTGATAAATGTAGAATATATGGAAATTTATAAATTTAAAATAGCAATATGACTATTTTCGAATCTGCTATCAAAATTTAAATATTTGAGATGGCCCATAAAATGTTAAAGTTCTAATTTAGCTTAAATTACAATTTTGTGACTTATAAGTTAACCGATTTCAATTTAAATCTTATATAGACTGGTAAAATTTTATTGCAAAATTCCCAGTAACTTATGACTTTACCCTGCATCACGCCGGTTGAAATTTTAAATATTGTTACACAGTTTGCCTTCGCTTATGCTTCACGCATAAAGATTTAATCGAGCCTAAAAGGTATTGGCTTTGGATTCACACGATTGTGTCGTCTGCCTTGGAGGACGAGTATTATCCTTGAAAACTTTTCCCTATATCGTAGGGTATGGGTGGAAGCAACCGGGCAGTTTTGAGAAACAGAGATTACAATAGTCTAAAAAGCCTCCGGGAACCCCATATATAGGACCACTGTTACAATTTTATTGACTCTTGCAAGTCATTTTCTGAAATTCCGCTAGTTTTCTTAACGATCTAGTTCCAATAAAAATGGTCTATCAATAAAACAGCATAAATTACTACCAATTAGTGGCCACTAATACGAAAAAAAAATAATTAGAAGCCTAATAAAGTAGTAAAAATCAATTTTTTATAAAATTGATATTTAATCGCATTTTGGTACCTATTTTAAGGTCACACAATGCGTCAATCGCGATGTACGCAATAATTGCAATTACCTGCCGATAACCCTGCCTAATGCACCGGGGAAATTCTCTATTTGGGCACGGATTCGCTGAGGAGAGCGGCCGGCAATTAAATTTCCATTTAAATTGCATCTGAACAATTAAGACGTAACGTGCTCGGATGCTGTGCCGCATTCGCAACAATCGAACCGCCGATTCCAGCGCAGCCTGAACCTATCGCCATTCATTAGATATTCATGCGGAGTGCAAACAGCGGAGTCTTGCGCGGATGATAAATGCAAATATTGGGGACTGTGTGGTCACATGTGCCCCCCCACACGTTTCCCCCGAATAGGTTCCATAGTACTGTGCGCAGAGCCAAACTATTTTGAACCGATATAGGCACCGATAGGGCGCGGATCGGACAGGCGGTTCGCTCAAGTGCGCTGCCGAACGCGCAAGGTTACGTGTTCGGATTTGTAAAACTACGCGTCAACCACTGCCGCCGTAGGGGCAGCTTATTTCGCTGCGATAAGGGCTTTTAATAAAGTCCTGGGAACGAGGCAATTTAAATGCGCAGCACCTCGCCGCAATGCTGGTAATGCAAGAGAGTTATAGGGCCTCGACTGGAAATTTGCATTCGAGTTAATCGAATTTAGGCAGCTGCGCGATTTAATCTGGCCCCGCCGATTGCTTTATTCGCGAACCGCCACACACCGGCGTAGGCACGAGGTGCGGAGGATGTTACGGTCCGCTTCGATGATCAAAGCGCAGGTATTTGCGGCTGCCAATATTTCTCATATTTTAATGGCGCAGTAAATAGCGCGGTAAAGTGTGACTCGTTTGAGCAGAAACTCAAGCGCAAGCGGTTCGTATAGGATAGGAATTTTGTAGGTCAAAATACTTAGTGGACTTGTTTAATTTTGCACAATTACGAAACTTTATAGTTAATTTCGATTTTTCTATCTAGGGTTATTGCAATTTCGAATAAATATAGAAATTCCATCACTGATATTGCAAAGAGCACAATTCGATAAACTCCTCAACTAGTAAGGATGTATCAACGTGCAACAGAGTCGTATCATAACTGGCAAGCACGCATATATGCGTCAATATCATTTACTTTTTGTAATCTAATTGAATTTGGAGATGAAAATAGGGGTTGGTTGGTTTATATCCTCTTCAACCCGTATTGTGATTCTTCAGTTTTATCGTTTGGTCATAGGAACCCCAAAAGCGGAATCAGCGCCACCAAATCCTCTGACCATCATTTTCATTGAATTTTCCATTGTATTGTGTCTTACCAGTTTTGGAACAGAACTTGCTTTCAAGTTCACTAGTTAACCCTTTGAAGCATTCTGATTATAGCGCGTTACCATCTCGATTTCCTTGAGTTTTAACTATTTAATTTCTAGTCCTCGAACTAAGACTTTTTTTTACTATTTTCTGTTATTTTAGTAATGAAATAAAACAAAGCAGCTTAGTAGGCAATCCAATCTCAGCAACATGGAAAACAAATGTTTTCATTTAGAAACAAAAACCATTCTACCGTCTATAAATAAAAAAATATACAGTCCTAAGTACAAAAACATTAGTTTTATAGTTTTAATAGCTTAATCAAAATCTTGTAAACCAAAATTAAGAAGTCCTCTTATATAACTTCAAGAGGAAAGGTTTTCTAGTTCATACGTTTGCCTCAAAATTAATTAAAATTTCAATAAAAACTGAATATGTCTTTGAAAACAAAAACACGATGATTATTTTGTAAATTGTTTACCCCCCCACTATGCAGCGATAGTACTCAGCAACAGTTTAAGCCACCCAAATCGATCGAATATCGAACGCACTAAGCCAGCTGATCGAATTGGAGTTATCAGATCGATTCAATCTTCCCCCACATGTGGGTCACCACCACGCAGTGACGACCGCGAAAATTTTCCTTTTTCGATCGTGATGACTTTGTTCCAATTTCGCGTACCGTTTTCTGATGTCACATGAATAGGGGACAAAGTAGTCTATAAATCTCATGAAAGGTTCCATGAAATTTATCACCCTGCGGCCACAGTCGCTATTATGAGGAAATGGAGTGCTTCCGTCCGTTACGATCGATCGGAAGAAGAATTGATCACCGATCGAATCCTGGAACAGAGATCATCATCTAATCAAAATGGGTGAATTGCCCTGCCCACCCAGACGATGGTGAGTCGCATAGAAATCGATCGATTCAGTAACGCTCATATCTCGATTTTAGATTTGCTCAATATTCGTTTTAATGGACCCCAATCTGATTGATTTAGGCACGCTGATGATCGTGTGCCGTGTAAAGAGATTTTTGCGCGATCCGATGATCGATGCATTTGATGTGTGTGATTGTGCGCTCCTAACGACAGTTACCATCAGGCGAAAGTAAGTTTATGGGAGCGTGAGCCGGGTCATAATCGGTGAAAGCTGCCACTGATGAAGGTTGATCGGTTTACAATTTGAAGCAAATGTGTCGTCAGCATGTGTGGAAAAAGAGTTATGTTTTTATGCACCCTTTTTGTACCTCAATTTAAAAACAAAAAAACAAAAAACCACTTAAATGCGATTAGGGAAATTCTTATTTGCTATTTTTACTTTTAAAGCGTGCTCAAAAATACTGGTACAATTTTAAGAAGAGCTTTCCGAAGAAGGAAGAGCCTGGTATAAAATTGTTGACATTGAAATTTTTTATTATTTTTATAATTTTGACCTTTTGAAGCTCCTCTTTTTCTTTGAATTTTGGCAATTTAATTTCTAGTTAACGCATTAAGGTCAGGTTTTTTGCTATTTTTCGTCACTTTAATCGCACACGTAAAACAGGTGAATAGACATAAATAAAAAATTATTGAAAACGTCTTTTTTAAGATAATTATTTTAAATTTGTTATGGCATAGTATTTGGGGTCACTGATTGTAATTCCGACGTCAGATTCGGAGCAATCAAGCAATTAGTTTTCAGAGAAATTTAAGGATTTTTCGAATTTTCGTATGCCATATTTGATTCGCCATTTTCAATTTTGGAAATTTAATGGTAGATTTGGAATTTGCGATCTCAAAAACCTCTATACACCAACTTTCAGAGGAATTCAACAATTTTTCGAAATGACGCCATAACACTTTTAATTTTTCTAACAGCAAATTCAAATTCAGCGACCACAAAAACCCCTATATACCAAAAATTCTTAAGAAGGAAAAACGTATGCCTCAAAGGATTAAAAGGATTTAGGAAGAAAAATTAACATGATTTAGGGGCGGTAACCAGGACGATAATCGATTAAAATCTTAATTGGTACCTCAATTAAAAATTTAATCAAATAAGTTAGCACACGCAAATGAAAATCAAATCGATTACAATCTTACTTGTCGTGAAATGGAAAAACAATGAAAACAGAAAAAGGTGGTTATGAATTTTCATAAAATGATGATAGTCAAAAAATATGGATAGGGAGGTTAAAAATATGAAATTCGCGAAAATTTTTCAATAATTCTTTTTAATAACTTTTATGTTAACAAAACAAAACACTAAATAGTTATATGCTACAAATTAATTAATTTTACATTTACACAATTGATAGAGAGAAATACATAATTTTGGGGAAATATTGTACAAAACGTTCTGGTTGCGCCCACGCATTTCTACGCTAAACTCCATGTACTTTTTTTAAAAAAGAAAATTCTTTTTTTTTTTAAATTTTTCATATATATAAAATTTCTTTTGCATTTTTCCTTCATATCTCCAGCTCGAACCTCCTCAAGTGTGAGGTCGTGTGGTGCTCCACGTCCCGCCCACTTAAGGGAGGGGGCGAACACTTTTTGGCGAGCGCCATCGATTCGAGCTGGCCACTATGGTCGAATCCACCGCAACCGATGTTCGACCTGTCCCTGAGGGCTGCCAGATCGGCTCTCCTGCCGCCAATGTTACACGACATCAACACCGGTGCCGGTGTCGCACTACCACTGCTACTGCATGCTAATGACGGATTTGTTGGTAAATTGTTGCCTATGTTAGTTGTCGATGCGTCACTAATACTACTGCACTTGCTGGCCCTCTGGCGGGTGCTTCTGTTAGGGTTTAGTAACTCGTTAAGACTACTTAGATTAATTGCTAATCTTCGCTGTACCACCTCACCGTTGGAGGTGGCCCGATCACCTTCGGTGGTTTGTTGCTCACTTTGCGCCCTGTAGCGATCGGTATCCCCCTGGCGGAGGGTGTATGATGAATGCTTTTGCAGATTATGGTGGTGATAGTGTTGGTGGTGCGATTTTTTTCGCGCTGCTAATACCTCGCTAATGGATAAATTTACTACTTTCATATTAACATTTTTTGGAGCTAAAATTTTTGAAGTCTTTGGTTGTTCCACTGGTTCTGATTCTGATGGCAGTTGGACTGCGCTATCTGTTGCCACCGCTGCCGCCGCCACTGTGGCAGCGGTATTGGTGGTGATGGTGGTGGTGGTGGTGGCGGTTGTTGAAAGCGATCGCAATCGATCGATTCGATTTGAATCATTGGGTATCGTTGTCGGAGGGTTCGAACTTTTCCGTGAATTTGTTGTCGTCGATTGAGCAGATCGCCCATTCGATTCTGCCGATGGCTGCTTTTGTTGTGGTGGTGATTTTGATTGATCGGGACTGGTAACATCATTGTAGATCGCCGTCGTGGTTACTTTTACGCCTGTTAAAAAGAAACAATATTTTAGGGTACACGATGTTTATTCGAATTTATAAAACATTCAAAATGAAATATAGAAAATTTCACTACTGTAACAAGATTTGTTCCATCAAAAATACTTCTGTAGAAGGTCAGGCTGTTGCATAATTTTTGTCTATATAAAGTCAAATTGAAATATGATCGATTGCTTTATTATTGATCCGACTCGATTAGAGTCTTGGAGATGGAGTTCGAAAAATACTTAAATTTTGTTTAAAGTAATTTTTTTTAGTTCATAACATTAACAAAATATAAATAAAATTAAACTCTCTTTATAACAAGTGTTGAGTCCGAATATTTAAATTTATCAAGGTTTTATTTTAATGCCGCCATCGGAAATATGAACTTTTCACCCCTTTGCGCTCTAATGCTGAGTAAGAATCGACTAAAAATTTTCTTCCAGTAGAGAGTGTCCTCGAAATAGTTTTTAAATTAAGAGTTATAATTATTTTTATTCCTTCCTCATGCCAAAGTAAAGTAATTCAAAACTTAATAAGGACCTCGAAGAGTTAAAGGCGTATTTCTTGTGATATTTTACAGCCTCAAAATATATTACTAAATTTATTTTCCCTTTCTCTCTAGTTAATTAACAATAAAACTAAAAATTTGCTAAATCAAATGAAAAAAAATTGAAAATCAGCAAATTTATTATTTTTGAATAACCGCACAAGTAAAAGACAAATATTATGCATAAGCAATAAGTTGCAGGTTTATTTCGAATCAGCAAATCATTAGGATCATTTATTTTGGAACATACCTCGTAAAATATTATTTTTTTAAAAACAAACAATACGATTAAATTTTAGTTGTAGAGATAATAAGAAATTCAAAGATGTAAGAATCAAAAAGCATAAAACGCTCCAAAAGAGAATTAGACTAAGACAATACGAACAAAATATGGAAAGATATGAATAACTGCAGGCAACACAGAAGTTTATTTAGGAAAATTGAAAAGTCGCAATAATAACGACTATGCGTTTTTATTTTTGGGTCTTTTACAAAACAAGTTACAGAAGAAGCATGAGATAGGTGTAAATCAAAAATTCAAAATCCATTACCTTCTTTGAAGCCTGATCGGGGATGAGATTCTTTGTTGTAATAGGGTTTTTGACTCAATGGCAAGGTATGGTCGTTGGAGCGGTGATCGCTTATTTTTTCGTAAACATCAAAAGGTGTCGCGTTCGCAACGGTTTTAACGTTTTCATGCTGTTAGAAGAGGGATCGTCGCACCATTGAATACACGAACATGCGTATAAAAACGAAAAATGTTGTTTTTAGAAAAGACATCACATTTAGTTATATTCAACACAAAATTTTTCTTGAAGAAAGAAGAAACGTTGAAGATAGAAAAACAAGAAAATAGCATGCTCTATGTTGAGTTATTCATAGACACCTTTCATCCGAAGGGCGAATAATTGGGTATCGAGAAAAGGTATAGGACACAGAACACACTCTTGGGGCATATTGCAGAAGACTGCTTCTTACCTCACTGTCTGGACATGGTATGCTGTCTTTTGTTAGTCCTTGCACAAAATTTAGATCAGAGGGGTCCTCGGATGCTAAATGTGCTCTAAATTGTTTGTTTCTGGAAAAATAAATAAATAAATTCTTTATTGCGCACCTCTATCTGCATTCGTGCAATTGAGCCGATTGGAAAATTTATAAAGGTGCTCTCAGAAAAGCAAGAGTTCTACGAATGCATGCATTCAAAACTAATGAAATTTTTTACAAGGCAGGGACGTATTTAGACAAGAAAGGCCTTCACCAGTGAAAGTTGTTCTATCTACGAACTAGAAACTACTAAGAATAATTGTGCGGCTCTACTGTAAGATCACCTACGTATGTGGTCTTGACTAAAGCCTGAGTCATATGGTTATATGTCGTAAAAAAAACAGAGACGGCAATTAAAATATTTTCTTCACCAAAATATATCTCAGGTATTAGCCCCTAAGGCACTGAGGTATTTAGTGGGAAGAAAACAAAAAGCCTGGGTATAGGTTTTATTTAGTACAAAAATATAAATAAACCGTGCACTTACCTTAGTTCTAATTGTTGCATTTGATGGAATTGCTTCAATTTTTGGTTAGCTGCACGAAGCCTTTCCTCTAAAGCTGCATTTTCCACACATTTGATAGAGTATTTTTCAGAAAATGATAGGATTTCTTGCCGCAATTCTTCAAGTTCTTCCCTGTAACGAAAAATAAGTAAATTATTTATATAATTTATTTCACATAGTGCTGTACAAAATCACAATCAATAAAATTCCAAATAAAACATAACACCCAGAAAAAAATACCAACAATAAAAATAAGTTTAAAATTAATTATCAACAATCTTGTTGAGTTTTCAAAACATTTTGGTTTTGGGAGTAATAAAAAATAAAATTAAAATAAATAACGTCAACGATTTACAATTATAATTAAAAATTATTTAAAGTAAAACAGATAGGTGAGAAAATAAAGACAATTTAATTACTCACTCTTTTTCTCTCGTTTGAACCGATGGCTGTTCTCCTTTCTGGAACTGTCGTAAAAAATCCTGCTTGAAGCGTGCAACTTCCCTTTGAACTTCGCTTTGGTGGGCTTTCCTCATAGCGTCCAAGGCGGCAAGTGTCGCCTATAATAATTAAAAAAATTTACGATAATCGATTAATCGAATTAAATCCTTTTGCAGGTTTATTATTACCTGAGTCTCTTCAGCTAAAGCCTGTTCTTTTTCGATCAGCAACCTTTCGATCTCCTTTCGGTGCTTTTCTTCAAGATCATTGATAATCCTTCTATGCGAGGATTCCATGGCTGCCAGTCCCTTTTCGCAGAGCGTCTGAATTAGTTAAAAAATAATACAAATGAGTTTTTGGTTAAGTTTTAAAAAAACAAAAAAAAAACTTTAAACTTACCCTCAATTGCTCGATTTCAGTTTGATACCTCTGTCGAAAGCTCTCTTCGTCAGCAACACCGGTAAAGTCAGAGCAATGCGACAAAATCTGGTCTTTGTACGCCTCCTGAAGGCATTCTAACTGCCTTGAGTGCTCAAGTTCGAGCATTTCAAGTCGTTTTTCCAACTTCCTTGATCTTTCTCTCTCCTTATTAAGCTCTGACTGGATGTAGTCTCTTTCCCGTAAAAGAGCTGCGTATTCCTCATCTTGTTGAACACACTTCTGACTTAAGTTCATCTTCTCCTTCTCAAGGAATTCAATCCTGCCCTCTCGGTTTTCTAGCCGTTCACTAAGGTCTAAATTATCATTGTCCCTTCGATGGCACTCTTCTTCCTTGGACTTAAGTTTCTTTGTAATTGCAGCCAATTCTCGCTCGTGATCCTCGACCAGGTTCGATTGTAGGCTAAGTTCTTCGAGCAGGGAGTTTCGTTCGTTTTCAAGGGCTTTAATTGATCCTACATGCTCTTCTAACTGTCGCCTGAGAACAGTCAAATCCTTGTCGTGCACCTGTTGGAGGCTCTTAAGTTCAGTCTCATGCTGGGCTGTTAAGCTACACAGGCTATTCTGCATTTTTTCGCAGTGGACACAGGGAGTGGCCAATTTTTGTGCACACCCTATCATTCCATCTATCCTCTTTCTTAATTCTCTACACTTAACGCAGATATCTTTAAGGCTCTCAATGTTAAAGGAGGATGAGCTTACCGACGTATTGGGATTGAGTGTGCTGTGCAGCAGTACTATGGATTCCTCCAGCTTCGACAGAGCATCAGATACTTCTTTAAGGTGTGGTCTATCGCTTAAAAATTCAATGGCATACTTTTTATACATAAAATTAAAATCAGCCTCCGCTAGGATATCGTCTGGATTACAAATTTGGAGGTCATTAGCGAGCTCATCAAAGAGATTCTCATACTTTTGAAGTGTTACAACGCTAAAGTCACTCTTATCCTGAGGATTCGAACCCTGCTGGATGTAATCTCCTTTAAGAACAGCTATCCTTGCGTCGACTAGGGCCTTATGTGCTATTATATCTGCAAACTCGGACAGAAGTTGTCTACCCTCACTGGCCTTTCTCTCCTGTTCAAGGTGAAGCCTCCACTGACCCCTTTTCATTTTTTGCAAACTATCCTCATAGCACCTCGTTAGTTGCTCAATTGCATTGTCCATTTCCCGGCGAAGAGTATCATGTACTGCATCTGCGAAATTCTCAAACGTAACTCGTTCCTCGACAGTCAAGGTATAACCGAATGAGGGGGTAATTGAGTTTTCGAAGCGCTCAGCATTTCTTAGCATTATATGCGCAATCTCTGACTGAACTAACTCAGCATTTACCGTCTCCTGAGCTTGCCTCCAAGCCTCCTGAACAGCTCCTTGAACTGCATCTGTTGAACTCATGTAGCTCAAAGTTTCGGCGGCCAGTCCAGAAGCTAGCGCTTCCATGGCATTATTTTTGTATCTTTTTGATATTATATTAATTTCATTCTGTTGTCGGAGAAGTTCATTCATCACCTTTGGATCAACAGGTGGCATTTCGGGAGGAGGATGTCTACTCTTCCTGTAGGAGGATAACACAAGTCTTCGAGCCAAAACACCAGCTAGAATGTCTAAACTACCTGATGGTTTAAAGGCGCACTTCCCGCCCAATTTTGCCTTAAGCATGGACATTAACTGAGAGGTTTCAGCAACCTCTGCTCTGGTCTGTTTTTCTCCGAAAAGAGAGGGATCTTCAGCTCGTGAGATAGAATCTCTAAGTTTACCGAAGCAGACACTTTCAAAAGCAATTCTTTCTGCCAGCAATTCTGTTTCTTTTCTAGAAGACAGCTCATTTCGTTCTCTAAGGACACGCCTCTGTTTAAGCAGGTCACCTAACTTGCTCCTAAGTTGAGCTTCCAGTTGCATTAGGGCTAACTTGATAGGATTAGATTCCGGCAGGAGTAGCACACCA
This sequence comes from Philonicus albiceps, assembly GCA_963969385.1. Classification (NCBI taxonomy): domain Eukaryota; kingdom Metazoa; phylum Arthropoda; class Insecta; order Diptera; family Asilidae; genus Philonicus; species Philonicus albiceps. The sequence goes on from OZ017775.1 coordinate 7,659,043, forward strand.
GAAGAATTGGCGCACTCCCCAATAATACAAGTCTCGCAGGACTCTCTCATTAGCTTAACAACTTCTGTAAGACATCGCTCCACAAACCTGAAAGAGTCTTTGCGATCAGTGATCGGTGACACCGATCTTCTAGTCCTAGATGATCGCAGGGATTGGAGCTGTTGTAAACTTTGTTCAATTCTATCCTTACTCGATACCAAAACTCCTTCTAAACACTTTAGCCTCTCAACTAAATGTTCTGACATCTTTGGACTAGTTTGGATCCTCATTGGAGGTGATGTTTCTTTAGGGCTCGAAGAAGCTGTTTCTATTCGCTTTTCTAGCGCATTAAGACGTACCATAAATTGCAGAGAATCTGTACTTCCTGAGCTCTCTAGACTCCTGCGGCGGGAACTAACTGAATTACTTTTCGCAGGACTTTCTTCTATGTGAAGCTTGTCCTGGCCAGTCCTTTCCAAGTCAGCGATTTTAGTCTCAAGCTCAGTAACTTTCTCCTCGAGTTCTTTTGGTACAGGAATCTGATCCTTCCCTTTTAAGGATGAAGTTCTTCTTCTCTCAGACTTGGCTAGTTTTTGTTTTAAAGCCCTAACCTGTCGCTCCGAGCTGGTATACTTGAGGGTGAGATCTTGGATTCTTTCAGCCATCATTTGTAGCTGACCACGATCCTCATTCTCTTTACGTTCTAAATCCTGCTTAAGGGCGGTGTAAGATATTTCTAAGGTATCGTACTGATTCTGCGACTCCCTGAGTTCTTTTTTCATAGCCTTGATCTCATTTACGGCTTTTTCAAATCTCGATCTAAGTTCGTTGTATTCATCAGCAAGAGTATCTCTCTCTAGTCCATAAGGGTCGATTTCTGTTAAATTTGTGAGATCGCTCAAAGAATCAACACGTCTCATTTTGCTTCTGTTAAGATTACTAAAGCTAGATGGATTGCATCCTTCCATCTCTCGCAGTTTCTTATACAAACCCTCATTTTCCTCAATCCCTCGTGACAACCTATCCTCCAAATCCTTGATTTTAGCTTGGCTTTCTTCTAACTCAGCTGTTAGCCGGTTCACAATTTTTTCAGCCCTACAATTCGCTTCAGAAAGTTGACGAGATAGGTTATCCCGAGCCTCCTCTACTTCCCGGATTCGAGCCGTAAGCTCCAACTCAGTTCGTTCTAAGGTACTTAACAATTCAGACATGCGAGCCTCCCGCTCTCTAGCCTCTTCCCGAAGTATATCCCTCTCCTTTTCAGCAACTCCCAATCGATTTTGGAGTTCTTTGTCGATATTAAGTTCCTCCTGGACAGGATGGATAAGTGGAAGCTCATCAGAGCCCACACTGTCCACTGTACTCCTTCTAGAACTAGGAGGTGATGATCTACTTCTTTTATGGAGGCGTGGACTGGAACCGGATCGCGACCTCATTCTTTCTTTTGCTCTAAAAAGCACTAAGGGAACAGGTGGTGATGGAGAAAGTGGTGAGCCCCAATCGATGCTGTCGCGCCTACCGCCCTCAGATGCCGTCCGGTACTCTTCATCAGATGAAACATTCACAGGCTTTGGTGGTGAAACGGAGGTGGTTGAAAGGTTCGCTACTGGTTTTGGTGTAAGCAGCGACGAGCCCTCAGGTGTAATTATAATCTCCTGGTTCCTCTGTGCCTTAATAAAATCCTTTTCAATTTCGCTTTTAAGATCATCGCCAGTTGAATCTTTAATGATTAGCTCAGGCTCCAATTCGGTAGGGGATTTTGGTTCTGGAGGGGACTGGATCCCAGCAGCATTTCGTAGGACATTAATCCAATTGCTGCGAGAATTAGCTGATACGCTCGCTAATACAATTCTCCGATTGTCCCAAGTGGTTAGCTGGAAACCATAATTCCTGGACGCTGTAACCTCGCTAACATTCGTAAGACTATTCACGTCCAGGACCCCATCCAAGACCCCTCTCTCTTCAGACACAGGATCTCTATAATAAAAAAGTGCAGCGCCCCTCAAGGTAAACCAATGTTTTGTCCACTCGCCTGTCCTTGAGTCCTGCTTCATGAGCCAACCCTTCTTTGAATTTAAAATCTCCTCAGCTGGAAGATTCACTCTCAACTCAGAAGTCTTTGAAAGATAGGTTGACGATATATCGTCCATGTTACAGCCCCCATCAGGATCCCCCCTCTCTTGGGACTGGTTCTGCTGTTGGCAGTGATGATGATGAGCATGCTTCAGGCTCTGAAGTCGTGGACTAGATTTGCTGATATCGGAGGAGACGGGCGGAATTTTTTTGACTATGGCAGAAACGATGGCGGGTGCTGTGCTGGACGCTAGGGGAAGGGATTTTGGGCGCAGATTGATAACCTTATGAAAATCCTGCTTGGACGGATGAAAATCGGTTTCATCCCGAGTCGGTTTATCATCGAATGACTGATTACCAAGAGTTGTGTTTGGGGATGGGGTTGTCGTCGAGGACCAGCGATTGTTGGTCATTTGACTTAGATTTGTTATCGTGTTAGCAATGTCTTTTAACTTTTCGTCACGACGGACATCCTCAATTAAGAGACAGGATGATGCTAGAATAGAAAAAGCGACTATTGTAATTTCGCTAAATTATTCATGAAAATGCTATTAAATAAAACTATTTGTAATTATAGATAAGACAATTCCTGAGATATCTCACGTTTTATTTAAAATGCATCACTTGCGCTTTCCCCGTGCATTTTTAAAAAATAAACGATTAAGAAAATACCTGATAAGTGGGTATATTGAGTCTCGCAATTTGTATAAATTTAGATCTAGTTTCGAAATACATAGATATCAACATAATTTTATTGAACTCTAAATGACTAGGTGTGTCGCCAACAGCAAATGCCCCTTATAGCTGCTATAACCACCAGCCCAACGAACTACTTTCAATTTTACGTCGCCTTTACATAAAATTCCCATTATTCCACGTTTATTGGAAAAAAATCGCTTAAGACGACTTTAGAGGCCTTTAAGTCTACTCTTTTTCCGATATTTTGCCCGGAGACAGCTGCTCTCGAGCGAACCTGCTCGTCCGTCCCTCTTAATAGAATTCGAGGCACTGATTCAAATTACACCAATCGCCAGCGGCGGTGGCACTTAAATAAAAATTATCTAACATTTATTACGGATATTGCCGTGACTACTGCTATTACAGCACTCTGCCTCCAAGAAAAAACGTGTAAATTCCACCCGTGAATGAACCTTGTAATTAAAATCAGTAGTTCACGCCCATGTTGTATTAGCAGGCTCGCAACTCGGCTTTTTAATCTAATGACCAGTTTCAAAACAATTCTCGAGCTCAAAAGGAGCAATGTGGGCAAAAACGATAAGGCAAAAATTAAGCGCGCGCAAAATAGCCCCAACAGAATGAGGGGCCTCCTCTGACTCGTGGGGGTCTCTGACATCCGCCGCCGCACCGCCAGAACGGCTGGACCTTGGAATGGTGATGATTGCAGAGCAGGCGATTGTGGTGACCAAAAGAATAAACGCGCGGTGTCCAACAAAAGAGCGCGAATCTGTGCGATCGGCGGCGCGGTGCGGTTAAACTTAGCTCAGCTCCGGCACTCCCCATCTGTTTCTGGAAATGCGATCACCGGCACGGCGGCGTAAGGGCCGTGGAAATACCAATCTTAATAATATAAACGAGCTTAGCCGTGCAACCTTAATTATAATTAAGTGGTTCTGCGGTATCCCATCAGAGTAGCCTCGAGTGCTACCGAGAATCTCAAGTATGCGAAACGAGCGCGACCGCGCGCGCAGAGGGTTTGATTATCATCGTCTTCGCGATCAGAAGCAATCGCGACGACGATCCATGATTCGCGGATTTTGCGCAGTTCGCTGCAACTGATTCTAACGTGGTCCGTGCGCGGTATGCGCATGTGAGGACAACTCGAAAAATCGCCTCATTTAAAAGGCCATTCCGATTGTTAATAGAAAGCAATTACTCAGCACCGCCGCAGTGGAGGAGGCCAAGCCGGACTCCTCCAGAATGACGACGACCCGGTCAGAGTCTTTGTTTGGCGCGAAGGCGCTCCTTCCAGGCGAAACCAGTAATTGGCGGTGCTCCTTGCCCTCCCCGCGCCCATATCATCTAACGACCGCCGCGGCAGGTTATTAAAACTTTAGTCTTCGCAGGTGTGACGAATGAATGCGATCGGTGGCCAGCCAGCCTCCCTGACCTCCATTCGACCGCCTCTGGATCCGTATCTCTCCTTGAGATCGCCGAATTATTATCACAAATATCCACGAAATCGACAAATACCCATTCAAGAAATCCGCCTTTTGACCGCGCGCACTTTCATTTAAAATATTTTACCATCTTCTTTCTGTCCTCCCACCCTCCCCTTGCTCAGTATCTTCAACCAGCAGAAAGTATCGCTGTACCGCATCTTGGCTCAGCAGGGAAGATGAGCACCAGAAGCAGCAGCAACTGTTTTGTTTTGTTTTTAATTACGACCGCGTTCAGGTGATTTCTATGCAAATCTTATGCAAATTTGTATAATTCATTAATTTCGCTTTCGCTCGCCAAGAGTCCCACATTTATGCACCTCCTCTGACTACTGCTTCAGATGCTGGAAGGCATCATTCGTTCACCACATGAATGGGGCCCCCGATCAATCGAACCAAAGAACTCTCTCGGTGGCCTTTCAATGATTTTTCGAACTTTTCCGCCGTTCACTTGCTAATTTTTCCGTCTAATTCTAATTAATGACTTTATAAACAAAAATGACACGGCAAAAAGGGCAAATTCGAGTTTTTAACTACGATTTGCAACTATGTCGCCATTTCTTCGTATAGACAACGATTAAAACGACGACAGAGTCGCTGACGAAATTGATTTTAAACCGCCACATCGCGGCGAATAGACGGGTCTGGGGCTTGAATATTTCAGCTTCCAAAAATTTAATTTTTTTCGACCTGCCCGCCCCGGAATGAGAGTAATTTGTCAAAACGGCCATTAGGACGATGGAATTTGGCAGAGATTTAGGGAAATTATGCAAACTTTTAAGGAAATATTTCATCGAACGAGGCCATTTGGATTCAAAAGTGTTAGCCCGTTTGTTTATGGAAAGTGCCAGTTGAAATTTATGGGGGCTTTCGAAAAAGCCGACACTTGACTATTTAGCTTATCCGACCGTCTGAGGTATTTAGATTTTGGGTCTCAGTATCACTTTTGAAATTCAAACTCTACCCGGGATTCTTTTCGGGGGTAGAAAACGCTTTTTCATTTTTCTGCTAGTCTGAATAAGAAAAATTTATAATAATCAAAATTTTTAAAAGACATGTTCTTTAATTATCTCAGTTTTTCTGTTCGTAACTGCCGTATTGAATATTTACTAACTAAAATTTAATGATAGCACAAAAAGTTTAGTCTAATCTTAAGTTATTCTCATCTCAAAATTCATAACGATTATTATCTGAAAGAAAGCGAAAGAAATCATATTTCAAGACCTTCTCGAGATGAATCGTTTTATTTTCCAAAAGTAAAATATGAAGTTAATTAAAGTCATTATATAAAAACCAGCTGAGTTACTCGGTTTTACCCGGTGTATTATAAGTAAGTTTTGCTTTTTTAAATACTTTTCAAATCCTAAACTTACTTTGCTAATACTACAAACGAAATTCAAAGGAATTTATTGAATTCAAATGAATGCAAGCGAATTCAAGTAAATGAAAAGGAATTCACAAAAGCTTCAACGAATGCAAAATGTTAGAAATAAATGCAGAGAGAATTCTTATGACGAATAAAATAATGAAAACTATGAATTAAAATCGAAATAAGTTCTATTCTTCAATTCAACAATTCTACTGAGTTTGTATTCTAGAAATTGTTTTACCTATTTTAAGTTTAAGCTTAGATATGTGCCAATATAGCAATGTAATTATTTTGTTAAAGGAAGGTTTTAAGATGTACATCTAAATGTTTAAGGTAACTAACATATTGAACAAATTTCTTAAGACAAAAATTGTTAGTATAAGTCATCCTTAAGAGATAAACATACACAAAATTTTCTGTAGACGTTTTTGAAAGCTACAACTCTGTAGTACATTTATTTTATGTATTTTTAATGGAGTAATTAGCGTAAGCAGTGTGATATCGCAATAAAAGAGGCTTCTCCAATATCCGCACATTAAATATGCATGTATTTTATACTTCTACCTTCCTCAAACAATTCTCTAAATGGTTGTAAAAACCGCAACAAAATCGATCGAGTAGTTTAGAAGTACTAAACGAATATACGAGACAGGCGAGGATAAGCGACTTTTGTTTATACTACGGTGGGGATAGCTTATTTGTTTCAACCTAGTACAATATCAAGGTAGTCAAGACGACAGACAACAAGTTAACTAGAAGAAAGTAAGCGTTGTTTAAAATCATCTACATCATCTTCAAGTCCCGTACTTTCTTCACTACATATTTAAAAATAAACATTTAGTTATTGCTTCCTTTTAGCATATTAAATCATCTTAAAAATCGACAACTTATCTAAATAACCCAGTCTTTGGAAAACGTTAATAACTAACTAATGTTTACCTTTTATTTTTAGTAATAACGAATACTCAAAATTCGAATTTTTGCTTCATAACATTTACAGGCACTGTAACTGAGACTCAGAACAGGATCTTTGTGATTTTATATTTTTGATTTTCGTAATATGAAAGGTAAAAAAGCATAACAAAATTGTAGAATAAGATTTATTAGAAAAATATTCAAGTTGTACCTTGATAGAGTAATATCAAGTGGTAGCTGTATCTATCTAGAAACATACAAAGAAACGTTTTGTGTTAATTGACTTTCTATAAAAACTACCTATTTATTTCTTTTAAAGGAAAAATAAAGAGCAAAGCACATTAGGTTATATTTCCAACAAGGACGGAAATTAGCATTTCGAATGATGGAGCAGAAAATAGCATGCCTTCTCTCAATCGTCCATGCCATTTTTCCACAATTCACTTTTTTTTTTTTTTTAATTTTTCTTGCTTTTCGTTTTTTCTTCCCATTTTCCGCGGCAATTTACCAGTTCTATGCCGGCAAAAATTGCATTTGCGCCGTCCAGAAAATCGAAAGCAATTTCATTTTGCTAACCGCCAACCGTCCGAGGTAAAATAGACCTTGGCGCAGACCCACAATATAGAGGATGATGTTTCGCGCGATGCACACGCCGTTTCCGCTGCAAAATGATATCAATTTCGCTTTAGCTGAAAGCGAACTCTTAGCATCCATGGGGCGGGATGAGGAAGATGAATGGACCGCGGGATGCAATGGGATGGGATGGGAGCAATTCGGGATGAGACTTCTTTTAAGTGAATAGAATTCTATCTTGTGCCCGATGGGCTTCGATTATTGAAAGGATCGATTTCAGATAGATAGATAGATAGATAGGTAGATGATAGGAATAGGGAAAAAGCTATTATAGCAATTCTGCCCCTTTTTTTTCGTGGTTTTATAGCAAATTTAGTGGGATTGCGTAGTAATCTTCGAGGGAAGAAGTTTTTGGACGATTTGGCGGTTTGGTGTAGTGCAGCCAAATCGAACGAAAAAGTATTTTTGCGAAATCAAAGCGCACCCTGCACAATTACAGTAAATATTTTATATACAGCTGTACTATGTTGCAGTTGGAAGGAAAACCTCAATTTCATGAAAACCTCTGGCTAATGAGAGACCCCGCGAAACGATCCGCGGCAGGCGCCAATCAACCGCTGGCATCAGTGAAAATAAACGTGAGAAAATGATAATCCCCAAAGATAAATTGGTTGCATAAGAACTTGAACTTAGCGCAATCGCGCGGTATACACAAAATGTCAAAGTTTGCCCCGGTGTGTGCGGTGGTTGTACACTGCAGAGGTAGAAGAACTCAGGTGTTTTTTCAGGTGTTTAACCGCACACCAGAGTCTCTAACACGTTGTACGGCCGTAACGCGACGGCGGTAACGGCTCAAGATAGCCGCGCTTTGGCTGGCAATTAACTTCTCATGACTTATAGCCACCGATATTCATCTATCCTTCACGAGAACTTCGACAATTTACGGAATTTCGACCTCAGGGCTCACCTGAAAATGTTGAAAAATGTTTCAACCAAACAGGTGTTGCATCAGGCCCATGGGTTAACTAAACATTTGGTGGCGTGCCTCGTCCTGTTTTATGCGCCCCCGATCAATCGGCGGCGGCGTGAGCAGTCATTTTTCAATTTATCACTGCCATAAATCGACGCCCTTCCTTCCGCGCCAAAAAAAAAAAAAAAAAAAAAAAACTTACGAGTCGTGCAAAATGATCCGAACAATGGACGCATTGTTTTGCGCGCACCTTGTGCGCGCTCGGTCAGGTGGGCACAGTTGAACAAAGTGCACCTTTTTGGAGGCAGTCCAAGTGCCAAATCTGTTTGGATCCGATAAAAACCCCGATAAAATTGTCGTGAGCTTTGTTAGACATTATTTTTTATTTTTTTTATTTCTACTTATAGTATTCACCCTATCACCCGCCCTCGCATCAGTGACTTTCGATTTCCAGTATCGCTCAAGTGAGCGCATAACTATGCGGTAAACCATAGTTTTCGTGGCCCAGCCAAATCTCTGTATTTTGCTGTGTCACACTTTATGCCGTGTATTTTTATATACAGTTCCTACCGCACACACAGCACCAGTGTCATTACCGGCAATTATGACAATTATTATTAGCGATTTTTTGCCCCTACTGCCATTGTTTTTGGTTCGAGGCGCGCTTTTTTGGCCGCTGCTGCACGATGCATGTTCCCCGATAGATAAATCACGGCATAACACTCGTTCGGGGACAGCTCGGCAGCAATAAGTAAAGGAAATAAAAAAAAAAAATGAAAAAAAATTAATTTAAAAAAAAAAGAACAGGCAAGTTCGAGGCGCCCCAGTGTGCAGAGGTGAACAAAAGGTGGATGGTTCGCGGAGAGACAATTAATGAAATTGCCTGGGTAAATATTGGGTACGCGCCTTTGTTGGAATTCGAATGACCTTGGCCGGAGTTATGGACATGCTTTCTGCTAATGTAGGTACGTTTTTTTTTTTTTTTTTTTTTGTCTTCTAGTGCTACTAGCTCAGGCTCCAGCCGCTCCATGGGAAGTTTTCCGTGAACTACTTCGTGGTACCGTGAGGTGCTGTTCAATTCGTGGCTTAAATGAATGAATGAACGGTGGTACTGATCCCCTTGATTTCCTTCATTAGAAGGGTTATTCATATGGGAAATCATTTTTACCGATTTTTCTGTATGATACAATTCTCCGATCTTGGTATATCAAACAATTCAAATTTCGAAATATTCATTAAGAAAAATGAAAGCGAAAGGTTCCCCAATATCTCCAAAAAGGTATTGTTATTCGAGACTCGTTCTATATGAAACGTTTCACAAGACTTTGAACAGTCGTTTACTCATGATCAAATTTGAAGATTTTACTTTTAAAATACAGTAAACCACAAAGCATTAGTACGACACATACAACTTCTAGAGTCTAGAGAGTATTTACAGAATTTGCTCTAAATAAAACTCAGGTATATTAAAATAAAGTATTAACCTTATCATTGTAAAGATTCAGAATTTGCATAATTGTATAACTTTTAGGGTTCCATGAACCCTTATAGGATCACTTAATTGTCCGTCTGTCTGTCTTGCAAGACCCTTTTTCTCAGGAACGTGTGGAAGTATTAAGTTGGAATTAATATCAAATACTTAGATCTATGATCCCTTGGAGCTGTATAAAAATCAGCTTCTGAGTCAAAGCAATCAAAAAATACATCCATTTATGCCACATATTTTGATACCCGCAAATAAATCAAAACCTATAGGATACTTCCTGTTGACCTAGAATTATGAAATTTGGCAAGAAGCAAGGTCTTATAGTACAAGTAAAGGAAAAAAAGCCAAAACTCATTAATTTTTAGTTATATAATAAGATATTTTTTTTGCGATTACAAATTTTTATGTCAAATTGATAGACTTACTACATGATAAATGATTTAATTTAACACTTAACAAGCAGGTCACGTAAATTTACGTTTTTCCATTTCGACTTCCTAAGACAGGTCGAATTTTAATTGATTCTACTGCGAAGTTTTGCTTTTTAAATATAGTTTTACCTTTTAGATAGTCTTTGTTCATATATCTACTACTATTACTATCTATCAACTGCTTCGAAATAGTCTAGGAATCTGTTTTGAAACTGAACATTTCGGCCGTAGACCATAGACATTCCAAAAAGATTCGACACCATCACATAAAGCGATTATTAGTCAGGAATGACTAAAAAAATAAAATTTCGTAGTTAATTTCTTCTAAACAATGAATGTCCAATACTCCGGATGCAAATCTAATGGACTTTTCAATTTAAGCTATGCTGAAGAGGAGAGTTAATAGGAAAAACAAAAATTTGAGTTTAAACGCTCTAATAATAATAGCAATATAACTCTAATAGCATCACTTCTTCGCGAATGTAACAATATTCCTTCAAACTCATTCATTTCGTTATTGCGACCAAATTATTAACGCTAAAAAATAATATATAGATCAATATACTTATATTCAAAAAATTTAATACCTATCTTGACTTTTAGCTTTGAACGACTGTAACAACTTATAATAAACTTTTTCAGAAACGTTGAAAAATAAACTTAAATAAAAGATATATAAAAAAACAGGCAAAATATTATTGAAATTGGGGAATTAGCCGATTAATGAAGGTTAATAGACAAAACAAATTCAGTATAGTCAATGGAAAGTACACTGTACAAGTTTTGTTGAAAATTGCGCTCTTAAGGTAAGCAACAAAATGCCTATTTCAATAGCAGAATATTGCTACTATAGTTTGCACGATGCAGACTTGAACCGATTTAGTCACTGACTTCTATAATTCTGTATTTAAAATTATATTTTTCAATAGCAGTTATCAAATAATAAGGAGTAATAAATTATTAAATGGTATGGTTGACTTTTCGAAAATATGTTTTAACTCATGAAATAAAATATAATCATTTAATATATGTATGTTATATGATATAGTGGAACATATATACACGATTTTTCTTTTCTTCATAACAAAACCTTGTGTTATAGTTTCATCATAGCCGGATAAAAATGCTAAAGGTATGTAAAAAAAGACATTCTATTTATCTATTATTAAATTTTTTGATTGTATCTTTGTGAATTGGAAATCATTACCTATTCTTTTTGTGAATGGGAAAACGCTTCCTAGTCGCTTGAAAAAAAAAGCTTTGAATAAATTAAAAATACTCTTAGAATACAATGGTTGTGTGATGTAAGATGAAACTTTTGTAAAAATTTTGATAGTTTGATTTGCATAAAGCACGTGTAGATCAGATCAATTCAAAATCACTTTAAACCTTGACAAGTAAGTCACTTTGTCCGACACATGTACGTATAGTATATATTTGCGGTGCACTCGAATACGAAGCAAGAACAATTAAATTGAGCTCAAATCGAGACAAACCAGCGATCAAGTAAACGTTGCCTACAATCACCCAGGTAATTCAGCACCGAGCGACTCCCATGCCAGCCCCACCGAACCCTCTCCAACTATAAAGCAATAAAGCAAGCCATCACAGCGCGAGAGAGGTTTTGTTCTAAACATCTAGATAAAACCGCAAAATTCGATCTGTTTGAAACGGCAAGAACCCAGCCGGAGGTAGTACGCGCGGATGAAAGTATCTAAAACCGCATTCGTATGTGATCCCCTTGGTCGCGGCACACCGGGGCAGGTGGGGAATTCACGAATAGAGCAAACACTTTTTCCTTTCGTGAGCTGCGCACGCAGCTTATTTTTCATGGAAACGTTTTTGATGATGACGTTTTTTTTTTTTTTTTTAGTTTTTTCCTTCATTTTCAATTTTGTTTTCTGAAAAATTTCTATTTTACTCGCAATGACCTTGGCAGTGACCCCCAGAAGTCATCGCAAGCAGTACAACACACCGATTGAGATCAGGTAAGGTGTCCGGACAGGTGAGGTGTGTAATGGAATAAAAAACGGTTGCATGCGATACTTGTGCGCCGTTGTTTGTATGGGAACAATTTGAGGGAATTATTCACTTAATTTGTTTATGGCTCAATTAAGCCCACAGATCGTGAATTGGATTTGTTTCCAACCCTGGGAGCGGCTTAAATTGACTTCTACGGGTGCTGCGGTAAAATGATTCATCTTCTGTCACATTACACTTTACCCTCTGGCGCCGGCGGACAGAGTTTTGAGGCGCGTTTAAATTTAATTGGTCTGAAAAATACATTGTAAAATTACCAGGCTATTGTATTTATGTTCTGGGTGCTTGTATTTTACGGCACTGCCGTAAATGCTTTTAAACTTTAAAAGAAGTTAAGAACTGATTAAGTCAATAGTTGATGATGCCTCAATAATTTATGGACCATAAGTTCATGAAATATTCTAATTTATGGTTTTAAGATAAATTATTATGTTCTTTGAAAAATAAAATAATGAAAGAGGCAATATAATTTAAAAGTTTTTTATGAGCTTCACAAGGTAAAAATATTTATTTCGAAAAAAGTCCACAAGTGTCGAAATCGAAATTTTGAATAGTACAATTCTGAAGTAATTATACAGGTATCTCTGGAATAGCACGGTTAATTGGGTCAGTGGTATTCGAAACTGTGTTGCATTTCGTGTTATTCGAATGCTGTAGCAATTTTTAGTCATGCTTATTCGCTACTTTCATGTAAATCAAGTGTAGTACTATACGATGCCTGTACTATCAATTAAGACAAATTCTGATATTTATAAACTATCTAAACCAGAACGATACTTTAATCATCATCTACTAAATTGGAACAAACAAATGTATGTTGTCTATTTTTGTACATATGATACATACCTACATCCTTTCATTTTGTTCTATAAAAAACAAGTTTATGAGGAAACTTTAGTTAAAGTGATTGAAACTGAATTATTCACTGAGCTGACTGATCATCACAAAAACGCTCCCGGCGATGTGGTGCTCAAAGATTTGCAAATCCCTGCATTTCAGGGACGTCAAGTGAAATTAATTTCATCCGCGGCTGTCCGGCATCTGATCTATTTTCACTGAATAAATTATTCACTTCAATTTTCTTCAAGGTCTTCATTACGAGCAGATTTCAACATGTTTGGAGAGACCCTGGAAAAACGCACTTGATGAATGACAATGAAAACGTCCCAGCGACGACGACGACGACGTGTCGCTCCACAGCAAGTTCACACACATAATGGGGCCCCGCGTATATGCAGTATAATAAAAAAAAAAAACCCTTTAGGCTCATCGAATCCCTTGTAGCTATTCGAGCTTAATAATATAAGAATCCCTCGTTTAAATCACATAATTACTGGGTATGTGCACCTTTCCTGCCTACGACGAGAAGCGATGAAAAATCGCGAAAAGACAGTCGCACCGACAATGACGACGCTGAGGCTGCTCCTGGGCAATCGCAATACCCCCGGACCCCGGTCTGTTCAGTTTCATTAAGTTCGCAAACTGCAAACATGCGTTACTCGCACAAATTACACCTCGGCTGAGCAGTGATCGCGACGCAAAAAAATGTGTCATGCAATACCACAATTTAATTACGACAATATTATTAATAATGCCAGGGGAAAATAGAAAAATCCCAATGTAATGGGGGCAATTTCGAAAGCCATTCCATCGGCAATTGGGCTCGGACACGCTGTCCCAGGGCCCTAAGTACGCGCACTCGAGGGGCCATTAAGCCTGATTACGATCAGCGGCCTGAGATATATCTTTGCGCGGTCCGACTGGTGACAAGCTGCTCAGGAACCGCGTAAACGACCAAAACATGCCTTTTTTTTCTTTTTTTTTTTTTTTTGAACTGTCCGAGGGCTGTGTGTCGGTGACAGGAATTTTTACAATCTCCGAGAACGCAATAAAAAGGTAAATTGGTTCTCTGTCAATATTTTAAATAGTTAAATGTCTTGCGAGCCCCTGTTCCACAGCGGTGAAACGTAAAGTTGATTTCAAGTCGTTTTACTAAGAGATAATAAACCCCTTGAAAGCAGAAAAGTCCACTGTAACTAATTTAATGAATGCCACATTCAATTAAGGATTAATCTTGGGGGAAGCATTAGCCGAACAGTTTTATAGTTCAAGATTCGGAATGTTTTGCATTTATTCAACTCTCAACCATACAATTCAACAAACTAACATAATTCGAGTGATTCTTAATCTGTATAACTCATGGAATTAGTTTACTATTCCGTAGATTTAAAATCGAAACTCGAATCCTTTTTAATTTTATTTAATATAGGTTTTAAAAATTAAATTATGATTTTCTCTTTATCTTTATGGAACGATTAAAATTACAATTCAATTATTTACCCCAATACTCTTGAAACCTCAATAATAAAATTAATCGTTAAAAAATATCTGTAGTTTTACCTGAAGATATTTTAGTTCATTATTTTTACCTTAATTTTACGATAGTACTTTTACCTTCTACATTCCAAAATTTTAAAATATTAAGAAATCGACACACCAAGTATTCTATTTGTTTATATTTCCTAATTTGAGACACAAATCTTATGATCGACAAGACTCATATTTTTAGATTTCAAGTATTTTAAGTAATATTTACTCATTCCAAATGATCCCTTACATTTTTCAAGTGAAATAATTAGATAGGGTTTATTTTGAATCAAGTTTACGTAATTAAATCATCGTGATTTGATTTGATTTTTTATTTTCGATAGTCAAAGCTTCCTAAAATATTGTAAGCTAAATCTTAAAGTTTATCTAATTTAAAAAAAAAATCACAATATTCGAATACGATGCTCGATTACAATTAGCGTACCCTTGAATTCCAAAAATAGGTTTCTTTTAAACTGTAGATCTCTGACCCTTAGTCTGGTTGGCTAATTGGTAGCTGTGGTCCTGCTCTCGGTCCAACTATGCAATTCTTTTATCAGAGACCTTAATTACGTCCATGTCTTGAATAACCCTACTGCCCTAAGAAATCGTCAGATCCAAAAGCTTCCATACTGCCTACTATAGGGCATATTTTTATTGGCCACAGATCTGAACAACCAGCAGTCTCGCTGATATCTAATCTAAGAACATAAATCCCGTCCAGCACATGCAGAGAAGCTGATCACCTCTTGACACAAAAACGTGGATGCTAACAATGCGACAAATTGCCGACTGCACTTAAGTGCGACAAGCCGTCCACAGTTGGGGCCACGGAGCCTCCTAAACGAACCGATCTCTAGCCAACCTGAGAGGGGCTGCTTCTGCTGCTGATAGTTGGGGCAATGAGCATGAAAAACTTTTCTATTCACTTGAATTTAAAAAAAAAAAAAAAAAAAAAATGTGTAGAATGTCCGGCGTGTGATTTATTTCGACAGGTAGATCAGTGTGCTAGATAGCATAGCCCCCAACCTGTGAACGGCCACAAGAAGCAGTGGTTTTTTAAACAACTGGAGGGGACCTTGGCCTTCGGAGGTGATATCATGTTCAGACACCTCCAAATGAGATAAATCGCCGAGGGATTTCGAGGCGTTCCTTATTTTCTTTTTTTTTTTTTTGTATATATGGTGTATATTCTGGTCGCGCTCTCGCCCCACAAATCCCCACATATCTTCAAAGCAAATAAAATGTGAGATATGAATTCTCGACTAGGCCAACATTCGCGACTGGATCGAATGAAGGAAAATTGCTTTTTGTTTGTGTAATGAGCCATTCACCTCCGCGTTAAATGCACACACCCGCCAGCGTCGTAGACAACGAAGACGATTGCAGCGGGTTGAAGCGATCTTGCGAGCGATTTGTGCTCTAGGCATAGCACGCAATCTCCTGTCATTGAATAATCGAAGGATTTTGTAATTCGTTTATTAAAGATGAAATATGTTCCCACAGATGTGAGGCGAAGAGGCCATCGCAACGTTGTCGTACAAAATCATAAGCCCGCAAGCAAGTGCACTGATCCCCGTAAGATTGCATCGGAATTTGTCAACCTTAGCGGGCCAAAGTGTTATTGACTGATCGAGCACCCTGTCGTCGCCAATTACGAAATGAATTAATCAATCTAAAGACTTTAGCATGTGCACAAACTCGTCTGCTTCGCGAATGGAGTAATATGACTTAGAATGGTCGAGACTCGAATCAGAAATTTATGCTAGCAATAAAATTTATGAAATTCCATAATAAAACAGCTATAAACATACCACAAAATTTCCATTAAGTATATTAAATTTTTTATATGAGGTTTAGAATTCGATTCTCGAAATGCAATATTAATTTTTTGTATTTGGTGCCCTTATGTACTTATATTAATGAATTTCATATGTTCGAGTCTCGAAAGAGTTGTTTTCAAACATCCGAAATTTTGTAAACGTGAAGGCAATGTTAAAAAAATATCGCGTAATAAGTCTTGAAGTGATCAAAACTTGTCATATTTCCCATTATATGTATTAAAATTCAAACACTCGAGTCTCGAGTCTCGAAACTGTAAAGTGTTGTATCCAAACATCTGCCATTCTACATTTTAAGAATTTTAGAGATCTCATTTAGATATACTTTGATCTGAGTACAAGCTCAGAAGATAGCCCACATGTACACATGTGACTCAGATTAAATGTTCTGTCACGTGACATAGTCTAAGATGCCGTCAGCATACCACAATTATTCCACATAAATGAGGCCTTAATTGAGCTTAATGCGGCTGTGTGCCTCTGAATTGAGTTATTCGAGTGCAACTGCTGCAGCTGATTTAATCTGAACGGGTAGTGGCAGCTGTTAATAAAAGGAAATGTTTCAACCAGGTTTTTATTATTTTCCGTTGTCATTTTCCTTCTTAAAAATTGAATGGAGGCTGTGTGACGTTCGAACCTGCTGGTTAGCATCGATCCAAGGTTACAATCAGTGGGAAGTGGCATATTTTCACTTTGTTACTTAGCTAACATTTTAATTTGGGCTAATGTAGATTTTTATGTAATATCAAATTAGCACCCAGCTGAGTCGATAATTTGCGCCAGAGTGAAGCTGAAGGGCGATCATTTGGTGCGGAAAAATTCACCGCAATTATTATTAATTGAGAGGAGCTTAAAAAAGACCGCCAGCATATGGTGCTGCTGTTCTCAAGTGTGATGTTTGAAGAGACTCAATGAAGTTGATTTGTTTTGAAGCGTTTACTAATGACTTTAGTACGTTTATGCGTGAAGGTCAGGTCTGTAAGCATAACAAACAAGATTCTACCACTTAAAAATGATTACTCATTATCATCGAGTCTCGAATTATGCGTTTTTTTTTTTTAAATTTCGCTAATTTGATTTATGCGCAGATATTTTGATTTATGCGCACTCGATTTAAAAACAAATAGCAATAACTGACCTTCGAGACTCGATTTATTTTTAAATTAATAATGTAGTAGATATCATTCAAACTCATAGAGTAATCAATCAAGTAAAACGTGTTTTAATAATAAATTCAAATGATATTACAAGATATAAATCGACCTACAGTAAGATTTAACTTTTAAAATGCGAAATGGTTTCAGTTTACTTTTTTTTAATATGACCCAAATTTGAGTTCCGGGACCCGGGACAGTAAACCTTAACACTTCCCCTTTTATTTTACATTCGATTCACTTCTAATTAGTAACACTGTGCGCATTGTTGCATAGGACATCTCGTCCAACAACATTCCTGCCGGAAATTCTTCATCATCAGAACCAAGTGAAATGTAAAAGAAGAACATTAAAATGAGGCTCATGATGCTCATCGCATTGAAATCATCTCCACAGAAGCGAAAAATTTTGGCGCAATGTGATTAATACCGTTCCACTTTGTCGTGACTTTGATGTATCGAATGTCATTTGGCATGATGGCGGTGGAACGGCAACATATCAAGAAAGCGAAAGAAATACTTATAATAAGAGAAAAAAAACAACACAGAATTTATGTTTGTGAAATATTTCTGAAAGGGAGGACGCAATATTTTAGCTTTGCAAAGCCTTTCAATTTATTTGCATTCATTTGATTTTTTTCAATATCACACCTACTGGTTTTTAGCGCTTTACAATAAAAATTTTGGGAATTGTTTAATGATAAATTTCACAATTTTCAAAATATCGAATCAGTTAGCTAACAATCTTAAATAACAATCCAAGTTAACGTAATACGTTCTTCTGTTTTGACTTAAGATATTGACAAAATGTCAAGAGACTCGCAATTTATTCTACATCTAGTGACTCGAAATATTTAGGTAGAATATTTGTTATTAAACAGACTTCTAAACGAAGATATGAACATTTAAAACAACACATTTTTTGAGAATGTCTATAAGTCTATAAATTTCTATACTACAAATTTTCCACTGTACGAGTATTTCTTATAATATATAAATTGGCCTACAAATGAATATAGAAACTAACTAGAAAATGTTTGCGGGCGACTAAATTTTAGTATGACTAAAGATAAGTATAAGCTACATATTAAATTTTTGATACTCTACGCTTTAAGTAAAGGCTCTACGATCGAATTGTTCTCAATTGTAAACAGCAAAGACTGTTTATTATTTCAATAACTACAATTCCCTAAATTGAAATATTCTTTAAGTCTCATTTGAAAATACCTATGTAGGTGTGTACATATGAAGCTGCACTCTCGGTTATCTCGACCCAGAAATAAAATATTGTAGCTGTAACGCCTTAGTAGTATTAGGCTATCGATAAACTAATATGCCTGTAAATGCAAAACAGCAAGCAGTCTCGAATAAACGCTCTGCCGATTAAAATCAATGGTTATTATTTAAATCGCCGCCTTATCCTTCCACCTATAAAGTAAATGTGTATGCAAATGTGCTTGGAGTATGTATTTTTCTAATATTAAATGATAATTACTTTCATAAGTAGGTCATTAGAAACAAGTTTCAATGCTCAAGACCAGTACATTTCTTAACTCCTTTTTTCCAACAGATGCATATATGACGAAGAGTTAATCGTTATGTTTCAAGTAGCGATCATAATTGAAAATGGTTTACGGAAGCCTTACATCCGCTTCTTATTAATTTATTTTTTACTTTTTTTCATAATTTTAATTTGGTCATTTCCGATTTGATCAATTTTTTCTCATATCAACAACAAATTGAGCCGATAAAAAATAAAAAATAAAAAAATAAATTCCCGACTATACGATTTGTGCATATAAAACGAAGCTATAAATACAAAACTACTTGAAAGATGTTCATCGTATGCAATGTAGGGGGATGCAAGAGAGCCGCAATTAATTCCGAATGCAAATTCGACGAGTTTACTATCAGCTTAAGTACTAAGAACTAATTATCGGTCACGAAAGGATTTCTTCGCTTGCTACCGCGCTCAGCAAATTTGCACAGAAGTTGGATGGTGAGGAGGTAATTGATAGTTTCACGAGGAGAGGGTACTCTAGGTGAATGCGTATCTCACGTATTTCACGTCTATGTTAAGGAGCTACTCTTTGCCGTGCATCAACATCTTTTGTTATGTAAATCATGGAATCTCCCATAAATCTGATGCCCAACAAATTCACCGGGTATATTTCACTCCCTTTGCCTAGATTTTTTTCTTGTAATTTTTCTTTAAGGTTTAACGACCTAAAGCAGGTTTACGCCCTCAACAAGATGTTGTAACAAGCCTAATGGAAGGAGCAGACAATTTTCTATCTCATCAGCTCGGACACAGTCGGCTGGAGAGGCTGGAGGACTACAAAATAAGTAAAATAAAGTTAAAAAGAGGAAGAGGCGAGGAGCGACTACCCATAAATTTTCATCCCGCCCGAGGGATAATAATGCGTTGTCCATCAACTATTTCATTAGAATGTCCACAATCCGACAACCCCTTTGTGCCCTAGAGGAGTCCCAGCCGCAAGTTTGTATGTTGGGACGCATCATCGTAATCATAGGAGAGATAGTAGACACACCTGAAGGAACAGTTCTTAGCCCTTGTTTTCATTTTTTTTTATAATTTTTTTATGTATTTATTTATTTATTTTTTGTTCTAAAGGATCCTGGGATCTTGTTACCCCTTGGTACTGACTGGCTGCTGTAGCCATTCCTTCGTGGTAACCATCTCAAATGAACTAGGCCCAGACCGCTTGTGGCCGCAGCCTATAATTTGCTCATCAGCGCTGAATAATCGTCAGGTCAATTCCGATCCTCAGGTTACCTTCGGTGGTACACCTGTACGATTACGCATACATTCCCCAACGATGAAATAGGGAAGAAATTCACCCAGTATACGATTAAATCGCTCCAAACACACAGAAAAATTGTGAGGAAATAGATAATTTTCTAAGAATGTTTAAAAAAAAAAAAAAGGTGGGCGGCCTTTGTGGTTAATCAAAGAGTTAGCGCACTTACCCGGCTCAGAGTCATCCTGGATCGACGGTGCAGTCCGACTACGGTTCCGAATCCGTGCTTGTGCCTTGCTCTCCGGATGTATTTTATCCCTGGTGGGTGGTGACTTCGACGACACTGGCTGATCAGCGTAAACTGGAAGTAAAAATATTTTTTTTAAGTTTTTTTTTTTGTTTTTCTTTAAATAAGAGACATAAATTAATTCCGCACGCAAATAAGAAAAAAAAAGCTGAGATCACGACGCCTCCGGCCAACCGTAATGCAGCACCGTACCGGCGGTTCGATTGAGAAATCATCCAGCCGAAGAAGGTGATCGATTGTTGGCTGTTGCGACAACATTTTCGTGGGTGATCGTTAACGGACCTTTTTTTTTTTCTTTATCCGACACCTACATCTTTTATGGGCGTCAATTCATTAAATACGCTTAGTTTGTCTCAGGCAGTTGGTATAACATTTTGTATTAAATTAATTTCGCGCCAAAAAGAAACAAAAACACTATACGGCTAACAAATGCTATAACGTATGATGTTCGAAAAGTTTTTTTTTTTGTGTTGTTTACCAAAATTTTTAATGTCATCCTACCTACTTCCTCTCCTACTTAGCATTTAAAACCTTGCTCTCATTAATTGCTAAAAAATGCAAATATTCAGTAATTTTAGGGTATTCAAATATTTGAATTTTGGGATTCGCTTTATTTCATAGATAAGAATTACTTGTATTATAATCAGTTTAATTGTTTCAACTGTTTACTTTTTACTCATTATTCAAGATGCACAAATATTTAAAAGTATCGAGTTTTCGGTAACATTTAGTTAAAATTTCTGAAAGAAATTTTTGATTGTAATTACAGAAACTTCGACCTGATAATATTGGCCGATATATGGTACTTTATGCGTTCCTAATATTTTAGCTCTATGTAAGATCAAAGCGAACAAAATGTGATTTCTCAGCAGCATTAAAGGTTCGAAAATTACCTGTTTTTTATTTACTTGTACGGTTTAACCGAAGTAGTGTTCCATGTCAAATGACATCATTTCAACAACAACAAAAAATATATATATATGCAAAAATATCAAGATTTCGGGTATCAATTTACCCATGCTTGGATATGCATCTAAATCCAGGCAGCTCGAAAATTCCCTGGATTCCTCCATACGTCCTCTTCGATTTATCTCGTGACGAGTCTCGATTAAATCACTTGACGGTGGTCAGAGGACAGGGATAGCGCGGCGGCCAGAACGGAGAGTGACAAGAAACGATTAATCCTAATTTAATATTATAACCATAGCGCAGTCGAAACAACACAATCTCTCAATGTAAACATAATTCTAGCGTCTCTGGGTGCCAAGAACAAGCCATTCATTGGACTGAGCACGCTCTGAAGACGACACACGAAAGAGGAAATGGGCAAACATATGAAGCGAGTTTCGCTTACCGGGGTAGAGGAATCAGTCGTCGAAGATTGCCCCGTACCGATCCCGGTCCCGGTTGGAGAGAAAAAACGAAAGACCCAAGACGATAGCTATCAACAGCATCGAAAGGGGGTATAACTCGCCAACCGCAGGAAAAGGGCACGCGAAACTCCAGCACTGGGCAATCGCAATAAATTTCAAAATTATTCTGATGTGCCGGAGAATGGGATAATCTCAGGAAAATATACGAGGACTGTTTTGTTACCCAGAAGGATGATGATGATTTTGCCGGAGACGAAGACGACGTTGGACCACATTATGGAAGGAGGGGCAAGTTCCGAACGTGGCCATTCACGTTCTATCTGTGGGCCAAATAAGGTCGCCCGCTGCCGCCTTCTCCGCAAGCTGCAAACTCTTATTTTCATTAGACGGACGAGGCTAAGTGGCTCGGCCCATTTGATCGCCCTGCGGCACATCTCAAGGGGGTAACCTGATTTTAAAGGCGCAGCGAAAAACGCTTTCGTTCGCAGCCTGATAATCAGTTTCATTTGTACCGTGATTAGGGGACAATTTATGGGACGGTTGGTTTTTATATTTTCTAGACCGTCAAGATGGTTAATGAGGTGCCTTTTGGGTCAAATGGACGCTCGTCGTAACGAATTGTTGCCTTAAAAGCGCTATGTCATTTGTGTAACTTGTTTCCGAGACGTGCAAATTTGTATCCCTACGGATGCAGGGTTAATGAAGTCTGACCACAAATTGGGAATCAATGTGTAGTGTCGCTTGATTTGTAACTTAATGGGTCATAACATCATAAATAAACACGTTAATATTGCACTTCGAAACTCGTTCTTGGTTTACAAAAATTGAAATGTTTATTATACCTTCATAAAATAAGATTTGAGACAAGATAAAGCCATTAAAAACAATTTGGAACTTTAGATTTCTTAAAAAGGAATTGGTCGAGTATCGAATGATAAAACCTTTAAGAATTACGTGAATATCCCTTTCGTTTCAGTTTCGTATTGAAAAATGTCTTGGTGAAAACCAGTTTTTTGCGATAAATCAAGTAAAAACATCACCTTTTTTTATGGCTACTGATTGATCTACATATTCATCATTTAAAAAGCTATGAATTCATTTTAAAAATTAACTTAAGAAGACAATCACTAAATAGCAGGCAAACAACTGCAACCGACTCAGGGATAATAATACTAAAATAGCATTTGCTACAACTACATTAAATTTGCTGATCAATAGTGTCTAGAAAATGGGCTTCTGTACAAATTATTCGATTTTTATTATGACTTCAAATCTTGACTTAAATTAATGTCAAGATTAATGATTTTCATCGAGGCTCGAATAATTATAAATAACGTATATAGTTGGGATTTTGGTTTTTCAGGTAACTTTAAATAAATTCATATTTTGTTAGTTGATTCAGAGGTGGAACTTCGATTGTTAATTTTAAAAGTTTTCTCAATTACTTAAACAGATTAAGTTATTAGAAACGCTATGCTATGCCTAACTATGACAATAAGATTCAAAAAGATAAAACCATGACGAAAAGATTTGTGCCCTTATACCCTAAACGGTCAACCATAAGAAAAGAAATTTAAATTTTCGACTTGTTCCGAGGTAACACTTAATGTGCAATTATTTTTTTCATCTAACGGCGAGCCTCATAATTTATTCATTAAAACACAATAAACGAAAGCCTCTTCCACGGTTGAGCTCACCTTGCGCTCATCTCTCATGGCTTTACTGAATGAGCCCTGCGCTAATTTTCAGCTAATTTTGTCATTGATGGGCAGGTGTTAGATGCAAAAACAATGTCTTGTTGATCCCACAGTATCCGTCACACATCACCACCTCCCCTGAAACACGCAACAATAAGACAGAATCTAGCAGTACTACCTGTTCCCCATATTCGCAATTTCTCTCAGCGCAGTGAAAAATTTCCCACAGTTTGATCTCGCGGAAATATACGACGTCTGGGAAGATAGTGCGGTCAGACATTACCAGCGCAACTAATTCCGAGTCTGCATAACGCGCCGTTGGTAATCTTTCAGAGGCGAACTAAGCCTGCGCGGCTAGCTTAAGATTCGCGCACCATCCGCTATCACGCGGAAAATCTTTCGAAAAATTGCTCAAATGAGTGATAAATGACTAAAAGGGGGTGCTGAGACGCTGTTCATCGTCTGTAGAAAACGAAAGTTCCCTAAGTGATTCACCCGTCGTAGAGTGCAGGCCAGCATCCATGGACCATGGGAAACAAGCTATACCATACCGCTACTAGCGCCCGGTGGCACTTTCATGACTTACCTCTGTTCGTTATCTCGTTTCCGGCATTCTTGTTGTTCTCATCTTGTCCTCCGGCCGGCGCAACAACGGAATTTTGTGTTCCGGCATCCCAGGTGTTGGCGATCGCATCAAGCCCATTACCCGGCACCGACGACAGGGTGTCCTTGTGGTAGGAATTATGTCTATTCCGACTATTTGGTGCTGCACCTGAAAAATGCACAATTTCACCATTTTATTGCGCTTTTCGAATCTCACGGTTCACACCTCTGCAGGCATTTTACTCACTTGTTTGAATAATTGTTGTGGCCTGCCCTCCGGGAAATGTTGCATTGCGTTTGTGTCGACCTTTGGCTTTTGGAAACGCTATCAAGATGTTTAGCCACCACTTGGCCTCCTCTGGGCAGGTGCCCTTGACGAAAGTCACTCGGTCAGGGGCTGTTATTGCAATCGAGTTTGTATGACCTGTAACCTCTTCGGCCGTGCTTACTTCTAACACTTTCGTCATATCGATACTCGCTTGAGGTACTGTCTCCGGCTGTAAGTAGAAATTTACAACTAAGTAAAAATTAAGTCACATGAAATTTTATGTAAAAAACTCGAAAAATTAAATGTATTTTTTTAACGTACACAAAAATATGTAAAAAAACATGAGTTAATATTACAAAAATTGACTGAATTACAGTCAATTAAGTAAAACAAGGTATTGCGGACGGTTATGACCAGGATTAGGATCATGGTATTCCCTGATAAATCATATGGTCCGGGTTTAGATAGTTTGATGTATAAGTAAAAATATTCGAGTTAAAACTATACAAAAACTTTGAACGCATTTATCTCCAAAAGGCTTTTTTGAACTATGTCCCAGCGATTACTTAAAAACTAGTAACCTGATTAAAAATTACGTTTTTTTGTAAACTTTCGTAATCGCAGTGACTAAATCTGTACCTAGCCGGTATTACTTATAATTACAATTATAAAAACAATACAAAAACGAAAAATTTTTGAAATCACTGTCATTTCGTGAAAACAATTTAAGGTAAACCTAAGCATAACGATAACTACATTCATTTAGATTCTTTCCTTTGTTCGAGATTTGGATCGGACATTGGAGGAGAATTTTCTTTTATCAGTACAAATTTGTATATTTTTAATATTTTTCAATAAAAACATTTATTAAACAGGTTCCTGACTTAGTCATACCTGTAAGCAAAATACCTAAACTTCTAATTCTTCGACCCATCACAATGACGTCCCCTCTTAATCTTTAACTAATCACGTAAGATCTATTGGACGCCAAGCAAGTTTGTGTTTTTCAAATACTCTTCAAATACTCGGTGAAAGCGACTGTACTAGTAGATCAATGGCTCCTCATTTTTAGTCCCGGGTTCGATCACGCGCATCACGCGGAGGTACTTGGGGACCCTACTCGACTAATAGTGTAATTATTTCAAAGGTACTAGCTAAAAGTTAAATTATCTTAGCGAATCTCGAGAATGACGTAAATTTCAATTTTCTTTTACTATTTTGTTCAATATTCAATATTTTAACTAAGTGTTCCACAAATCGTCTGCTTTCATATATTTTAGAGTTATAAGTTTGTAAATTTATTTATTATATATTCTGAATTATGAAACGACTGTGTTAATTTGCATAGCTTAAAATTACATGTATTTAAAATGTTTTCGATATTGTCGTGTAGCGCACTTACATTGTTCATTTGAGTATAGAATTTAAATTAAATTATAGTAACGAATATGAACCATTAACACTAGAACTACTGGCGCGCAAGTCTGTAATTGTAACAACTTTCTGTACCTTTAATTTAGTACGTTTTCAAATTTGAATAAATAATTATTAATGGAAAGAGGTTTTTGAATATGTCGTAATTCTCAATTCTATTAAACTTTGGCATAAACCAGAAGATAATTAAAAAAATATACAATTAAATGAAGGAAGGAATTGAGTACCAGTCAAATTGACTGGTTTTGGTAGTTCTAATGTTAAATCCATTCCATTCAGAATAAAATACCTAATTTACGGATAATGCAATTTCCTAATGATACCATTACAAAATCCGGATCAATGGAAGAAGACGAAAAAGTTATAAAAGAAAAACAGGAGAAATTGTAGAAAATAAAATTCATAAATTTAGATAGTAAAGATAAGTTCATGATCGTATATAGCCCCTAATATTATTTGAGGCACTTAAGACAAAAGAAAGGTTTTCTACATCTAACTAACATCAATTGGGCAATTAAATAATTTTCTCTTTAAATCATTTTAAATTGTACTAGACTATCGCCATCGGCCCTGGTACGCTTGTCTTGTTTAGACAAAAATTTAGTTTTTTCGAAAAACCAAAAAACTTTCTATTTTACTTAACTTTCCCGCAATACAATAGAATACTTTTCTGATTTTTCTTCATTACCGCTACACTATCACTTCCATTCAAAATTCTAAACAAAAAAAGGGCATTTCCAAGCTGACTAAGTTCAGAAGAAGAAAAAGTTCCACAACAAATTGTAAATGGCTCAAAGACGTGAAATTTTTCGTCAACTAACAAAATCAAATGATTTTAATTAAACGATCTACAAAAACCAGATAAAATAGCGCAAATAGGTAAAAGCTGCTGGTTTTTTTATTTTTTTGCTAGTTCTCTTCTCTTAATGGAGATCCCGACCAGTTCGATACTTCACCTCCCGGCAATTAGATTGCATTATCAATCAAGAAGTAATTAGTCATCTATGGGCTGGTCGGCTCACGGTGGAAAAAAGGTTTAATTTGCAGTTAAAAAACAAGATGAACACGCCGTTGCAAATTGAATTGGAAAGCGTTGACATCGCGGTCGACGTTGTCATTGTCACACCGCCTTTACTTTACCCTGTGGAAGTTTGCGGTTAGATTGATTGGTTAGGGGGGAGCACAGCAGTATCAACTCTAGTGGATGATAATCGTTAAAAAGTTTTTTTATTTCATTTTTTTTGTACCTTTATTGTACTCCTTTTACTGATGCTGTGAGCCAGGGTGCTGTAAATAACCCGCTTATTAACGGTGGAAAGGCAACAGCAAAATGATAATAGAAATTCGATCGGTTCTCAGGTTCGCCCGTGGTTACTGCCTTAACTTACTGGTTTGGCTGTTCGTGCGAAACCAGAGTATCCGCCGCTGCGCTAGACGGGAGACCCCAGATAATTAGATCACACCAAATGAAGGGAAAAAAGAAAACGCAGTTCTTACTTTGCCTAGGGGTTTTCTAGGTTTTTTTTCTTTATGTATAACGGCTATGTTGCGCTGCGGGCCATGCACGCGAATTGCAGTTTTATCCATTTTTTTTCTCTTATTAAGAATTAGAGCTCGAGCATTTTGATGATCTAGTTTTTTTTTTTTTTGTCATTTAATTAGTATTACCTGGTGACCCATTTCAAACTGCAATTTCAAAAATTATTTTGATTTCATTCTGTATCGAATTAGTACTTTTTTTTACGTTCTGTTCGATATTTCTTTTTCATCTTATAGTTTTTAAAATTTGTTCACATAACTACTTGACCGCATTACTAATTTTAGATTCAATTATTTTTCCAGAAGTGCGAACAGCTAAAATTAGCTTTCAGCAACCTTTTTATTGGCTGCTTCATAAAAACTCTAAACTGGGCATCGATACAAAAATTACATTATACAAAGCCATTCTAAAACCCATATGGACTTATGGACTCCAATTATGGGGAGCAACGAAAACATCCAACCTGGCCAAAGTGCAACGTGCCCAGACAAAAATCATCAGAGCTATTCTAGGTGCCCCAAGGTATGTCCGTAATGAAATCATCCTAAACGACATAAATTTAAACACAGTCGAACAAGAAGCTGCTAAGCTCAGCATAAACTACACAGCACGCTTGGCCATTCACCCCAACAAAACAGCGAGAAAAATTTTAACGTCAAACAAATTCTGCTGACTTAAGCGAAGTGACCCTCTGGATATCCCATATTAACACCCCATTCCACAATCCAACAACAGTAACGATGGGTAATAAACTCGACTCGGATCGAAACAACCCTCATTATACTCACCGCCCTAGTCGGGACTAATTTGGTATACCAGCTCTACAAGAATTATAGAAGATCTCTAAAAAGGAAATACTAGGGCAATGGCACCTCCAACCGTCCTAGGAACTGCGCCTGACACCACCATCAAAGGAAATCAAACGCCTCGTGAATCCAGCTAACTTTCCGCACTGGCGCAATAGTTAATCACCTTACTAGTTTTTAAGAATTGATGTAACTTATACTGGAGGCCCTGCGAGGCCTAATACATACATAAATTAACCAATAAAGTTATCAAAAAAAAAAAAAAAATTATTTTTCCAGTCCGTAACCGTTTTAAGATTTAAAAACAGCCCTGTATTTAAATTTTCTGCATACCTACAGATATTTATACCAATTATTCGAAATAAGGAATTTTGTGGAATAGACTTGATGTTTACAACTCAAATTTTAAAAGTTATATTGACTGGAAACTATTGAATTGAATTACGAACCTGACACGACTTAATCATGAAAACCTATTAATAGGAGTAAATTTTTAGATTTATGAGATCTCCATACAAACATAAAATGTTAACTATAAACCCCTCACAAAGCAGCTACACATAAATATCAAATTTCTTTAAATTTATGTTCGGTTACAAAGTTCAGAAGATCCCAAAGAAACCTATATCTGACCCGCTCAAAGGAATTCCTAAATTTAAAGTCCTACCAACCTTTTGTAGTGCATTTTGCTTTACGAGAAGGGCCTCGCCTTTGACTTTAATGTCATAAATAACCCAAATAGCCCATAAACCTGACCGAAAAATAAAAAATCCTTCAACAATACCGCGACTGGAAAACGAAAACGAAAACGAAATCGAGAGTTAAAATTGTTTGCAAAAACTTGCAGGATGAAACTGATCGATTTATGTTTCATTTCCCAGAAAATTCCTAAAGGCTAAAGGCATCACCGCTACCAGAATCGATCAGCTCATTACACCCTGGGGCAAAACTCTGTCTGTATACTAAAACTACTATTCGATTTGTTCATTTTTCACATAGAAAAATCACCGATCGTATCGAAAGATATTACTGGACCAAATTGGTTTGTCCGAAACCGAAAAATTCCAGGATTTATGATATTATCCGTACCCAGTGTCTTGCCGGACATTAACGGTCTGTGCGGCCCCATAAATTTTCCACCTTGCTAACATAACTAAATCTCCATTCCCATTCGTGGAAATTCATATTCATCGCACTTTTGGGATCGCTTCCAATCACGGCTAAATCAATCCTTTAGCCTAAGGCTACAATTTATCTTCACTTCACGTACGCTAAATTTATACCACACCTGAAGTCCTCGACAGGGCATAACAGCCCCAACAACCTCAGCAGCAGTTAAACTAAGAAAGAAGAAAAAAATAATAATAATAATAAAGAAACAAGGTCCCAATGAAGACCCAATGTGCGTTGATCCTTTTTCAAACCCGAAGGTCATTTCGGCCGTTGTCTGTCTTGGCCCTTATCCGCGACCGGCTGCAGCAGCAAGAAGCGAACGAAATATTTTTCAGCGCAACACACGACAAATTATGCCCAATAATTCAGGCGGATCGCCCGATTCAAGACTCGAATATTAAACGTTTTTCTGTTGAACCGATCGAGAGATGGTCGATTTGATCCTAATCGAGGCCGATAATTGCACTTTAAATGAGCCGCACTGTCTGGACCGAATAAAAATTATTGGACGCGCTGCCGCACCGTGATCGGCGGTGTTGCTGGTCGATCGACGGTTGCGGCCTGTTGTTGTCGTTCACCAGTAAAATTGTACGCAGGTGAAAATGGTTAATTTTTTTAGCAAGTTTTACCTCTTACATGATCCAGACCAACGGAATCTGTGGTGACTGGTCCCATTGGCAGGTTTTAATTTAATTTACTTTTTGTTTTTTTTTTTTTGTTTTATCAGAGATTTTTGAGAAATCATAATTTGCCATCTTGTAAGGTCACATTTTCGCGTAATAAGCAAGTAAAGGGAAATGATGATAGGCTACTTTTACTTACGTGCTCGTCCACGGAATATGTGAGTTCACCATCATCGTATAGGACAAACCACCTCCGCTGCCATCTCTGCAACAAATACGAAATAAAACAAAGTTAGTAAAATTTGAGGTATGTTTTGTTTTTAAATTATTTATTTTGATCAAATTCAATTTATTATCAATAATGCAGTCATATTACCCCTGCTTAAATGAGAGAAGGTCAAGAAGTCAACTATGAATTCTGTTTTAACTTTTGCATTTATCGATATTTTTTGATGATATTTGATATAATTGTTAGAGATTTTTTAAGGATAAATATCAGGATTATTTCAAATTTATTTCCCTTATACGCTAGGCAAAGAACCTGAACGCACTAGTTTAACTTAGCTCAATGTATTCTGGCCGAAACAGATTTATTACTGTATGCATTTTGCTTCATTTACTGTCTTTTCAATAAGAGAGACCCTTGACAATTGAATAAGGGGATAGGTGATAACAATTTACTTGATCAATGATAATTTTTCCATGAAAATAACAATGAAAGGTAAATAGAGTGTTCCCAAATTTATGTGCATGTCTCGAGTATTATAATACCACCGACCAACAGCAACTTTGTCTCCAAAGAATTAGAATTTTTTCTGTAGATTACGAATTCGTATTCCTAGATTAGGAATCAGGGTTTTGTAATGATTTTTCAAAAATTTTCTCAAAAAGTAACGTAATGGAGCATTTTCATTTCCAAATTCGTAATCTACGGAAATAATCCTATAGAAATGATTTGCCAATTCTTTGGAAGCAAAATAAAAATTTAAATTTGTTAACCATGAATTGGTATATGATCCTTTCCAGATAAAAATCTTTCATTATCGTTTTATGATAGTCGCTACTGTCTAATAAATAAACTTATGAAGAAAAAAAGGTAACTTTTATGATTAGTAAACTAGAAATAGCTTAAGTTTACAACAAAATACCTGACCTAACTTCACCGGACGTTTACGCAAGTTTTTTAAACGGATAAATTTTTACCCAACCGGACGATTAAGTGTTAATAGACCTTAAAGATCGTATCCCGATAGCGAAAATCAAAAATCCGCTTTTATTTATCTATCTATCGGTTTCTAACTGAAAGTTAATAAAAATATTTCGTCCAGAGTTATTAAACCACAGTCCACAATGCAGTTTTACTACCCAAATGCAAAATAGTAGGAGGAATTCAGAGTAGACTAACGATTTAGCGTGATAATGCAAAATAAAATTATTACTAAAAGTGTGATATGAATTTCTATGTTTTAAAATAATCTAAGAGGAGTACTTCCAAGGTTTATAAATTAAGAATAAGTTTTATTAAATAAATAGTTATTTGAAAAATATATGCATAGTTATAAAACAGACTTAAACAACTTGTCACTATACCAACTATTTTGCATTTGGGTACTTAGTACATTCGAGAATTATAATTGTCTGAATTTTATCACTAAGAGTATAAAGTTAGAAAATTAATTATTTTCTCAATCGCGCTTGCATGTCTTGACCCTGGTCTGCATGCGCAAAAATATTTTATCATTCAATGTCGACAATTTAGTTCAAAGTCGAAATAACAGAGTTAATAGTATCAAACTATATGACAAAGCGTAATGCCACTCAATTATTCAGTAGACAATGAAGATTCTTCATAATTGTGAAATCGACCCTCCCTAAAATTTTACGCAATTTCTGTGCACACCTTGATTCTATGCAAATGGGACCTAATCTTAAATTCATGTCACATGAAATTTAAACACTGGCTCAGAAGTGTTTTCGTTTAGAGTTCCAAAGACAGCACCCATCCGCTCCTCAGTGCACACACCCAACAGAACAAGACACATGGGAGCCCCCCTTGAACTGCGTAAACGACACCTCGATCACACTCAATTTAGTGTCTATTGAAATTGAAATGTTTTAAAGCCTGCGCCCTCGTGTCAACCTACTAACCCAGCCCTTTTGTCTTTACTTCGATCACTAAGCTGTGGTACCTGGCAAACTAGCTGCCAAGGCATTTTCAAGGTATTGCCGCAGCAGTCAGGCAATCCAGAAACCAAGCAAGCATCCTACGTGATTGGCACGGGATTGCCGATTAGCCTCAGGTAATTTGACAAATTTCTTCCTCCTCCGCCTCTTTTGGTGATTTGGCGGCACTGTTCAGGTATACTGTGCGACAAACCGACAGACAGATAGACAGACAGACAGATTTTGCACACCGCCGCGCGCTAACCTAAAAATCAAAAATGTTTCATGTACCCCCTAATTACAGTAATTTGTGTTGGGCGCACAGACGATCACCGTACGGCTGCGCAGCTCGTCAGCAAAATCTATCTCCTGCAGTTAGCCTAGTTGCGGCGCGCGGATTCTCCATGCCCGCAGAAGGCTGGAACAGCCGCTCCGCTGCGTTTTTGTCATAGATGAGACGTCTGGAGGCATGAAATTATGCGATTTGTGTGAGTTTACGGTGTTTTCCAGGTGATCATTGGCCAAGCAAATTGCACCGAGCTGGTGCGCGCAGATATAATCGCATCTGCATTCTGGATCAAACCATTTTGCGTCGATCTATAGTGATCGCCTCCGCACGTTTCTATGGCTTGGCTCGTTTGCCGCCTGCACGTGTTTGGGTCCCAAATGAACTGCACAAGTTCCTCTTAATTACATCTAGTCAAATTACGGAAGGCTAGAGAGAAGTTGGTAGCTGTAACAGCCCCCGTGCGCCAAATTGACACTATTCGCACTATGTGACCGTGCAGTTTCCTATGCCTCTACGGTGCGCCACCATGTGATGATGATTACGTGAAATCGGGATCGGATTTCGCCACTCCGGACAGAGGAATATAATAAAGAAAAATTCTACCCCACAAGTTAGTGTGATCGCATGGATGGAAAAGAATAGCAGTTTGCGGCGGCGGCGGTGTCCAATTACGGAATTCTATCAGGCATGCGACAGTGATGCTGCCTGCCTCCCCTATGCGTAACAAACTGGATGCGCAGATAGATTTTCGCTTTTGTTCACCGCGTAATTATTCTGATGCATGGCGGCAGTAAAGCTGACTCCTTTCTTTTCGGATCAAAACAAAACTTCTATTACGCAACACATTCTGTCAGGATTTACTTAAATATTTCGAACGAAACTGTACATGTTCGCATAGTGACGTAGACGTAGAGGTGGCTTATATTTCAATTGTTTTCAATTTAAATATTCATACAAGGTGTATCTTTGGGGTATATTACTACTATTTTCCTGGTTGATATATTTACATGTTTATTTGTTTAAATACAAACTATGCTTCATCTGAAGCTACAACCTTTGCCTACAAATTTCAGCGAATGGTGTCTTGTACATCTAAGTAGTTTCTAACCGGTTAAGCAACATGTGATCTAGCATTGTCATGGTGAAAAACTATTTTGTTTAGTCTATTCTGGTCGTTCATGGTGTATAGCTCGCATCAAACGCATTAATTATTGTCAGTAGATATCGCCAGTAATAGTTTCATAATTCATAGCTTCAAATTCCGCATCATCAAATTTTTGAATGAGTTTTCATGCTGTTTGTCCACTGCGATAATATCGTCGTTTTGGAAACGTAGAAACCACCATTTACAATTTGTATTCGATGGAGCATGCTCACTGCAAACGATACCTTTACTTGTTCAGTGACCAGCCAAATTTTATTTAATTCCATTCGGTCAATTATCAAATGTTGACAAATATTTAAATTTCCTTTACGTGCTATAGCACTTTGCCTTATCTTCAATGTGATTTTCTTTTAGGCTAATACCCGTTGTGAATATGCCGCAAGGGTCAAGTTTGTAACCTTGTCCGGTGTCACAACAAAAATTCTTAAGGTGAAAGCCCTAATAAATGCGCGTGCCAAAATAAAAATTTAAACACACACCGTTCGTCACCGTTACAACAAAGTGGGCGTGTTTAGTAGGGCTGCCCAGGTCGGCAAAGTGGCGCTTCTTCCTTAATAAAATTATTCACCGTAAAACGGTCACCGCGACAAATGCGGTGAGTAGCATCACCAGCCCACACACGCAGGTGATAATTCTCCTCAATCCCGGATTTGCTGAAATTTGCCCAAAAAAAATCCCTCTCGTCCGTTCAGCGTGCCACATATGAGTGCGCACGTAATCAGTTAAGCTGCATTGCCCATCCAATATTATTTGTATTTCTCCTCACAGCATATTTATGCGACGCAAGGTTATGTAACTTCGACCCAGAAACGTTTCTTTGGGCCTATGGGCGGCGGGCAAACCTCTGAATTGAGGTTATGTCATAAAACAAAGGGAAAAACGCCCAACAATGTGGCTGTATCCTCCTCGTCCGATTAAAAACTTCCCAAATGAATAAATTACCTGCTCGCGGTGGACATGACAGTCCCGAGAATTTTGTTGTGGCTGCGATGCGAGTTCTCTACGGCTCTTCACCGATATACCTGCAATTCGCAGGTATTTTTGGGCTTGGCGTGCCGCTCTCAGGTGTTTTCTTTTTATACTAAGCAAAAATTTACTCGCTTTGAAGACGGCCCAAAGCTCCAACTGAAGTGGTCGATAAAGCATTCGACGGGTATGAGGAGCATGCCCAGACCAATTCGTGTCGGTATGTGACCTCTTTTTGGCCAGTTGACTTATTGGCGTGGTCAGTCCAATGGTGCTTAGGCAGCTACTTCTAGACACTTGGCTGGTAGAACTTACTCCATCGGCACCGCCTTTAATTAGAAAATGTGTTTTTTCGCGTTCCAGCCGCTTTGTCGCTTTTTGAATTACAAGTAGAAGTGACCAAGAAGAGGATTGTTGACTTCGCGCGTACCTGGTGACGAACGTCGATAACAGCAACGTGGGCATGAACCTAAAACCGTTTGGTGCTAATTGCAAATTCTAGGCTAACACCTGTGCCCCGGGAAGAGAGCGACCACGTCGGTTACGAAGGGGGGTTATCACTGTACAAGTTTTTAGGTGTGGTCCTACCGGTACAAGAAAAATATGTGCCAAGTGAAGCGATACCTTCATGAGTTTTTGGGTCACTCTGGCTAGAATCAGGGCGCTTTTTTGCTGGTTCACTTGAATTTTTTAACAACTTGTTAGCGAGCTTGTTAAGTTTCAATGACTTTTTACCTAAATATTCTGTCAGTTCAACTAGTTGCTAGTTTTTTTTTTCGAAATTTTACTGACCTAATCCATATTACAGCTCTGAGCATAACCTCTAAATTTTAAAATTTAGAACTCTATTATACTATTAATGGTTTTTTTCTTTTTTGCGATCATGTTACAAATTCCAAAACACTATAAGTCCAAATATGGCTTAGTTTCAAGTCTATAAAACGATTTTCTAACGACCACTTTTTTGTTTTGCTGTAAAACTCATTAAACTACATGTTAAATTCAAACAAAAATTATAAATACCCTAAAGATAGAAGAGGTCTTCCCAAGACCCAAGTCGGTGCACACCACCCGCATTGAATCAACCGTCGCGACGATGTTGACACGGTCGGCAACGTGAGAAGGAGGTGCCCAAGACAAAATCAACAGAAAAGCAACCTCTTGACCTCCATTCGATCAATCAAGACGAAAAATGTTTTTTGTGCTTTTTCCTCATTTCGCACTATGTTGGTCCCGAAGCCAGCCCAAGCAGCCATAGTTTGATCGGATAGGCCTGCTGCAATGCCCATGCAGTGCCGACTTATCACCGGCAATCACCTTTGATTGATTCTTTTGAAACGTCGAGCACACACCATTTGTCCGGAGCAAATTCGATGAGGCAATAGTTCCGGCGGTGCGACGACTCGCAGTATGCCCATTCTCCGAAGGGTCAATCACTGTACACACAGTTCTTCGTGAATGTCATAACTTAGGAGAGCGAAGGTTGCGTCACAATTTCTGGGCCAGATCTGATAACGGGCAAAGTCAGCAAACATTAACCTTTGCTAGACCGCCGACTAACATACTACTTACGTCCTAGCCGGCGGCGGTAGTGGCATGGGGCTTTAGTAAGGGGTTATGGACAACTTGGGGGATAAAATGCAACACGCCCAGAACGCGTAGCAGCAACAGAATAGATTCACATGCGAACGTACCACAGCATAGTCGCTCAACTAAGTTTATTGTTTTTTATTTCGTTTCTCAAGTTATGCAAGAGGATCGCGGGAGGCGCATTACGTTTTACATCATCATAGCGCTATTTGTGCTGTGCGAGCTCACGCTAAGCCCTAGCCCGAAGGGTAAACAAGTTTTACTATCCCGCTCGCTGACCAGACTGACCGGCTTATTCGTTGCATTTCAGCAGCAAATAAATTTCGAAAGTTAATGCGATTATCAAGCGCACCGTGCATCGTCAACGCCGCACTATCATATACCCCAAAAGGCTTTGATCCCCGATTGCCCAATAATTCTTAAACTCTTTAGAATATATTTTACGAGCATTTAGTAAGCGCTGACAGTGCATGCAGATGGTCCACGTCCATATGCCTCGAGGCTGTAAAACACTTGCAGCAGCAGATAATCGGAAGATTGAGTTTATTGCTTTATGCAACACATGCGATGAGGTGACGCAACTTTCGTTATTAAAAACTCGGTACGGCAAATCATTGCATGCCTTTGATCGTGTCTCAACGATGACTTCACCCTTTATGGTCGCTGATAACTGCGACAAAGCTAGAGTCGTTAGTAGAAAAGAAAAATTTTAATTTTTTACACAACCCACCACCATAATTGTGACTGAGGCCATATGTGGCGTATTTTCAATTGATGGTACGGCAAAAATGTAATACCAAATTTCTGCAAACAGTAGAAACTATCGTACTCCATAAATAAACGCAATTTTTTAAAGTTTGTTACAGTCGAAGGAGTTTTTATTTTTAAGGGGTTACATTGGTTTTGAAACTTCCAAAAATCTGTTTTAGTGATAATTTTTAAAAAACTTAGAACTGTAGGAGTGAGAGACTTTTAAAACTCCTCCTATTCGCCTCGAACGTGTTAAATTGTAAAACTTTAAACGCGTTTTTCTCAATACAGCATTTTCATAGTCGGTAGGCAAGATATTTCAAAAACTTATTATTATTATTTATTTTACAATTTAGAATTTCAATCTGAAATTGCTTTCTTATTTTTTGTTCACTCGACATCTAAGCCCATATGGCAACTTTCTGTTCTTAATTTTACTTTTTTATCCAGAGTTTTCATGTGGGAACCGAACTCACAACCTCGGAATGGCACACTTTGTACATCACAGCCAAACCGCTCAGCCAGCCGAGGCCCCCACATTTCCCACATTTCAAAAACGATCGACGATTCATCGATCATACCGAGATTTTTCACAGTACTTTTAAATTGTATTGGCTCATGATTAAACGAAGGATTTTTATTTTCGTTTACCACAACTCAAATAATAAGAATACGTGGTAATTTTTTTGCACGAAACTCTGTCAAAAATTCAAAATTTTATTATTTTTCAAAATCTCTCGTTCAATTATGAGCTAGTACTATTTACTAACAAAAAACGTAAGGAATTTTGTTTCAAATAAGCCCTTCACGAACTATCCCGTTTGACGCGAGGATACTTTTTAAAGACGCTTCCGCAGATCAGCTCTAATCGCGTCATCTTTCAATATTTTTTAATGAATAAGATTCATAAAGAAAATAATAGCAAATCAAACAGAAATTAGATTTAAAAATACTTGTTTTTTCCTGGCTTACTTGTATTTTATTTTAAAAAAGGATTTTCAATTCGCCAAAAGCGCCAATAATATTAAAAGAGCTGCTTTATTGATTTTGGTTTCGTTTTTCAATGTTATGATAAGGTCCTAGAAATTCATAAATTCCTTAAATAATAATTTCGAATATTCTAACTAATAATGCTACCTCTTAACCAATAAATTCCTCTCTCAAGGTGCAGTGCGTCCCAAAGAATTCACACTTGGCGACGATAGTCATTACATCAATCACGTCACTAAATGACGATCGCATCACGCTTCGGCGCGGCGACCCAATGATGATGGTGTTAATGACATCTCGCTATCAAAGAGTGACCCGGGGAAAAGGCCGCCTTTTCGGCAGTGATCCACATCGCTAGCGGTGATTAATGTCGGCCGATTCAAAAGACCAAAAGTGGGCAGATCATCCTCAGGTGTCATTAACAAAAAAAAAAAGAAAAAAAAACACGTTTATTGGACTCTGATAGTTTGGCGCTACGGCCACGACACAGACGGTTAAAAGGTAAAAGATCCATCCGCAACAGTTCACTAACTTCCACCGGTATACCGCCGGCGGCGATGGGTGGTTGCTCGGTTTCGCAATTCGACAACAATTTGATCAGGCGGTAGATCGCGAAGACCCATCACATCACGGTGATGCTGTGGATTTACCCTCAACACCGCCACCGATGATGGATGGCATTCTGAAGCGTTTTTTGACATTTGCTCGCGCTGATCGACACTGCTTGCGTCACTTCATCGCACCACACTCTATCCAAAAAGGTGTGTTGCAAGTGCAGCAGCATCTCATCTCACACCTGGCTGACAATCTCGTTGTCTGGTTGATAGTAGTGCAGGTAAAGCATAGGTGCGCATCTCTTGGGCACGTTTCGCATTGTGTAATTGGTTAAGTCATGAAATTATCTTTAAATACATTTCTAGGATGTAAAAATGCTGATGGAATGTCTATGCGGCTGCTGCTTGCGCGTGTTACGAACACGGAAATCTATTGAGCAATCATACATACGGTGTGGCACATAATTGGCAGTGCAACGCGCTGTTGTTTATTTCGGTAATTAAAGACATAATAGGAAAAAGGTGCGGTGTGTGGAAATTTTTTTGAAGGTAGTAATAAATCGAGTACTGTGGGAGCGCTTTGAAATTTAAGAAAAATTGGGCAATGTTAAGGGTTTTATAATGTTGGTATTAAACCAAACTCTTTGTGATCAAACGTAATTGGAAACAAAATATTGGCCACCTTTGCCATTTTGATCCACCTCCACTCTTTTATCGAATCAACATTCTGAAGCACGTTTATCAACAAATGTTGTTCTATTTCAGTTATAACACGAATAATTACATCTTTTAATTCTTGAATCGTTTATGGATTATTAGCAATGACCATATCTTTCACAGAGCTCCACAAAAAAAAGTCTAATGGAGTTAGATCATATGATCTTGGTATCCAACCATCATCACTATCTAAGGAAATTAAGTGTCCATTAAATTTCGAGTTAAGTTAAGCATTAACACCATAAGATGTCTACAATTTTAGTAATAAATATTCACTTTTAAAACACGTTCTTTACTCGTATAGCGTTCTATCACTAAAATTTTCTACGTTTTTACTTTACAAATGTTCGATATTTAACATTTCATCAAATGATAGCTAATTTTACTTCTTAACCTCAATAATTATCTTATTTCTAACCCCCATTACTATAAAGCTAAGTATATATGTATCTTAGGTTATTTTTACATAGTGTCATATTTTCTATTACCTTTGTTTCAACCCTTTTAATTTCTTTCAGTTAATATGAAATTTTAATTTTACAATTAGTCAATAAAGTCGAATTGAGAGAAAGTAAATATATTGTACAAGAAAATACTATTAGATTAGTTTAGCTTTCTTAAAGCAATAACAAATAGAATCATAATGGCAATAAAAGTATAATTGGATTTGATTTTTTATTAACTAAAGTAATCTAAACCAGTTTTGGTTAAATAAGCGCTTAACACCTGGTTTACCCGCACCTTGTGCTCCAAATCGGATCACCTGCCCCACATACATAAGGTGATCATATAAAATTGATCTACTCCACATCGTTTGTCGGATTACTGTCAATCGAGGAATAATGAAATTATTACAACACACATATATATGAGTGGCACATTCCCTAATCGGGCTATCACCCACATAACACCTTGCCTTAGATATACGATATGTGTGCTAATTCGCACCATTTTACCGGTTAGCTAAGATTTAAAGACGGTAGAAGGCTCCACAGGTATACCATATCAAGTACCCCTGCATGGCCGGCATGTAGGAAGTATGTGTATTTCGACCAAAAGAGAAACGAGTTAAGTACCCAGTTGGAGTCAATGCAACCATAAAACATACAGAAAGTAATAAATCCAGGTAACCACGTGCGATGGGTAATTCAATTGGAGACGGAGGGTTTTATATTGGTTTTATCATCTCTTCCTCACCACCTGCAATGCCGGCACGATGGCAAAGCAGTTTCCGCTGATCGTGATTAGTTTCTATCACGACAACGAGTATCGAACCGTTGAAGGTCTCTATCGAGCTGACAGCTTAATGAGGTGATTTGCATAGGTCGATCATAATTTTACAAAAAACACCTCATTTCAGTGTTTTACCGGTCCCGTCCGACAGATATCAATGCCCATCTTGCCGTATCCCGGAAGTATAAAGGATAACAAACATATTGCGGCAATAAAACGATCGAGTCTCGATGGTCGAAAGATAGTACAGTCAATTCTCACAGTTATTCGAAATAGGCGACCACGGCGGCAGCAGTTTTACACACGGCCTCACTGCGCCGCATGTCGGGTGTGCAGTGTCGGTGTTCACCTTTTCTGTTTCGCATTTTGTCAACTCGTCGCATTTTCTAATATTTTATGAAACGAAGAGGATTTTTTACGCCAACCAAGTCCCCAGGGGCTTTGAAACTTGAATAAAACCATCGGCGACAGGGCCAGATGTTGTCCGGGCAATAAGTGCCCTGTATCGCAATAGCGGCGTCCCAGACCAAGATAATATGTGACGGGAACATCAGGGGGAACTAGGGAGGAAAGTGACCAAGCAAATGGGTGCTCATTTCCTCATTCCAGGGCAAAACTGTGCGCGATCGCGCACGCGCACATACACGTTAAGTGCAAGCGTAAATAAATCGCGTTACGCGCAGAAAAGTAATCACCATCTCCAAGGGGGAGCATTAGCAGTGGACAGATGAGTGGCTAGGGAAAGGAGGCCCTCCAATTTGAATTAGTGAAAGAAAATAATCAAGTCGGTCACTCACCTCTCGCTTCACCTTCATCATAAGTGCACACGCTTTGCGCATAGTTCTGATGGGCGCGACGCAATGCAAGAGTCCGCTGTTTCCGCGTTTATTTTGCGAAAAAAAAACATTCCCCACGTCCAGCTTCGCAGGAATATCAAAGGTGACGCTATATCGCTGCACTTGCCACTTTACGAAACGAAATGACAGTGTTCACCAGCTCAGGGAAATTGCTACTGTCTGCAGGTATGCACTGCAGACATACCATAGTCCTTCTGTATTCTAATGGCAGTGGGATTATTTCAAGCCGTTAACGGCCACGATCCCCTTGAGCTCAGTTTTGGCGCAATTACAATGTCGGCACTTGATTGGTCGAACAGATTATCTTTCCACCGATGCCCCTAAAGGTGCTTACTTATCTACTGCTCAATCAAATTGAAAGAAGTTTGATGAACAGTAATTGAACAGTCAGTTAATATGCATGCAAGCGAAATAGCTAA
Source organism: Philonicus albiceps (assembly GCA_963969385.1). NCBI lineage: Eukaryota > Metazoa > Arthropoda > Insecta > Diptera > Asilidae > Philonicus > Philonicus albiceps. The sequence continues at coordinate 7,700,696 of OZ017775.1, forward strand.
AGTGAAAGTTTCCCTTTTTTCTTTTGACTATTTATGAGCATCAGCTACTGAGAAATAATTAAAAACAAGCACAAATTCTATGAATACGATGTTAGCTTAATTTTATGTTATATTTTACGATTAACTTAGATATAATAAGCTCAAAAAACTTTTAAAGCGACACGATATATAACTTGATTAATATGAAAATATTTTGATAGAACGTTGATGAATTTTGACAACAAATTTTGGACGAAATCTCTTTTCAAAAGTACAATTGATTCGTTTATTTTGAAATTGATTAATTACTTTTTATGAAAAATAACTAACAGTGTGGATAGTCGCAAACAAATTTAAAAACTCTAACTTGATTTCAAACCCCCTTAAAGGATACTTCCGAATTGAAACTGGCTTTTCTATACATTCGCAAGCACAAAATAGAATCATTTACACTTTTTTTCCTAAAATCCTTTCAATTTTTCCTAGTTCTTTAAACAATGATCGCTAGTTCCAAAATTACAACATCTTCGTCTGAAAAGCCAATAGGGTGGTGATTTCGTTTTTTGTTCGCGAGTGTAAAAGATAACTAAGCATCATGTTATAATAATTTAAGAAATTAGAATCGAATTTTAAATTTTTAAAAGAAATATTAAGAACCTCCATCCTCACCTATATTTTAACAGCAATCAAAAACAAAAATCGCCAGTTATGCAGTCTGCTGATCGAATGAATTCATGGAATTGGGTTAATAGTTTTCTGCTTTTGTCAGATCTTACGGAAAAAAAACTCCCCATCCTCTCGCATAACCTAATTATAAAGTTCAATGTCCGCAAAGCACCCCGTCACACAAATTCTTATTCTGAGGGAACTTTTGCCTCATGTCCACGATCACGGCAATCATCACCACGATCGCTCAGAACAACTTCCTGGTTGGAATGATGCTGCCGCTGCTGCTGCTGATACTGCTGCAGGCGGTGGACCAATGCGTCTTGGCCCTTGCCCAACATTTCCTCGATTGTCTGCCAAATTTGCGGGCCGCCTTAGTACATCAGATATGCGGCCGTGAGGTCAAAAATAATTTTGAAATCGACAACAGCCGGCCAGAGACATTTTTATTGATATTACGCGCGCCAGTGTTCGCGATCTTGGCAGCGATGGCAGCGCCACTTTTGGATCAGTATAGCAACAAGATCAGGAAGTGATTGCGACAACGGACCAAAGTGGGTACGTAGAAGTCGGTAAGTGCGGTGGTGCTCGTTGCCCGAATGGCGAATCTCGTCCTCCTTCTAGGTTCTGCCAGTACGGGGTGCTTGATCAAGTGATCGCGTTCCTCTGTGCGCCCAACAGGTAGAGTGTGTCTGCTGCCTACGAGAAGCCCCAGTCAGTCACTCACTCGGGATGGGCCGATAGCCGGTCGATTCTAATCAGAACTCTCTTCTTTCTCGAGTGGCCAACAACGATTCTTGAAGCGTTTTTGCAGTAAATCTCAGGTGTGTAGAACCTGACTGCCCCGCGCCGCGGCCGCCACTGCTCCTCTTTCTTGCGCTGAGGGGGCCCACTGCTGTATCTACTGTTGCCGTTGTTGTTGGTACTGCTGTAGTCGCTGCTGCTGCTGCTGCTGCTCCCCATTGAAGAGAGGAGGCCTGTGAACGCGCGCAACCTAAACAGTTTCAGGTTAAAATTCAGTTGACTCATCCCGCCATGGTACCGTTAGGTTTGATTACACAACACAGCGCACACAACAGCACAACAGCCGATTGGCATTCACAAGGTAATGACGATGGAATGTTGCACATACCTGAGGTGCCTCTCGTCCGGTGGTGCGGTGGCGGCAGCGCTCTGTCCGGCCAATAATCGAGCCCCTAGGTGGCCCCCCCGCAGTTAGATGACATGAAATCAATTTTTTGGTGGACTCAATAAATTTTTTTCGCCTGTCGACGGATTCTTGTTCTGTCCTAGTAAGAACAATTCTGACTGGAGTGCTATTGAAGCCTCAATTAGACTATCCCGGAGCAAAAGAAGGGGACTGGTAATAATTCCGCTTAGTGCGCCATCTGGTCACGTGTTCTTTTGATTAAGGTAAAATCTGAAGAACACATAACCTCAAGCGCCCCCGCTGGTATGCGTGACGGTTCCACCAATGTATTCTGCGACACTTTGCTGGTGTTTCTTTAATTTTTGTCCAGCATGGATCCCTGCGGGAGACCAATTACTCGGAGGTCACATCTCAACGTTTTTCACAAAAAGCTGCATGTTCCGTTCCATCTCAGCAGCAAGCGTAGTCTCTTCGATAAGCCAGCCTAGTTCTAGTTCTTAAGATGCTAATTTTCCTCTAGAATATTGTCGGAACTGTGTTGAATGTCTAATGAGGCAGATCACGGTTCCGACGAGCGAATTTGTGACGCTCTTAGTACACAGCCAGGTCACGGAAATGCCTTTTTTTTTGCTGTTGTATAGGTGACCGCAACGATATCAAGCCAATTGATATAAGGAATTTTTTTGCGCCCCCTGGCGGCGGACACTGGGAGAGGTTATGGTCAAGGTGTGAGTTGTTTTGTTCTTCGAATCGCCGTTGTTTCTTTTTATATATATTTATATATATATATATATATATATATATCATTTCTATGGCGAATCGAAGCAGTTCAACGGTTGTTACGAAATCCGTTGCTTCACTCTACATCTAAAAATAGACACACGTCTGGAGATCAAGAACAAGAAGAAGAGACCCATCGGCCGAAGAGTAAGAACGATCAGTGGATCATGAGGGTACTTTACGTATCTAAGGAACGGTTCTGAGCCCGAGAAGCAGTCTTGCTTCCGTGGCTTATCACCTCTAGCCCAACGATGAAGTGTTAAATGCGTGGTTAACGTAAAACATCGCGCAAGACGACACATTCGTTGGAGCTGCAATGTCTGATTTTTTAGTCTTCCGCTCGTTTTACATTTTATTTTATTTTATTTTTTTTTAACGATTGTTAAGAATATTTGCTTACACGTGTAGATATCCAGGTTTTATCACTCTCTTGGCTTATTTAGAGTTTATTTAACTGTCGCACCGCTTAAGCTCAACGACTCATATCATTGGAAGGTTGGCTGGCTGCCACCATTATTGCTACTCCGTTCTGGGTCTTGTTGACTGGCTAACTGCCTAGCTAGCTGCATAGTCGGGTTCAATGGACAGGTGTGGTGTGATTTAATGCACACGCAGCACCTTTTTGTTGCCCCGTTGCATTCTATTTAATAATTACAGGAAAGAGGATGGGGGGGGGAGCTTACTGTGTGTTAGCCTTTTTTGGTGTTCAATCATATTGTGCAGCTGGTCGCAGCTCACTGGTATGTTCTAAGAGCACATAAAATTTACAATCGCAGTTTTTCAAGCAAACGGTACTAATAAACTTGCCTTTATGGGAACTTCATTATCGACAATCAGTGTAACACGCTGACTGTATTACCAATAAAAGAGAAGCATTAACGAAGCCTTACATTTTATTTTATAAAATATTCGAAAATAGCAATTAAAACCGACTTTAATCTATTCCTGTTAGGTGCATACTACTGGCATATTGCGAATGAAGAATCTTTGCATTATCGAAATTCTTCAAAATAAAAATTTACTAGAAATAAACGAAATTTGTCAGACTAATTAAACTATCGACTGATCAATGAAACATTTATAGTGGCTTAAAACCAATATCACCGGTAGAATATGCTAAAAACGTATCTCATGCAATTCGCTTTAGCTTATTTCCCAAGGGATTCAAAGAGAATTTCTTAGCAAACCACTAAAAAAATTAATTTCATTTTTGGTAAAAGGTTACAGCATTCAACTGCAAATCAAGTTCCAATACGTTTTTACTCAAATTTGAAATAAACTTCCCAGCACCCATTTGAGTGTGCTGAGATATTTTTACCTACCGTATACACGCGAAACAAACTAAGAAAAAAGAAAACAAAAACAATGTACAACAATAAATTTCTCATGTGGCAACCGTCTGACATGATACGACAAAACAACCAAAAACCCCGCAAAACCAGTGAAATTCACCTTTTGGTTGCACTAAATTTCGTTCGTTTGTAACTTAGTCACCTTGCCAAGGTAGGCAAGTGAATCGTGCTATTTGAGAGCGCACTGTTCTGCGATACTCGAGCAAAACATGGCGACAAATATACAACAGCATTAAAAAAAAAAACAAAATAAAAAATTAAATAAAGTACGCTCACCCGCCGCATGCTGCATTTTCAGCACTTTTTTGCATTATATGCAATACGTTTGCGCCACTTTTGGAGTTTTCGTGAAATTCTCTCATTTCTCAGCTGCACTTGCAGCCGCACTACCAATCCGCTGAATTTCCGAAAACAAATCACGAAATGCGTCTGTTACTCTGCCGTGCCGACATCTCTTCGTTCCGTCTGTTGATCGTCAGCCGTTGGGTGTTGTGCGGTGCTCTGTACACGAGCCTGTTCCGAGAGGAAAAATCAGGCAGTCTACATTGTGCCAGCGATGATTTGGCGAGATTTCGTGTTGCAATTTTCCGCACTGTGCCGCGCAGAAGGTGGAAAGGTGAGTTATGGACAACATCGAACAGGTTAGTAGCTAAAAGTGCTGAGGAAATGTTTTCAGTTGCTTTGAAGTTCGCGCCGTATGCTGTAATGGAGTTATGTCATAGGATCAGTGCAATGCAATTCCACTGCATTGGTATACTTTACTGTCTGTCTGTTTGACTTAGGTGCTTGCGAATTTCGAGAATTTTTAGGTGGACACAAAGTTACACTGCATTATCCGCTCTGATTTTCAATTTTTTTTCGTGTAATACTTAAGAACGGTTACATACAGCACTACCGAATAACGTTGTATAATTTCCGGACGAGTATACGCATTCAATACTTCAATTAATATATTTATGCCCGCTTTCACGTGTCTAAGCAAAACCTTCAATCTGTTGAGATAAGCCTTAGTACCTATGCTTCTTGGTCTATACAAAGCACATGTAAATCATGTAAATCCTCAAACAATTTTACTTTACTCCAGTTGCCAAGGAATCGGTATAGGAAAAAAGTTTCACAAGCAAATAAGATTCTCGCCCGGAAGCAAAATTTTATCAAGAAATAAGTGTTCATGTGTTCGGACACTTCCTTGAGGTGCGGATCATATATAAAGTCGAAATCATAACACACGTTCCGAAATAATACTAAATAAATGAAAAAAACAACACCATTTTGGATAAATTCGTCGTTTTTACCAAGCATTTATCACTTAAAATTAGGTAATTGGAATTTGGTTGATTTTAGATAAAACATTTCCTAAATTAAACTATATACAAATGATGTAATTTTAACCGATAGTCTTTTATGCGGTATCAACATTTCAGTACTACAGTACTACAATTATCAAAATCAAGTGTTCATAAACTGGTAAATGCATTTGTTGACAATTTTAAAACAACATGACTAATTTCGAGACAGCAAAATGTTGACAATTTTGAATTGGGCATATGACACAGAAGGAATGATTTATGGTTTGCTGCTTTTACTAATCCTTTTTCTTTCCTTAAGCCAAATTCGAAAACTTCTAAAGGTGAGAATCATTTGACAGCAAATTGTTTGCCAGCAGGTGAATGTCAGTGGGTAAAAATCAGTCAACAACATTGCAAATGTCGAGTCATATGACATTTCCAAAAATTAAACATTTCAGCTTCGGAATAATGAATTATCTCTTAAAAATTGTTATTAATGAGCTAGAAAATCTCATTATGTTCTAATTTAAAATATTTTCTGTTAGTTGTAGTCTTCATTCATTTTTATTACTACTAAAATTTCTCTTATCATTAAAAGTTTTATCTTACTCCACCTCACAACTGCGAAGCAGGAGATGCCTACTTTTTCTTTCACGTTCGCTGCTATTCAATAATACAAATAATAAAAAATTCTTAGCATTTTCCTACCAGCAATCCTACAAAATATTATTTAGTATTCTAGTAATTGTTTATAGCTTCCATTAAGCGAAATGAATAAATAAATAAATAATAAAGAGGATTTTCCTGAGTTCACCTTTAAATTCATGTTCGGTAAATACTGAATTATTTTTGAATTAGAATATTTCAGTGACTTAGCATTTTATTGCATATTTCTAGCATACTTGTCTGTAATCCCTTTATAATTTTCTTTAGATTTTATTGCTCTCAATTTAAATTGGGTGCTAATCTTTTTGTATAAAAACCAATCTGCACGCTCTTAAGCTCGATTTGATTCAACAAGATAAAGCAGTACTTTTGTGACAACTGGATAATGCCCACATCCGATGCACACATTTCGTCAGGGACGGCGCGTCGCTGTCGGCGTCGCCGTCGCTGATCGTCACTCCTCCAACGGCTGGATAAAGAAGGCCATGCAGTGTGAGACTCGCCGGTATAGAGCTCGTTTGAGCAGCCTCCAGACGCGTAAATCATTCAATTCTTGCGGTATTCCATGACATGAGGAATAATTTTCAACTCCTAACAAAACTGAAATTGATTGCCTTCATTTAGCATGAAATTAACAATTCTAGATCACTTGACCTGAGCCAGGCGAGGCGGCCGCGCGCACAATTAATGTTGCGACTGGCGAATGACTTTGACATTATTTATAGACTCCGTAGGTGACACTTGAACGCTGCGCTTATTAGAATGCAGCCAAACGCCACGATGAAATGCAATATTTTTTTTTTTTTTTTTTTTTTTTGTTATTTATCGTTCCCCTCCTTTGCGGAGAAACCCTTCTAAAATCAGATTCTACGTTCCGTTGTTATGAGTACCCGACTGGAAATTAGTTCAGGGATCCCGGATTATGATCAAATCTGGATCAGATTTTCCTTAATACGGCCATCTGATCAGAAACTGATCAAAGTACAGTATTCTATCCCTTTCTCCGGTCCCCTGATCAGCAACTCATCAGAGTACAGTATTTCATCCCTTTCTCCGGTCCCCTGATCAGAAACTTATCAGAGTACAGTACTTCATTCCTTTCTCCGGTCACCTGATCAGTTTCTTATCAAAATTTATTATTAAAAACCTTATTATGGTCCCATTACATAATGGGACATACGTTCTTAGAGTCAAGATCGTATCCGATGTTCTGAACAGAATTATAATAAAAAATTTAGTATATTTTTATATTAGTAGATCTATTATTAATTAGATCTATAGATCTAGCGATAAAGATAATTCAATTATTGTCGTTACGTAAACTTTTTTGATTGAAATCTGATCAGAAAGACTGATCATCGGTAGATCCGATGCCTTTATCCGTTTCTGAAAATAATTTATGATCACGATCAGATCCTTCAAACAAATCCAGAGCGGATCCGTTGAACGGATCCTGTAGAGATCATACAAGGCGTGACGTTTTTCGGTCATCTTCGGATCAGGAAGCCTGATTTATCCCTGATCAATCTTCAGGCAATCCTGATCCAAATCGGACCCTAGCCTGAAGTAATTTCTAGTCGGGTAGTTACCTGGAAATTTTGCACTGTTTCGTGCTGGGAAGATGTAATTGTTAAAGCGGTGAAATTGCACACAGCGACGTCCCTCATTATGTTGTACAAAGGGGACTAACCTAAACCGTCCCTGAGGAGTTATATAATCCCCATAGCAGCGCTTCCTGCATTGCAAAAACCACTGCGGAATGGCAGACGAAATGACGGCGACGAGACGAGCAGCCCGAACAAAAACCAACCGCCCAGCGACGGAGCGGTAAGAAAGACCTCACGGCTGGCAACGGCAGCAATGCCGTAGTCCACAGATATTAATTGGAGTCGAAGGCATGAAGGGAAATTTGGTGTCTTGCTAGGCCTTTAATTGGGCAGCGACACGGCCACAAAAACGGATACAAATCAAATTAGCCATCTCTGATTCGCCTTCCGCATGGCATGCTCCAAATCGAGAATCGAATCTTTGCCGCCAATTTCATCTAACCGAGCGTTATATCGGTAATGTAGGGCATACCACCAGTCAGAGGTGCCCCGGGGGCATCTTGGCACCGAAGGCAAACATTACTTGATGAGAATTGTGACCAGAAAGTAGAAACAAATCATTCATCGTTTGCGGCAAGAATGCGTCGCGCTTCATCTAACCGATAGGTGTGGGCTGAATTGTGAGGATTGCTCGATCTCTGCGCAATCGACAGACAATCCAACAACTTCTTGTTGCACAACGTGACGCGCAAAAAAGAAAAAGAAAAAAAAAAACGATCATTGTTTTCGCACTGCATCATCGATTGCATTTAAAATTTCGCACGGGGCACGCAAAATGTAGAGCGATTGCTCATCAACAAGGCTTACATTTAGCATGCTAAGCAGCCACTCAGACGAGATATTCAGAAATAGAAACTTATTAGCAACTTAAGAGGAACTCACCTTTGTTCTGTAGAGCGGATTGTTGAAATCCCAGTCAGGTGCAACGAACAGGTAGCCACACTTCGAGACCTTACGTGATGCCTGAAACGGAATAACCGTTTTTATTAAATACGAAATAAATACACAAAATGAGCGAAAATCAAATAAAATTTACCGAGTTCGAACTAATGTGGCGAGATTTTAATTAGCGACGATTATCTTGAATTTCTAACGGAAGCGGCCCGATAATGGCCTCCGATATATTTCGCGTTTATGGCGTGAAAAGCATGAAAGATGCGCTTGCACACGCCGCAGCTTATTACATGCTGCATAGGATTGGTACGGAGCTGCAACGTGCGCTAATTTGTTTAGCGGATATTTTACTGGCGTGTCTAGTGCGGCGGGGCGTCCTTAATTTGAGTGATATGGTTAGGTGCAGCTGGATAGAATAGTGGCGGCGGAGTTTATTGCACTTTTTATAGCAGAAAATTATGATGAATATCTTGGTTAGGTCAATAGCTCGTTGCTGAAGATTAATAGCGTGAAGCAAGGAAATGCCTAGATTTACTGCTTTTGTATATACGACAAATGGAATGAGGAAAGGAATGTAAAACGAATTGAAAGATTATGCACTTCGGCTCAATACTCATTTTATTTCGCATTAAAAATCTAATGCCTCGCTGTAATAAATTTCAAAGTAACGGTCCTATTAATTTTTAATTTCACACTTCATCGGACTCTAAGTGCATTTTAATTGTTGCTTGAAATTGTTGTCGTTACAAAATGCCGAGATTTGTTTTCACACCCATCATACCTATTTGTCAGTTTGACATATGAATTAAATTTACTTCGTAAAAAAAATATGTAATCCTAGTCAATCGCTAGAATTATTAGACTCGCTTGCATATAAATTGTTTCGAAACTTTTTTAAAAAACGTTTACATCAAGATTTTACAATCTACGAAGTAAACCAGTTTTCATGATAACCAAACTTAGATAACGTGAATTGCGCCTGAAATATCGAGACTCGCTTTCAGGAAAAGAGATCATCGCAATAAATAAATAATTTCTCAAATACGTAAAAATATGCCAAGAATCACATATGTATGAGGTCGTTGAATTCCTCCATATATGCATTATAAGCATCGAGTCTCGAAAACTAAAACTATTTGTGGTTTGGTGATTTTGTAAAGCCAATTCACTCGACTGATTGGAATTTTCAATAGTAAACACCTGCAGGCAGGCAGTTAACTTCACAACATGCAGCTGCATCGGTTAGTTAAAGCCTCTGCTTACTTTGGACGATACAAAACAAAAGACGCAGCGCGGCGCCTCCAAAAGAATGCTGCCAACCTTGTTGAATAAGTTTTCATATGAAGGTCTCTCTTTACAGCTTTTGTCTCTTGGCCGAATGAACCAGTGTAGCCAAACCCACGACACAGCATGGCACAAAAGAGAGAAATAAATAAATTTAAATTTTTCTACAACCTGTGCGGCGACCAGTTTGCCACCCTGTCCCAAGCAGTCACATTAATCTTTTGCCAAAAATACAAAAAAAAAAAAAAAAAAAAAAAAAAAAACATTACTTATTAGCGCGCCAAACTAGTTCGACAGTTGAGATTTTTCCCCACTTTAGCATGTATTTAATACCGTCGTAATGCTTCCAATAAATGCAATTAACTGGTCCGTTATTTTCGTATCTTATTAGCAAATTTCCCGACGGGTCACATAACTTTTCATAATTTTCAATTTTTATGGACAGAGCCAGATCAGTAAATTGGCAAAACCACTTTTAACCGCGCTAATGCATCGTATAGCATACTGCGGATAATGCAGATCAAGTCTTAAACTAGCTCTTTGCCATACAAAGTTGCAGCTAACTTCCGTTTGAGGCGATTTTGCGCAGAAAATCAGGTAAATGAATAGGAAATTTATGCAAGAAAAAGCATAGACATGCCAAGGTAAGGTTTGCAACAAATGATTTGATTGGCTGCTAATAGCCGCGTCGCATGAGTGAGACCACTACGAATGTTACAAATTTCGTGACTTAATGGATCATTTGCATACATATGCTTTTTGGTGCTGCACGGTCTTATGATCGCGGGGGACCTGATCAAATTAATATGAGTGGCCGGGCATGCAAAGTCGATGGACAGATAAATGGGCGATACTCGAAATGGGCATGCTACTGTGGGTGTGCGAATGAACCAATTTCTATTGACTAATCGCTTAAACTTAACAGCCATACTTACGGATTCCTCGGTCGGCTAGACATGCAAAGGAAGGTGAAATGTGAAAAAGAAGGTAAGCAAGAGATAAAGACAAATAATATTGGTAACCGCTCGATTTGACTCTAATCGAGGCCGCACTGGCGGAAGAATAAATCTCTGGGAATAAACCCGCAAATGGTAGACAATTTGGCGTAACTATTACTACTCACAGGTCGATACAGCAGCACGGAAAACGGTTGTGGAATTGCAAAAATGGCGGGAAAAAAAAATTAAATTATTGTAACTGCCGCCGCCGCCGACTGGGTCTATTGGTTAACCCCGTGGTAACTGCTCCAATCTGCAGAGGTGCAGCCACATTTCTCAGGTGAGATCTTTTCTTTTTGCTACTACTGCTTCTGCGACTAAAGTTGGCTGGTTAGTAAGTCTTCTCTGGGCCATCCCAGTCAGAAAGTGAAGAGACAACATCGTCGGTCCGCGCAACATTGAAATGTCAATGAAGTCACGACGCAGGGCAATTACTGTTTAACCGGTTTAATGTCAACCAATTTTTTCCTGCCTCAATTCAAACAGCAGCCCCAGCCAGTACCACGAGAGTGCGGGTTTCGCTTTTATAGCTTTTATTTTAGTTTAGTTTATTTATTTTTTTTTTCCCATTTTAAATTCGATGCCGGCTTTACCATTTTACCCTTTTTTCACGTATGTTCGAAGCCTTGCACTCGATAATTGCTATTGCATCGGGACAACATTTGACATCGTGCTGCTATTTGATGACCAACAAGAAACTGGTTGAGACCCCATCGTTGAAACGATCTGCTTTTATTTACTTTTGTTTAAATTTTTATTTTCATATCCTCTTATTGCGTGTGTGATGACTAATTCTTGGATGCATCGAATGTGATGATTCATTCAATGCACCAAGATCAATTTTATTTTTGCGGTTAATGTCCCCAAAGATACCACACCTACATCCGATATCAATTCAAATCTGACAAAATGTGCAATGTCTGATACAAAAAATAAAAGGAAATAGTCAGAGTAAAGGAAAGTGATCTAAAGCTATGGGCCGATACAACTAAAGCTACTTGCCGACCTGCCATTTGTTTTGACGCTTAAATAGCCTTTCGAAATGATCATTTGAGCCGTCTGTGTGTCGCTGTTATTAGCTATACTTGCTATAAATTTTAATAATACTGCTTTACAATGAGCTTGATGTTTTTATTCTGCCAGAGATGTAATCATTAGAGGTAGGCTCGTTAGGAAATAGACATAAATTTTTTAAGAAATTTCATATCCACCCGAATGGATCATTGTCGTACGCACTTATGATTCACTTAATTGCTTGATGAAACCCATACCCACGAAAAACAAAGGTTGGGTCCAAAATTATTTCAATTAAACTGCCAAAATGTCCGTGAAGAAAAAACAAAAAGGTAAAACCAAAACAAAAATTACTTTGGCCCGCATTTAACGGATCTGACAAGGGTAGGGCATCCGGAGCAACGTTGCGGTATACAACGGATCGTCGCACTTTATCGCATAGCAGCCCTGGGGTTATCACCTTTGGGTGAAAGATGCCCAAAAATTTCATGTAGCGATTTTTGCTCCTATCGATCAGAAGTGAGCAAGGGAAAAAAACAAAACTTAATTCTGGGCGTACCCGGATGATTTCTCCTGTTTTCACTTGAAGTGGATTTCTTTATGCTTGCGCGTCGTTTTCCGCGATTTTTTACCAACCGCTCCTCATGAAATTGCACAGGGCACATACGAGATATGCCCCCTTCTGATGAAGGTAGACAATATTGTTTTTTTTTTCCAGGCGTTTATGTGGCGACTGTAAGCTATAATTTGGTCAACTTTCTGGGAAACAGACGTTGATTTTAGCCGCAAGGTCTTCTTGTGCGGTGCCAAAGAGCGCCCGTTGGTTAGCGCACGTATCTCTTAAGGTCAATTACTCGAAATCTGTAAATTTTTTCTTCTTATCAACAGCAACAGTGATGCCGGGTAACAAGCATTTTACCGGTTTTCTTTACTCCCATTTTAAAGAAGTACTCTAAACGGCAATTTTAGGTAATCTGGTCGATTTTGGAGAACAATATGAGAGTGAACTAGTGGCAGTAGCCAAAACAAACGCCAGAAAATCACAAATAATAACGAGCGATGCACCTGTGCACCAAAAACAGCAGTAGCACTCACCTCTCCACACCATTCGAGAAAGTTGACACCTCCGTAGCAGGTCGACGCATTCCTGTTGAGGTTCAGAATTGAAACAAACATCGCTCCAGGCCAAACACAACTCTGGTGGAAGGTAAAATGAAAAAAAAAAAGTAAAAACTGAAGAAAAACGAGCAAAGCGCACAGCTATGCATCATCACCATAACTCCAATTCACCTGAGCCTGAGAGAGTGTAGAGCACGTGCATTTTCGCCTAGGAGAAGTTGATAAACAACTTTCCATCATGTCGTCGTCAAGTGAAATCACTGCAGCGCGTTTACAGCAAAACAGACCATCGTGCTGGACCTATCGAGTCTCACGCGGCTGATGCAACTGTCTTATCTTTGCATTGCCGACACGAGGGCATCATAGAAACAGACAACGACTCCCATGCTATGCCTGGTTTATGGCTAGGTAGGCTAAGGTTAAGGTTGAGGATAGTCCGACCAATCGTACATCGGCTAAGCAGCACAGGCAGCAGCTTCAGGTGCCACTGTGGTCATCTGCGGTAAACAAAAACAAACGCAAGGTTTTGCCAACTAAAAATAGGAAAGGAAAGCTGAGGCCGCCAGGTCTAAAGTAAAGTGACTCAACCGGCACAGCACGGATGTGATGATTTCTTATGCAAAAATTTCACGCGTGGGCCTCCATCAGCATCAAGTCCATGTCCCGTAGGCCTTCTCGGGTGCTTTCGACTTGGTAACGAAAATTTGCATATGCGATGGCCTTTGTAATTCGGTTGAAATCGAGATCGATACTCGAGATAATTTTAAATCCAAATGGAAACCTCTCTTTCCTGTTGAAGGAAAAAAACAACATTTTCTTGTGGTTTTATCAGAAAGCTTATCCATTTCGATGTTTCGTAAGTTGCAAAGATTTTCCTGTACGTAAAAAGTTATTTAATCAAAATTGGTCTTTTTAAACCATACCCACTATTAACAGGCAGCCGATTTAAATTTACCACCGCTTCTCTTGTGGTGATTTTTTGAAAAATTATACTCATTAGTCCACTATTATAAAAAGGAGCATTACATAATCCGAACAATGTTTTTACCATCTCTTTCATAATAGAACATTTCAAGCATCACTACTTTTAATTATACCACTGACGCATGCTCGCTGGTCAGATTAGAGAACTAAGGGCCCCTGGGAGTATGGTTGAATAGCCATTTTTTTCTTTTGAGGATCACATTGATTCGATTGTAAGCAAGGCCTAACTCTACCCTCGGCTTTGTTAAGCGTTGATCGAAAGAATTCTGTTTTGTTCTTTCATCAGGCCCATTCTTGAGTATGCTAGGTTGGTTTGATATTCGTCTTAGAAAGATTTCCTCTGTGTAAACTTCCCTGGAACATCCTTTCTCCTCATTCGAATGGGCTCAAACAGCTCCCCTGCAATCCTTGGAAGAACATCGCAATGATTATCGAATTGTTTTCGCTTATAAAACTATTTGTATGTCTGATAGAATTAATTCCCCCGAAATTGTAGCTCTATTTAAAATTTCCGTTCCGGCTCGTTTATTCAGAGTTCAAGGTTTCTGCCATACGCCCCTTACAGCACAAACTATGGCTTAAATTAACTCTTTTCATCAATATCATGCGCTTTTTACTCTGTTTTTAACAAAATTAGTTTTTCTTCATCAAAAACTAATTTTAAAAATTAACTTCGTTATAGTTGATTTCTACTTGCTTTGATTTTTATAATAATCAGATTCTTGATGAATAGGGGAAGATGGAACAAGACGAGATACTTAAGATTTGATGGCTAATAAAATTTCATTGTTTAGTATATAGGAAACTAATACCTAATTGATCAAACCTTTGATTATCAGTGTTCTTATTAATTGTTGTAATAGGAACATAAGTTTAAGAATAAATAACTAAACTATTGAAAATGGCACATCTACTCATCTTAGCCCACTCAAGGGGTAAAATAGGTTGCCGCTAAAACAAAAGTGCGGTTTAGTATTTTAATTTTGTAAGTATAATTTCTCGCCATTCTAAAACTGAAAGAAATACAAAATAAAATAAGAATTAAATAATAAATGTAGAATCTCGTCTTTATTTACCTATACCATCTCTCCCCTTGGGTGATTCTACACGAAAGTTCATATACCGAAAAAAACTGCTTAATTCTTATTTTCATGTCTTGTTTGTATGGCCTCTGAAAATAATCCAGCTTATCACAAAAACTCCTTATTTTATAAAGTAATCACGCCGCCAATTTTGAAACTAAATTTAGATCAATTCAAATTAGATCAAAGCAAAAGAGACCTCCTACTTTGATGTCATTAACAACATTGATAAGGGCAAATTGGACACTTTTTGGTTTAGAAAATTTTAATATTATCAAGTCTGACTTGACTACCTCAAGATCAAGACCAATAAGGTAAACGATAATGTCGCATTTTTATAATGGTGATCCTGTAATTTTGAGATTTTGATGTAACTTTGAAAAATTCTAAAAAGCTTAGGTAGACCTAATATGATAAAATTGTCTGATAATAAAAATAGCAAAAGGTATTAAAAACTGATCTTGTTGTTTGGTTATAGTCCGCTTTCTCTTATATAAAAACCTCATCACATTCCTATGGCCAATTAGCTGAATAAAAATAGTTTTCTTGACCCCCCTCCTCCCCTCAGCAATGTTGGCAATTGAAGTGCGAAATTGAGGCAAAATTATGTCTAATTTTGTAGGCGGGCAGAGGCGAATCTTTGCCCTCTAGTGACCACCATCTATCGCAATTAAAGGGGTCCACCCAACCGGGCCGATTGTGCGCAATTAAAGTGAAAGTCACTTTCGGGCTCGTTCTGGCAATGATGCAGGTCGGCCGGTATTCACAGCAGCGGAGCAGCGCAACAATTATCTCACCACGTGCGCATAATCACACGGCACGCAAATATTTAGGAAAGAAATTGGAATATAAAAGCGAGAGAAATTATTACCGACAAAACGACAGCGCGGGCATACAAAACGGTTTCGAGTCTTGAACAGATAATTTTATTTATCTGACCCAAAACCGTGAGTGTCAACAGACCAGCAGCAGCGTATGGTTATTGGACCGAAAAGATAAAAGTGTCCACCCGTGTCAGCACGCGGAAGACTTTCACTGGAATTCTTTTCACGCGGCCAAAAAGCAGCAACAGTTGGAAGAGCGGAAAAACGCCCTCCCAAACTGCTCAAATTTCGTGATGGACAGTAAGCTGGAGTTGGGGTCTTATCGGTGATCGCTAAATCACGCTCGAATTAAAACAAATAAAGGGCCCCCACAGCAGCCGCTGCCACTGTCGTCTGTTGTCGTTTTGTCGCGACGCTTGTGACCCCGTTCATTGGCCAAAGGGCCACCCAAATCTATTCGGAGGGAGGGGCGGGGGCCGGTGATCGAGTGAGTGATCACATGTGGACGTGTATTCACCAATCGAATCACCCGTGGGAGAAACAGGCACGATGACCTCGCGCCACTCGTCGGTCGCGTACCCATCATCAATCGGCCTGCCTGACCAACTTTCTTTCATTCATTTTCACGATCAATCGAGTGATCGACTCGGCACGGCGGTGGCAGCATCAGGAACAGCAGCAGCAGCATCGATGACCGGACAAGACCACACCGTAACGATCAAACGCGCGGGGATCGCCAGATCTGATGAAGACCATTCAATCAATTTCCAATAACTTAATGACGGGCCTGATGATTGCGTTTGGATTTTCGCGGTGTAAACGTGGTGCCGTTGTTTGTTGGACGTTTTCACGATTAGCTTAATTTGCGTTCCGCTGTCTGTTGAGCGTGTGAAAACCTCAGGTATTTTCATCCAAACTTGGTGGGTTTATTTATTTTTTGGGACTTTTCGAATTACTTTAATGGACAGGTGCGCTAAATTGGATGAATTTTGTGGATCTTTCGAATCATCGTGCGGTTAGAAGCTAATTTATGGCTCTCAATGAAATGATCTGTTAAAGACTTGAGTAGAAGTAGTGGGCTGGGATTAGATAAAGACGCAATTTTATAAGTAGGTTGTAACATACTTTTGAAAATTTACGTTACAATGACTCATAAAGCTCTTGAAAGAGACATTTACAAATCGAAATTCGAAAACGAAAAAGTTATTTGTTCTAAACGTATTAAAAAAAAACAAAAGCCACAAATAAGCACTTCCTTTTAAATAATAAATTTTCCCCATTACAAAAATTAAAGAAATGCATTAAGTTTCGATTAAGTAAAAGATTTGAAGAATAAAGAAAACGAAACTAAAGCCATAACGAGTTGAGGTTAAAATATACAAACCCTTCTAAAATGAAAATCGAAATATATTAAAAATAAAACTACAACCCATCTCGTCTCCTCGGATTTCTTAAACGCAATTACCGAAAGAAAAAAAAAACAAATCATCTTATGAAACAGCGACATTTGCATAACAAGCATCCACAAATTGCCGTAGAAAAATCACGGCAGTTTTGTCCGCTAATTAAATAAGAGAAGCCGCGTCGAACGCAATTATCCGCACAAAGAGCAAAATCTCCACATCATTTGGCTTGAAAACTCTGTGCGAATTACGCAAGAAATATATTGCCGCTATTGCCCGATGGCCATTGTTGTAAACAAGAAGGTGCACAATAATGTGGTCGAGACTCGATCGATGGGTCGGGAGAAAATTTTAAGGATAATTAGCGGCAAAATTTCACGTACATCAAAGGCGCGTATTGACTCCGGAGGGAAAAGCGCATATCACCCTCATGCACCTCTATCATTAGCGGGAGCGCACAGTATAGAGATAATAAAAAAAATAAAAAATAAAAAATAAATAAATAAACGCAACATTCGCTCTGGTGGGAAAGAAACAAAGTTATGTAACTGCTGCGCGACTGCGCAACGGACTAACTTTACCCATTTATCCTCCGACCAGAGACTCAACAGAGCAAATTCTAGAGGCATCCGGTAGCCTATTGCTGCTACCGTAGCCGTATTAAGCATCACCGTCATCGGCGTCGCAATTACACCTTCTTTCATTTAATGATTCAGCGAAACGACCGTTGCGAAGCAGTTAATTTCTCAAATTTGTTGCGATCATTGATCGGTGACGAGCTCCTTCTTCTTCGGGCCTTTATTTTTTTTTTTTAACGGATGCCCGGCCAATATGGTGGTTTTCTTACCGCTGCCGATCGGGTGATCGATCAGACAGTTCGCAATTCTTCTACCACATATACTCGCCAGACGGGGAAGAAGATAAATGATCGATTGAGCCTCCTCCTCCGTCCATGCAGCACCTTCTATTGTACTTTCGCTCATTTGCTGCAGAAACAAAATTCTCCCGGGCGCTGATTAATGAGTCGGCAAAGTGTTCGGACATAGTCCGTTCGATTCTAGTAGAAGAACACTATTTCGAGACTCGATCCCCCATCGGTCCTCCTTTTGTTTATTTTTACTTTACCTCTTTTTCTAAATCTTAAAACTAGAGAACAATTCACCGGATTTGGGGTATGCTCCTCTTCACTACGCCAATCCGGATATGTTTTGAAAGATCTCCGAGACTTATTTGGATGGATCTGGATAGGGATCTATCATTTGCGGATCATACTGAGTGTAGTCGATCGCGATCGCCCGGTGGTCGAACAGATGAAAGTCTTCTAGATAATTTAGACCACTGTGTGTGCGCGCGCGCAGGCAATTTTTGATGAATCCATCAAGAGGAGCCGAAATGAAAGATGAGGTAGATGGCCAAGGAGAAATTTTTCTGCGTGAAGTGTTGAGAAGCGTAAGAGCATACGGTCCAGTGTGTAGACACGAACGGAAGTAGGTTGCAAGAGGTGTTTTGCTATTTTGGCCACTTCACTACGGCTATTTTTAGAAGGGTAATGACTTGATTATTTTAGGTGAGGTGTGTAATTTCACCGGCAAATGAAATTGATTACTCGCGTCTGGCCTTTATTCGAGAGATTCTAGAAAAAAGAAAAAAGGCACGCTATGTAGGTAATCAATTGCAATTTGACTTGAGAAATGGAAAGATGGGGAGAAAAAGAAAAGAACACAGCTGGGTGGGTGGAATCTCACTTGCTACATACTTTTTTTTTTCGTTACAGACTAGTTTGACCAACCGAAATATTTTAGTGCCCTCGTTTTATGTAGGCTATTGGCATCATATTACTTACTGGTACCAATTACGTACAAGAGAATGGAAAATATATCGAGTCTGGATGCCAAAAGTGATGATTTAAGCCATTAAAATAGTGCCGCTTTTTTACGCTATTTATGCCCGGTCATAGTTTACGTAAGTTGAAAAAATTTTATCTTGAGCATTACAAGAATGAGAAAACAGAGCACTATAATTTCAAAATCTTTTCTAAACTAAATTTTTTAACGGATATTGAGTGCAAAAGAATGTTCCAATCAACTGCAAAAATTAGATTAGAAAGCTGCAAAAACAATAGAAATATTTTACGTTAGACACAAACGTTTTAAATAAACGGCTAAACGACTTAAACCCAAATCAACAAAATTGTGTATCTCAATCTAAAATTTGTATATTCGCTAAATTTGAAAGACGCTGAAATCGTTTCTCGACACACTATCATCGGCCCTAAGATTTACTGCAGTGCTTCAAACCCACAAGATCGCTTTCAAACAAACAACTTATTTAGCTCGTGGAAGACATCAAATGTTCGGCAGCTGGCACAGAATCAGTTTCCTTCACCTCATTCTGACAACGCGACAAATCGAATGCGAACAATCAATCGGTTCATACATAAAACTCGCATAAAATTTGATCACATCGAATAAATTTCCCACGAGAATTAAATAAATTGACATAAAATTGCCTTCTTGTTTTTGTCATGGTAATTTCGTTAAGCGCCGCTATTAGCAAACATTTTTTGGAAAGAACCTTTCCACGATATGTAAAAAAAAAAAAAATAGGAAAAGAAAAATGGCAAACAAAAGAGGAGTAAATTCAACTTAGGGGATATTTAGTAATCCCTGCCCAAACACCTCGACCGGATTAAGTCTTAACATACAAAGAGATGAATCCACAAAAAGGCCCCTTATCTTCGCTCTAACGAAGATACACTTGTTAGCTTTTCTCAAAGAAATTATGATAAAAAAAATAAAACAAAAAACTAGTCGAGTAGCGGAAAAAATACACATCAAATCCGGGCCGCACTCTTCGAGAGATGCCGCTGGCCACCGGGCCGGTAGAGGATGATCGCGCGCCGAAGAATTCCAACGAGAAGAAGAAGAAACAATTTTGGACAGGAACATTTTTTACGATCGAACAGTAAAGAAATAACAACGACAAAACGGAGGCAAAAAAAAAACCTCCGAAAAAAACCAGCAAAACATGTTTATTAGATTGGCTGACCAGTCAGTCACAACTACGGTCGGCCATCTATAGAAGGTGCGAGGCCAGGGGCGAGATCGAAGCCTGTGTCGTCCGGGCGCATCCATTCGCAGCATCCCAGGCATCATCGGTGTTTAATCCGGTAAAAAATCAAAAATAAAACAAAACCTGGCGAAAAAAGGAGCAAATTGCGGAAGAATCCAATCGCAGCCGTACATGATCTTGTCGTGGTCATCGGTGGTGCGCCGATGATGCGTTTCCCCGGATCTCGCGTGGAAGTGATCCGCCTTTCCCCCTCCCTTCCGAATTCAGGATGGAATATACCGAAAAATAGGCGCAGCGACCGCACAAAGCGCAGGCAAATTAGAACGTCTTCTCAAAAGGAATGAGAAAACAAAAGGAGCAGCCGATCGCATATTTTATCTTTAAGATCGCATGCTGCCTGCTGCCAGCCGCCGCAACATTACAGGGGAGATCTTGTAATCGATGTTGTTGCAGCAATGCCGCCCTTTTTCTGACTTTTTGTTCCTAAAGGTCAGCGTCTCGGCAGCTGATCAAGTGATTCAGTGATCGGTTCTCTCCTTATAAATCCGGAGGTAGACTGCCCCCTACCCTCTCAGGCCTTGTCCCATTGCTCCTAAATCACAAAGGGGGAAAATCTCCTCTTCAGAATTCGAGTCTCGACCGAAGAATAGCATCTCAGAAGTCTGAGAACTTCATAAACACAACAGACCAACAACAATGGACTGATGCTAGACAAATGATCTCGGCCGATCCAATCGGACTAAGGAGTCACTTCTCAGGCTTATTGCTGGTCGGCCAAGACGCACTGCGGGGGGGAAATTACTCAAGGACACGCCATTTGGTCAGTGAGTCTAAACTGTGCGTAAACTACGCGGCTCTGGCGAGTTCACATTTTTCTTTTCTCCTCCCAGCGGACTTACTCGGCCGATTGACCAGTGGCCCGGTCGCCGTCGATCGTCATGAGCATTTCTTTTGCACGACGATGACGACGACGACGATATTTCTACTGCGATCACTTAACGGCCTGGTTATGTGCGTTTCAAATGTTCCAGCAATTAGGCTGGGCATTATCTTCAGAAGGCTCTCAGTGCGCTGCACTGCGACTGGACTGAGGGCAGACTCCTTTTGTCTTTCGGATGTTTGC
Source organism: Philonicus albiceps (assembly GCA_963969385.1). Lineage (NCBI taxonomy): Eukaryota > Metazoa > Arthropoda > Insecta > Diptera > Asilidae > Philonicus > Philonicus albiceps. The sequence continues at coordinate 7,721,982 of OZ017775.1, forward strand.
TCTTGTCAAAGGACTGGAACTGGACAGAGCTGAAAGGCAAACATACTTGGCGTTAAACAGACCCATGAGTGAGGGACTTCCCGATGTAGTTAAGGAGTAAGTGAGTCATGAGTAAATTTTTAATGCATCTCTTGAAGACGTTCACAGTGTTCTACTGCCAGATACAATAAATTGCGTTCTGTTATATCTTTAAAGCAACTTTCAAATTTTCCATCTTTACTAAATGAACACCAATTAATTGAAATTAACTCTATTTAATCAAGAAAAATCTTGTAATCAGGTCTTGTTATGTTAGATTAGGTTTAAGTGGCTGCCATCCAGGCAGATTTAGGCCATAGTAGTCCCATTGTAATACCACAAGTGGACGGTTTCCCTCAATTCTCTAACCATCAAACCATTTGGAATCCCTGATGAACTGTTCTGACTAAAATAAAAAATCGAGATTTGAATATATCTCAGCTTAAACCGGACCGATGTGATGAGCCTAAACTGTACGGTAAGAATCGAGTCTCGAAACAATCAATTGTTAAAATCGATACATTGCCAACCGAGAACAGCACCACAGCAGGAAACGCAAAATTTTCACGTTGGAAATCGAGCACAACTTACATATCTCATCAATTTAAGTGACTGACGGAAATCCAGCCGTGGTATACATCCCTTTGTGACATATTTATAGGACAGGCCTATCCACTTGGACGGCTGAATAGCACCGGAATGTGAACGATACTGCCAACATCGAGAAAAAAGGCATATGCCCAGCAGGAGGAGAAGCAAGGCACAGATCAGGCAAAACCTCTTCTAGTCCGGCAACGCGATTTGCGGCGGCGACAAGAGGGATCCGGTGCAGAGATTGACAACTTGCTTGTTGCCGTTTTCGTAAACCGGTTAACGGATGCGTTTCGCCATTTAAAGGCAGGACCACAGTTGGCATTCAGTGTGCTTCCGCGTGCATAATTTTTCTTCAGCCTAGGCAATATAGCCTTATAGCTGGACGATGATCCTCCCTAGCTGGATTCCGGCAAAATGTTCTCTCCACTAGACGACCATGGGAATAGGCCGGTAATCGGCTTTAAATTAGCCGCCTAATTGCAGCCCACGCCAAGTTAACGTTCGATGGGTTACATAAGCATCCATGCGAGCATCGTTCGTCTCGTCTATAAATTTTCAGAATCGATAAAAATCCAATTAGCAGTAATCGATTTAATTACAACTAGACGTCACTTGATTCATATTTATGTGACGTACGAGTCTCGTTATGGATATACAGCTGCGGGCAGCGTCTTCGCTCGATACCGCGCCACCTTAGCGATGATGAACTGCACTATCCGGGCATCTAGCGATTTTCTCCTTTCGAGAGCGCAATGTCCGCCGAAGCAGCGATTATCGACGCTGTCAAGTGAAATGCTGCGATATACAAAAAACAAAAAAAAGGAAAAAAAAATACCGAACACGACGGCGGCCATCAATATTTCTGGGAATTGGCGTGGACTAGACGGGGCAGATACACCGCGGTGTGATGAATGAAATTTCATCGTGAACAGCCAGCCGCTGGACTTTATCGACTTGCGCTATGAATGGAAATCGGACTGCACCTCATCGGTCGATCGGTGTCCAGATTCGGTTGACTGGTTTCACTTGCAAAGTTCGCCTCTATCGGCTTTCATGGTTGTTCTACTTTTTTCAAGTTTTACTGCGACTGCACATCGACAAAAAACTGTATAGCCCCGGTGGGGCTGTAGATAATGCAGTGTTTGTCGCAAACCAATCGCCACATAAATGCAATGGCACTTTACAGGCTCCGGGTGCGAACTTAAGATTTGCACTGACAGGTGCTAGTGCCCCGCCGTGAAGAATTATTTTTTTTTTTTCAATTTGAAAACGAGATCATCCGGATTAAAAGTTGAAATCCTTTTAAGGGTTAAGCTACGCAACAGTCCCGTCCGTTTAACCACAGGCGAGCATTTTTTAGCATAGCCCCGCGCACACAATTTGCCCATTTTCTCTACTCGTGTCGTAAATTATCTCCTGACGGCATTTAAATGCCACTTAAAACCTGTCCGACGGTGCACAGTTCAATAAACATCTCGCGCCAAAGCTGCATCGCTAGGCGTACCACCAAACTGTTAGCTAAATCTGGTTATCGCCCAACTGAATCGGGTTAATATACCCATTCGGTGCGCGGAGGAGCGGAAGTGTGCACACGGCAGAGGTTAACATCAAACGTTATACCCCGAGAACATGATCGCTATCGCGGCAGGTATTAAATAGGCTAAAAGTACTTCCCCATTGCCTCAGCGATCACCAGTTGGTCAATATATCGAGATGCTGCGCAGATATACCTCAACATCTGCCCGACCATCTCCGGAATGTGTATGGGCAGTGCAATTCATGCCATGCTGCACCGGGCCTATCATCATCATCATCGAGTCTTCCCATCGAGTATCGAGATGCCTATTCATATTCATATCATTATCGCCGCTCTGTGGCACCGGCAGCACCAATAAGATGGGCAAACTTGATGTTCTGGGCATTGGTGATTAGCCGTCTGAAAATTTTCTTTATAATCTGGAGCAATTGGCGCCACTCGAATGACGACATCAATTCAATCGGAACGGTTAGAGTTGTAAAGATTTTGATTCTCAATCCTAGCATTCCTTTACACCCAACAATTGTTTCAAGTCTTGAAATTTGCAACTGTTCCGAAATTATATAGTTGTGAATTATCCATCGAGGCTCGAAATATTTATTATGAAGTTCTAAACATGCGCGGATCCAGAAGAATCGTGCCATGACCTTTTTTTTAAAAAAATGAGCATAATATGGTAAAACATTCACAATATATTTCATTCAGGTACTCTATTAAATTTAAGCAGTTCTACAAAAAGGGTCACTTCTCGGATAAAAAGTATAGATTGGATAGATAGCATTTTTCGCGACCTAAAAATTCATTTGCCGCCAAATATACACCACCTTAAGGTTGTTAAACATCGACAAGAAGCCGAGGAAACGTTAATACATATTTCCTTAAATCATAATACTAAAATAATTGGACTCTGGAACGCTCTGTCAAATAACGTTCAGACAGCGGGCTCTTCTGGTGCATTCCAAAGACGACTTATGGAACTGGTTGAATTATATGAAGTTTAATAGTAAACTTTTCTTTCTTGTAGTATTCTAAAACCAGCAATAAATAAATGAAAATATGAATGAAATAGTACCGACACGCTAGATATTTGCACTATAAGAGTTCAAGATACATTAAAAGGAAATTTATTCGTTGGTTACTAACCTAACGTTCTTAAGTAAATTGTAACTTCGAAATTTGTGTATTTCTGGACTTATAGAAAGAAATATTTCCATTTTGGTATTTTTAAAATGAAATCTTGTTTTTGGACTCAGAAACATTTCAGTTGAGGGACTTTTCAGAATGTTCAGTATTGAGCTTAAAAATATTTTCATTTAGGATCTTTTAAAAATGAAGCTTCTTAGCACCACCAGCAATGGTACCAACGATGAGAATGTTGGAGAACATCACTATCTCGACTAGTTTTCGATGCATTCTCAGGCTTTCCTATCATTTAACGTATAAGCCTAAGCATCTCCAAATTTATTTTATTTTTCGATCATTTAATTTTTCTCCGGTTCGGATTGTTTTACCCCTGATCTAAATATTTCTTTAAAAAAAACTACCCCAAATAGACCTATGTGACAACCCTCTGTTTCGTTTTCCTTACAAAATGTTGCGATTGACTTGTTTTACTAACAACAACGCCGATTCCAAAGTGAGAAATTACTTCTACAAAAATAAACTTTTATCACATTGCATATAATGCAAATAATCCAATTCTCAAAAAGTGTTCTATGTACAGCAAGACCAAATTCATTAAGTGATAGCCATTACGTGGTCAATTCAACTTACTGAAGTGATGTTATTTATAAATTAACTAGTACCATATGAATCTGGTTTTCAGCCACATTAAAATTTAAATTTGAAGTTATCAATAACAACAAACAGTTCATTAAAACATAGAACTCTAAAGCACTATCGGCTATCTATGCTTATTTCTAGAAGTCTAGAAGTTTCATAAATTAAACCTCACGATGTGTTATGTGATTTTACGAATCAAATTTTCGGCATAAAAGAATAAGCAAAAATAGACAGAGATTCGAAATTATAGCTAATAAAATGGAAACGTAATCATTAATATGCGAGCCTAATCGCGACTCAAAACAGAATAATCCCATTATTGTTAATCTATTTTAATTATAATTCATACCTTTCTACGCTAGTATTACATGTTATATGCGAGTATCATCATCACCATTAAAGTGTATCGGCTCTAAGTAATATGATGCTATTGGCATTAATGTTATTTTCGCCACTTTGTGATGGGTAAAACTGTTTTCGCTCTGATGATTAGGCGTCTAGAAATTCTCTTTATGATCTGTGAGCAATTGGCGCCACTCGAGTGACGACATCATTTTAATCGGAACGGTTACAATTGTTAGAAATCATCGGCACCGCGAGCCATTCCTCAGCGGTCACATTGTTGCTTTTTTTTTTTTTGTTTTTTGGACATCCACGAAAAAGCAGTAAGAAAACGGTGCAAAGTTTTCACCACTTGTTGTTGCTCGACTGAGAGGCACACGAGCCGATCGACAACCTGAGGTGATTACCTTATTTGAGCCAGTCAGGTGTGACAATGTCCCGCCAAGAACTGGCCGACCATCAAACCAAACCGACCGAAAGCAGTTGGCGGATTTTTAACTGGAATCAGTGCACTGTAAGTAGGCAGTGTCTGCCCCCAGGCCAGAAACGGTGCAACACACCTAACTTAACTTAACATCGCACACATTGGTGTGCAAAAGCAGACGTTTAAAGGTGAAATAAATTCCACTGATCACCACGAGTGACACCTTCAAGGTTAAGTAGTCACCGCGATTAATAGGAATCTTGGATCGAACTTCGCATGCGCACACGACTCACACGCTGTGTGTGCGTCGTGTCACGGCTTATTGTTTGCGAACAGGGCAAAAAAAAAGTCGCGAGCAAAACGACTTTATGGAAAAAAATAACACAAAAAGAAATAATTTTTTCGCGTGGGACATCAAGTTGACGGTTTATTGCACTCGTACACACTTGGCCGGAGCCATTTTTAGAGGCTCTCGTAACATTTGGTGGCGAGTCTCACACACCTTCTGCACCATACGATGGCGCACCGCAGCGGCCCACTTAAAGAGAGAGAGATAGGGGGGAAGTTTCCGTTTTTCTGGGACAAGTGTGAAGATATCTTAAAAAGGTAACGATAAGGCGGTACAGAAGTATTTATTCAACTCGAGCGGGATTATGACGGATGCTTGGGTGGGCCCTACTATCAGCAACTTAAACTATTAAGTATCTTGTCTTAAAAAAAAAAAAAAAACATATTTCGGACGAATATTTGTAGATTTTTCTCATCACACCTAAAAAATTCCAGAACTGATGAGAAATGCCTTTTAAATAACACGCTTAAGCAACGTGCGCAAGTCAGGCTTATCTCATTATTCTTCGGCTTAAGCATATTTACCCCAAGCGCTACACTATGCCATAAAGCATAAGGTAAATGCAACTCTTGGGCAATTTAATTACTTACCAGCTAATCCGATCGAAAAACTATGCTTACATAGTTTCGAGACTTGATTTCTAACGATTTAAGTTACCAGGTATTAACGGCTTCAAGTCTATTGCTCGAATAGTAAATTTCAAGAACTGAGCTTTGTTTAGCCAACTTTTTGGTTTATGAGCAATACAAACAGGTGGTTGATTTTTAATTGGTCAGAAGTAGCTACAAAACTTGATCATTATTATTGTTATTGTTATATTTTCATTTAAATATTGCTTCAGTTTCGAGACTAAATTTTTATTGTCATACAATACAGAAACTCAATATTCAATACTCGATTTATCATATTTTTTCTGAAGAAAAGCAATAAAAAAATACATAACAGTTGACCTTTTTTCAAAATTAAGCCTATATACTTTTAAAATGCATATTTGGAAAACCAAGCATCTAATTCGAGACTTGATTTATTTTACGCTCTCAATTTTTTCACTTATTTCGATTTAATTCCCTTTCTCTCATATGCAATCTACTTTAATTCGATGGAGAAATTATATCAAGACTCGAAGTCCTTGTAACCCTTATCGGACGTTAGCTTTTTACATGTGATTCTCACTAAGTTGCTTAGCTGATGCGTAAATGACAAGGCAATAGTGCCCACATTTTACATACAGCAAATTTCGTCACGAACCGCTTGTCTCCTCCTTTACTATTGTCACGTGAGAGAAGACCTACGACCGATAAGGGTTAACCTTACAATTAGTGATTAATTCGACACTCGTTAACTAATCTTGTCAATTAGTGCGTGCGTCAATAATGCATAGTGAAATTGCGATAATCGAATAAATTATGACTAATGATGCCGGAAGAATTTAATTGCAAACTTCATATATTTGCTGACATTGTAAAGTGAAGGTAAAAAAACCTTAATTTCATAAAGAGGATAAGCTATATTTTCATTCTTGAGTTGGTAATTTATTTGTTTTAATTTTTTCACGAAGCAGCAATAAGCAAACACAATAGTCTTCGACAGTTACAAATTTTAAATTGTCCGATAACGTTGCCGCCATACCGCACGCTTGTTTACACTTTCAGGTCAAAGTCAATGGCTGCGGTTCATCAATTATACTTTCAATAATAAAAGCAAATACAAAGCGATAACAATATTTTTCCACTTTTGATAGCTTTCGCACTGATGACAATACACAAATCGCGCTCCACTAGTCTTCCGGGGTTAGGGGCTTCTTATCGGGCTGTCGTAATGCCAACGTTGCTTTTTTTTAATGCTTAATTGGCACACCCACACGAGCTCCCCAACTGGATTTTCTTGCCAGGAATAGACGAAGCCAAACATATCGCTTGGCTTCCGCTGCCCTAGGTCCCTACAAAGCACACATGCCGGTGCAGTGCAGCCACAACAAAGTGCACGTTTCTCCTATTTTTCATTTCTACACAAACATTTGACCTCGATTAGTTCGCTCTAGTTGCTTGCGTGGTTTTTCTGCATTTTGGTTTTTTTTTCTATTTTACAGAGTCGCAAGCCTCAAATTGATCACTGTTGAGCGCATGCACCAGGTCCCGGTGTCGGTCGTCGTCGTCGTCATCGCCTGGAAGCCCTACAGTAACACCGACAAAGTGCCCGCAACAGCAAAATTCATTTGTTTGACTAGAGCTATTCATCGATTTTGTTTATAACTACGAGTACAACCCGCGCTGAACCAACAGACAGCAGGAATTAAGTAATTAAAACATGTTCTCAACCAAAAACCATTCAATTCGGCGTATACTGCTGTGGCGGGCTCCGTACCCAACTCATCCATCAAATTCACTTTCGAAATCACCCAACAACGCACCGGTGCGCGGCAATGCATACTGTGTATGCAAATGCAATTTTCCGCAGCCTCCTAACAAGGGCGAGGCTACCCAACCCCGATCCCCACGGGATCCCACACTGCCACAACATAACGCTCCATGAAAATGTGAATAGACCGACGATGTCTACATGATCAGAGCTCGGATCGAGACTCGAAACAAGTAGCGACCACAAAAAATTGCATTCCCAGCATATTTCATGGTTTTTTGTGTGCGCAAAGCGATCCACAACAATATCGCCGACTGGCGACGACGACGAATAAAACGGACGCCGGACGGTGCCCCGATCTTTGGCTCGTTTTCGCTTTAAGCAACCAGAGCACTTTGGCGCGATCAAGAAAAGATCCGAACCCGTGTCCGACTTGGCCGCCGCCGTGTCGCAGCGAAATGATAGGTGCACGTTCCCTGAGCAATGAGTACATTGTGACCAGTCGCATTGCGTTAACCGCAAGCAAGATTTTCGCTAGTGCCAAAAAGATCAGCAGTCAGCACCAACAATTCGTGTGATGTTTGGGCCTCGAAATTTTTGTGCGGTGGCGTTAACCGACACCCCGCCGGCACAACAAACAGCATCGAATCGACGAGTGTCGTCAATGTGCACTTTGCCTCTTGTCTTGTGTGGGCCAAAAGTGTCTTGGATCTAATAATAGGAGCACGATACCAAATAGCTTGCTAACTTTCATGGTAGACGAGCTGCTGACTGGCAGTAAAAGCGAAGGTACTTGCTGCAGATATTTCCCAGTTAACAATGCAGACGAGAGGCTCTGCACTGCACCGACCTCCTGGTGGCATGGGCTTTAACCGGAGGGATATGTTATAGCTGCATCGATAGTATGCACCCGCGCGTGCGCTCACCTCCTTCTTACAATCGCATTGCACCTCACTCACTTAGCAGAGTGCTGGGATTTTGCAAGAGGCACAGATTCCGTGCACTGCATAACCTCAATTCCATGCGAATTCGAACCCTGGGTACATTTGATTATCGCGATATTTTCTCATTGTTTTCGGTTCTGTTTTTGGGAAAAGGGTTAAGAGGTTTCCACGGTTCCCTTGTTCTTTGCATCAAAAGAAATCGAAAAGATATTTCACTTTGAATGACTCATCGATCGATCCCGTGCAGTGGAGCTTGTGCAGAGAAATCGAGTCTTGTAACTGTCACCATCTGTATTTTAAGCAATAGTTAGGGAAAAGGAGCAAGAATCGTGTCTTGATCCGGTTAACGAAGCGACTGAATCCTAAATAAGATTTAAAAAGATATCAAATCACAAGACTGTTTTCTTAATATGCTAAACTTGTAATTCAATATCTTGTAATAAACTAATGCTATCAATAGAAAAGTCTAGGTCGAGTCTCGAAATTAATTTGAATGGAGAAAATGTAAAAGAAAAATTTAGAAATGGGGTATTGAAACTATAAATTATAAACTTTCATTACTACTCTGACAAAACTGTTTTTCTTTTTCTATTTTTTTGACTCAGAATACAGAAGGAAGTCAGAGTTAAATAGAAAAATGATTACAAACTCAAAAGAAATATCGGCAAAAAGAAAAATGTGAAACCATTTTAAAAAAAAAAATTAGTTTTATTGTCCTAGAACAATGGTTGTAACGGCTTTGACGATTTTCTGTCTTAATTTAACCTTTCAGCCTCCAACTTTTCTCTTATCATAAATTCGCAGTTCGATAATACGCGGAACAGCTTTCAATGAAGCTGTCGTAAAATCTCTTCATTCACCAAGGTCGACAAAAACTCTCTCTATAGAACCACTTATCGCCTATAGATTGCAAAAACCTCGCTAAATCCGGTAAACATCATCAATCAGGCACTTTAAAACTCCATTGATAAAATAGTCGACTGTCTAAAGACGAATCGAACGGAAGTACCTACAACGCAACAGTGAAATCTGTAAAACATACCGCGACCATCTGGCACAGCTGTTTTAACTTCTAATAATTTTTTAATATAACAATAGTGCACCTCCTCTTTGATGCTCCTACGCTTGACCCCGATAAACGGATGATTATTTTGCAAATTTATTGCCCATCGGTCGTCCATCGACAAAATCGCCGCCGTCCAGTTTTCTATCCATCAAATTAGCAAAGGTCACGTCAAGACTTTCTCAGAAAAATCAATTTTCACTTTTTCACCGTCTTAGAGGTAGTCCGCTCATCAAAATGGCAAATGAACGAGAAAGAAATTTTGTTAGTGACGAAAACTTTCGATTTTCTCATTTTTCAACATTTTGTACACATTTAAAATTTTAATTTCCTTTTAATATCGCATGATGGTCATCTTAACAAGATCATCAATATTCATCTGATGCAGGTAGCTAACCTTAAGCATAAATGGTTCACAGATCTTTTCACCTGGGGTTTGATGGATTATAATACCATTTCGCGCCAGGTGACAAAAGCTTACAAACTTATGTTAGATATCTAGCGACTATCGATAATGCATTTAAATGCTTTTAAAAAACGGAATCGAATATCGATCGATAGAACGCTGAGTTGAGCGTGATAAGTTCAAACGTACCTTTATGGATTTCTCTAGCAAGACGAGACGATAGAGACTCTGTCAAACTCGATCATATTTCGCCGTGTGGTCCAGAGATGATTGCACCGATGATGATGATCAGCAGTTGGCGGCACCATCATTAAATAGTGCAGCACACTATCGAATGCGATACAGTCGATGATCGGTTGATAGAGAAGCGCATTACTTCTGCTCTAGAGTCCCGTTATCTTTGAGTAAGGTACTCGTACATTTTGTTCGTTGCAAACACATGTGCGTTTTATGCTGGAACTCTGTGCATTGTGCCCTCCTGCCGACCACCGCCCGCGCCAGAACTGCACCGTATTGTGGTGAGGCGCGATTTGCGCATGATCAGTTCAACTTAGCTCTGCGGCAATTTCTCTATATGGGGAAATGGACCCGTGGCGGATCCGTTGCACAAATTTATTTATCCATTCATCCCGGCCTGGTGCTGAGAGCGGCGACATGTTTGAGTGCGGTTTGGGTCCAGTGATTCATCCCGGTGTTAGATGTCGCTGCGGTTCGCGTGTTATATGGCATGTCAGGATGTTTCAAACCACGTTAACGGTGACTTGTTGCGTGTACTATTTCCGGACCACGAAGAAGCAAAGAAGAAGATAGGACAACAACAAAAAATAAAAAAATAAAAAACAAAGATATAAGCAAAAGGTAGGCCTTCATTGCGCACCTCGATCAGGGTACAAGGTTGCTGCCGGAATTCACCTTAAGACATTGCGAACTTCCCAGCCGTAGCAGCCGCGCTACGCTTACTGTTGAAGATGATGGATTTTTTTTTTTTTTGTTTTTTTGTTCCACTCTTTGCATAATTTCATGCGAGCGAGTGATACTCGCGTCTTACTATCGGGGAAGTGATTCGAAGGCAGCTAAATTGAAAACTGCTCCATGTTTTGGCGTGATTGTAAAATTTATGATGAGAAAAGCGGCATAGGGCAAGAGGTTAAACCGTGGCAAGCAAGGTCTCGTACGGTTGAGAACTTCTATGAAATGCGATCAGCAATTGCGAAAGCAATTGGTTTCTGGCCATAGTATCCCCCTCTGGTGATGTTGGTATTTTATTTGCCATATTACAGGGATTATGGAGATTTTAAGACTCGACTTTAATTCTTCACAAGTTCAAATCCACATGTTTTAAATTTAACTCCTTTTACATCAAGTTAAGCTCAATTATCAACTTTTAAGCATATTTATGAGTAGCTAGCTAGCTAGTCCTCTGAATATGAAAAGAATGCTGACACAAAAATAAAATGACTAGCTGGAATTTAGACTATCTGAATTTAACTAGTCAGCTGTCTTGACCTCTTTTCAAAGCCTGAACCTAAAAGTGAAAAAATGAAGCGATGATCACTTTGTTCGCACTAGGCACAGTCTTTTTATTTTTATAAAACTTATTTATAAAATATTCTTTATTTGTTCGTTTTATTTCGTGTTGGCTAGCATTCATCATTAAAATTTAAATAGCCATGATAACTACGAGTATACTCGTCATAAATCTTTAAAATCTTATAATTTAAATTGAAAAAGTATTGATTAAAACTACTCATCAGGGAAATATTGCGCGAACAAGACCTCATACGTTTTCAGCTACAGGCATTGATATAACTAACACTCATATAATAAAAAATGAAGTGTAATCGCATTTTTTGGTATATAGTACAGTCTGTTCAACAAGAAAAGAACTGCCCTTTTTCAAAGAAGATAAAACATATTTCTCTCTCTTTTTCTGTGAGGGAAGGACTACAACGTTAATTCATTTCAGTGTCGCATGAAACATCACAGTACGCGTAACTTAACGATCCCAAACATCGGAGTCAACTGTGCAGGATCTCGAAAACAGAAAATAATATAATAACGTTGGACTGACCATCTCAATACCCAGATGCTAATCCAATTGAGAATAGATAGGGCATAATGAAGATCCAACTCGCTAGAAGGCCTATGTTTAAACTCAAGCAGCTAACATAAATTTGAAAGATATAACGGTTGCTGTCGATTGAATATGCGGCAAACTCGTCGAAAACATGCCCAGAAGATATCAAGGCATTCTCTATAGTGGCAAGGATTACACAATTTATTAATTGGTTGCATCGTAGTAGTTTAAAAAATTATAAATAAATATTTCTTCTGTAAGGAGAAAACTATCGCTGTTCCTTTCTTGTTGAACAGACTGTAAGTGAATTTTATGCCGGTTGCCTTTTGTTCATTGGTTAAACTGATAGTGGCTACAAATAAAACAATTATGATATTTTCTTCTTCAAATTTAGCCATGGACTTGTTTTCATAAATTCAAGATAATTTTTAAAATATGTTTTTTTACAAAATATCGTTCTTCTGAACTATTAATAACCTCATACTATAAATTAAATTACCTCAGGACATCTATTTTCTAAATATTAGAGAAACAGTCATTAGTAAATAGTACAATTCGATGATTTTTTAATTAAGATTAATATAACGCTCGAAATATTATTTCATTTAAATTCATTAAATTTTTATCATTTTTCATTTTATTTTGACACGCTTTATTTCCCAATCGCATTTTTCAAGACTCAATTTCTTTTAAGTATTTCAACATGATAAGTGTATTTTGTAACGATTGCATATAGTCTTTACCGATAATACCCTACATATGTATCTATTTGCGTCTTTAACGTTCAACAAATAAAATTAAAAATCTCCAATATGTTCAAAAGACCACAAATGTCCATTATTGCAAAAATTTTACAAAGCAACTACTAAAAGCATACAAAGATTGAATCTTCAGAGCCGTACACAGTTCCCTGACGAATCTAAATAAATATTACGCGCTGATAAAAAAAAAAAAAGTATATACTTTAAAACTACCTTAACGTGGCGCGAGCCTAATTAGCCCACACAGCAACAAAACCAGCGGCTCTCGTTTTGTTTTCTCCATCAGCCGCTTCGCGAATGTTTACAAATTAATCTTGCGCTCAGTAGGTGCCCTTATCAGCCGCACCAAACGTACGTAAAGTAAAGAAAACGTTTTGCACCACCACAGAGTCCGATGGGGCGCTCACGGCCAATTACCTTACAAGTGCCTGCGCAAATATTGAGCAATTCGAAGCTCGACAGAGGCCGAGGATCGGTTTCGACAACTGGTTAGATAACAAGACGAGAGACTAGCTAGCTCACAGCACAGTCGAGTTGAGGTCTTTTCCGTTCTTTCTTTTGTAGTCCAATTTGTGTAATCAGCTCCAATTAACGCACAGCAATAGCGAGGGATATTAATAATTAATTTTTTTTATTTTTTTTTTTTATTTTTTTGCTTGATGTTGTTGTTATTCTACGGCACATAGCATATATTGAGATGTTGTTTAGGACTACTCATTCGAAATGGAGGTAGCTTCCACACATTTGTTCAGGTGCAAAATTATTTCGAATTTTAATAATTGTGGGTTTTTCCCAGCAATATAAGCAATAGATAGACGGCATCAACATTTTAAAATGCTGTATAATTAATATTTTCTTACCTATTTGAATATAAACAAACCTCTGTCACCAATGTCTATAACCTTAAATGAGCACTATGTACTGATTGATTTTTCCCATTTTGTAGGAAAATATACAGTGACAACATCTACCTAGTCAGATATTGAAAAAGGCCTTCGGTTCATGTGCGTTGCTGTGAACGTATTCGGTATTTGATAAATGGTAAACCCCTACGGATATATCTACAACGGATTTCAAGAATACTTTGCTATGCATTAATAAAAATAGGATTTCTCACGTTAATATACCAAACTAAATAACAAAATCGATTTGTCGCAGACACAACAAGCATAAAATTCAAAGTGTGAATTATAACGAAGAGAAATTTATAAATTTACGAAAGAATCGCTATATATATAGAAGTTATCGTTCAGAAGATGTACCTATTTATTAATTCTATGAATGTCTTAGAATATAAGATAAAACATTGGAGCTTACTTAATAAATTGCCGTATTTTACAATTGACAAAGCAATAAATTATCACGTCGTACGTTTTCTTTACGGCAAAACGCTTTGTAGGTATTGTTAATAAGCTATTATATATGGGTATTTTGCTGTATATAATACAAAATAGTCTTCTATAAAACTCATGCAATGCTATTTAGTCAATTTCGATTTTTCTCAATAAATAAAGACTGAATATGAACGAAAGATTTTAAACAAGATGAGACCAATGATCCGTTAAAGCCACAAACAGAGTTTTTACTGTTCTAAAACACCAATTCGAACACATCGGGTAGAAGTTCGATATTCACTTTTAACTAAGGACTGCGAATGTGAAAAAAAAAATACACAAAATATCCTCCTGAAACGGCAGAACCGTCTGAGTGCGTTCGTGCTCAGAATGAAAGCAGACAAATCTCTGAAAACCTCTGTTGGTTTGTTTACCTGTCTTTCAACTCGGATTGAATCCTCAAGCCGGTGCCGGGGCACCCTTCGACTATGCAAGTCATTAACAAAAAGAAAAATCCTTTGGTGACACTTCATTCACCCGCTAGACTGAGTCTCAAGTGGATTTTCTTTTGAGACGGTGGTAGTATCGTCGTATCGAATGACAACAGCAAGCAGGGCAGCAGTAGAACCAACAGCCGCTCAAAGGCTCCTGAAGGAACCTTAAGCAGCCGGCCGATTGACGACTACGTGCCCTTCGTCACGCACCTCTCGACCAAACAGCACATCGACCCGACCCCGCTGATCCAAGGAGGGTTAGTCAGACGTTAAGGCACCACATTCGGTGCCATTCAATCGGACCGAGAAGAAAAATCCCATCGCAAGTGAGTGAGCTCATTACTCGCATTATGCGCAGGACAAACCCGAAAGGCTGGATAAACCCCAGCCGCTGATACACCGCGTCCCCCGTCCTGGCGGGATCTGATGACTGGCCAACGTTCGAGGCTCCTCCGACTGTTCTGGGGGATTAGGCTCCAGTTCAATTCAAGATTCACCGCGCAGAGACCCACTCATCCAGACAATTTATCGTCGTTGGTCGTCTTCTATTTTTACAGGGCATCGAGATGTTTCGGTCATGTTCTTACCATTTTTCTTTACCTTTTTTTTTCACATTTCTTACATTTTTTTCCATCAATTAAAGGTTTCCCCGGTCTTCGGTGACAACACAGACCCCAGAGACCGGTTCATGATGTCTTCCCAATTGCGAAGGAGCCCCCCCCTCATACTCCTGTCCTGGGCTAAGCCCCAGTTGGAAGTTCGGCGATTTTTCGACAGTTTTGTGTAGATGGTGCGCTATTTTTAGCCACCACGGAAAGGGATTAAACGATTCTACTGCTTCTGCAGTTGAGAATGCAGTTTCGGTGGTAAGTTTTTTGTCTGAGAACTTTTTGTTTTTGTTTTGAAGAGGGGAAAGAAGCGAATGCCTTCACACGTAGCTCGTGAATGAAATCATGTTTCCTATTTTTAGCTGATCCAAAGACCAGGCCCCGGGAAACGTGAGGAAATCCCAAGGAGAATGCACACTGACTCAGATTTTCTTTTGAGGTGAGTGATGATGCCGCATATCAGCGAAATGCTTTATGAGACTGCTGTGAGATGAGAGTGCCAATTAGGGGGATACTTTTGGGGATCCGAGTTATATTTAGGACCAATAAATTAAGTATGCGCCCTCATTTAAGTTTTTCTTATAGTTTTAGATATTCAAAACTTCGATACAGTGTAGCACTGCACTTTTTCATTTTCGAAATTTCCATTTGAATTCTTTTCATTTTCAATTTTCGGTTCTCTGTATTAAAAAGTACACATTTTACTAATTGCCATATAAACTTCCTTATTCATTAAATTTACGATTTAGACATCCAAAAACGAAAAATACAAAAAACAAAGAATAATGTTCCATCATTTAGTTATCTCCTGAACACCTTGGGTAAGGACTGTTAATTTTCATAGCATTTAAAGCCTGGATTTATGTTTCGTCTTTTTCGTTTACTTGCAAAATTCTTATTTATATGAATTTCAGTCAAACGATTGCCGCCGTTAAAGCATAATTTTACCGCTAATCAAAATTTTAATTAATTTCCACTTCTTTTGAAGTCAACGCCCAGTTTTCACAGTGCAGAGTTTTCTCGTTTTACGTTTTCGGTTTATGCTTAATTTAATACAACAATTCTATGATTTGTAAATTTATCCAATTTGATTACCCCTGACATGTTTTACATACAAATACTACAAAATAAAACTCTATTTCTTAGCATTTGCTATTAATAATGCAATTGCTAAATAAAGATAAAGTTTACTCGGTAGTTAGTTAGTAAAGCTGAAGGAGATAGTGCCTTTAATTGAACATGTTACAAAATATTTCTTCGTAGAAAACATGTTTTGTAGCACTATCTAATTAGTGATAGTTGTAACACTAGATTTACAGACAGTTCTCGTATGATTGATATTAAAATGTAAGTTTTTAACATATTCCTATTCGAAATGGGAAGCCCGAGATGTAAGAACTACACAAAAGACATATTCTTTTATTTTACTGCATCAATTAAAAATAGTAATTTTCTCTTTTTCTCTAAAAATTAATGCACGAAATATAAAAGACCAATTGACAGGCTCCGCAAATCTAGTGTTAAAATATTTTCCTAAGCTTTTCTGTATTCAAAACTCAAAACTTATCACAGAAAACCGCTTGTGAAAATTAACTTAAATATAAGGAGATAATTTTTTTGAAATAATAAAAAATAATATAAATTGGGTCATATAAATTATTTAATTTATTTAAAACAAAATCCATTTTCGAATCAGTTACAAGATGCATAATACAGAAAATAAATTTTTTTATTTATTTATGTTTTAAGCGTCTACAAATTTTACTTCTTTCTTAAATAGAAATGTTAATTAGTGTGCAATTGTGTCATGTAGTTGTGTTTTAAATTTGTTTTGTTATTATAATTTTGCACAATTTTATTACTCGACTCTGAATCAGGGAACAGGCCTCGAACAAGTGACCTTCGGATGGGCGCTTTGCTGCTCTAACCAATTAAGCTACCCGTGACCACTTGCCGCTGATGCTATTCGTGCAATTTTTATTCTAATGAGAAATGTAATCGACCGATTCCAGTACTCTTTATATTTACTAATTTATAGCTTGCTTAATGATTATTAAAAGAAATTATTTGAATTTCTTCACACAAAAGAATCATGTTAGAATTATCTCTAAAATTTTGTAAGTAATTTTTCCCTTATTATGCTAATGGGATCGAAATTAGTGCTGATTTTTGCCCACTGACAATCATCTGCTAGCAAATAATTTGCTGTGAAATGATACTCAGCTTTAGACATTTTCGAATTTGGCTAAACCCTAACTTACGTAATAATTTCACTTTCATTCGCTATGTCTTCGTCTTGATCATGTATACCGCCGACTAGCCGCACTAGCGTCAAGTCACTGTCATTGTCACCCAGTGCTGGCACTTGCGAATTTTAAAAAGGTAGCAAAATTAGCAAACAACAAAGCATTCCTTCTGTGTCACATGCACATTTTTCAAAGGTCTTTAAATCATTTGCATTATTTTAGAAAGATTTGTAATCTATCTAAGGCCAAAAGTGTTTTATGAACTACTCCAATCCTTGGAGAATAGTCTAACTATCTATAAAATCTATTAAATCTATCAAATTGAAATTAAAGAGATAAGTAATTAATAACCCAAGAATAGTGGACGTGATCTAACTATACTTTTCGATATTTTAAACATGAGTAGCTGAACGCTGTATTACTCCGGCCGCAGCCAACCCGAGTACATTTTTTGGCCTTACGTTCTCAAATTCTCCGAAAATAATTAAACTAAAATTAAATTAAATCGGTAACGAGGCCGCGGATAGCTCAATTGGTTAGAGAGCATCGATGCGCAGATTCGAAGGATGTAGGTTCGATCCCATCACCCTAGTCAAAGTCGTAGATTTTTTTCGAATAATTCCCACATATCATAGGCGTCAGAAGTGGGATAAGAAATAAAAAAATAAATAAAATAAAAGAAAAATAAGATGCAACCGATAATCGAACTCGACAGTTACGCTGTTGTGTTAAGTTCTGCTGTGCATTTGAGGAAAAAGCAAATTCGAAGGATATATGTTCGATCCCTGCCCTCTGGTCAAAGTCGAAAAATAGCCTTTTTTCGAGCGTCTGTCTAAAGTAGACTGAACCGTTTACTTTAAATCAATTCTATTTTAATGAGATTAGAATTATTTTTGATCTGTACGTATTCTGTACGTATCTGTATGTATTGTGATATTGAATTAAGCTATAATAAACAAATAAATAAGGATGGTAATACCTTGAGAGTAGTTTTATCCTCTAATGAATTATTTTGGTATTTTGGCTGCTGCTCAATTTGTTTTTTTATTTTTCGTAAGTACAAGTTAATGGTAGGAATATACTACTTTGGTCCTTACGCAATTCTATCCAGGAAACCCTGATAGTGCTTAGTATTTTTAATAGTCTAGATTTCCTATTTTGGTCCATACTCAAACCCAAGTAGCGAAACCTCATAGTGCTAAGATTATGTTACCATACACTCTAGTCCTGACTTGTTTCTCAGAATAGGATCCCTTACAAAGGCCTTAACAGATCATTTCCTGAGGTTAATTCTAGTTAGGATTATTCCTACAATTCACTGTTTAGCTCTAAATTGTTTATGATTGCAGGAATATCAAGATTATGGCGGTTTCGACCAAAATTTCCAATCAGACTAAAACCAGAATTTGTTATCAAAGTAATTTCTTTGAAAAAAGTTTGTAGTTAGTTCGTTTTATAGGCAGTTAGGTATTATAAAAACCCTCATTTAAAATAAACCATTAAGAATAACTAACTGTAGGGATATCTATGATTTTTTACAAGTTTTTAAATATCGTACCCTCCAATGATCTAGAAATCTCATACACTATCCCTTCAGTTTCTCCACTACATAAAATTTTTCTTTTATTTCATCTGGTGTCATTCCCCTAGAACTCGCCGAATTTGGCGAATATCAATTAATCCATGGCTTTGTTAGCACTCCCACGAGACTAACAAAAAAAAAACTCAGTGGAGCCCCATTTTTGTTGCGCTCCGCCATCCAAAAGCTATGAAAATAAAAAGCAACAAATCGAAACTGTCCAAATTATCGCGAAACATGAATCATCTGAGAGATTTGCTATTACGTGAGATTTTAATGTGTGTTAGCGCAGAAGCAGCAGCAGCAGCAGCATCACATGGGCAAATTGCACGAGTTTCGTGCTGTGCGGCAATCACACACAAAAGTCGTTTTCTTGTTTTCAACAGAAAAATCGCAAAAATCATCGCTCCAACCGGAAAGACATTGGAATAAACCCAGTTGGGGGGGAAAAAAAACACGAACAACTCCATAAAATCATATTGACAACTCTCCAAAGACGGTGGGCAGGCAGTGGTTTATGGGATCGTCTTATTTTTTTTTATTTACTTCGATATGTGTTCGAATCGAAAGAATCACAACAATTTACAGTTATGGGTGGTAAGATTGCATTGAAGATCACGTAAATGAAAAACGAAGAATATTTCAAAAATTCGTTAAAAGAAACCGAAGCGACATTTCAAGGACTATAATAATAATAAAAAAAAAAAAATTTTAAATTAAATCACACAGTTCACGATCACTTACCCGATTTGATTCCAAAGCAGCGGCACTGTGCTCTTCACGCTGCCTAAAGCAGTGGCTGCACTTGCTCTTGTTAAAGATGTTTGGGGTAAACTTGCGACAGTCCGTCGTCCTGGTGCCCATCGTGCGGCCGCCACCCACAAAAGCCCACCGTTTTCGTCTTCTTGATCAGGCAACGATAAAAAGATCGTTCGGACTTTAAAGACGCACACGAAACTCCTCTCCTCTTTTTATTCTTTTTTAAAAACAAAAAAAAAGGAGATATACAACTGATAACACGAAAAGGATCACTTAATGCGCAAATCACTTCCCGCCATTTTTCAGGATTATTTTGGCGTTTATTTTGCCCGCCAAAGAAAGAAAAAAAACAAAAAAACTAAATTTTCCTCCTATTTTTCAATTTAATTCGATTTTGAGGGAATCACACTTTTTTTTCACACAAAAAAACACTCTCGACCCCACAAGAAATTGTTATCCGTCGGCGAATTTCGAGAACGGTCCCGGCTTTTTGCTAAGAACGCGAAAATGAGAACAGAAAAAAATCTTCAAATTCTTCTCAAACTTTTAAGCGATGGACACCCCTTCGGATGGACAGAGGAAATTGCAAAAAAAAAAAATAACAAACTGAGCAAGGAACACGCACGCATCCTTTGCTCGCTGGTCGTGCTTAAAATTATCGCAGAAAATTGAATCCTCAAAGGATGAAGACAACGTTTTGAGACCACCTCATTACGCGATCGCAGACATTCAGATACTCTGGCTGTTGGGTCTCAAGACGAATCTGTTTCTGTTCGGATGATGAGCGCGCTGATCGTTTCTCGGATTTAATCCAGACGCTTCGAATGCATTCACGGTACTAAACGGAGACATCGACGAATTTCGCTCTTTAGCCCTCCGTAAACATTTCGATTCGAGGCGGCAACGACGATGACGACGACAGCAGCGACGGCGAGCAAGCTCAAGTCCGGAGCCCCAGCACACCATGGAGCTTCGGGAATCGCATCAAAGCAACGAAACACTAGGCGAGGAATTCCCAAAAGAGAACGGTACATGCGTGGCTCGCGAAACTGTGGCAGCACCGCAGCGCACCTTTTCATAATACTCAGCGGCAGGTACTCAAGGCAGAGATTAACATTGGATGGACACTGCCAGTGAAACTAACTGGAATCAAGGAAGAGAGCAAACACCTTTTCACTCTTCAGGTGGAGTAGTAAATGAAAACAAAAACAGAGTTCCGCTGAGAGCAACCGGTCAGCCGTTTTTAAGAGATTTGCGTTTTGAAGAGAACAGAATTTAGGTCAGAAAATTTATTCAGATATCCTCGAATTAGCCGAAGACATTTAAAAGATTTATAAAAAAACTATTTTTTATTATTAAAGCATCCCGAAAATGTTATGCAACTCTGTGCGGTATGGCTTCGATCGAATCCTCACAGTTTTTAAGATGAAATCATCTCGTGTTTAACTAGCGGCTCTCTCTTAAAAAGTTGTTTACATACTCTGCTAATAGTGTTACCGCGATAATACACTCAACAGATTCTACTAAAATCAATCTAAAAAATCGAAACTAGCGATACCAATCGGGGTGAAAAGAAATAAGAAACAAAACAAACGAAAAAGAAATTTAAAGTTTGAATTTTAGGCGGAAATCAGCCGGAAATGTTGGAATTTAGCAAGGAACTACAAAGAAACGGAAATCTGATAGGAATTTTTCAAATACTTAACAAGGAACTGCAAAAAGACAAAAATGTAACGGAAATAGCATCGTTGCAGAATTTGTCTTCGATTATACTTCACACTTGGTTTTGCAAACGGAGCGTATGTCGTTCGATTCGCGCGATTATGTTGTTTGTTGTAGGGGCACCATACCATAGCTACCAAAGGGAAACCAGCTAGTTACCTGGGTCAAAACCTTCTACATTT
This sequence comes from Philonicus albiceps, assembly GCA_963969385.1. NCBI lineage: Eukaryota > Metazoa > Arthropoda > Insecta > Diptera > Asilidae > Philonicus > Philonicus albiceps. Next base: position 7,743,561 of record OZ017775.1, read on the forward strand.
AGAAGCCGTGAACTGGGCTCTTGCATATGTTCATAAATAGTCTAACAGTTCGCAATATTTATTCAATTCAATCTCCAGAAAGATGAAATGAAACTGGATTTGTTTTTTGTATGCTAGAAACATTTCAGTTATATAAAGTTCAAATCACAAGGACCATAGTGAATTTTATTCTATATAAGCCAAAAATATTAATGAATTACTGGCGAAAGTGCAGTAATTTGTCGATTCTTCGAAACCACCACATATACTTTGCATGTGGGCTGAGGCACGTTTGTCCTTTTGAATTGTAAGATGTACCGCGAATCAAAAGAATAACTTCTTAGACTAGTCGTGAATGAAAGTCGTTTTTAGATACAAGCTTTAATTTATGAATTTATCCCATATTTAATTCATTTGCTATACAACTTTTAAACACATATTTGACGATTCTGACCGGCTGTCGAAAGAAGTCAGAGACCCATATGTACTCAAGTCTCTGTTTGTAGGGTTTGTTAGACCAACTCTTAAATATGGTAGCATTGTTTGGTACATACCATAAATCAAGAATCGTTTCTATTCAGACGCGTTCTCTGCGTTTCGCTCTGCGGGATTTACCTTGGCAGAACAGTCTGAAATTGTCGTACTAAAAAAAGATGAGGCTGAAATTAATTGATTTAAAGACGTTAGAATGTCGTCGTGAAATTTCTAAGGTTGTTTTTGTCCATTCATTGTTAACCGATGAAATTAACTGTCCCAAGCTTTTGTTATCGCTCAACATTAGCGTGCCTTCCTCAGAAAACATGATTTTTTACAAACCGAAACTCATCGAACCTGGTACGCGATGTTTGGCCCGACAGAGTCTTTAAAAGCCTGTTATCACAAGTATGCTAACTGTATTGATTTTAACATGAGTAGATTAGAAATTAAGCATAGGTTAAAGAAACTTGTATAGTTCGTATTAAGAAAAGTGTTTTGTGAAATTGAGACAGATATCTGTTCATTACTCACTCAATATATTGTGCAACCATCCACAAAACGGCCAATAATATTGGGAAATGAGAAATATTGTACGAAAATATTGATCATTTTAGGAAATACTTTGGTTTAATAAGTCAATCTCGAAATATCTACAAATATTTTTCGTGTTTAATAAAAATTGCAACAATCCTTAAATTCTTTACTTGAAAGCTCAACAGATGATAGATATTAAGAGAGAAAATAACCCAATCCATTTGAGACTCGATAAACTAAAAAAAAAAGGTTTCTGTAGGTTTTGTTTGTTTACGGCTAGTCATTTAAAGGGGTACCACACCTTAAACCTCCACGAATGTATTTCAATGAGGCACTCGGTCTCGGCAACCGCAAATTCTTTAAACTCTCCCTTGAGTAAACTAAAGACAAAAAAAAAAAAAAAAAAAAAAGAAAAAGAGTTTTTCCTCGGTTGATCCATGATTAATGGCTGCAAGCCACAAGACATAAATTCACCGTATAGGACTAAATACACAACCTTCTTTCATTCACCTGACTTTCACCGTGCAACTTCTAAAATATCTTTTCACCAAACCAAAACCTCATTAGCCCAGGCTGCAATTGCGCGCAGGTGACAAAGTTTCCCTGGAATTTAACGCGACACGCCGATTATACATACACGCCTCGATCGGTCGTCGTTTTATTTAAAAAAAAAAAAAATTAATAAATAGGCCCAACCTGAATACCTGACCCCAGCCCGTAAACAATACGAAAAGCCACGCGAAAAGATTAAGCACCTTAAAGCCGCGAGATTCTTTTGGGTAATGAGTCCCAGCAGTGACAATCTCATGACACGAATATTAATCGCGAATCAATCATCATCGGGACAGCCGTGACTTAATTTTGTTTTTTGTTTTTTTTTTTTTTCCTTCAGAGGGGGAAACTGCTGGCAAAAGTGTCTCTAATGGTCCGCCACAAGAATTTCGTCCATTTCGCCCGTGTAAGGTGTGCGCGGTGCGGCTCGCGCGACCAAATTGACTCGATGGCGACATGACGGTTTGGCGCCAAACATACGCCCATACGGATAAATTGCAATGCGCGCCCTAATTCCATTCGACTGGATTTGGCTTAGGCTAACGTTCCAATCGTTGGCCCCCGTTGGCTTAATCAGGTGTAATTGAAGCTCACATACCTCAGCCTCGGTCACCGGCTAATTTGATGATGGCGCTGGCAACTTCTGCCCATCGTTCCTAAGACCTCGTAAGATCATCGTCTTTAGTAACGCTAGACGCGGACGGTGGTTTCTATTCAGGGGATGATCATTGATGCACTACTGATGACGCTGAGAAATGATCCGTGAGGATCAGCTACTGGATAGAAACTTGAGAGCCGGATGCTGCGATGATACCTGGGGATTGCTTCGATAGGGGACAGTTATTTCAAAGATCCAAGATCCGTTAGGCACTTGAGAAAGTCTTGAGAAGATCCGGCTTCTGGGAAATTATTGTACAATAACAGACGTTACTAGAAGAATCCTAAATATACAGGGATTAAGAAAAAGTTGGTAACAACGTCTACTAATTTGACATTCTTTAGTAACTCATATATCTATGTATACTCGTCTCATCTAATTCTAATATCATGAAAATAAGCTCTGAACAATTCCATTAGTTGTATTAATTTTCCCAAATTAAATAGAACTTTAATTTAATGTTCTTATGGAAAGAAAGAGAGTACTCTATCAAAATATTAAAATTGTCTTTAACCCTTGTCTGTCATTAATTTAGTACCCTAGTAAGGCCTAATTTTGTTTTTGAGGGGCCTCTGGTAGTTCAGTTGTTAGCACGCTGTCCTACCAAAGGTCGTAGGTTCGAATCCCACGAATAACCATAGTCTCCTGCGCTACATAGTAACATAATGAGCCAAAATTGGTGTAAGTGTGCCATTCTAGGCAACCACAGCAACTCAACTTAACCTAAGGATTAATTTGTAATCTACTCCAGGCTAAGAATAAAATCTACTCAAAAATGAGGATAAATTCCTTTATTAATGCACATTTTCTTCATTGATGTCATTCTATATTCAGTAATTTTAGTAATAGGACGTTACACGCTGTTTGCTTAGCTCTAGCAGTCAGAATTTCTCCTGCTAAAATTTTATTTTAAAGTGACATTTAATGTAATTATAGTGTTAGTTTCATGTTATATAAATATATTTTGTATATTAACGTAATTTTTATAGTTAATCTCTCCTTTACTTTTTAATTTTAGTAATTAACTAATTCGAGGTACAAAAAGTTTTATTATTTAAAATGTTCCCAATAAAATTATTGTTTTCTAGTCAATAATTTAATGTATGTAAACGTTATAATTATTTAACATTATTAAAAACCTTTTCCAAAAGATAATAATAATAATTTTTACTTCTATTACAATTTTATTATTTAGTAGATTTGAAAGGTATTCTGTAGCAATTAATCTTTAATAAAGCAAATGATTCATTTTTAATCTTCATTAAAATTAAATGATAATATTAAAAAGTTATAAAGCATATCAGGATTAAAAGTTAGTATAGAATTTTAAATTTTAGTCCACCTAAATAAATTTAAATCTCGAAAAGATTTGGTCATGTAATGTTAATTCTTCTCAGTGCAGGAATTAATTAGTCAAATTTTACACTTTCAAATCTCAATGGTATTAATAATATTTTTGGAATACACTTAGTTTAATTTTCTTAACCTTCCAGTCGATTCTTAATAGTTTCCTGCTGTAAAGAGTCGTCTAATAGATTATTTAAGTCTGCTAATGTATACCTTAATAAATTGATTTATAAGACCGGCTCATGTACTGAGTTCAACGTACTCATTTTGTAATATACCTGCGTATTATAGGCATACTAAAATAGTGTTTAATTTGATTTATACTCAGAAAAAGAAAAGTAAGAGATATCTATTCATTAAATGACGCTAAAATGCACCTTTTACAGCCTTTTAATCCCATTACAGGCCCATTACGGCCAATTAAGCCAGCTTGCAGCACTTTGATCCTAACTAAGCTACAACTTAGCCTCATAGAGCTATCCATTTTCCGACGTACTATTGAAGTGGTTCACTTATATAGAGGTTTAACAGGGGTCACAACCTGCCGTCTAACAATCTTTCAACGCCTCAATCAGCGCCTAAGTCTAAAGGCATTTAGTAAAGACAGCTAATGTCAAGCATTGGCCTCTATCACCTTCACCTCGACCATCGTCGTATTTACATATAAAACGCAAAAATTCTTAGAGGTAGTTACCTGTGTGCGAGCGCGCGCGCGCGCGAAGAAAGCCATTAACGCATGCTTGAAAGTAGTTAACAAGGTACACATAAAGTTTCTTCCATTGATTCTCTCGGGCGGTATGTTTAGACTGGCAAAATCTAGAGAGAAGGTTGTGCGACTGATTCCTGGAAAGGCCACATTAACCATTTTGCAGCTATTCATTCATTCACTTCAATGACCGCGCAATTGACTGCACTATCATGGGTATGGCCCCATCGCGTTAAATATTTTTGTATAGCGTGTGGTGCGGAGCAATTGCGATGAAATTTTCAACCGCTCTTCCAACCAGCTGTGGGTGCTGTTTCAATGCACACGGGGAGTTTATCTAGCCAATTTTGGTTATTGCCCTAACAACGACGAGGTGCAGCGCAACGTTCATGTGCCTGCTGCACTTTGAGTTCAAACGAGTCTCAAAATGATGGAGTGAAAGTGAAACTATGCATGGTGTGAAAATATTCCTTTAGTGCTTGTTGCGCGGCTTCCTGGTAATGAGGAAAAAAGAATGAATAATTTTGTTCCTAGAGGAAGTCAGCATGTTGACACGAATAGTATTTTCGTTGCATAGTTTTTCCTCCTTGCCTTTTATTGCTTCTCGTTACTCTGTAGCGGGTTGTTTGTTATTTAACCAGAATGGTCATTTCATTGTTTTTACCATAATTTAAAATGCCTGGCCGTGCTAATCGTGTTAAATGTAATTATCTAGTATCAGAAATACTTTTTGAAATGTTTAGAATAGTAAAACCTTGATATACCATAATTTCAGTCATTCCTTGAAAATATTTTCAACTACAAAACCCCTCAAACGAGAATTTAATCGGTTTTTCCTCCCTAAATTGTTTTAAACCGACTATAAGGACTTAAATGCCTTGAGAACCTCCAATTTATTACTGCCACTAAAATTAGAGGTCATAAAATCTGCCTCCTGGCTTAAATCGAGCATAACTAATCTAGAGAAGAGCAAGGGTTATTGACACCTTTACCCACTTGCCGCCGCAGAGCTGCGTTCCTGCCCGACCTAGCCACAGTCTATCATCTAGCAAGTGCGCCCATCAACCCATCAAAAAAAAAAAAAAATAAAACAAAAAGAAAAATAACAATTCCAACATTTTCCCGGGCTTCTTTTTTTCTTTAAAAAAAAAAAAAAAAAAACGACAGAGAGATGCTGCTCTTATATGCGTTGTGTTTGGAGCAATCTTTTCCCTGGGCTTGCACCACAACGACCCGAACGGCTTTATCTGAATTTATCGCAAGATAAATCTAAACATTTTAATTAAGACGAAAGAACGCGGCGACCATAAATTATTTTCAGAGCTCATTTCCCCAGGTAAAGCAAGCGGCTGCGCTGCTCTGTTATCGGGGCTCCCCTTTCGGTGTGGTTCTAAACGCGGCTAGAAGGAGGCACATCTTTCGAATCTAAAGAGCAAATAATCCTCGAAGTGCAGCGTGATGACGTCCATCGAAAAAAGGGCACTCGCCACCTGTGACTGGGCCAGTTATACATATATTCTTCAATTTCTTTTAACTGTTTTGTGTCGCCATCTATGTGTGCAAAACGAAAGATTTTTAAAAATCCCCTTAATCAATATTTGCACTGATCAGTCTCTTTCAGAACGCTACGTTTATGCAACTTACAACGCTAATAAATCCGCTTCTGTCCATTTAAAAGATCTGTGTGTCTAAGTAGCGCACGTTAATTTTCATGCTCATGTAATGCACACTAAAAATGAAGCCGCCTGTTTATGATGATGATACTTGCTTTTGCAAAAAAAGGAAACATCCAAACAGGGCAAGCTCTGTTGGGTCAGGGTGGATTTGTTTGTGAAAGTAATTTGCGCTCTTGTGCCAAGTGCACAAGCGGCTGACTACTGGGATGGGATGTGTGAAACATCTTTTCAGAAATCTCCGCTAATGTGTAAGCGATTTTTTCACAATTTTATCAAAATTGATTTGTTTACCTCAGTTCTAAGTGGAATTTGTTGAAATTGTTGAATTAGTAAAATTCCACAATTCTAGCTCAAATCAAGCAAATAAGTCTCAAAAGTATTTATGTACATTTGAAATTTTTAAGTATGTATTTCAAAGAAGGACATTGATTTTATATTTTCAATAAAAGAGTTCTGGACACATAAGACTGTGAGAGCAGCAATCTTACAGAACTATAAAATTGTTCTAGCCTACAATTTACTGCTCTGCATTTTTGTGCAAATCCTATTTTTTTATTAAATCTACCCTAGAATTTTCAACAAAACTCACACAGTATCCGGTTAGAAAGCGTAAAAGTTTCATGAACCGAAAAATACCAGATACTCATCCATGATCTATAGATTCAATTAAAACATCAAATACTTTCGGCACACCTGCGGGCATGAACATCTATACTTATAGCCTTTTTGAGGGCGTTATCACACCGCTCATGGAATCAATGAGTCAATTACCGCCAGCAAAACGAATCTCTCAACAAATTTGCTTGAACCAAATTAAGAAAAAAAAAAATAGAAGAAAATAGCGACCTAAGGTGGATCGCGCGCACCAAATAGAAACAGATATAACAAAAAAAAATTAGAACCGAACGCAAATTTCCGTACTTTAAAAGACTTGCGAAGTCATTAGAAGCCGGCAATCCTCTTAACTCCAGAGTTCTAGGCATCAGCTACATTATACTCCTTAGTTTTGGACTTAAGACGTTCAAGCGGGGAAAAAAAAACGAATCATAAAAGAATAGAATTGAAAAAATCCACAAATCCCCGCACATAGAGACCCACAGGAGGAGCAATTAGAAGGTTTTTGCCGGTGCCAATTCCACTGGGGTCAAACTCTCGATGTGCCGGCTGACGCGGTTTATTCAAACGAGAGGATCTCTAACTAATCCGCGACCGTATAAGGCGCAATAAGTAGAAAGGTAAATAAACATACCAAAAAAACGGTCGATTTTTCGAACAAACGTACTGAGACTAATTATGCTGGCTCTGGCATGGATCAATTTTGCTGTACCTTTTTGGCGGGAGGAGTTTACGAGACTCAAAATCCCGGCCTGCGCATGGCTTAAGGCTGATTTGTAACGATTTTGTTTTTCCGTGGGAAGCGTCAACCGTTTTGTGTATTTTATTCGCACATGTCGTTAAATAGAAGTCGAAAAGAACGTCGGCTTTGTTACTAAGTTAGAGCATAGAGCTTATGCCTTCTTTTTTTTGTATTTGTCCGTTCCAAATTCTGGACTTTTGTAGGGGAGAGATCAAAGCCCTCAGAGGCGGAGGAAGTACATGCGCAAAAAGTATTTTGCGCTAAATTTTTTGAATGGATGGTTTATGACGTTTCACACTTCTGAATATGAAAATCGCATATTCCCACACTTGAAAAACACTCGACGTCTACTTTCCATTTATAACTAAGCCTAACATCCGACTCATACTTGACAAGCGTTGAACATTAATTGCCAATAAATTGAAGTGTAACGCTCTTTTGTTACATATGGAATCACCTGGGGTTCTTTTACCAAATGACCCAATAGAAAAAGTGACCTAGTGTCTGGCTTAATTACCGCCAGCATTGCCTTTTGGCTGGTTGCAGAGACTTTAAAAATTCAAAAGGTAAAGATTTATTAGTAATTTTATGATTATGATGACAGAAATCCGATCATTTATGTATGAACTATACCTCGAAGGAATAGGACTCTGCCGGTAAAATGCTGGAGGCGATCATTTAAAAAATTAAATTGCTGACTCGTTCCACTTTCAGGGCAATTAAATTATAATTAAATGAATTATTTGAACAATTAAGATGAGAGAGTGACAGGTGAATCTATCTATTCACAAAACCAGATTATAAGTTGATGACTCTTTGAAAGATTTATAGTAAGCCTAAGGCTATACTCGTATATGAAAGATTTTAAAGATTTTAATATCTCTATTAGCTGACTGTTATAGATTTTTACTTAGTTTTCTCCTACAGCAACATTTACTTGAGGCTATTGAGGGATATAAACAGAACTATTTGTTTTATGCTTATCGCCTTAAGTAAAATTTTCTAAAGAAATAAAAACAGAATTTCATTCACCTTTTTTAATTATGAAAATAAACAAAACAAATAAAATAAATAGTTGTTAACCTGAGTAAAAGTATATAGGCCTGCAACGAGGTAGAATTCTAGAATTCAAGAAGCGCCCGATATGCACCCGACTCAGACCAGTAGCATTTTGTATAAAAAATAGGATCATGGGATACGCCAGTTTAAAATAAACATCAACATTCAAATGTTATCAAGGCCTTTATAGAATATTTCTTCGATCTTTTTCTGATAGATTGTAGTTGTAATTTAATAAATTCATAAATTATTACCTACCTACCTATGCGTGTGAACGCAAGCGAAGAGAATGAAAATTTTGGGCCCTGTTGCGGCCGTAGTTCATGAAAATATAGGGCTGTTTCAGGCGCGTTTTATAAAATTTCGACTTGTTGTGGACATATTTGGGGAAGATTCGGACCTACTGCAGGCATAATACGGGAGCGATGCAAGCAAAATTGTTCGGCAACCGTGCTTGTTGTGGGCTTAAACATTGAACAATATACGGGCGCGTAAAAAGATTTTAAATATTTTTACTCGGGAAGATCCGAGTAGCACAATGTTCGAGTTTAGAACTACCAATAAAATACAAGAAAATTTATTCACTTATGTAACATAGTAGTACTATGGACTACAATTAAAAAAAAATAAATGCTTGTTATAGGCACAAACGGGGCTTGTGCCAAGCAACATTAAACATGATTTTCATAAAATTATTTTAGCACGCCGAGCCATACAAACTTAAAACAAGATTGCTCCATGCAGAAATGAAACGAGAATGAAAACAAGGGAAGGGGAAAGAGCAGGGAAAAGGACTAATTGATAGAAATAGAAATATATTCTAAAAAGGGAGTTCAGACAGGTAAAGGGAGCACTTGAAAGAGGCTTTATCAAAAGGGTAGAGTCGTTAGCTTTACTGTGCTTTGCGGTGAGTATCGAGACGAAAGAGTAGAAAGGGAAGGACCAAACGTTACGAGGGTTGGTGTTGATGGAGATGTGATGTAGGTAATCGAGACAGTCAATGGACCCGGTAAGAACTTGGTGGGGATGAAAACATATAGTTGTCAACCTAAAGAAGACCACACAACACGAAGCGGACGAATCTACACTGTACAGCTTCAATCCTGTTAATGAGTGTTGACTGGACGGGTGACCAGACCTGACAGACGTATTCAAGTAGAGGCCTATTATGATACGAGAGGCGATTGATAAGTCTGTGGTCTAAGGCATTAAATGAGTGAAAACTATGAGTATTTTATTGTTATTTTTCAATATAGTCTCCCTCAAGCACATCTGTCGTATAACGTTTTTAAACCGCCAAAAACATATACCTTTTCTACAGTCTCCTTCATTAAAATTAGTCGAATCGGCTGACATGATGACGTTTATCCTTCAATAGATCATTTTCTAATGACTTCATTATCAAAAGAAGGTTATATTTATGTTACTAAGGAGTGTCGCAATTAGTGTTAACAGTGAGATAATGAGTCATCGCTAAGTATCCCAGGCCGCGGACTTATCAGCCACCCCTCGTACACATATAAAACTTGGTATAGTCCTTAAGCCTTTAAGTATTTCTAAAAAGTGTCGACTTTAGGATAGAGTTCAATGCTTCACTCACATAAAGAAAATTAATCTTCTCTATTGCATTTTTATGAGACCTACATATACATATATGTATCATTAAGTAAAATTTCTTCGCCTTCTTAATTTTTTTTCCAATCTTGTTAGATATTTTTTAATCATACTAGAGACGGTCTGCAAATTCAGAGCTTTTCAAGTGCCTGGCATATCATACCGTGGCATATAACATCATATTATGTATTGTACATAGGTTACACGTATATTTGTATTTGGAACTTCAGGTAAATCAAGTCTCGAGAAAGTTCTGAACAAAATACCTTGCAAAATTAGTGCCACTTCCGCGGAATCAATTAATCATTTTCACTTCAACTAAAAATTCTTTTGAAGAATTCCCGCAACTGCTGCCGATTAACAGGAGAAAAAAAAATCCATCGGCATCATATTCATTGCCAAAAATGCAGATCGTTGTCGATACTCGAATTTGTCAAAGTTCCCTTACCGTGTCTGGCGGGAGATTGATTTATCGACCGTTTTAAAAAAAAAAATAAAAGAAAAAATTTTCGCCTGCCATATACCTACCTCTTACACATCATATACCGTCACGGCAGTCATCGGGTCATACAGCGCGATCTTTACTTTCATCTCTTCACGGGGAAATGGGAAAAATTGGCATATAAGTGCCCTCGACCTGCGATCAATTCATTGTTCCGCACTGCAAAACGATTACAGCGTTCACTAACCGACTACCGGTTGCAGGTTTTATTTTTAGTATTTACTGCATTTGGCGACGGTACGACCGATAATGCAGTGCTCGCTGTATAGATGATGCCGTCGATAAGCCCAAATTTGGGGCCCTGCTGCGTACTCTCAATGCGCATCAAGAAAAACAGTAGACACTGCCCCAAAACTTGGCCACTGTCGTCAAATTGATGTAACATTTCCCGAGGCGACAGCCGATGTTGTGTGCCCATTAATCACTGGACATATTTCGGTGATCCGATCATGCCCGCCAGGTATGCATCCAATTTGTCTTATTTTAAATGGAAAATGGGTTTTATGTCTTCATAATGACTTCACTTCCTGATAGCCGGCACTATCATACCATAGAGTTCCTCGGTAATGATTTGTGGCGAATTTATGAATTTTATTTTTATTTCTCATGCAAATATCGCAAATCTAAGCAGTCTCTACATTTCCAGCACGACGGGGGTACGTACATAATTTTTTGTGGTTTCTATTTTTAAATCACATTACTGCTGCGCCTTCTACTGCGTCGCACGCTACCGTTCAACTGATGTCATTGCACTTTGTTCAGTTTTGCGGTAAAAGCGGAATTTAGTTGAGCCGCGCGAACGTGCTGGAATCGCAAAGAAAAATAATAATAATAATAATAATAATAAAAAAAAAACAAGGATGCGTTCGTCAATCATTAGAATTTCAACAGCCAAGGCAAGCCCACGGTCGTAAAAAGTGACGAATTGTCAACATGCCCTCAAAGTCCTTTAGTTATATTGTCGGGACTGCATATCTTCATAGCTTTGTGTCTTTACTTTTCTACCTGATTTGAATAAATTTCTATTGTTGTTTACGGCACAGCGGTGCGATGAAGGCGATCTAACAAGCAAAATTACCTTCGCTTTCTTCGATACTCGAAAGATCGCTGATTAGTCGCACGATCAATGCATTTCTTGGCACATAATGAGACACAAAGTTCAACGTATTCCTTAGATTTATCAGTTCAACTCTTATAAAGTTATTTTTTCTTTAACTGCTTTAACTGATGTACTTAAAAATATTAAGCAGTTTCTACCCTTTTCGATACTCCATGTTTAGGAATGTTTATTTACAAGGTCAATGTAATCCTTGACTCAATTTCTAAGAAAATCTTATTTTTTTGCGACATTCGAACCATTCTAGGATTCTTGTAAGCTTAATGCATTTCTTTATTAATCCTTTCAGAACATTAAAATTTAATAGTTAATTACCTATTAAAGTTATTTCTATCTCTAACATATCAAAAATGAATTATCGGCGGTAATTCAGAGGGCTTAATAACGCTGCACGAGACCTAATAATCGTTGCAGCTATTTTCGGTACAAATTAATAACGAAAACAATAAATTCACGTCCGACTAGATCAAGACGTAGAAATCCGGACTTGGGCACCTTAATTAATTGTGCATCTTAGTCGGGCCATCTAATCCTCGTTTGAATAAATCCAGACAGATAAAACGAATACGGCTCGTTGAGCCTTCATTAATCACCTGAGGTCGTAGCGGAGGCTGAAGGGTGGTTTAAACCAAGTTGCTCCTCCGAAGTAAAAAAAAAATATATATATATATATCCCGGACAGGTTCACGATCCGACTTTGTCAGCCGGTCTGGAGACAGATGTAATGCGTTCTTCCCCACCTTTTGAACGCATCTAATACGCATAAATTAGGTAGTTCTGCCTCCTTTTTATGAGATCCACTGATTGATTCTCGGCTCGCGACAGAACAATGCTGTGATGGACAGCCTGTGAAAGGGTTCTTAAGTCGCCAGCTAAAGTTTTTATCATTTTTCCTCCCATCTCGTGGACTTTTTTCCCGCCCTTTTGCGTTTGATGATGGAAAAATTATCTGCCGCTGGGATTATAATGAATATAAATGATTTGGGCATTAAGATGGGTACGGAGACCGCAGTAACCAAGCAATCCACTAGTTCATCTAGTCGTCCTTTGCGCATTCATCTGTTGGCGTTTTTTGTGTGGAGCGCCCTGTGATTAAGTGACGTCTCTGATCTATGGACGTCTCTGGATAGTGCCGGAGCCAGCGTTCAACCTCACACACAAAACGTAACGTAACGTTCGCCTAAGTGCAGTGATTTGTTTATTTTACTTGAAAAGCGTTTTTGATTGATCCTCGACGATAGGGACGCCCATCGTTTGATCGTGCGGAATGCTTGGCATGGCAGCTAACAAAAGCTATAGTGGTAATGCAGTTATAAGGGAAAAAACTGCATTCCAACTGAACTGGGCACGTGGATTCAATTAACATTTTACAATTTCACTCTGCAAAGGCTTTGTCCGATAAAAACGTGGGGAAAACAAAACCGGCAAAAAACGGGATTGGCCATGGAGGAATTCTAGTGATGTTGTAACGTAACGCACCGCAAAGAGTGCGCATGTGTCGCTGCATTTTCCCAGATGCTTATCGATGTCGCTGTCACTTAGAACCAATTCGAAATCTGGCACGCTTCGCACTTCCTGCTTTCCTCGGCGGCTACGATGCCGCCACCATCGACGGCGGCGGCGGCAGCTGCATCGGGTAAGGCAGACCGTATAGTAGCCGTCGGTGCAATAGAAAACCAGATCTAAGTCTAGTCGCGATAAATCCTCCGCAGAGGCACCAGAAATAGAGAAAGCTTCCACCGAAACATCAAATCTCACTTTAGAGTGGTCGCGAATTTTATATCTGGTCCTAAACAGCACCCAGCCGAGCGAGGGCAGGCGTAAGTTGGCGAGACAAGTATAGGAGACCGGATCAGAAGAGCGGTATTCCTGGCGGTCTTCTAAGTGACCGTGTGGTAGTCTAGAGCACCATGGTGCACTGTTCCTGACACCCCAGATACCGTAGAAAATCTTGTCTGTAGTACTCCGACAACGATGTGCAAGACACATTTTCGGGAAGTACAGATCACTCGACGGGGACACATGAGATATGTGCGAACACACCGGCACCGGAGCTCGCGCCCTGGGATTACAGACCAGCACAAGACCACAAAAACATGGGCTGTAAATAAGACCAGTGGACAGCTGGGCGAAACGCTATAAAATCCAGCCCGGTACGGGACAGCCAGCAGCCGCACCACGCGGAAGCCTTTCCTTTTCTACGAGCCAACGGACATACATATGTGGCCTGCAGTGCCGACATACGCCTTGCCGTAACTGTAAATATAGAATCGGAGCAATAACTTCGCTAAATGGATGTTCAACGGCCGGCGACATGGTGCTGCAGCGAACGCAATTAATAACCGAACGCATCTGGCTTCCTTGTAGGATTCTGGGCATTTTGTGTTAAACAATTTGCCTACACGTAGCACATGATCGTGTCGAATGCATGACCATTGCTAAGGATGGGTAAAGCAGGTACAACTGCGACGGCGGCGGATGGCAATTTTGTCACGTGCTAGAACCACTCTGTTTGCAATATCCCAGAAAAAACCCATAAACAATAACAGAGCGTGTTCTCTCCCTATGTATCTTCCGCATGCCCACTCGCAAAGATGCATAGGTACGGGACCGGAATTTAAATTTCTAATTATTTAGCTCCGGTACGAATGGAGCCATCGAAATTATCTTAAATTGTGGCACGAAGGGTGGGATTGCCGTGATTTAAAACGGATGCCAGCCCAGTACTTGAATGGGGCCTTGCCCAATATTCTGGGCGAGGAGATGCCCAACCCGTTCAGGGATACACTTTGATCCTGCCCGAAACGACCGAATGCGTATATGATGGATCTGGGTGCTAGTGGGCATGAAGTGCGGAGCAAGGACAAGGGGGGGAGGCTCTGCGATGTGAATGCCCATTGTCATACTCTTATTAATATTAACGTCTTGTCAGACAGAAACATGGGTACTGCTGCGATGGTGTCTTTTTGTATGCAAATAGTGTCGCGCTGTCTTTGGCCGTGCTCTTAACATTTTTCGATTATAAATTCCATAACTCTTCTGTGCTGTCTCCTGTTGGTGCGTCTATTGGAGTTGGTACTGTATGTAAGGTGGGGGGGAAGCAATGTTTTCGCCTTCTATCTTTTGTGCTCACGCACAGATTGTTAGAATCTATCACTGCACACCGCTAAGAGACGTTACATTATGACGTTATTGTCGTACGTGGAGTGTCATTGACTTTTAAAAGAAAAGGGTGCGCTACGAATGTTTCTCAGAAAATTCGTCTTTTGATATCTTTTTTATAGACGGACATTGCCCTTAATGACGCTGCTTTAAGTCCTTTTAAAAACCTTATAACATTTTATTTTTAATCACACTATGAAATTACTGCATATAAAAGATCAAATCCCATAATATTTTCATTCTAAAGTTTTATTGAAAAAGCAATCAAATCATTTAATTTCTTATGTTATTAATTAGTCCCTGAATTTGAGGTATCTTGTAACATATCTCTAATAAAGAATGAAATATATGAAAGTAATCATCTTTGTTATTGAAGTACTGTTAAAAAAAATACATTCTTGAATTTAAAAACTCTCATTCAAAATTATGCAATTTTAAATGTAATTGAAAGGAGTTAAACTTTCATTTGAAAGTAAATCAGGTAAAGAATGGCATACCTTAATGCGGAAAGGTTCTTACTTGCTAAAAAGGTACCCAATTTCACTTTCATAAGAAATATTATTTTACCTATGGATTGCCGTAACCATTCATACTTGTCGGTGAGATAAAACTTTCGCCATTTGTTAACTTACCAGGTACTGTCTAAAATTCAGACAATGAATCTCTCATCTCTGTCAACTCTGGCATTGCTTAAACTTTAATTTGCCGTACCGATTTAGTAAAATAGTCATTCCAATCTCTTTTCTTCCAAATGGTGAAAATCTGCCAGTAACGTTTCCTTCCCATGACTAATAGACATCCCGGAAATAACCTGTAAACTTTTCCTTTTCATATTCACGAATTTTCTCAGAATTTATTGTATTCAGGCATATTATGCTTCTATTTGGCGCTTCAGTCTACCCACTTCAATTATGATTAGGGCCACCAGGGAAGATGTCATAACACGGCATTTTTGCCAGGTACCACGAATACGTTATGTCCCCGTTGTTACGTTCATACACTTCAATGACCTATTTTTCTCTCAAAACAGCGTAATTTATAAAATGACAAGTTTTTTTTTTGTTTTTTTAATCAAAACCCTATGCATATTTCCCTTTAAGTAATATTCGTTTTTGCTAACAGGAATAATACTAGCGGCAAAAACGCTATCGACAATACACTAGCGTATAAGCGGGAAACCAATGCTTTGCCGCTTAGTGGTTTACCTGCTTGGTGGTTTTCTTGCTTTGCTACTAAGCAACGCCAAGCAACAAAGCGGCAAAAACGCCAAGCCGTGTGCGGGAAAGCAGGGAAAGAAGCAAACCTGCAAAGCGGCAAAAAGCGACAAAGCGTCACCGTCGTCACCATAGTCATCATCATCATCATCATCGTTATCTACTTCCGCAAATAGTCACTTTCTCTAGTGCGCTTGCACTACCTACCATGAATGGCTGAAAAATCCCATTCAATTCAATTCAAATACCTTGCCGCCACATTTTAGTCGCCGAAAAAACAAAAAAAATATTTAAAAAAAAAATGTCTAGATGATTACACGTTTTTCTCGCCAGATCGGATTGTCTGTGCTCGTGCGAAACGTATCATAATTTTATTGGATGATTTATGAAAAAATTCCCTGCGATTGCGGTGGTGGCGGTGGCGGTAGCAAATAGTACTAAAATTGCTCATGTATTGTGGGCATTGTTCTTGAGCTCGTTTTTCGATCCAACACCGAATCTAGAGACAGTCCCATGCACTTAGTATAGCCATTCAGTTGTCAGAAATTAAATAATTTTCCCGAAAGATATTTACTACTACTCCGCTTTTATGCTATTTAATGGATTTGTTGCTTTTCAATGTCGGTAAAGTGGAATGGTTAAGTGGTGAAGTGTCGCATTTAGGCAATTATACCACTGTGAGTGGCTAATTCAAGGTACAACAGTCGGTCAGTTTCAGGGTGACCTGAAAATTTCTTTCGTAAGATGTTTTAACTTTCTATCAAGTAAATTGCATTAAATCAATTAAATTTTTCAGGTCATGGAAAAAGGGCTAATTCCGATGACAATAGAAAATACCCATTTGTGTAATTCCTTTAAAATTTTTGATATCAACAAGATTACCCGTTTTATAGAAAGTTTGTAAAGCACTAAATTCTCACCGATATAACCGTTTCGTTCAGAATTGCACTGAATTTCATATAATATGCCTAGAGCACGCTAATTTTGCACTAACAAAAGGCAGGTAAATGCGCCAAATATCCCTTTAAAGACCTCTACTGAGCTGCACGCCATATTGTGCCTGAAAATTAAATTGCATGCCATAAATCTCCATACCCGGTAAATCACGTAGTGTCCATTTTAAATGTCATATCGTGTTGGGACTGCAATTTGTAGCATTTTTCTATCACTCCTGTGCTGGGGCTTTTGCCGGTTATGTTCCAATTGGCATTGTACAAGCAATTTCACCGTTAATATGTTTACCTTGGGTACTTTGCACAGAGAGTTCCATTTCCTCCCACAAATTGGGGAAAAGGGGGGCACTACATGAATGGAAAAAAGAAAAAAAAAAAAATTGAAGGTAGAGTCTCTGGGGAATATCGCTCGACGGCTTAGTGGCATGTATATGCCCATCAGGAGAACAATGTAGAAAGCGAGTATCGATTATTCTATGTGGATATATTGTCATCTAGAGCTACCCGGATAGAAGGTAATAAAAAGAACAGTTGACTCCTCAGACTAGGTACAGCAAAGGTAGCAACAGCAGCAGCAGCAGCAGCATCAGGCAAAAATTGTCTGAATGGAAAAGACCTCGTGATCGTGACTTTGGTGACATTTGAATACCGTCTTCAGGTACCAAATTCGCACAATTACCTCGCTCGGAAGAAATGTGGTTTTATAGTATAACAACGCAAAAATAGGTAAGGTAACGCCATATTCAATTTTGGGATTATTACCAATGAATTGCCGATAGTACAGAGAAGTCTTGTATCATTTTAAGCACTTAGAATCAGTTAAAAGAATTACATTACCATAGATAAGTAGAAATAAGTTCGTTGCATTTTCACTCAATATAATTGACTTGTAGAATTGCAAGGACCGATATATAAGCAATTTTGTAAGCCAACTCTTAAGTGAGGGATGTCAACTTAGAGATTTTCCTCCAATTTTTAGAAGTAATTTTAGGGGCATATTAATAATGCACCAAAATATATTAAATTATGATTTAAATAGCCAACAATGGTTTTAAATATGTTCTAAAGGAAAAAATACGTTTTGTAGTATTTTTTAATGTATGTTGACTAATTACCCGAGTAACAATTTGGATTAAATTTGATGAGGCCTTAAAAGGGCCTGGTGGATATCTACACCTATAAAGTTAGGTATCAAGCCTTATGGTACGCCCAGAATTTCGAATAACCAAGTTTGCAAAAGCTTGAGATGAACCTAAATCCGGCTAATTGTTTAAATCTTCAGCGGACCGAAATAATAATGGTCGACGTTTCGATTCGGGGCACCAGCCTTATTTCGTCAGTCTGGGTACATCTGCTATAGTTTCGATCCAAAAAATATCTTCTTAGTTTATGGTAAAGATCAAGTGTGAATTATAAATAAAGCAAATTCTACAGCAACAAATTTCATTAATTTTGGTTTTCTATAGGCACTGTGGTTTAGATACGCTTCGAACGATTTTGAACTCGTTTTAGGCCTCATATAAGCATAATATAGGCAATACTGAAATAAGTTTTCAAACATTTTGGGCCTAATATAGGTCTAGTGTTAGCATTCAGTGTATTCTATAAAATTTTGTTATCTCATATAGGCGTCGTGCTAGCTTCAAGTAAAATATTCAGCCAAATATGGGTCTCTTTTAGACCCGTAGACGTCAGATAGGTGCGCTAAAGCAAGGTTTTATTTTTAATCGGGGGTATAAAGTTTATAATTAATAAATAGGTGGTTTTAATTTTATATACAGAAATAAAGAGAGAGAAATTTGAGATTTGTATATTTAAAGAATGGAGTAAGCTAAAACAATTCTGAAAATTCGTCGATAGTCGATAGATAGAAAATTAAATTTTGAATTAGTTACAAGAAAACATGTCGAACAAGCCGAACGCCCACAACTCATATTTAGTTCTGCTGCATGAATTATATTTTAAAATAGCAATTGGATGGAAAACGTGAGGTCTTTAAATTTAAAAATGTAGAGTTTTTAACTTACTTTCAATGAATTACAGGTACAATTTCAATACACCAAAAGTGTATACAAATATTAAATTAGCATACATAAAAATTTAATACTAATGCGGAGGAAAGCGAGTCTACAAAGTGTCTACACTAAAATAATTCAAATAATTGAGTTGAAATAGCCAAAGTGTAATCAGTGAATTGGGCAACACAATTGTGGAGGATGTTGTATACCTGGATAATATAAATCATCTAGAGATTTCTTCACCAGTATTCTCTCTCTCTCTTCCAATTCCCTATTTCTAATTGTTAAATATTTTTTGATCGGACTAAGGTTTACAGTCATTTTTACATTTTTTGACGCATCTACAGATTGATCCTAGCGTCAAACATGCATTTGACCAGTTCTTTTAAGTACGTGTCATCATTATGTGGCCGAAAATTATATACAGATCGTGAGAATCATATCCATAACTTTACTCTAAAATAACCAACTCTACTACTCTGTCAGACCAGTTCCTTCCCAAATTCTCATATTTTTTAGATCCCTTCTACAAGAGGTATATGCCCGTAGTTGTCATTCTAATAGATCCCCCTCTAATCGCAATCCATAGACCGCATTTATAGTAAATTTCAATGTGAATTATTTCTCACCAAAATGAAAAATAAAAAAAAAAGTAAAAGCAAAATTTTCACCGGACGGTACGGTTTTATTTACAAAAGACATCGATCACCCTTTCGTCCAAAAGATCTCGTCTGCCGGCTCCGATCGATTGACCCTAATGAGCTACTTCGTCAGTAACGCCGGCTTGAATTTGTACAACCATAAAACCGTCCGGCGCTAATTATTAATTTCATTTTCACCTCATTAGTCGAAATCAATGAGCGAACAGTAAAATTACCTGTGCCACCACTCGATGCGGCATAACATGACAATAACACAACAAAAACGTGACAAAGGAGGGAAGGGAAAAGGAATAAAACAGTCTTCCAGCGCGCACCGTACCTTTACCTACCTTGCGCGAAAAGAAATCTTTTCACCTGCTCTGAAATGATCGAAAGTTTTGTGATCTTGAACTGTGCGACGGGCCACGTGTTTTGCTGTTTCAAAACAAAATTAAGAAAAGAAATAAATAAAAAAAAAGAAGAAAAATAAACCAAAAACATTTTCCTTTCTTTAGCAGTAGTTGCCCAATACTTTTTTTTTTCTCAAGGGGAGGGGTAGAGAGGGGAAGTCAAGCATTTTAAAATTTTGTTTTGCTTTCGATGGACTCGGTGCGCGGTGCGTTAACACCTGACGAGCTTACACCTTTTCGCTTTGCCGCTTAGCATCGCTCGTTCACCGTAATATGTCCGTTCATTGATTACTTAAAAAAGGCGTTGACTTTCCCATAAGACGTGATCGGTGGTCCGGGTCCTATGCCCGCCACTTTCCACTTCTCGGGGCCAACAAGATTCGGGTCTTGTTCACCATAAGAAAGAATTTGGAGTCGTTTTTGCGATGTACCCAAGACGGCATAAAAACATGAGACATGTGTCATTAAAAAATTAAAAATCAATCGGTGCATGGCGAACAAGATCACCCGATGCTTGGCGGGCAGAGTAAAAGTGATCGATTCGCTTTTAATTTCGCTTACCGCTTTGTAGCACAAAACGGCAGACATTAAGACCAAAACGACGAGGAAATGCCATCGATTAGCTAAAGACTTTCATTTAATTACATCGCGCAGTCGCGCTGAAGAGATCTTGATTAAAGCCCCGTGCAACCGATAAATTTCCTCGGAATGATCGAAAGCAGACTGAAATGGCTAAGAGAGTGATATGATTGTGGTGTGCCCGTTCCGGCGGGACCATGTTCAGAGTATCAATGAAAAGTGCAAAGAAATGGACAAGGTGCAGCAGGGCGCACAGCAGCCCCACTAATGCAGCACCACATCGTTCTTCTACTCTTTTACTTTTATCGGCTGCCATAAATTGGCGCTCTGCCCCGAGAACAACGCGGTAATTCACGATCATATGCGGGGGGGAGGCCTCTGAGTTGTCGAGTAGATGGGAGGCAAACGGCCACCACATTTGAAATGTCTTCGAGCTCAATTACTGAAAAACGACGAAAAGTGCAGAGCACTTCTAGACAAAACTTTCATTCCATGGAAAATGCTTGTGCGCCAAGTGCCTCCTTCCCGGGCTGGGGCTCCTTTGGCTGAGCGCAAGATCGACACACGATCGATTTCGCAGATCCAAACGGAAAATATATCTCGGGCAAATCAAGCATGAAATTGGTGTGCTCCGAAAATGATTGCACACGTACTAGACCCCGTCAATCGAACTCAGTTGCGAGAATGCTTTGTTTTGCTTATTTTCTATTTTTTTTTTTTTTTTTTTTGCATGCGCGCACATTTCTCTATTGCGGGCCAATTTTATTAGTCGAGCATTTTCTAATTGTAAATATTTTCACATGCGGGAAAGTGTTATTGTATTAAAGAGAAAATCATTTCACTTGAAGAATGACCGATAGTAGAAAAAATTTAATAATGCCGCGAAATAATGTTTTGCAGAACGTTGCATCGTATTTTGCTAGTTGTATTATGAATTCGTTTACAATTACAATAAAGCGAGGGGTAGGACAATTTTCATCTATTTTCTTAAATAACTTTAACCCTTATCAACTCCAATCGGTAGTAATACTTTCAAGCTTTAGCCAGCGTTCTACTCCAACCGATAGTATCACTACCAGAATTTGACAATGTTTAATTCACTGAAAGCAACGTCTTTTTAAATCATTTCGTAATGAACAACATTTTTCTGGTGTTGTCTACATGTCGCTCTGTAAAATTCTTGGAGTGATGAGGATTTATTTTAAAATTATAAAAAAATATATTAGAGACCCTAACAAACCCCTAACAAACCCCCCCATATCAAAAATTCCTTTATTTACGTTACACGTTCGTGTTTGGGTCACAAAAATTCAATTGTGTACTAAATTTCAACTTAATCGGTCCAGTAGATTCGGAGTAAATGGGCTGTGAAGGACAGACAGGAATGATCTTATAAGGGTTCCGGTATTTCATTCGGACATACGGAACCCTAACTCGCTGTATTTATATTAAAATAATATCAAAAGAAACTAGTTAACATTACACTAATCCCGGTTATGTATAACATATTAAAAACTAGATAGTTAATACATGTTTTTAAGTATATAAACTTACCATCGAATTTTCTATTTTTATAAAAATGTAAAAATGAAAAAATAACCTCTGCACTGTATCACAAATTAAGCAATAAAATATATAACGAATCGTGGAAATACAAAGGGGTGGGAGATATCGGCTACATTAACTTCTGTAAAAATAATTTAGACCCGATATATTTCGTATCGTTTAATCGCTATCATCGACTAAATTTAATGGGCACACTCACATGATGTCTCTTTAAGCCATATATCAAAATGGTATTGATTTTGTTAAACTTTGGATATGTATTTAAATATTTAAATATATCATATTAAGTAATTTCGTGGTTTAGGAAGGGATGAAGGATTTTCACTTCACCACATACATATATTTTAATTTGCTACCATACAGACGGTATATTTCTTAATTTTGATCAAACTTGGTTGAAATATCTTCTATGGCAAAATTTCGGCCAAGTTCGCTTTTGGAGCGATACGGTCAAAAGGGTGGGGAGTTAAGGACTATAACATCTTATGTAAAATTCATTAAAAACCGATATTTCTTGTATTTAGCTATAGATTAAATTTGACTTGTATGGCATTGACTTCTTAAATGTATTTTAAAATAGTTTGATCTACATGAAGAATGTAAGTAAGGGTGGCGCATATTTCTTAAAAGGAGGAAATATCAAACATATTGCAATATTATTTTGACTCATTAAATGCAATATTTCATCGATAGTGAAATATTAAAATTACAATGCTCACAAGAGCAAAGTACCAAAGAAAGTATACGCCCTTATAGCTTTGACCAATTAAATTTTCACACTTCCCAGATTAAATAACCCTGACCAATGATACATATGTAGGTAAGTAAAATTTGAAAGGTAGGGCGTTAATTAGAAGGCAAAAAAATTACTAAAAGATTTGCAATCGCCAACATAACGTACCGCAAAATAAAATAAAACTTAGAAATCCGTATAGTGATTTATGAAATTTTGATTTCCTGCCAATTTATGATAGAAAGCCGGCCAAACAAGGCATGTTTACAACTTCTAATTAACACCCTCGACGTGGGATGACTTAATTTATCCGATTGGCGCCTTGATTTACAAGAGACGGATGCTTACCAACCCAAGTCAGCGCCTCGTTGTCAGTAATGAGTCGTCTAGGGAATTCGAATTAAGCGAGCTCAACGGCTCAAGTAAAAGTGAAACGTCGGCGACGATATGGCCAGGCCAAATACCACACTGGGTGGTGACATTGAATAGTCGAGGACTCTGAAATGGCTCCAATTAAGCGCTTCAGATAAATTGGGCTTGGAATTTTGCAACTACTGCGCAGCCAAAACAATTCACTGACCAAAATGCCTCAGAGAAATCGGACGATAACGTGCGCCCTCGCAATTCGCTTGGTGTGTAGAGTGCAAAAGCCCAGTAGAACTTTCGCAATTTGTCATCGAGCACAATTTGCCATGGATGACCTAATCCTTCAATAATTTGCACATATTACGCCAGCACCAGACACGGGCCAACTAGCAGCTGAAGTAGTAAACAGCTCACGCGAAAGGCTAAGCAGTAGCGAATTCTTTTCTTAGAGGCTTGAGAAATCCCCAAAAGTGGGATACGCGCTGCTCCAAGGAGGCAGCAGAAGGCAGACCTCAAGCTTAAGCTTGAGACATTACTTCAGCGGGCAAAGAAATGCTCTCAATTTTTACCTGTGGCGGCGGCAGCAACAGCGGCCAGACAATTAATTAAATAGGCCTTGAGGTAAAACAACAACGAGAGTGATCAGCGGTGCGGGCAATCGTTTTGCCCCAAAAAGTTTAACCACTGATCAATTATTGACGATTTTCCTATAGCGATTTTTTTCCATTTTTGGCCACAAGAGAGAATTGGGGGCCCTGTTAGAGCTGCTGTTCGACTGCTTAACGAAACGAGCTGTGCAATTTTGGCAATTAGCAGTCGCGACGACGATAGGAGGCCCGCGCTCGGTCGTAGCAACAGCAGCAACATTTTCTTGATAAAACGGATCGTGTGGTCTAGAACCTGATCAAATTGGATATTTATTGGAAAAACGATTAAAGGTATATAACTAACTAGCCACTAGCCAGTTAAATTACGAAAGAAAATATTCATGAACATGACCAGCCATTTTTTCTAACGGTTAATAGTTGTACAAAAAACCATAATAACAACAACAGGGCATAGTGTGACTAAAAAAGATGTCGGTTAACATAATTTAGCATATGCATTCTTTAAGTCCAGGTTGGTAATACAAGCCTGGACTTAAGGAATGGACATAAATATTTAAAACTATAATATTTCAGCGTTCATAAGATTTTATTTAACTATTAGGGATAATATAACGTCATTAGTTATATAATATAAGTATAGATGAACAGAGATGTCGCCTACCTAATTTCAAAACCTAGTGTAATGCTAAAAATAAAATTTTTTCTGGATAGCGTAAGAATAACAATTCGATTTTATTATTCATGAATAAAACTAAGTGTTTTTGAAACATTTACTAGTGTAGCCGTGAAACTATATATTCATTTTTGATTTATTCAATTAGACCCAGCTACTTGTTCATTTTTGAAGACTTAAAACTAAGTAGTAGAAAATGTTTTCAATTGACTTTGTAACTTTGTTTTGTTCAGAAGTACCTTTTAAGATTTTGTATGAGAACCAATTTAATCGATTACTAAGCGAAACAGGGGAAAGAAAGGAAAAAGACACATATTTGCAATCTAGCATGCAAAATTGCAAAAACTTTTATAGAATACGACTCTTTACTTTAATATAGGATTCAAAAATTAAAATTTCCAGCCATAACTTGATCAAAAAATCATGTTTTCTTTACATTTAGATTTACTCAACGATTCTCAAGTTAAGTCAAGTAGAATTTGACTACAGCCGAAACCTACTTGGATATGATTTTTATTATTAGAAAGACGGACTGGGAAAGGAAATATTCATGAGTATGAGCGGCAATTTTTTTTTAACGATTTTTCATTATGAAAACAACACCAATCCAACAAAATTGAGAATGCCCAATCGAGCGAATGTTCTTTTGGCGCACAATGTCGTCTAGCGAATCAGTCAGGTGAAAAGGAGTCCATCGGACCTCCAGCGTTTGAAAACCGCACAATTGTCACCCCGTGGCTGGAATTTAGATGACGTGATGTCGCCGTCTTAAGGTACTTAGGAGTGCCACAGTAAACGTGTCTATTAAGCCTCATCACCTTCGAGTCGGTCGCAGAAAATGTGAACGCGCTCACACTAAAAAAATTTCACAGGCGGATGGGTTAGCTCTTGGCTGCTTGCTCTGCTCGTTTGTTTGTGTTGCATCATTGAATCTTCGCCGACAAGGTAAACAGAGGTGACATGTGACTATACGTCGCAGACCCACCATACCTCCTTTCCGCACCGTATAAAGTCGAGAGATGGTTGGAGTTGCATTCTTTTCTAGATTTAAAAAAAAAATACGCGCCTATGTACCTGTGCAGCCGCACCGCGTACCGCCTTCGCGAATATTTTCGCTCGACTTAACCTTCTAACTTCTTAGCAAGTTAGCATATCCCCTAGAGCTAGAGTGATCGTGTCGTTCTGGTTCTGTTCGATTTTTCGCCTGCTCCGCATTTCTTGGGGGGGCCGTCTTGAAAGTGAACCTGACACAGCCAAGCTATATGACAATTTTTCTTCAGACAAATGAGTTTATCTGTCCCAACGGCGGCAACCTGTTCGCTTTTTATCTGCTCGAGTAACCGCCGCCAACTTATAGACGATGATCTGCTCTCCACCGTCGCACAACCAGCCAACTCTTGTGGGTAGTGCAGTTAACTGTCGCGGCTGCTCCTACAATTCACGGATGGTGTGCTCAACTACCGTGAAAGTGAAATTTCATAGCTTCTCCAGGGCATAGTACCAACATAGGGATCACAATGGGAAGCAATATTTACAGGCGTGATTCCGCTGTCCAATTTGTGCAAAAGACACAAACGATTTCACCTTGAGCACCTTGAGGACTTCCGAATAAAATCGTTTTGTCTTTTTTCTTTCCTTTTTTTACTTCATGGAAATATGACTTAATGACATGTATCGCAATTTACAACATTCCCAGCATACCTGCCTCTTTGAAACTTTTTAGCACAAGTGGCTGAATATCGCGTTTGACCTTGGCCCACACCGCACACCTGCTTTTTTTTTTTTGTTCTCTCTCTAATTGAGGAACAAGTCACACTGCGCGCATAGCTTAATCCGACAATGAATTGACTCATAATAATTAACGCACCTTGCGCGCACCTTCGGGCTCCTCTAGAGCTTTTCCGTTAATTGCTTTGATTTTAGCCACCTGTCAATAGTTGCATAGTGTAGCTGACATGACGAAGGCTTTCAACAATTTTTCTGAAAATTGACTCGAACAATTAGAACCGAAATATGGTGAACAACTACGACTTCAAGGATAATTTTTTAAATCTATCAGTAAAGCGTATAAAATGCTTTTGTTAATTTTACTCTGACCATTGGGTTTCATGAATATGCCTAGATATGAACCAAATCATAATAAGATACGTTACGTTATGCGTTGTCAACAAATTTATGGCATATCCTGGAGATAAAAATCATTAATCAAAGTAAAAAATTGTCTATCAATGACAAAACATTTCACGTTAATCGAAATCAGCTTTTGATCTTTTATGAGGGACATAAACAAACTTCAAAATTAATTTTAACCCATACGAATATTCTAATTGATTAAAAACGTTAAGCTGTACATTCAGTAAAAATTAGCTCCTACCTTGCATTCATGCAAAAATTGTCTCTTAACACTTAGCCCTCTTCGGTTTTTTGTTTGGAGAATTTAATAAACATGTTGATTTTAAACTTTGTAGTTTTATTAAATCAACCCCATTCCTTATAATATTTTAGAAAGTTATTTATTAACATGTTTAGTATATGTAGACAGTACTGTAATTAACACAATGTGTGTAAAAGGAAAAACTAACGCAACGTACTAAAAATGCAAGCAAAAACGTAAATCGAGATGACCCGTACTATGGAAAAACGTAAATTTACATGATACGTCCGTTAAATGTTAAATTACTTTCTCTATCTTCTACGATAATAAAAAATCTACTATAGTAAATAGCGGAAAATTTGTAATTATAATTATTTTTAGTTTATATTGCGATTTTCAAGAAGATTATAAGATTAGAGTACTACTTCTGCGGACGAGTGTCAGCAAATAGCCGCCCAACTCTATTCAGAGTTGCGGACACAATTTTACTGTAAAATTGTAAATTTAACTACGGATTGGGAGCATTCATCATATTTTCTTATATTTAAATAAAGCTTTAATTTCTATAAGGCAATTATTGAACGTGTATATTTTCTCAATTGTATGCACTAATTCCTCCCGACCATAGCGACGTTCGCTCATAAGTGCTAAAGTGGTAAGATGTATCATCTTTTTATTTACTACCAGTTATCCAGTCGTAAACATATCGACGTTATTCAAAATTATTATTTGTACCAAATTCGCATAGGTAGCAAAGCACTTAAGGAGGAGTACCATAACATAAATTAAAATATTAATTTTATTATAAACCCATTAATCCCACTTAAAACTTGAAGTACCAAATAAAAATTAACACTATAGAGATTCTATATAAATTAAACCGTATTTTGATCCCCAGGAGAATAGATACATACGTCCGCTTTAGAAGAGTCCGTAAGCTAATTAGTATTTATTAACTCTACATATCTCCTCGATGTCCCTGATTTGAGAATGGAATATAAGCTCTAATTTGATCCTGAAGATCCTAGATTCTCATCGTAGACTTACCAATAATTTTTATATGGTAAAAAAACATCCATGCTCTAAAATAAACAGAAAAAAGACAAATTTAAGACTTTTGTGATAACTCGTTGCGGCAATGTCTTCGAAAGAGTCCTGGCTACCGAAATCATAAAATTATTTATTCAGAGCCTCAACTTTTTTCTTGTCGACTTATAAAAATGCAATGCAACCGATCAAATATAGTCCTCAAAACTTACACAAAAATTTGATTCTATTTCGGAGATCTCAAGATTCAAATAAGAATTAAATTTTAACGATTAAGCTCTATTTTGATTTCCATCAATGATCTAAAAGTTCAAAATTAATCATGATCTTAGGGATCATAACATAACTAAAATTTCCACTCGGGAAGAGGTTAAGACTCATAGTGCACAGGAACTAGTGAACTAAGTAAAAAGAAAATAAGGTTGAAATTAATGAAAATACTTTAAAAAACATATATAGATTTAAAATGTTCATTTTGGTAAATCCGAATCGAAATACGAGATCTAAATAAAACCTATCACAACCTGGATTGAACCCCATTAAATACTTTCACAACCTTATATTCGATTTAAGACCTAATAGATCACTGCTATTTCGATGCGTAAAACTATAATAGAAACACTCCTGTTTAGAACCTAAAAAGTCTTCAATTTCTTGAGTTGATTCTTCTTTTATTTTCTTTATTATTTGTTTCGTTTAATAAAAACTGTAGAAGTTTAGACCTGAATAAAACCTTTGAGCTCCTTTCTGTAAGACTAAAAAGTAGATATTGAAGAAAAAGTTTATTTCTAAAAGTTTTAAGGTCATAAAGTGGTTTAAATTATGAAAAGCGATTTTGTTTTGAATTATGTCACCTCAAGACTATGTTTGATTTCGTAAAGTAAGTGTTGTAACACATTCGTGTTGTATGTTAAAAGGGTTTTATTTTTATAATGGGCGTATCGTGATAAATAAATAAATAAAATTATAAAAGGAAGCATTTGAAGGTGAAACAGAAGGCAAATTTTTACACGAAACTATCACATTTTCTTAGTGTGATTCGTAATTTTAATAAGTATAAAAATTATTTAATACTAAAGTTTTAATTTGTTAAGTAATTACTATATGCATAAAATAATATTAACATTTAAAAAGAAATTTTATATTGTTAATGTAAGTACTTAAGAATTATAGAAAATATTTAAACTTTAATGGAACTTAGAAATTCGTTAATAAATTTAAATAATACTTATAGCGATTAAGTGTTAATATTCATAGAAGAAATACTTTCTTCAATATTCAATACTTACAGAAAGGTGCTAAAAGGTGTTATACAAGTCTAAAAATAGAACCTGATTAGAGCCTTAGTAGTTGTTTAGTTTAGAAATAACACAGTAGAAAATTGATGCTGAACACAGAGAAATGGATGAATTCATATAACAATGGAATGTGGGAAAATTGTCGGTATATAATAGAAGTTGGTCAATAGATAGGTAGCAAATAGAGAAGTACTATTCTCTTAATATGGTAATTTTTAATCAGATAAGATACCTATAGTAGGCTATTATTTCAAAAATTTTATAGATGATTTAGAAATTCCTACTTTTGTCTTTAAATTAAGTTAAGGGTGAAAAATTAATGCATGAATTTCCAATAATATCTCCGTATTGAAAATCCTTGATTCCAGGAATGTATACTACAATAAGTCCTAATCTTAACGTAAATAGGATCTAAATATAGCCTTTTAGGAGCTACTTACTGAAAAATCGAGTTCTTGTTAGATTCTAAACAGGATTTATTAAATCATATAAAACATATCCTGTTTTAAACCCATCATCATTCACTATTTTAGGAAACGATATTTCGAAAAGTGAACTTTATTCAAAGTGTTGAATTCAATATAGAAAGCAAGAAATATGTAATAGGACATTAAGATTAGACCTTATACTCCAAAAAGGATTTTGTTTTAAGCCCCGAAGTGAGAAGGTTGGTTGGTTGATTGGTTGGTTGCTGTGGCTGTCTAGAAAGGCACACTTAGGCCAATTTTTGGCCCATTGTGTTACCACGTGGCGCAGGAGACCATAGTTATTCGTGGGATTCGAACCCACAGCCTCTGGGACGGTAGGACAGCGCGCTAACAACTGAACTACCAGAGGCCCCAAGTGAGAAGGTTATAAAATATTATTTGAAAAGTAACCCTTATGCAGAAAAGGTATAGATATTTATTAATTTTAAGAAATTGAATATTAAAAAGTCTATCTTGAATTTATACATATTCAAAATATATTCGCATTGAAAATAACTCTATACCACCTGGCATTGATTGATATCTTTAAGAATTGCGTGGTTACTGATCGTGCAGAGCAGCCCGCTTAAAACAGTTTCAGGCTAGATAAGTGGCTGAGAGAACATAGACCTCCGGATAATAACAGGTAATTGCAGCCAACCGCTCTTTATTCCATTAAAATTGCACACAAAATTAAACAGAGCTCGACTATGGTTGAGTTGTAAGCTCAGGAGGACATGCTCCCAATATCCATGGCAATGTAAAAAAAAAAAAAAAAAATACACACAAGAGGTGTGTGCGTTTCCCACAATTTCCTGGCGAAATAATAAAAATAAAATTAATAAAAGATCAGAGTCTGCTGAGGAAGCGAAAAAACAAAAGGCGCCCATTATCTGAGGCAGTGTTATTAGGGTCTCGCCGATTGCAACAATTACCTTATCATTGAGATTTTTTTTTATTTTTGTATATATAAATTTTTTTTTTCTTTTTTAATAAGCAGTCAAACTCTGCAAAGCAATTTTAATAGCATCGTTACTGTTCAGCATCACCATTCTGGCAGCTAGGCAGGTTAGCCGGTTACATCCGACGAGCAACATGATAATTAAATTTTCCACTGCGCTAAGCAAACGGGGGACACAAATGGTTGAGTTTTTAAAAAAATATGACAGTCTCGCTGCAGTGAAAATCTAAACAAGAACTTGCTAACCTCGAGAGTCCCGTATTTAGCTGCGCTTAAAAAGAAAAGAACAGCAACTTCCCAGGTTATAGTTGCGCGCGCAACTGAATTTAATTTATTTTTATTTTTTTATATATTCGCTTAGGTGTAAATCAGAGGGGCAAACAATTAGCGCCATCTCTTGCCGGCTCCCCTCCTGGGAATAATGTGCACCATGTTAATTAGGGCTGATGCACAATTTAAAAAGACCAAAAGTGACGAACGAGAACATGCAAAGCGGCGATCAAGCGACATGCCCGCCAATCAGCCCAAACTAATTAACCTGCGGACGACATCATTGTTGCTCTCGTGCTAATTGTGCAATTCGTCCAGCAAAAATTGACTGACGCATGATTTACGCGCGAACAAAACGGCTCAATATTAAAAGTGCGCGCGTTTCCCAAACGCTTTGTTCGACGAACCGTTGACGGCAATATAGTGCACCTTTTTTTGATGGCGTGCAAATGACTGCTCCAGAAATGTCTGTCATAACCGTCAAGCCGTTCATATTTTGTAAAACAAAAATAAAAAAATAAAAAAAAAAAATTATAATTTCATAAATTGCCCTAGAGGCGAGGGAATAATAATTATCTTCAGATATATGCGTTCAGAGCCCTGAATTGCTTCGATCTTTCTCACAACAAAATGATTGTGTGTCATTTTTGGTATGATTATTTTTTTTTTTCTCCGACAGACTCATTTGCAGCAGAAAATTGAGTCTCAGCAATTATTATGCGTCACGAATAGCGCCAATTTTCTATCGCATGAGAATTTTAGTGCACCTGCGAAACGCAATTAGAGCAGAGGAATGGTAAAGCAATTTTCTGAGAAAGTTGCGATTGCGCCGCTTACACGCGTCCATCTTGCCTGTGGTATGTCACCGGAGTGACCCAAATTTTAGGATTCATTTTCAAAATTCATAAAAAGCCCATGACCCATTTTGGGGCGCAAGCAAGAACCTGTCCACACCCATCACCAATAAATTCCCAGAAGAATAGGCCATTCCTGCATAATCGACAGTTTTGGGTCCCATCAGTATTTTGTCTTCTTTAGTTTTTAATAATAGAAATGCGTTCTCAATGCACCAGAAGAAGAACCTGGAAAACGTATTTTTTTTTTGTTTCTTGAGATAAACAAATTTTTCATTTTCATTTTTCTTTTATTTTTTTTTTTCAAAATCAACGAGGCCAAGCCCCGCAGAGCCGTGAAACGGAACAGTGCGACAACGCACACGGGTTAGCTCAAAATGCAGACGGATTAAGATGGGACCGATAATTGGCATTTAATATTCCCTGGGCATTTCTTTGATTAGCTGATTGCATATTCGAAAAGTATCAGATTAATTCACATCGGTCATAGTAACGCATCCCATAAAAGAAAATTAAATGGCGGCGGCTTAAGTCCGATGATAAGCACCGGTGTATGGCCTGCAGCGTGTACTTGAGGCAATAACGCCGCCATCGGTCAACCAGAATAGCGTAACGCAACGAAGATGTGGGGGAGGGGGTAAAGGGTTACAGAGTGCCGATGGATAAAATCGGATTGCATTAGAGGGAATTTTAAGTGAAGCATAATCACAACTACGAGCAGTTTGCACTGTTATCGACCTAATGGTCTGCAAATCGACAACGTTTAACGCCAGAATGAGTGTATGAGATGTACCTACAGCTGCAGGTTGAACGTTATATTTGTCGAATTGACGGAAATGTACGGCTTAACGGTAATAACAATGTGATTGATGTTCAAATTATAGCTGTCCGCGTATAAATTAGTTTCCTAGCCAGGATGCATTTCGTATGATCACAAATCACACTTCTAACGGCTTGTCAAAGAAATGACGGAATTTTATGTGTTAATAAATTATATTACCGAAAATTTACTGCCAAACAAAATAATCTCTTTATTCATACGTCTGTTTTTGAAATGCAATGATTAATTAAATAAAAGGAAGCTAACAACCCAGGAAGGGGAAAATGTTACGTATGACTTAGAGGAAGCAGGTCATAACGAATACTCAAGATATAACGGGGTCCCTTATTATTGGCTAATAGAGAATGCCGCCATGTTTACGGAGACAGACTGTTGCACTGAGAGCGTAAGTATCCGTTTGTAAAAAAGGAAAACATGATTTTTAGTGCTTTGATGTCCATTTCAGAAACATTTAAAAATTGGAATTTCTTTTTGTTATAAAAAAAACAAACGGCATGTGGTATGAAATTTATCAACTATACGAAGAATTGCTTGGTAAGATGGACTGATTGGATTGAGGCGTGAATCTTTCCATGATGAAATGGCAAACTGATATACAAAAATGGGTAACTAACTTTTACAGCTTCGGAAGCTCTATTAATTCAAAAAAAATTGTTTTATTCTTACAAGTTCGATTCATAGGTAACTACAGATTTTTAAATATTTCCTTCGTTTTTTCTAACTTCCTAAGGGCATTTGACGATTATACTCGCCATAAGAAAGTAACCACATTTTGCTTCATTTAGAAAACTAAATTAGAAAATAAACTACGCATAAGTCATCATATTTCTCCTTTTCTTTCATGTTACAATATTATACTAGATAAATGTATTCCGCATTTGACGATATACGATAAGTACGGTGCGCTGAAATGAGGTAGCGCAGCTTATTAGGCATAAAGCCAAAAAGCACTTAAACGAGAATTTGTAAGTGTGATCTGTAGAAAGGCAATCTAGCTTCAATTGATCATCCAATAAAATAAATTCAACATTTATACGTAATTCATTTGATTTGATTTATCAGATTTAGTGTGTGATATAAATTTATATTGTACCATTCGAACTTTCTCAATGCATACACAGTAGCTCCAATTTTACATAACATGTATAGATCTTTACAATAAGGAAAAAAGGAACGCCAGTCTACCTTAAAATAAAGGGGTTTATCTCAAGAATATTCTTTTTGTTGGAATTGAAATTTAGAAAGATGCGGACTAATTTAAAAACAAATCGCTACCGTCATTGTCACGATCATTAAAAATTTGCTCCAATTTCGCCCTGCATAATTCCCGTTGAGCCCCAGATTGGAGCGAATGATTGTTTTAAACAGCTCACAGCATGCACCGGGCCACATCAGACACGTCCGCAAGAGTGATACGTTTTAGCGCAAAAAAAAGAAAAAAACGAAAAATATCTCCCATCGCGTCCATAACGAATCCATTTATTGTGTGCGCGCAAATATCGTTAAAGCAGGTTAATTTGAAAATTCAGTAAAAGTTAGCGGGGCCAATTTTCATTTCCAATCAAACGAAAAACCACCGCGAAAGTGTCCGAAAAAGCGCGAGAACCACAGCCGCGTTGCGCCGCAGCAATGGTCATCGCAATTGTGCGCACATTTGCCCCCAGTGGGTCAGAGGTGTAAATGGTTGGACCGCCGCAGTTCCTTTGAATGGGGGCAAGGGAAAAAAGAGTTCTCTGCTCACCTAGTTTTATGCTAATTGATTTACTGGAAAGATTGTGGTTATTTTGGAACGGATCGCTACTCCTCGGCCCCGCTGCTGCTAAGCGAAAACAACAGGCGAAATCCAATTAACTCGGCACCTCACAGGTACTTTGAAAAATTCTTCTAGTAGCTCTCCTGGGGTCGGTGCGAAACATTTTTGTTTTTTTTTTTTTTGTGGATTTCATTTTTCGCTTTATTTTTTCTTTTCTTATTTTTCATTTTTTTACGAACAGTGCCAAGAGTACCCTTTTGGGAATTGGAAGGCACAGAAACCCAAAACCCCAGAAGATATAACAACGGCACAGCGGCGTCGAATCATCCGTTGTCGTCGTTGTCGTACGTTGAAATAGCGCTCCACACCTGACTGGGCATTCCGTTAGTGGGGCCCCATTCAGCAGATCCACTCTGGCTATTTTGGCACGGTCAATTTCGATTCGAATAGACTTCCGCGAAATGATCATCCATACCATCGAGGCTCTTCTGGTGGCATTGGGTCGACACCGCATCGTCCGGCGTTAGAGAGTGCGCCGAATAGGATTCTGCCGCGTACCTGACAAAGTGCCCGGCCCACGGTATGCACGGTGTTTACTAGACTGAGCAAATCGATTTGGCCGACTCTCGACCGATCACGTGAAATTACACGTCTTTGTTGCGGTTTACAAAATCCACCAAAGACGATACTTGAGCAGAAAAGATCGTTATCGCCGCCAGTACCTGTACAGATGAATCTGATGCACTCGTGTCCATTGTTTATGGATGGACTATGTCTAATTCGAGGTGCCTTACCCATAAATAAAAATATTTTAATAAAAGAGAAACATCACTGAGAGAAGCATTTCATCAAAATATTTAGGATAGAATAAATGGTAAATCTTAAACATAATTTTAAAATAGGTATCCCTAATTCGACTAAATAATATTGGGCAATATCTGGATATTTCTATGAAAATCGGGATACTTCACCTCATGCACGTAATATTTAGACTGCTTATAAAGTTCATTTTATTTCCAATATATTTTAGATTGTACTGCAATTATAACGAATAAATTACTTAAATTTTAAAATAACTAGACTAGAAAAATTTACCTGTTAGACATGTAACGCAGGTCCGGACCGGATTAATTAGGTTCATCTAATCAGGAATATTTTGTGCGGAACTGATAAGTTTTTCTTGATCGAAAGTAATGGGGTAATAGGTAATGGGATTAAGTTTAAGACCACCATGAGAATTAATTAATTTGGTGACTTACGATCTTCATACCCGCTAAATTTCTAATATATTTCAAATTAAATTTCACAGACAGGTAATTTGGAGGGTACTCAATAAAACATGCAATCATTGTTGAGAACTTGCATTTTTTTAAAAAAAATAATAATAAAATATTAACCTTCGAAATATAAGGTTTTTGGTCATTAAATAACCTTGAATTCTTCTCGGAACCGAATCCACTAATGGCTTAGTCGTTATTTTGGTCATAGTTTGTCATTCTTTAACTAAAACGACTGACAACTCATTGATATTCCGTGGTTGTCTGCTTGTGACACGATCTCTTAACGTCTTTTAGCAAATTTCTATTATATTTATGTCTGGACTGGAGGTAAGCCATTGGAGGATATTAGTATTATTATTTTCCAACCATCTCTTGGTTAACAAATTGAATTATTTTCAAGGTGATCTTAAACTTAGTCCCACTACTCTAATAAAGTTCTTCAGATCAGGAATACAAAATAAATTTTATACAATTAACTTCAGAAGTGATGGTTATCTCCATTTTCAATTACTACTGCTCCAAGCTATCCAAATATAAACTATTACTATTTTTTAAAATAAACCTTGATAAAATTGATGGTTATTCTGTTACATTCCTGATTCTTATTTTTAAAGGTCTGGATTTACTACTTTGGTAACTAACATGATGCTATTACACTTAGTTCTTTCATCGTTTGGATTATACTATAATAAGGTGATAACAAGGAAAACCTAGTCAAGTTCTTTTAAGGGACAGAAATATATCATACTATTACGGTTCTAAGAAAGACAGCCCGATGCTAATATATTTAATGGCCTGAATAACCTATTTTGGTCCATTCTCGGAGACAAGTAGACCTCAACTTCGTAATCCTAAAATTAGGTTACCATACACTCTGGATCTAATTTCTTTCTGAAAAGGCATACTTTCAGTGGCATGCGTTATGAACACCTTAAAATTTCCTGGTATATTCTAACGATTTATTGAAGTTAATTCCAGTCTAATTTTTTGACCCTTAATATCTTTTTTAATTTAATTTTGTTCAAAGACTTTCAATTATAAATTACTTTTAACGTGTCTGATTCGTCCATGATATATGCGATCAGTTTTAAGTTGTTATTTTCATAAAGACCGAATTTAGCATACGATGTCTGGGGCAGGGATCTTATATAGTAATAATAAATGCAATTATGAAGAACCCTATTTCAGTTACGATTTCAAAATTGTTCTCCTCGTTAATTATGGCCATTGCGGTCTCATTAAATTGAAATTCACAGCAGCTGTTTCTCTTTAAAGTCGGATAGGCTCCGTGCCAGACCCGGCTAAGTCCCACTTGTGGCACACGATGCCTAGTTGATCCATTTTCAATTAGAGCCGCAGTACAAAAATAGCCATAAACTGTGTCTTCACAACTGCTGAGCCTTTGTCTTTTTCCACAAAGAGACCAACTAGAAATGAAATTGGCAGACGGAACGATTTTTACACCAAAATGCAGCAAGACGCTAATTTAGCACCCAAAGCACACCGCACCGTAGGTGGTGCGAAGGCAGTGCGTTTTCTTGCTAATTTTCAATGTGCGTCGTCCAACGGGCACATTTTCATGCTCACTTTTGCGGGAAGACATTAATTATACCCAGCGGTAAAATTAGCCTGGTAGCGAGACTGGTGAGACAGACTTTTTTTGTGACAATTTGGAGATAATAAATTTTGGTAAGCCTTTCAACCGTTCGAATAGATCGAAAGAAACAATTATAAGTATTTAGTAATAGTAATAGCGGATTGAGTAGATAACCCAAACCTATCAAAAATAATAACATTAGAAGTTTTGCCTGACTTTACTGACTGCGAATCACATGTATAAATATTGAAAAATTTGTAGTTTTGAAGGAAGGAAAAGAAATTTATTAAAAATAAATCTAGTTGCAATTTAGTTAGTAGTTTTACTTTAAATATTTTATGATGTATTATTTAATAATGCTAACCCTATCAAATTTTGTATGTATGACCGTAAGAAGGACCATTTCTTTGACGCATCCTGCAGCTTCAACAGCTTGATGGATTTTAATAAATGAAATCTCGCTAGGTTCGTCTTAGTCGTGGGAATGTTATAGGATATATAATTTTTGAGGTACATATCAATCCGAGTAAAAAATATACTATACCGAAAGGACGCTGACAAACAACCTAAAAGTAAATTCAAAGCCGGATTGTCGCTTAAATATTATTAGGGGATGACTAGCAGCCGAAAATGCGTCAAAACGACAACGAAAATAGACTGATAATACACGAATAAAATAAGTAATAGCAGTATTAAAGTCTATCATACATTAATAGAACATATATTTGTACTTCTGTAAGAAAGGCAGCTTATGTACTTTAAATATAAATAATTTGCACTATTCATTTAATTATCTCAGTTTAGGGAACGTGATGTCGACTTCGTTTTGGATCGTTATTTTTTAAATATCAGGATATATTCGTTATGATTCGATCGATCTTGCGTTCACTAACTCCACTAGTTTTCGATGCATTCCGCTGATCAAAGTCATTGCTTTTTCGAGCTATTCCCAAATATTTCAGGTCAAAATACAAATAATAAAATACTTTATATATAAATATAACTTCAATATTAAAATATAAGATAGGAGGAGACAAACCAACAATCAAAATGTGGTAGTTAAGTTTGGTTGTTTAATCTTTACAGATTCCGGACTTGTTTTTCTCTTTTCAGTTATTATTACAATTTTCTCTATTTCTGTATTATGTTTTCAAAAATGTATATTGCATATTATATACATACAGTACATATATATTTATTGCTCCGCCATAACTTGTAAGGTCAGTCCCGTGATCTCCTTAGTGGATCTATGGTATGCATTAAAATAACTGAAACAAAATAGGATATCTCTACTAAATTTAGTTGAACTACCCTTCGAAAGTAACGCCAAAGAACATAAGACTGCCAATGAAAATTGAAAACCTACTTTTTTATTATCTTCGTTAACTTATTTTCCTCTGTAGCCCTTTTACCCATTAAAACTTGTCCGATAGCCTTATCTAATTTTAGCAAGCAACAGTTTTCGTCACATCTGCAAACAATAGGAAATTTTTTTCCGAAGACACCCTCCCTCTCCCCTCATCTTCGGGTAATGCCACTCAATCCAATTAAGTTATGCAGTAAATTTTATCGTACCGTCGTCAGTCTTAAGTGTTCCCACGCCGCAATAAATAATCGCACCGGTCGCTGAAACGGCACAATAAAAAATTGCGGTCCGGTTCCTACGATGCTACAGTCGGCGGC
The DNA here is from genome assembly GCA_963969385.1 of Philonicus albiceps. Taxonomy (NCBI): domain Eukaryota; kingdom Metazoa; phylum Arthropoda; class Insecta; order Diptera; family Asilidae; genus Philonicus; species Philonicus albiceps. Next base: position 7,782,487 of record OZ017775.1, read on the forward strand.
TGCTGTTGTACAACAAAGTGATCATCGCATCCCCGGATCCTGAAGCCCCCCCCCCTCCCCCTTCGTCCTAGACTAAAGCGTTTTGCGTGATCCAATTAAGAGGCGACAGTGCGAGTGTTAAAGCCGCATAAACGTCGCCACCATGCTGGCCATTTTATCTAATCTCAACAAGAACTGGACACAAATCGTAGGCTAATAATCTCTGAGAAATGTACATATCGCGCGCCAAGAAAATTGCGACTTTCTTGCACTGTTGTTCGGGTTATTCTTGTAAAATAAAACTGTGGTGGCCTTGAGAGGGGGAAGGTTACGCAAGGCGGCCAGGATGAAGTGGTAAACGGTTTCAGCTCTACTTGAGAGATACAAAGTTCAAAAATTAGAGATCATCGCTTGCAGTATGAGATAAGACCAAAAACCTTGTCTTAGTAAGAAGGATAAACATTTCATGTAATCCTGTTTAGCAGCCTTGCTTTTTAGTTCAATTAGTAAAGCAAAACTATGGATATGGGTAAGAAAAAAATTATTATATTGTATTTCTATTTTCTATTTTTTTTTTCTGCAATTCTCTTACCTAAACATGTATGGAATAAATTGAGTTTGAGTCTCCTCACGAACGTTAATTTAGAATCAAAAGATCAGACTCAATCATTTTCAAAATTTCTAATCGGTTATTGATAACGCTTAGATTTACCAGTTTCGAATTCCAAATATTATTTTAAAGTAGCAATACTGCTTTTGAGAATTTTAATCTGAAGAATTCTATTTGAAAAATGTGAGAACAACTGTTCGTTATAAATTACTTAAAACAATTTTTGGTTTTAATTTAGAAGTAATGTACAGGGGGGTAATATATCATAAAAATACAAAACCACGCCCTATAATAAGAAAAAATTATTTAAATAGCGAAAGACTATTTCATTTGCAAGTCGGTACTTGTCTATTTTATTTTTAAAAAACTTTCATATTATGGATCACCACACTTCGAATTGTAGTTTTAACGATTTTTTTTCTTTTTTAAATAAGCCGAAAGTAAATTTCTGGTGGTTTATTTCTTTTTATCTGTTAAATTCAGTACCTATGAGACCTATCTGTCTATCTATGGGCTCTCTACTAATAGCATTGTCTGCTATATATTTCCTGTACTTTTTGAGATATAAGAAAGTGATCATATTACGCCCAAGGTACCTTACTATATTTGATCGTGTTAGGTGTTATCTATAACAAAAGGTTCTCCTCTCTAAGTTTACGAAATTCTTACCTTTATTGTATTATCGTTACATCCTATAGCTTCTAACCCCATGGATATTTTTTTCCAAATTTAAAATTTACCTTAACAATAATTGTAAGCTTAAAATTAAGCATTTGCTGTAAAATTCGTCTATTGAAAATAGTGGCGCCAAATACAATGGTTCCAATACTTCCTACAATTAAACGGAAGATATCTGAACGATACCATCTTTAAGAAAATAAATTCTCACATATCCACTGCATATCTATAATTTTTATAAAACAACTAGCCAATACCCAGTACGTTTTACTATACTGAAACAAAATGAATACCTAGAATAGAAAACGCTTTGACGCACCCCCTATCAAAAATTGTTCAACCCTTTTATTAACCCTAAACCATCTCGTGTTCGAAATATACTGGCAAAATTTGAGCTCAATTAGCCCAGTAGTTTCGGAGTCTATACAATTCAGACAAACAGCAATTGGTTTTTTTTTATATATAAAGATTAAAAGTACTTCTTCAAAGGTTTTTTTTTAGACTATTCTTTTATGCAGATCGAAGTTTAAATCTCTAATCGTTCAATTTGAGTATCAGATCTAGAATTATTGAATTTAATTATTTAATTATAAGGTAAGGTTTTGTAATTTCTCATCAAAATTACGTGATTTCCTCATTTTTATTCGAGTTATAATAATTCTGTTTCGAGTTTGTTATTCATGTTCAAGCCCAAATGTCTTAAATGTACTGTAGCACTCGTAAATTATTTGAAAGCAGAATTTAAAATATTTTTATAAAATATATGCGGATGGTGGTTATAATGGTCGACTATTGAAATGCACGTTACGATTTTCCTACTTATTTTTACTTTTAAAATAACTCTAATTAATATGTGAAATGATAATTTTATGCCTTTTATTGGTATAACTTCCAATAAAGTAAGTCTTTTTTAATTTAAAAAAACAGGAATTGATATCTTCTTCCATTCAACAGTTATATGAAATTCAAAAACAATGATTTTGAGATTTGTTAAAGAATTTTGTTGAGTTTCAATATCAATAAGGGAGCTGTCCATATAATCCTAGATTTTGCAAATTAATTCAAATTCAACAAAATGGTTTTACACATGTTTAGCAATCTGAAAATGTAAAACAAAACAAAACTTATTTTTTCTGAACTGTTATATGAGAATGCCGCCTTAATTGTTACCTGTAGACTAATTAAATAAATGGTAGAGTAGTCCAAGATAGCAGATTATAAATCCAAAAACCTAAACATACCTCGAACTGAGAAGGGTTTGGTACCTTTCTCCTCAATTACACCACTCAAGGTCCACAATGCAGTCCATTGAGTTCTTAAGAAATCCGCTTAATTCGTACAACCGAAGTTATTCGCCTCCTTTGTAATTTGGTGTACTTTGGAGCTTTTGTAAGGGCCTGCACCAGCCGAATTACCAAATAATAAATGAATGGAGCAGCTCAAGATTTGAATTGCCCTCCTCCCTCCTCTACACCGCCACCGCGAACATGGCAAGCTCGTTCTGGCGGGGCTCTTTCAAAATGCACCTCTCCAACTGGAGCCCGTCCGATTGCATCCAATTTCCGAGGAGAGTCGGCTACCAACGTCGATAATCAGGCAATTACATAATCCCCTCAATAATTGACCCGACTTCCTCCAGTGACATGACTTCTTTCATCATCGGCCTCTTCCCATACTCATTACACGGGGCAGATGGCTGGGACTGGGATGTTGGGATGCACCGCTTCAATTTCGAAAAAAAAACAAAAAAACGAAATAAAAATTTCATTTTCGTTTCGATTGCAATCGCCGTCCTCAGCGCCGCGATTGCCCCCATTGTTCGGATACCCCAGCCCCAGTAGAAAAGCGCAGCACAGAAGGCAACCGATCTTGCTGTGCTCATCTTCCATTTCAGCATTTGCTCAGCCATTAGCTCACCTGGACGCACCTGTGTAATTTAAGTCGTCACATCACCACAGTCTCGGCCCAGTAAAAAGTGGCGGAAAAATGTTCGAGGAGGGAATTTCAAAAAAATAAAATAAGAAAAGACAAGAAAAAAAAAAAAATAAATCTCCGCCATCACCTCTGTCATTAATCGTTCGCGATGGGCAGTTCGATCGACAGCGGATCGACGGCTCATCGCACGGATCGCGGACTCACCAAAATCGAAGGGGATCGCCTGAGTGACACCGGCTTAATTGCATCGGTGTTATTATGCACTTTCCTCCCTTTGCGGTTGCGGCCGCGGACGACTGCGTTAATTAAAGTTAATTTCGAGGAGGCTGGAATTGATGGACCGTTCTTAGGGTCTGCGTTCCTTGGCGATCGATCGGCAGCCCCTTTGGAAATCAATTTTAATTAGTCATCGCTTAGCAAGATCACGGAGATGATCCTTTTAGGACGATTCAGTGGAATCTGCTAAAATCATGGTCATGGTCATGGTCATCACGTACCCAATACCAGGGCAATTTCAAGCATATTTACTGCTTCGATATACCACAGTATCAATCAAATATGCCCAGTAATATTTTTGATCAATAAACCCAAATAAGAGATTTCTTTTTCCTACTTGCATAGGACCTAAGTAATTTTCTGGATAGGATTTTCTAGACCCCAATAGTAATCCTTCGACTTTAAATTTTATCGTTATTCAATTTGCTTTCCATTAAAAGGCTCAATATTTTGTAAGGCAATATGCCTTAGAATTTGAAAAAAAATCTGAATTTTTGATGTGATATTATTTGATACATAATTTGGGTAAAATATGCCTAAAAAATAGAACTTTTTTAAATTTTTCCTTTATATTAACTTGTTTTCAAAATTGATTTTTCGAAAAAAAGGCTTAACATTTAACTGATTATAAAATTTTCTAAAAATTCTTTTATACTGCAGAACAACAACCCAAATAAAACCTTAAACTATTTCTATAAAATACGAAATGGTATTTTTCGTATTCGCAATCTATTCTATAAATACCATCCTTAAAATGGTTATAAAAATTACGTTGGCTTTTCTAAATTTAAATCACACTATCTCAAAAAGCAAAAAAGGTAACTCAAACTTTTGATTTATCGAATTTTGATATCATAAAAGCAAAAATATTAGCTGCATTTTCATTTCGGTTCTCGATTGAAATTAAACAGGAAATTTTTGCATAGCTACCCACCCATTCAAATATTTCAAAATTTCAAAAATAAAATCAAATTGCCTGGATTTATACACACTTTGCATTAAGAACTTAAGCCAAAAATTTATCCGGTTCAAGGTTTGGAGTTCGTATGGGTAAATATCATGGTAAATTGATGCAATTTTCTCAAATTTTAAAATTTTGGTATTCGTGACGTTTTGTAAAATGCAAATCAATGGGTCATATGCTAAAAAAGTAAACTAAAGCTCAGTCCTAATTTGTCCATAGATAAATTGAGTCCGATTTTAAATTAAAATTCGATTTTCTATATAAAAATCGAGTTTGAGCTCTTGTTCAGTTGTTTAGAATATAAACAAATGAAAAATTTCCTAACCTCAAACAGATAGGAAAACGGTATTGTAATTCGAAAATAAAAATTGTTTTATAATTTTTCTGAACTTCTAAAAGCTTCTACAATTTAAAAAGTAAAAAGTATGCTTCAACATATAGAAACAATTGTTTTTTCATATTTCAGAAACTCTAAAAATAATTTTTAAATTGGTCAACTCTTCGGGTCATTGGTTTTATAACTATTAGAAATTTAACGTTGAAAGTTTTAAGCTCGTTTTATATTTCGTTATACTTTAACACTTACATAAGGATTCAGTTTTATATTTTTAATACAGAGAACCCTAAAAATTGGATAGGAACCTTCGCAGCCAGTAATTAGTTTTATGTAACGTAACGTAACATAATGAACTACTGTTTCTTGTTTCAAACTGCGCAATTGAACAATTGGCCAGGTATCGTATCTGTCCCATTGCGAAAAGGTCAAGTGATCCATTGGGTAACACGTCGCAGGTACACAACTAATTAAAAATTAATTGACTTATCCCCCAAAATGATCATTAACCTTCCGAAATGGATCGTAAGAAGCCTGAAAAGGTATCACTTTACCCGCATTCGAGGTGTAATTCGAATAGCTGTGACCTTATCACCGTGTCGGCTAAGGTCTTAAGTGGTCCGCGACAGACAGACAAACACCCTCACTCTTGCCGGGGTCCGCGAATGGTATCGATCACACCAGGAGGTACTTGGAGGTATCTGGCGGTTGTATCTTTGCTCTGATTGCATAATTAAAACGTCACGATTTCTTTTTGTTTGCGGTAGCGCAGTGGCTTTTTCTCGGCAACAGCCAAAGGGGGATAATTTGTTGATCTCCCCGCGTGCATAATGCATGTCAAAACAACAAGAGGAAGGTCACAACAAAATTTTTAATTAATTTACTCCCCTCACAGCGGGGACAAGCAGGTACAACAAATGATCGACTCACTACACACGGGCAGTGTAGTGCGATTTGAAAAGGATTACCACCGATCTCGTGATATCAATCAATGTCCGAAAAGTAGAACATCACGATCAATTACACCCTAGGACCAAATGAGCAGATCACTCAAGGAGCCTCTAGCCTCTTTTAGCTGGTCTATATTTATATTTTATTTATACCTCCGCGAAGGGCAAGGGAATTAAAAATATTCAGATCGTCATACTCACAGGTGTTCCTTATAGCCCTTAAAAAGATTTAATTTAAAAACTAGAAAATTATAGGCCCCGAAACCGCCTTAGACCCGCGTCTGGATCATAACTTATCGCACCTTGCACTTTCCCAAAAAGTTTCCATCGCCAACAGATGGTCAGGAGGCGGTCGTCGGTCATTATTTATGTATATTTGGAATATACCCAAAATTGTGGAAAATTTCTGTTTCCACTTATCTCACCTGCATTCAGAGTGCAGCGGTGCAACGCAAGAACTGGGCGTAGGCTAGTGATCTCGAACAGAATTAAGATCGTTTTTAGCCTTCCTAAAGATCACCATATGGTACACGTGCACTCGTAGACTAAATAAGTCGTAAATATTTGCTTAAAGAATCGCGTAACCGTCGAATTTGCTTTCTTTACATTCTTTAAGTAACCCTAACATTTTATAAATTGGTTTTATTACACTTCACCGCTCTGAATCTTTTAACGGGCTATTTTATGTGGATTCGATTTCCACTAGAGACTCTGGTTAAAAGTTATATCATAATGACCCAAAAATGAAATGATCGAAGTGTGTTCTTCAGCATCAACCTAACCCGTTAGGGGTATTTTTAAATGTTTAAATAATAGTTAAAGACAACAATTATTTTTTTTTAAAGAGATCTTTACATTAAAATTAAGACCGAAAAAGATATGACCAAAACAATAACAACTTTTGTTTGGAGGAAATAATTCTAATCCGTTTCTTCTTAATTTTATGACTGCCTGGTGAGGCTGGTGAAATTTATAAACAGATGTTTTATAGTTTAAGATCACTTGCCGGAGCTTTCATACTTCGGGGGGTTTCAAGTAATTTAAAAATAGTAGTGGACATAAAAATCCAAATCAACGTTCTGTACACCTAACGTAAATTATGATATCATTCCTAGATACGTTTTTTAAGATAAGATCAAGCAAAAAATGTGTACATCTACTCTAACCTTGTTAAATTCATTCATTTACATGGGTGACGGGTGGGACACATATTTCCCATCTCTCTGTTGTGGTTGACTTTAAAATTCGGATCAAATAGTACGGTACGTGAATAAACCTAGAAAGAGCCGAGTGAACAAACGACGCAAATATTTTTTTGAGAATCTTAAAATATTGAGACAGGTGGGACAGGAATTTGTGATGGGTGGGACAAGTAAACAGTTACATAATATCCGAATTGAAGCATTGTTTTTTTTTTTAAATATTTAATTATTTTGCTATTATGGTTTGCGTGAAAAATCAATGTTTGACTGAGAAAATACAAAAATAAAAATATTATTTCTTAATATTCGTATGAGGCCTCTGGTAGTTTAGTTTTTAGCATGCTGGACTACCGTCCCAAAGCCTGTGGATTCAAATTCCACGGATAACCATGGTCGCTTCCGCTACGTGGTGATACAATAGGCCAAACTTGACCTAAGTGTGCCTTTCTGGGTAGCCACAATAACCTAAATCTAAACTTTATATTCGTATATTTTGGACTAGTGTGAAATTTAAGCTCCATATATAACTTTAAGCCTTAAAGTTAAGTGATTTCTGTTAGTTTATATTTCACTGATCGGGGTCATCTCCCATGAAATGACCCATAAACAAAATATATTTTTAAAAAACGCAATTTTGATCAATACCTATGTATAAAAAATATTTAAAAATCAAAAGGAATTGATTTGGGTGTCTTATTTTTCGTAGACTAAAATGAAATATTATTTTTCTCCGAAATAATTTATTTTTATCATAAATAAATAAATTTTGTTGTGTTAGTCGCTGGATATATTACATATATATGTAAATATTTGTAGAGTTAATCGGTTCAGATACCGACCTAAATTCGTCAAAATAAAACAGAAAAGATAGAACAAGAAGTCCTGCAAAGTGCGATTCCTAAACTGATATCTGATTCAAAATTAAAGGAATATAGAGTAGTAAGTAGCCCAGCGTAACACTTCAACAAAAGTTACGAGCCGCCCTAAGGGCTTCCCTTGTAGTGGAATTTTGTTCAGTTAATTAAACGTACAAAATAGCTACTATCTTTGGATACTCTAATAAATCGTCCTTACCTGCTAAAGTTATACAAAAGAAAAGGTCAGAGGTTCTTTTTAGTCCCTAAAAGCCTTCAAGTGCGATAAAGCTGCGTTGCAGTTTCTCTTAATATCTAGTGCAACGGGCACTTCCATCACGTTGCAGGGTGTTCTCGTATTTTTGTTCATATTTCGTACATGCCCGGGAGAGTGCTAGAATGTGTTTTAAAGAAGTTTTGATTATGTTACAGTGGTTTGTTAAACGACTCAAAACTAAGCTAAGAGTACTCCTCAGAAATTATTTTCAACGAAGCAAAAATTTCTTGGAATGTTTATAAAATAGTGGAGCACAACGACTGAATTTTAGAATGTTACAAATTGTGTCGTAGCTAGGCGTTCCGCTCTACAGTTCGTTGCTTCGATTGAATGTCGCAGGCGAATTTGATCTACTATCGCCGGAACCGAGACTGCAGCACCTTGTCTGTCCCGGAAGTCGAATACCCTTAGTTAGATCAATTGTGTCCCCGTTGGCGCGCATTTCTCGCTCAGTACACCTTTCTAGCTTCTGCCACTGCTTTACAGCAAGGACGAAGGCTTCGTGCACGTTTGTTGCATTTTTCGCCGATGTCTCGATAAAACTGGATATGTGATACTCCTGGCACCAAGACGACACCTCTTCAGCGCTCACTTCGCGGTACTGTGGCTCAATGTCGCACTACAGGTTATAGGATTAGGTAAAATTAAGATTTCTCTCAGTTGAAGATGTTCACGTACTTTGTTTCCAACTACAATGAATGGGAAATTTTCTGCTTTAACATCGGCATACTTTAGGAATTCCTCTCTCCACTGGATGAGCCCCTTGAAACTTTCATCGTCGTCAATTGCGTAAGAGAGCAGGCAAATATCTGATCCTCGGTAGAATGGGGTTCTGAGTGCGCGAAAACGCTCCTGTCCAGCAGTGTCCCAGAGCTAGAAATGGAATTTGTAAAAATCTCTGTTTGGACCTGAATTTCCTATTAACTGACTTACCTGTAAAGTGTATTTTTCCCCGTCTACTTCGATATCCTTGTTCATAAACTCCACACCGATCGTATGGAAGCTGTTCTCATCAAAGCGATTCGAAACAAATCTGTTCATAAGGCAACTTTTTCCGACGCCTCCGTCACCGAGAATGACAACTTTCAGGAGGATCGTCTTGTTCGGGGGCCGCATGTTAGTCATCTTGCTGTCGTGTGATTCTGCTGCTGTCTGGCCAGACACTCAGAAACTCAGAAACTCAGAAACTCACATCAAAGCAGAAGTTTTACGGAAATTAGTGAGATATTTCTCAACTTAGAGAAGCTGGCTCAGTGGCGAAAATTCTTCTCTACTTTAAGACTTCGACGGGTCCAATTACTTAAGCGATTCGTCGGCTATTTTTTTATCATATTTTTTGATGTCTGATTCTGGAAGTGATTAAGAGAGCAAATCACTAGATATGGCGGAGTTCAATATTTTTAGGCGTAGTTTGGAATTATCGCAGAGTAAAAAAATAAACACCTCACAGCTGACACACTGCCAATTGACAACTTAATAACAATTTGACAGTAATCAGATGTCGTCAATTGGATCAGCTGTCAAAAGTGGATGTTTCGTTAACCTTGAGATGCTTTTCAAATATTTCATTTTATTAATTTGTATTTACCTTAATAATCAATGGAAAAAAGTTCCTACAACTCTGTTCACTTTTATGAGTCACAAAAATGTTTAATTCGGAATTCGAAAACGCTCAAAGAGAAATTTTACCAGGTGGCGGTTATATTTCAAATAGATGGCGCTGTTCTTAGGCGAAACCATTTTAAGCCGTTGATTTCTAATAGAACCCCAAATTTTTAAAATCAAAAAATGGCTGCTGAATACAATTTATTTTTTTATATTGAAATATCGCTTTTAAAAAAATATATTGCAAGAAAGATTCTAGCGATATTCGAATAGTTTCAAATATTTGTTTAAAACGAAGTAACCAGCCACAATTTAAATACATGACTCTTATAAAATAATTCTCTTTTCCCTTAAAATATTCAGTTATATGCAGTAATTGAAAAAATTTAATATCTCGCTTATAAATGAAAAATTGAATTGAATCCCCTCTAAAGAAAATTAATGGAAAAGTTTAAAAAAATTCATTTGCACCTTTTCCAAGAACCACCTTACCAGATGCGAATGCAAAAAAAACATCGCACGATATTCCGGCGAAATCCACTTGACATTCAGTCGACGGCGAAGACCATCGTTTTGAGTGTAGTGGGTCCACTCGGCGCATACCACGAGCAGTTTTGCTTGCGCCTCTCCGGAGCTGGGAATGGGTGTCGCGATTGTCTTCTGTTTCAGTTGCAAATAAAACGGTTGCTTCTGTTAATTTCTCGATTTTTTGATCCGCTTGTTTTTCGCACGAAGAAAAAATCACTGAGGAGACACGCTTTAAATTTTGCTCAACAGAAACAAATCGCCATCGGTTTTTTTTTCGTTAGTTCTCCTCCAGTTTTGGCACTGTGCTGTGCAGTGAAGGTGTGTTCCTCTCCCTCGCCCGCTTGTGCGGAAGGTGCGGTACAACCTGCTTGCTGTAGTCCGCCTGCAGCTCACATCCCCCTTGTTTTTTTGTTTTTTTTTGTTTGTGATTCGGAGTGCCTCCATGGGATTTCTGCTGCCTCAATGATCCCTGGGAGGAACTTGTTTGCACCGTGCGAACTTTTGGCATTTAATTTTTGACAGTTTTCAACATTTGTCGAATTCACTTGACATAAAAAAGCAAAAGAACGTAAAACATACACGCACACGATTGCATATATGCAAGCGGTATAAGATGGGGTGTGTGTGTGTGTAATGTAAATACAGTTTGAGATGTAGTGGTGGCCGCGAGAGGATTTTATACAGGGGGAAAAAAAAAATACGTTGCGGTGCAGTGTGTGTGTTTGTGGGCAATGGTCGATGTGGTTGTCAGTTGAAGTGTCAATAAACTCTGCGTTTTGGCTTTGGCTACAAAAGGCGCACATCCAGCGAACCTAATCGCCATCATCCAGCGGCACCAGCAGCGGAGCTCCAGCGCCGACTTGAACGACTCCTTGCCGTGCCCGTCATCGTCGTCGTCGTCGCGAGCGAGCGGGAAGGTGCAGTGCAGCTGACTAATTGACTGGTGGAAAGGTGCACGGGCGGAGGTGCTGGGAGGAGACTCCGGGGCCCAGTGTACCGTCAGCTTAAGGCGATCTTCTCCGTGGTGCCCTGAAAGGCCCCCTCCCCCACAAACTCGAGGTGGAGGCTCTCTAGCAACTGGCACGCAATCTAAGTAAGTTCTGATCACCTCCTCCTCAATTTCGCGGTCGTTTTTCAATCAGAGCACCCTTGGGGTTCGAGGTTGCGGAAGGGTGTTTTTTTTCCTGTTTCTAGGGGCTTTGGACATCCATCCGATACGGTGGACAGCGGGAACAAGCCTTGCTGAATTGCAAGGGCGAAACGCCGCTCCCCGAATAAGGGGCTGCTCTCTCTTAAGCTTCTCTTTTTAATCACGAAGACTTCTTTTGGCCGCTTCTTTACCTGGCTGCTCGCTGGCTCCGGTTGGCATGGCACGGTGTCTTCTTTGGCCGCTGGAGCCTCCTCAACTTCTTCGGCTCGAGCCATCTCGCAGCGAAGAAGCAAGACTAGCCAACCTTCCAGCTCCAGTGAACCAGGGACCCAGGGTCGTCGGCAACAAGAACACTTTTGTGTCGAGTTTTCGCTAAGAAATGAAATTGTATATAGAAAGGCGTTCGATGCCCTTCTCCCATGCGGAATACCGTTAGGCTTGAAATGAGACTGCGGAAGTTGATAATTTTTGCACTCTTCGCGCCGCGCGCATACACCGTTTCAGCGACTTACTCGAGAAGACTTGTGAAGATGGCTTCTTTCTTTTAGCTGTGTATAAAAGATTTTGACCTCGTGGATTTTGAAATTGTTTCTGACGTCATTTCGAAATAGGTTGGCTATCTAGACCAAATGGGAGGGTATCTGCTGTATACTCGTAATGTCTGGATCCTATGGATGTGATGGCTCTTTGTAAAGTAGGAAATAATGAACATTTTTAACTACTTATTAAAATTTTAAAAACAATGTGCAACTGTATTCATTGAGGTCAGAAGGAGATTTTCATTTGCCACTATTTAAAAATTTTACTTCATAGAACTGTTTGGTTTTTATGGGTTTTGGGAGGGAAAAGTTTGGATCATACTTTCGATCATACTAAAATCAAAGATCATGAATTACTAGATGTGACACTCACTATACAAGTTTAAAGCTCTAACCCATATGCAATTTCTAAAACTGCCTGGGGAAAATTTTTCCATTAGAGAAAGTAGCAAAGAACTACTGCTTCCTATGCCTTATCTAAATTCCAATAAGAACGAAAGAGATAAGAATAGTCAGCCAAAAATTCTCATCTACAGCACTTACAGTGTAGGCAATAAAATGCAGCGTTTTTCTACCATGAATTTTTAAAGGCGGGCCAATCTGTCGGGCTCGCTGTGTGCCTCTGCATGCATAGTGTTAGTGCCGTCCCCAGGCAATGTTGCAACATAGGGAAATCCTGAATTGAGAATGGGGAACAGGCAGGTAGCACACTCAGAGCATGTATACGGGATGCGGGCTGCTTACATTTTTTCACTGTACATTTTTAAAGGCGAGCCAAACGTATTCGAACGTGTGCGCTGCTTTGGGTGGTGAAACGTGATTTTAATTTTCGTTCCGCCTCCCCCTAAATTTTTGCCTTTCTCTCACGCGTGAGCCCTTTATTACTATCCACTTTTAGCAAAATCTGCAAGGTCGGTGTACTAAGGGGACCAAGGTCGAAAAAAGATAAGGGACTACGTCACGAGTGTCCCATCTAGTAATTTATGATCTTTGACTAAAATGACTATGAATAAGCTAAAAAACAATATTATTATGGAATTTCTCATGTTCGACATGTCGCTAATAACTACTTTGTTGCGTATTTTTAATTGATCAATCATCTCAGCTGTTATGATCCATTTGAATTTGTAAGTATTTCTCGCATTAAAAATCGGAAAATCGTAACCTAATGGAGACAGGTTGATTTAAAAAAATAATAATAAGATTAAATTCTAGCTGTTTAGCATAGGTAATGGGTTGTAGATTTATTTTATAAATCTTTTCAAACCCATATACACCCTTTAGGAAATTTGGGATATTTAAAGATACAACTATTATCCTGGTTTGCTTCTGAAGAACAAATAAAAACAGAATTTATTTTTTGGTAATTATTATTACCCCGATTTTGATCATTTCAAGGCATGAACACATACCACCTATACTGCTCTGTCCACATAAAACTGTCAAAATACCAAAGTAACATATGAAACAGGCGAATTATTAAATACAATGGTCAAAACGAAATAGAACGTGACGGAAAAGTTGAGCAAATTTCCACTTTTACAGATCACATAACTTCAAACCTAGTGAAAATAAAGTTAAGTGGACAATGAAAAATGTATTGCAGAAGTTCGAGATCTACAAAGTACATTGATAACACAAAGATACTGCAAAAACATATCAAATAGCCCAATTTTGCAAGTAAACATCACAAAAGAAGATGTATACAACAGCTAAATTACGGAAACGGTCAAAACGGTACGGAAACGTATCGTGACGGGAAAGAAGCTAAATTAAAAAAAAAAATCCATGTATATCCGTTTCCGCGATATTTAATAGTCTAGAATTTGGCAGGGCCCCACTTTGAATTCATAAACTTTTATTTCAAAATAAGAAACTTCAAGGACTAAATTATATTTATTATTACGAGGGTAGTCCCAAAAATACTCGATCTGATGATATAGCTGGTAGTTGTTGTTTGAAAAATATATACCGGTCGGAAGTACCAATCTTATAAAGTTTAAGTTTGAAGACGATACATTGTTTAGTTTTTTTTTTTGCCAGTAATCAACAGTGAATTTGTAAACATGGAAAAAAATGGTCATCGTTAAGTGATATAATAATTTGTTTTATTTACCTAAAATGTCTCAGTCAAACCAATATCAAAGCCAAGCTATATCCCATTCAGGGGAAGTATGTTCACCTTCATTTACATCACTGAAATATTGCATGGCAGAACGGTTGAACACCCCAGAAATTGTGAAAAGAATTCATAAAAATTGTAGACATTTGAAAAAGTCATCGCATGTTGACTGAAAATTTGGACACTTTAGAAACTTTATGCAAAATGAGTGCCACGTAAGCTTATGTTGCATCGCTTCGTCAATACAATGCACCAATCCACACATCCGTTATCGCGATGGCTAAAATCAATGCTATCAATAAATTAAATATCAAATTTCTCTCTCACGCACTCTATGCGACAGATGTGACACCATAAGATCTTTCCAAACTTGAAGAAATTACGCGATGGTAAACGAAAAAGATGAGAATTATACATTTTTTTCTAAAATCAATCATTACTATTATTTTGAATGTCCGAAGCTATTTTAAAAAATAATTAGAATTTAAACACTTACTGCAACATACACACTTTATAAAATTGAATAATTTTCTATAGCAAAAATTCACAAATTTATTCTGGATAGTCAGACCCAAAGGTGTTGAACATAAATATATCAAAATTAATTTGTGAAAACTGCAGACAAAATTAAAATATTTAACGTTAATTTTAGTTTATGGGCATACTCAAATATGCCAGAAAATTATATATTTGCTGTTGGGTTTGCCTTAAAGATTTGAGAATTAAATTATGAAATTCCCGAAAAAGATATTTGTCAGCTCCTTACGAGATATGAATATAAAATACGAATAATTTAACAGACAGTTTCTTGGCCAAATAATAATAATAATAAAGAAAATTTATTTTGTAATAAAACATCAAGCAATTTTAGAGCTTGTTTATTTCTTTCGGTATTTAATCAAAAAAATCTAATTGCATAATATTTTGGATACGCATCCCGTACTTGTATTTACATGTTACCCTAAAAAGTCCTATGCGAGTAGATGGTGGAGGAGGACGTGTTAAATTTCCAAAGAAGTCAAAATTTAGTCTTGCATGTGAACATGTCCTATAATTAGAAATCCAGTTTAAAAATTTGGGAAGATTTTAAAAGTTGGAGATGTAACCACTGCTGTTTAAACTGGACTTCAGCCTCACTCACAAGTTCCCTGCCACATGTACCGAAAACGGTACACAAATGAAAGTTCTTTCCTATCAAATGCATTTTTACATATAAATCTCTCACAAAAGCTTTGTTGAAAATTCTGGCAGGTAACGTGTTATGCTTGATTCGAGTTTAACCTAAGCTTGATTTAAGCCTACTTTAAAATAGCATTAAATTGTATTCATTGATGCGTCTTGATACGTAAATTCACTAATACTTATAAGCAGTGCATCGACCATTTAAATGATCGCAATTTCTCATTAAGAACAAGTTGCGTACGTGCAGTTGCTGAAGTCGGGATTATTTGTTGAACGAATTAAGTGCCCAATTAAAAATACAATCAATAAATTACATGGAATATTACGAATCGGTCAGCGGCCAATGTCATAGAAATGCATCGTTTGCATTATAAGGCCTCTACGATCATAGACATGATGCAAGATCATTATGCAACTTTCTCGCGCCAAATTTCAAAGGACAAAATGACTCCGACTCACTTCATCTTTCACGTGCAATTTTACAGATCCGAAATTAGCTGGCATAAGGGCATATTTTGAGATCTGGGTCGCGGTCACAAGAGCCATATGCTTCGCAACTGACACCCAGAAAAGTCAATCTGTCGTCTGGACGGGCGCTCAAAAGAATGTCTCATTCTCATCCCGGAAATTGCTGAGAGAAGTCTCATGCGATCTGATCTGACCTGGCGGTGAAATGATCGACGACGACGCCGCCAACGAACGTCGCACTTTAATCTTAAGCCGAGCATATAAGGAGCTATGGCAGACGCCCAGGGGCAGGTGGCAGGAGACACACACGATTCCGATTTACATAAGAAAAAATCGTAAATTGCACGAAATCTCAATACAGCACCAAGCCGCAGCCGGCTCAAGGTGGCGGTTTGTGGCGGTTTGAAGATGATTCATCCATCTGCCCTCAGCTCCAGCCAGCCGATTGATTATTCAGAGCTCTTCGAGGAATTATTGGCACGGGAAGACGATGATTTTTTGTTGGTGATGGGGTCTGTCATTTGGAGGTCGTAAAAATTTCAACCGCTCAAAAACCACAGCCAAGCCTGCGGTGGCAATGTGATATGATGGCATGGCTTGAAGCGATTTTATTAGACGAATAATTCCTTAAAAACTGTATCTGCACAGGAGTGCAATATTGGACGGTGTGCGTGACAAATGCCCTTATAATATCCCGACAAAACGATGCTTGTTTGGTCGATAATTGTGTTGAAATTCAAAATCGATCGACTTTATTCTCTCGTTGCCCGGAAATATTCCGAGAAGGGATTCGTTAAACATAAAACTTGAAGGCCTTCATGGTCGAAATTCAATACACAATTCGCCCCCAAAAACTGTAATTACAGCTCTCTACCATCCTCGGATTACGTCAAAGCGCCAAGATGCCGCATTTCTTCTAATTTTTCTTTGTTTCATCACCAGAGCCCGATTCTGTTGATTGCCGGTTTTGCACATGGCGAAGCTCACCTCTAATGCCGGATTGCGATTGAGTTGAAGAGCGTAGAAGAGTATCAGAAAATATTTTCCATTTTGGTCATCCGCGATTTGAAATAGAGGTTTGCTTACCTATTTAGAGCGCCACCGTTGAAGATGATGGCGAAGGCAGCAGCAGCAATTTCAGTTTTATACTCTTTTTCATTTTTCTACCTTGCTTTTTGCCTACCTCCGCTCTCGGTTCGACTGGTGGCTGGCTAGTAGCTAGGAGAGGTACGCAGCGCAGCGCCATCAGCGTCAACTACCAGCAGCACTACCACCGCGCTACACTCTGGAAACTCGGACCAACGAAAGCCAAGCTTGGACCTCAAAATTCGAAGCTCATATTCCTCACAGCCGATCTTGTAGATGTCAGTTTGCGGTTGTTTGTTGCCCCGTCTGCTTGCGCCTGTCCGTCCGTCTGATCCACACCGTGACTTAGTTGTGTACCCTCACCCCCTCCCTGTCCCTGGACGAGAAACCGTGCTTGTCGCACACTTGTTCTGCGCAGGCGCTTCTCAATAAAGAAGAGTCCCGAGATTACAAAAGAAAGAAAGAAAAGAAAAACAAAAAACGGTTCTCGACCGTTCGAGGTCGCAGGAATCCTGCTGCTCAAGGACGTTGTGTCCTTCAGTGTAGTGCACCCCAAGGAATTTTTTTCCGCTCGAAGTGATCGTGGCTTGAAAAAGAAAAAAAATAATAAAAAAATAAAATAAAACTCAATAACTTGTGAATGTCCTTCAAAACGTTTACAACGGAGAGAGAAAGAGAAAGAGGGAGAGAGAAAAAAAGAAAGGTGTAGATGGCTTGCGACAGTGCACAAGATTTCATGGTGTGTCTGTGAAGTGGTGTTTGTGGTGAAGGAGTCGAGTTGATTCAGTGGGGAAAAGAGGTCGCCTCGATCCGCAACTGCTTGCTGGCTGTACTGCTGCTGCTGCTGCCGCGACGACGACGACGACGACGACGGCGGCGGCTGTATTTTGCTTAGCCGTGCGCCGATTGTGTGCATATGGCTGACTGTTCTTTTGGAACTTGTTGCTGCCGCTGCCACTTCGAAAGAGGAAAACCCGTTCAGGTTGCTTCCATATGAGAACCCTCTCGAATGCGATAAAGTTCCAACACACGGCCATAAACAGGTGTGTATGCACTCATTAAGGCGGACAGTCATTTTGAGCAGTTTCTAAAATCTTTTTCGTCAGTTTTCTCTGATTTTCTTTGTGTCGCTCCGATTTTGTTTACTTTTTGAGGTTATGCTCATTTGTGTGCCTTTGCGTTTTTATGAAACCGTTTTTGTTTTTTCACCACAATTCCGCCATTTATGTATTTTCTAACCGTGGGGAGTGAAAGGATTTCAGTTTGCCTACCTTGCCGGCCTGTCAGACAATCAAATCTTTTCAGGTTTTCTCATTTTGCGCCATTTTTCTTCCTTTGAATCAAGTTTACTGCGCTTTAAAACATTTCTTGTATATATTTGTTTTTTTTTTTTTGCTTGACAATTGTGTGGGGTTACTGACCACTATTCTACCGAGGATATTTTTGTATAAGTATTTTTTTCTTTCAGTGGAATTCCGATCACTTATCGTGAGCGGGGGGATATTAATTAAATTCCCTCTGAAGTACGTCAACAAAAGCGGATAACGAGTATGCCAGAGATCGGCTTAATTCACTTTTTGTTGTGTAAAAAGAGGTTTATATAAATATATAACATATATACAAAAAAGAACAACGTTCGCCCAAGGCCGATGTACAAGGACTGCAAGTGAAAACTGTACTTTCTCTTCCGCGATAATCATAATTCAGAGAACGGTTTTTTTACACACAAAACCGGGTAAACGAGGTTAGCATTGAAATTATCGAGGGGGAGATATACCGACGCAACTAATTAATAGGCGGAATTGGAATTTTAACGTAAAAAAGGAGGTGTGTGATATTAGAGAATGAGGTTGTACCACATTTTTTTTGCAGCTGCCTTTTCCTAAATAAAAAAAAAAGTGATTTATTGAATGTTTATGATATGTGGATCTAAGGATGAAAACAAGATAGTTTTTAAATGGCTTACCTAGATATCGACATATGTTTGAATATCGACAAAATTTGGATAGAAGAAAAAAATATAGTAGGTCTTAAAATCTCCGCACATAATCACTTTAAATGATATCTCAAATTCGGCAAAATTCATGCAATTTCGATTAGAACATTTCTGTAAATTCATTGATCAGACAGACTTATGTATGCTTATTTTTTAGTCGAAGTTAAAAGAGTGTTTGAGAGAAATTTGTTAAGATCAATTGCAAGCAAATCATTATTCCGATTATTTGAATATTGTCAGCTTAAATTAAAGTTGAAAAATGCCTCAGCATGAACATATGATGCAATAAATAATAAAAGTTTGAGATGGCTACTCTGAGGGGTATCAACCTTTGTTTTGATCACTACGGCTTAAATTAAGTATACACCATTTGAATGAAAAAGAAGAAAAATGAAATTTAGGTATACTCCAAAATCTATCTATCTGTCTGGATGAATACAACTAACAAGTTATGGCAAAAAATAGAGTATACTAAAGGTATATAGGAATATGATAAACCTTTCCAGAATTACAACGCTAAACATAAAAATATCGTTGAATTTCTATGATTAGCATAAATATTCTAAACTAAGTGATTGCAAATACCGATTACTACTTCAGGGATACCAACGATCTCCAGTTGTCGTGAGAAATGTTAAATATCGACCTTGTCGCAAATATTTATAAAAGAAAGAAAAACAATTCCATCAACTCATAAAAATCATTGGAATGCGTTCGTTCACATCAATTAAATTGCACTCCCCGGGAGACAAAAAACAAAAGAAAAATATACAAAACTGCACCAGAGGAATGTGAGAATTTGCTAATCTCCTAGAACCTAGCTTGATAACCGGTTCAAAGGAGAAAAACAAAAAAAGCAAAAATCAACAATTTGTGCTAAAAATCTGAATAAAATGCACAAGCCTATTACCACCTTGGGATCGGCCAATCCCAAATAATCGGAAAACTGGTTGCACAAGAAAATTTAGTACTGACACGTAACTGCCTGCATATTTTTAAGAGTTTGATTGCACTCGCAAGGTATGGTGCGGCGACAAAAGGCCTTATACACCTTCCTCGCGAAGAGATATTCTGCGACGAGAGGGTCTCGGTTTTAACATTCTGGCTTTGGCTGGGAGTAAAACCAGTTCATGTTGCACCGGCAATCGTGCAACGGTGGCAGCGCTGGTGGTGGTGGCGAATTGCAACGCGATGCAGAAACACGGACAACGATGGCATTATGCTTGCTTGCGCCACCTCTAAAGATGCTATAACCAAGAAGAATTTTAATGGCCCGATAGGCCGATTAAGTTGCTTTACATAAAAATCAAGTTCCCCTCGACCGGTGGCAGGCGGCGCAGGTATGTTATATGCATGCAATTTGCGGGCCGGGTTCATGCCGTCCAACGAACAACGCTCAATCAAAACGCGTAAAAAGGACAAACCAAACACTATAGGAGGCTGTGAACCATTAATCAAAATGCGTTTTTATTGCGCAAGCAAATAAAACGAAGAAGAGAAAGCACCTTGGTTGCAGAAAAACGGTAGGCCTCTTCTTGTTGATGAATTGCTCATTTATTTCTTCTTCGACCATATCTCTTTCATGCGCAATCGCTACCAAGTAAGTTTTTTTTTGATTGCACTTGTTGCAACAAGGTTGAAATAAATTAATGGAAAGGTGAAGAAGGAAAAAAAAGAAATAAGAATACGCGTTATTGCGTGCGGTCGTGTGCTCTTCAATTTAATGCAATTAGATATTGCGGCGTTCCGTTCTATTCGTTTGGAAAAGTGAGAAACTCATAGTCTTAAAGAACCTTTAAATTGAGTAATTAATCGGTTTCGCATTAGTCATTAAATTAATTCATTATCGGTAGAAACGATATAGTGCAATTTACTAACGGAAGACTTGCGTATATAAAGATAAATCTACATTATCGACCTTAACACCTGCATTTTTATCGCCGAATCTTAAATGATTTGCTTTTTATGTGTTTTAGTTTACAAAAAATTCCGCTCGTTGCTCATTACAACATTCGCGCGCATTACCTAAAAAACATCGCTTCCAATCTACCTTTAATCGGTGGAAAAAAGAGATTTCATCGATTTTTAGTGAGGTTACTAGCGGCCATTGACATCGTCTCGATGATGACCTTGCCCCGAAAAGCAGTTTTCTCTCTTCATCTCTCTCTCTCTTTTCTCTTACCCAACCCATTCCGGTGATGATGAAGACTACGGTGGAAAACGTCAACGGTGTCGGTAGCGACGACAAAACCGACAAAACCTCTCAGCCGTCCGATCATCATGAAGAAGGTTAAGTAGCTCAAGTAAAGCGGACAGATTAGATTTCAATCGCAACATGAAAACAAATTTGCATGGTACCGTAGCACCAGCCGCCGTTAAAGCAACAGGAGCCCTCTTCGATCTCGGTCCCATCGTTGTCGTCGTCGTCGACGCCGTTTTTACCGCACACCGTGCCGCACCGGTGCTCAAAATATTTTCACATCTCTCCCGGCGAATATCTTTGGAGAACCTGATGCGAGTTTAATCCGCTGGTCATGAATGTAATTAACGCAGCACTTAGCCAACAGACGGAGCCACACACGAAAGTTGCCTACTGGTGCAACGGTTAAAAGGCATGAGAAGCATTTTGCTCACCGCACTGCTCGGCTGCCGCTTTTGTAGCGTTTGCAGCCAGGCAGACGGGACGTCACATCTGTGCACAAAGCAGATTAGCCGCAGCAGAATAGGCAGCTAACCTGCTGCTGCAGGGGCTGAGGAGAGTATCATTGAATGGAACAACATGATAAATAAAAAAAAAATAAAAAAGGAATAAAAGAAAGAAAAAAGAAATGTTGGCGAGAGAAAAATGCCGCCGTCTATGTGTACCCCGCTCGTTGGCGCTATTGAATTTGTGTGATAGCACCATAAAACAAGTGTCACCATTTATAGCACAAAATGCAAATAAAAGATCCGTTTGGCACCGCAACCGTTTTTGTATGGATAAAATTAGCGCCTCAGAGCGAACGCCAGCGGCAGTAGCGGAAGGTAAACTGCGCGGCGACATTAACAGAATGGGATATGACGCTTTTTTTTTTTTTGTGTGATTCAGCTAAGCTTTGAACTGAATTTTTCTGTTTTCGATGGAATGTCAGTGTACGAAATTTTCTTAAATTATGCGTGTTATTAGTCAATCACTAGATAACGGGAATTTTTAAAGAGCAGTTTAGCGATGGGAGTAAAATGAATTTTGAATAAACCGCCACTTTTCGTTGCCCCAATTCAAATTTGAGAATGACAGAAAGAACAAGAAAATAAAGTATCTAAAGAATTTGGTTAATTTGACTACAATTGAAGCAAACAAAATAAAAAATCGAAATGTAGACTTTTCTCATGATCAACTTTTAGAGAAAATTCAAAGGCTTTAATCAAACATATTGAGGTTGAACTGAAGGTTTGGTTTTTGACGTTTGATGAGGTTCTAATAGACGTCTAACGTTACAGCTAATGAAGTGTCTGAAGACCTGGGGGTCTTCTATAAATGGGCAAATCAATCAGCTAACAGAGTGCAGAATAAAAATATTGAATTTATATGTTGACAGCTAATGAAGTTCTTTGAACTCAGCTTGTGATGCTTAGAAGCAAAAAATACAAATTGCAATGAAACTAAGAAGTGTTTTTCCAATTTTACGCATGACTGATCGTGGTTTGATCTCCCAGCTGCATTGGGCAAACAAACAAATTTATTTATAATTGCAATCACGGCATGTAGGTGGTCCAGATCAAGCGGGGATCAATATAATTTAATCGAAACAATTAATAAAACAAACAACCGCTCAACGAGCAGGTTTTAGAAACTAGAAAATACCCCCGTGGTCTCTAGCCTTCCGCAATCCATTTCATGTCACAAGTGATTTAAGTCGACTTGCATTTACTCACTGCCGGGAGGTCTAAAAGGCGAATATCGGGCAATTTTCAAAAAAACGGATAAAATCTTAACAAGAGTCAAGTCGCATGCGCAGGCGCTCCAGGAGTAAAGCAGCTGGAGTTGCAGATCTAACCGCCTGGACACGTGCGCCACTGATTGATTTCTGCCAGTTGCAGCTGAGGTTGGACCCTACCTTTCTCACATAAACTAAAATTCCGCAACGTTCGTCACTGGATAAATAAAAGAAACTCTCAAAATCCGGTCAAATTTTGAAGAGTTACGCAAACATTTATGCTTCAGCAAATTAATGAATGGTGAGTTTCACCACTCGCCACCTTCTCGGCCAAGAAGTCAGCCAAGTCCAAGCCGCCGCCACAGCTCGGCATTGGCTGTGATTGAGAAAAAGACGGAGGTACGCGTTACTCCGTAAAGTAAAGGCAACTTCGACGGAGTTTCGTGGAAATGTTAGTTAACCAGTTTTTCAACGTTTTTTTTTTTTTTTTTTGTAGTACTTTAGCTTCGAATTTCGAAAAGTAAAAAAGGTGAAAAAAAAACCGACAAAAACCCTGAAAATTTCGAGACCGGTTGCGTTTATAGTGCGCCGCGTCGATTATGTAACGCCGCTGCAATTTATTGGCGCGCTCCCCTTCGGCTTTTGCCTCACTTTATTGGAAAATGTTTGCCTTTTTTACTCCGGCTGGTATATATATTTTTTTTTTTTTATTCTCAGGTTAGTGACCGATTAATTATGGCCACGATGCAATTACCGTCTTGTTCACAATTTTAGCATTTTCTTTTTGCGCTTAAACATCGTCGTCGCACTGCAATTTTTGCTAGGTGAGGTGCAGTGGCTGGTGGCAGTTGGCCGCGAGACTTTTGCCACTTTACATTCGGGCCGGTGTATGGCTGTGCGCGATTTTAACACCACTAACGGAGCAGCCAGTTGCATATTTAATTTTTATTGAAATTACGTGTGCAGTTATTTATAATAATTCGCCGTAATTGTCGAGCACTCTGCGTTTAAGATAGCCTAAGACAAATTTTTTCAATGCAAATTTTTGCCTTGCGTGATTTGGGAGAGTTGCTAAGGAGTGGTCGGTAATGCAAGCGACATTTATAAAAGCATTGCATGGATGCATTCGATGCTAATTTTAAGATTGTTTTTACCTAATTACATGGTGTAATGGGTGTTTTGAGTAATTTTCAACATTCATATTATGCTTATTTATTCCTGTTTTCGGTATGAGGAAATGATTTAAATCATGGCTTATCCTGTAACAACTTTACAAGGCATACACAGTCTTAATTATCAATTGCCTACTTTAAAAAGTCATTAGTCGTATTGTAAGTAATCAACATTCTGAAACTCAAAATTGCTGTACGAAAATATCGGGAATTTTTGCTTTTCTTAAAGAATCTTTATTTATTAATCTACTAAATATCAATTTTGTCTGCTTCAACTAATCCCCCTCATATATCCCCTCCCACTTGTGTCAACACCTTTTCCAATCTTTGAAACACTTCTAGAACTCACTTTTTGGTATGGAATTCAACTCCTTCAGTGATTCTGCTTTTATCTTATTAAATTCTTTTATTTAACTTACACTACGTGTCGTCAAATCTTGCAATGCAAAATGTTTATACTTAGACTTTACCTAACTCAATGAAATTTGGCGAACATGTATAACTTCGGTGACAATACAAGTTAGTGGTGTTTCCCGAGCGAATCCACCCCCGCATCCCTTATTTCCACCCACGCATCACTAAAATCATTTTACTTGTCTAACTTTTTCAATTTTAACTTATAAATCATTTATAACAATAAAAAAAACAATTTTTTGAAAATTTTTTTTTTTATATATTACTTGTTAATGGTGGCATATCCCTTCATGATTCTGTTAAGCCTCGGGAATAAAAAGAAGTTATTAAGGACTATGTGTGGCAAATTCAGTGGCTAAGAAGAAAATGAGGATTTCATGAACAAGCAGTGAGGTCCTGACATCATTTTTGTTAGAAATTCGTCTTCAGGGCCTTCTTGGAAACGTCTGTACCACTCATAGTACATTCGTTAAATGCCATCGTCAACATTTCGAATGCAGTGCTGTACTTTATTCCATTTTTCAAGTAAAATTTAATACAAGTTCTCTAATTCATCTTTATCCAAAAGTGTATAATCGGGAAATACTAAAACACGTATAGCCTTTTCAACTGTTAAAAAATCTTTGTCAATATGCATCGAATTTATAAAACCCGTAAATTTTTAAAATCCCTATTATATTTTGATCACATTTGGTATATATCTTGACAATTGTCATTTTAAATCCAATTCAATAAAGTATGTAAAATATAGCAAAAGTAGTTCAATATAATTAATATACCTGTCCTATATTTTTATTTAAAATCTGAACAGGCCTAATACAAATCTATTCTATTTCACAAGTGTCATCTAACGTGACAGTTATGAGCCGTTAGTGTTTTTTCATGATTGTATTATTCAAATAAAAAATTTTGCTCCAGAGGATTATAGAGCAAAAAGAGTAAGTTATTTGAATCGCTTATTTTTTTTAGTTCTGAGAGTACTTTAAACGGTATATTCGAGGAAACATAAATTGAGCATATTAAAAAATACGAAATATTTTCCTACAAACAAAAAAACAATTAGGAAATCACCTGTACAAGTCAATTTATAGCCAGCCTACTTGCAATTCTGTAAATACAATTTAAATGTTCATACATGTTCATGCTTTCCTATCTTACCACATTCTGACAGCAAGCAAAAATAAAATATATGAATTTCCATTACATTGACACATGCTAGATAAGATAACTGTAAATTGAATGTCCGTAGTTCAGGGGGTGTGTCAGACCTTGAATATATAAAAATTTTCGCGAAAAATCCGTTACTCGTCCCGCCATCACGTTCATATTCCGTAATTGTCGCATAAAAATTATTTGCACTCACTTAGCACAAAATTCGATAAGAGACCTCGCGTAATCAATTACTTGCGCACAAAGAGGTCATTGCCTGTGACCCCAGCTAAACCTGCTGCAGTCAATTCTTTAGATTGCTTCAGACGGTGAACCACCTGAAGTTGGCAACCCAAGGCATTTTAACTCTGTAAACAGCACGGCACAGTGCAGTGTCGCGCCGCATCGCTTTAGTGTGAATTGTGAACGCACGCACACTGTAGTACCGGTCCGTTGTTCGTACAAATTGAAATCTGAGCTGTGAGAGCTTGAGGGGAATAAACAGGTAACCTGTGCTATGTGTGTCCAGTCGTAAAATATATTTTCTGCGAATTGCAGTTGCGGCGCAATTGTTTTGGTCAAAATCTGCAGCTTACCCCATATCGCATGGTTAATTATTTAACCGATGCAAAGGGGGGAAAGTTCCACGGCGTTTTGATAAAGTCCCCCTGGGTCGGCCGCTTCCATTGCTCTAGTGTTTTTATTTACTCGTTTTAGCGACAATGCGTTCATCTCATTTCTCTGTCTCTCTAAATTTGAAATACTTGTAAACTTGATTGTGTTTAACGGTACACACACCGATTAGGACGGTCGTTCATGCGATGCTATTTGTGTATAAAGCAGTGGCCCACATGCATACAACTGCGTACCCCTGATTGGTAGTAGTACCTTCTAATGACGCACATGCAAGGTCGTTGCGTACAAATTCAAGCATAGCTTGAAGGTCGTCCAATTGATCACGTGACACTTTGAGTGGAGGAAACGCAAACGGGTCGCCTCAGCTCGAGTTGTATGTGTATAGAGGTGTACTGAGCCGTTTTTTCACCGTTCTTTTTGTGGAGAACTACGTTACCAATACCCGTTCCCGTGCGCTCCTCTGCAGTTCTAGGCAGCAGCCAATAATGGCGTTCTTCGTCGTTCAATGGCTCTGTGGTAGTGCGGTGTATTTGACACAAATAGCTTTCGAGATTGTGCTGCTGCCAAACGACTCGCCTTGACTGCCTTGCCTTGTGGACTGGCTTTATACAGACTTTGGGGCTACACGCTCAAAAGTTCAGCGGTAGTGCTGTTGTCCCCATCGTCTTTTCTGTCCCAACGGGAATGGCTTGAGAAACAACCACATATGGCGTTCTTTGGTGCGTTTGTGTTCATTTTCGCACCATTCGCAGGGTTATCCATCGTCTGCACGCGAGTTACCTGTTACCACCGCGTGGTTATTGTGAATTTTTGCGAATGTTTAAGTTGCTGCGTTTTTCAGATAGATCGGTGAATGAATCTTGCGGCTTTTACAGATCTAACGGAATTTTTTGATTATCTCTTCTTTTTTTTTTTTATTTTGTTTTTGTTTTTTTTTTTTTTTTGTAATGCTCCTGATGGCCATCGGAGAAATATCTTCGCATGGCCGCGATCAAGCGATTTTCTAGCTAGCGGTGCTCGTTTGCCGGTGGTTTCTAGCTGGAATTCAAGGGGAGGTACGCATTTGAACTTTTTCAAGTTTATTTTTAGATACGACGCTACGATGTGTGGAGAATTTGCGCTAGTTTTCTAGCTTTTATGCTTCCAAACAGAAGAGAAATTTACATAAGACTTAGTTCGTTGTGCATGCTATGCAAAATGGAAATTTTATGGTCTTTGACTTCTTAAGTAAATTATCGATATTTAGCGAACTTAGTCGCACATTTAAGTCATTAAGTGCCGGTCATGCAGTTTTCCCTTTTTCTTTTCAAGCATAACGACACCAGAAACAATTTACATTATTGTGAAGCTGGATCGGAACATAACCTGATTCCAAATGTTATGCTATTCACTGCTTGAGTTAACTGGCGTTACTATCCCAATAAATAAAGGGTGTCTTAACAAGAACGTGAACCTAATCGTTAACTGGTATCGTGGTGCTCAAATGGACCCTATTGCAAACACTTATTGTTGTCTCAAGCCAAAGGTTATATAATAATAACTGATATATGTTGTAAGATTTATTATAAAGTTAATAAAAGTCGATATTTATATTTGAAAAATTGTATTATTTTAAATTATAAAAAATGTTTACCTTCATTGATTCATAAAGCACGATATATTTGCATTTTTTCTATTCGGGGTTCTTTTGAACTCGCGATACCAACAAGCGAATTTAAAATATCCATACTAGCTAAGGGTTAAGTAAATAAAAAAAGATACTATTTTTAATTTTATTTAAATGGCCACCAAAGCTGTGCAGTCACGTAATCTTCAATAAATTTTTGGAAAACGTTTTGAAGTAAGGCTATTGATTTCACCTTGATGAATATTTCAACAGTCTTTTCATTTTTGACTAATAGCAGGGGAAAACTGTCCCGAATGAAGCTTGCAAACTTATGCCTCGTTGAAATAGCGCCAATACCCTTCAGGATAAGGAATTGGTTGTAGAATCTCAGCGGTTTTTCGTTGGGGTTAGTAGTTTGAAGTATAATGTATTTGGGTTGCTGCATAGGGCATGGATAGTGGTTTGGATCCGCGGCAGTAGAAGGAAGCCTCTACGTTGCTGGAAAATTCACACTGCAATTTCTTCTTTACAGGACGGTCACAATCCTCCCGCACCGCCAAACAGGGGTCATAAAACCCCTCTTCAGGGTCAGGGTTATTCTTTTCTTACTTGACCTCAATATATTTAAATGCCAAACAATCACCTTTTCCCGTAAGCGCGTCTCATCTCATCCCTTCGCGATCTCGATGTCATATGCAATAGTTAGCTTAACTTCCGTTCCCACATAGATCATTCAGTTAGCAAGGCCAATTCTGCCTTGGGCTTCGTTAAACGATGGTCTAAGTAATTTTCGAACCCTTATGTCACCAAGTCACTTCTCATTTTCTTTGTCAGGCCACTTCTTGAGTATGCCTATCAGGTCTACTCACCCTCGCAATCCACACTCATAAGCAGAAATGAATCTCTCTATCGCAGATTCATCTGCTTTGCCCTGTGTGACCTCTCTTGGACAGGCTACCACAATCTTCCCCCTTATAAAAATCGCCTAAAACTAATCAACCTACAGTCCCTCGCCCTACGTCGAGATGTCGCCTATATTGTCTATATCGTCCACCATGTCCTTACCGGTTCCATTGATTACCCTGACTTTCTTCGCAGCATATCCCTTCACACCGTAATGTTAGATATTTCCCTATCTTTCACCTTGAAAGTCATCGTACTATGGTCACTTCACTCTGCCGCCTTCGATTTCCATAAGCATTCTCTATACTTGCCGAAAAGGGGTATAGATTAGTTGTTCACAGAATTTCTAGTTTTCGGGCTTGATTGTTATCTGATTCGAATTATTCTTGCATGAATTCGAGTTATAGTCTTCCTGCACTTGGGTTGAAACAAAAGAATAGGCATTTAATGAACTTATTAAATGCAGGTATTAGAACTACGATATTAAGCAATAGGAACTAGAAAAAGAGAACTAAAACCACAAGATTTTAATTTCTAAACTATTATCAGACCTAGGTTTTTGTAATTGCATAATTAACATAGAACTTGTTTTGTCTATTCACATTGCATTAACTGCATTCATTAAACAACTCGATTAATACAATGCCACACAATCACGGTGATCTTTCCCTTTTGTAATATGTCGTAAAAACACTGATTGAATTAGTGGCAAAGTTAATTATTATAGACTGAGGAAATTGAGCCACTTGTGATATGTTGGATTAGATGATGTTTTATTAAGCTATCATCACAATTTAATTTTAAAAGTAATTGAACACTTTTGGTTATGTTTAAGTTAAATAGTGTTACGGTAAGCACATAGTTCAGCAAAAATTATTGATTTGGTCTATATTTGATAAAACTGCTGATATTGCTGGACATTGTGGGATAAGTAGAACCATCAGCTTAGTTCATGCTCAGGCAGCAATGCCTTATGTGTATGTGACTATATCATCATTTGGTTCTAATTAGTACCCAACGAGAACCGTACGCATCATATAACAACGAAAATATAAAAGAAGATAATTCACACTCTAACAATCATGCAAGGCTAGTTTTTACAAAACGTTTAATCATGAGATTTTCTTAATCTTAAGCACGGCAGTCAAATAGCGATTTTTTTTTACTGTAGTTTTACCAATGTTAAATTTAAACAGCTCACACTAAGGCACATGCGATTATTAAGTTTAAATATACCATAATTTGTTCTGCTGTGCTTTGACTCACGAAGAGTAGAAATTCTTTAACTGCTAGGGTTAGTCTTTAGCACAAATTTCATTTTAAGATATAGCGAGTCAATATTACCAGACATAAGCTGGTGAGTAAATACAATATCCGAAATTTCTCGGCGTTTACGCAATGAGTGCATATCGAGCAAGAGAAGACGGTCATTGTATGGAGGGAGAGAAACTGGATCGACCCACATTACTTTTGGATTGATTTCATATTATTAATCTTGACATGAGTACTCAAGAATTGGTTTAATAAGAGAAAGGTATAATTGTTTAATTCGTATTACAATCTCTTTATAAATCCCAATATAGAACATATCCTCGCAACTTATAGAGTTGATGTACCGATTCTACTTGTATTCAATTGATTTGGGCTAAAACACTTTATCGACATGCACTTTATAAGTATTAAAAGGCATTATCTATTATATTTAATTTTTTTTTAAATTGCATATTATGTTTGCATATCTTAACCAGAAAATGTTTATCTGCCATGAATATTACTTTGGGTTTTTCTAATTTTATGATTTAGTTTAAAATTGCAAACGACATTGTCCTCCCATAATATAAAAATTCAATAATGGGAGAAAATAACACCGGCTATTTTAAAAAAACAAAACTGGTTTTCTGTAAATTTGCAAAGAAAATGTCGGCAAACTGTCCATAAATTGCGCAAAAACCAAAATTTATCTACCGATTATGAGTGGACGTGATTCCAACAAGTTTTTCATTCATGAATTATGGATTTAATAGCTCGAGTCTCAATAACAAGTGCTGTAGCACGTCTCGTTTTACAGTATTAACACCTGAAAGCAATGACCTTTTTGATTAAAAACAAACGTCTCAGGTTTCGTTAATATTTTTATGCCGATAACCTATCGATTGCAGTCAGTATTTTTAGAATTTAGAAGGTATCGATGATTGTCGACTTTGGGGTTTTCTGTGAAGGTCGATCTTTACCACATCTAAAACCAGATTTTAAAATATTATTTTTAACTAAAATTGGCTCTTTTATTTCTCTCTTTACAGAAATGTTTAGTAACACTTCGATTGTGATTTGGTCGTAGGAAAATATTAAATGGTAAAAATGTCTGCTCCTCTTGGGGATGTATCCCCAAATGTAGCTAGTCCGAATAGCTCAATGCTTAGCACCAGTGGTCCCACCGGAAATTTGGCCTCAGTGCGCAGCAATATCTCAGTCACAAGCATAAAATGCGAGGAGAACGGGAGACCGCCCTCCGCCCCAGCGGCGACAACCACAAATTCAACTCTTAATGGCATACCAAACAGTAATAATTTCTTTAATGGTGGTGTCCGAATTTCTGTCCCGAAGGTCGAGGACTCAGAGGAGTCGGAATCGGAATTGTCGATAATCGAAAGTTCGAAGGTCAACAGAAGACCGAATCCAAATAGTAAGAATGGACCTCGTCCAATGTCCTGGGAGGGTGAACTGTCCGAAGCCGAGGATATAATGGACACTGAGAACTCTGTGAGCAATGATAAACAGTTCGATGATTCCCATATGTCGATCAAGGACGAGTCAACGTCTTCAGCTACTATAAAGCCCGAATACGATCATATTTCCGTGGACACGGGAGCGGGCGTGATATTCACATCGGGATCAAAAAAATTTCAGAGTGATATAGTTAACCTCAAGTATGAGCCAGGACTTACAGATCCAGCGACAAGCGGTCTGAACTCCCCCTTACTTGCTAGATCTAAGACAAATCTCCTTCCGGCCAATCCCAGTCCAGATTCAGCTATTCATTCCGTTTATACGCACAGTTCGCCTAGCCAATCGCCGCTGACATCACGACACGCCCCCTACACCCCATCGTTGAGCAGAAATAATAGCGACGCTTCCCACAGCAGCTGCTACTCGTACAGTTCCGAGTTTAGTCCCACCCACTCACCGATTCAAGGTCGGCACAATGTCTACGGAAATTTTAATGGGTCCCTGCACCATCCCATTCTGTATCGGCCTGTCCTAGACAATGAGACGCAATCCCTTCCAACGACCCCACGGAGGCCAGATGAGGTCATAATCGAGACCGATGCAATTCCATCAGCTGGAATTTCTAGGCAGCAGCTCATTAATAGCCCGTGCCCCATTTGCGGAGACAAAATATCGGGTTTCCACTATGGCATTTTCTCCTGTGAGTCCTGTAAGGGGTTCTTTAAAAGGACTGTACAAAACAGGAAGAACTACGTCTGCGTCCGAGGAGGACCTTGTCCAGTAACAATTTCCACCCGGAAAAAATGCCCAGCATGCCGTTTCGACAAGTGCCTACAGAAGGGCATGAAGCTCGAAGCTATCCGAGAAGATCGGACTCGTGGGGGCCGGTCTACTTACCAATGCTCGTACACCCTCCCTAATTCAATGCTCAGCCCTCTAATGAGCCCCGACGCCAGCTGCTCTCAGGCGAATCAGCGAGTCGGGATTAATGGATGCATCGTCAAAACTGAACTGCCGGACACAAGCAATGGGAACAGCAACAGCAGCACTGGAGTCAGTGGACACCGGAGCACTATCCCACCGCTTCTTCAGGTAAGTTGGGGGCTTAGGAGGAGACTTATTATGTTTCTAAAGAACATATTGCAGGAAATTATGGACGTGGAACACCTATGGCAGTATAATGAAGGTGAATTATCCAGACTCAATCAGCCGCCCACCGCTGGCGCAGACTCTGGAAATTTGTCAGCGAATCCCCTTCTGGCGAGCACTGGACTATCGTCGAATGGAGAGAACACCAATCCTGATCTAATCGCAAATCTTTGTACAGTCGCTGACCATCGATTGTACAAGATCGTCAAGTGGTGCAAGAGTTTGCCACTGTTCAAACATATTTCGGTACGAATAAGAGTATAATTTTTTATGATATATGCTTCAAAATATTTATTTATTTATATTTTTCCAGATCGACGATCAAATATGTTTGCTCATCAATTCGTGGTGTGAATTACTCCTCTTTTCGTGTTGCTTCCGATCGATAGCAACACCTGGAGAAATAAAAATTTCACAAGGGAAATCTATCACACTTGAACAGGCTAAATCCAGCGGTCTACAGGTAAAAATTTATACATTTTTACTTTGAGGTTGAAAATATTGTTTTAATGTAGCTGAATAAAATTTGACAGTCATCCTAGCTTATAGCTGAATTACATATTACGATTCTTACAAAACAAAAATTTCTTCAGAGTTATTCAGCCATAAGAATTTGTTTTTCAAACAAATAAATAAAATTTTTTTTTCTCGTATCCCTTCCTAGGCCTGCATTGAGAGAATGCTTAACCTGACTGATCATTTACGGCGCCTTCGTGTCGATCGATATGAGTACGTTGCCATGAAAGTAATAGTTCTGCTACAATCCGGTAAATATTTTTTATATTTATTATTAATTTTTGAATTAAAAATATTAATGGTAAAAATTTCCCCTCAGATACTTCGGAGTTGCGAGAACCGGTTAAAGTGCGTGAGAGTCAAGAGAAAGCATTGCAAGCCCTGCAAGCATACACTTTAGCTCACTATCCAGATTCGCCGGCTAAGTTCGGTGAATTACTTCTTCGAATTCCAGAACTACAGAGAACGTGCCAGGTAAGTGTGAGTTTTTATTTTTTTTATATTAATTTTTACCCCTGTATACATATTTTGGAACAGAGATTTTTTACACCAAATTTCATAATTATATATAATAATTTTATGCTTATCCTTTATTCCGTAAGGATTTGATGTTATAGTTTCTTATCTTTTGATTAAATTAATAAAAACGGACATAGACAATGTTTAAAACTTTGTTAAATAGATTTTTCACCCGCTCAGTTACAAATATTTTTAATTACCACATTACCAGTAAACCATTGCGACTTAAATATCGTTTTTTATTTATTAGAATTTTAAGAAAAGTCTATAAAAGTGTAGATTTGATCTATTTATACCAGTTAAATATTTAATATTCGACCGAAAGGCAATAGATAGGACACAACGTATCCTATACATTTCAAGCAGAAAAAATTAAAATGAAATAAGAGAAGTGATTATAATGGGAAAACTAATTCAATTTCAAGTAAATTCTTAGTTAATTACTCAGAACCACATTTAAGCGTAGTACATGTTCACTACTTAAAATATGGTTTTAATGAGATCGAACTATAAAATCTATCTGCAGGTATTTTTCAGAATTTTTCTAACAACCGTGGGTTCGTTATTTTTTAATTAGATTCGCTCAAGTGACTAATCAGATTTCTATGCATTGTATTTTTTCATGTTTTACAAAATTAGCTTTATACTAGCAATTTTTTCTCAAGTTAAATTTAGAAATGTAAATTGAATAGTTGTTATTTTACGTATTTCTTATTTTTTAAATTGTAAACGATTTCATACCCTGGGACGTACGAATATAAAAAAAAAATTGTTCACTTTCTCGACAACTTAGAAAAGCAAGGGAATTTTCATTGATATCGAAGAATTTTTTCAATTGTAATATTCGAATGATTTCATCATTACTCCCAATATTTTGGTATTAGTTTAGGTTTTAGGACATAGTTTAATTATGGAATGTTAAATGAAACAATGTAAATTAAGGGAAAGAATTTAAATATTACCTGTAAAACACGGAAGGTCAGGAATACTTTGGGGACCTATCATTGAAAACGTCTCAATTGAATTATAAGCTTATAAAGCTTATAGCTGAATTAAAATCATGATCGTCAACGTGTTAATAGCTGAATAGTATGATAAATTGTCTTGGCTTGAATATTCAGTTCTTCCACCGACTTCTTAAATCAGCGTTTTTTTGTTAAGCTGAATTCAGAGTTATCTTTTAATTAACATTGACTTAACAAATTTGGATCACATATTCAATGAGGTGGTGCTTTTGAAAGTAGATAATTTCATCAATTTATTTAAGTGGATTAAGCAATATTTTACCGTATATTATAAAAGTCACATTATTTAATTTTTAACATGTTCCTTAATATCCTTCAGTGTTTTAAAATTTCAATAGAACTAAGATGTAATATTTTTATTTTTCCAGCTCGGTAAGGAAATGTTGACAATAAAATCAAAAGACGGTGAAGATTTCAACTTGCTAATGGAGCTGCTGCGCGGGGAACATTGACAAAAGTTTGCCAATGGAACAAAAAGGGGTTGACGACAACGCATAGATGAACGGAAGAGAGTGCAGCGGAATAGCGACACCTTACACCGTAAGATACTATTAAGTAAACGCATAAGTAGCATATAAAGAAAAATTGTGAGAACAATTTGTGCCTAAAAAAACAAAAAAAAAAAACAAAAGAGAAAACTGAGAAACTTTTTTAAAAAACAAAAAAAAAGATTAGAATCGATATCAGTCGCCAAAAGGATTGCATTTTAATGATGGGGACAGAAAGCAGAAGGGAAGAGCGGCGGGGGCGAAATGCATAACTGATTGTATGTAGTCGAGGGGAATGTACATAGGAAAGCGAATATAAATATATTTTATATATTTTTTTCCCAAGTAGCCGCTAAGGACGAGTATTTTTCGTAATCTTACATTATAAACTAAAATTAGTTTTTGTACGCGCAGGAAGTGAACTTATTTAAGACCAGAGAGACGTAGCTTTAGAGCAAATATATATTTTGGACGCAAATTGTATAAATGTACCTTAAGAGCTAAGAAAATCATAAAAGAAAAAAAAAATATATATTGTATCTTACTGTAAGCGATAAGGACGCAAAGCATTATAAACGTGCTGTAAAAGAACTCCTTTTGGCGTCCTAAAATGAAAATTTGCTGCTCCTTTAAGGAGATTGAAAAAGCAAAAAAATTTCCCGACGACTATCGTCCTTGTGACTGAAACGCACTAAAGGGCCCATTCTGACTTCCAGTTGTATCGGGGGCCTCTTTACACAGACCCTATCCTTTTTAGGAGACTAATTTATACAAAATTGGAACCAAGCATAATGCAATATTTAACATTTTATTTTTTTTTTTACATTTGTTTCATTTACATTTTTGTGTAATTATACAATCTTCGCTGATGAGAAGTAAAACCGTTTCTTCCTTTTTTTATTGTATTTATGTGAAAGAGAGCAAATATTTTAGCAGAGAGGAGAGCATCTTATGTATACAGCAGATCCAGTTAATATTTTATTTTTTTTTTATTTAAATATAATCCTCTGTTTTCGCACTCTGTGTATTTCCCACTATCATTTTACAATTTATTTTTTATTTTTAGAGCAAAGTTTATATTTTTAGCTGTATATACGCGAAAATGTGAGAGAATGCGAGAATGAGAGCGAGATCGAGAGATATGGAAAAAGAGAGAGAGAGAGATAGAGAAAGAGAGGAATACGGAACGTTGTCATTTTTGCGAAGTAATTTTACGGTCTTCTTGATTTTTGTTTTTTTTTAATTTTTTTTTTTTTTATTTCAAGACTAGGTTGCTGCTTAAGAACTTTACATATATTTTTTACTGTATTTTTGTTTTATAAACAATTATAAAATGCAAAAGGAGATTTTATTAAACGGAAGACATTGCTCTTCTTGCTGACATGCCATACATTTTGTGTTTTTATTTACTTTTATTTTTCAGTATTGGACTGAGTCAAAAAACATAAAAGCTGATATTTTTTTACTCAGAGTTAATTGGAAAATATCAAAGATGCTGGATATTTTTAGTATAAAATGATTGTTGCCTCTAACAAACAGCTTAACTCTTATTTTTACTTAAAGTAATTTTCATTTACAGGTTATTTCAGATAAATCGAAGTATTATACAATTTTAATGCCATTAAGTTAGATAGAGACATTCCTAAAATGAGAAAAAAATTGCTTCAAATAAATATTATTGAGTTTTTATAGCAGAATTTAAGAAATAATAGCAAAATAGGTTTTTTTTCCAGAACCATAATAAATAAAAAAATAGATAAAGTGATTTGATTTCGAGAATTTAGCTAAACTGTGTAATTCAGCTATAAGCTGATGAAATAAATCATTGAATACTATCATAAGAATCAGAATAGATGCCACACTAAAAGAGATACTGATTTTAACTTTAATTTTGATTGATTCTTATACAAACTATTTTTTTAAAATATAACAAAAGATTCTAAAATTGTAGAAAAGTTAGGAATTGAAAAACTCTTGGCAATAACTGGTAAAATTGTTTAGGATGCAATAATATTCAAAATGAATATATTTTGGACATTTTGCCTTAAATCTCAAATTACTGCATAAATAGCTCCAATTGATGAACTAGAACTCTAAATGGCAACGTGCATTACTGCTAGCTGCATGGATGAATTTAAAAAAAAGAAAAAAATAGTGATACGATGGTGAGTACTTGCATAATTAATTAATATCGATGGTATCCAGCAATAGAAAGATGAATTGATGTTAGTAAGTAGCTAGTGGTTATTATTTTTATTATGTAACTTTGGGTATTCTACTATGGAATAAAATTCGTTATTATAAAATATACAATTTTTAGAGCAACTAAAATAACTTTAATTTATTTCATACAGTTTAATTGATCGCTTCAAAAATCTACAAGTAAAAAATGATTGATATTTGAATAATTTTATATAATAAAATTTTATACTTACATTAACTGGGGGCCTCTGATAGTTCAGTTGTTAGCGCGTTATCCTACCGTCCCAGAGGCTGTGGGTTCGAATCCCACGAATAACCATGGTCTCCTGCGCTACGTGGTAACACAATGGGCCAAAATTGGCCTAAGTGTGCCTTTCTAGGCAGCCACAGCAACCTAACCTACATTAACTGATTCGATTTGAATTTCATAGTAGAACACCTGCTTAATCTAATTAAAGGAAAAGGACATGCAATAAAGGAAAAACTGTTGAAGTGCCTTCAACTAATCGCTCGAACATGAGAGAGAAATAACTAAATAAAATATGTCATTTATTTTAAGCGCAGTATAAAATAATGTTGTGTTATGGTGTTGTATATATGTGTATGCTTCGGTTATTATAATATTTTAAAAATTATCCTTTGTTCCATACTTTCCGTTTTGTATTTATCTTCTAACTAAAAATCGCACAATGAAATCTATTGTAAAATACCAAAAATTCTAATAATGGATCGAATTGTGTAGCATAATTTTATAAATGTTGTGTACGAAATACAAAAAAGCAATAAAATAATTTCTGCTGTAACATTTCATTCGGTACGAAAAATAAAAAAAAAAAAATAAAACAAGTCCTAAAACGCCTCATTGATTCATTAGTAATACAAAATGCAATTTTAAAACTCTATTCAGCTTTCGGATGTTGCGCTGAAACCTCTTCGCTATCCGATTAATTTATTTTAAAACTTGATTACGCATAATGATTATTAAATTCATAGTTAAAAGCCCGATATGTGACAAAAATCGATTAATAACAATTAAATCGTATTATGGAAGACGGGATGAACTGATTCATTTCGTCTTATAGCTGAATTGTATGTAATATTTCTTAGGAGAATTTTTATACGTCTTGCGGGTTATTTTGAAACAAAAAGTAGACATAGGTTGAATTAATCTGAATCTATGAGAAGAATACAAACAAAATTAATTGTCATTGATTTCTCAGTTGAGATTTGCTCATCTAAGTCCTCTTTTTGTTTACGCAAGGCCTAAGACATAAAATGGGACAACATGAACCGTCTTCCAAAAAAAAAATAATACCCTAGAATTGGAATTTCCAGACTAAAACAAAATCTAACATGTTTCCAAATAAAACTGAAAACACATAATTTACATGAAAAATTCACTAATTCATAATATTTAAAAAAAATTTTTTATATAAATGTCTAAACAGTGGCAAAGAATCATTAATAATATTAGAAAAAAAAAATGAAATTAAAACACCAAGTAAGGAACATGTAAACACAAATCCTCTGACTGAACTTTGACTGTGTAAGTAGATAAAGAAAGTCTCGCATTTTAAAAACTAAAAAATATAAAAAGCGAGCAAAATTCTGTAAAAAAAATATATATATATATCTCAGCAAATTTGCTAGTATTATAAATATAAACAATATCCAAACAAAAAAGATTGATCGATTGTGAGAGAGAGAAAATAAAAAAAAATATTTACTAAAGATCATTTACCAAGAAAAAAATTTTATAATAATTTTATTTAAATAAACAAGATGAGCAATTTCTGATTAGTTTACTTTTTCATACTTTAAATTATATTTGAACGTTATCAATTTGACCCATTTGAAATTTATTTTAGAATCCTTTCGAAGTAAACATACACAATCGAGATACTTTGAACTTCCAAGAATTGTGTTATAACAAACAACGGAAAATAAAATGCATTTAGCTGCAATATGTAGATAATGCAAGATGCAAGTTGCGTCAGAGATAATGCAACTTACCCGGAGACACTTCTAAATCTAAGATATCGTTTGAGAAATCATGACTGCTAGTTATTGCATAAATAAGAAGGTCAACTGATAAATCCGGAGTCCGGAGTCTCAGCTTAAGTATTCGACGATGACAGAGGTATCGTAAGTAAGGTGAGTAAGTAGTTTTTTATGTAAATAACCCTCAGTTTCACATAATGGAAAGATATTTTGAACCGATTTTGAAATTATACATGTTTCATAGAGTTTAAGAACTCTTTAATCAACAAGTGGAACACATATTGGCTTCAAAATTTTCAAATAGTTTTGTAATAAAAATACAGGCATCCCTCGAATAGCACGGTACTTGAATTACGGAAAAGTCGCGAATAAGCACGGATATAAATTGCGATAGCTCTCAAATAACAAGGAACACAGAATCGCTCTGAATAACACGGACTCAATGATTCGTGCTATTCGAGAGATACCAGTATAATTTTTGAGCCTCTTTTTTAAAAAAACAAAAAAAAAAAAATATTTTCCTAACATCCTCAAAGAATAGAAAATTAAATTTTTTGTGGTAGTAAATCACGGCCGCATTTTTACTGGCAACATAGCGCTTTATGAAAAATAAATGCAGCCTAAGTTTAATGGGTAATTGAAGCATTATTCCTTGGTATCTAAAGTCATATTTCTCAATTGTTATACAGGCTGTTTTTAAATAATAGGCTAAATTCAAAAATGCATTCGATGCACAATTCAGCTTCAAAGACTACTACAATTTAGAGCTAAAATTAAATTAAATTAACAAAAGCATAGAATCCAATTATAAGTGGATGGGATATGGGTTGGATTAATCTAGGCGCGGGTTAGAGTTAGGTTAGAGAATACTTGAGGGAAACCTTCTTAAGATATCGTAGAAATCAAATGTGGCAGAGTTGTTGCTTTGCGTAGAATTCGAGTGAAGGGGATTTGAAGTGACCATTAGTAATACTAATGATATTGAAGCGAAAAATGGAGAAAGATCTAACGATGCAAGGGTTTGTGTTTAGGAATACGCTGTGCAAGATCTCGGCATAGTCAATGGAATCAGTTCGACGATATCGGCGAGATTGCGACGTAAGACAAGGGATTGAAGGTTGGGTTAACCGTCTTCGCTGCTGAGATCATATTCAGCCACACATTCAGCTATGGGCAACTAAGAATATACTCGTAGTTGGCAGTGGATGGATTAATTAAATTTCGAAGAAGACGAATTCTACTTGGACGAAAGTTGAGGTTGCCTGTCCAAAGTAACACGAAGTGATCTGCGTTGAACTGATTCAATTCTGTTAATGAACGTAAATTAAGAGTGTGATCCAGGCATACTGGAGTAGATGACCTATAAAGAAGATGTAGAGTTATTTAATTATATAAGGGATGAAGATTTCTTTAAATGAAGATTTATCAAAACCTAGAGCAGAGTTGATGCTCCTGATGATGTGGTCAATGTGGGAACGAAAATTAAACTCATTGTTGCTGAAAATCGAATTCCGATTAATATGGGAACTTAACAGCAACTAGGATCTAGGAGAGATAGGGGAACGT
This sequence comes from Philonicus albiceps, assembly GCA_963969385.1. NCBI lineage: Eukaryota > Metazoa > Arthropoda > Insecta > Diptera > Asilidae > Philonicus > Philonicus albiceps. The sequence continues at coordinate 7,823,212 of OZ017775.1, forward strand.
TTGGGAAGTGATTGATTGGGATTTACAAAAGTTGAGATCAGGAAAGGCTTTCACGTACCAGGTAAAGAAATTATTCAAGTTATTTTGAAGTAGTGAAGAGTCGTAACGTATTAGTGGGTATTAATTACATTTACAATATCACTGATAAACAATATAAAAATAAAAGGACCAAATGGCTGCCCTAAGACACCAGAAGAGGATATGAAAAACGTAAATATCAATGAGTCAAAGTAAACTCTATAAAGACAACTATCGAGTTAAGAATTAATAAAATACCACATAAAATATAGAAATATAGAGAATTCCAGTTCAATTTTAATTCAATGAGATAAAATTCGGGTCGAAAATGAACTTTTGCTTAGGTTTTAAGTATATGACATATTGAGTTTAGTTTTTATAACTTGAAGCCAAAATCACAAAGATGCAATAACTAAATGTAAAAAAAAAATGAATTTTTTAATTAACTTAAAAGATAAGTGTTACAGGGTGAGGAAAAAATATCCAAACCAAACAAAATTTTAATCTTTTGGGTTGATTATCCAATATTACTAGTAAACTTAATGTATTTAAATAATTTCCGAAGGGCTTGGTAGCGTTGCCTATAGAAGGCATTCCGAATACATACCTTAAAAGGTCCGTATATTAGAAACGAAGAGTATGTTTAAATTGGTTTGAATTTACGTTCATCCTATGAGGCAGTATTGGAAAAAACAAGCACGCCTAATTTAAATATATTTGACAAAAATTTTCAATGGGTCTTATGTTTAGAAAATGGTTACGCCTTAATTAGTTGTAACTTGCAACTACCTGATAAGGACCTAGTATAAGTAAGTTAGGTATAATTAAGAAATATTTCAACAAGCGCTTCATATGTAGAGATAAGGACATGTTCTAAAGCTTTTTAGTTTGTACGTAATTTACATCGCAGGGTTTATATTATTACAAAAAGAAGGTTTAACGTTAGTTAAATTCTTATTGAATTGATATTTTTGCTATTCCTAAAATTTATACAGATTCAGGAATTTCCATTGTACTTAAATCCATAAATTTAGTTTGCATTTTTATAAGATATATCGCCCAAAATAGGTAGCTGTAGAAGAGGCTGGATATACATATATTGTAAAATAGCACAGTAGGTACATTTACAGGCTGTCATTTATATATGTACGCCTCTAAGACGTATGTTAAGGCTTTACATACCTCTAGAAGTAGCAAAGTAGCTTTCTAATAAAGTTAGAGTCGTCTCTAAATGCATCTCTATCAGAGTGAGATTATAAATTAAAACTAAATAAATAAACAAACAGAAAAATTCTCAATTTGGTATTTATTCGCCAGAGTTATAGAAAACTGTTTTTTTACCCGAATAGGACGACGGGTTACAATATGTACAGTTTGGGTCAAACTTGGCTTTCGCATGACTTGGACTTGGACCAACCTAATATAGGCCTAATTAATTATGTCTAAACGGGTATATGCCTATTCATACATATATTTTTTAGAAAAAGCTCCAATAAAAGTTAAAGTCAAATGCTAGCGCTATGTTAAAGTCTGCACGACCAAAATCGACTTAGTTTCGTGACATTGTTATCACACATTTATCCAAAATCTTATAATAATAAGAAGCTGTGAATAAATTCTCTTGTGAGATTGTTTCTTAAATTAGTTATCGCTAGACGGCTGAAGAAAATGTTTATAATCCGGTTACCTCGTAGATTTTAATAAAAGTTTATAGGACTTACTTTGGTGCGCAACGAAAGAATATGTAAAAATGTTTCTTCGAAAAGTAATACTTTTCAAGAAATTTACAGATAAACAATTTTCGCTACATTTCGGTTAATAATTGCAATCTTTTTAAGTAGATTAAATAAAAATGTCCAACCAAACACGTTGTGCTGTCAGAAAAAGTTAACGGAAAATATTTCGTTTCACTTCCATTGTATTGTGGCGTTACCAAAATCCGCATCTTTGCAACAAAAATCTCTTTCCAGTGGAATGGAACACTCTTTCAAAATAATGAAACAGCAGAAATGTTGCCAAAAGTGCCACAGGAAGGACAGAGAGAAACGAAACAGCAGCATGGAAATTTGAAATCTATGAAGATTGATTCTCTTCTCTCAGCTCTTCCACTGTTAACCATCGAATATCTCCTGATTTCAGTTCAAGTCCGACCATCCGGCGATGTGGTGCTTTTCGCGCAGGTTCTCCTGTTGACAGATTTGTGGTGTCTCTCGGTTCCAGTTAGCCTAGAGGGACATTAGTAAAAGAAATAATTAAAAAAAACAAAAGAAGACATTACCGTAAGGAAACTAACTAGCGGCGACATAGTTTTGTTTAGCTTTTTTTCACAGACGATCAAAGTTCCCGTTAGTCTCATCGCTCTTTCGGCCAGCTGGAGCTGCAGGATTCTTTCTAATCCAGGCTAAAAAAAAAAAAAGCATCCCAGTCAGCTGTTGCAGTGAGTGTCCAGTGGGTGAATATCTTCGTCCTGGTCGTCTTCTTTTAGTATCTGCGGCTGGGTTCAAGTGCGAATTGAATTCTTCGAGTGGTTCTTGTTGACATCGCTGTCCACTTAATTGATATGCGTTCGATTGTAAATTGCCCCTGCGTCTTGTGTTCCTCTGTCGGTTCAGTGTGATAAGTTTTCTTTTTATTTTTGTTTATTTATGAGTTTTACCCTGCAAAAAGAGAGAGCGAATTTCCCAGCTCCCCGGGAGTGTGTCAGGTGCAAAAGTTGCAGTGCTTTAATTCCGGTCACCGAAAAGGAAGTCACGCAATATCGGTGCTTTCGGGTATCGGAAACGGACGTTTTTAGAGGGCTTATTTAAAAAGCCTAAAATAAAATAAAAATAAAAAAAAAGAACGGATTTTGTGAAAACATTCGGCTGCTTGATGGTGTACAGCATTTTTGTGGACCAATATTCGGCTAGCGCAAATCATGTAAGTGCTCTCCCCCTAGCTGAGTTGATTTTTTGACATTTCAACAGGCGTTGCCAGTACAAAATCTTTTGATAAAATTGCGAGTAACTTAAACGCTTAAACCCAGCGAATTCTACTCGATTTACATCTTGTGCATGGGCTCATAACAATCTTATGGGATTACAGTTATGTTAATAGATGTTATCTCTTAAAATAACGCTTTAATTGTTGTATTATGGCAGTGTTTCTCTTATAACGGAAGTAGACAGTGAACATTTGACAGTATCCTGTCAACAACAAATTGATTATGCTAGAAATATTTGTGCTTTTTATTTTCACATTTTGGTGTAGTCAGCTTACAAAATAGATGAAGTGATTTTCTTTTGCAATATGCAGGTGAAATTTATTACAATTTAAATCTATTAAATGCTCAAAATCCAATGGAATTCCCGAAAAACTAACTTTGACAAAACAAAGTCGTAAAAAATATTTGTCATATATGAGCAGGATAACAAAAAGACAAATCGTAATTGGAAAATAGCTCAGATTACAAGACAAATAAATTTATAGAATTGAATTCGAGACTAGCTTAGAAATCACCACTAATTGAGGAAGTTTCATAGCTTGAAAATTGGGGAAAAAAAACAATGGTTAAACCAACAATTGACCTCCGAACATGCTTCCACAGATAAATTAAATATTTACAACTAAATCGAATAGCTAAGCAGACAAAAGATTGGATGATAATTGCTTTTTTGGATAAAAATCTGGATGAAACTTGTTAACTCATATTCTGCTAATAAAGAGTTGTAGACAAAAAGGATAAATCCTCCTATTTATAAAAGTCAGCACATTTGGAAAGGAATGTCTTAAGATCTAGGAGGAAATTATGGAATCACAAAATGAAAATAAAAAAAATAGTTTAAGTTAACCTTAAGTACTTTAAGACTAAAGTTTAAGTTAAATAAGCAATTTTTTAATAGATACCTAGCCATGGATAATGGCTAGCTTTGTATAACTTATCATAGGGTCTGTTCTTAATTGTAAAGCTGCACAAACCATGCAATCTTAAGTTCATGATTTCATAGCTAGGGTAATGTAGCGTGCTAAGATTTGTAACAAACATAAAACTCATTGCAAAATTTGTACTGCATTGTGACGTTAAGAAACATTGCTCTGCGGGTATATAAAGAGGCTAGGTGGTAGTGCAATTTTAAAAATTCAATGTTTCATTTATAGTACAAGGACTTGATTAAAATTATAATTCTGTATAGAAGTTACGACAAGTTTTAGATTATAATTGCAGGATTAACGCATTCAAATTTGTATAAATCTACTGATAGGCTCAGGTTAAGTCATAAATGCTGTTTACCATACTGTCGTCATTTATCGTATTTTCTGCGTAAAAATGTATTGTATATTAAAGCAGACCTTATAGCATAATTCGACCATAATGCAGGGTATAGTGGGATTATTTTAAAAAATTAGATTATGTTTTGTATTTTGATATACGTCAATAAACGTTAAAGTTTAGCTTACATTAATATTTTTAAAAGTCCACCAATATTATGCTACGAATATAGTTATATATTTTTTTTTAAACCCAAAACTATTTGTAAATACCCTGAAACTAATAATGAAAATATTTCCATTCAAGCACAAAAGCTAACCCTCGTAGAAGGTCAGTGCCTAACTCGGTCGTATGATAGAAAACTTTTCAGTTGCATTCGAAAGTGCAATTCACAGTTGCCTTCAAATCTAAATGAAGCATAAAATCCCTGATGACTGATCAATCTTTTATTCAATCGATTGAGTTAGGTATACGCTCCAATTAATTCCAATCGATCGTATGTACTAGAGACCGACTTCCTATAAAATCAGTTTAGCGGATCGCCCGTCGCACCGTTCAATTTTATAGCACGCGCATGCGCAAATCCATCCAATCTATCTTAATACAGTCGTAAGGCGCCCTGGTAACAGTCCTCTTTGGGCCATCATCCCGTTTTTAAGCAATTTTCTACGCGCATCACACTCCAAGAAAAGACCGGACAATTTATTCTTTTCTAACTTAGCGTATATAACAACTGTCGTGTAGGAGAGGAACAGGTACAAAACGAGAGGAGAGAAAAAAAAAAAAGCCAACTTTAAAACAGAACGGTCAACTTAGCTAAATAAAGATTTATTTGTCCGCGGAAACGTTAGACGGAAACCGGCGCGCGCAGCTTAACAATTATTTTGCACGCAAGCCCGCATTGGTTACGAATCTTTGGCTCTTTTGCGTTTATGCAAAATTCGCACTTGCGGTGTGTGACATACCTGAGGCTTCGGGCCAGATGAATGCCGAATGCATGATGGTCTATCTATACCTTTCGTTCTATATTTATTAAATGTAAAACTGCCCGTGGAATTCCAGTGGCTCATGGATAACTGTGACATTTTACTTGAAAATCTCTTAGTACGATAGTTGCACGCGTTTAACGTCTTGTCCACAATCATAAACCGCAGGTAGCATGCTTTTAATTCCGCCTTCTAGTCACCACCCGCCGAACTTACCGTCCTCAGTGATTTTAGGTGGAAATCGGCGGCTATATGGATAAATATTGCTCGGTGCGCTGTCGATGTTCTATTTTATGGGATTTCTCTCTTTTAGCTGGGCTAGAAGTAGCACGAATTTTTGCAACTTGGAATTTCGAAAGGCATACTATGGTGAAGAGAAGAAAACTTGGATAATTACGAATGAAAAGGGGGTTTCGTTTTGTTTCGTGTGCGACCCGGCAAAGGAAGTATGTTGCGCATTTTGCTTTTGTGTCGTGACCTTCAAATTGCGCGGCTTTTATAACTTGTTTTTTTTTTTTTTCTCGTTGGGGTCAACTATGTAGTCTATGTGGGATAAATGGTTGAATGGAATTCGTAAAGAAATTTGGAAAATGAGGCTCAACTAAAGGTAAAGAGTAGTGAAGCCAAATGAAGACGGACGGGAATGGGATTATTCCGGCACGCGGCATCAGCGTAATGGTTGGAAAGGTAAAAATGAGTTATGCGCCACCTTAATTTTTATAATGCTTCAAGGGTTTTACTTACCGCCGGTGTCTAAGATAAGTATCACAATTTTATTATTTTCATACCATGCAAAGAAAACGATGGTGTTGCGCCAAAAGGTCAATCTATAAAAATCCTAGAGCTTCTAAAACTTGCAATGCGATTAATGTTTGAAATAATTCATTTCAGTTTTCATACAATACAAATTAGATAATATTTTATTTTTTAGTTTAAAAAATGGATCTGTGAGAAGCTCTGTGTTTAATATTTAAGGAGATTGACCCTTTTTGCGTAATACAAAGATTAAATTTGATTATTCTTGTTGCGTGAAAATGTTAATCTAGTTATGTAAAAGAAGAATATCAACGGGGAAAACAGATTCACTATTAATCCAGTATTTTTTATTAATTTTTGAAATGTGCTAATGTTTTTGCTTTTTGAATCTGAATTAACAGATATACACATAAGTTTGATAATGATATGCCCGCAAAGATTTAAAAAAAATCGAGCAATTGATAAGTTCATGTTTTGAAATCGAAACATTGACCGTGAAATATTTCAAGTTTTATAGTCGACTCAGCAATGATTTTGATTTCACATAATTCTTTGGCTGTAATAAAAGTACCTACTAAACACATTTTTTACGCACGTTTTACTGAATCGTCATTTATAGCGAAGTGGAAAATCACTATGACATCATATTGAATTTCGATACTATTATAGGAAGCTAGAAATCAGTGGGTGAATTATTTAGATATTCCTTGAAATTTTAGACAATCTATGACTATCTAGAATTTAGTCATGTGTATTACTCCTGTATTATTTTGCAGTTATTCCAATGTGTATTGCGTACATTTATAAATTTTTCTTCATTATAATTCACACTTCACTAAATCATTTATAAAAATCAGCTGCAACAGAAATTTCGAAGTGAAATGATTAATTTAGTAAAGAGCGGAAGGGGAACGTTATATAATATTGATGGGTTGTACATATACTTGTCTATAATCCCTTAAAATATAACGAACAGGCCAATATAAAATAGGCAATTGGTGCTTATCAGCTTATATAAATTTCTTTTAATTCCTATATAGTATGGATTTCCGAACAATAAACGTAAGTACCATACATTATGATATCTCGTACCAAAAAGTATTATTGTTTTAAAATCGCTGATATATATAAGATGGTCCAAATTTGAGGTTATGAAGTAAATTAGCTGCCATTTGATGAACTGCCAAAAACTTTAATATTTTTTAAAGTATTATAGAAATATGGGAAATGTTAGTGATACGATTAAACAACGTGTTTTAGTAGTGAGCATTTATTACTAAAATGGTAAACATTTTACGACGTTAATACGCTAAATTGGTTTTATTTAATGGACATTGGATCCTCATCACTCCAAGAATATTATGGAATAATTTTCAAAGTAATAAGAAAACACGGTACATAATTGTAATAAGGAGATTTCTATTTGTAAGAATTAGAGTAAACGAAAAATAAGAGTACAAAAGGAAGAGGTATGATGTATAATGTACGCTGGCTCCTCATAAACTAAATGAAATAATGATAAAATTCCAAAATATTGGCAAGTAGTACCACTGGTTGGAGTGATAAGAGTTAACAGTAATTTTAATTGGACTCATGTGACCTGACTTCATTGTACTACTTTTTGTGGGGCTATATGAAACCATAGCTTGCTAACAATCCATAAAAGATATTCAGGTGTTAAATGATGAAATTCGTATTTTAATTGAAATAGAACATTTGTTGATAGACGTGATTTAGAATGTTGATTCGATAAAAGACTGGTCTTCTGCCAAAGTGTTAGAGGTGATTACTTCGCCGATAATCAATTATTAATTTAGTATGATTTAATATTATTATGTATCATTCAATCTAAGGAGAACAGAATGGAGTGAAAATGAATTAGTTTCATCTTACCAAGATGAGAAAAAAAAATAGCGACATACAACGTCGTTCATTGATTTAACTATCTATTAATGCTGAAGAAAGTTTATATACACCCTGTTTGTCGCTTTCTTATTACTTTGAATAGGTGAACATTTTTGGAGTGTAATTAAATTGCAATTAAACCAGATTACCAACGAAGAATTCCAGGATTACTGTATGCCAGCCAGAAGTAATTAACATTACAAATTTGCTGTTAAAATGTACTCTAATACTTAGAATTGGCGCAATAAACACTTGAAAATATCCGGTGACTACAACCGACCGAACTTGCAAGTGCAACGCCTCTTTATTTTATAGCTTAGCTAAGTCTGTTTTACACTGCACTCATGTTGTTGCCTAACGAGCTCATAACTTTTTTTTTTATAATCCATAAATGGTAATTACCATAAAACAGGATCATCTAAGAAATAACAGTCTTTCTTATAATAAAAGTATCACCTATTTACATTTATTAATCTACTTGTCTACATTTTAGACAATCTATCGATCGTGAAAAACCTACACTCAACTGTCAGTACCGTTAATTCGAAAAATATATAACACACAATATTATAACACAATTTAATTGCGTAAGATGACTCAAAAGTTAACAGATATTGCCGCTGGACAACACAGTTTGACCCATGCTACACTACTTCTAATTAATTAGTCGAGGGCGTGTCGTACACGCCAATCAACTAGCAATCATTTTTGTTGCAGCGAAATTAAAAGTAATTTTAGCCCCGATTGGCCAATTTTAGCGAACACCTAATCAGCCAGTGTCTGCCGCTCGAAATATAGCTGAGGCCGCTGAGGATAGTGAGGTATTAAAGCATAAAAACGTAAAATATGATAGACGTGACCGAGTCCATCATTCGATCAGTACGTCATGTCTACACCGTGTCCCAATTTGTTACTCGCTGGCGGCACTCTTATATAAAATAAAATTCGGGCGCACGACCTTCCTTTAATTTCTTGGGTTGATGGAACGTGATCGCTGGATCGGTAGTAGGGTACTGTTCAGAAAATTAAAGAAATATGTATAAAAAAAAAAAAAAAAAATAGAAAGCAGAAAACTTCAAACGACTAAACCGCTGGAATACTAATGAAGACGCGCTACTGGAGTGCAAACGCATCATTGCTTCCATCATCTTCACTATTAACTCCGCAGAGCCCCACGCCACGGGTTATGCTTAGGAACGCGTGTAGGTGTAGGTCAGTGATGTGTGGCGCAACATTAAAGAAACATGACTGTGAACGCAGTGGAAAGCAAACGTTTTCCTTTTTTGGGATTTTCAATTAGAAGGTACAATTGAGCCGTGAGAGGTCTCAAGTGTCTTTAACACGGAAGGAAATACAGTAAAAGAGGTCGAGGTTATTCAGGTATGAAATACGAGAGCTACTCAAAAAGACTTAATTAAAATTAATTACTTATCAACTGAATGCATTATTAGTTATGATTATTCATTAATAAAGTATTTTTACCACTATGCAGGTAATTGAACGAATGCTTGGTAAAATCTAATAATACTAAGTAATCTTATCGTGTCTTTTCTTTCATTTATTATTTAAAATAAAATAATGTACTTTCTAATTTAGTAATTTACCTATAATTCCTTTACAAAAATGGGTATTTTCAAAATATTTTCTTAGAGTCTGATTGGAAGCTGCTTAGACTATATTTTTTTCTTTAATACTTCGAAATTTGACACTATTAACTTATTGTTGATTTTGCAGTATCGGTTCCTATATGGGGCACCAATGTGGTGTCACTGGTAATTAATTAACAACTTACCGATGGTACCACGTTTGTGTCACTGAATGACAAAATATATTCATACGATTTTTGTACAAATTTACTTTAAATATGATAAACGTATTTTATGTCACTGTCTTTTATTACTTACATAACTCAATCGTTCTCCGATTTTCTTGGCACTATTTGATAAGAAACAATCGAAGCATTGTCCATAAAGTTTGATTGTTGTTAGTTAAAAAATCATGAGCTCTTTGCTCATTCCGTGCAGGCATCCCTTTTTTTGAGTGGCTCTTTTTTTCCAAATTTTTCTTGTAATTGACAGCCGATCAGGGGCTAATTCCCCAGCCCCACATAGCTATTATTTTCAGGAGCTCCCATGACAGGATCCATTCATTGTTTCTGAATAATTCAACCTTTGCTGAGAAAGGCGTATAATTTAGCGGGTCTAACTTAAGTTTTTTTTTTTTCCCCCTTTCTGTTTTATGAGCCAATACCGGCGCTTGGCCTCGTTGATTTCCACGTCATGCACTAGCTTCCGAGGCAACTTGGCTGTGTGGACATAAATAAATAATTTGTCAATAATTAATCAGGTAAACGACCGCCGGTACACTTCCCTCGACACGGTGCGGCGCGGCCGCTCGCATAGTCGGAGAATTTCAATTACCCTCGAGCCAGGTGAAGCGTGGGCGGTTTGAATTTTGAATTAGTTCAAAACGCGCACCTTCCTACCCTCTTCCTCCTCCTCCTTCAAGAAAAATAAAAAAATAAATAAAACGTAGTGAAAATGAGTTTTAAGCCCATTCGATATTCGGTGTTCTAAACCGCTTCTGGGGTGGTCGAGAGCAAGTTGTACAAACCCCTCGGGAAATGAGGATGGGGCTAAAGATTTCGGGCTGCAGGGATATCATACCATTCAGTTCTGGCAGAATAAACACATTTCTGAGATCAATTCCCAGTCGACAGGTAATAAATTAATCATACAACGCTACCTCGGATCCCTCATCCCCAATATACGTCCCTTTCGTGGGAAGTTACCCGCTGGGCAAGGATTGCCAATCCAGCCAATATTGAGAATCGACTTTCAGACTCAAGATGGTATCGATTGCTGACCCATCCACGCCCTGTATCTTCCCGCCCCACCACACCTTACGGAGGTGTTGTGCATGGACACATATCAGTAACAAGGTTGGTTGCTATCGTCCTCCCACAGAGTAAATCCTTTTACCTTGCCCTTTTTTTACACCTTTTATACGAGTGGATCTCAGTACCCGAATTATTTTTGGAATTTATCGACTTGTGGAGCCAATTAAAAAGCCGTATTCCGTCATATTTTGATAGGATTTTTATGGAAGATTATACTCCAATAAAATGTCCCTTTTAGATAACATTCATACACCATACATGAGTACTAAAAATCCAAATGTATGAAAACATGTTTAAGGATGATCCATTCTTGATTTTGACCTTTTGATAATATAATAATTTTAAAATGATATGTACATTGTAAAATATTATATTAAATTACATATTAAATAAAATGTTTGATATTAAAATTCATTCTCCATAGTCGCTTTATTCGAATTATTTTCTGATAAAATTACCATGCTACAAAAAAGCATTGGCGGACTTTATGCTTATTATTTTAAAGTGTTTTGTATTGTCGATAGAAAATAATTTAATTATTGAATGTTTCATCATACTTTGCCACCCTGAAAATGTAAATTTTCGAAATTTGTTATGTACTATCTTTAAGTATGAATTTGTAATTATGAAAAGGTCTTTAAAATTTATTTAGCATTTTATAAATAGGATGTATACGTTCGGAATATTAACCCTTCTGTTAATAATCAGAACAGCATCGTTTAATAACCACAGTACCCGTATAGGTAAAATCCTTGCTTGTTACAGAAACTCGTTACTTTTGTGATTTTATAATAAAATTTATATTTTAAAAATTATAATGTGTTACATTCCAGAATTAAGTCCATCTGAGGTGACTTTTAAGTTTTAGGTAGTCAGGTATATGAAAACTGAGTTCCAGTATAAAACAACATTGTACGAGATGTTTTCGCTAGAGATATGCCCTTTTAAAACGATATATAATGAATGCTATAAGAGCACGATAAAAATTTATAAAGAATAAATTATTATTAATTTCCTTATTGTAGGTATTCATTTTAATACTAATAAGTATTACTAGGGTATTGAACAAGTGTACGAAAGCGGAAATCTACTTTAAATTACATCATAGAGTGAAAAGTAAATTTTTACAAATTAAAATTGGAAATTTTTGAAAAATTTTGTGCAAACAGGAACCCAGTTTTTGGTAGAAGGTTTAAGCCTCAAACCAAATACCCTTTAAGTTAATATGATTTTTATTGGGATAATAGTGTACAGGATTGGAAGTTGGAAACATTGAATTTAAGTTATTTTTTGAAAATTTTATTCCAGAAAATGTTTAATACATAGATCAACATTTTATTTTTATAATCAGTTTTCATTTAATACAACACACCAAGGGAATGAGAAGAGAAAAAAGTAAGTAAGGTGTTCGATTTGTAAGACGTACATTAAGGTAATTTGTGAAAATGATATTACATTTAACCGAAAGCGCATTAAAACATCTTAAATATTACCCAAATTACATTTTTGAATAACAAATCCTTACATAATTTCCAAAATGACTACTTTACTTTATGGAACATATTTAAAATCATTGGCCTTGAAAACAATCTTTCCTGCAATGGATACAAGATTTTAATTTTTTCTCAAAAAAAATGAATTTTTCCGACTACAGTGCGCCGGCATCGGGAGTCGCCAAAGATCATTGCCAGCCGCCTAATTGAACTCTTTTGATGATAAAAAAAAAAATAAAAAGATAGCAAAAAATCGATTACCCATGCAGGATCTACCAGGGCCACCGCCTGAAGTTCTATTGCTTACGGAGCGCACCCACCGCAACACACAGAGAGCGCCTCCTCCATCATACAAGTGCACTAAATTGATTTTCGGATTAAAATTCTGAAGCGCCGGCCGAGTGGTAGAAATGTTCTTTGCTGCGACACAGCATTTCGTGCAAGACCTGGTTCTAGATACAGTCAGCCGTCCTCCTCTTCCTCCTCCTCCTCCTCCTCTCCCCCCCCCCCCCCCCCGGCCGGCGTCGCTCCCTTGTCCTCGTTAAGCTCCAGTGGCCGATAACCTTGGACAATATTCCCGATGACCCGGCGATTTCCATTTTCATTTTCATTCGCCTCTATTTCTTTGGGTGTTTGGAACAGTGGTGGCTGATGAGTCTCAGCAGGCGATGGAGAAGTCCTCAATACCTTCTTTTAACTGTGAAGAGTTGAGCCCCACTAAATGATAAAAAAAAAAATATATATATATAAAAGAATATATTTGCAAAATGGTCTTGTCCCCCCCTGTGAATTCTTAAGTGCGTCCGGGGATTTCCATTAAAAACAAAATTGCGCCATAGAGAGACCCCTGGACGGGTACGTGAAATAATTTTCACCGCCCGAACGGCCGGGCACCAACTTCTGGGGCCAGTGTAGATTCCGCCTTCGCTGGTCGTTTCATAAACAGTCTTTATGACCCGTTTAGTGCACAAGCCGGTGAATTAAAGGCGGGGGTGGGTGATGAAGTGGTTTAACGGTTCGGAAGCTTTTTCCTCATATTATTTTTATTATATTCTCTTCTTTTTCACTGGGGAATGCACTGGCTTTCCTTAACGGTTGCTTGAGAATGTCGTTAAAATTCAAGAGATATCGCATCACACCTCCTGACCAAGTGACCGAATTATATTTATTTTTTTTTCCAAGAAAAATTTCAACGTCGAGGTGTGGAATGCGCCCCGGTGACCTTGGCTTACCCGCAGATTCTTATGAAAGAAGAGGTTACGGCCGCAAAAGCTCTTTCAGGCCTGATAATAATAATAATAATAAAAAAAAAAAAATAAGTCTCCGTACACGCGGCACATATCTCTTAAACTCAACAATTTATGCCCATTCGAGCAGTATGTTTGGGTAGTATTATGGTCTTGTGGAAAAATAAATGGGGCCTCCTAAACGCTGAGAAGAGACGTCTTTGATATATCCTTCCTTTTGTATGGCCGCAGCCTTAAGGTCAATGCATACACAGCAGTGGGTACGTCACGAAAAGATATCGAAATATCTTAGCTAAAATTTATGTCTTCAGGTGCGCTTAAGTATAAAAGTATCATCAATCAGTGAGGGTTTTGCGCCAACTTTAAATTTTAAGAACATTAGAAAAGGTAGAGAAAGAGGTACTGCTATACAATCGTGAAATTAAATAAATCTCTTTTCATTAAGGTAAAAAAAACAAAAAAACATATCGGTTTTTAACACTTACTTTTTTATTATAAATAACTAGGAGTATTATATTTCAAAAATAGATAAATTCTTTCTTTTTAATCCAAATTTATTTAACTTCAAAGCAGGTATACGAGTACGTGCAGATTTCTATAGTTGTCCTTATTGATTGATTGAAAATATTGTCTTCTGAAAGTATTTAGAAATAATTGATTTAAATGGACTTTCTAAAGGTTTCCAAAAAGAAAAGAAATTTCAAATGACCGTATTTTATTTATAGTCGGAGGTGTCCGAATTTTATATATCCATAAGTCTCATATAGTTGTTAAATGAGTCACTCCGATGACTTTAAAACTAATTTAAAATTAAAAACCCAAATTATTTTCATTAAATGGGTATTAGGTTAGGTTAGGTTGCTGTGGCTGCCTAGAAAGGCACACTTAGGCCAATTTTGGCCCATTGTGTTACCATGTAGCGCAGGAGACCATGGTTACTCGTGGGATTCGAACCCACAGCCTCTGGGACGGTAGGACAGCGCGCTAACAACTGAACTACCAGAGACCCCTTAACACGTTCGCGGACGGCTACTGCATATGGGTCACCACTGCATATACAGTACATTTGTTTTATATAATTTGAATAATCAAAACGATGAAAAAACAGTAGCAGAAGTTTATTTTTTCAATGGGAAAGTTTACAACTATGAGACAGCAATGCAGGATTTTTTTTATATATTTTATGTCTTCATATAAAATGCATCAAAATTCTCTTGTCTTGATATGATCCAACAAACATTGAAGGAAAGCTTCTGGAGAGTGATCATATTAACACCCCAGGGGCCTCTGATAGTTCAGTTGTTAGCGCGCTGTCCTACCGGTCCAGAGGCTGTGGGTTCGAATCCCACGAATAACCATGGTCTCCTGCGCTACGTGGTAACACAATGGGCCAAAATTGGCCTAAGTGTGCCTCTCTAGGCAGCCACAACAACCTAACCTAACCTAACACCCCATGTGAATTTATACCGTCCGCGAACGTGTTAAATGGGTATTACTTTACGCAAAATCATAATATCAGGAATTTAAAAACTGGAAAGCTAATTTAAGCTATAAAGTGTTTTTTAGTCGTTTAATTGATTTATTAAATTTCTTCAGGGTACTTTTACTTAGCTTTTTTTGTTTTATAGTTTAGTATATTTTAGCAATGAAAATCATTTTATGTCTATTCATTTTCATTACAAAATGCAATTCTTAATTTCTTCAAATGCAATTTTATCTTGCATCACCGAAAAAAAACCAAACCGAAAAGATACCATAGTATCTTTACTATCTCTTTATGCCCAAGACCCCGTGTCTTGTTCACCATCAATGAATGCATCTTACCTTCAACTTTCAATTCTTCAAAGATCTTCGATTATAAAAAGTTACTATCTGGCAAGAGATGATGTCTTGGTCCAGCACAATGTTGTCCAGTCTCAGTCAGTCAATCTACCGCAACGTGATTAGGCGACTTTCTTTCCGCTCGTCATCATCGTATTTTATGCTCGTAAGAGAGCGAGAAAGAAAAAAGGGTTCAGTCCCGGAGGAGACAGGGTCCAATTAATATTCATGATGATTTCATCCGGAGGGCAGAAAATGCAATCGTTGAGCATCGTGCGGCTGACGTAAGTAGTGCAATTGAGCTGTTGAGTGGTCCACTCATTTGCATCCGTTGCTGCTGCTGCTAGTGCCGCCGCCGCCGCCGTCTGTGCGTTATTACGAGTGCAATTGGCGGCAGTGTACCGGGGAGGGGAGGCTGTGTGCGTCTCGGGCTCTACATATAAAATATCTAAATATCTAGAATTGCATATAGCTGCCTGATGTGGAGCGGACGGTGGCTTTGATTAGAAGAGGCCAGCGTAAGTGGTCATAGGAATGGAAGTGCACTGATAAGGAGTGCGGCCCACTTTAGGTGCACTCCCGGCAGCGTCTTACCCCGCATCTGGTACCAATTTTCACTGTATGGGAAAAAAAGTTAGAGCTGGCGATGCTGAAGCTATAGGAAAATGCGGCCAAAGTGCACACAGTCGACGGTGCGGCGACAACGACACCTTCCTTCTTTTTATTTGTACTTAACCTTCCCGCCAGGGTATCCTATGACCTGAACTTTGCGCCGTTAAGGTACATTTATTAGTCTATATATCCTCCCCTGCCCTGATTGTTCCCGTAAGGGCTCCTTTCCGGGCCGGGGAGGAGATTATTTGAGGGAGGCAAACTCAATTCTAGACACAAAGTGTGGGATGAAAAGTGTTATGCTGACGCTGGAGCTGGATGCTGGTGAGGCTGAGCACAATTCTAGCTGGTGGTGCTTCAACGTCGACATCGCCTCGCCGTGCGTCGTTCGGATGAGGTAAGGGCACGAGCGCAATTCCTGTCCGGGTTAGGGGTGGTTCCAAACTTTTGCTTGTCCGGGACGGGACGGCTCGTTTGGATAATTTTGCAAAGAGAGCAAAAGGGGTCGCCTACCCCCTGTCTGCTTGTGTTTCACTGCCGGGTGCAAAACATATTTTGGTGTCTGCCATCCTGGATGACTAATGGATTGGGGTATTTTTGCGCAAAAAAAAAAAAAAAAAAGAGTTTGCGCTGGTGCTGCTGCCACTTTAGGGTCGACTCTGCCAACTTTTGCAAAAGGGTATATATGTGTGGGTTTATGCCACAATATCGCTGGAGCTCCACTCTGTGGCGGGCAGGATAAAAGGGGATGTGAACTTAATTGGTGTCGAGGGTTGAATTGAACAACTTAGCTTTTGTCAGCTGTTTCAATATCCCCAGAACCCTAGAATCCCTCCTGGCTCAACTCAATGAAAATGTTTTTCTTCCCTTGCCCCCTTATTTTTGCCCACATTTCATTTATTATTATTTTTTGTTTTGTTTTCTTGTTTTGAGAAAAAAAAAGGTATTTGTTCTTGCACAGATGGAACTTAGGGGAATTTTACGGAAATTCGACACCTATCCGCTTTATTTCCTCATTTATTGCTAGGAATCGTTTTCACTATTTGCGCATGAGACGCCCTCTGTTCCTGTAGCCAAGTACCCTCTCTATATGGTGGAGCCCATCCAGCATTCAACTCCTCCCTCTGCAAACAATAAAAAAAAATAAAAATAAAATAAAGAATCCTCAACGCAACAAAATGAAAATTCACGTCCAGGTCGTTCCAGAAATCGATTGGCTCTCGAAATGACTAATTTCCCAATGGCGAGTCTATTTGGTGTCCTCAGAACAGACAAGACCACCCCGGCCAAGTTCGCATCAAGTATAGTACCTGACTAAGCGCCGATGGGACGGCCCGGCACCGTACGGCCGTAGCTCTAGCCTGCGGCACGTTCAATTTGCATTTCGAGCAATAATCTCAAAAAGGCAGGAAATCTCAGACGAGACAGTTTTC
This sequence comes from Philonicus albiceps, assembly GCA_963969385.1. Classification (NCBI taxonomy): domain Eukaryota; kingdom Metazoa; phylum Arthropoda; class Insecta; order Diptera; family Asilidae; genus Philonicus; species Philonicus albiceps. The sequence goes on from OZ017775.1 coordinate 7,840,631, forward strand.
GCATGAATTAGAAGAACAGAACGACGTCAATAGAACGTGACCGAGCTCCTAATTACAACACTTGAACACATCTCTACATTCTAGAGGTAGCCGATGACCGGGTAGGTGTTCGATATGCTGCGCTTCCAGTAACAGACGTTGAGACAGTACTAAATTTAATCCCCTTCTATTCCAGTCCAAACTCAATTTTAACTAAAAAAAATATTGGACAGGAATAGAGAAATATAATAAAAAACTGATATTTGCAATTTGTATTTGTTGAATTTCAAACTATCGAAAACAGATTCGCAATTTCTCTGTGTATCCCTATTTTTAAGGAAATATACAATGTGTCTGTTTTACTTAATTAAAACGAAAAAGTTTACCTGAATGTTTATTTTGTAACAATTAAACTAAAATAATAATAAGGTTTTCAGCCTACCGTGTTTTTGGCTATAATAAATAAATTCATTTTAACACATTAATTCGTTTCCTCGTCTTTTCAAGACAAATTTTGTAATCGATTTTAAACTGACTCCGATGAGCTAGAGGTTTAAAATTTTAAACATAGCTCAGAACTGGGTGGCAATATAACCCCATACAGATACAATGGACTTGGTATTATCAAGTTAAAATAAACCAATTCATTTTCGTTACTGCAAACAATCCGTTTTTAAGGTTTAAGGTAATTTTTATCGTATTAAATTACATACCTTTCCTATAGAGAAATGAAACAAGCAAGTTTTGTTAAATTTCTTTTTTTACGTCTACCACATTTGAGGAAGTTAGAGCTTTTATTGATTCCTGTAATTCCTTTCAAAGTGGAATTCTAATCAAGTTCATTGAGATTTCAAAAATCCTAATTAAATAGGCATTTTAGTGTTTCATAAAATTTATAATATAACTCCTTATTCTGTAATAAAACAATAATTGCATAATAAGTGCATCATACTATACCTGCGCATTAATAAAAAAATATTTTCATGTCTTTAGTATAGTAGTTCAATAATCTATGTAATTGCACCGTAAAAACCTGCATATATAGCAGAAAAGGTATATCAGGAGAATTTACCATCTTTTAAGTCCAAGTCCTATTGCCACGGTAGCGATTCAATTCCGCGGAACTCATGCGCGATGATATGCTCAATTTATCTTGACGTGGCAATAAATAACGCCAGCAAAAGAGACCATTTAAGAAAAAGAAGTCCAACTTTACAAGCAGCCCCAAAGTACTACGTGAAGAGTGTACGTTTTCCGCTTTCGTGTCGGTCCCATAATTCGCAGAAGTTTCTCATCTAAATGATATGCCAGCGACAAAATGACGGGAATCTTTTGCAAAAAATGCCCACGTTCAAGAAAGCCCCAGAGCGAATGCAATTCTTCGCATGACAATTGTCCAAAGTGCACTTCGTCTTTTGCATACAGCATTGGATAGTTGCGAATAATTTTCTTTTTTTCCCTCGGTCTGTCATCGAGATCCTTATTTATTCCATTTTCATTTCGATTTGAGTGATCGCCATCAGAACGGTGAGGAATTAATCTTTTGGCTAAAGACGCGCATGCCTAAGTCGCTCGGTTGTAGCTCCAAGTTTTGGTCTATGTCAGGCTGCGGTGGATATCTCTCTCTGATTTGGGCGGACGCACGAGACTGTAGTTGACCGGAAGGCAGCCTATAGATTAAATCGTAAGGGAAACCCAACTATTCTTGGAATAGAGCTTGTTTCTGCTGCTTTTTAGTGCCCTACACAGCCGATGCTAACAGATATACGCGGATCGAGCACTATGCCATTTCTTGTCTTGCCGATGTAAACGAGAAACTATGGTTTTTAAGGGTCGTTATTTAAAAAAATATATATATATTAAAAATTCCGATTGACTAATTCACTTATTTTCTTTTTATACATAAAGAATATTCTGTACTATATTCAGTTACATTTTAAAAAAATATATTAAAATATTTTAAATTATCTGCTGCACTTTAATTTCGATCCTATAAAATATTAAAAATGTAAAATTGGTGCTCGTGGAAGCGGATAAATATTATTGGAATAATTGAGTATGCACTCATAATAAAAATCAATCAAACTGAGTTTTAAATACCACGAAATAATCATCAATTCATTCATACAGATTTGTTTTGTTATAAGTGTACTCAGTTTTTGCAATTAACTTTATTTCCATTTATAATGTTTATTTTTTGTAAATCGTATTTAATCGAAATTATTTGTAATTCTACTTGATATTAATATTAAAAATATACACCTTTGATTTTATTAAGCGGTTAGACAGATGAAATAGAAAATTTAATAGAATAACAAAATATGTATCGATTAATAATTCATAAACAAATTTATTACTAAGTTTGTAATTACACCGAAAGAGATATACAGTTGATTTTATTATAGACGAATAATAAGTTAAGTTTTTATAGAAATAATTTTCAACCAATCATTGTTTAATACCTGTAAATAATTTAAAGACGTTTTTTTCTAAAATTTCCAGCAGTACTGTATAATTGGAAATAATTGAATCGACTATTACTATTAGTTTAATTTAAAATTGTTAAATGTGAAAATGATAATTTCGAATGTAAAAATTTACTATTATTTTAAGTAAAATATAAAAACCTATAAAATGAAAATAAATATTTAGAATAGTGGAGTTAACTATTTCTGGCAGTATTTTAAATTTTATTGATACGTTAAAATAACTTACTAAAATATTAGTATTTACTTTTGTAATGTGATATCATACTATTCACAATATGCAGGTATATTTGGCTAATATTTTAATATAATTAAATATTAATAATTAATAATAATAATTTTAATATAAATAAATCATATGTCACTCTGTTCGTACACGCTAATCTCCGAAGCCGACCAACCGATTTTAATGAAATTTTGTGAGTGGTTATGGTTGATTACAGCTTTAAAGATAGGATACTTTTGGATCCGATAGGTGGCGCTGTTGTCAAGATTTAAATATTTTTTTATTATATTAAGGAAATTTTTTTAAAATATTTTTTTCAGTAAACTAATTACACATTTTGATATTTCTATCTTTCCTAGCAGCGTGTTTTTACTTTTTTCAATACTGACTTAAACACCGTCTATATAGAAGTCGGTCTGTGGCAGGACTACATTTGTTCTGACCCACTAGTAAATATTTTATAAATCATACATATATTACTATAATGTATAATAAAATGTTAGTTAAACTGTGGCGGGGTCTTTCGATGAGGAAAGTATGTTGAAATGTGTGCGATTTATTTATTTATTCAATATATATACATACTATAGGTATAACATAGGTTTTTTATTTTTCTACTACTTCAAAACTATTAAAAGTAAACACGAAATCTATCTCTTAGATCTAGACAGAAAAACAAAATTTGCAATTGATTAGTTACTGTATTTAGGTTAGGTTAGGTTGCTGTGGCTGCCTAGAGGGGCACACTTAGGCCAATTTTGGCCCATTGTGTTACCACGTAGCGCAGGAGACCATGGTTATTCGTGGGATTCGAACCCACAGCCTCTGGGACGATAGGACAGCGCGCTAACAACTGAACTATCAGAGGCCCCTACTCTACTTAAGTTAGCAGTATTGTTTTTTTTAGTTAAAACTAACCAAATAGTTAGTTCAATCCTTTTACGTTAAAACTTAAAAAAACATAAATGTACTATCATATTACTTAACGAAATACACCAGCCCACGATACTGAAATTGTTCTGATGTTGTTCTTCACAGAACGCCCATATAGACAATTTTACATTTTAAATTGTATTATTTTAAATAGTTACCTGAATAATTTAAGAAATTGTAAATATGGCTATTCTAAATAATCGAGCTTATACATATAAAACTACTTTTAACAATTTCTTCTTAAATTCAACTAAAATGCATACTGAGTAAAAAATAGTAAATTTACAAACTGTTTTAGTAAGAAGCAATTATAACCATATAAAATAGTGAAAAATTATTAACATTTTCTCTTTGTTCAGATGCCTCCCTTAACTGGGTGAGCTTACTGATTGATTTGATTATTGAATTTCATTTTCAAAAGTAGCAGTTGGGTCAGTATTTTAGTTTATATAATTTAGTTTCAAAACATTACAATTGAGGAGTTATAGAAAAGTCGCTATTATTAAATAAATAAATTCTACGAATTTGGATTATAGATTAAATAACAACTATTTGAATTCTTTCGTTGAAATTAATTTAAATTGAAACTGTTCGAATATGCAATAAATTTTAAATTGATTCAATGAAAATGAACATTATCACATATATGAAAATAAAAATCCAGAATTTTACCAAAATGCAACGCAGTTGAATATCGCGTGTCCTTGGCAGTCCTTCCTGTTTTTTTTTTTTTTTTTTTTGGGAATCTCATCAAACATTCCCTTTTTCCTCCCGGGGGAACCCGCTGATTTCACATCAGAGGATATTGTAAAAAAGAGCAGCAGAAAAATCAAAAGTAAACCTGACGTTATGTCGGAATTTAATTATTTCAAAAATATTCCCAATCATTTCCACAGCTGGGTATAAATTTTGTGAAATTACAATTACAAAGCTATTTATGTTGGGTCTCTTAGGTATTTTTATTTTTTTTTTTGTTTTTTGTTTTGGGGCTCTCTCCCAGACCTCAACAATATCAACACACGACCAAACTGACGAAAATGAAAAATTTAATTATGATAAATTCCCTGGACAATATTCGATAATGCGAAATATGCCTGATAATTGAACATTCTCTTGTATTATATTTGAAATTAAACAAAAAGGAAACAATTAATTTATTTTGCTATGCCTTTTTGTTTTTCGCTGTGGTAAATTATTGTAAAAGTTATTTTGGGTAGGAATTTTTATTTTCTCATAATGTAAGGTTTCGAAACAATGGAAAATTTGAAATAAAATCTTTTCCTTTTTAAATTTTTCTGAATTCCATGAAAAAAGTTATAAAAAGACAAAAGATTTAGTTCTTCCTGGTCTTTTTATCGAATATAATTTGCATTTACTTCTTAAAACTTCGAACTACCGTATGCAGTTTTGTGTTATTTTATAATTACCTCTTTATCACCTTTTTGGCGAGATAACCAACTCAATCAGGTCGGTCGTATTCCATTTTTACATTTATTCTATACTACTGATGTGTGAAATTGTTCCATCTTACACGCCACTAAACATTTACTGTCTAAGAGTAAGAGAAGTTAGAAACTGTAGACAATGATAAATAAGTGAATTTTTACATTTGTTGTTATTGTTGCGTGAAATTAGCAATTGTAATTTATACCATAAGCTGCAAAATCAATTTAATGCGTTTTACGCACCGTTCTTCTTATTTAAACAATAGTAAAAAGTAGTAAAATTATAAAGGTTAAGCATTAAGTGCGTACTAAATAGTAAAATAAAAATGTTAAATGAAGTTTTTTTTAGATAATTCTGTAATATTTTATTATTAAAAATAAGTTTTTTTCATTTTTATTATTTTATGTATATAGTAAAAGATTTAAAATAAATTGATTTTAAACAAAATAGCGATTACTGATAGTGACCTGAATTTGATACTTCAATAAAATTTATTGGAGCATTCTAAGTATAATTTACATGTATTGCAAAAATATGATAACTTTTTGGTCAAATATTTAGCTGACTTTCATCCGGATAGCTTTGCCTTTTTATTATAACATTCTGGTCAAATTCCCGCTCACTGTCTGCTGAACGGAAAGAACAGCACTATTGACTTCGGGCTTAACATGTTAAAAATCTAATTCTCTAGATGTTAAAAATATTTCAAAATTTGTTTAGTTGTGTACTTGGAATTTTTATTATGTTGACAAATGTTTGATTTTAATCCTATTCTTTTTGGATATTTTTCAAGGTTTTTTATTTTTTGTTTTTGTAAAACCCGTTATTTAAATATTCTATGTTACGAGTACGTAACCGACTTGTCCCATCCACGAACGTAATTAAAGCCATAGTGTACAACTGAAATTATGTCACGGAATATGTTAGAAGGGCATCATTGACATTTATCTTTTGTGCAATACCCCGGAGGTACTTGTTATCATACACCCCTGTATTAAAACATTTGCATACATCTGCTCCCCGTGAAAACTAATTCCGGACTGGCATGCGAAATCAGCTGGAACTTTGGCCGCCTTCATTAACTGAAGAGGGTCCTTGAGGTCACCACAGTTTCTTTTCGTTGAGTAGTCGTAATTAATTTTGACACTAATTACGAGCAAAGTGGTTTCCATTAAGTGCGCGCTCTCCTTTATGTTAGGACTAATGCGAGGCCAAGGGGAAGAGGGGTTACAACCCTTTCCCTTCCATAATTAAGGTGCACATAGTTGGGGTGGTAATTTAGTCTCAGCGAGCCGTCCACCTAAAAACATAAATTACAGTGTGTTTAAAAAAAATATTAAATCAATAGGTTCCTTTGTTTCGTATAAAGTGATCCCTCACATATGAGGTTATGTTGAACTATAAAGGTTTATATAGAGCATCAAGGGGTGGGGAAAAAAATCGGGATGTCCCATATATCACTAGGACAGACTTAATTTTCCCATCCTTTTTTTTTAATAGAGTCGAATGCCCAATTATTCTGGGTACCGTGTCACCCTGCGGCTACAAGGTTGTCTTTCCCTTACTCTAACACTCTTCCCCTTCGCCCTATCATATCCCAATTTCTCCTCTTTATGTCGCCCGCGCTAGAGCAAGTAATCCAAGAATTTTGCATTTCTCTGTCACTGTGCCAACTTTGAAAATCGGCAGTGTGGTGCAGCAGGAAGAATGGTACCGGGCATATATCCCGTGCTTTTATTGCAACCCTACACCCCTCTGGCCCAATATAATACCTTAGTCAGTTTGAGGAGCTCCACGTGTATTTGTCGGTCGCCCTTAAGAGTTTGTTTATCATTGTGCACTGCATGCACTTTTCGACAATCCTTTCACTCCCACCCGTTTACCTCCCCATCCCTCATGCTGCGCAGTCTTAAGTTGTTATTGATTGCAGCGCATAGAAAATCACTCTGCCATAGAGCGGTTTAGGGTTGAAAACGGGAACGGCATGAATAAGGGGTTTGCGGAGGATAGAATAGAAGCTAGAGAGATTCTTATCGCGTACTGACATCCTGTGGAAGGTGACAAATTGGGAATAGTGGGTGGGATTGCCATCGATACGCGATTTAACGACAAATGCATGTCAGACGGAGGTGGTGCTGCGGTCATGCCTTGCTCATTGCACCAGCAAAGAAATTAATCTTGATTGAAAAGGTTTCACCACAGAATAATCTCTTTATGACTGCATTGGGGCAATCTATAACCGCTTTTTGATTGAGACACTAAATTTATAGAGGGTTTAACTCGAGAGTTATAATTTTACTTCCTCACAACATAACCCTATTAATTTCGACAATTATCTGCTGTTCTACTCCTATATTTTTAGAGGTGCTGAATCCGGTTTTAACTATTATACGAGATATCTTCAAATTTTAATAAGGTTAAGAACTTGAATTAGACCTCAATTAGACTTAAACTAAAAGGGTTGAAAAAGGATTAGTTAATTAAGCTTAAATAAGGTCTGAGTGAGGGTTAGTCTGATGATGAAAGTGAGGAAGGAAGTGAGTAAGAAACAGGCTTAGTCGAAGCTTAAACTTTATGCGGATATGCCTTAAATCAGGCTTGAGTTAAGCTTAATATTTCACTAAAAGCCTCTACCACTTTACTGACTGATTAAAGAAATTCATCTTGTGTGAAAAGGGTTCATTATTATAATTTTTTTATGGTTGCATTAGGGCAACAATAACCTCTTTTGGTTGGGACACATTTATCAAGGGTTTCACTGAACCCACTCACCCATCTTTCTTCTGGGTCATGATCCTACTCCTTCGTTCCACTAATCCTCAGCATTTTCACTATGTTATATTAAGCCTACTTGCAGTAGTAGTTAAAAAGTTTTTTAAAGTTAATTCGGTTGAGGCTGAATAGCTTCAACAGCGGGTGGGTTGGGCACAAGGACGTTTACATGTCGTTATGTTAGGGAAAATTGCCCAGGTGCCTGTAAGATATCAAAAAGGAGGGGGAAATTCAGTACAACTCCGGAAATTGTTTGCAAAATGTTGCTACCATTTCAATTCTGTTATCGATTTAAGTCGAAGTCGTTCCGTGTGGAGGCGTTCCATATTTTTTGTTCGCCCTCTTCTTTGTGACACACAAATTGAAATTAATTGGGGCTGGCTGGGGACCTATACAAAATCCTAAATTGCCTAGGGGTAATTTACGGACTTTATAATCTGAGTTACAGTCCCACAGCAATTAACGCATTTACCATCACCCCCTCAAAACTTATAAATAATTTCACAAACTGTCCCCCCGAGGGCGAAGAGGGTGAATGGTGACAATAGAAATCAATAATAATTTACTTCATCAGTCCTAACATGTCAAGTCCCATGGTAGTTAAGTAAGGAGACGCTGAGATGGATTTAATCCTGTTTGTTTGAAAATAAAAAGAACTATCTCTGCAGTTGCGTTGTACTGGTGCGAAAAAGCACACGAGGCACTTCCCGCCTTTATTTTCATTTTTCTTTTTATTTCTCCAGAAATTACATCATCCGGCACTTTCTCCTCGCCCGGCCACTTTCGGTGCTAATGGCATTTATATCCGGACGCAATCAATTTACTTGCGGTGTCGGTGAGGTCAATATTATTGTGAGGCACCAGCCACGACAGTTGGGAACTGGGCTTTAGCTGGTTTTTGAGGGCAATTGTGGCCCTGATTTGGATCCTTTTGGGATGGCCCTTTTTCGTACAAGCTTTTCATCATCTATCTCATCAGACATAATTGCGGCTTTAGGCCTTTTCGGATTTTGGTACTTGCAGTTTAACGACACTACTGATCATCACTTGTTTCTTTTTTTAGGTATTGTCTCTGTAGCAAAAGAACTAATCTAAAATATGGTCTTGTGTTTATTTGAATCAATAATTAGTATTTAATAACTCCTGCACACTTAACCCTATACAATTGTACAATTTGAAGCTATTTCTATCTTTGATTTTAATAGTCTGATTCGGATTGCATTCATAATCGACTATCTCTAAACTCCTCAAGTATTATGTTCCACTAGAAATAGAAATTCTTTCTGAACAATTTCGTCTTTCCGCTGGGATTATTTATAAAATTTGTTTAATATATATATTAAATATGTATTTATTTATTGTATTAAATAAAATTCGGACTGAAATCTGCAAGGTAGAAATTGTAGCCCTGCAGCAGACAATCTTTTAAGTCATTTGCATCCAAAAGACAGTACGTAAAATATTAATTAATTAGTAGTCTAAAATTAACTTAAGACGTGTTTCTTTTTTAGTTTAGAGCAGAGGGCAAGTTTTCAAAACAAAAAATTCGTTTTTCTTTTCTAGTTGAGACTCTTCATATATTCAAAATTGAGTTCAGTTCAGAGTATGATAAGAGTTTCAAAGTTGTATTTCTTTTGGAGTTCAGAGTATGATCAGTGTGTGCTTCATGAGCTCAGACAACTCTGAACATACTCTGAACTGAGTCTATTCAACGTGCTCGAGGTCTGTTCAGATCAATAAAAGAAAAACACTTTTAATAAATATTTCTATTATAATTTTTACTTTAATTTGTTCCGGCTATACTTTAAGTTATCTACGAGTTTCTGAACGCGATCCATTATTTTTTCTGTAACTGCTTAAAATCTATTTTCTAAATAATCTTATCTTTTATTTAAGATATTCTGAAGTATAACAGATTGCAACTACAACATGCAGCTTTTCAAAGTAATGGTTAGAGAAATTGTTGGCAAATTTAAATCTATTACAACTTTATAATGGAAAATATTTTCGTATATACAGCGTACCGACAACTCAACTGCATTAACAGTCAGACCACATAAATCATAATAAATTTTATGTTGGCCCATCTCCTGCACTTTACATGCTTGCTAAGCTAAAATGAAAGATGCCAGAAATTCATAGATTGTGTTGGAGGGTTAGGCAAGAAATAGCAATTCTGCAAGAAAAGTTAAGGCAGTTACATCACTTATGGAAACATGTAAACCATCATTCTATCACTTCAGAAATATGCTTTAGGCCTCTCCCAATCCCCATTCTATGTAACTTGTTCAGGTTTTGAGAGGATATTCTGGGTAAAATCTCTCCTATAAAGTCCCTTAGGATATTTGGCTCTTATCGCAAAATGCGTTTGTTTCATTTTCACAAACTGGTCCCTGGACAACACAGCAGGAAAAATTTGAATTGATAATGAACATTTTAAGGGATAGGTTCTGGCCTTACATTTCAAAAAAAGGACTAATACTGCCTAGACGCGGGTGAAATGGGACCAAAAATTCATTGAAATTCGCATAAATTTAATTATGCGTTAAGCAGCTGAACCCTCCCTGAAACAGACGAAACCTCTGTCAATGTTGCCAACTAAAAGATGTTTCGGGGGCAATCGGATACATGTGAGGAATTTTAGTATTTCTATCTTCATAATCATTTTTGTCTGAAAATTACGAAATCTTTGTAACTTTTTCTTAACTTCTATATACCGATTTCCGCATTAATTAAGAATAATAAGGAAAAAGAAAAATAAATAAAAACTCTTAATGCCTTACTTATTGTTCCCCTCCGCCTATATTGGTAGCCTTGAGGAGGACAAAAAAAAAAAAAATCGCTGCCAACAGCGTCATTACGGAGCAGTAAAAATCCATCAAAAGCACTTTGTGTCTTCCTCCCTGTTTCAGATATTGATTTAATATGCGGCGCGTAAGTAGGCCCTGTTATTCTTATATTGTGGGGCCGCCGGAGCAATTAGAGGAAGATATAAAAATAAAAATGTATGAAGAAAAAGCAGACTGGGCACCAGGTGTGCACCGAATCGATTGAGGTCTCCGGAGACCCGGTCTATGCGGCAACCGGCGGGGCAATCCCCTCTGATTCAGCTGTTTCCATCAATTTCATTTTATTCCTTCTATCGACGCACATTATTGATAATGATAATTTTGAAGAATTCATTTATTTCTTTGTTTTTTCTGATTTCGTTCTGTTTTTCTATGCGCTCTTATTCCTTGCATGGCGCGAGTAAGTAGGTGACCTATCTACCGGAATATTGAATTTTTTATTAGATTACCCTACGCGGTAGTTAAGATTTTGATTAAATTCTATATGTATAATTTTGTTATTACCTCTATTAATTTTAATACATATATTATTAATTTAGCTATCCTGAAAACCCTTAAGTACCTAATTTAATAAAACAGCTTTGATTGCTTCTGATCAGAAATTTACATATCTTGAAAAGTCAAACAAAATCAATTTCGTGTAAATACTTAAAAGTGTATTTCTAATAATAAACTTTTATTTGCGTGATTGCGTTCAATCTTCTTAAATTTCTAATGTTAGTTGTAAATTATTCTATATCATAACAATTTGAATTTTTTGATTTCTAACTATCACTCTTTTACTGCAATATCAGTCATATTTTTAGAGACGTTTCTTAAATTTATGAAATTTGTTATATAAAAATTAAAATTCTCTGTATTTAATTGCAAATATTTTGAGGTTTATAGCAGGTGCACTCACTTAAGTCCTTATAAACATATAGTAAGGTATTTTTAGGACATTGCAGGACATCATTGTGCGGTGGTAGAAAATAATATTTTCATAGATTTTTCATAAAACAGGAACAACCATCGATTTTTTAACGAAAATTTTAATAATTATTAAATTTGAACCCTCATAGCTCCTATATTTAGAAAAGGATCTTAAGTGAGGTATCGAGGCATTGCTGAAATGGAACTTTTATCCTTTTTGAATGAGCCTCGCTCAATATTCTGCGATGTCCTTAAATGGCGGCACCTTCGAAAAAAAAAACGTTGATATCGATTTTGAGGGGGAGGGTCAAAATCAAAAGTTTGGACAGGATACCCCAGGGAATCGATTGGTAAAGCGTTTCTAGTAGAGAAAAACTCTACTCTACTCAATTTACACATATAACTCTTTTTTTTTTAATTTAAAGGGAGTGCGAATTTTTTTATTGAACGTTCTTTGAAGGAAATTCTATTAATACACAGACACTCTAAGTTTGCATTTAGGTATTCATTATTCGGCTTGTTTTCGTTTTTATCTAGTTGCAGAATTCTAAGTCTTTAAATTACAAAACTCAGGAATTGGACTATGTAATTTAAAGACAAAAAGAGGCCTCGCACAACTCATACGTATTGTGTTGAAGTGGCTACATGCGCTTTACGGGACGCAATCTTAATTTCCTGCATATCCCCATACAACCCTTTAAGGGACATGCCCAACAATTTCCTCACAAAATCCTCTATTCTTCCGTTAAAAAAGAGAAAAATCTAACCAAGGCCATCACTTCTAGTTTTGAAATAAAAGCATCTTCCCACAATGGGGGGAGGGCATCCAGCCCCCGAAGCACACGATGTGACGCTTCTCGCGTGGCCTGCATTCCTATTATACCATGCCCTTACCGTTGCTCCCTCGCATAGCAAACAAACATTTGGTGAAATTGATTTTCCAAAAATATATCTGGGTGAAAAAAACAAATATGTGTACCACACCAAAAGCCAGCCGAACAACCAGAGCGCAACGGAAAGTGGTGAAAAGTGTGAAAATTTATCAAATCTTAATCGCTCGACCGAAGAAGGCATATAAAAAGGCGGGAAAAAAGTGGCCACCCTAGCGCCTTCGGTAGCGCCCTTTACCTCTTGGTGTGCTGCTTCCGCCCCCGCCGTCGAGAAAGACGACGCGTTTTATGCGATGTTTATTATCGCGCACTCAATTTTGACAAATTGTATTGTCTGTTGCCCGATTTGGAATGAAAACGCGCCACTGCTGCCGCCGGGTAGCGACGAGGCGGACACGGAAGAGTCTAATCACGAACGGCTTAATTGAAAGCGTTCAGCGATATCTTCTAAGAGCGTTTATGTCTTCGGCAACGAGATTGTCCCACAGCACGCATACCTGCGTCCTTACCTGCCTTACTTGCCGATTTGGCGGCGGATATTGAGCGGCATAAGAAGACATGACGACGCAGATGACGATGTCAGCGACGGCGACAGTGGGGTCCCGGCAGTTGGGCACTCCTGCTTCCAGCTCCATCCAGCCTCTAACGTGAGGATGATAGAGAAGTAGGGGGTAGGGGTAGGGGACGGAATTATTACCTCCAGCGGGGGGAGACATGCCTCGACTGCGATCGGTTGGGTTGGCTGATTTGTTTTCCAACTTTAAGTAGCTGTCAAGTACACTCAGTGCGTATCAGAAACGGGGGAAGGGTGCTTCGGGATCCAGTTAAGGAGTCCTGCGAGTGACCCCCCCTTCACCCAATCCTTTCTGAGCGATAAATAACCACGTCTATGACTATGAGTTGTCCGGTCGCCGCCTAGTCGTTGTTTGCATGAATGGGGGCCTAACTGTGCACGCTAGTGCTTCAGTTGGCCCCCCCTGGGAATCGATTTCCTGCTGCGCACAAGTTGTAATTTACTGACCATCTAACCGACAGGCAAGCAGGTAAGTTGATAGGGTCCCACGAATGACGGTAATTGCGTGCTGGACGACTTTAAATTTAAACAGCAAAAAATAATATTTTTTTTCCTATCCGCGATATCCAGCTGCGAATGATTAGGATGGCATTTTTGTAAGATGCGTAACCAATTTTGTAATAGTTGTTTTTATTCAATTAAAACGATTACCTTGTTTATTTATAGAGTTTTAAATTATTTTAAGTGTACAGCTTACCGCCCGAACCATCATATATTCTACTAAATAATTTTAAGAATTTTTATTGGTTGCATCACTATTTTTTCAAACCCCCTACATTTTTCACTCTTTCTCTATTTTAACCATTTCAATCTGTAGATAGAACGTTAGATTTACAAAACAAGTACAATAGAAAAAAATTCTAGGTCTAGTGATAGAAATTAGAGTAATTTACTTAAGTTTACAACAAATTTTATTTTACGATTGTATTATTTATTTAATTTTAAACTTAAAACAAAATCAATTTGAATTATATTAAATGCCTGCTTAACCCTTGATAGTAAAAGACACTGTCCATAAATATTAGGAGTAAAAATTGAAACCTGTCGTAGAATTAATTGGTTTAGTACCAGAAAAGAAGTGGAACATAGTTAGGTACCATTAAAAGTGTACATTTATGGTATTTCGAAATTTTCTAGCCTACATTATTTTATTACAGACTAGCGAATCGATCTGACACAGATAGCACTAATTATCTATAGCCGGATGACTTCTAGTAGGATGCATGGAGCGGTGAAGGGACAAAGTTTTAGCATAAATTTATAGGTACGCTTGGCAGTGCATCAGTTTTACATTAGCACTGCGATATTTACCTTTATTTCATACGTTATTTGGCTACACTAAAGGTAAATATGTAAAGGTCACGTTCTCTCACGTAATCTCAGGAACTAGTACCAATCATGGGAAATGGTGAAGCATAAGAAGAATCTATTGCAAGTTATTTTCTAAGATATTCATCCAAATTAAATGGTGTAAAGGGCAACTTAGATCTAAACTAAATACTTAGGATGACTAACATATTTATTTAGATAAGGATTAATACTATGTCCTTCGCAAATGAAGAATTTTTTTTAGATTAAATTGAAAACCATAAAAATGATTATTGTGAATCAACTCTAAAAGATAAACATGTGCCTATTGCGGATCGGTTTTTTTTTTTTAGAGCTTTTTGAAAGGAACGTCTCAGAAGGGACGATGTTTTCCGACTTAATTCACAAATACCGGTAGCTTATTTTCGCAAAATGTTCATAAATTATAGCCTATACCCTTCCTAGATAATCCCTTTTTCTATTAATGAGAACCTTATGAAAATTTGTACAGTAATTTCTAAGATTAACCCTAACAAACACAGCTCGGCGGTGTACTTTTATTTATAATATGTAGTGATGTATGTAAATGTATCAATTAAATTAAAAACAAATTGTATTGAACACTTTTTATTTGGAGAAGTACAGTACAATAGTTTTTTTTTTTTATTAAGTTATGCTAGTTTGTTAAGTGTTAGTTGTAACTATCAAAACTGCGCAGTTTTGACTGTACAGTGAAAGCTTTTAAGTTTATTTACAACATTTGTAAGGGTCACGGAAAAAACCAGGGAAAATCCCGCTTGGTCTTGAATAAGTAAATTAAAGATTGTAGCATATCTTCTCAGCAGCACGGGTGTTTGTAAGAACGAGCAGCATTATGATAATCTGCAAATAGCGTCGAATGTCTGTGGTAATAAATAACTCAGACGGATCGGCACAAACAGTTTTGTTCGTAATTAAGTGCTAAAAGGGAAAAACAATAACTGAACCCCTTTTGACAAGTACGATTCACATTTTATGCAATTCTAAGAAGGGAAGCATAGGTTCCCTGTGCATGGCCATAAAGCCCTTCGCACATGTGCAACGAACAAAATAGGAAACAGGCACCTTCTTAATTGAACATGTCCTAGCATGCGCATAGTTTAGGCGCCAAAGGATTTAGTTATGACTAGGTTAGAAGTATAAAAGGTTAGGCAGATTCGGGAATGGGGATCATTATTATCGCGGTACTCGTTACTTGAGCACCATCGGGCGTGCTGCTGAGTTGTGTCCTGCTGCAGTTTTGAATTCAAGAGTATTAGTCTTTACACATTTATATATGGATTCTTTCATGCCATTCAATTAATTAAAATTATTATCGGTATTTCCCAGCAGCAGCAAACTCTACTATATCTTTTATATTACCTCTATCCAAAGCGGTAAAGAAGCCAACGAATTTTTGTGTTCCCTAGGTCAAACACTTCTGCGCCAGCAACAAGCGCAATTCCATTCCACTCCATTCACTTTTTTTTTTTTTTATTTCCTCTCCCGAGTTGCATAAAAGTGTTTTCCTTTTTATCACACTTTCCTCACTTTCTTCGGGTCTCAGAGAAACTCCCCGCAGCTGGATGCCTGCCACCATAGTGCAATCTTTCTTCCATCCCGAGTCAAACAAGTCTCGAAAACAAAATTCTGTCTTCAGTAAACAGCGCACTCTGCAAGAAAGACGGGACCGGCAAAAACAAACAGACCAAGACAAGATAACAACACCAAAAAAATATATTTATAATATAAGTCCGGCGAGCGAGAGAGGAACATCTAGAGCTGCTCTAAACTTGACCAAGTTTCTCAAAGTAGAAAATTTAATTGATTTGGTCATCGTTTGATTTTCAGGTATTTGCTTTGGTTTGCAGCTGCGGTTACGGAGCAATTCCAACGAATCGCATTTATAAGTTCGCTAGTGAATGTGCGGGTCGGTCGATAAAACAGGAGGAGATTGTTGGACCTTCCCTCAAACGACAACTGCATGTCGACATGTGGATTGTGGAAGTCTTTTGATAAATCGAGAAATAGGGGTGGGGGGGGCTTGTATTTTTCTAGAGATGCAACATTTGACTTTTTAGCAATTCACTGAAGCTTTTCAAAGATAAAACCGAACAAAAGTATGACAAACTCGGAAAATGTAGGCAAAAGAAAGCCTGTGTGACCCCAACTGGAAAATTCTCTCTTTTTCTTTTATTAAAGTATGAAACTAGAGCATCGACCAATGGTCGCTGCATGATAAGGCCGGAGATCTACTGTTTCTTTTTCTGCTTCTGGATTAGTTTGGCTTTGAAAATAGACGTGCGTTAAATTTTACATTTTAACTTCGTTTGTTTTCATGATTTATCGTCATTCTGGAGGGCACATACATCGTTAAAATGTTTTATTGTGGTAACGACTGGCGATTGCACCTCCACCTTGTGTCGTACAGGTCAACAGGAGTTACGGATGGTACCGTTAGTAAATGCCAAAAACGTGATTGGTGGCTTTTTATATCGTAAGAAAAATGTGAAATTAATTAACCTAATGATTTTTGCGAATGGGATTCACTTTAAGATTTAAAAAGCTATTGAAATCCATTGATCACTCGAAGGGGTATTATTTATTTTATACATTATATATTTTTTTTGTTGTTGTTGCTGTGAAAGGTTATTGAAAGCCATTGATCATTCAGTGAAAGATAATAACTTAGCTCCCTTTACTTTCAAACACCTTTCGTGTATCTTTAATATCTTTAAAAGCAAAGATGAGGGTGCATTGAACTATGGGGTGTATTGAACTAATATTTTACACTCTTGAAATTTCGAACAAATTACGTGGAACTTGTGACGCTATGAAAAATTACCTCTGGGTTTATGGTTTCATGAATAGAGGTTATGTTGCTGTGTTACTAAGTAAAAGAGAAAAGGAAAATGTAATAAATTAAAAGTCGTCAACTCGTTTTAATGCTACTTCATTTCAAATTTTTAAAATTGAATCGCTAAACATTTATTAATTTGTAACAGTGAAATTGGGACCTCTGATAGTTCAGTTGTTAGCGCGCTGTCCTACCGTCCCAGAGGCTGTGGGTTCGAATTCCACGAATAACCATGGTCTCCTGCGCTACGTGGTAACACAATGGGTCAAAATTGGCCTAAGTGTGCCTTTCTAGGCAGCCACAGTAACCTAACAGTGAAATTGCGCAAGTAGAAACGACTTTCAATCAATGAAGTATTAGAGATAAAGAGTAGAACATTTTGATTTACATATTGTTGCTTTAATTATACATCACCTATACTGAGAAAAATCGGAATTGCAAAATTGCTAATACATATTTTATTGTATGAACAAACTATAATTATAGAAATCTGATTAATAAACTGGTTTATTGTGCTCTATGGTCATTTATTAAGTAAGATCTTTTTAATCTTATTTATATAATTAAATATGTACATTTTTATTATTATTTTGCGTATTGAATTGTGTAAATTTATAAATTCTTCGTCGTTATAATTCACACTTGAAATTTCAATAAATTATTTATAAATGTCAATTTGCAATTCCTTATTGTGAGTATCTACCACAGTGAAGCCATACAAATGAGTTAATATTGAGAGTATAAATAAGTCTTCACTGTTTTTAATAGAAAATTCAAAATTTCTTGTTTTTGAATCATTCCCAATAACTTTAAACGATGTGAAATTGCTTGTTGAGCTACTTCTAATGTAAATGCAAGGTCTTTTTACATTTGGTACAAATCTTCATCCAATTCTGCGTCTCCGTACATTTTTGGCCTTTCGCTACGCTTTTTATCTTCGAAGTCAAAGTCACCGTTGTTAAACTTTTAAAACCACTGACGATACGTTCTCTCAGTTAAGAGAGTCTCACCATACACCTCTACAAGTAATCGATAAGCATAAGCTGTAGATTTATCCATATTGAAGAAGTAAATCAAAAATTACCGCAAACTACGCTTATTCCGCTCAAACGTTTTCGAACGAAAAGAAATATCTAATTCTAATACAAAACCGTTTTATGTTATGAAGAGATGTTCAATTTTACGATATGAAGTTTTATTTTAGACAATTTTAACCATAACTTAATGATGGTGTTAACTTTTGTTAAAAGGTAGAAACCTACTATTTGTACCACCAATAATTTTTCCTAAATTTCTTTACTTTGGGATATACAAGCGACACCAATCCCATTTTGAGATGAAAAAAATTAATTAAAAAGAAGGAGAAGCGAAACACTTTATAAAATGATTAATATGGGCTTCGACCCTACATTAAAATATAATGAACAAAGCAATATAAAATAGAGATTTTATATAGGTAAAGAAAAAGCTTATATTATGATATTTGTATAACACTTCACCCTATCTAAATATACTTGGGTACCATACATTATTGATTCTCTACTGCTATTATTATTTTAAAATCCCGATATATAGGAATGTATGTAGACGATGGTTACTTTATTTCAGTGTACATATTTTAGTATCGTCTTAATCTGCATTTAAACTGGATATAAAATTTTTTTAAATATTCTAAAATGCAGTACTATCGATACTCCAAATGAAACTCAGATAGATGTTGAGTTTACCTTGCACTTGTACCTACCATATGTATTTAGTATAGTATAAATAGATGTTCCCGGTTTTATTAATGTACCTAATTAAAAATGTAATTTAGCGGAGTATTGTGATTGATAACCTTTCTGAAAAAGCCATTACACTTTGAATATATTTCAGATAGTATCTCGTTAAAACCATAGTACAAGCATATTAATTATTCTATTAACGATCGCAAAACCTTCGTGCGATCAGTAGAAATTCAATTCGAATTCACTTTCAGGTTATCTGAGAGACTACCTCAATGCAAATTGCGTCTGGTCCCAATTATTCATTTTGTTTCCTCGTCGACAGTGTCGGGATCCCAGGAATTTAATGACCAGCCATCGATAAGGTGAGTTGTGACCATGTTTTTCTTTTTTGTTTTTGCCGGGAACAACCTCTGGCGCCGGGATAATATGTTTATCTCGACACGCACGGGGAGTCGTTGTTACGTGTCATTACACGCCTGCAATTTAACATGACTGGGGGGGGGGGGGTCGTTACGGGGGCGCGAGAGGGTTTGCAACCTTGACCAATATCGCGAGTTAGCCGCGAATCGACAACTTGCCCAAAAAGTTTTCTCGCATGCCAAATAAAAACTGGTTAGGTGTTTTACAGAATGCGTTGCGTTGGGTGTGTTGCGCGACCCCAGAAATTGACTGGGCCATCAGATAAGTGTGTTGCAGGTTGCCCGGCTTGTTAGCGGAGTTTCGCGATGGTAAGACGAGGTGAGACCACAATTCACAAGATACTGACACCATCCATCAACTCAGATTCAGATGAAGATAGCGTCTACTTGTGCGACTTTTCAGCCTCTTTACAGTGGGGGGGTGTTGTACGCGTCGCCTGTAAATCAGGAAGAGGTTTCAGCGCAACCGCCGTCGCGGTTGAACGCCAGGATGACTTGTTGTCGAGCATAAGTCAGGTCTTCCTGATCTTATAGTCTTAAGCTGGCCGTTATGTAAGGCTGCAGAAAAATTGACTTGTCTCGCGGAATTATTGAAAGATTTTTGCTTATTTGTCCGAAGAGAGTTGGTTGTGATCCACGCGAAAAAAGACGAAGATGTGTGCCTGAAGCCGGCATCCACCGTGGCAGCGACCAACTTTCATCAGATTGCTCACAATTATGCGAGGGGGCTCCTTCATATTCGTCCAATCGTTGGACTTTCGCAATGACAACCGCCAATTTGTTTTCCTTTCAATAACGTGCGCGGATCATCGTCTTTTGTTCAGAGTTCGAATGAATGCAAAATTTTCCAAAGTTCGCAATGCAATTTGGGTTTCTCTTTGGCCCTCTCACCTCCGTCATATTTTGTGGCTATTGACACACTTTCAGCTCTTACCTTTGATGCTAGTTATTTTTTATTTTTTTTTTTTTTTATTTGCGCGGGGCTTTTTGTGCAAAGGATTTTCAAGTAGCAGCCGCTCAATATGCCCGGCAATTGCGCTTTCTAATCCATCGCACGAAGATCGACTCGGGCCAATTACTCAAATTACGTGGAATTGCAAAAGATCATCTCTAGGCCATTAAACTAATGAAATAGAACGACGGTGATAAATCGATTTGAATACCTATGCAGATGTGGACGTTATGCTCCCATCGGCTGGAATATTTCGACTATGGGGCGCTCTAAATTTCTGGGCAAATGCCTTCGGTTTCGGTATTCCACCAGCATGGTGTAGACCATTTTAGGAGACAGCCACTTTTTGATTAAGTCGATTGTGGCCAACGGAGTGAAATTAAATAATTCCGAAAGAAGCTACTGTTGGTATTAACTTCCAAATATTATACATAGATCGGGGGGTATTTGGATGAATTAATTCGATTTTCTAGAGAATACCTAGTTCATAATAATTCCTCGGCACGTTTCCAAATAATTTATTTTACAAATTTCATAGGGCTGGTAAATCCATCGTTACAAATTTGAAAAACTTTTAAGCTGCTCACTTTAACGTATTTATTATTTCCACGAAAATTGGTATATGGGGATTTCCAGCATAATGGTAAATCTAACATAATTTTTATTTAACAAATATCTGAAAATATGACAAACTTACTATGTTTGTTTTTCTCAAGATCCACACTCTCCATTTAGCATGCAATACCTGGTATAGTATAAATGATCCGTTTATTTTGAAAGTGATACAAGTCCAAAATGTTATAAGAATGAGTTTACTTTATAAGAATATAGAAAAATCTTCTTTATGGGATATTAGACTTGCAAGACTTTCAAAATAAACGTCTCAAATATGTAAGAAAGTAAAAAAATCATAAAAATAAACTAATGTCTGATAGGATTCGAATTTGAAATTATGCATTCTACGAAATTCTTCTTGTAATCATTAAGCGGTTTCTTAAAATAGATTTCAATTTCCTGTTGCGTTCTTAAATATTTCATTCAATCAATAAATTCACTAGAATGCAACAAACCATTTGTCTATAAATATTACTTAATATTTTTTATATGATTCAAGAGAAGGAAGTTTAGATTTGATTTTAAGAAAATTTTTGATTTTAACGAGACTGAAAATAGAAGGCCATTACTTGTCTAGATTTCAAAAAATACAATCGGAAATGGGTTTACTTAAAAATTGAATTCGAATTTCTCAAAGAAAAATAAAAAATTGTATGTAGTCAACACTTTTACTTTTAAGAATACATAGTTATCGTTTTGCTTGACCTTTGCGTCAAGGTCTTTTGCTGATTTTATATTTAAATAGAAATTTATGAATAGTAACCTTCTCCTGATATAAATCCAGTAACGCTAAAGGCGACGATTGTAATATTACATAATAAAATATGACTTTAACTTTGCATATACATAAATCACTTCCAAAATAAGAGAGGCGTGAAAATGGAAGTGGGCTCGTAGTAAGCTCAATGGCTGTTTCAAACTAAAAATGTTACATAGTATTCTTAATTTGAATATTATGAAAATTATTTATTTTTCGATTGTTCAAAAATTTCAATAAAAACATTCAAGAGATATAGGTCTAAAATTGTACAAAATCTCAGATAAAGAAAATTTTATGAAATTGATCTTGCCTCTGTACGATCCGATCTATAGTAAAGTGTTTCTGCTCTGTGAATGATGGGTAACGCATTTCCTTACTCCCCTACACTTTAATTTTAATTGACTCACTTTCATTACCAAATACCTATCAATGTTAATTGGCCCTCAATCGAATAGTTCCTGCAAACATTCCAATAACGAATTTCTTTCACGCTTTTTTTTCCAGCTCCAATTACCTCGGAATGTGAGCTTCTCGACGAAGGTGTAACTGCAACGGAAGTCAGTCAGCAAGGTAAGCGCAAAAAGCATGCAAGCAATTTGCAGCAATGACACATATACTCGTCCCGAATGCTCATGTTTTTTTTTGTCATGTTAGACAGAATGTCTGTCGACCCTATATCTGAGTGGGTAGAAAAAAAACTTCGAAAAAATTCGCCCTTTTTTCGAATCGCACGCAATCTCTAATTGCTTGTGCTGCGCTACGGTCACAACTGCATTAAAGTTTCAAACGAAACAACCTGTTCGCTTTTGTGAGAGTGCTAATTTCGTGCAGACTGCACCGACTGCAGTTGTTAGATGGATATTTCCTCTTTTACCCCCCCCAGTAAAGATGCCGTGCAGCCGAGAAATTTAGCACGGGGAGCTTCCCGACAGAAACTCATCTCTCGAATGAATATCTAGAAAAAAGGTTCTGAAGAGCCCAGAAAAAGGCCACTTAAAATGATGGACAAGTCGTTTCCTGCCAGTAAAAATGGATTGGGGCTCGTAAAATTTAGTTCGCGCCATTCGACTGCATCCCAGGGGGTATAAAAGTGGCGTGTTTGCGCGGATGTATGCGGGCGAGCAATAAAACGCGCGAGTCCTGCAAATGACTTTTTCACTTGACGGTGATGGCGAACAGCATTAATTTCCATGCATTAGTTCTGGTGATGAGAGCTAGCAAGAAGGGAACCAATTATCCCTGGACCCGCGCGCACAAATGTTAAAAGCGATCCGATTTGGTACTCCCCTTTTGCCCGCCCGGGGCCCTAGACGCCATACGGATTCATAAATATTCTGCAAAAGGGCCTGCTCACCTGCTGCAAGCTAAGTGCAATAGGTGTACATAATTCTAAGGTTGATTTATAGCCGAAAGCTTGTTTATGTGCTTCGCTCACCCAGGCCGTAACGACAGTGATCACTACGTCCACCCATCCCATTAATGTAACTCAAAATGCTAATTGGATTCTCGTGTTGAACTAGACCTTACCCCTATGCTCTTCCTTGTCTAACTCAAATTAGTTTTTAAACTTGAGCAGTCTTTATTTTATTCGAATTAGCAGATTTTTACTTCAGGACCGTCAGTGCATGCACTGAGTTTTCCAGACCCGGATTATTAATATGACCACACTCGACGTTGCATGGACTACCTTTTAATTAACTTGTGTGTAATAACTAAATATTTAGATTTTAGGTTACTATACTCCCTAAATACTGAAATTATTACATAAATTGAGTTTGATGAAATATGTAGTCTAAATTGAGGAAAAGCCACACATTAGAAGTACTTTCTTAATTTGTAAACAAAAAACACTGAAAGTTTCCTGACTATAAATAAAATTTAAATTTGTGATTTCATAAATGCGTACTTGTCACCGTTTATAAGTCGCATAAGTTATTTGCTTTTAATATTTTTATTTTGAAAGAGAATTAATTTCCAGGAACCTATTTAAGAAGAAATTTATTAATGTATAAAGTTAAATATCCCGAGAAGTAAGAGCGCGCAACAAATTTTAATAAATATTTTTATCTATTTTTATATAAAAGCTGTTGAAATTTAAAAGCCTCTAGTAGTCATGTTAGTAAATTAAGGAATCGTGAAAAATCGCGAGAACTTTGAAATTAAACATTTAAAGTTCCATGATAAATGCAATTATAGCCAAATGAAATTAGTTTAAAATCAGATAGTAGTGTCGGAGATCATCTTGAGCAAACGTATAAAATTAACCATTTTATTTTATTATGATAGCTTTTATTAATCGTAATGAACGTACGAGTACTTCTTCTAAAAATCTTTTTTACCTAAAATTTTTTTTTCAAGTCAATTTGAATTGTTCTTGAATACGAGTCTAACCCATACTTCATGAATTTTAAAATCTGTGACAAATTCGAAATTTCTTTAAAAATTATTTTATGGGAAAAGTGCGTAAATCGAACACTACGTTCACCCACTCAATGCCAATATGGTAACTTAGAATACTAATTGGATTTCCATGTTGTACCCTCTCCATGGCCTTGTGTTTCTTAAATCAAGCCCTTTTAGGGATATATAAAAGTAAAGGAAGTATTCCGATCAATTGAAAAAAAAAATTCATTTGAACTCTACTTCGACATGTCGAGCCCCTGCGCATCCTTTGGCTCTAATAATTGCTTCCTTTTGGAGTGTTCAAAGGATACCCTAGCTCTTCCCCCCACACATTTGGGAAAATTAAAAACGGGAACGCCACTCGTCGAGAGTATCTAGAATCGAGCTGGAGTAGTATTCCCGGTTCCCATTCCTGGAATGTATCTTTGACAATTGTAGATACAGTTCTACAATAGGGCCAGAGAAGGAATCGAGGAGGCCTGACGGAAGGAAGGTATGGAAATCTTCGACAGATGTAATAAAATCAGGATCGCCGGAATTCCCTATTCACTTCCACCAATTCCCTTAAAGGATTCGCTGAAAGCTCCTTTTATTTTTCTTCCGGCCACCCTGGCAAAAGGCAACATATAGCGAAATCGCCGTGTTGTGTTGCAGTTGTCTTGTCTGCCTTGCTGTCTGTCTGTCTGCCTGCCTGCCTGCCTGACTGTCTGTCTAGTCCTCTGTACGGTCATATAGGCAAAGGTGAAAGTCTTCATTAAAAGATTTCACCCGAGAGGGGCGCCAGGATGATGGTGGTCCTAGAAATTCACGACAGGATAGCGGGAAAGGAAGGGTTAGGGTTGTGTATGTGCTTCACTGCACTTACGTACAGCAAATGCCGGAAGATGGGATTTTGATTACGTTGATGGGATTAAGGTGATTCTCTTGTTTTGTCCCATTCCTGTTTTTATCCCAAGGGACTATCTGGGATTTTTCAGAGCCTGACATGGAGATTTGTGTTTTCGGGCGTAATGTTCCACAATTCGCACTAGCCCTTCTCTCTGATTTTGTTAGTAGAGCAGAGGGTGGATTGTGTGAGATACTGCAGGAGATAATTAAAATGGACACGATTTTGTTGGTTTTAACATTTTAAGGAATATTTGCATCGACCTAAATGCATTGTTCATAAAATTTTCAAGGGGATAGCTACTATTGTTATATTACGAATTGGTAGGCAAAATTTTGATGCTCTTAAAATCAGTTTTTAGTAGAGGGCTTTATTTCATTGTTTCAACTATGTTTGCATTGTTAATAGACTTTAAGAATATGCATATTTTAAAAGGCGTGACATACATTTTCCAGTAATATGTTTTTATATTATAAAATTTAGAGTTCCGTTCTTTTATGAAACATTATTGTACGTAAATCCGTAAAACTAAAATCTATTTTATATAAAGAGCTATTTTTACCTGTAAAACAATTGCTAATAAATATTGGTTTCGCTACCTTTGCTTCCATATCCATCAATTAGCGTCATTTATGCACCTGCCGCAATTGACGCAACGTTTCTATTCTCTCATAAATTAAGAAACACTTTCGGTTTTTTTTGTTATTTATTCAGATGGTTTTAAAAATTAATTTTCATTTAAAACCTATTATGATGTATGATTATTTCTAACCAATTTCGAGATAATTGAAAAGTCAATTAAAAATTGTTTGATACTTTTCTGTTCTATGTTATTCGTTTGAAAAGTGTCTAACTAAAAAATCACGGATATTTAAATGCTAACGCTAAATTATACTCAACTGCACGTGCACTGAAACAAATGAATGAATGTTAAAAACCATATGCATATGCCATGTCGAGTTTAATTTCCTTAACGACTCGATTTGAAAGCGAGACGAATGGTATATTTTTGGTTTAAATTTTAGTTGATGTAAAATACGAGTATATGGTTGGCCAGGGCGTTTGATTAAAAAAATTTGAATGAATAAAATTAAGATCCGGTCGGGCATATCCTGTGAGAATAATTTAAAGCATGTAACGCACTGCACACCTAGTGCGTTATTTCAACTTATGTCTTATTATTTTAGTAGTAACTTTACACTTATTTTCGACCGAACCAGCATTTTTGCCCATCACAATTCTATAGGTGAATTATATTGAGTAAAAATTAAAAGAACTTATTGCTACCTATGGATGTACTACTTTGGTCCTAATGTGATGCTTATCAGGAAAATTTAATGCTTCTAGTTCTTTTAATAGCCGGTACTACTTTAGCCTAACGTGGTTTTAATCAGAAAAGCTTGAAACTATTTAGTATTTTGGTCCATATTCGGATCTAAGTACAATAACCGAATTGTGCTTAGTATCCTGGTCCTGACTTGTACCTGAGAGGGCAAATATTTAGTGCCATGCCTTACAAACGCCTTAACAGGTGCTTCGCAAAATGTTTCGGAAACTATTTCCTAATCGAATGATCCCAAAAATCGAATCTTATCTCGTCAGCTATACATAAGTATATAGCAGAAAAGTAAGTTATGTTATTCTTATAATTATGTTTAGAAGGAATAATAAGTAAATTAGCTGGTTGTTTTAAAAAGTACTAACTATACAATGGCATTTGGCCGCTGAAAAGCAAAACTCGGTCATCCCTTGACCCCATCTGAAGTAATTGTGAAATGAACAATGTCAGGAAGTCCTTACTGGCGTGTCGTTCGTCTTTATCAACGAAAGGATAATACCGTCTTCGTCTGTCTATTTTCAGGGAACTCCATCATCCTTTCACTGCCATTCTTTTCCATTTTGTTTCCATCAATTTGTGAAAGAATGCGAAATTTTTACCGTCTGGCAGCTGTTTTCAAGGAAACTATAACCCAAAAAGGAACAACAATTAACAAAATCTCCGGCTTAACTAAAGCTATGCCCACTTCCAGAACCACCCCTTCGTTTCTTCTACCGTTTCACCATTTTAGGGAAGTATTTTTGTACCACCAAAGAACAGGGAAAGGCACACAAAGAAGGCGGACTAATTTTTTTGCTTTCTCAACGACAGCGTAAATCCCATTTCCGAGCTCCAGACGGCTTTATCTCAATTATAATTACTCCTGCGACGGGCAAGCGACCCGGGTGTAGTGCGGCAGGCAAGAGTAAGAGCAGGGAAAGGATCACTAGCGCCTGTGCAGCATTCCTGGGGGAGAAAGTAGGGAACAAAATATTAAAAAAAAAAAATAGATACACTTGAAAAACACATACACACCCATTGTCCGGGAACTAAAGAAGCAACTAACAATGCCTCCTCGCACTATCCAGGAGTCACTCACCTGCAGGATTCTTCCCGTCACCCAGAACAGGATAGAGCCCCTACAGGTGAAGGTGGGGCAGGGAATGGGCTGAAACAGGAAATTAAAATGTTTCCGAATGCTAATCCTCGCTCCCCGCGCTCCTGGTGCGCTTTTAATTATGCTAAATTAAAAGGGCTTGCACGAAATCTCGTTAACTGCGCACTACCTTTGTTCTTGGACACGCGGTGGTGCAGCCGGTGCATTCCTTGTCTTATTGGCGATTAATTAGTTCCAGAAATGCACCCATAAATTGAACTCGCCTTCACTTAATTAAGTAATTGCACTGCCGCTTACCACTTCGCATAGGTCCGCTTAATTTGAACCGCGCAGAATGCTCACACGTTTCGTGTTAGTGTCAGAAGTGCAGAAAGAATCGAATCAACTTGATAATGATGCGAAATGAAAGTTTCTGAACAGGAGATGCAGAATTTGTTGTCGGCGTCAGTTTCATGCTAAAGAAAATTTATGGGAAAGTTTCTGGGGAAGGTACTAAGTTTCGAAAGCACTCAGTGATATTAGGTGTCAAGTAATGTTCTTGTCCATAAACGTAAAGGATTAATTACCCGTCAGGGACACTTTGTTATAAAAAGGTGGAAAGCGAAGGATGTTTTTGGTTCTATTCCAAGTTTCTCGATTAATACACTGAGTTAGGTAAGTGCCCTATCATTTTTCATACGCTTTTAAGACTAACGTCATTAAGTATTTCGCTGAAATATATTGAAAAGTATATTTTCTCAAGGTATAGTTACAAATGGAAATTCATAAGTGGGTCATACGATTTTCGACTATTCGTTAGTAAACTCACAAATGTTTGATCCAAGGCATGGAAACATGTTTTTAAAAAGTATATTAAAAATTCGTTTGTCGTTAGTTTTTAAAGATTATCTCAATGTAAACTTAAAAATATGATGAAACTTTATAATTTACATGGAATTGCGATACTAAATGATTCCATTTCATAGATATTACAATTATTACAATGATTGTTTTGATTTCATTGAACAAATGATGATAAAACATAAATTTTAGCAAACAAGCGTCAACATTTCATTTTTTTTACAACCAATGGGAAACAAATTGAGTATGCAAAATTAATTTGGTATGGATAATAAGCACATATTTTAGCCATAATACTAAAATAAATTTGCATATGGTATGAAAAAAAATTCACTAAAATCTAAAGGTACATAAAAATCTTTGCTGGTGATAATTTTTACGATTCTGATACCTTTTTAGAGTTTTAAAATGAGAACGTACGTTTCAAAAGTGTTAAAACGGATTTTTCAAGTTACAGAATTTTATTGGGAAAATATCACAAAGAACTAAAATTATATCACCGAGACTAGTTTATGATATGCTTTTAAGGCCGTGAATTATAATACTATAAAACAAATAAAACGTTTGTTATACATAAACCTTATACATTAACCCATACAAAATTTCTGAACGTTACTATAAGACGATGTAATAACAGAAACCAAGAGAACAATAAGAAGATGTAGTAAATAGGACCCAATTTAAAATCAGCGATTCTAAAGACCCCTAAATAACTAAATTATGTTCTAGAGCGCCTATCAATTTTATTTTATTTATGATTTCAATCTTTTACTACGGTACCTCCTACAAATTCATATTTTCTCACATTTCTAGGAATTTTTACGCATAATTAAAGATATGATTTTCAAAAAAAAATATGTTTTTCCATAAAGCCATTTACTCGTTTCATGACACGCGATTTGATCATTTTTGTGGCCACAGGCAATTATCGTTCTTAACATATTTAAGCGTTACGTAACACCCAGAAATGTAAAAATTGTTAATCTTGTTTGAAATGCGAGAAAGAATTCTTCACGAAGCACTTCCTCAATACCGTCGACGCAACGAAGAAAACTTTGCTAGACGGCGAGAATGTCTATCATTTTAATCGTTTCAATTTTCAAATCTCCTATTCTTCGACTACGGATGAAGAAACACTCGCGTTTTCTTCTTCAAAAAAAAAGCAAAACAAAAAAGGAAAAATGATATGAGTAAGAAGAATAGAGGCAGTCAAGGCAAAAACGCGTTCACTGAAATTTATTAGGTGTGAATGCGTGTGTGCTAGCCGTGAATTTTTTATTTGCAGAGGAAAGCGTAAATTTCCACAGACTAGAAATGAAAGCAGATCTTATTGCTCATGTGAAAACTGCAGAGAGGTTTTCCACATGCAAAATCGTGAAGAAAGGAAAATTATTTTTAGTTTTTTTTTTTTAATTTTTTTTTTTATTTTATGTTTTGTTTACGCTACTCAAAAAGTGAGGGATTTGTGCCGGAACCGGGGAGTACTGCTGTGATTTGTACGCAAGCAATGGTTGCAGTAAATTTTCTGATTGAATATGTAAATGCGATTTTAGTCAAACACATTCCTTCGAGTGAAATTAAGTGGATCCGGAGGGTATACGCCCCTACTGAGGGTAGGGGCAGAAGTCTACATGGACCTATCCCTGATAAATTATGAAATGAAGCGGGTTCCTGGGGAGCATCACTGGATTAAAATGAGACTGGGAGGCACTCGTTCGTATCTTTTAATTATATACCCCCGATGGGAAAGAAATTTATTTAAAGAGCACTTGTATGTTTTACAAGGCAGGGAAATAAAGCGTTAAAAATTTACCTTTTAAATAAAAAATTGCGCAACTGCATAAAATTTAGGTCATTTAATCAATTTAACGAAAAGGTCAAAATGAGAATTTACCATCATGAATATTCGCTCAGGTAGGTTTCTATATTTTAATATAAATGTAAATAAAATAATAATTATGGTATAATATTTGAATTATGAAATTAATATTGCAATATTAAAATTTGCGCTCTAATGCCCTGACCATTGAGTTACCGTCGCTATTTATCGAATACTTCGAGTAATTCTGAATCAATTAAAAGAAAGCCGATCAAGTACGACTAGGAGTGGCAGCGAACTCAGTAATTTGTACGACATACTGCTTTTCAGCTTTCTGTGTGATTTTTGAAAGTTTATGTCTTAGGAAAAGCCAGCTAGGTTATTTCGCAGGCAATATGTAAAATAGACCGATCAAAGACAGGAGGCCTTAGACGTCTGTCAATTTGATAATCAAATGGTAGAGAAAGACGAAAGAAAATGTATCTGACCAGCGATATCGCTGTATATTTTTTTCTAATTGCAAATATAGGATAAATTAGCATATGATCTGGAAATGAGATCAATCGCCAGGATTAATTTTTACATTTAAAATCCATCAAAACTCTTACTTAAACTCGTTAGATACTCCATCGAAAAAAAGTGTTTTTGGTTATGCCATAACAGGGTCCTTGATTTCAATGATTTTAATTGATAAATATTGGGTTTGTTGGCAAAGTGTTAAATTGATTTTGTGCGATTTGAAGCCCTAAAGTACCTTTCTTTTTAGGAAGAATGAGGTTACTACTAGCAATATTAAAAATAGAATTTTAATGCATTTTCGTAAGTAAAAAGTTGATTTTTAAGCCAAAATTGCAATATCCATCAAGATCATTCAAGAGACGGAACACAAACTGAACCGTCCGCTACTCATGTGCTTGAGTGATCTATTATACGTCTATTTGGTTTTGATTGATAATTACTTACTTTTCATTTAACAAGTGATATACATAACATGATTAAAAATGAATAAACTACAAAAGTTAATCAAAAACAATATTTTAGAGAAGAAAAATAATTCGAAAATCTGAATTAGTATGCGGTCCAGTTAATTAATTTTTTAAAAAGCATAATTTTAATCATCTTCGGAAATTGTTTGTATTTCAATAATTTACTTATAAAATGTTTACCTCTAACTACTCTATAAGTTTTTTCCTATATTTAAAATTCTATACTATC
The DNA here is from genome assembly GCA_963969385.1 of Philonicus albiceps. Lineage (NCBI taxonomy): Eukaryota > Metazoa > Arthropoda > Insecta > Diptera > Asilidae > Philonicus > Philonicus albiceps. The sequence continues at coordinate 7,871,952 of OZ017775.1, forward strand.
GAAAATGAAGAGGATTTTTGTTTTAACTGCAGACAATTTCGTCGTCTTCAGAAAAATCATCGTGTTTTCTAATAAAAAAAATTTGTTTTTGCAATATGTGGCTTTTATAGATATTTTAATTTTGAGTATTTTTTGCTTACGTATTCTATTTCTTCCCTAATTACATAAAACGATGAAATTACCCAAATTGGTATACCAAATTATAGTAATTATGTAAATGACCGATGACTATCCTAGAAAAACTTAAATTTTATTTTCTTATAACGTTTTTGTTATTCTTTACTATGTTTCTTTTTTTTTATCAATCTTATTCTTAAAAATAATTTAATTATCATTAAATGCGCATCTCTGTATATAAAATTCCTTCAAGTTTGGGTAAAATGTTCTATCTATGGATAAAATCCCTGAAATTCCAAAAATAGCAATATTAGTAAGCCACATTTTTCATTATAAGCTGATTAACAGTCGGCGTCCGCAATTTTCACACCTGCATCAGATGAATATTTGTGCGCAAGGTTTCTTTTATTTCTCGATTAACTTGATAAAATAAAAACGTTCGCAAAACGCCAATTTCAATCACGTACTCGGCCGAGAATTTCTATTTGATTATAAAAAAAAATGTGAAAAATTGCTAAAGAGTTGGAATTTGGATGCTAGGGATTCTTCGACGAGCTGTTGTTCGAGGCGGGAAATTTAAATAAGTAAATAAAGAGTATTTTGTAGTATATATAAAAAAAATAGTTTTATATCTACGAAAAACTCCTCAACCTTGGAAGAAGGAAAAACATTTTACGTTGAAGCAACTTTTTAATATCAATTGCAAACTGGACGTCTATAATCCGCGTATAAATGCGTTTTTGTGGCTTTGCCTCAAATCACATTGTGGCGTCGTTCTTCATTCGGGCCGCTCAAATGGATAATTTCCGCGAAGTTTTTGTACCTCTTTTTAGGGTCTGTTGATCACATCGACTGGTGGCGTCTTGACCACAAAAAAAATATATATATATACACATATATATTTAGTATATACTCAAAGAAAACGAGCGCCACAAAGATCAACAGATTGTCTGTTGCTGAGAAGGCGCTGTCCTCCGTAGAGGCCATTAATTCTGCGCCTTTGGGCTGTTTTCTATTTTTGTTAATTTTCACAGACGCACCATTAGTCACCCGAAGTATCCTATTGGTGTGTCATTACGCGAAGCCCCATCCAGTGTTAAGTTTATTGCACCCCGAGAGTATGGTGGGTAAAAGAAAACGAATTGGCGAAGGCGCCACAAGAATTCCCAGAAGATAGTTTAAATACCTTCATTAGGCCGGGAACCGAAGGAATTACCCATTCTGTGTGAGAAATAAAAACCTATCTTTGGTTTGGCGAAGGTGTCGATGGTATGGGGAGAAGAGGTGCTTAAAGATCTAAGCTCTGGTGCGGTGGGATATCTGCGGGATCGCAGACGAATCGACGGTAATGAAGCCACTGGACATGTCGATCGTTGAAGTTTCAGAACCCAGAAAAAGGTATAGAAAAGAGCGCACAAATCTACGGAAGAGCCTCTAAAACGCGTCTATCTACGACACCTGGGAATTTTCGCAATTTCATAGTCCAAGGTAAATTGAGGCACGAGATGAAAATGCAAAAAAAACAAAAAAAGAAATCCGCGAAAAACCTCTCCCCGCTCAAGGGCAGAAAAAATAGCCGACTAAAGCTAAAAAAGGCCATTGAACCGGTCACGCAGAAGTTTTGAGGCTGTGCATCGATCGACCGGACGATAGCGAATTTTAGAGGGTACACTTCGCGTTCTATTGAAATTGATTGAATAATAAAAAAAAACAAAAAGAAATAGAAAAACATTTAATCGCGGGAACCGAATAGCCTTTCTCTGGCGGCGACGGTGGAGGTGATGGTACCCGCCGACACGTATCCAGAAATAGATTTTTCAGATAAAATGGCACGGAACGCAGGCATAGAGAGATGGGAAATTCTGTGGTACCGGTCCCGCAGAATCCGCAGAGAGAAGAAGGTATCACTAGAGGATATCTTTTCAGGCTGAGGTTTTGATTTCTTGGAAACGCTAGATTAACCGCAATATCAGGAATTTCCTTGAATATATCCTCTCCCCCTGTCTGCGACCCACCCCCGCGAACGGGGCAAACTTTGTAGCTTATATCCGAGGTCTGTTTGTTGCTGCTGCCGCATGACCATGCAGTATCGAATTTTTGTTTGCTGCTCGATTGCTTTCCTCTCCCCCCCTTGAAGCCTCTGAGCCCCAACAGTGGTGCGCTGCTGAAAGGCCGGGAAGGTTTCGTGTTTCCACCGACTGGGGCTGTGCTCTTGGAGACCCCATTCCGGCCTGCAATTAACAGACGCAAACGTGTGCATTATGTAAATTTATCCATTTTTTGCCCGGAAATGTCGCGAAAAATAACACAGAGGCAATTTTTGTTAATCGAGCCGCCAGAACTGTGAAGAAAGGGGAAAAATGCCTGAATCCTATTTTTGAAGCAGCAAAGGTACCTAGACTCAATGCCCAGTATGTCAAGGTAATACAACTTCTAAAGGCGTGCTTAATCCCGTGATGTAATTAACTTTCGACACATTTAAATACTTGGAATTTACTTATTTTTTACTTCGAAGTCATTATCATTAGTAATTATTAGTGATGAGCAAAACCAGACAAGGCTTATGATAGTCTTGATCTTGGTCTTGGTCTTGTTCTTAGCCTTGTCTTACATCAATGGACTTAGTCTTGGTCTTGATATTGGTCTTATCAAAACCGTTTAACCAATTTTATTTCAAAAAATTATTTAAAAAAAGACTTGTTTGTTTTGAAAAGCTTGGTCTTGGGGGACGTTTTGTTCTTGTTCAAGTCTTGCATGATTTTCCAAATCGAATCTTGGTCATGGTTTTGGTCTAGGTCTTGCTATTGCAGGTATGGTATTGGTCTTAGTCACGGTCTTGAACTTTCTGGAAGTCCGAGGCCAAGACTAATTCTGCTCAACACTAGTCATTAAAAATAATCAATGATTCAAATAGTTTCGATAGATTCATTTAGTGTACTTTATGTTTAGCAAAATTTATAAATCTTAATTGTTTCTTCACTTTTGCGAAATTATTCTATGATGTGGTACATGATCTTCGCTTTCAACGCACTGTTTCTAGTTAAGCAAGTTTTATTATTATGTACTAGAAATTCACCTATTTAGCAATTGCTACAAAAATCTTAAATATATGAAGTACCTATAAATTGATCGTTTTCCAATTTCATACAATAATTCAATTTTTTAAACTCAATTTAACGAAAAAGCAATTTGCTAATTTGCACAATAAATCAATAAAAATGAACACTTCAAGAATTTATTTAAATTTTTTATTATTCTTTAGAAAATTGCCGAAACGAAAAGCATTAAATGGTAAATTATTTGCCGCGATAATTCAACGTTTCTCGGCTACTTATTACTCCAATTACATCCAGATATTTGCAGAAAAAAATTCATCCTAACGAATTAGACGATTCCAAATCACTGACCTTTTTTTTAATGTTTTATGAAATGTCGGTCATAAATGTTAAATTAAGAACAAAATTTTTTAAATCATTTATAAAATATCTGCTTTATTTTCATAACGTAGCTTGTTTATGGAAAAAATTTGGTTTACTCTACTTCCATAAATTGATTTAGGTTTAGTTTAAATCTATTTGTTTTTATATTTTCTAATATACCTTTTTTGATTCTAAAGAACCTGACCCTATTCATTTTGAATATACGGGCTAGTCTAACCCTCAGAACGGTTCTTTGTAATATTTGATGCTAATTTTCAAGTAAATTCGCTCTAAAAATTCACTTTATTTTCGAAAAAAAGCGAACCTCTGCATAGAGTTAATTTTCTAACAAGTCCTGGCTAATTTTTATCCTTTCACCCGGTGACCTTCTTAGGCCATGAGCAGGGATAATAAGCGTTTTACCGTTGGGAAAGCACGTAACTAAAAAAAAAAAAGAAAACGAAAACAACTGGAGTTCGTCAAAATGCACCTTGCAATTCTGGAGAACTGAACCAGTAGCAGTAGTACTTCCTGGTTTTGTTGAATAGAAGAAAAGCAGCGGCAACGGCAGCAACAACAGTGAAATTGTTGCAATAATGCACCTCAAAAAAAGTGGAATGGGATCCAGCAGGATTGTGGGCAGGTAGGCTAAGTCAGAGCCTACAATCCTGGTAGAATCCTCAGCTGTGCACTGAACCAGATTAGAGTAGTTTTCAGTATCTCGAAGGAAATAAAGGAAAACACTCAAAGCGCATTCACCACTCACCCATGGGGTTACAGGCGAGACGGGGGATGCGGCAGGGTTTGGCGCCGCGATGCAGAAGTGGAGGCCCATTGAAACTGCAGTGAAGAGGATAGTCCTGGAGAAATCAAAGAGATTTTGTACAGGACTGCTGTCATCACTGGAAAGTTGAAAGGCTTTGCTTCGTCGCATCGCAATAGAATTACCACCCATGGTCCTTCCACCCTCCCGACTGCCTCCTTCTCTGCCTTGTCCTTTCTACAACAATTCCAGTCCTCCTTCCGCATTCAGGTGCACCTCCAGAGTTGTTGAAATCGCAATGAATCTATAAACTCATCCTGCAATGTCCTTGCAATCCGTTCTTCCTGCTCGCATCCGACCAACCCTTAATTCAGCTCCTCGGCAGTGGTGGCATATGGTGAGGGGGCAAATAAACTACTGCCGGGAACAAGAGTGCTTAAAGGTTTTCTCCTATGGCTTAACAAAGCGCAATTTGCATTCTCCCCGACTTTTCCCTTTTTCTTGCGTGTTTCTTCCTGCGAATCTCAAACGAGCCTCCGCGCTCGAGACGAGAGTCGACGAGCGTCGAGTGCATCCAGCTGAGCCATCCATCACTTCATTGTGACCTTTTCTTGGATGGGTATTGTCTCTGAATTAAAAGGAATCTGAAAAGAGGCCCTTCTCACATCTTAGGCAGTTTTCTTTTCTAATTTCTTATTTTTATTTCATTTTCATTCATTTCTTTTTTAATTATTATGCTGTTTTTTTTTTTTTTGAGAGGATGGCAAGCAAGACGTTGCGCTTCCTACTGATGCTTTCGGAAAAAATTCCGCTTTATTCAGGAATAAAGATGATAAAATTGCATTGCTACAGTCTGATGCGTTCGCTTTTTGACGCGATATTATATTTCTGTCACGTAAAGCAGAAGTGAGAGCACTAGTGCCATTCATCTTTACGAATTCTTTCAACGGCTGATCGTCTTAAGAATTTTTTCATTCTTCTCAAAATAGGGAATCAAATGGTAAAAATTGCATTGGATATAAGTTGGTAAACTTTTTGCATTTTTTAATTTAAAAATGCATTTTAAGAATCCACAACAATGAACTGATTGTTCAGGTAGTTTTATGAATTTTAGAAAAACCAATAGTATGCCTTATTCTTTTTATCTGAATCTATTTAAAAATTCCATAGTTTATCATAATACTCGTATATTAAAAAGGAAAATCAACTTAAGAAACTGTCGAGGTTTTATATCCTCTATACCCATATTAAACTCAAATAACTTTATCTTTATCTTGCTAAGATTTTGCTTGAAATGGCTTAATCAAAAATGCACTATATAAGAAATAGACGTTCTCAACTTCCATATTCCGTAATTTCTTCAAATCTTTCTGTTAGGTGCAAAAAGTACTTTCAATATAACAAAAACTTTAAAATTCCATTATCTAGAACTAGAAATCTAGGAAATTGAGCAAATAAGGTATAGATGGTATGACTATCATACCTCAAAAGGGCTTTCATTTCCTTCTAGAGTGATATTGCATCTCGGGGGATTAATCAGAACTTTCCCCCTCCTATCCTTGTATAAAAGATAAAAACCAATTCATAAATCACCCTACCTTGGATAAAGAGCGCCTTAAGAAGAATTTCTTTAAGGAAAATTCCGCTTGGGGCACTTACAGCCGCTGTGGTCGCGGTCGCATCGGCAAGTGTATCGAGCAGAAGGTGCAGCAGTTAAGTACCTAAGAATTTTAAGTAGTCACAGTCGCGGTGGTGTCTTTTACCAAAAGAAGCATAAATAAAACCAACCGTAGACCATTCGCGGAAGATTTTCCTGGGCGATCATCACAAAACTTTTGTTGACATCCGCAAATGGATGAAGTATTTACGCGAGCAAGGTAATTGCACAGAATTTATGTGCGGTGAGCATGTTACGTGCGTGTGCATCGCCTCGTCTCCCCCAGATGCAGAATATTGAATAGCCCACATTGCACTAAACTGGCGGGGAACGATGGCCGTCCGAAGGTAGCTCTATGGCCCTGTGATGTAGTCTGATAGCTGGCTATTTTTAGCAATTCGCAAAATTCGAGAAAAAAGTCAAAGGAAATGGGAAAAGCGAAATTGCTCTGACTGTGATGCTGCCAGCTGCATCACATTGATGAATGGGGGGATCGGAGGGGGTTACGTTGCATGCGTGGTGGTAGATTTGCAACGCAGGAAAAGAGGAACTTTATGTAATCGGGATTTCACTGCTAATGACATGCAAATGCAAAAACCAGTTTTTATTTGCCGGCCTACAGAATCATTGCCCTTTCGGTTGGCTATTTTTAGACCAAAGACGGGATTTAAAGACAAACATTAGCGGAACTAAGAATTCAATTAAGCCCTAATGGGCCGTAGTATGGTGATGAAGCTGTACGGCCATACCTAGGGCTGATATCGAACAGGAATTAACTCTTCCCCACAAAATAAGAGTGAGAGGAATTAAAAATATATCCTCTCCTTTCATGGAAGCAGCAATAAATATATTTCTTTTTTCACCACCCAAGAACTTCTGGGAATATTTTTATTAACTTTATAATTTTTATTGCCCTTTGAAACCCTCAAATGCATCCAACCACAACCCGACGGATATCGCACAACCCTTGTACTTTGCCGGCCGGCTCGGCTCTGGACGCGGCACAGTGCACACAAAGTCCTCGCGGACAAAAATGGTAAAGGAGTAAGGGCAAAGAAAGAAAAAAAAATTATAAAAAAATATGAAATGAAATCGCAATAAATCATTTAGCCGGCGGTGGGTCCGTACCCGCTTTGAGGATTTTATTGGGAGCATAAACTGTGTGCCTGGGGAGCATTGGTGGAATTTAAGTCGACTATTTGGCGGTCTGTGACTGACATTCGCTTGAAACGTTTTACCACTCCAACCGCATTTCCTCCCCCTCGGACCGACAAAGATGGTCTCCGTCTGCTCATTCTGCAAGTTACTCTAAAGGAATTCTGTTTCCGTTTGTAGAGCATCTTACATTTAAAAATTGAAGTACTGCAGATAGCTGAAGACGAAAGGAGGCTAGTTACACTTAAATCTTGTATATCTGTCTATCCGTCTTGTTAGTAGTTCTTTTCTCTACCTTTTCAAAACCATGAATTTCTGCAGTATACGTTTCAATTTTATCAAATTGATGCTCTCAAAGTGGAGTGTGTTAGAAGTATAAATTAAATAGTACTTCGAAATTTCTGGACAGCGAGCACTTTTCAATAGAATGTAGAATAAATATTTTTAATTTAGTTGAACTCTTTTGTTAAATATAATTGATTTTTTAACAAATACATAGAACTTCAGTATACAAAACATACTATGCGTCTTCCATTATGTCTCAACCGATTTGAGAAGGTGTTTTAATCAATATTTGCGAAAAGATATACGTAACCAATAGCAAAGATGAAAGAATGTACAAAAATATTATAAAAGAAAATTAATTTGCCAAGATGAAAGCAAAGTATCACATAAATGATAAAGAAATCATTCATCAAGAGTTTCTGTAAGTTACGAAGAGATATGAAATTTATGGATTGAGAATTTGTCGCGATAATAATCTTCTATTCTTCTATTCTCGTCTTATACTTGTAAAATTTTTTAAAACCCACTGAATTTTGTCATTATGTGAATATCGTTTGATATACGAGTATAGTACTTTCAAATATTAATTAAAGAAGATTTCGAGATCTTCCCGAGTAAAAATAATTTGTCTGGTATCTTTACGCCCAAACTAAGTACAAACATTTAAATTTTTTAAATTATACATGCGCCCGAAACTAGCAGGCATAGCGAACAAATGAGCCCAGTACTATCATGATACTCTCCCGCTACAGGTACGAAAATAAAAAAATCCACCCGCTACAGAGTTATACTCGCTTCCGCTACAGGCCCAAAAATTTAAAAATATGCCAGCCACACGGGTATGCACGCTCCCGCTACAGGCACAAAAATCTACAAATTTGTTTAGTTTCTACAAATTGAATTAGACGACAGATAAAAACAACAATAATATATTACACATATATTATATATTACACATATATGAGTAGAATACATTATTTATTTTATGAGACGTCACAGACCTTAATCTACGAAAATAATTTTATTGCATTTATTTTCAATTTTTAACCTGGAAAAAGGTAAGCGTACCATGCTACGTTTGTACTATTTCGTGCGTCTTTTAACAATACGTGCCTGCAGCGGGCCGCATTTGAAAAAATAAGGTTTTCGATCAGACGTACGGTGCCGCGTTTGGGAGCCATACAGGCGTTTTGATGCCGTGCGTGCCTGTTTCGGGCTAAAAATGGGCGAGCCTTAGTTTTTACTCGGGTTTTTTGTGTATACTTCAGATGAAAAAAAGGCCATAAGTTAAATTCAAAAAATGCTTATTCGTATACTCCCCACTATGTATGTTTATAATTAATATAATGCAAAAAAGTCAGACAATATTCCATTTTTAGGTATAAGTATTTTTTAATAATAGTAAGATTTTCCAATCTAACATTTGGTTACGTTTGTTGTACTGTTTTAAATCAAAATTTTTAATTATTCTTATAACAGAAATTGGTAACTGAATACTTCACTGAGAAAAATTACTTTTCGGAATTACAAAAGTTCATTTTAGTATTATTTACTGTCATTTTATAATTAATAGTACCCACTTCACACTTCAGCCTAGTTTCAGGAAGTAATCACAAGTACTCAGATTTAATAATACAAACTACTATTACTATGTATCTTTAAACCTTTGAGGGTCAAGGCAAATTTTCAGACTTATTCGAGAAATACTACACAAGTTTAAACAAAGATTTATATATATATAATTTTTATCTAAATTTGTAAACATTTTACGCAATACTAAAAACCTGTTAGACGCTCTTTGGCACTCAAAGGGTAAATATTTTGAAAAACGTTTTATAATTCCTACAATACCTATGTAATGCGCAATTATTGTTAGGTTGTTGTGACTTTATAATAATTACATTGTTGTGAATTTATAATAATTAATTAATAACTAAATACTTGTTACCACAAAAACATTTCGTAATTTCTACAATATTTTGGTAAAATGCTTTTCAATAACTTTATAGCGTTGTCATTTATAAATGGAATATTAATTTCAACGAAACATTTTGTAATTCCAACAATATGCTTTATAGTTCCTGCATTTATTGATGTGGGCTTCATTAGGCGCTGGTCTAAGGAATTATGCGACCCTTACGTCTTAAAGTCGTTATACATTGGACTGGTTAGACCTATTTTGGAATATGCTAGTGTAGTATGGTCTCCCTATTATGCGTGCCACATTTCTCGAATCGAGACAGTACAAAAACGTTTCCTTCGTTTTGCCTTAAGAAGTCTAAGGTGGGACAATCCTCAGGAACTCCCACCTTACCTGAATAGGCTGAAGTTGTTAAATTTGCAAACATTGGATCACCGACGCGAGATTTCCAATACCCTTTACATACATCAATTGTTAATTGGCGAGACTGATTGTCCTGAATTGCTTTCTTCGATTCTTATTAACATTAAGTATAATCTCCGAAACACTGACATTTTACAGAGTCCAACTCATCGAACCAACTATGGCAGGTCTGGTCCTATCAGCTCTTTAATAACTGTGTACAACAGAAATTATCCCTTGCTTGATTTTAACGAAAATAAATCACAAATTAAAAATAGGCTTAAAAATAATTAACTACTTTTTATGTTTGCATTCTAAGATTTTTTGTATATTCTATTGTACAGTCAGGGCGGTTGTCTATTGGCTAAATAAAAATAATAAAATAATGTAATTCCGTGTACTGTGCCCATTTCTTAGAAATTCGAAAACTACAGGTGTAGATACTTTGAAAGGTGTTTTATAAGGTTTGACCCTTTTAAAACTTGGAACTACAATTATCAATATTTCTATATTTCTTTTTTTAATAATATTTACTTTACATATTGTGTTTCTATTTTTCTTTTTTCAGTTATAGTAAGTTAGCTCTATTTTACCTAGTACTATTTGTTTTTAATTTTATTTTTTGTAGTTAAAGCGTGTTAGTCGATACAAAGAAACTAAGCTCTAAAGTCCGGTTTTGGTTTATATTATCATACAAATATGCTAGGAATTACAAAAGATATGTTTGAGATTACAAAACAGTGTGTTTGGTATTACTAGTGACGCTATTTGAAGTAACAAGATATAGTTGGAATTCCAAAACAATGTTACTAGACACTGCATTTGGAATTACATAATAAATTAACTAAAATGAATTTGTATTTATTACAACATTATTGTATTATAGTAATCATTACTTTAGCTTCTGTTTTGAAATCTGTAAGAAAGTAATGGAAAAGAGCTTATACCGGTGATACACTGAAGACTTAAATGCTCTTTTCCAAAGGATACTTAAGCGTCAAATGCTACTTAGAAATTCCCATGATACATGGCAGGTTGAAAAGTGAGCTTTTCAGAGCTTTTAAATCAACCGAGGACATATACGAGTAATGCGGGAATTCATATTTACCTTCCGTGGAGATCGTGAATTTTATCGGTCAATAGTTCTAAGAGAACACTTTCCTCCCCTCTGACCATTTCATTTTCTTTTTTTTGTATCGAACATTGCACATTATGTGACAGATTTCAATAGCTGCATATGACAACTGAAAGGTATTACAACTGAAAATCATAGAAAATGCTCTTTTCTTCATGAAACTTCTTTCTACAAGCTACTTAGGAAATGAGCTTCGCCATGAAACTCATGTCTCTTCAGTAGCTTTTGGATGGTGACACACGGTCGCAGAAATGAGACTTTGTTAAAAAGTGTCATTTGACTTGTCTGCGTATCGCTGGTATTGCAAATTTTCCATTTGAATTGAAATTTCATAATAAAATTTCTAAATTTGTAATTTCATTTATAATTTCAGATACTTTTCGTTTAAAAAATATTCGTTAAAGTAATTTGATAGAAAAATCCAATTGAATTACTTTCACGTTTGGTGTGGAAAAACTAATGATTTTGTGAGAATAAGGAATTTTAATGAAAAGAGCTTTTGCGTGCCGCGATTCGAGAACAGGAGAATTATGCCTTATTTTAATATTTGTTATCTCAGGGTATAGCTCGATGTATGCTGTATAATGAGAAAATTGGTTAAAAAGTAAAAATAATAAATAAAAATTAATAAAACATAACGCACAGAAAATGTCATATGGGCTTAGTTCCGAGTACGCGAAATAAGCAATTAGCTTACTAAATAAATTCTCATTTGTAAAATAAAAATAAAAATACCGATGTATGCATGCGACTGTATCTGACAATCCGCTTTTACCATTTTTGGTATAAAGCCATGAAAAAAATTTTAATACCAAAGCTTTAGCTTAATAACATTTCAAGAGCTCCTCTCCTATCGTAGCAAAAGTCGTGTAGAGTTCAGTCAGCAACTTTTAGCAGTTCAACAGGAAAATAATTTCAAAGGCAATTTGCTGAGACTCGCATTTCGCCTGAAGGAGGGGTGAAAGCCTTTCCCCTCCCCCCTCCCCCCCTACAGTACGCCGCTTCCTTAATTAGCTCAAAACAAATTACCGGTTCTTTCCCTCTTACGTAAAAGAACCACAAAATTTCCTCCAAAAAGCGCTGAATTACAGTTCAATGACTCATTTTAAGCATCGTTGTTGTTTTTCTCATACAAATTTTTCCTCATTTTCATTTTTATTTTTTTTTATTTTAACATCATGACTCAGCGTACGGCTGATCTGACAGGTGTTTGTAATTTGTCACTATATCCCGAGCGCGTTGGCAAACACGCAAAGCGCGGGATTTCGTGGAATCACTCTATCCACCGCGATGTTACCCCATTACCGTTAACTTCTTACCTCCGAAATAGGGAGGGGAGGAGGTGCTGATGCACAAATTATGGCCCAAAAAAAAAAACATCATCCAGACCCCTTGATTCTGGAACCCTGAAGGGAAATTCAGTGGAGGACCGGTGGTTGGGCTGGTAGGGGACATCGTTGAAACATGTCTCCCGGGTCATTGGAATTTATTGCTTTAATTTGAAAATTGTGTAACGTCGGCGAGGGTGCAGGGTGGCTGATAACGAGACAGGGTGTCATTTTCCGTAGGTGGAACAAGCCCATAAGCGTCCTGTATATGATGTTCGCGCTGTTCAAGACTCAATGACACCAACGCCCATTTATGGGTTGTTTGTTGTAAGCATGTGGCAGATGTGTCGCCCGCCACTCACATTCCACTAATTCACGTAATTACACACTTTAATCACCCCCCAAGAATGGCGGGACGTATAAAAGAGATTTAAGGGATACGCTCTTAGCGTGGCGTGGTTGTTCCATTCATCGCTCCTTAAATTCTGAAGGGGGTCTTGTTTGACCAACCGCGACCCGATGACCGCACTATACCAAAAATTCGCTCGGGGCCGTGGTAACTACTAATGACGTGAACGTTTTCGGCGATTTATATGTATGTAGGTTTGTTAGCCGAATTCGGCACGCCCTTTATGACTTTTCTGCCTCGGTTTGGCACAGCTCACGCAATTTTCGTATTTTGCACACTGGGGTAAGGTCGGGGGCTGAACGGGGTGCAGGAAATGACGTGAACAGATTGTATTTGGCTGGGACACAATTACAGGGCATGCCGACGACCAAATTAGATCCTATCCATTCTCCTGATTGATGTTTTCGTTTGTCATACCCTCGACCCGTTTTATGCTCCCGCCCTCCAAACTAAAGCTGATCCCCGTCATTTCACTTTGCGTTTGTGCCGCCTAAAGAAAATTTTCTGCCGCTAATGAGCCATAAAGGTGGGATGACTTGAAATTTGTGCCCATTAAAGAAGCCAGTGGCCTTTATCCTTCTGCTCCATTTACTCTTTTCTCTCCTTTAAAACGCTTAAAATGAACCTCTCAAAAATATTGACGGTACTAGGCAGGCAGTCAAGGGGTAGACTTTTCAAAGTTTTCTTGGTACCCCCCCCCCCCCCATACCTCAAAATGTTTAAAGAAAAACATTAAAGTTCTGATTTCAAGTAAAAGAAGCATCGGTTATTTCATATTCACATTAAAGTACATATTAAAGTAATTCGGACCTACAAACAGTCTATCCATTTTTAGTATACTAAATTCGAATTTCTAACATAAAATGCATTTTCGCAATTGGTATTTAACACACGGTCTAATCGCCTTCACTACTTACTATTAAGTGGCATCTTCGCTGAAAACTGTTGGCTAAATTTTCAACGTAGTCTATCCATAAGTCCTTCCAAGTTCTTTGTAGCGTTCGCTTTGAATGCGCTGCTCCCTTTATTTGCTTTTCTTGCAACTTTTGCTTCATTAATCCCTAAATATTTTCGATAGGATTCACATTCGGCGTTTGTGATGGTTAATCAAATATTTGAATATTATTTTCCTCTTTCCAGCGTATGTACAACCGGCTTGGATCATTATCTTCTTGAAGGATTCAATCGAATCGGTGTTGTTGTTGTCATATACCATCCTACTATAGCAGATTTAAATAATCCTTTTTTGCACAGGATGATCGGCAGTAAGAATTCCGGTAAACGTTATCAATTTTCCAAAATCGCTTGCAGAAAAACATTCAGTGGGTGTTTAACAATACGATTCACGACATTTTCTCCTTTTTGTGACCACACTCTTGCCTCCTGAATGTATTCGCAACAAAAGTCGACTCAACCGTAAAGATCACTTTGTCCCAATTACGGTCGATGTTTTCCTTAGTCCATTCTACACGTCTTCACTTCTGTTTTTCAGTAAGTAATGATTTAATCAAGACGGACCCAACTTTGATTTTCTCCGCTTGTAATCTTCGTCGATATATGTTCAAAGGGGGGCCTCAGCTGGCTGAGCGATTTGGCTTCGATTTCCATATGAAAACTTTGGTTAAAAAGTAAAAATAACACAGAAAGTTGCTATGGGTTCATGAAAGATAAGAAATTTTAAATTGTAAAATAAAATAAATAAATAAATAAATGTGTTAAAAACACGTAAATATTCTTCTTCTATAACAATTCCTTTCCTTGCACAAAGGTAACAATAAATTTTTTTTAAAAATATCAATGATGACCTTGTCTTGGGCTTTTGAATTTGATTCAGGATTTTACCTCTATCAGGTAGATCGTTTACGTTGCCATATTCTTGAAAACGTTTTACCTATTTTTTAGCAAACTCTACCAAAACGTTCAGGTACCTTCCTGCTAATGCAGGTGTTATTTTTGGTCCTTTCGGATGATTCACTAAGAAAACAGTTTCAAATCAAGATCATTTTAATTAACCTCTTAACACTTTCCTAGTTGAACTTGGAATGACCAAATTCATAAAAGGAAAAAGCCAGATAACTAAAATCCCCCATTACTCTTTAAGAAATTGCGAATTAATAAGTTGCAAAGGATACGCTCTTATGGAAATGATTGCATATTAAGTGCCTTTAGGGAAAGTACTAATTTACCGCACACTTTTCCGTGTTGAACTTTGAATTGGGGATGATTTTTCGTTTTGTATGGAAAAATGAATTTAAATCTAAAATGAATTTGAAAGAATTTTACGAAATTTGTATCGAAGAAAGTTTTATCCAAAAATTGATTTTGTAAGCTTCTTTCAGACTTATTGGCAGCATTTTGCATGAGATCATCTTTTATTCATTTTTTATTTGTGTCTTTTGCACTCGTAGAATTCGGCACTCGAACGGTAGCCAATTACACACTCAGTCTGCTGAGCTTTTAAGTAGATTTGGCTTTTTTTTCGCCCATATGTATAAAGTCTTTTTATATACAAAATAAATGTTTTAATCTAACAATTGTTTATTGAAAAAATTTACTTTAAATAATTTAAAGGTAAGTTGTGTTTAAAATTCGTTCATTCAAAAAATCTATTAATTTTTAAGAAGTTTTCACAAGTGTCTTTTAAGATACTCAAGGCATAAATTTTGCCGACCAGTGTAATCCAAAAAGGACTCAACTTCCAGCAGAAAAAGATCCAGTCAATTGAAAATAAGCCTTCGGCAGAAAGGCAAAAAAAAAATCAAAAGAAACGTTGTCCCAATCTGTCCCTTTTGGCTGCCCGCACCCACACCACACACACAAATCCAACCAATTTAATTTCAGCCAACTTTACTGATAACTGAAACCAATAAAAATGCCGTTATGAAAGCAATCTACAGAATTCAAGATTTCAGCGAGGGTGTGGTGGCAGAGGCACACGGTTTAGGAGGCATCAGCCCGAAATGTGCCACAACAGCCGCTGTCGCTCCTCTTCCACTTTATTGAGAAAATATTATTCGAGACGATATCTGAGATAGTGCGAGGGAGGGAAAATAAACCTACAAGGATCCATCGGACGGATATCCCAGCACCCCCGCTTTATTGGACAAACAACAGACAAGACAACTTTCCGACTGCGAGATTCGTTGAGCATCCCCCAAAAACTCCCCCGACTCCTCTCGAGGATGGGAGATTGATCATCCGCCGCGGTACTAAGCGGTGTGGGTGACTGACAGCAAATCCGAATATGACGTGTCTTGCGCTGGGCCACCAGACATCCTCGGTGCAGACAGACACATCAGCGTCGATTTGCAAGATTCGAAAATTTATTACAGCTGCCGGTTGCTGCGTAGGTTGAACGGAAGCGAGAATCGTGCATACACCTGGAAAATGTTTAACAACTCATCAAAGTCCCAGCCTGATGTAAATCCTCCGGGAATATCCCGCAGGGAGGGGGGCATAAGTCTCATCTTCTGTTAGATCTGGATCAGATAAGCGCCAGCGAACCGCGGCATTCTCAAAAGGCGCTCGCCGTCAGAGCCGAAGACAGGTGGATTCTTCCTCAGACACTATGTGTCCCCCACAGCAGCAGCAATTTCTCGAAAGAAACTTTTACCAAAAAGGGAAAAGTCAATAATTTCACGGAAAATATAAAAACGAAATCATATGGGATTTTCTGCGGTGAAGATTAATCACCCACATGCGCCCGGAGAATGATGCTCTGCAGAAAATGAAAAGCATCGGTTGAGATGTGGGTGCATCCTGGAACAGATAAAATAAAACGCGGATAGACGAAGGACTGCAAGAGGAGGGATGTGTGCGAATTTAGTCTATTGCAACTTGAACCGGTAAAATATTTACTTAATAAATTTTCGCATTGATAACATCTCTTTCATATTTGAATATCCCACCCCGTTGCATAAAGAAATGCCGCGCACCGTATTGCAATTTTAGCTCGCTAAGCTTGACTGCACGAAAAGCGGTTGCATACTGTTTCCTGGTGCACGTCAGCAGTCGAGCAGCCACTGCGAGGAAGTCGTGTCGAATTCTTTTAAAAGTTTCAAGAACACCTGGGCCGTGGGTAAGAACAAATACGGCTCATTTCGCAGTCAAATCATGCCTCCATGGCACGTAGAAAGTGAAAACAAAATTGATTGATTTACCTTCATCGCGGATGAAAACAATGCCGCGCAATTGATTTCTTCTTGTACACGATTAAGCATTAAAAAGTTACCTTTAGGCAATTCTTCTCTTCATCTTCGATACCGAGTTCGGCAAAAGTTTTACAAAGTAGAAATCGGATAATGCGAAATTTAAAGGACTTGTTCTATTCAATTATTTAATTATATGTCTATATATTCGCGATCGATATGAAACTTTAAATTACTAAAATAAAAAGTTTTACCTTGTTAGAGTTGTCTAAGATTTTTAAATTATCAGTAACTCAGTAAATGCATTAAAATAAATCAGTTAAAACTTTTTCTGAGTATTCTAAATTTAAATAAATATTAAATTTTCCAGATTAAAAATGGTTAAGAATAGTTTACACCTTACAACCTTAATCTAACCTATGTAGACAACATTTATAAAATTAAAATTATTAGTCAAATTATCTAACGGCTTGTAAAATTCAATATACTTCACAAAATTTAAATGTTCAATGTAAAATTTGTTTTACTTTCAATTTAAAGTAAAACACATCTTTCTAAATTAAATTATTTTAGAGTTATTAATTGCAACATTTTAAATTCAACTTCTAAGTTCATTTACGCAAAATTTATATGCATTTTATTTTTTTATTTAGTATTGTATAATTTTACTTGAGTTGTATTTTTTAATTGTAGGTTGCATATTGACTTCATACCATCTTATCTTGCTAAGTGCGTACTTTTAGGTATGATAAGTTTAGAATTTAAACAGGAAGTATCAGATCATCCCATACGTAATGCGAAAATTTGCATGGGTACCCTTACGAGACTTAATAGTTCTTTTGTATATGAAAGCGTAGCTATGCAGTCAATAATGCAGGTTGATTAGTCATACTTAGTTAGTATAATTGCAAGCCTTAAAATGGCTGAGTAAATTAAGAACAAAGTTATAAAAATAATGGAACCGTCGGAACCGGAAAGGAGTACATTCGCACGTGTGGCATATTCTCACAATTTACTCACAAGGCATATGCAGGGATCATTTTTGGACCGGATTGTGGCAGGAGATGAGAAATGGATTCTTTTCAACAACGTTCAACGAAAACGGTGTTGAGTGGATCGTCGGGCACCCTCAATTTCTCTACCTTGTCCTAGACTGTATCCGCGGCAGGTGTTGCTCTCTGTTTGATGGGATATTCAAAGATTCATTCACTTTGAACGTTTTTACCAGTCAACCAAATAATTAAAACGCTCACAACAACAGTTACATATAATATAAGCGGCCAGGGTTAATAAACGGGAATTCTGTTTCATCAAGATAACGCTCAGTCTCATGTTTTTCATCATACTCTGGAAAAAATGAAGGAGTTTGATTGGGAAAGGATGATGCATCCTTCGTATTTACCGGAAATTTATTCCGAAATCTGCAATCATTTTTAAAGGATTAAAATTTGATTAATGTGCAAGACGTTGAAACATCTCTTTAAAATTTCTTCACCTCCAAACCACAGGACTTTTACAAACGGGGAATCACTAACCTTCTTGAGCAATATATAACCATTGTAGAAAATGAGAAAATATATAGATGACTAAATAAAAATATTTCCATTTCTCATTAGAATATAGAAAGTAACTTAAAAAATTTCGTATTACTTATGGGATGACCTGATAAATTGTACTGTCTTTGTAAAGGATAAATCTCCTGAACTATGGTCACTAATAAATTTGTATGCACCTGAAGGATCAATTCATTTGAGATCTTTGCTATACGTGCCTTCCTCATAAGGCTGATTATGGTTGTCATGAACATTTTTCTAATTGTATAGCTTATTTTAATTATTTAGCTTACTTTGTGGATTTTACTATGTCTAGACACGAACTTAAATTATCTCGTTCCCGGTTTTTCACTCACAGAATTAAAAATACAATTTTAGTTTTCAAAATTGATGTAGTCCCCATCGACTGCAAAGCACTTATGCCAGCGCTTGATCCAGTTCTCAACACATTTTTGATACTCGATTTTCGGTATATCTCCTCTCGGCTGCTAAAACGTTATAATGGTTTTTTGAGTTGATCAAACAGGGAAGAATCACAGGAAGCTAAAAGTGGTGAATTCGGCGGCTGCGGAATTCTATTCGTTACGTTCTTAGTAAGAAACTCGCGAATAATGATAGCACAATGCGACGGTGCGTTATCATGATGCAAAATTTAGGAGTTACAAAAATCGAAACATACACCAAAACAGATGTACTCAGCACTGCCTCACTTTCACAAATGTTAATCTAGGATGCTGAAATTTGGAATTTTTAGAATATTAATCGGGTGAAGGTGTTACACTAGAAACTTTTTACAAAATGGTCAAACATAAGACAGTGCAGTTGGTGTTGATCTACCAAAAAGCGTTTGGAAAGTTTCTATTACATTTGAATTTAATTACAGTAAAAACCTTCATTTAAAAGTCCTAACGAATGGTTTCATACGCCTATTTATTTTTTTTTTAAGATCCTTATACAACACACGCCTGGGAAAAAAAAATTCCCAAAAAAGAAGAAACAAAATATTGATCGGATGAACCCATGTAACCCTTTCGCAAAAAGAGCGTTTAAGTAACCATAAAATTACATGTTATGCTGTTCTTGAATAAAATCACAATAAATTGATTTTTTTTGACCCCCCCTGAGATTTTCTTCAGCAGCAACAACGTGCGCGGTTTTTTTTTTCGTTGCTTTTTTTTCCCGCGTCTTCCCCATGAGGTCATTCTCTTTTGGCCGGAGGTGACCACCCAACTGTTTGGCTCTCGTCACCTGGCTGGACCTTGAGGTGAACATAAAAATCGCATCATCGCCACTAACAATGGCCATTTTTGATTGACACTCGCATAGAAATCTTTTTCCTCATATATAAATTTTTTTTTTTGTGCTTTCCGCCTTATTAATTTCCTTTTTACTGATGGTCTTCAGTTAAATTTGTTCGCCTTTTTGCACTATCAACTTGACCATTCAACCAAACGAAGGCATCATGAGTCAGATTCGGCTGGCAGGTACAGGCGAGAATTATAAGAAATATTCGTGCATTATAAAAAAAACCCCTCATTCAGGGTAAACAATATTTATGGAAATTTTCACTATTAGCGCAAATTATGCGATCGTGGCTAACCTTCACGACTCATTCATGCTCTTTGATGGATCTTTTTGTTCTATGTGATGTACTTCAGACACCTCTTGATGAATTTTCAATTTTTCGCGCTATTCACACGCATCCTTCATACGTAAAGTGCTTGCTGAGCCGGAGGTGGTGTTCGAGTGTCGCTTTCAAGTGCAATTCAATGCAATGTTTGTATTGAATAACATCTTTAAAAGGTATTTAAAAAAATGTTTTTCATTTCGCTTGCAATGGAAAATGTGCATAAATCCACATGTCGTTTTTCCCAAATTCCCCTTCAATATGTTAAAAGCACAAAATACAAGAAACCTCCATCCAGAAAATGTCTTAAGGCACTTATAAATGAAATTTAATTTGTTCAGTTGCGTGAGAATCTCGGGATTTTGATGTAATACCTTCGGGGGCCTATTTAAGCGGTTTAAAATGTGAAGGTATTTACCTCAGAAAGGTATGCCTTCTAACAAATAAGCCAGCGGTATGTAGCAATTATAAAATGTAATTCGGGTTGATGGACACTTTTCGAAATTTTTTAAATCGTTAAGAGGAGAATTTTTCATAAAATTTAGAAGAAAAAATTGTTTACAACGTATTAAAGGGTAATGCCACTCTATTCCCTAGGTGGAATCACTGTGGGAATCAAACTGACAAAAAAATGATTCAAATTATTTAGAGATGTGCGTTTGGGGTCATTGTCTTGCTAATAATGAGAATTTATTAGAGTTTGCCTTACTCGAATAATTGCATTAATTTTTCATATATTAAGGGGTTTATATTACGAATTGTTTTATCAAGAAGGCCAGAGATCGTGTTATATTACAAGCAGTATCCGAATTAACACTTGAGGCCTCATATTCATTCTTTGTCATCGCTTGTTTTTATAAAATTTATCATAACACATATAAAATCATTTCCCAAAAATTTTTTGTTTGTTTATATTTGCTTCTAAGAATTCGATTATCTGAAAAAAACACTGACTGTATAAAATTAATTATCATTTAATTGAGGTACTAATGATCTAGGAAGCGATTGTATATTAAAAAATTAAGCAAATAAATCATAATCATAGAAACACGGGGGGAAAGTTATCCTGTAATTCAGCTATCTTCTTCCACTTATCAAGTTCTAAATGATTTATGATCAAGCTATATCCACCGTATTTTTGGCATTGTTTAAAGCCAATTTTAAACTATTGTTTATTTCATGATTAATCAAATTATTTACTATATTTATTACCTGAATAAAAACTTTAAATATGCACTACAAGCGAAACTGTTAAAAATTCAACAAAACAACTAAACGAATTCCAGTTTTACCAAGAACAATCTGTTTTTATTCTTTGAAGAAAGAAGAAATGACTCAGACTTTGATTGTTTGAAAATCAAAACAAAAAATACATAATAAATTAAAGTTCCATCAATCCGCAATATCAACAAATATAATTTATTTGACTTCGTAAGTCATCAAATCAAAAGAATCAAGTTTCAAAAATTCCATTGTGTTTGGTCACATATGACCAATGACTTATGAAATTTATTTTGAATCAACACTTTAAAATTGTATGGAAATAGCTGCGAACTTTATAACTACTACTCTAAAAAAAAATATGGTAATTTAGTTTGTTTCGGGTATCACGAGAAAGGCTATCATTAGCTTTGCGACATGTTTTTAGAACTTAAAAAATCATTTAACAGAGAATTTTAAAATATTCGGTTAAAATCCGGTATCAGACACACCTATCATCAGTTGAATTTTTAGTGTTAAAAACTTAATTTCATATGTATCTGCTTTGCTAGTTTTCTTCGGCATAAAAAATGTAAAAATTTTTCATAATTATTTCGTAACATTTCCTCGTATATTATCAAAAATTTGGTAACAAATGCTTACTTGAAATAATGCTTTATGACTTATATAAAAGTCTTTCAGATTTAATGATGCCTCTGTGATTTTTATTGTCCCACATAAATTCTCTATTAGGTTAAGGTCAAGACTTTAAAGCGACCAATCAATATAAAGTTAACGAAATTTTTCTACGATACTTAAAAGCCGTGACGAATGTTTGAGATGGTTATCATCAATTTAAGGATATCTTAATTGGTGTGGCATTGTTTATTAACTTGTTATTAATGTAAAATCGTGACGCCATGAAATTTTATTTATTTTTAGCGTGCGCAAAATCTCTTTAATTGATGATTTTCTTATGAAGGTTTAAAGACCTTCGACGTTTTCATTTTAATTATAAATTAAAATATTATTTCGGAAAAATTAGAGGATACATTCTGAGTACCTACATAATTCGAATTAATGAACTAAGACTAATAATTAGTAATTTTATAAGTAATTAGTAGTAGCTCAAGATTTATTTCTGTTTAAATTAAAAGAGTAACCATCATGCATTAATAGTTTTTGAAAATTTTCAAAAGAGTTACTTTACGCACGAGTTTAAACCTTACTTGATGGGCTTTTTCTAAATTCCTCCAATGCAAATTAACTAAAAACTAAACTAAACTAAATCCTTATCTAGAGTTCTTTTTATACAGCCATTCTATAGCTCTTAGTAAAAAGCTAACTAGCAAGCTAACTAAAATTTCAAACTAACTCTTCAAACTGAAAAAAGTCATACAGAAATGGTACGTATATCAATGTTTTTTTTGGTGTAAAAATTTGTGTTGACCAGTGTTTTGATTATTGTGTTACTTATTAAAATAGAAGACATGGGTGGAGGTGTTATTGTTTTTTTAAGTTTGTTAATCTGCAGACATTTCAGACTGGATTTTGAGGCATTCTGAAAAAGATCTTTAAACATTTGCATAACTCGTTATGACTATGAAACGAGCTACGCCCCATTGAAATTGTTAGCGGCTGAGGAAGAGAAGGGAGGGTTCTGGTATTTTCGAATCTCAGTCGCTGTTAATTATTTGCCCATGCAGTTAGCGCCCCAATCAGAATACCGTTTTCATGCATTCAAGGGGTCCATAAAATGGGAAACCAACGGGCGTTGTGAATCACTGAAAGGGCCTTGGGGAACAATTTGCACGGCGGCGGCAGAGTTCGCCACCTTCACTTCCATTCCCGGAAAGTCTATTTATTCCCCCAATAAAAGAAAGCGCGGTCGGCTAACAGGTTTAATTAATAAATTTGTGTACTGTTGGCATTTGCAAACTCATAAAGGTACGCCCTTTCGGCCAAAACAACATTTTTACGGCATTCCGCCGATGTAATAAAAAAAAATATATATACAGCCCTTACAAGGGGGAGTCACACTCACCTCGCGAAGACGACCGGTGAAATGTATCCGCCCCCGCCCGTGGGCCTAAAGCTTAGCAAGTTAAGTTAATCGCACACTCAAGCGGGTGACGACCCTGTTTAATGCACAGGAGCCTCCGGAAGGAAAGGGCGCTTTTTTTTTATGAAGGGATGGGGATTCCTCCTTCCTCGCATAATGGCGCAATTCCTGAATAGTGTGGCACTTCCTCCACAAGTCATTTTCACTTCGTCAGAGATAAGACGAAGTGACATGGGGCGCGGAGGTGCTCCTGTTTTTTTTTTTTTTGTTTCAATCGTCCTCGGGAATTTTTCTCACTTGGGCGGTCAAATTAATCTTGGGTTTGTCGATGACCATCTTCTTCCATTGCGCCTTCTCCCGCCCCCATTTAGACTAGTCCAGAATTGGTATGGAATGCTCTTGCAAGAAAAAAACATCAAATAATAAATAAAATAAATTCGAGACGAGAAGCTCCCAAGGATTAATTTTTCATTGAGAATTTGAGACGCAAGTAGGGACGCGGGAGAACGGGGTTTGTGGCGGTGTGTGTTATTACTCTGGTCGGGATGATCCAGATTAGGAGTTATTGAGTCCGACGTTTTTTTTTTTTGATATGTAACTTATTGGGGGTGAAATTACTTCACTGCCGCGTTCGGATATTTCGAAGATATTTTTATTTCTTGATCCTTCATCCTCGTCGACGGGATTGGGAACGCTGATAAAGCAGGGATTTAGGGCATTCGTTGGAATCTTCGAGGGCTTCGGGGTGTTTCTTTTTTTAGAAGAATTTATTTTTGTTATTTATAAGGAGGTACAACGTGTACAAATTCGTCATGGGAATAACTTGATGTAAAAAAATTAAATTGCGAAAAGTCAAGGCAAATATTTCGAAATCGTCGTATTTGAGGTTTATCGCAATGTCTGGTCTAGACTGATTTTCCCCGAGGGTAAAAAGAAAAAAACAAAAACACATTGGGCTTCTTTTATGAAGAAAAAAAACTTTCTATCTACATTTTTAATAGCGAACCTAGAAATAATGATTAATAATTTGCAGGTGATACTTTTCACTTATTTAATCCACTAATAATTTTTCTTATTTCGCTAAAATTATAACAGAACTTGTATTAAATTCATGCATCTATAGGATTTACCTTTTCTCACGCAAACAGGTAAGGGTAAGGTAAGACGGAGTACTCAAGGTTTCATAGTTAAAAAACTTCGGACTAATGCTTTATTGGTCAAACCTTTGATTATCAGTCTTCTTATTGATTACTACAGTAGGAACATATTTTAAGTAGTTTAAGAATAAATAACTAAAATATTGAACATCTTGTCCCACCCAAGGGGTAAAATGGGTTACCCCTGAGAGCAAGGCGCGATTTAGCATTTTAATTTTGTAAACACAATTTCTCACTATTCTAAAACCGAAAGAAATACAAAATATAATAAGAATTAAATAACAAAAGTAGAATCACCTTAAAGGGCAAAGTAGGATAAGTAGAATCTCGTCTTTACTTACATACCCCATCTTTGCCCTTTAGGTGATTCTGCACAAAAGTTCATATACCCAAAAAATTGTTTGTAAAAATTCTAGGAATTAATTCTTATTGTTTATATAGACCTTTTAAAATAATAAAGCTTGTCATAAACACCCCTTATTTTATAAAGTAATCAAGCTACGAATTTGAAGCCATATTTAGATCCAATCAAATCAAATTAGATCAGAGCAAATAAGGCCTTTTCTAACTCATGGATTTACGATACCTTCTACTTTGATATAATTCACAACATTGATAGAGGTTGGATTGGCCACATATAATAAATATATTTTATCGATTTCGTAATTCTTATGGTTTAGGAAATTTTACGATACCCAATTTTACCTTACTACTCAATCATACCGTACTCTTTTCTATAGCTTCCGTCAAAATTTCACTGTGATTTTCAAAGCATATTTCGTTTTTAGTTTAACAAAATAAAATATACTGATTAGATTTTGTATTTATCAAAATAACCGAAAAAAGAAATTAATTGAAGTTTATACAATCCGCCATATACACTACTATCAGTATTTTCTTATATGCATTCTTTATTGATACGTTTCAATCAATGACTAATTTTACATTTAATATAAAAAATTCTACGAAATTCCTGAATAATATTCTTAGCTTCAACAGTTGTCCATTTGCTTTTGGTACTTTACAGAAGAGATATGTGAACATTTTGTGACGCATATCTTTGATATTCCATTCTGTGTACGTTCCAAATAATTTTATCGTGTTCTGCATAAGTGACTCAAATTTAAAGAATTCTTTTTTGTGTTTATATATACATATGTTCAATCGCATGAGGTTTTTATTGATTTGTAAAAAAAAACTATGCAAAACATATGTAAATATTATCACTATCGCAGAAATATCTTTGGTATTACGAATATGCGCTTCAAGAATGTCAAAGTACGCATCTTATTCAAATTAATTACAATTCACAAGCAAGAGTAGTTATAGTGGGTAAAAACATCAGAATTGTGTGCTTGACTACAACAAAAAATAATTACTTTTTAATATTTGTCGTTTTTAAAACTGGGAATTAGTTGATTTTAAAATTTTTAAGTTCTAAAGAATAGACAAATGTAACTAAAAGGGTACATAGATACTGCTAGCCTAATAGTTATAGTTATAGTTAGTTTATAATTCTAATAGTTAAAAAAATTAAATAATAAATAAAATACTTGTAACCCAAATATGGTTAATTTTAATAAATTCGTTGTAAAAATATAAGAATGAATTAATCCCTTTTAACAAGAAAATTATGATTTATGAGCATTGAATATCGATATTTCTTATTTAATTTGTGGCGATAATTAACAATTCTTTTAGTAAATTACACTATAATGAGGTGCTCATTAATCCCTCCTCCTGAGCTTTTATATTGAGTTTTGTCAATTAATGCTGTTCATATTAAAACAAAAGTGGGCTTGGATGATTGTTTTTCAGTATTTTGGTCTTATCGTTTCCAGATTAAATTACTAACAGATTGCCATCATTCATGAATAACTATTATGTAATTAGTTCGTACCTATTTTATTAACTATTTCAAACCTTTTAATTGTAATTCTGTTTTCGTCAAACAACTCTCCAAATAGTTACGATTAGTCATTTTATTTGTCCTAGGTGTAATTACATAGACACACTAATCATTCTCATAATGTTACGAAAAAGGATTGATAGATAGTAGATTAGGTTAATTAGTGCTTGATTATGTCTAACTACTGAACAAAACTAAAACACTGTAAGATCCCTAAGAATACTTTTCCCATTTCGACCTTAAGGACCTCTTCAGTGATGTAACCTTATCATGCTATCTTTTAATTTAGACGATTGTAACTATCAAGATGTCTTCAAGATAACTCTTGTGAGGTGGAAAGCTCAACCATTCCTCGAGTTATGTAGTTTGTGTAACAGATAACTTCTACTCACTAAGTGCCTTTGTCACGCATCCGTCTGCCAAAAAGGTAAACATATGATGACCTGACCATGTTAAAGTGATATCACTTGAATTTCCGGTATATGTCTAGTTACTTTAAAACTCGCATAGTGAGGAATGCGCCCCTAAATAGCGAACTATATCGTCTAGAGTCGATCAGCTCAAATAGTCCATTAGAAGCTAATTACGCAGCTCAGCGGGCACTGAGCCCCATTTGAAGCCGTGGTTTCTTACTACTTTTGTGACCTGGCTAATGAATTTTCGCCCGTTGTTCTATGATATCTAATTAATCACGCTGCTCAGACGTCCAAAGATCTGTATCGGGACTAGTTCGTTTTTCTTTTTTTCTTTTTTTTTGTTAATTACAATCCCTTGGGGCTCTTCTCGAATGACCCCCACGCGACTACATGCCCATGACGACGACGGACGTTAACGTTTCGTGGCCGCGTACGTGCAGTCGATGCGGCGAGCCACTCAATCACAATCAGCCCCAATCGGTTGCGACGCTCGCAGATCTATTTAAAACATGTCTCCGCGGAGGAGCACCCATGGTTTTGGTCCCCGTTAATCCCGTGGGTTTGTTGGAAACGGGAGTGATCCATAACTGGCGATTTATACCGCAATTAAAAGTCATACTCACGTGTCCCCGCCCAAGTCCAATGTCGTCTCGGCCACCGTTCCCGAGTTCAACGACTGCCGGGTATGGGAGACAATTGTCTCTGATGGCAGGTGAGGGTCTTAATGAAGAAATTTTCGTGCCCGCGCCGAGATGTACCATCTCCCGGAGACTTAAGACAAGCGACAATGTACCTTTTGCTTCCTTTTCTTATTCTTCAATTTTCTCAGCTTCAGAATCTAGTTTAGAAAGATCTGCTGATAACATACTAAAACTGTTTAAGAACACAAAAAACAAAATCCGAGAGAGCTGAACCAAGTTATATTTGAAAATTCATACAATTTTAGTTATAAGCCAGAAGTTTTGGTTTAGTTTTTCCTCAAAATTTTTGAACATTTTGATTTTAATAGAAATTTCTTCCCTCCAAGACGTATTTTACGCAAATACTCTACATAATTTTTATTTATATATGTTTCTTTTTAAATGTCTATAAAGAAATTTTAAGAAGACGTGGTATAAACTTTCTTGGACAGAATAAATTTAAAATAAACTAACAGTGGTCAAAATGACCCACTTGGCAAATAAAATAAAATGCTACTTTGTAAATAAATGAAACTAAATAAATAAAATAAATGAAATAAATAAAATTTTGGTATATCTACCATAAGTACCATAATATCCAAAATCTTAATATAAATTTATAGTGTTTCAAACCAAACGTTTATTTCGATATTTGCCTGTTCTATCACTCTGCCCGTCTGTATGTAGCAGTTTTTCTCAGAAAATAGACATACCATCGACTTAAAATTTAGCACAGTTAATCAACTAAAAACTATAACAATGAGAAAGTAAAAAGAGTCTGAAGAGAAACAAGTTTCTTTTACACTATTCATAACAGAAGCTTTTATGGATCTTTTAAACCTGTAGCATTTATAAGACTTATTGATTTATGCACTTAAAGAAAAAGTACTTTTAAGTTAAAATATACCAATTTTCAACAATTTTTATCGTTAATTTACAAGTAACTGCTTACTGGTTATTATTATTAATTTATTGTTGCTGATTATTTTAACTACATTTTAAGTAAAAAGTAATAAAACATTACCATAAACTAGTTAAGTCGGATTAATTGCGTTTGGTGGTAGGCGAGTAATTTTATACACTGGTCTGTAACATTTTTGCCTTGAACATTAGACAGGTTAATATTATAAAATTTGTTCTGTAGATTATAAATCCGAAAATGAAAATGTCCCATCACATGGTCATATTTCAATGGTCATATTTTGGCAATTTTTGAAAACTTATTAAAAACTAGTGGATCATTGAGCGAATTAGAAGCATAACTTTAATAAAAGATTAAATCCTTAAATATATTTATAAACAATATTAAAATTTGTTTACGGAATAAGTTTTTTATGAATCTATCCTCAATGCCTAAGAAATGAACTAAGTGAGTATTTTGGGAAGAGGAATCCAACAAAAAACTTGACTTTTAAACAAATCTTGATAGACTTGACAAATAACTGATATTATTTATATAAATCAGTTAAATAAATGAGCTTTATTTTGACATATATTTCGAGTTTCAGGAACATCACTTTATTTTTAAATAAATTCTGAAAAATGCCCAAAATACAGGTTTTTCAGTTTTCAATCTCATGTTTCTCAAAAACGTGATATGTTAGAATATTTTCATGCCTGCTGGTTCTGATAATGGGGTAGCCCTCCTATAACACGGTAGATAGGCTCCTAGAAAATGTCGTGTACAAAATATAGGAATGGGTTCCGAAAATGTGTGTAACACAAATAAAAATCACCAATACAAAAATCCACCAATTAAGCACTTAAAAGACAATACACTAGACTAAGCTCAAAATATAATTTAGCAATGAAGCAGCACGCAGCAAATTCAACATTTTTCTCTAATCATTCTGTATTTTTTCATTGAGTTGTGTTTTAGGCCTTAATTACAAAAAAAAAAAAAAAATATCAATTTGAGGTAATGTAAGGGGTACTTCCTGAATTTTACTTTATATTTGCCTAAATACATTTATATATTTGCAGGTAAATAGATAGTGCGTAATTTAGTTTTACAACAGTCTTATAAGATGGTTTTCACAATTTCAGTACCCTGTTAGAACGAAACCGTGTTATAGGTTGCTGCCTTATACGAAGATTTGCTCAATTTTGTTATCGTGTTATTTTTATGTTTTGTTGTTAAAACTTCGTATTTAATTATGACTATATCTTTTTTTAACGATGGGATCAAAAAAAAGAACTATATCTAAATTTTTTAATCTTAACCGAGTTTATTATAACGAAGTTTTACTGTACTTACTAAATATAATCAACTAGAAAAAATTGTAAAGATATTTCAAATTGGTTTTATTCAAATTATTATTGTTCTCTTTTCAGACGTTAGAAGATGCACAAAGAAACCACAACCCATGCTAGATGAGTGCTAAAAATCTAAGCAGTCGACACTTAAAGACCTACGAAAAGTTCAAGATTCGCGGAAGACGTTCGACGAGCTGAAATTAGCACGGATAAAGACGGTCGGTCGTCGGTCGGTCGACACACACTACACCGCACTCCCCCGCACACAGCTAAAAAATTTTCAATTCATCATCTCAACATTTTGTTTAGCTGGCGTGTGCCCGGCAAAGATCATCTCATTTTGGGTGATACATCACCCTTCGGCGTACCGACTGATTTAATTGCACATCATCATCTCCGAAGATGTTCACCAGACGAAATTGGCTCCTGAGATGCAGCATCCTGATCAACATTGCTGTTGTGCTGTACATCTGCAGCCATGTGATGATCGGCGGCGGGAATAATTTTGCGACGGGACCGGCTTACTTTATTCAGGAGGATGTGCCCAAAATTCGTCAGATGACCACTTTGGTGGACAAAAAGGATGAGTCGAGGGTCAAAGAGCAGGTTTGTATCTCATCTTATTTTGTTAAACTTAAGTAAGTAAAAGCGATATTGTTTTGATTATGTCCGTATCAATGATGCGACATCTTCCCACCGACTTATTTGAGATGTGAAATGCTGCAACTGATTGAAATGCAGACGGCGCACATCGGCAGTTTTTGCTGGAGCCGCAAAGGCCTTGATTTCGGGTTAAAGAAAAGAAATACTGCGGGACTACGGCAAAGAAATTGTCTAGACTTTTGGCTAAGTTTTTGCACGAATGTTTGCCCGCGTTGATTTACATTTCTAAGATCAAAATCGAAATGTAACGGCTGCTCGAATGTATCTATAGATTTTCTATAGATTTTAGATCCGGTCACGTCTTTTACACTATGCTAAGTGGATTTGTCATTCAAGAATTTAGTTGCGCCCTCAGCAACATATGATGCGAAAACTCGCAAAACGGCTTATCGCCTTTAAAACGTTCCTGCTCGCGAATTGGTGCGAGGTGGTACCTGGAGGTAACAATCTGTTTAATTATATACCGTGTCGGTCTTTCGTAGAATTATTGAAATTTGGGGCTTTTAAGCAAATTTGTTCTGTACTCTGCGGGATGTGCTATTTAGCACACATAACACGCGAATTGCTTTTAAGTTATTTTTTTTTTTATTTATACCGCGTTTTACCCTGAAAAAGTGCAAAAAATACAGATTAAAACAGAACAATAGCCGAATATATCTAGATTTATCTTGTTGATGCAAATTCGGTTAGTTAGAAACATGTGGGCATGCTTATCTTAGTTTGAGAGATGGGAAAGAATTGGGCTGGGGTTCTTCTATTTTAAGAATCTTTAATGTCTCAGATTGTGGTAATATTTATGATAATTGCAAGTGTGAAATCATAAATTTTTTAAACTCATACTTTTCGTACCAGGACAGGCGAAATGTGGTTGAAAAAGCACGATTATTTCAAAACATTGTCGACTATGGCAATAATTTTAGCACTAGTCGGCGGATTTTAAACGTGGAAAGTGATATGAAAAATACTAAACATATTGAACAGTAAAACGCAACCTATAGTCTCGTTAATGCCACAAATTTTAAAATGTTGGCGATGAAATATTTCTTTGAGACCCCTCCACACGACCTAACTTAACTAACCATATGCTACTGGACGTCGTTTTTTAGAAGAGCTGCCGAAGATCGGCTATAGCAGCTTCAAAATTCATTATTTTTACAAATAAAAATATGAAAATAAAGTTAAAAGTTACCACAATACGTATATAAATTTTTGCATTAATAAATTGAAATGTCTATCCAGGCAAAATTCATTAAAAATCGTTCCTGACTGTGTAGTACCCCTTAAGAGAAATTTAATGGTACTTCTTTATAAAAATATAAGGCCCTAAATTGCATTATATATTGATTGAATATAAAGAAAACAAGTTTATTATTATTTGATAAAAGCTATAATTGTTATCATAGGATGATCCCTTTCAGCAGGACATCCAAATTTCCCTTAAGGATGACGAGCCTCAAAAATTCGAGTTGAGGCCACAGCCACAGCTGGAATTGAAGCGATCCGAAAGCGATAATTCAATGATAGTAAACGACGACTCTGCTGGGGCGACTCAGACACAGCAGGAGCACGATGTCGAGCCCCAACCAAAAGAACTCCCAGAGGTTCCGCACGAAGAGAAGCGTTTTGAGATTCCCACAGATTCAAACTATGTTCCACCAGAAAAAGTTCCAAATGAGCCTTCTGGCCAGCAAACATCACAGTCGCAGCAGCAGTCACAGTCGCAGTCACAGCCACAGTCGCAACCTCAGTCGCAGTCGCAGTCGCAGTCGCAGCCTCAGTTGCAGCAGCAGGAGCCGGTAACATTTGTAAATAACACCAACACCGATGGATATGTACCGACTGGTGACGAAAAGGATTTCGAGGATCGTCTAAAGTCAATTCTAAAATGCCACGATCGCAACTATGTCCCGGAGACGCTACAACGTGGCGACTTTTGGGTGCTTAAAAATTATGTACGCGCCGACCATGGCGAACTCAAGTGCCACGATACAATTACTTACACAACACACGCTGATTACACATTTTTAGATAACTTAATTCCGTTGCTTGAAAGGTAGCTAAATTCATTTCAATTCACATCCGAATGATCATTTCAAAATTTCTTATCCTTTCAGATGGAATGCACCAATTAGTATAGCCCTCCATGGCCCCGGTGCAGACTTCGCCCCCACTATTAATTCTATAAAATACTTAAGAGACTGCCTGCCCGAGAGTAGTTTAGTGCGACACTTTGTCACTTTTCATATTTATTTTAGTACGAAACATATCCCAAAGAATGTTCCCAAGTACGATAAAGTGCTGGAACCGGCGGCTAATTGCACGGTGCCGCCACCATTTGTTAATGTTTCATCAGGACAATTATACAAAACGCAAAAGAAGCTTCTCTATCCTGTCAATGTAGGACGAAACATTGCTAGAGATGCTGCTTTAACGCATTTCATTCTTGCTAGCGATATTGAACTTTACCCGAATCCAGGTCTGGTTAAAAAATTTTTAGAGATGATCACAAGAAATGATGTCAATCTCCAAAGAAAGAATCCTAGGTGAGTAAAACCCTACATACAAAAGTAAAATTACATTAAAGTAATTAAGTAATAAGCTAAAATCGTTAAAAGTTGTTTTCTATAAAATCATCATCAGATCATTTCTATAAAATGCTTTTTATGTATTGCGGGTTCTAAAACAAGAAAGGGCTAAAATTTAGAAAACCCCGAACATTTCGGAAAATTCAACTCACAAGTTTTTCATATTTTTTATATGTTAATTTAACTCAAAAATATTATCATGTTTTACTTTTTTTATCACAGTTCTCTTAAATCATGGATAGTAGAGAATGTTAGTTTCCTAAAATAAATTGTTGAAATTATATAAAAACAATCCAATTTTACATAAAATAAAAAATTTCTTTCAGGGTATTTCCTCTTTCGATATTCGAAGTCGAAAGCTCTGCGCCAGTTCCAAAGGATAAAACAGAATTGCAAGATCTTCTTAAAGTTGGGAAGGCAATTCCTTTCCATAAACGAGTCTGTTCAAGTTGTCATGGGGTCCCAAAATCTAAGGAATGGATGGCAGCCAATGAAACTGAAGAGTTGGGAGTGTTCCATATTGGAAAAAGGGTTGGCTATTTTGTCCATTGGGAGCCTATTTACATTGGTACACACGCAGACCCTCACTACGACGAACGATTGAGTTGGGAGGGGAAAAGTGATAAAATGACTCAGGTAAGGAAAATTATCATTTGTAATATTAAAAGCAGTGATTAAAGCAGAACTATAACAAAATGTCTAGGAAAGTAGAAGAGAAAAAATACATGTCATTTTCCAGATTTAAGGCTATCCAACCAAGTTTAATTTTATTTCGCAATTACAACAATGTCCTAATATTAATTCTATTTTTGCGTTTTAATGTTGAACTAACGTTTTGAACGTTTATATAATCAGCTGCAAAACGACGTAATCAACAGATGTTTGAGTTCTTTAAACAAATGCGTCAACAAAAAGCCGGTTTTGTTTTGAAATACGTAAATATGTAGCTAAATAAATAAATGTGCTTTCACATTTATCGATTTGTGAACAAGAAAAATTACAGCATTTAGAGTTGCTAATACTAATCTAAGATATTAATTTTTTTTTCCGAATATTTTACTTATTAGACACACAATCTCGAATCAAAAGTATCGACATTATCAAGATTATGATCGAATAAAAAGAATCGGATGAAAAGTATCGATATTACATAAATAATATCGATTCTTTGCGACTATTGAGCTGAAATATTGAAACAAAGTTGAAACCAATCAACTGTAAATCGCTATCGAAGTATTTGTTATTAGTAAAATTATAGAGCGTAAAATATCGACTAAAACAGTAGTGGTATCGAATAAAAAGTACTCGATACCAAAGATGAAAATGGAATCATAGATGCAATGGGAGTTTAGATTTTGTATACTCTTTTGAAATTCTTTGTTTAAGTTTAGTGATTATGGTTTGGCGAATCATTCTCGATTGATAACTTTATAAATCAAAATTGTTTAGATAAAACTTGAATCATGTCTTCACAGAGAATACGGTGTAACTATTTTATTATCTTTTTCGTTTTGCTCCTACTAGCTGCTTTTCACTATCTCAGTAAATTTGATTTGTAATTTAGTTTGAAAACAAAAAAAAAACCAAACATGTTCTTTTCTTTTCAGGGTTATGCACTGTGTGCGCTTGACTACGAATTTCACATCCTGGACAACGCCTTCCTAGTCCACAAGCCAGGAATAAAAGTACTAAAAAAAGATCCGCGACGAGCAATGCTTGCCGCAAAGACCAATCAACTAATTAAGAAGATCATCTATCCAGAGTTGAGGATAATGTACGGCACAAGAAAGGGATGTGCCGTATAGTAATTGTGATAAATATCCTTTCCTACACTACCGAGAAAAGGATATTTATCGGAATCGTAAAACTTATAAACTTCCTTTTATTCCCTCATTTATGCTTAGGTAGGATTTTTAAAATGAACATGAAAACATAAAACAAAAAAACAAAAAAAAAAATATTAAAAAAAAAAACAATTGAATAAATTGAAAAATAAGACTTCCGCGCGGTCGCAATATGCACCATCCGTGACGGAATAGTGTTCCCAGAACCATTAATAATAGGAGGCGGGCCGAGAATTGAGCTATTTTAAGAAAACAACAAAATTTCTTGGTGCCTCTATTCCACTTTGTGGGGCAGTCGTTGCTACCCAAAAAAAAAAAAAACAATTATTTTTTTTTTTTCTTAGCGAAAACTATTTAAGGATCAAATGTGCTGTAATTCTTCTTAATTACGGTAAGAACGCGAACAATGAGACATAAAAGATGAAATTTATTTATTAGAATTTTCCCATCGAGGTGAGAGGGTGGTAGAATTTTGGAGTTATTTTTTTACGGCCATAGGCCGAAACCTCTTTCCAGTATTCCTTGACGGATATCCGTTTAGGAGGTTTTACCTTTTCTTGTATTATATTTTAAGTGCAATCATCGTTAACGTTTAACCATTGCTTACTAGCGAATCTCTTAGTAAAATCCCTTAAATTTGATACAAAAATTATTAACTGATAAAAATTAGTGATTACATTCATTTAAATGTAAAGCATTCGGTTTGCAATCGATATATAAATTTACAAATTTGTTTTAGGTCTATCAAAAGCTAGTGAAACAAAAGGCGAAGGTGAATAAAAATGATACTACAAATTGAGAACTAAAATTTCTTACAATTAGATACGTTTGTCTAGTCTATTTTTGTACATCGTAAATTGTTGGTAAAGAATGAAAAGTTTCTATCTGCTAGAAATTCTATTGCGAAACGCATGAAGGTAGGATAATTTTAGATCATATTTTACCTTTAAAAATTATTATAATATTGAAAGCTTAAATATCGACCACTAAATGGAAAAAAACGTTGTACCTAAATGAAATTTTCACGTTTAAATTACGTTTTGAACGCAAAACAATTTGTGGTGAGGAGTAATGAATTTTCAGAAATCAATTACAATTTAAAAATTCAACTTTTAGCGCTTACGATGTTTATTTCATTTAGGATTCGATATGAAGTGAACCTATTTGAAATATTTAAAATTATTTAATAGTTTTAATATTCGAATAGTTTGGCTAACCGTTCAGAATTTGAATTTTTGTATAAACATAAAAAGAATGAAATGTAAATGCGTATAAATGAATTTTGTATCTAGTCCTTTGCTCATGCTAGGCCTTTATACATCACACCTTATAATTCATATATATATATATAGATATATATTAGCCTTTATTTTGAACATCTACTTAGTTACTAGAACAAAACTTACATCTAATAGATGTTAGAACTCCAAATAAGAATTGAAGTTGAAAAATTTTATTGTATTTGTGCGATAACCCTTTATTTTTAGTTTTTAGGACAGAAATTTAAATATTTTTATAACTATTATTTTCGATTTGATATTGTTTAATAATTATTTATAATAACTTTAAATTTTCTGAGAATGTTTATTTGATTTCTCATCTTTGTATGCATTTATAAAAAATAGCAATTTTTCATTATTGTCGAATTTGTGTTCAGTACATTAAAACATTTATAAATTATAAATTTTATTGTTTTAGATTTAAGTAATTATCAACTTTTTGTACGGAGTTGTAACATCGAACAGATCCTCTAATTTTGATATTGTCAGTAGATTATGAAACAACTTTTAAATTAAATTGGAGACACTTATTTAAGTGTCCTAATTTATTTATTTATTTATTTTTTTTTTGACTATAATACTCCAAAAAGTGGTATTAAAAAAATAAAAATTAGACATAAATTTTGTTTAAAAAATTTACAGTATTTGTTATAAACTTTCGAATCCTCTAAGCATGACACAACATTACATACCAACTTTATGTTAAATATCTCGAATAAAAATAATTTTGATTTATCCTCTTAGTTTAAGTTACCAAATTATTTTGCATTTATAGTGCCCCATAAGTTCCCTCTTACTAAAATTAGATGTAACTAAATTATTTTGTATAATTTCCCCTTTTCCCCACTTTCTAGTGTTTAGTTTAAGAAAACATCCATTCATTTAGATATATATATAAAAAAACAAAATACCCTTAAAACACTTCTACCATTTTCTCACCTCGATCCAATGCGGTGACTTATTTAACAACAACAAATAAAACATAAATAAATTGATTAAAACCGTGCACAGTCCGAATGAATTGAAAATTATAAATGAAAGCGTTAGAAAGCGTATTGTAAAAAGGAGAAAAGATAAAAAGTGATAAAATCTTAGCGATAAGCCTAGGCTTAAGATAACATTATTTTTCTAGTGTTAACAAAAGCGTGTTATTTAGGGAAAAAAAAAACGAATTGAATGAAACTATGAAAGATTTAATAAATTTATACAAAACGAAAACGCTGAACAGTCATATTTTGGGTTTTGAAGGTTTCACAGGGTGGTTTAATTTTAAATATCATTCCACTTCAGCTGAGGTTTGAAAGCCTTTTTTATATAGCCCACAAAATACGGAGCAATGCCATTACAAAAAACTGATAAATCTATCGATTCACCCGGCTCGATGATTTTAAATTTTCAGGTGATATAAATGAGATGAAATAATCTAACCCCACTCCTAATGCGTTATTGGAGGGGGGGGGGGGGGGGGCAAAGACAAAAGCCTTAAAGTGTCATCCCACAGAAGATATTCATCAGAGGCCAAAAAGGCCTTCAAACAACAA
Source organism: Philonicus albiceps (assembly GCA_963969385.1). Classification (NCBI taxonomy): domain Eukaryota; kingdom Metazoa; phylum Arthropoda; class Insecta; order Diptera; family Asilidae; genus Philonicus; species Philonicus albiceps. Next base: position 7,909,464 of record OZ017775.1, read on the forward strand.
CCCTTCTTCTGATACTGACCGCATACGAGCTCACCACGAAAAAGCCCACCATCCAAAAACCCACCACCCGGCCTAGTGGTAAACAAATGGCGTGCAATTTATGAAAGACGGGGGTGCGGCTCATTGACTTGTTGCATGAATGGGCAAAATCAATGGTCATATATGCCACTGGCTAGATATGGTCATTGTTTTCGAGTGAATTAGAGGAGCCCGAACCCTTTGGGCTCTAATGAGAAATTTTTCTTTTGTTTACCAAACAGGTGGAGAAAGGTATGGAGGTATACCAAAAACAATTGATTTGGAGGGATAATGGCCCCGGTTTGAAGCCCTCTTGAATAGGTGTGTTGTGGTGGCGATGATTTATAACATCGAACAGTCCACTCTAAAAGACAAATGGGCAGCAATGAATATTTTCGAACCTTTTTATTGTATCACCTTAATAAATATTTCGTCTCTAATTTGTGGGTATATAAAAAATTTATTAGGCGTCGATCCAAACGATCTGTCGCATGTGATGAATTTCATTAATTAGTTTTTAGCAAATTTCTCATTTTAGTAATTTACTTTTAATCTAAATAAAAATTTTTAATAAGTTTTATAAAATTTTGTTTTATTTTCCATCTATCATATCCTCATATTCCTTTTGACATCATAAAAATATTATGAGAGATTAAAATGTAATTCGTATGAAAACTTTAGTACTTTAGTAAAGAAATACTTTTAAAATACGGAATATTTATGAATTTTACCAAAACCAAAATGTTACGTTTGGAAAGTATAGAGCCCCTTCTTTCATTTATTTTCATGGATTTAAAACATTAACAAACTTTTCGCATCGTGTGGGTTTAGTGCATTAGTTAACTCTATTCTAAAATTTAGATTTCGGACTAATTCCATCACCTTGAGGAGGAATTACTCATGGACCAGCATCAGTAGACCTAGCTAACTTTTCTCTTCACTTAGCAGGAATATTAGGAGCTGTAAACTTCATTACTATACTTTACTATAATTAACGATCTCTAGGAATTTCCCTGGATCGAATACCTTTATTCGTCCGAATTTACCCATATTAAAAATTTTCAACAAATATTCAAAAACAAACCTTAAAATTCAATGCCTCAATCCCATCGCATCTCTTTTGAAGCACTACTTATAAAAATTTGAGCAAATTGTAAGAGTTATGCTTTGAGGTCAGCATTGAACGCAAATCCATAGTTTGTTACAATAAATAATAGGCCAGTACGAAACATTTCATGTTCGAGTTTAAATCGCACTTGGCTGGTTGTTTTTCTAGCCTAGACAGAATATTCCAACGTAACTAATATTTTAAGGCTTTTAGGATAAATCTCTATTCTTTTAATTTAATAAAAATCTTTAGAACTTTTCACAAGAATAAAATATTTAGGCTTTGAATTAGTTTTTCCTTTTTTTGCCAGCATTTCTCTTTTACACTTTCCAAACATAAAACTCATCATTTCCATAGGTATAAAAATTTTTCTGAAACGATAGAATTCCGTCTGCAGTTATTGGTTTAAATAAATTCAAATTGTTATTTCTTTAGGTTTTCCATTAAAATGTAACCGTTTTAAAAAATTTATAAACATTTAAAACATGTGAGATCTTCAAAACTCCAATTATGCACTTTAAACAAAACACCTTGGACCTATCACAGCAATCATAAAAACACAAAAAACATTTAATTAAATAATTGTAAAATAGTAAAATAAAATAAAATAAAAAATAATTAATAGTACCTATAAAAAATTCAGTTAGTATTAAAACAAAAAAAGCAATTTTTGTACTTAGCTAGCAAAACAATTTGAAATTATCATCGGAAAAGGCACTTTTTCGCAACTATAAAAAATAAATGAAATAGTAATATAAAAATTTATTGTAATAATAGAACCAGAAACGAATTTCACGTTAAATATTTAACAATATGACAATTTTCCATTTACTGCAAGCAAAGCGCAACAAACATAAATTAAAAAATAAAACAAAACAAAAAAATAAAAAATTCTCGCCAAAATATATAAGTATGGCTTTTCGAAATTGTGTTAAACAGTTTTTTTTTTTTATAAAATACTTAACATTAAAAAACAAAACAAGCCTCTTTGATCTGGATTCAAAAATTAAAACCCAATTTGTAAAAATAAACTTAACTAAAAGTAGACAAAGAATATAAACTTTCAGTGGAAATCGAACCGAAATTATATAAATTTATCTTTTTCTTTAATTGGGATCTAACTAAAAATTTAATTTTAAATATGATGACTACAATAAAATTTTAATTTTAAATTAAATTTGAATTCAAGAAATAAAATTTCTTCTTTGATGATCAAGGTGACAAATAAATTGCTTTGGTAATACGAGTAATATTTGATCTTAGATGAAAAGTGCCTTAAAAGTTTTTGAAGATCTCTAAGATTAATAGGATTAGAAAATTCAAAAATCTCTGAATGAATGAAGAGAAACCAATTTAGATACAGCCATTATTATACTCAATAATGTTACTTTATAAGGAAGAAGATGAATAAAATTTCCGTTTTGTAATAATAAAGGTTTTTTTTTTGCTTATCATTAAATAAATTTTTTAGTAATAAATACACAAAGAGAAATCTTTAATGCTATCACAGTCAGTTTGTTATATTTGATATATGGATGGATTGTATGTAGGAAACGCTTTGCTTTTTACCTCCCACAAAGAACACCCTCAAATGAACGTAAAAGTTTTTAGGAGGTATGCTCACTTAAGTCCTTATAGGCCTTTGTAAGGACATTGCAGGTGCTCTCATTCGAAAGAGAATTAAAGTACCTTTCCAATGATACCTCTGCGGCCGCTCAGTGTGCCAATTTAGAGTGGGCTTTTCCCTGGCTATATTAATTAATTTTGCGAGATCTAGTTAACATCGGTTTGATCGAAAAACTATAGAAAAGTTTCCTATAAATTAGTTACCCCGACAATATTCAGTAAATAAAGCATCACCAGCAATCTTCGGCGATTTCAGCCTCTGATTATTCAACCAGCAATATGAAATCGTCCACAAATTTCTGAAATTCATACCAAGCAATAATTACTGCAACGAATGGTTTAACAAAAGTTTCATTAACAGCAAGTTATTTCTATTGTACAGCAGATTTTAACTTACGCTGAAGAAAAGAGAAAACATCATCGTCCCAATTAAGGCCTATCTACAGAAGTTTCAGACTCAAGTTTTCTGTCTCTTCATCAAAACTCTCCCAATCAAATCTTTCGTAAAATTCACCTAATCTTTTCTTATTTATCGTCCCGTGTCCGGTAACTGGAAGGAGTGCATTTTCTTCATATTTTATATATTTTTTATTAAAATTACTCAACTATAGGAAATTTTCCTATACCTCACTTGCCTAGGATACGTTTTTCAATGTAAAAGTTATGGGGATTCAAATTAAAAAAAATACAAGTAATCTTTTCCATTAATTTAACACTTTTAACTTCTACATTTGGAAACCGATTCGAATAAGTGAGGTACTTTTGAAAAGGTACTTTTATCCCTTTTGAATAAGCCCCCACTCAATATCCTACGATATCCTTAGAAGGTATTAAATGACCACAGCTCCTAAACCTAATGAAAAGAAAATGGTTTTAAATAGTTCATTTCCTGTACTATTAAAAACAAGAAAGCAAACAAAATTTCACTCATTGTAGACTGTAGGGTAGAAATTATTCTACAGTTCATGATTTTATAAAACGCTTTAATACCAGAAAACAGGTGGAAAATAAGCCTAAAACAGCGCACAATAAAATTTTTACCGAAGTGGGTGATCAATATTTAGTAAGAAAAAAACCAAATCCTTTCTTAACTGCCCCCAGGATAGCTGCTGTTGTTAAAAATGAATTGGGGAAAAAACCGAGTCCATCAACAATAAAAAATGTGCTCCATAAGGCAAATCAACATGGAATAAAAGCTAGACAAAAACCTTTCATTATTAAACGAAATTAGGCCCGAAGATTGGGGTCGGATGGTAAGCCCTATGTGTGGAGGAAATTAAATAAGGTGTTGTATCTGAAGAACCTAAAACCAACTATCATGTGTGACGACGGACTAGTAATAGTGTGGGGTTCGTTTTCAGCCGCTTGGCCCAGGATGTCTTAATTTTATTAATGGAATTATGAAACATAACGTGTATCTTAACATTTTAAAAGCAAATTTACCACAAAGCGTAAATAAACTTTCTCTTGTTGATAGCTGGAAATTTTATCAGGACAATGATCCAAAACATAAAGCCTACAAAGTACGTTCCTGGCTTCTTTCTGGTGTCTGGGTTTGGTTTGGATCGACAGTACCTTTAAAAAATATAAAATCAGAGAATATGTGCAGTACTAAGTAACTAAGAAATGTAAATCTTTAGTAAGGTCGTCGACTCATGTATTAAAACCGATTAAAAAGTGTTTTTTTTGTGAAATTTAAGTTAAGATTTCAATCAATATTTCTTTGAACTGCATTACTACGAATTGCGTAAAATTCCAATAACATTTCTTAGATAAACCACAAAATTCTTCCTCGTCGTTTAAAGTCCCAAATACCTCCAACCTTCGCTTTATTCTAATCAGTCACACCTTTTCATAGTACCGAAAGTATCTAAGAAAATGACTAAGAAAGCTGACGACTCAATTTACTTAACCAACTCTTGTGTGTATTTATTATTTATTTTCCTCTTTTTGTTTTTTTTATATTTCTCCATGCATCCGCACGAAGTATGCAAATTACTTACAAAACTCTTGCATTCGGCCCGTCCTCGAAGACGTAAAGCTCTGCAGAAAAGAAGTCAATTTGGTTGCAGTGTTTTCATGCTGAAAACACCGTTTAAAATGCGACACTCGTGGGGCCCATTAGAACCATGACTCGGTTCTCCGGCTATTGCATACTAAGCATCTTAATAACTCTTCCGTCTTAAAGATAAACGGACAGATTTAAGTTGTACGTTTTTAAGATTCTTGTGATTTTTGCGAAATTTTTTTTTTTAAATATAAAACGGTCAAGTGTAAGTAAATTCAAAGATTAAGGGTCGTTTTCGTTATGTTCATAAGAAAAACAAATAGTTATCATAACTTTTATAATTCTCGAAATAGGAAAGAGTAACTTTTTGTATCATACTACCATGCAACTTAAGAAATATGGTTACCTATGTGAATTAGAAAGGTATTTAATTAATAAGTATAAAATTCATGAGTATGAAACCCTCTAGAATATCTACATTGGCGCCAAAATATTTAAATTTAAACATAAATTTTTACTATTCACGAAGAAAAGCAATATAACATCTCTAGCAGGTATTTCGTATATTTCCTGGAAAATGTCAAGGATCAATGAAAAAGATCTGATCGATGACTTGGTGATAGTTGAAGAATTAGCCAAAAATAAAAAAAATAAATAAATGTAAAACATCTTGAAATATGCTAAATGTAACTGGCCCAAATCATGCGAAGAAGACAAATCATTATCCAGTGACCTTTAAGGACTGTCTCACTTCATTTCTCAAAGTTTTAAATATTGAAGATTAATTTGAAGATCACACCTCTGCACCGTGGTGTGCGATCATCGTGCCAATCGACACCAGTCGACATCTTCGTCGGTGTCGTCGTCGTCGTCGTCGTTACCGCCTATTCCTCATTTGCAAGTTACGTAAAATGTTAACAACGATGGGGGATCACAGCCCCTCACCTAGATCTTTTCGATCTGTGACTTTTGTTAACCTGGGACTTACCTGGGCAGAGCATCTTCGAGATCACGTTAACATCGATTTCAGTTAGTGCTAAACGGTCGACCAAGCTGGCATATATTTTCGCGCGCTTAAAAAGTTATTTTTATATTTTTATTTAATAATTAAAAAGGATCTTGTCCATTCATCATGCTGAAATTTGCCCCGCTGGCTGTGATCACTCTATTCGTTCTTGCCCTACAAGGTGGGTGGAATTTAAATAATAAATTTACATAAAATACGAAACCAATTTTGGCTGTAATATATTTTGTCCTATTGTCGCATTTTGATGGCATCACTGTTGTTCGGAGAATTTTGTAAGATATTGGCTAAGAAGTGTCGCACGTTCGACTTTAATTAATTTGTTTGATTGGTTTCTTTAACCTGTTTTCATACATAAATCACAAATCGTTGTTTATTAGGATCCGGTTGGTTGGACGTTATTTGTGTAAACGACTTTAAGATATTTCTTTTATAAAAGTGTTTTGCTTTAACTTCAGGACTGACCTTATTTATTTTTATTGTAAATTTACCCTCTACTATAGGTCATCTGGTATGATAATAATGTTAGGCCTGTTTTAATATTAAAGTGAACATATTTCTAGCACAATTAAATTTTATTTACGAAAAATGATTTCCTTATTTTGTAAATATCGATGAAACTATGCTTTTTTTAAATAAAATTTTGATTATAAACATCAATAAAAAATGATAGTGATAACCTTGACATGCGATAGAAATTTTATTCATTTGTGCTAAAATTAGTTTCACCTTTGAATTTTGGCAATGAAGGAAAGTCGTGAGCATGATACCGAACATAATTAATTCAAATTACGATTCACGAATTTTCTGCACTTTCATGTTATTCCGATTCAGAGCTCTGGTACGTCTAATTTTGGTATAAAGAAATATATAAAGAGAATTTTTAAAATAAGTAAATTATAAACTTTATTTGCACCTTTTTAATAAGTAACATCCACAAAAAAGATGTTGGTAGGTAGCTGGAAGTGAATTTTAATAAATAAAATGAGTAAAATTTTAATAGAATCATGGAAATTGTAAAGTTTTAAATATTATTTTTAAAATTACAACACAACTTAAACAATACAAAATCGTTGAAAACTTCAAGAGCCACTTCTTTGACTTAACCAAATGAAATAGCATTAAATAATACTGATTTTAATAGACCCTACCATTCTTGTTCATGAAAATTTCGTGAACTAGTTGAATTTCATGAATTATAGGCAACAATAAAATAAATGACGGTGTACATTTTAGAAAAAATAATAAGTAATAGAAAACTTTAACAAAGTATAACTTTTCCAAAAACCATTCGATTTAAAATCTTCGTTTATTTTTGCCACAAAAATCTTTAGAGGACGAAATACATAAATCTAAGGAAAGACACAACTAAATTTCTTAAAAACGAAACAATTACGTTTTGAAAATTTAAAATCCGATGATTTTTACAAAAGTTATAAAGTTATGAATGTTTTTTATTAGGTATTTGGTTTTCGCAAAGTTCAGCAACATATCAAAATAGCTATAGTTAATAAAAACTGCGATTTTTTTCAAGAAAAGTGAGAATTCATGAATATTTTGTGTATTGTTAATAAGATGCAATTAAATAAAGTGAAATAAAATCGTAGTAATAACCGTAATGAGTGGAAAAACAAATATTATTTAATTCTTACACTATGCTTAGTTTAAAATTATTATCCATGAAAGTAATCAATACACACTCTTGTCTGGTGTATTAATAAATACGAAAATAAGTCCAGATTTAATTAAATACGCACAAAAACCCAAGACACCCTGACTCACCAGATTAAAACAATTTTATCTGGATATTCCAGGATAAAACGTACAAAACTGCATCGGGAAAGTAAAGAGTAATGCTGAATATGACCTTTAAGTTTTTTAATAAATTCGTAATGTAATAAAATTAATACGAACATTACATTCGCTTTTTCGTTACAACAATAAATTTAAAAGTATAAAGTGGTGAAATCAAATTTTAAATGAGAATGTTTAAAATCGGTTACTATGCTTTTATTGAATAATATCATCCTATGAAAGGTATAATTTAAAATAATAATAGATGGATCTTCATACAATCATAGGTTTTTAGTAAGGTATTAACTCTGCATAAGACCGTCATCGCAGTAACCGATAAATTTAAGGTCACTTGTAGCCCCAAGAAACATTTAGCAAAACTCAAAGGTAACCGGCTGAGATTAAGATGCTGCCTCACCTCTATCACCAGTGAGCCATTAATCACTGTAAGACAATAAAATCATCTCAGATTCCTCTGTTATTCAACGATATTGATTTTATCCCATCTCTCTGTCACAGCGTAATCCCTCCGAGCCCCCTTCGGTTAATTTGCATTATGACCGGGATTAAGCCGGCATACTGATGCGGTGGGCGCTGGTTTTATTAAAAGCGCTAAAAACGTTCGCAAATCGCTAAAGATTTAATGCAGCTGCAGTCACAGGGGATGCTGAGATCCCGCCCCCCTCTCCCCAGCACTTTCCGCGTATTTGAGATTCCAAGCGGATTGACCACTGGCCGACGGTTTCTAGGTCAGACGCTGATATTTTCCGGTCGAACAGGTATTGCATAACTTTTCTCAATCGTCCGCATATTTAGTGATCAATTAGAAATATCGTGAATTTGTTATTCAAATGTTGAGACATGGAGCTCTACTCCAAGGTGAGGAGAAGAGCCAAAATTACTTTCACTTGATGGGGGCATTCATCGGTTATGTCCGCATAGGAACGCGATTTTGGGGGTTACAAATGGAAGGGTAAAATTTTTCGTTTATTTTTATTGTGTTATGTTAAAACATGTTTAACTCGAAACTTTCTATTGTTTCATATTGGTAAAAAAAAACAAAATAATAATAAATAGTTTTAGACAAAAGTTATTCGGTGTTATTTGGTCAATAAAATGAAAATATTTTTGAGAACCTTGTCCTCTTGAGGAAGGTTTCATGAGGGATTACGTCTAAAACATTTAAATGAAAATGGAATTAATTCAAAATATTTTGAGGATGTTCAGGATTTTTTTATATTATTTAACTAATGCATGATAACTTTTAATAGAGTTTTTCATCAATATAATTTAAGATCTTTTTTTAAGAAAGTGTTTTACACTAACCACTGCTACTTGTAACTGATTGATCTTAACCTTTTCGGAAACGAATTCTCTTAAAGGTGTTGTTTGATTAATTGTTTACTTCATTTTTAGCGACAGCTATTCAGTTTGTAGGAAATAAAAGAAAAAAATAACAATTAGTATACAAAAATAAATTTAGTTCACACATTTAACCAGTAAAGGGCTAGTAAAACTTAAAAATTAGATATTAGCCAACCGTGTTAGTTACGTTCCGGTAAGGCACGCAGGTATCAGATAAATATAGGGACGGAAACCCCATTCATTGGACCGGAACCCTGTGGTTTAGTCAGACCACAGTGCTTTAAAAACTCCGTCCTAAATACTTGTTGGAAGAGTAAAAATCATTACTTTGGCTGAACCAACCTGGAGCTGAAAATCTTCTCTCGCTCGACAAAGTGGGACTAAAGATCATTCACAGGCACATACACGAGTCACTGCCAGTTGAAGTATCACCTCAAAAAGTTTAGTATCGTGGATGATGATACCTGTTGCTTCTGTATCGAAGGGGAAGAAATAGTGGAGCATGTACTCTGCGAATGCCCAGCCCTTTTCCGCCATAGCCTGGTACACTTCGGTGGTTCTATTGTAACCCTGATAGCTGTATCGGTGGCGGGGCCCCAGGACACAATAGCCTTCTACAAAGATCTAGATCAAGTAGGGTATGCAAAATAGATCTATTTAAGTCGTGTTGCTTATGAGGAGAGCAATCTATGCCCACATGACCCACTATAATAATAATAATAATCAGACAAATTTTCTCGGCCGCAATTGCTGAAGGAAACCGATAGCGCCGGATTATGATGTACCGGAAACGCTACGAGTAGAAGACAATTGATGCATGATACTAGGAATGAGCTTTAAAGCGGCCTGTTATTAATGATCCTATGTCCCACAATTATTATTTGTATTAAGTTTAAATTTATGGGAATAATTAACCGATAGTACCCTGCACTACTATGTAAATTTCTAAAAACGATAAATCGGGTTTCTTGTTTTTGAAATTTTAGTTATTAGAATTGGTTTGGTTTATAAGAACTAAGTTAAGTATTAGACTTTACTTGAATAATTCTATTAAAAAAAATTGCCTTCAAAAAATTAAAATGTGAATAAAATCCAGTGTTTTTTGAGCGGTTTTTTTTTTTACATTTAAATAAACAATAAAAGTTCTTAAATTCACGTAAGTAGCAAACTGAAGCATTTTTCTTATTCTTTCACGCAGGTTACGGACAGTGTCCAGAAAAGTTTGGACGGTACGCAATCTCAGGACAATGCGACGCGTATATGGAGTGCGCTGACGGAGTGGGTGAAGAAAAGCTGTGTCCAGATGGACTTCTTTTCAACGACCAGGTTAGTCCTTTAGCGTTCCCGTGCCAGTACCCGATCGATGTATCCTGTGAAAATCGCGGAAAGACTCAACCCGCCCAACCAACAGAAGAATGCCCACATCAATACGGCTACTATCGCATAGGAGATGCTCAAAATTGTGGACAATTCATGAACTGTGCCGCCGGCCGAGGATACGTTTTCAATTGTCCTGAAGGACTTGCCTACAATCAGGAGTCTTACAGGTGTGACTGGCCTGATCAAGTCCCAGATTGTGATGCCGAAGCCTTTTTAGGATTCAAATGTCCACAAGAAGCGAAATCACCACTCCTTGGGGAAGAGGAGTACCGATTCTTCAAATCACCTCATGATTGCCAGCACTACTATATCTGCATTGCTGGAAAACCACGTCTTTACAACTGCGGAGAGGATTACGCTTTCAATGAGCTGATCCAAGCCTGCGACGGAATCGAAAATGTTACAGGGTGTGCTGGCAGTTCTTTAAAGACACCTACACAAAATATACAGACCAAGCCCCTTTACGGCTAAGGCTTAATCTTATAACAGAAAGGATAAGCAGCACTTTCACACAATCTAGTCTGGCAGTGGTAGCATTACTCTCAAAAAACATTTTTGTACTTTTTTTTTATTTTAAATAAATTTTTATCGTTAAGAAAATGAGAAGTTTTTTTACTACCTAGTCCTCAATTTATTGCATATTTTGTTTTATAACGTTTTTATTTACGGATATTTAAAAATAAAAAATATATGCGGATATCCTTTTTGTTTAAGCTATTAAAATTCGAATAAATTACACTTTATAACTAAAACTTAGTGGTTCAGCCCAAAGTACGTTATTTTTTTAACAAAAATTTCTAAAATGGCCTAAATACATTTATAACACTATTTTTCTACGAAAGTTGCTATAAAACCAATTTTTCTAAAATTTATAGACGCTCTATGGTACTTTAAATCTTGAAATTTGATGTTTTCTAATGTTTATCCCGCATTTTTTAGCATTAAGGATTCCATCTATCTTCAAAATTAGTACTAAATTAAATTTTACCTCAATTTTGTTTTCAAAAGACCGAAGTGGAAAGTATCGAGGGCATGATGACAATTTTTTTCGAATTATTAACAAAAACATTTTACTTGAAAATTCGAAGGTTTTGCATTTATTTTTACTGCGATTGGTAGTTAGGTAGGTAGGTAAAGAAAGACTCACTATCACCTATTGTGGATTAAAAACATATTTACGTTTTTAGCATGTACTTAAAATTTTTTAAGAATAGATTTTGGAAATAGTTGAGTAACTAACATCAAAATACATTTCTTTCAGGATCTGAAGCAGCCCAATGCACTGAAAAGAATCAACGCATTCCTTTGGAGGGACAATGCGACGCTTACATTCAGTGCGTCGATGGAGTACCTGAAGAAAAGTTGTGTCCCGACGGTTTGCTCTTCAAGGAAGACACCCTGGAGTGCGCCTACGCGCCGAGCATCTCCTGTGGAGCCCGGGCGAAACTACAGCCTCCAAATGGAACCGACGAATGCCCTCGACAATTTGGATTCTATCGAATTGGAGAAGATCCGTCGCATTGTGGACAGTTCTACAATTGCGCCCATGGCGTAGCTAAAATTAACAATTGTCCCGAAGGATTGGCTTTCAACAAGGACACCTACAGGTGCGATTGGCCCGATGAAGCAGCAGACTGCGACCCTGAGGCATTCCTTGGATTCACCTGCCCTCCGATTCAACCGTCTGATATTCCCGAAGGACTGGATGAAGCTGCAATTCTCAGGTATTATCCCCATCCAAAGGATTGCAAGCATTACATCGTCTGTGTCCATGGAAGACCTCGTCTCTATCAGTGCGCTAAATTCTTGGTATTCAATCCTGAGTCGAAACTTTGCGATTTTTACAATCATGTTCCTGGATGTAAGCCAGAGCATATTCCGGAATATCCTGAAATTCTAGCAGCTGAAGCTGTAAAAGAAACACAATTGGAATTTCTTAATGAAGAAGCGAAACGGGTTGCGGTGGAGGAATAAAATTTTTTAAAATTTTCTTATTTGTTGTAAATTAATTTTACACAAAAACTGCATTTATTATTTCTTATTTTCAAATTTATGTTATTCCGTGTTTAGTGTATTTTTGAAATCAAATTTTTTTTAAATAAAGAATTGGAAGAGAACAATGTGCATAATTATTATAAATTAAAATAAAATTTAATAAAAATTGTTGAACTTACTATTTGAAAAATCTTTTTTTCTTTTCTTGAGGCTAATGAATCTATTTCTGTGGTTCGAGTTTGCATGGAGTTAGCGCAGCATAGTTAGCATAGTTTTCTTAAATTTGAAATTATATTGTAAATTTCATATTGCTCAGACATTGTCCATTGCACTCATCCTCTACTCTATCTGAATTTTTTTGTTGCTCTAATGAACTTAACACGTTCCCTGCCATGTGTACCGAAAACGGTACACAAAATGAAAGTTTTCTCTCATCAAATTCATTTTTACATGTAAGTCTCTCAGGAAAGTTTTGTTGAAAATTCTAGCAGGGAACATGTTAAGTACATATATAAGATAGAGATTGAGAAATGAAATCTTCCATCTTCATAACATGAGCACCGAACGCCGTTAAAGCGCGCATAAGAGAAGGTCAGCTCCTACTGGACAGTTGCAAAGGAAGTACTCGGTACTGTCTTCATCCGCTTTACACAAAGGACACGTTGGGGATTGCTGATGATGTCTAATGTGCTCGCCACATTCTGCAATCTTTTCTATCTAAACTAAGCAAGAATTTCACAGTGTTCCTATCTGGGCGACTCTAATGAACCATTTGGTAAATCTACAAGTTGATCCATTGGACCATCCCTACACGTGGATTGAACCCTCTTGTCGAGTTATCCAATTCTTCAGCGTTGCAGAGTTTACACCAATGGTATGCTCTGGTGCCAGGGGGGAAGAAATCTGCACCCTCCCTCACCAAAGCGTCCATGGTGTCGTTTCCCTCAATTCCCTGGTGACCAGGGACCCATATAAGAATAACATGGTTCCTGGGCAATCATTGACCTAGTGATGGGGTTAAGTAGAGTGCCCTGAGCAGCCTTACTGTAGATGCAAATAATATTGAACTTAATCAGGTCCTATTATGAAATAATATTGAAAAATACGTAGGTGAGTACATGTTTTGAATTTAATTTCATAGTGTACACTGTACAATTTTTTGGATAAGGTTAAAAATTAAACAATTGATTCGGTATTGTAAACCTTCTTTTATTAAATAAAATAATACGTGAACATTAAAATCCAGAAATCTTGGTTTTTTCTTTTTTTTCGTTTTGACAATTTTTAAAAATTTTAAGCAAACTTAGGTAGTCGACATCCAAACATATTTTTAGTGAATGAGCTCAAGAAAATATACCGAAAGATTATACCGCCAAATGAGATATTGTTTTAATTAAAATTTAGAAAGTCCTTTTCACTTTTCAACACTTACGTTTTTGTCCGAAAATATATGTTTCCTCTATGTTTTCGAATTTTGATTTTCTTGAACTCACATGAACAAGCTTCACATTTTTCTCCTTTATGACTTATATCGCTTTAAATTGCTTTAATATAATAGATAACTACTTATTTATTAATAAAAATATCATTTATTGATTAGAAATTTTTCTTGTTGTTATTTTTTTCACTTCCATGACGTATGAAATTCGAAATCAGGCTTAAAACATAAAAAATACGAGAAGTGAATAAATAATAAAATGTTGTTGTGTTGAAATAGTCCGAAAAGTTGAAAGAGAGTTTGATTTTTATTTTGTTTTAAATTTTTTTACTTATATTTTCCTTGTTGGGGTTTTGAATCTTCTACTGCATCGTAATAATTTTTATACTTTGTAATTTTTTTTTGTAATACCAGTAATTTTTTTTTAAAATCTTATTTGTTCTATTTTTATTTTATAATACTCTTCTTCGTCGTCGTCTTTTTTTTCTTTTTTTTTTTGTTATTTTACTTCGAACACTGTAGCTTTACATGCATATGATTTTGTTACTCCTTTTTACAACTTTTCGTTTTTATTTTTAATTTTCTACATAATTTCCATTTTCAGTTTTACTTTTACTTGTATTTTGCTGTTGTTTTATATTTTTGTTCTCAAAAAGTCCGAAATGAAGCCTAAATGTGTAAATTGTCGCTACCTTCAAAGACAATTTTCGCTATTTTGTCCTTTTCATCATTCATTTTTACAAAATTCTCCGCCAGTAATATGCCTCGACCTATAGTTCTTTTTTTTTTTTTTGTTTTATTTATAACATTTTGCCCAAAATGTACGCCAAAAGTGATTATTTATAAAGATCGTAATTGTATATCATGCAGTAAAAGATTTTTTTGATCTTCCTCATCCTCCATTATAATTGTAATAAATTTTGTAATTTTGTACAGAGATTTTAAAAACTACAAAACTACACTTTACCACGTCCGAAGTATTACTATTTAATTTCTTCTTTTTTTTTTTTGTATTTTTTTTTTAATATTTTTATTTATCATCTGAATGTTAATTTTTCGTGTCCGAAAGTCCTAAAATATAATTCCTTGCCGCTGTTTATTTTTTTTCTTTTTTCTTTTTACTTTATCCAAAAAGTTTAGAAATTTTCCTTAATTGTTTTATTTATATCAATAAATTACTTTAAACATTTACTTTAGTTTTGAAGCTCGAGATATCAATTTTGTTCTTAAATTTCTTACGTATGAAAACTTAGTGGTTGTAAAGCAACTGGTGTAACTTTAATTTAAATCTTAAATCATTGCCTCTCTCTATATTGTTTTTATTTATTTATATTTTTTCTTTGGTTTTTGTTTTTTTTTTTAATTTATTTTGCCTTTTGGATTTGAACATAAAGTAAACAAAAATACATTAACCCTTTTCATTTTTCACTGTCGATGGAATTGTTTTTTAATCTTTTTATTTCATAAAAGGTTTTTTGCTATTTATTTTATTTTATTTATTTTTTTTTTCACTTTGTTTTTAATTTTTTTTTATTTTCTTCATCTTCTGTATTTGACTAAAATAAAACAAGAACTTGTTAACAAATTTGCATTTCATCTTTAATTATTTAATATATATCACCTTGTTTCACGTTTTCTTTATTTTCTTTATTTTTATTAAAATCCCATTTTTTTTCTTTCCCTATTTTGTGTAAATAGTTCGCAAGTAATAAGCCCAACTGAAGATTTTTTGTTTTTTTTCTCATCCTCCTATCGCTGGGTAAAAGAAAAACTGGCACAATTTTACGGGGATTACAATAATAAAATAAATATCCTGTGCCTAAGATTCATCAATTAATTGGACAATTCATTTAAATTACACCCAATTAACTTATTTGGAAATATTATAAAAATTATTTTTGCCTATGTAAAACTTGAAATTGTTCGTTTTATTTTATTTTATTTTTTTTTTAATAATTTTCTCTATTGTTCTTTTGTCCTATTTTTTGTTGCTTGTTATTTAGATCAATATTTCTTTTTACATTTTTTTTTTGTTTTTATCATTTAGAAAAATGCTAATGGAATTAATTAATAGTAAATGTTACGATAAAAATTGAAGGCAATAATTAGGTAATACTATTTTTTTTCTTTTTAAACTCCACTTTATCATTTTATTCATATATATATATATATATTTTTTTTTTCATTTACTTTCAGTGCATTTCTTCTTTATTAATTCAAAATTGCTTTTAAATTTTCGTAGACATTTTAAAGTCAAAACTGGAGGCAACTTTGAGAAAAAATTAAACTGTTAAAAGTTACGAAAATTATAAGAAATTATAAAGAAAAATTAATAAGAAATTGAACGATTACGTTCTATTAAAGGACCCATTAAGTCATTGTAAAACTCGAATAAATCGTTATGTTTAAACAATTTTTAAGATAGAATTTAAAAATAATAGGGAATTGTTTAAAACTACAGAGGAATATTTCGTACTCCGATTGTAATTTTTAATATTAGGACTCACTGTTTCTCCAATAAATTGCGTTACCAGGACTACGTTTAGGTAATTTAAAATAGTAACACACCTACAAGGAAGTACTGTCGATAAGCTTGAACTGTAAGGCCTAACGTGTACTAGCAACTTTTTGTCATGCAACAGTTTAGTCACCACTGTCATGTACATTAGTTTAAATTTAAATGAGCGCACGAAACGACGTTCTAGGTTCTAGGTTCTAGGTTCAAGTGGCTGCCAAAAGAAAGCACACTTAGGCCAAGGTAGGCCCACTGTGATACCACGTTGGACGAAGCCCCCAATAACTAGCCTTCGCACCATTTAGACTCGACGTTACAGTAAGGTAATTTTTTAGTTTCTCTGGCCAGCAACTTTTGAGTGACGAAACTGTTCCTACGGCTGGCGCACTAGCAACTTTTTTGTCACTATTGAGGGAGGCTGCCATTCATTAAGGAGATTTCATAGGATCTCATTATTTGATTTAAAAATGGCAAATGAGACGTATGTGTAAGACGAGGATATATGTAAACATCGAAGTTTTGATACAAGATACCTTCAAGGTCGACTATGCTTATATGACAAAAATTTAAATGCAATGCTAATATAAAAATGAACATGTTTTTTGTCACTGTTTAGAGGAATTTTTCTCCACAAGAAAAGATCAAAGTAGGTATGTATTTCTTTATAAATCACAATTGTCTCCTCGAAATTGATATCGACGACTGATGACACAAAAAATACAAATTTTAAAGTCACTGTTGCTTACCGTGTACGCCACTCAAGTAGACAAGTAGTAGACACAGTGACAATAGGGTGACAATGATTAAGAAGTTGCGCGACAAAAAGTCACCAGTGCGCGTTAGGTCTAAATGTTCGTTAATTCACCGAAGTATAACCAACGTTTTAAATTTTATTGCAAAATGTGCACCTGAAGCACATAGAATTCTTGTTTATGTTTAGATTGGCGGTGAGTATGCTCTGTCGGAAACAAAATCCAGAGACTAGTTTCGACGCTTCAAAAATAATGATTTTGATCTTGGAAATTAAGAACGCTCTGGCGCACTGAAAAAGTTTAAAGAGGAAAAATTTAAGAAGACCCATGTCAGAACTTGCAAAATCATTAGGAATAGATGACATAAAAGTTTCGAAACGTTTGAAAATATTGGAAATGATCCAGATGTAGGGACATTGAGTGCCGTATGTGTTGAAGCCGAAAAGATGTCGAACTGCTGATTTAACGGCAGAAAAGGAAAGGCTTTCTTGCATCGTATTGTGACTGGCGATGAAAATGGATAGTACTAAGCGTAAGAGATCTTGGGGGAGGGGAAGTCCAACAATGCATCAACATCGTCGGCAAAGCCATGGTTCGAAGCTTCCCCTCTACAATTGGTGGGATAAACAGGGTGTAGTTTATTATGAGCTGCTTAAACCGAACGAACCTATCACGGAAGATCGCTATCGACTGCAATTTAATGCTTAAGAGCTGAACTCCAAAAGGAAAAGTACCCACTATAAGAGCAGAGATACGACAAGGTGATTTTGTTTCATCACAACTCTCGGCCACATATTGCAAAATAGGTGAAAACGTACTTTTAAACGGGAAATCCCCGGATAGAGCCTCTTCCGGTTGATAGCCTCAAAAAATATGTCGTTTTTTCGAAATGAAATTCATATGGTACCAGAAGGATGGGAGAAAGTTGTAGCTAGTGAGGGGTATGTTTGAGTGACATGTTTTTTACGACTTACTTTAAATAAAGCAATAATTTTTACAAAACAAAACCGAAAGAGCTTATTCAAAGACCAAATGTGTCTAAAGCCCTTGAATATGTAAAAAATATTGAAAAAAATAGAAATTTAACTATCTAAAAATTAATTTTAGAAAACGTTAAATTTTTTTTATCGGGAAAGAGTTCTTCCTATTTTTAAGACCCGTATAATTTGTAAACTGCAATCAAAACTTTTTGATGCAAACGATATTTTTTTTCCAAATCGGCTTGTAAAAAGATTGTGATTTATTTTTATTTTTGTATAAAAGTTCTTTTAAGCATTACCTCAAATTTTGACTTAAATTTATTGCCATTTGAAAACCTACAAAGCATCATTTTGCCAGGAATCACAGGAATTTTATTTAAATGAAATTTAAACGAAAAATTAATTGATTTATGAAATTATAGAAAAAAATCAACAACAACAAAAAAAATATTGTTAAAATATTGTCAGTCTGCATTGTGTTCAGTGATAAATGAATTATTATTTTTTTGTTTTTTTTTTTTCTTTTATCGAAATTACATTTTTCTCCTCGTTCGAACTATCGTTTCCGATTCATAATTTTTCCTCTCACCTAGATAAGCCAAAATATTTTTATACCGAAACTTTTAATTTTACCTTATGAACTTACACATACATATAAATATCCAAACGATAATTTTTATCATATTAATTTTGCGTATATGTATGCCTTTTTAATCCTACGAAAAATATTATAATTTTTTAATTTTTTTTGAGACACCGAAATAGTACAAACACCACAAGCACGTTAAATACTACTTAAAAATGACTTGTTTCACTTAAATTTACGATTTATCACCGACGCAACCAAATTAAATGTTAATACAGTGAAATTATTTGGTAAAAACTACGAATACTTATGCAATAAAATACGACTCTTTTGGTGGAAAATACGAAAAAATTTCACCTTCTACCTCATTCAAACCTCTCTGCGCTGTAACTGCCCTTTTTTTTTTCAATTGAATTGCAAAAATCTTAAGTACTAAATTTATACGATTATCGCGGTTCATTTTTCGTAAAATTTATCAAAAAATATATATCTTGTAACATATTACAATCCTATTTCAGTTTTATTTTTATTTTTATGTTTTTTCAGTTAATTCAATCGTCTCCTTGTAAAAAATGTCAGTATCCTTATAAAAAGTTATAACTTCCAATCTTAGTGAGTGTTTTCTTAATTCCATGATTCCTGTGTTTGCTTCACTTCTGGTTTTATTTTTATTTAAAAATTTACTTTTATTGTTTACCATTGTAACAATGCTGGATGATATTGAGTAGTTTTAAACCAAGCCAGCTGTAAGAGTAACAAAGGATTGTTTTTTGTATTTACAATCGTAACTCATTTATATCCAGCATTGTTAGATTGTTTTACATTTTTATTATAAAATTAAAATTATTTTTGTAGGCATTTACCCATAAGTTTAACGGCTAAATAAACATTTACACTGCATCTTCCTGTATCATTTCATTTTAAAACGAGCGTTAACTACACTTAAAAAGTTTACATTCGTTTTATACAAAACGCTTTTGCGGTATAATAAAAATGTTAAATTAAAATTTTTTCTTAATATATAAAAATTAAAATAATTTTAACTTGCATTTTATACAATAAAATAAAATAAAATAAAATAAATAGGAACATAAACGGTTTTGTCTAAAACATTTTCAATTAAAGATGATACAATTTTTATTTTTCAAAATTAAAAAGATAAACAAGAATAAAGTTTTTTAAAACAAGCATAAATAAAATATTTTTAACAAATTACAGTTGTTGTCGTTGAGAGAAATTCAAATATTATTATTATTTATTTTTTTCCATTATTCGTATTTTTCTAATGGCTTAACAGAGAAGAATTTCGACGACAAACTGATTACAGCTAAAGTCCCAATGGACTAATCGTAAGTTGTAGGCACTAACAAAGCTTTTGAATTCCTTTAAATAAATGCAAGGGAATTAAAACAATTGCAGTATATTAAGTAATTAATGTAATTAAGGTACGAACATAATAAATATTATTAACTTGTTGGTAAAGGGTGTAATATTTAAGAAAATTTCGTCAATAAACAATCAAATTATGTACCTACACAGAAGTTGTGCTGTTTCTACGAAAATGTGTAAATTAAATATCGCACTGTTCCACCATGGCACTATAGAGATACCTAGCAATAACTCTATCTTAGAATTAATACTTTAAATAATTTTTTAAAATGGCTTAAACGATTAAATTGGTTCTTATACAAACATTTTTAAAAGAACTTCTGATCAAAACAAAGTTACAAAGCCAACTGAAAATAGTCCTCAAAAATTAACTAGTCCAGATCAAATTAAAAATGAATATGTAGATTAATGCTGTATTACTCCCTCACTAGATAATCTGAAGTATTAGCAAACAACTTGAAAGAACCTTCTTTTGGCAATCTTGTAAAAATTAATGTTTTAGATCTGGTAGTCTACCTTATCCGAATGCCGGTAGCAATTCCTCATTAGAGAGGTATATTCATTGCAGGTTGCAAAAAAAAAATGCATCTTCTAAGAGTATACTAAACAGGAAGACCATTTTAAAGAGTGTAGAAATTTTAGAAGAAAGTTTAGGTGGGTTCCTCAAAATAAGTTGAAAGTTGAATATGCATGATATGTTCGCTTGGCCGATATGCGGCCATAAAATAGCTAGTCCGATGAGTGACTATTGATGATTAACCGATGACCGGCTATTGAGATGATTGTTAGCCCTTTGAGCGCTGAGCTATGCGAAGCTAAACGTGTGCTCTGGACTGACTATGTTTAATGGCGAATCACACACAGGACTGCCTGGTTTTTAGGACGGTTTAGGTATTTTCAATTGTAAAATATTTTGATAGTGACAGAAAAGGCCTCAACCCTTTGAGCGTTATAAACTCATTATTAGGTCAAATTGGCCCAAATTGAATGGCTATGTGAGAAGCCATATCTGCGTTCATGGCTTAAATCGATTGTTTGGGCAACCACAAATGCGTTCATACCGCTCAAAGGGCTAATAGACTGCAATGTT
Organism: Philonicus albiceps; assembly: GCA_963969385.1. Lineage (NCBI taxonomy): Eukaryota > Metazoa > Arthropoda > Insecta > Diptera > Asilidae > Philonicus > Philonicus albiceps. The sequence continues at coordinate 7,930,532 of OZ017775.1, forward strand.
GAGGAGGCTGCTTTAGGTTTATTTATTAATTGCTTAAAACAAGCTACTAACAAAACAAAAAGTTGAAAAAAAACAGGCAACATTAGGAGGGACAATTACATAAGGGCATTCCTGAGAGAAGATTTAGTCAATAAAAGGGTGGGAGTTGGCTTTCCGAAACATTCGGGTGAGAGGCTCAGAAAGTCTATAGTTGGTACGGTGATAAGCAGGACGAAAAAGAAGTGCCGAACGGAGGTTACGAGGAGTAGGGAAGGATAGTCAATCTCATCGGTAAGCAGCTGATGAATGAAGGTAATATCAGCAAGGTCCCGCCGCTTCCACAGGGACTAAAAGAGTGATCAGCAAAAGGCGGTTTTAGTAGGGGGAAGGTTTTGATGGTCAGACCAGAGAAGGTCATGTAAAGCGAAGCGAAGGGAAGGCTTTACTAGTAATGGGTTAGTAATCTTGAGGAATTTCTACTGTGAAACGATCATTCTCGAAAAAATAGAATTTTTTTTTATACGGGTCATTGAAAGCGGATAAGAAGCATTGAATCCTTGAGGGTATTTTCTCCATATTACAAGAATCGTCGGGGTCGTAGAAGAAAAGTCTCTTGTTGCTGCTTTTGGAGAAAAGATCGATATGCGACTCTTGTTGATGTTGTTGATTTGCCCATAATGGATTATAAGCAGAATTGCTTTCAAAGAATGTAAGCACAGAAGTCCCCAGTAAGCCAAATGAATGAATGAAAGTGACTTAATACGGTGATAGTAATGATGGTTTCTTTATATTCAAGCTTCAAGTTGTTGAACAAAACTACGTATTGGTTAATCGACAAATTCGATGTCACTAATATAGAGACATCTATCAGTATTTCTATCTTAGAATTAAAGTATTAATTCTAAGATAGAGATAATAAAAGTTTTTAAATAATTTTTTAAAATGGCTTATATGATTAAATTGGTTCTTATAAAAACATTTTAAAAAGTACTTCTGAACAAAACAAAGTCACAAAGCCAATTGAAAATATTTTCTAAAAGGGGTATTTATTTTTAAGTCCTCAAAAATTAACAAGTAGTCCAGATCAAATTAAAAATGAATATGCAGCATGACGCCGCAGCACCATATGGTACCACTACTGAATAATGGAAACGTGAGGGATTAATTCCAAAGATTAACAGGTACAATACTGAATTACACAAAATTCGCTACTAAGCACAATGTAATAAACATAGAAAATTTTATGTATGGATTTTTGTAGTACTTTTCAAAGTAATTTCGGTAAAATTTAACCCTCCGTACTCCAGGCTTTTTTTCCATGGAAGAACCATCATTTTTGATACTTATTTTTATCACATCTGTGCAGATTCCAATTAGATCACTTAATTAATGTAAATAATACAACAGTTAGTAATTAAAACTCATCGTTGGAGTGAGTGCAAAGGGTTAAAACTCAAAATTTGATTATATTCCGCTCTAAGTATTTGAGTTTAAGGGATCAGAGTGCTGGTAAACGTTACTCACTCACTCAGCATTTGGTTACTACGTTATATTATAATAAAAAAAATCTTAAATGTATCTCACACCAGTACCAAGAAGTCAGTTAAAAAGATAATAATAGTATTATTCTTTTCATTTAAAATAGTAACGAGCAAATAAATCGAGTAATTCAACTTCCTTCTCTGCTAGCTTCATTAATCTCTTTAATTTTGATTATAATGAAACGTCTCATTTATTTTATATCACTATCCGAATTTTAATTATTTCTATTCGGATCAGTTCATCCATCGGTAGCATAGCTAATTTTTAGATTTTGATAATAAATAATAAAATTCATCTTCTTCTTGCTTTCATCTATTGGACGAAATAACTGTAGGAATAGCATTTTAACTGTTTTTAGGAGTTTCCCTCTATTTATATGGCTAAATAACGCTCTTAATATTATTTACAGTATTATTACTTTTATTTTATGTTTTTATTTATTAATTTTTTTTTCATTTCTTGTAAAATATCTCTTGTTTTGTAGGTTTTGTTGCGAGTGAGAGGCTTTACTGATTTTTGTTTCACTGTATCGGCTTTGATATATTCATTTTTGTTTTACTATTTTTTTTTCTTTTTGTTTATGGCATCTATTTCCGTTGTATTGTTACTATTTTTGTTTTTCTTTTCTTTATTTTAATATGTACTATTAATTTTTGTGAGCACCAGAAAATTTATAAAAAAATTCTCTTGTTTATTGTATACTGTATAATTGTTCGCTATCGATAAAATCATTGTTGCAATGATTCCCTTAATTCTTCTAATGTTATAATCTCAAAGAAACAAATATTATGACAATATTTGTGTAAGATTCAATTTAACAGATGTATTTTAGAATATATAAATTTTATATCGATATTCGTAAAATGAATGGATTTAATAAAAGTTACTTTAAAACATAGTTTCCATTTCGGTATTCTTTTAAAAATTCAATTATGATTGAGTTCTCAATAAATGTTCATTCCAAGAAATAAACCTTCAAATTTCGATTTTGATCTATACCATAAAATTGATACAAAGATTATTCATTTCAACAATGATTCCGACGATCTTGTGGTAGTATTCCCGGTATAATTAAGGCAACTGTTAAGTAATTATACTTGTTTCATCGTACATCATTAGTAAATAAAAAAAGTTTCAGGTTTTTGTTTGTCTCTTTGTTATTGTGACTCCTAAAAACAGCAATATTAAATACATAAAAGGCTCATTGTGTCTGAGTTCCCTCCTCATTTATTTTTTTTTTTGTATTTCTATTTTTTTTTCATCTTTTCTTGCTTTTTGTTTTTTTCTTATTACACTTTATTATTTATAGTTTTCTTTAAAGAAGGCAATTAAGTAAAAATTAAAACATAAAATAATTAACTTGAAAACATTTATTTAAGGAAAATGAAAATTCCATACAAAACCTTAAAAATAAAAATTGAAAACATTCTAATTTTTTTTAAAATGTAACAAAATTTTAAATGAAAACTTAACCATAAACTTAAAAGCAGCATTATGTTGCTGGGCATCTAATGAGTAGTAATAATAGAAATAATGAAAATTACTTAAAATACACGAATAAACGACAAACAAACAAAAAAAAAACAATTATTTTAATTGTTGTTTTCTTTAATGTAAAAAATTATTGAACAAGAACTTATTAAAAAAAATAGTTCTGTACACAATGATAATTGCTCAAATAATAAAAAGTGCCCTTTGTAAAAGAAAATAACCAACAAGCGCAATGAACTGAGCAGCGATTGCTTTTATGTACAAAAAAGTATTCTATTTTTTCATTTCTTATATGGTGTGCTTCGTTCAGACTTTGGAACTATGGAGAATTTTTTTTAGACTGCTGTTATATTATATTTTCTGCTTTATATTATGATTTTATTTTACGATTTTACTTATCTCCCTTTTCTAATGGAATCTCCTTTTCTTACCGCCACGTTTCTTTCCGGCGGATTTTTTCTTTCGCTTGTTTCCGCCACTGCTGCTTGGTACACCATCATCGAAAGTTCGCAGGTCTCCAATTATTTCGTTACCCAGTGTACCTGGAAACGAAAATTATATGTTACTTAAATTATTCTAATCTTTTCAAAAAATTTTAAAAAAATTTCAGAGGTCTGCAAAATCTAGACATATTTTAATTTTGAATTTTCTATATTTTTGAAATATGGTACATGGTAATCAACCTTACCTAACGTAGTCAACTGCCTCTGTCTGTGCTTTTCCGCTTTAGTAACTGGTAAACGTGTAAGATACGCCTCCTCATACTCTTGTCTTTCTTTTTGTGCCTTCGACAAAATCTGCTGCGCTCGAGATCCCGAAGACACTTCTGTTGGTATATCAAGATATTCATCCTTCAAATCCTGTATGATTGAAGATCTAAAAAAACATAAATATGTAATTTATTACACTTTAAGTTTAAATATAACAAATTTTAAAAAAACTTACGTGAGTGCCTTCTTGCGGGCCCTTTCTATAAGCTTCCTTTCCTTATCAGCTTTTGTTTCTTCATCTTCATATGGCACAGAAGTCAATTTCGGAGGTACATAGACTCCGCTTTTCGAAGACGATGATTTGTTTTTTAAAGATTTACTCGATTTTTCCTCTCCTTCCGACTCGGACGACTCTGATGATGCTGATTCTCCTTCAGGGACGTTTGATACTAAATTGCTTGGATTTGGCTAAAGAAACATTTTTATTTATACATATTTTGTATGTTGATAAAATTAAAAAAAAACAAAAATTATATTTTCGGATGGTCCGAAATAATTTCAACATTAATTTACTTTTTCTTATATCTTTGGAAGGTAGTGAAAGCAATTGTGGTACAAGTTTTTTATATTCTACTTACCTTAAATGAAATAGGGTCCGAAGAACTTGTAGCCCCCGTAACAGCAGTCTTGACCAGTTTATCTATTTGATATCTCAATTTGTAATCAATTGGCCTGATCTTTTCCAAAACAGTACGAATTTCAATAAGTCTGTCTATTGATGGATCACGTTCAATTGTTTGTCCTTTAAAATTGTTAAAATAATTGAAAAAAATTTTAAATTTTAACATTTTATTTCGACTTACCGGAGCATTTTCTTAACACAACATACGTTAAATTGATAAGATAATTCAACAGCATGTGATATTTTATTTCCAAGAAACTGAGTCCATATTCTGTTGAGATTTCACCAGTCTTAACTCTCTGCAGCATTCCTTCAACCAAATCAGACACCTGTTTTACATTGTTATTCATTTCACCTAACAGCTGTAAGGCTTGCGGAAGGTCCTGCTGGACATCATAGTCGTCCAAAGCCTGGTAACAAAAACAAAAAAGGTAGATTTTTTAAATGCGATGCTTGAATGTGAAAAGCAGGTTAGAACGAGTTCAAATTCGTGCGATAAATTTCCCGTGCAAAGTTGTAAACTGACCCAAACACTAGTTATTAATTTTTTTTTTAAAAACCGATCTTAAAATAAGTTTTCTATTAACGAATTATACATGCCTGCTGCAGAAACAATGATTAGAAAATTTGACTTTTAAATTATTGGAAGACTTCTTTATTGTACAAATACCCGATAAAAATAAAATAATTTATAAAATACGGGAACGGTGATAGTCTACACATAACATAAGATTTTTAGTCGTTTGACCCGATGGAATACCATTAAAGTTTGACTTATTCTTACGAATCAGAATTTGTTTCGGAGTTACAAAAACCAGGTATTATGGTTACTATTAATAAATCGGTTGTAACAATAAATAATTAAATTACAAAAGTACTGTAGATAAGAATTAAATATGGAAATCCTTTAATAATTAATTAAATATCGCTAAGTATTCTAAGTATTGCGATGTATCTTTTAAAATAGGACTAGTTATTAACTTAAATATAGCTTAAAAATCAGATAAAACACGGAAAATTTCATAACATAGAAAACATGTTTTGTTTTACAATGTTTTAACCTAGTTAGAAATCGCTTGACTTTCGGATTGCATGAATTTGGATTTGCATGCTTTAAACATTGCTGATTAATACATAAGTACAGCATTAACATATTTCGAAAGGTATTAACAGAGAATTAACATTTTAAATGTTTAAATTGCATGAATCCTAAATAGGTCATGAGTAAGTAGCAATTTGCAAGTCATATAAGGACAAACCTCTTCTTCAAAGTACCTTCATATTAAATTTCAATAAGCAAAAAAGAAATCCCACGCGTTTTTTTTTCCGGGAAGAATTATTTATAAAGTTATTTTGGGATTTCAAAGGACTTTAGCTTAGTGACTTTTTAAGTAATAGTCCAAGTTTCGGGACGAGTTTTTTATAAGTATAAAAGTTGAAAACTTTAAGGGCAGTCCCTTCTAGCCCAATGCCATCACCTTGAAAATATGAGACCAGCAAAATCAACTCAAAGAGCGAAAGGACAGCAGCGCGCTAACCCAACCGAGATCTGCTCTTCGCAGGCCATCAAAATTGTATTCCCAGACATATCGTCCACCTCCATCAATATATCGGAGTTCAATTGGACCAGCGGGGGAAGAAAAACAGAAAAGCTGCAAAAAAAAAAATAAAAAACGAGGAAAAAACAAAACGTGACAAAAGTGGAAAAGGGAGCAGTGGCTCTGCCTGTGCCCGGGAGCCGCACAGGGCAGAACAATGATTGAACCAGCAAATCCCATGAATACGTAAGCCGTGCACTGCCCAAATAAGCACCACCACCTCTTGGCGGCCGGTGGCTGGTCCAGGCCGAAAATATCAGTTTCCATCCACTGCAGAGCCCATCCTGGGGATGGGGGCACTGCTGGATGGTGAAACGATGGAAAAAAATTCGCCGTAGTGAAGAGGAATAAAAAAAAAAAAAACAAAGCAAAAAGAAAATAAAAACAGCAGCAGCAGTAGCAGCAGCACCGCTCCTCGCTCTCACCAGGATTAAATAACGGGCAGGGAATCATGGCAAAATAAAAGCGCACGACACACATAAACGCGAATCGCAATCGCCAACTGACAACAAAATCGATAAAATCATTTTTTGCCATTCTTTTCCGCGCTGGGGCCGGGATGCCGTTCGCAGCAGCAGCAGCAGCCACCCGTAGATTTTTTCACATCCGAATCCAGCGGATGGCTGGCTCACTTAAGCTGCCACACATGACGGGTGTGCGGTGGGACGGGGTTAGCCCACACACGGGGCGGCCGGGAGCACGGACACGAGCACCACCCCCACCGGTGGGCGCCCTCCCCACAACCCCTGATGCAGAACCCACAACCCAAGTGCAAGCATGTTCCCGCACTTCCTTTCGAGCAATTTTGACATTTCTTAAGAAAAGCACGAGACATAACCAACAAATCTGACGCCAAAGCGGCCGCACACAAAACACTTCGCGGCGCTTCCGGTTCTTATCCCGCGAACGGGTTCCAGGACGACCCTATCCTGCTGTTGGGAGCCTCCCCAGTAGAAACCACCCGAAAAAAACCTCCACTCCACGGGGGCCAATTGCAAAAATGGTTGACATAAAAATTCCGCGAGTCCGATTTTTCCACCGAAGCGCACTACACATAAAAAAAAATTTTTTTTCACAGCGCTATTTTCGGGGTTTACGCGATAATTGAACGAATAAACTTATATTGTGGCTATCGCCAATTACCTGCACCATATTTAACAGCACTTTTTGAACAATTATTCACTCAAAATTGGCCATAAATTCAATAAAAATTAAGGAGAGTCCACGTGCGCGAATTCTTTTCTTTTACAAATGCGAGCGATCATTCATTTTTATTCGGCGTTTCGCGCACTTCTTTTGTAATTCAATTTTTTCGCGAAGGCCTCGCGATGGTAGTGATGTATATTTTATGTAAACAAATCGTTTCGTTGCTCGTGTGTTTGTGAATGGAGCACGCTGCTCGAAATATTCAATTGCTGCAATCTTGCACGTGCGTCCAATGGAGTTTCGGTCGTTCGGTGTTTCATGCAGTTGGCTATCAACAGGTGGTTTCGTCCCACGGAGTTTTTAGGTTTTTTAAAGTTAAACATTCAAAATAAACTGAATTTTGAGAAATATTACACATTTAAAAGAAAAAGATGATATTAATTAAAGTTTACGTAAAGTAATTTGATGCAAAATATTTTTTAACTTAAATTACAGCTTTAAGAATAAGGAAGGTAAAAACAAAATTGATATTTACGTGTTATTTTACCAATAAATATTATAAAACTACAAAAATAGTGAAGTGAAATTTTGTCTGTTATTTCAAAAAGTTTTGATATTTTACGAAGCACGAAAACAGTCTTACCAATGCGATAATTTAATGAGTAGTTGACAGTTTGGACCTCTCAAAAGATCTGTCACTCTGACGGTTTCCGGCAGTATTTAGAAAAGTTCTTGGGATTTTGCATATAATTTCTTTTTTCCTTCAAATTTTAGATAATTTTTTACTCTCAGAATGTCCGACAATGAGTACGAACGATTTGAAATAACAGACTATGATTTGGAAAATGAATTTAATCCCAATCGCCCACGGAGGCGGCAAACAAAGCACCAACAAATTTATGGTGAGTAACAATTGCAAATTTCTCAGGATATTGTGAGTTATTTTAGTGTGCTATTTACAGGTATTTGGGCTGATGATAGTGAAAATGAGGAGGAACAGGAGCTAACATCGCGGAGAAGAGGTGGTAGGAAGGTCAAGGACTACTCGGCTCCAGTTAGTTTTGTTGCGGGAGGAATCCAACAATCTGGCAAAAAGGATGATGATGAGGACGATGATATCGAAAATGATGAATCACAAATCACTGATGAAGGTAGGATTATTGTTTAATTATTTAGGAATTCGCATAGAGTCGAAGGATGATTTCCTATTAAATTATCATCAAATGCTCTCCTTGAAACGCAACATTAGGAACGATTCAAGTTATTTTCTCAGCGGTTAGGCGGGTCTAGGAATGAGCTCAAATGAGAGAAGAACTCTAACTTCATGGTTTTTATGTGAGCACTATTTTGCTTTAATTAAGCTATTATAGGTAGCTTTTATGTTGCACTAAGTTTAATTTAATTTAATTGTTGAATTAGAGTGGAAGTTAGATTACAAACTATTTCGTATAATCAAATAAGAATAACTGAAAGTCAAAATTGCTTTTTTGCTTACAGCAAATCAACATATGTTTTCCATTATATTTGCAGAAGATGAACGACCTTCCTTCGGTCGGAAAGCAGTCGAAAGAGCTTCATCATCAGAATCAGATTCAGAGCCAGAAGTTCGTCCGCAGCCTCCATCAAGAAATCCTGGACTTGGTAGTGCTCCCAGTCGACCATCCTCGACGAATGCTCGTCTTGGAAAATGGGAAGCCCATACAAAGGGAATTGGTGCAAAACTTTTACTTCAGATGGGTTATAAGCCGGGGAAGGGTTTGGGCAAAGACCTCCAAGGTATCGCTCAACCTGTCGAAGCTCACATGAGAAAGGGTAGGGGAGCTATTGGAGCGTATGGACCTGAAAAATCTGCAACTATAGCCAACGAAAAGTTGCAAATAAAAATTGACGAGGATGAGAGAGAGGCGAAGGAGTTTAAGGATAAAATGAACATGTGGAAAAAAGATGGAAAACCGGAAAAGGGTAAGAAAAATCGGTATTATTATAGGAGTGTGGAGGAAGTTATCGAAAAAGGGAAGAAGTCGAGTTTCTTGACTGATAAATACAGGTAAGAAAAACGACTTTTTATAATTTATATTGATATAATTATTGTAATTATATTTTAAAATTATTTTAGTAATAAACTCAGCAATGTAACAGTCATAGATATGACGGGGCCAGAAAAGAGGGTGCTAAGTGGCTACCATGCTCTGGGTCAGGCGAAAATTTTGGATGAGGAACTCTACGAGCATAGACAGGCTAAAAAATGCACTAATTTCGCCCTACCTGAACTTATGCACAATTTGAATCTAATCGTGGATATGTGCGAACAAGAAATTATATCAATTGATAAAGCAGAACGGGAAGCTAATGAGAAGCAAAAGCAACTTGAGCATGAAAAAGAAAATCTTGAGAAGATCGTTAAACTTGAAAACGATCATATAGACACTCTAGAACAGGCTCTAGAATTAGTAGAAAATCTGACGAACCCTGAAGATCCTCTAACGCTTAGTAAGGCTGAAAAAATATTTGTTAATTTACAAACCGATTTTGCTGCAGAATATAAAGAATTTGGGTTGGGGGATCTGGCGGCAGGGGTAATAGCACCGCTGGTTAACCAAGAATTAAGTAATTGGAAACCACTCGAGGAACCTACTAAATATGTAGAAGTTGTAAAGAAATGGCGAACTATTTTAGGAATGCATCAATCGGAAACAAGAAATGTTTTTGATCCGTACTCCTCCTTAGTTTGGGCTGGAGTTATTCCTAGTTTCCGTCAGGCAGCCTCTACCTGGAATCCTAAACAGCATCAGTCAATGGCTGCTTTACTGGAGGCCTGGGCACCCCTTTTTCCAACTTGGATCCTTGATAATATTTTAGAGCAAGTTATTTTACCTAGGCTTTCATCTGCCGTTCAAGATTGGGATCCACTTACAGATACTGTTCCAATTCATGTGTGGATTCTACCTTGGAGCGCTATTTTAGGTCATAAAATGGAGGTAGAGAAACATAAAAATTTATTGATTTCAACGAATATATAAATCTAATTGTTCAATTACCATTCTAGGATTTTGTGTACCCCATGATCCGCGATAAGCTGGGTAATGCTCTTCAGGCGTGGGTTCCACAGGACAGATCAGCTAGACTTATGCTCACTCCTTGGAAATGCGCTTTTTCTGATGGTGAAATGCAAAGCTTTTTATTGAAGCACATTATTCCTAAACTACAGATGACTCTTGCTGAAATAATTATAAATCCTCATCAACAAGACCTAGGTAAGTTGTAGACGAAAAATGAGGATCTAAAAGATTTTAGAAGGCTTTCTAACTTTGTTTTAATTGTAGAACTCTGGAATCAAGTTTGGGAATGGCATGAACTAATTACTCCTCTATATATGGCTCAACTCCTCGACAAGTACTTCTTCCCGAAATGGATGCAAACTTTGGTCATATGGTTAAATCAGCAGCCCAATCTAGAACAAATTTCGCGGTGGTACACCGGATGGAAGGGACTTATTACAGATGAGGTCATACAACAGCCTAACATTAAAGAACATTTTCGGAGAGCCTTGGAGCTCATGCATCGGGCGGTTTCGACTCCTCCAAATGCGGAGGCTCCCCCTGTTCAACAGCAACAACAACAGCAACCTCAGCCACAACCCCAAGTACAGGCACAACCACAGCAAGTATCTCATCCACCTGCTCTGATGGATCTCCAAATACCACCTCCACCTCAAATAGAATTCAAGGAGTTAGTCTCTCAAAGATGTGCCGAAAGAGGGATTATTTTTGCACCACTGCCTGGACGAAGAGAATTTGGAAAGCAGGTGTACAGGGTGGGTAAATTATTTTGCTACATCGATCGAGCTGTGCTTATGGTCAGCGATGGAAGTTTCGCAAATTGGACGCCGACTTCTTTGGGTTTGCTTTTAGAGAGGGCATCGTAGTTGTAGTTTTTAGTTTTTTCTTAAAATAAATGAATGTCTTTGAAATGGTCATAAGACTTTTAAATTGTAGATTGGAGGTAGATTATAATGTTTTTTTTTAAATATATTTTATAGCAGAACTTCTGAATCGAATTTGATCCGGTATAAAAGAGCAATTCTTACCCCGATTACTATTAAATCAAAATTAAAAGTTTAACATTGCTTTATGGCTAGATGGTCTGAGGTGGACTACTTAATTATTCCTCCAAAAAAATATGAAATTTTTGTCCAAAATGTTTGTTTTTACTATAGTACTAAAGTTTAAATGGAGTTTTCTGAGAAAAATTTACTTAACGCCACCAGAGGTTCATCCTGTATACACAGTTTAGTTTTATTTTCTTATAATTGCCAATGTAAACGGAAACTATGTCGTGTTTCTATAACAATTAATGGAGAATTCTTGATTGCCTTATAAACCAAAATTCGGACACAAAATAAGATTTTTTAATTCCAAAACTCAATAAATAGGATAAATAGGATCGATAGTAAAAGCAAATAATATGGTTGTACCTGTAACATTCTAACTAAAGGTTTCAAAACGTTATGCTTAACCGTAGAAGAAAGACCAAGGGTAGAACAAAACTGATTAAAGAATAGAACGAGCTTTTAGAAACTTCTGTTTTGCCTTTACGATAGTGTTGCTGCTGTTCTGCTTTTGGTACTGCTTTCTGCTCCAAGAATCAGGAATGTTGAAAAAAGAAAATTAAGAGTAGAACAACTACACCATTGTAAAATCAGATTAAGAAGTTTTCGAACGTTTTCTCTCTTTTTCCATCAGTTTTGTTATTGTTATACTTTCGCCGCTGTTCTAAATTTCTAACTATGAACTTTTCCCTTGATGTCTGTCTGCTTTTAATCTAATGACCGGCTGTGGGATGGTTGAAAAGTGATGATAATAAAATTATCTTAAGTTATTGAATTAAATTTGCTGACATAAATACTTTAAGCGTACCCAATAATGGTGCAACAGGTAAAATGTTTTCCGGGCAGATTGCAAATCGGCCAACAAAGCAACATTGGGCACTTTTTTAGTTGACTAATTTTGCTTCAAGTGTTTATTCTTTAAGTGGTCATTCGTTGGGCTGTTGATAAAATGGTTTTATTGTATTTACTAATTGCTCTCCACTTTTAGAATTAATCTTATCGTTAGTATCATGGTGATAAAAACACACTTCAATCGGTTCTTGTTTTATAGCCACGCCACGCAGTTATTATCAATCTCATGTTATCAATTTCATCCGGTAGTTTTTAACAGAAATCGAAAGGAATTTTGAATGATTGGACTCTAATGAAATTGTTGGTTAGATAAGGGGTTTGCATAGGTGTGATTTAAGTAAACTTTTTCAGGTTAATGAGAATTTAAAAACATATTTTTTTTTTATACCACAATATCGATTATTCCAAAGTGAATAGAAACAATATGAAATTTTTGTACATCATTAAATTGTGCCTAGTTTTTCGTCAATTATTTACCACGAGGTAGTTGTAGTTGTTGTCTGGCTCATGTTATTATCGTAGCTTGGTGTTGTAGTCACCGATTGCTCCATGCCACCACCGTAACTTGTTACGGTTACTGATTGATCAAAACCACCGTATGCGGGTGTTGAGCTAACTGTTTGCTCCAGTCCACCTCCGAAACCACCACCGTATGAGGGTGTTGATGTAACTGTCTGCTCAAGACCACCTCCGAATCCCCCGTTAAATCCACTGTCGTAGCTTGGCTGAGATATAACAGTTGTTTCCATTCCACCACCAAAACCACCATAGCTAGGGGTTGATGTAACTGTTTGTTCCAATCCACCTCCAATAACGGTCTATTGTTCAAGAAAAAAAAAACGAATATTGTTTTTTTTTTCGATAAATTCACCACTAAAATTTCACCAGGTCAACTTACCTGTTGAACCATGGTTGGCTGAGATGGGGTCCAAGATGTTTGCTGATTCATGTTGTCGTCTTCGCAACAAAAGAAGCACATTATTGGTAGAATGGTTGCAATTTAACAAGAAAATTAAGGGGAGAATAAATTAATTTTAGGCGTCGGTTGATATCTCGCCAGGTTACTTACATGCACTGACTCTGTCGATCAACACTCTGACTTTTGCGTTTCCAATTACTCAGATCTATGGAATGGATATCAACGAGCCATTGACATCACCCAGCCGTTTTATATATCAAGCAACTGATAAATGGAGCTGTTTGATAAGACCGGGGTAAAAATTGTACTGAGAAAAAAAAAAAAAACACCACCTTATACCTAGCTTTTGGTAAATCGATTTTCAGATATGTTATCTTCGCAAAATATGTGCAATAATCTGCTAAGAATCCGCAAAAACTGATTAAACAACAAGACCAGGAAAAAAAAAATAAGCTAAAAAATAAAGAAATAAAATTGCTTAAGTGCGGAGATATTGGCTTTGTTTAGTTGAATACATGGTTCATTTTTGCAAGTACATAGTTTGCTCAAAAAAGCTTTAGCGACAATTAGTGAGTCGAAACTAGAATTTACCGAAGTGACATAAGAATCTTTTCTTAAGAAGTTCAAAAATTAGTCAACGGATATAGGACTTTGTTACGAGATAGAAATGACAATCTTATCTTTAAGTTGTGTGATATGCTACAGTAAATAAATTTAAAAATTCTAATTATTCCGCGAAAAAAGACAAGAAAACAATGGATAATTTGGCGGTATAAATAAAAATATTTTTATATGATGAAAATCTTGATTGGTTGATGTTTTGAAGTATTTTCTTATGAATTATTTACGCCTCATTCGGATATGCAATTTCTTTGTAATTAAATTTTAGCATCAATTAAACTCTTCAGACGGTTGATATATAAAATTGTATTGATATGTTTCTGGTTAATTCGATTCTTGAACGTTACTCAAATTCTCGGACGTTACTTAGATTTTTATACGTTACTGAATATTTATTTAAATAAATTTTTGAATCCATTTTTGTAATCCTATTAAAGTTGTCTAATAAATTTATTAAATTGAAGTAGTTTGTAGAATGACTTAGATAGATGTGTTTCTATTCTCAGGTTGTAGCTGAAAGCATAGACCTAATTTAGTGCATCCACAGCGGTAGAATTTAGGCTCTGTGGGTGCTTTTTATCATAAATTTATTATTATTATTATTATGCAGAACTGACGCATATAGTCGGCATTATGACCAGAAATAGTCTAATTGTACCAAAACTCTACTAGTCAAATAAACGATTCGCTATCTTAAAGAAAGGGCTCAACGAACAAATGTTGATTGGAAGACCATGTACCATACATACCCTGTTCAGACCCACAGATCATCTAAATACAAGTCCTTATAGTCCATCCAGTTATGTTAAAAGTAGATAGTAAAGTAAAAAAGGCTCACGTATGAGAGAAAGACAAAAATTCACAAGGAGGTGGAATGAAAATTTAAACCACGTTTCGCTACCCAGAGCAATGGAAACGTTCGCAATACTTTACAGCGACTTTAAAAATTCATAGTGCATCTGTATCTATGCTTGGAGTGTGCTAGCTACGTATTCCCCTTCTCTGATTCAGAATTTCCCTATGTCTGAGTATTGGGCGGGAACGGCACTAATATCATTCATGCATAGGCACGCGGAACGCGAGACTTTATAACGCCTTTAAAAATGCGTGGTAAAAAAGGTGTACGTTATTCTCTGCACTGTAAGTGATGATGTATTTGGCTACCTATTTTTATCACTTTCGTTTTTATTGGAATTTAGATAAGTCATGGAAAGCAGTAGTTCTTTCCTGATTTATCTAATGGGACAATTTTCCCTAGTCTGTTTTAAAAATTCAATATGGCTTAGCTGGGCTTATATAGAGAGTATCACATCTTCTACTAAAATTCAGACCTTAGCAAAATACCCTGTATATTTATTATGATTGGAAAATTATTTTTGATTATATACAACAAAATTTTTAACGAAAACTATATGATTTATATCGAATACCAAAAGAAGTGCTAATTTTAATTTTGAAATGATCTTTGCAAACCTTCATCGTTAAATTTGTGATGTCATGATATATCGCTGTGTTTCAAATTAATCGATTTTGTCATCTAAATAGCACTAATACATAATCATAATATATACATATTTTACGCTCATCAATCGTTCTGATTTATATCAAATGGATTTATTTTTTACATTTATAACTTTGATCAATCCGCATAATAGAGGATAAAATAATTTTTAATCAGCAAAATAACATAGAACTTCTTATCAGAGCCGATTCCAATATGCCACCACTACATGGTAAACTTTGGAAAGTTACGCAAAAAGAAAATTCAATCTTTGCCCCGATGACCAGAAATACTCCTACAGATAACTATTTTGCATAAAGCGTGCTTTGTCTAATTATCTAAATGATAATTTCGCACTCATTCACCCATCAAGGCGTTAGCTGGAAATTCCATTTTTTCATTTCATATGAGGCAACTGTGGTCGACTGCAACTTGCACTCAGCAAAATACTTAATAGAATTTTTGGCGCATCATAAAATATTACGTTTTAGATAGAACGAGAACTAAGTGAACTGCGTATTTTAGATTTTACGTACTAATTAGAGAAGAGACAACAATTTTAAACCAAAACATGTTTATTGCACATAATAACTAAAAGATATTGCTAAATACTACATATAGTGGATATGTTGAACACTGGGTTAGATGTTAGAATTCACGAGAATTGGTTTTTCAGAAGATAAATGGTTTCCCTTTTGTATTTGATAGTCATTCATTTCCTTGGTCAGGTGCCACAATGCAAGAGCCATCACAGCATCCGTGTAGGTAATTTTCCGTTCATTGTTGTTCTCATTATTTTCATTTAAGGTGTTATCCCCTTCAGGTTCTGTATTAATATTTGAACTTTCCCTGTATAATCCACCAACATTTTTGGTATGTTGCAATCCAACGAAATTGTTTATTTCAGGAAGGTTTCGCTTTGGTTCAGCTCCTCTGGCAGGAATTTTAAGAATATTGTTATCCGCTGCGATGGGATATGTTTCGCGGATTATCGGTTTTTGATTATTATCATCACCAATATAATTAGAACTATGCGGTTTTACAGTGACTACAAAAGACAAACTTGGCGCAATGCAAAGTGCTAAAAGGATAACCGCACGGGTATACATTCTTCTGTTCTGTTCAGAACAAGTCGATCACGTAAACTACCAACTGAATATTTTCTTGCTGCGGAGATGTGATTCTCTGCTTCTATAATCGGTCCAATTAATTTCCCTTGCTCTTTTGATAAGATAATCAAGCTGCCTCTGTTCTCAAGCTCATTTCTAGTCAAATCATCTTACGCGCCTCATTTTCTAGACTATGAGATTTTTTGTTAAAATTACTTTGATGAGACTAAGCAATTTATTTTATTTAAAATTTTAGGTTTACTTGGAATAATTAATAAGTAAAAAATACTATTGGTAATGATTAATCGTAAATAAGAAAATAATTAAAAATCATTAGGTTGACCCAAATGTAGCATTTTTTGTATCTCAAAATTCAGTTTTATATTGAATAAAATGAGATTTATCAATTGGTACATGAATTTTGGTTCATTAAATATTAAATAACATACCCTCAAATTTAGATGGATTTAACTCTGTTATAATTGAATCACCTGTAAAATTTCCAATCAAAGCAATCAAAATTTTTGAAAACTATTTTAATTTTCGGCTCCACATAAAGAGCAAATGTAAATTATAAGTAAAGTTATGACCCCTTTTGCTGTGCAACCAATCAAATGGAACTTCTAAATGACTTTGGAAAATCAATCTACTGAATGCTTCCACCAAATTATGGGATCAAATTTTTCTAAAAAATTCAAAATTGACAATATTCAGCAAAATCTGTGAGTAAGAAAATTTTTATTTTGTAATGTTAAAAAACGCCTTCAGTTGTGCGTATTTATTTCGTTTTGAAGGCTATTTATATGCAAGATATGATGGACATCAAATTTATTTTAAACCTGCTGCCTATTGTTCCACCCCGAGAAGGTTTACGAATTGTGTTAAGTTACATTAAAAATCTATCGTACGTATGCTTGTTTAAGTTGACTGCGTTATGCGTAGTAAGTTTAAAAGTGCGCCAACAATTTTGTTTTATATCTAATTTTAAAATTCTGTTTTTAATTCAGTGTCATCTAATGTGGTTAAATTTTTCCATGTTTAAATTTAAATTTTTAACTGCCGGCTATTACGGGAATAATTTTGAATTAAAATTGCGGTGATAAATTAATCAACCACAATCATATCAGCATGAGTCCTTTGAATGCCATAGTTGTCTAAACCACATTTAATAGTTACTGATCCTTAAGAATTCTTTGTATTAAAATGGTAAATAAATCAAGAGATCACGTTTAAACCTAGTCCCGAACATCGTTCACCGTTTTCTAAATATTTTATGTGGGTCTATTGGAGTAAAACTATGGGTCCAAAAAATTTGATTGGTATTTTAGCTAGAATCATTCCTTTTCGTATTAAATTAAGATAAAATCATGGCAAAACCAATTTTTGATTCTTCTATTAGTTAGATTAGGTGGCAAAATCTTATCAATGATCTTTGCACATTAAAAGTTTAAAAATGTTTGTTTTATGACTACCATGCAAACATTTTACTTTAAATATTAAACATTTATAATACCAAAAATCACTTTGAATGGTAGTCCAGGTTCCATTGTATGCGACTGCATAGAACCAAAAATTGTAGTCAGATTAAAACGATTATGATTCAGTTTTTAATTTTTAGAAAGCTCTATTTTCATGTTTTATACAAAATACAAAAATATTCCTTCCGGTAGGTAGAATTGAGAAATTCGTAATTATCGCAGAAATCATAAATTTTTTGAGAAAAATAAATTATAAAAATTGACCTCGTAAAGATTCTTAAACTGTATCAAAGATATACACTGAAATGGGTTTGAAAGAAAATTATAAAGTCTAAGATATTTTCTTAATTGAAAGTATTTTTTAAACACCAACGATTTATTATGAAAAAAAAAACAACAGTGAAGATCTCACTGAAAAAATATTTGATTTCATTTAAAAAACAAGAAAAATTCTTTTCGAAAAATTGCTTTTATTTATGCGATATTCATGGTATAAAAAAATCTTAGTCAATTCACACAATCCAAAGTCCAGTCATACAAGATCCAGATGCAGATTATTTTTACCACAGGTGATTGATCGTTGGGTGGTAGGCCCACTGGGCGACGGGCTCAGAGTAGGCTCCCGCGTATGGGGCTGGAGCGGGGGCTGCGTAAGAAGGATAGGTTGGTGGAGGAGCGTAGCACGGGACTGGAGCTACGCTGGGCTGGCAGCTAAACAGCAAGTTCTTTCCGCAGGGCACCGTTGGAGCTGCCGATTGGTAGGTGTAGGCGGTTGCGGGTCCATATGATGCTGATCTTGGTACTGGGGCTCCTCCGTTGGCTGCTTTCCTGAATCGAACTCCATCTGTGTTCTCAATTTCGGTGGTTGCCTGCCTTTCGTTTACATGCTGGACATTGGTCTCTTCGGCATTCTCAACTGGGGCTGATAATCCTTCGGCGATCAGAGATCCAACGATGAAGCAAACAATGAAGAATTTCATTTTGATGGAGACGGTATTGAGCTGAAACTTTAAAAGTTATAAAATTTTAAAGACGACTAATGACTAATTTAAAACCGACTTCAACTTTTATACTATCAAATTGAAAACGCAGCAAACGTGAGGTGGAAGGGATTTGTATTAATTAATTCAGTCAGAATATTGCTTCATATAATTTAAATCAAACGTACGCATTTCGTGCTAAATATGACGAAATTTGACTCATTTACTTGTTGACTGCTTCATTTTTAAAGTTTGAAAAGCATTAAGTGCTGTCTTTGCAGATTGGCCTTTTTTTACTATCTGGTTTTTTTTTTTGTTCTTGCAAAAGTTGTATATTTCCGCTATGGTGCACTGAGTGCTTTCAATTTTCTGTCCACTTAATGTTTCTAATTTAAAAGCCAGGGAGTTTCGTTTACTACCTAGCAAATGAAAAGTTTATTTTTTAAAAATGAAAAATATCCGCTTAATTGGCTCCCCAACTAACTACTTCATCAACAGTCAGTAAAGTTGACTAGGAGTCCCATTATAAATAATACGAAAGTATGACTACTGGGCCAGTTGGGTCAACTAGCACTGCTTAAGGTGTCAAATTTAATTAAAATATAAATAGGAAAAAAAAAATAAGTAAATCATAAAATTCATTTGTACGATGAAACTTTTCCTTGCTTTAGTATCGTTTTGGGTTGTTCAAACCGCGGGGGAGTATGAAGGGCATGTACGGAACGCGAACGACCATCGTCACGAGCAGATAGTCGGTCCGGGTGGATATTTGGAGCGATTCAGAAAATCCATTTTCGCTTTTGAGCCCCACATTTATGGGGCTTACAAGAGTCCGGAAGACTGTGAGTTTCCGTACTGCAAGGACGGTCCCAACATAGGCTACATTCCCACCCCCGGGCCAGAATACGACGATAAGAACAAGGAGGCTGGTCCCACTTGTACCCACTGTCATCACTCTGGGACTCTGTGTTCTGGCCATGAGAATCATCATCATACCCCGTGCTCAGCTGCATACCCATCAGTCCACGGTGGGTGAATGGATGACCCAAAAAATCCAAGTTACTGCCTACCACCCAAACTCCCGGATACCGCTTCAGTTGTTTATCGTTCTTCGCATAATTGCTGCACTTAACTGAGAGGACCGGATGAATTATGTCGTTAAAATTTTAATCACAGGAATTTTACCCTTTTTCTAGTTGCCGCTCTATCCCATTGTTGGCTCTTTTGATTGATGGCTGTAATTAAATTACGTTTTGTTACGAAACTCAGCGATTGTTTTATTTCAATTATATATTTTCTGTATTCTGTACTTATACGAGTATTATACGAATTCTGCTCCGGCCCGAATTTTTTGGGTAGCTGGATAATGGGAGGGAAAAAAAAAATTGGTTGAAAGTTTTATACCCCAAACAGGTTTTTATCACTTCATCCCAACACTCAATACTGCTAGGGGATGCTGCGAATATTAAAACATTCAATCACGATGGTGAGCACTTTAATTTCCTGCCGTTTTGCCGGCCGAACAAGTGTTTATTATGCTCTCGTCCGTAGAATTGTTTTGCTACGAACAGAAAGCCTTTCGATTCAATAACTCCAGCAATTCGCTATTAATAGTCACCCTATTAGTTTTTATAGGAAGGCAGAACATAAGACTGTGTTAGAAGGAAGAAGTTAGCGTGGGTTGAGAGGAAATAGGTGTTCTTGATTGAAACGATAGACACGTAATTGAGATTGTAATAGATGTAATTTTGCAGAAGTTATTTTACTTTGTGCCATATCTCTATGCAATCTAGAAATGTTTAGCAAGGAGCAGATTTGCTATTAGTTTTACGTGAATCTGTAATACAGTGCTGCCGAAAATTTTAGGATTAAACCTTGTTTTTGTTAAAATTAATACTCGGATTAAAGTAACATTTTATAAAATCATTAAAGACAGACAACGATTTCATGTACACTCGTTGTCACTATCGTTCTTCTCCTTATCAGTAAGTGATGTACTAGGGAATAGAAAATATATGCCCAAAATCAACGTTTGTTCCTAAAATTTTCGGCAGCACTGTAATATTTTGTTGACTTAATGCTTATTATGTGTTATGACGAATTTAATTACGCGATATCATAGAAGTTCTTATTAATTTGGCACGGATTTATTCTACTGACGATAGGAGGGTTTTTAATATTGCTCATCAATTTGTGTTTATTTCGATATTATAAAATCAATCTGGATTTAATTGTTTCAGGTTTATCGTAATCAATCACAATTTTATCGATTCTATCCTAGAGGTTCAGAATTGTTGTTTAAAATTGTCCTTTGTTTTGTAATGCAATGATATGTTTCATTTTTGAAATATTAACTTTCACTATTATTTCTTTCATTTTATACGTCTATAAAAAAAAAGTACTTTTATTCAAATCGTAAAATTAAGTGCAATCGCTTCACTGAATTACAGTGCTCCCGGAAATTTTAGGACCAATCGTTAATTTTGGACATATATTCTATTCCTTAGCCCCCTCACTTGTTGATAAGGAAAAGAGGGATATTGACAACGAGTGTACATGAAATCTTTGTCTATCCTTAATTATTTTATAAAATATTGTCTTAATTCGTTTTAAAATTTATTATTATTGCGCAATTATTGTATTGGTAAAAATTATAAAACTTGATTTTAGGGCTTAAGCTCGGATTATGAAATCGGCTCTAAATGTAGATGTGTAGGTATTGTAAAGCTTATTTCGTGAACTGATAAACCTTTAATAGGAAAACGAAATCATACCAAAATCCATTTGAAAAGTATTGAAGAGAACCATAAAACCTTAGAGGTTGAATATTTATTCGCAATAAAAAAGTCAGAAGTAAAATTCAGTGTCCATTTATTTCGAA
Organism: Philonicus albiceps; assembly: GCA_963969385.1. Classification (NCBI taxonomy): domain Eukaryota; kingdom Metazoa; phylum Arthropoda; class Insecta; order Diptera; family Asilidae; genus Philonicus; species Philonicus albiceps. Next base: position 7,952,129 of record OZ017775.1, read on the forward strand.
ATTCTATCAGCACAACATTGTTAATATATAAAAGAATAAATTAACTCAGGTCAGGTCAGGTCAGGTCACTTGGGTCCTAGTAGGCTGGGGCTGCTCCGTAAGATGGCGCTGAAGCATAAGATGGTCCTGGGGCGTATGCTGGAGCGTGTGCCATGCACGGTACTGGAGCGACAGCAGGGGCGCAGCTAAAAAGCAGGCTCTTACCACAAGGTACAGAGGGGGCTGGAGATGGGTAGGTGTAAGAAACTGGGGCGTAAGCTGGAGCAGCGGGCTTGGCGTAAGCGGGGGCTGGCTTATAAGCTGGAGCAGGGGCGTAGGCTGGTTTAGCTGGAGCTGGGGCGGCATAGGCTGGCTTGGCAGGGGCTGCATAAGCTGGAGCTGCGTAAGCTGGAGCTGGGGCTGCGTAGCTGCTGGCACCGTAAGCTGGAGCTGGAGCTGGGGCTGGAGCTGGCTTGGGGGCTGCATATCCTCCGCCATAATAAGGCATGGCGGCGGGCTTTCCATAGCCAGATATTGGGTAAGCCGGAGGTGCTCCGTAAGTTGATTTCTTCTGCCTGGTGTTCTCGTTGGTATCGGCCTCCTCAGTCAGGGTAGTCTCAGCAGAATGGGTATTTTCGGGGGCTTTCTCCTCCTCACAGAAGCCCTGGGCGACCAAAACGGCGAAAAGAACTGTGCAAGCGAAGAATTTCATTTTGATAAATTCGGTTGATAGACCTAAGTTGTGCTATAAAGAAACAAAATAGCCGTACTGATGTTCAGCCATTCTCAGGTACGCATTTTTATATTAAATTAAAAATGCACTCAGCACAATACAATTACAATTGAAGTTCAATTTGTTTATACCCTTTTTCTGTTAATTCAGTCTTTCATTGACCTGCAATTGCATTGCGTTGCCGCAACGCGGTAGACTTTTCGTTTACGGTGCAAAAATTTCATTGAATTTTCCAGCGGGCGTTTTCCGCTCGCGCCAACTCACGTGCCGGAAAATATATTTTTTCGTTCGAAAATTGCTTCCTTAGGAAATGTTAGTAAGAATGGAATTTTTCAATAATTCTATTAATAACACTGTAACTGATATGTTTTATGATTATAAAGAAATATTTAATTAAAATACAAAATCCCAATTAATATCCAGATATCGAAATGAATTTTAAAATTTCTGTTTACTTATCGAACAACTACGCACTTGTGCATATCATTGGAACAGGTTTATTAAGTTTTTTTTTATTTTATATTAAATTTGGAGAATTCTGTGATAAATAGGATGCAATTAATGGGTACTATTGATTAAAACAAACTTCTGCAGCGCTTGCATAGTGATGTACCCCATTTTTCAATTTCATTTCTAAAAGAGAAAATGGTAACAGCTGCAGTAAAATGATTCGTAAATTGTTTGCGAAACAACAGACTTGAAATGGAATTTTCGGGAAACATTCAAAATTAAATTCGAAATAAATTGAAATAATAGAAACGCTTTGTCTCTACAGTCTCTAGATACATTTTTAAATTATGCTGTAATTTCATGCTTAATGAGATCCTTAAATAAAATGTATATAAAGGTACTATGCGATACTTAAAAAATGAAGTAATTTGAAAAATCACCCGGTGGGATATTAAAAATGTTTAATTGATTTATTTTATTTAAATAAAAAAGTTATAAGAATAATAGTGATGCCATTTGGTTTTTAGAAATAGAAATATTTCAAAAACTTGTAATGTAAAAGTTGCACGCAATTTTTAAATGAACGTTGAATCTCTTTTAGTTTATCCATAGATCATTAAAAATTTGGGAGCTGTTTCGAAATATACCAATAATTATAATAATATAATAAGATATACCCATATAGGGTGATATAAACTACTGAAAAGAATTAAGGAATCGTCTAAAAAATTCAAAAATTTAATCGTTTTTTAAAATGCTGAATTACCGCGACAAATTCAACAATTTCATATCATATCGGTCTTAAAAAAAAACTCAATCCACTGTTAAATAGCAAAATTTATGCTGGGTGCCAGAAGGCATTTTCAGGAAAAAAAAACGCCCTACTTGTTTGCAATTCTGAAATTTACTATTAAATTATTTTCTTCTCTAAACAAAAATGTTTGTTGATTTTATTTTATAGCTTTAAGTTAAATAAAACTCGATGAAAAAGTTTTTCACATCGTCCAGGAGTAGTTGAAGTTAAATGGCAGTTTTGATGAATTGTGAACTAAATTTGGTACGGAAATTTTGTTAACTTCATGAAATTTGTGTACACCTGAAAACGTAGAAATGAAAAAAAAATACCTCTGTGAAAATAAGAGAGGAAATGTAAAAGTTTGATATACATATTTTGTTTTATATAATTTAATATTTAGTTTTTCTCAAGTACAAAAATCTATCCTAAGATTTCTCGTTAGTGTGTAAGTCCATCAAAGTCCAGTTCATTTCATATCTGTTGATCAGAGCTAGTTAGATTAATATCCGTGGTGGAATTCTCCTCCGTGGCATCCGGCATGGAATTGGGGCACCACATAGACGGGGATGGGTTCAAAAAAGGCACCTCCATACGATCGATACTCTAGGGTGGAAGCTAAGCAGGGAACTAGGACTATGTTTGGCTGGCAACTGAAAAGTAGATTCTTTCCAAATGGCACAGTTGGGACTGCTGACGGTTAGGTGTAAATGGTTGGCTGGCCCAGAGGTTGCGTATCCTCTACCGTAGGTTGATTTCGCGGATTTCTTCATCCGAACGATGTCATTCTCAGCAGCTGCTGCTTGGGTGTCCGCAACTTGGATCATTTCCTGTTGAATGATTCCTTAAAGTCTTTCGACATTCAAAGCTGCTGTGTAGTCGACAGACACATCGATAGGGCAACAATTAGGGAGATCCACTCAAAGAATATCATGTTAATGGTCTCCTTAGGGAAGTTGCTTCTTCAATTACAAAACAAAAAGTATTAAATTGGAAACTCTCTGCTTATTATGCATTCATTTTTATGTAGCGTTTAGTTAATTTTGTGGACAGGGCAACAAGTAGATTTTGTGTAAATCTGTAGAAATCGGTATAAAAATATTCCCTTTAAAATCGGTTTGGTGGCTACTTATTTTCTATAGTTAAAGATATAAAATTTGGGACAATAAATTTAGTAATGGGCCTTATTCTCGAATCCCTTTGAATTGAAGCGAAAAGAGCTTACAAAGATCTTTTTTAATGCAAATGAATTTTTGAGAATTTAAGAAATGTTTATCCCATAAAGGCTTTTGTAAGTTCTTTTCAATTCGATTCGGGCCCAATATATTTCGGTTTTGTTGTCTTGGATTTCTCAATGTCATTAATTTACAAAATATAATCCAACTATAATGCTTTGTATTTGTAATTTTCAGGAAACGAGATATCCCCACTATGCTTCCGTTAAAGTTTAAATTTAAAATACGTTTTGGTAAAGTAATTAATTTATTATTTATATTGTTTTTTGCCCTAAACTGATTGTAATGCAAAAGTCGACTGACTTAAAATTCACTTTTTCAATAACAAAAACATTTTAGGTATCTTTAAACTTTTTAAAACTTATCGAGGTAATCCTTGAGTTCAAATCCTATTCAAGGATTTTGAAGCTTGACATTATTGAATACAAATTTGCTACTATTTCTAATACCGATTTGCGGCTGTTGTTATTTACAAGATATAGAAATCCTAAAATATAGAGACTCTCGACACTCATCATATATTCTACTAGTCTCTTACTGTCTCTACTTTTACGTATAAGACTGTAATTTAAAGTAGTTTAAAAATATCTTAAGACTATGGCCAAATGTTGCGAGATTTCCACATGCGTTATTTTTTTGCTGATTTATGAAATTTATTAAAATATCGCTGAGAGTTGATATAAGCGATTACTTATTTTTTTGTTAGCATGACATGGTTTTTTTCTGTTGCCAACCACTTGTTACGGCAAGTTATCACGTTACACATACTTGAGCAATCGTAAAATTTTTCCAGTAAAAGTTTCTTTAAAGGACTTTCTCCCCTTTTTTACATTTTGGTTTTATGTAAAACAAAAAAACAAAAAAAGGAAATAAAAGACAAAAAAAATCAGTTCCACTTTCCTATCTCTTTAGGCGCTTTTCTCAGGATTAAGCTTTCCTTTTTTTGTGTTGCTCATCCTTTCTTTTTACACTATCTAGGAATATTTCAAAAAGTGCAGCACCAGACAGGGATTTCATTTTGGCACAGCTTCAAAATTTGTGAAGGGACTAAAGTACTTTCAGTGTTTCTTTTTTCTTATATAAATTTTTATATTTATCGTGAAAGGAATTTCTCTGCACATATCGCAAAGTCCTCTTATGTCTTGCTCGGTGCTATTCAAATAGGCGTCATGCTGTAATCATTGAAAAATTATGCACGGCGGTGGACGCAAAATGAGAGATAAGTCAAAGCGTGTGCAGATTTATGGGATTTAGTCCGGGCATTTGTTGACTTCTGAGCAATTCATTTATGCCGGGGAAAAGGGATTTTCCTTCGGGAAGTGCTCTTCATATAGGTTTTAAACTTAAGTGGAACGTGGCCAGAATTTAGATATGTATTTTTTGTTTTTTTGTTTTTTTATATTTTAGTTATACTTCCTACCTCCCTATGGGTGTAGAGATTTTCCAAAGCACTTACTATGCCATGGAAGTGCCAACGTTATGTATGAATGTATCACGTCCTGGAACAAGTTCTATACAGAAAAATCACGAGTCGTTACAAATTGACTTATAGGTGCGTCGTGACGATTTGCTTTTCTATTGTCTTCAGAAAAACGGCTTGTTGCTGCATTTATACATCACGAGATCAATTTTTATCACCTTAAGTAAATTTAAAATCTTTATTCAATGTTTTACTGTACTTATAAAACGTTTTATTTCAATATATCCTTTATAGGTTTTATAATGAAATATTTTATGATATCGAATTTTCTGGGAATCAAATAACAGCTCATAACTATTCTAAAAATTGTATGATTTTAATTTTTCAAAGACTAATTTGTTTATTTTTAAGAAATCTAGTGGTGCATTATTTTATTTTCTAACAAATATGGTTGTAAAAAATAACAGGGGTACCTGGGCAGTTTGCGATATATCCTAAGGTGTATTTTAGACAAACGCTAAACCCAATTCGTTTCTCATTGTTTATAGTTAATTTGGAAGAGTTTTTACTTAGAAAAGGGCTATGGGGCATCCAGATTGACCATTCCCATGAAACAATAGTTTTAGCTTTTGCGGATGATATAGTTTTCGTATCCGAATCATTAATTTACTACAAAAAACTTACTTAGTGAAGAGTATTTCAAGAAAAATAAATTAGAACTAAATAAAAAACAGGCAGTTATTCTCCAAAAAGGTGGTTGAGGGAGTGGGGAACAACCCCCTTTACTCTATACAGGTGAACTAATAGAATATTAAAAAAACTATAAATATCTAGGGATACCCTTCGCCCAATCAGGCTCATATGATATAGCTAAATACTTCCAAGCCAATGGCATCAAGGTAATTTAGTCGATTACCAATGTAATAAATATGATAAATAGGCTATTGAAAATTAAAAAATTATGTGAAGCACTGGTAACTGCAACCGTTTCTATTATGAGTTGAGTTTCTATTATTAAAATAGTCGATTTCATATGAAACTCATTAATTTAAACCACAGAATCCCAATAAAAGAATATATACAAAAATCAAAAATTTTCTCTATCTACAGATTTAAACTGGCAGAAGTGAATTTTAAATTTTAATATATTTCCATGAAAATTAGTAGAGAAGAACTTTTGGGTTCAATGATTTTAAACTTATCATCTTTTTAAATTAGAATAGTATAGAATAGAATAACGACTGCCATTCAATTTCGTTAAATAACTTTTATCAATTTGCTTAAACAAACCGAACCCAAATGTTTAAATGGCTATTAAAAATATTATTTCGAATAAACGGGAACCCCTTATCATAATCGTCAAGCAGCAACATTTGTTGCTTCAAAAAGTTAAAATTAAAATTCGAATTGAAAATCGTAAAAAGTATTTCATATATTTTCTTAAATACATCGAAATAAATAAAATAGCTTAAAAAAATTATGATTTAATAAGCATTGCTATCTTCTTTAGTTCCTTTGTTCTGATTGTCCTTACTTTCTTCTGAAGAATTCTCCTCCTTGAAGTGATTTGGAGGATCAATAGCTACGGATTTTGCAATATATCCCGAGGGAGCTTTCGCTCCCGCCATAGTAGATCCAGATTTAGCAAAAGTTGTCACATCTGTGGTTTCAATGGGACGATAGGGAGTTGTAATTGTTTGGACATCAAATGAAGTTAAAGTGTAGGTTGGCATGAAGGGTGATTGGTATGCTGCCGAAGATGCTGGAGCTGGGTAAGAGTATCCTGAACTCGAGTAGTATGGGGTCCCAAAAGCTGGTGAATATGAAGATATAGCTGGTTTGGTGTAAACTGGAACTGCTGCTGGATATACTGCTTTAGGTGCCGCAGACGCATATTCTTCTGGAAGTGGTGCTTCATATGGTACTGCTTGATATGGTACTGTTTGATATTGTGCTGCTTGATATGGTGCTGCTTGATATGGTGCTGCTTGATATGGTGCTGTTTGGTATGATGCTGAAGGTACGACAGGAGAGTAAGATGCGGTTGGTTGATACGACACCTGGCTGGGAGCAACTATTTCATAAGGTGCTGAAGGTACGACTGTTTGATATGATAAAGCTGGTGAAGGTACTGCTGGCTGATATGTGACTGCTGTTGCAGCTGCTTGTGCCGGTGTCACAATCTGGTAACCAGTAGTACCAGAAACATAATTAGCAACAGGAGCAGAATAAGTAGAAGGTACATGCACTGGGGCACTATAATACGAGGGAGTTTTATACTGAGCTGAGTATTGGGCTGCTTTACATGATGAAGGTGCCGCATAAATGGGGCTCACTTCTCCGCAGGAGACTGGCTGGACAACTGAGATAGCAGGCAATTGAGGCACATAGTACACAGGTTGGCTAACAACTGGAAGAAAGGGCATTTTGTATTCAGAACTTGTCTCTTTTTTCTTCTCCTTCTCTGATTCACTTTCAGACTTGCATTTTTTCTTTGAATCATTTTCACATTCTTCAGATGATTCGCCAGAATCCTTCTTTTCTTCTTTATCAGAAGTACTGTACTGACTGTACGATGCATCTGAATAGCCAGCCTTTTTAATTTTCGATATCAAATCGCTGTATGTTGTTTTTTCACTATATCGTTCATTACTCTTATTTTTATCATAATTTTTCGATTCATAATTACCTGAATTAGAGCTTTCAGAGGAATATGAATTGTATTTATTTTTGTCGTAGTTACTTTGAGAATAGCTTGGTTTAGAATAACCTCCACTAGAAGAGTATTCCGATTTTGGTGAATAGCCTCCTCCTGAACTGTATCCTCCACTTGAATATCCTGGTTTGGGACCATAACCATAACCTGAAGTGTATCCAGAATTGTATCCTTGACTATTACTAGAACCGTAGCTATTTGATCCGTATGTTGGCGATTTATTGTAGTCTCCAATTGAATAGCTTAGGCCAGGCTTGTATTGTCCATTTCCAGCATATGATGGTCTTGGATTGTAGCCTCCACCGCCGCTATATCCACTATAACCACCAGATTGTCCATAGCTACTTCCACCTCCGTACCCTCCACCATAACCACCCGCATAGCCACTACCATAGGTTCCTCCGTAGGCTCCTCCATGACCTCCTCCTCCATAATTGTTTCCATAGCTTTCTCCATATCCTCCAGAACTGTGATGGCTAGGCTGGTGATAGTGTCCGTATTGATAGTGCCCTTGATGCCCTCTATATTCACCAAAAAGACCCCCGCCCTTTCCGCAAAGTTTTAATTTTTTGAATAAAAATGATCTTTGTTGCCTCTGTAGTTCACCATTCTCATTAAATTCTTCATCGTATCCAACACACTCAGGATCCTCAGCTTCCAAATGTCCTTCTTGACTAAAAACAATACCAAAAGTGGCACATATCACCGTAAAAACAAAAATTTTACTCATATCTACTAATTAATTGCAAATCGCATTTAAATAAATTAAAATTACTATGAATTCGCAAACTGTCGGCAACGAATCTGAATTGCTCGAATTTCAATAATGCACTGAGCGTGGAGTCATTGATACCTAAAATTTTGCTGAAGTTAGAAGTTTTTTTAAATTTTATTTCAAACTTGTTTATGACCTCAATTAGGAAATTGGCCTGAATGGAGTTTGAACCCTTCTTTCAATTTTTGGCCTGCCGTAGGGTGTAGAATGTCAGCTGTGAGTGGCTATTCAGCACTTTGATGGAATTTCATGTGTTGCAATATTTAAAGTTAAATTAGGTCATGGGCTTCAATGAGCTGGTCTAAATTGATGGCTAAGACGTTTTAAGGAAATTTGTTTTGCATCAGTTCCGACTACTTCTAAAAACTACATTTTACGGAAGTGTTCGGAGAATTTCTTTTATTTGAATTAAATTTAAGCTTCTTGCTTTTTTCTCACTTAAATTGTTTATTTCCTAGCAAACTTACCTATGTATTTATTCCGAGTTACTATTTCCTATTATTAATCAATTTTATGAAAATCTGAAGAAAGATATTTCTAGCTTTTAAATTTCTTGTAAAATAAGAATTTTGTATTTTCTATTTAGCTACACCCTATTAAATTAAAACTTTAAACCATTTGAACAAATTTTACAAAAAAAATTGTATCCTTTTTCAGTTTTTAGAAAATTAAATTAAATTAAATTAATTTTTCATATTCTTCTATTAAAAGTAAAAAGAAACTAAAGTTTTTGGCAAAAATGAAGGATTTTGCAGGTTTACAAATCTAAAAATTTAATATTTTATTTTTGGGCGGATATAATTTTATGTTATACTGAAAAGTTATAAGATTTAGGACTCGAAAATAGTTAGATGGTTTAGCTGGCCATTAAAATAAATATAATCAATTTTTGTTGGAAAGTTTTCGTATGTTTGTATTTTATAAATGTTCTAGGGCAATTTTGTTAATTAGGGGAAGGAAATCCGGGTTCCGTTTATTCCTTTTAAATAATTCTGTTGTCTGTTGTGAGGTAAATTGATTAAAACTGTTTTGAATTTAACTGCTAAGTAGAAAGTGCTGTTTTTTGAGAAAACAACGCTTTTTTAGCTTTGACTACACTTAGAGGAAAAATTTAAGTAGTATTTAAATAACTTCTAAATTTTAGTGCACCATAAAATACTTGGAACACTAATTAAGAAAAATATTCAGACGATTTCCTTTATCTCGTCTCGTCATCAAAGGTATTGATTTACTTGCCCCAGAACGTAACCCGAACAAGTACTAAGACCCTTTTTTTCCCTATTACTCTAAAAATCCCTTGCCCAATTTATAGACATTGTATTAATATTTTTTTTATGCAGTGTTTATTACAAAAGTAAAAAAGAAATAATACAGAAATCAGTCTAAGTCTTATCCTTATTTCAGTAGTAAGTAATTTTTGCATTACCGCCATCAACTATCCTCTGAGCGCCCATGGATTGCTGTGCCATTTGCTGCATTTGTTGCATCTGTTGCATTTGGGTCATCCTCATCATCGCATCGATCTTTAGCCTCTCAGAATTGTCTCCATCGGACATCTTCATTTCGTCGGCACCTTCCGTAGCGGGCATCTTTCCAGCGGTATCCTCCATCTGTCTGAGAATTCCTTGATGTTTGAATTGGTTAGAAGTTGGCGGCTTGGGGTCCACAATTCCTTGTGAGCCATCGGTGTTCTGCCTCATTTTGTCGTCCTTTAAGGTGTTCATGTCCTGTTGTGGAGCTGTGTCGATGCTTCCTTGTTGGAATCTTACCTCAGCGTCAGTCGTCTTGGGAATGGTGTCACCTTGTGCGTTTGATTGCGTATTCTGAATCTCTTGAGTATTCTTTTGTTGATCTTCTATCTTAGGCTGTACCTCTTCAATTGGTGTCCTTTGCTGAACGTATACAGGAGGAGCTGGTTTGTATATAGCAGGAGCCGGTCTGTAAGCTGGAGCAGTTGGAGGAGCGTACACAGGAGGAGCAGGCTGGATGTTGTATATGATAGATGGGGGATGTGGTGCTTGGGATCCATAGCAAGGCACATGCTGTACACTTGGATTGCAACCCACTAAGAGGTTTGTTCCGCAGGGCACCTTTGGAGCTGGAGATGGATAGCTATGGACTTGAGCTGCTGGCATTGGATAGGCTGACTGGGAGTTGTACGGCATTGGTATTCCAACTTGTGGTGCCATTGGGTCATTTTCAACTTCGTTGATCTCTTCTTCATCGTCGTCATCATTGTCCGTCATGATGGTACGATAGCCAGTTTGAGGTGCAGAATACCCACCGGAGCCCTTGCTTGCACTATGATAGCTATGATCGGCTGGTTTCCCATAATCATAACCCGTTGGCTTACTTCCTCCTTTGTAGGCTGGTCCATGCCCGTAAGGTCCTCCAGAAGCATATCCCGGTCCATGTCCGTAAGATCCTCCAGAAGGATACCCAGCCCCATGTCCGTAAGAACCTCCAGAAGGATACGCAGCTCCAGGACCCCCATAGCCTGGTGACCCATAGGCATTTAGTCCATGAGCTGCTGGATGATAAGATCCTGGTCCTGGTCCGTAGTGTGCACCTGGTTTTCCATAACCTGCTGGTGCATGAGGGGCCTCGTATCCGTTTCCATAAGGTGCTGAAGGTTTATATCCAGATGGGGCACTACTGTGGGGAGATTGATATTTAATTGGCCTAGCGTACGCATTAATTCCTCCATAGGTTCCACCTGAACTTCCGTACCCTGGTTTCTCATATCCTCCATGGGCAGGAGTATAACCGTACTTTTCAGGTTTTGGTTTTCCATATCCACCTGATGCTGGAGCGGTATAGTCTTCATGGGATGCATATCCTCCGTGATATGGTTTCTCATATTCATAGGGACCTCCCTTACCTGAATAAGGTTTACCTCCGTAAGACGATGGCTTGTACCCTCCGCCATAAGATCCGTCATCAGTACCTTTGCACATGAAGTATGGGGGTTCATAGGGGCTCGTTGGCTTAATTTCCACGCAGATAGTCGTCAGTCCTGGAGATTTCTTGGCCCTCTTCAGCTCATTGTCGCTATTTTCCTCCTCCACTGGTGAATTCGCCTCTTGAGATGATGATTCACCCAATGCGCTTTCTTCAGATGATTTAGATTCCTTTTCCGGAGTTGGTACTATCGCTGCATTCTGACCCAATTGTTGAATCTGTAAAATCGGTAAGATGTTCGCCTCCTCCTTATGGTCCTCTTCAAGATTGGCGCCAACTGCGACCAAACAGACGACTAGCAAAATTATTGTCCACTTCATTTTCAACGACTGACTGGATACGAAACAATTCCTCTCACTGCATACCGATTCAACCGACATCGGTCTTTTATTGGCATAAAAATTGCAATTCAACAATATTTGCTTGACTACCCCATAACCATCGATTTCCCACCCATCCGACAAAACAGCAAAGAAAATTTTCTTCGTAACACCGAATCCAATTGGCTTAACCCTTGCGATTTTTATGGGACTGTTGCAATTGAGATTTCATGCTAAATTTCGCCAGAGTTCTAATTGAGAAACCCAATTTAGATGCGAGTAAATTGAATATTAAGATATTTTTTTTTTCCTGCTAATTGGATAAAGTAGCGCACCCAAAATAATAATAAAAAAAGAAAAAGAAAAATTTCACGTAACCCACTTCCGCGACGTTAACGACGACCGTGTGCCACACTCTGGAAGCAGTCGGACTACTTTTTAACTCCCCAACTGCCAGGGGAATTTCGCTAGACTCAGCAGGAAAACGACTCTGGCGAAAAAAAAAGAAAGAAACGTAAACAAGTTCGTTTATCGTGAACTGAATGAATATTTTGAGGGGTCGTTATGGGAGCTCTGGGAAATTGCCTATGAGATGGTTATGGGGGCCCCAAAAAAGCGGTCCGCGTCCGACATGCGAGATTACAACTTCTGACTTGCTTCGATGAATTGGCCTCCTTCCTTCGTGCTCGAGGAGGAGATCCTTTTTCTTATGTTGTCCCGGAAGATAAGAAATATGCGTCTTCCGTTCCAGGTACAAAAGTCGGAGCCAATTTTTTGAGAAGACAAATTTTGTTTTCCATCCGTGCAGTGTGCTTATTTCAAGGCCAGGGAAAATTGGTAAACACAATGATAACCTGGCTAAGCAGTTCTGATATAAACTTTTATAGGTTTTATAGTCCCAAGGGAAAACCACATCCAAATGGGAGTATCCTTTTAGGTTTTAGAGTTCTGCTTTTACAATACAAAGCTGTGAACTTATATCAAATATTACAGTTTATAATCTAAGCGAGCCCTACTCATAATTTAAACTCCTCCCCTAGTCTAAGCAGTCTATTTCTTATGTTACCGTAAAATTTGCATTAAAGTTTCTTAGCGTTAGTCCTTGTTTAATAAATAAATTTTATTACGAACAGTTTTCAGTTAAAAACCACCTTTTTTAAATAGAAGTATTGTGTTTTTAATCAAGCACTGGTCATGAGAAAGCATTTTGGTGATATTGGGTCATATGTTAAAAAAGTAAGTCAAAGCTTAGTCTCAAATTTTCCATAGAAAAATTGAGTACGATTTCAATTTAAAATTCGATTTTCTATACAAAAATCGAGTTTGAGCTTTTGCTCAGTTTTTTAGAATATCGGGCTCAGACTTAATTTTTGTGTAGAAAACAGAGTTTCAAATTGAGATCAAACTCGATTTTTCCTTGTAAAAATATGAGACTGAGTTTTTGCTTACTTTTTTTTTAGCATATATAAACCACTGTTCTATGTTTTTTCAAATTTATATTGAATTTAATTGTAATACAACAACACTGAAATATTGCATAGTTTTTTTATTGTACACATTTGAAGTTCTATCTTTTAGAAATTGTATGCATCCAATTGGAAACTTTTTGAAACAATATTTGATACAAAAGCTTCATTCTTTTCATTCCAAACTCCTTTTTTGTGAGGATAGCTTTATAGAATTTCAGAAAAATAGAATTCATTGTTTTACTGCGGTATTTGTTGACGCATCTGAAGGAATTTGTTAAAAAAACTATTTTTATACATACAGTCCATTTTTACATGATTTTGAAATAAGACTATATACAAAAAAGGACAAATATACTCTTTTTTTATACGAATTATTTATTATGAAACGATTTCCAAAATAACTTTATACCTTAATTAATAATTTAAGGTTTAAACTAAATAACACACTCTGGGGAATACCCAAATTTTATTCTCTCATTTTAGTAACCTTTGACTTCAATTAATTCTTGCATTCAAAGTCCTAAAATAATTCGATTAAAAAAATCTAATCGAATTATTTTAATGTTATATGTGAACAAATTAATTAAAGTCAAATTGTTACTAAAATGAATTTATGAAAATTTTAGGAACTTTTTATCCAAAAAGCCCCTTACTTTTGTAAGCTTATTTCGATTCGATTGGAACATTTTCAATGATAAGTCCCAAAGTTATTATTTTTTTCTTCTCATACCATTTTCGTTGGAACGTAGTTACTGTGGAAAAAATGAGTTTGTTCTAATTCAATTTTAAAATTCTAGTTTTTTTCGAAAACTTCTCAATTTACAAATATATGATGCGTTTTCTATAATTCGAATTACAAAGAACCAACATTTTTTTTCGAAATTCCCTTCGTATATATTTTCATCTTTTAATTCAAATCTAATTAAGACTTGAAAGATATTTGTTTACCAATTTTTGATCAGTAGGGATTAGTAGTATTAATTTTTGTGGTAGTTGTTAAATAGTTTTGTGAGAAACTATGCTAAGTTTAATTAAATGCATTTAATAATTTTGTCTGTGCACGCAAATTCTAAAAGTTAAAAGGCCTAAAAGAGAAGCAAAAATACCCACTTAACATAGTTAGTAATTTTTTTATGTCCTTATTAAGCCGACTTTTTAAAAGCAGGGGAGTGTAATAATGAGGCATTAGAAAAATTGTTTTATTTTTATTCTAAAACAGCTACTTTTTGAATAACCTCCGAAGATGTTGAGATGAAAAGATTCTTCTTATTTTAACGTATTTATTTCTCTTAAATACAATGTATTAATATAACAATAAATAATATATTAAATATATTCATATTTTTGAAATATTCAAACATTTTCGGTATTTTCTACTGATTCGAGAAAATTTGGCTGGTTGTTTAAGAATTTTTCCATCTTCCGTCGGTAGTATTTTGTGCACTCTTCAGAATTCTCTTGATAAACTCCTAATACCTAGAAATAAAGGTTAAACATTATTTAAACTACAATTATACGAAAAATATATTACCAATGGTGTCACGTTATCATTAATTGAATTTGTCTTCATAGAACTTTTCTTTGATTGCTTCATATTTTTCATAGGATATGATTTTAGGTAGGCGCCAATTGGGTCTTTCTTCATAGTTGCTTTTATCGTTTTATAGTTTTTGATTAAAGCTTTTTCATTTCCACTACTTTCTTCAAGTAGACTTTCATAATTTCCTGGATATTCATCATCGGGTGTTATTACACTGCTTTCGTCGCTCTTACCTCCATTTTTCTGTTCATCTTCCTGACTATAAGGCATATTTTCAAAAGACGCTATTGGGTAATCGTAGTCTTCATCTTTAGTATTTTTCACATCTTTTGTATGAAATATTTCGCTTATTCGTTGGTCAATATCAACATTCGTTGGACTTTTTAATTCGGAATTCTTCAAAATCCAAGGCCTATATATTTCATTAATTCTTGCCTCGATATCATTATCAGTTGATCTTCTAGTTAGACTATGTTTTTTATTAGCAATTGCAGATGGAGTGACAGAGTTACTTTCATTATGCAACCAGTTTTTACTTTTTAAATTGCTACTATGAGTCTGGAGTTCTTCAGACGAATGGGATAAACTATTAATCGGTTCTGTACGCTTAATTTTTTGAGTAATTCTTCCATGTGAGAAGCCTGCAAGGAAGGCTTCCCATATGTCAGTTTGAGATAGATTTGCTTCTGTAGACTTTTCCATTTTAGGAGTATTTTCTGGGGCCGGAATTGAATTGTATCTAATTCGAGTTTCTTGAACATTAGGAATGATTTCCTTGTTCGTGAATGTTTCAGATTCTGGTGATGAAATTGATTGAGCTTTGCCAATTAGTTCAGAATTAGATTCTTTTGGCAACATATCGTCAAGTGGTGGAATTAAAGGAATCGAATTAATATTTTTAGATTTTACTAATTCAGGAATGTTTTGAATTACTTTTTGAGGTTTCTTCATTGATGGAACTTTTACTAATTTTGATTTGGTGGATGGCAACATGCTCTTAACAACTTTAGTTTCAACATCGAATTTTTCTAATCCTCCAGAAATTGGTGATATTTCTTTTAAAGGATTTGGAAGCGGTGCTGGAGTTAAAGGCTGCGCTAGTCTAGCTTCTAGCGCTACTACATCACGCAATAAAGAATTTGAAATAAGATCGTGACTAGTTGATTTAATTTCAGCTTTAGGTGGTAAAATATTGCTAAGAATTGCATTGGCTGGAGGGACAACTTTTCCAATTTTTTGACTTGCTAAAGCCTCCTCATTCTTTTTATCATTTAACCCATTCTTATCGCTTATCGGGAGTATAATTTTCATCAAAGATGAAGCGTCGACCGGTTCATTATCTTTTGCAAATTCAAAATTATTTTTTTTATTTTGGTAATCTTGATTTTGATTATATCCTATGTCACTATTCGACATAACTTTTGAATGAACCTTTTCACCAGTTTTTGAAGTTAATCGAGATATCGAATTGCATCCAAATTGTTTTGCATATTCGTCAAATTGACAAACTTCTTTCGATTTATTTTGCTGCTGTCGTTTAAGATTATCATCTTTTTCCTTTTCAATAAAAATTTGCGTATCTTGGAATGTCATTTTTTCGTCATTTGTAGGATTAACCATTTTCAAATTTGAAGATTTCAAATATTTTTGAATTTTCTCGTTTTGTAATTTTTTACTTTCATGATTGATTTTTTCAATTCGATGATTTCTTAAAGTTAAACCATATCGGGTCTCTGCTGGAAGCATATTTTCCATTTCTGTGTCGGCATTTTCTGGTTTACTAAATTTATCGATGTTGTCTTTTCCGAAATTTGGTGGTGGAAGTGGAGGTAAAACATCGTCTGGTACATCAGTTTCTTCTTCAATTGTATCTTCATCACTATCAGAACCAATACCATTTGATTCGGATATTGGAGATCCAATTGGTATACCTTCAATTTCCGAACCAACAGGCATGTTTTGGATTATTTCAATTGGTTCAGAATTTCGAGGTAACATTTCTTCTGGTTCTGGACCTACAGGTTCAGGGTTTAGAAATGGATTTTCTTCTTCGATTGGTGAATCTATTGGTAGAGAATTTTGAATTGGAATTACTTCGCCAGGACTTTGTACTGGCACTGGAATAGGCTGAACATTACCAATAATTTGACCGCCAGTTGCTATAGGCGCTACCATACTTTCTGCACCAGCAAAATTATCAGTATTACTAATTGGTGTCGGATCAGGTCGAACAACATTACCACTTTTATCTTCATTTATTGTGGGCCCTACCATAGTCTCTTTTGGTGCATTCGCATTGTTATTTGATGCTAGAACAGGCTGAGTATCCCCTATAACTTCATCTTCATCTTCATTTCTTATGGCATCATCAATTTGAGAAGTATTGCTATCGGCTACTGCCCTTGTGTTAGTACTTTCGATGTTACTTGAAAAAACATCTTGGACGTTAGAATCAATTGCAGGCTGAATAGTTTCGATTGGTGGATTATCTGAATTATTTATGTTATGCTCCTGTGGAGGTTTTTCAATAGTTCGCGGTATTAGTTCAGATGTTAGACCTAAAAGTCCACCACCATCTCCATCCTTTTCTGGCTTTTTACCGCCTCCTGTTACTAGACCATTTACATTATCAAGAACACCACCAACAGTATCAGATAAACCGGGAATAAGTCCACCATTCGATTTGGGCTTAGGTTTCGGTTGATCTTTTCCTTTATTTCCACCACCCTGTCCTTTTTTACCTTTTTCTCCACCTTTTCCTTTTCCGCCACCATTGCCTGTTAAAACTCCATTAACATTATTAACTAAACCACCAACAGTGTCTGAAACTCCTGGAAGAAGACCACCTTTACCACTTCCGCCTCCACCTTTACCTTTTCCTTCATTTCCTGTTAGTACACCATTAACATTACCTAATAAATTGCCGACAGTGCCTGAAACACCTGGAACGAGACCTCCACTTGAACCCCTTCCTGTTAAAACTCCATTCAAATCCCAACTAAATCACCAACAGTGTCCGATACTCCAGGAAGTAGTCC